>JAILYB010000112.1:1351170-2702340 GCA_021437785.1 Rhodomyrtus psidioides
TTTGTTAAAGTTTAGATATGTCTATTGCAGGGAGTACTGCTTGGACTCTCAAATACTGCAGGAGTGCTTGCCGGGGTTTTTGGTACAGCTGCAACAGGATACATACTTCAACGAGGTATTAGCATGACCTCATGCATAATCAGTCCTGTTTGATGATGGTACCACTGTTCCCTTTCAGTTCAGGCTCTTTAATCCACTTCACTGTGTTGCAGGTTCTTGGGATGATGTGTTTAAGGTGGCTGTTGCGCTATACCTTATCGGCACATTAGTATGGAACTTATTTTCAACTGGAGAGAAAATTCTTGACTGAGAAATGACCATCAGGGGAAATGACGATATGCTGCTTGAATAACTGAAAAGGCATCGAGTTAGCGAGTTACACGACTATAAGGAAAATAGTGAAACCAGCTACTCAAAACTCAGGGAGGGAGAAGACCTTATAACGCGCAGATACATTTGGATAGTGATTCACAGTTCATCTCACATATTTGAGGCTCCTCCTCCGATGCTACAGGATTTCGACAACTTTGTCAGCTCCGAGCAAATCCTTCCCATGGGTTCTTTGATTTTGTATGGGAAGCTAAAACATTCATACAGTTTCAGGGTGAAGTTTAAACCCCCCCCCCCCCCCCCCCCCCCAAACACTCTGGTTGACCCGTATAGTGCACCTCATTTATCCGGGACTCGAAATCATTTTCCAGAGAACTCTGATAAATTTGCCCCCTCAAATGCATCTAACTTTTTGTTACTCGTGTCAGTTTCTGTGTTGTATGTATGTATAGACACTTGCATGGATTGATATGTACTCTTTAGTGCTGGTACCTGCTTGAGAATTCGTTCAAATGGTCGATGTGTCGCAGAATCCCCTAGGAGCCAATTACGTGAGGTTCTGAGTTGTTGGATCATCTTTTGAAGGTTAGGAGAAAAATAGAAAAGTGGCTTCGAGCTATCGTTGAGCTTGAATGGAAATTTTTACAGCGAACAACGTTACTTCTAACGAAAAGACCGAACGACAAACCAATAAACAAATAAATTGAACGGAAGATCAAAAGTCGTAGGTACAGAAGGTAGGGGGAAAGGAGGAGAAGAAGAATGAATTCCCAAGGCGTTCTCTAGACTCTAGGGTTGCAGCCAAACAAAGCCTTCCTAGACCAAAACCAAACCAAATTGTATCCTTTTTAAACACACAGACACCATTCTTTTCGTGGTGGCGAAATCAATCAGATCAAGATCAAGAAACCAAATTGAAAGGTAGGGCTTCCTCCCTTGGGGATCAAATTGCAAAAACTCTCTGTACCAGCCAAATTAATAGGAAATCTTCCCCGATTCCCTCCCCGACCACCATGTCGCCACCGGCGTCAACACTCAGCCGTTCAATTCCATGCCCACTTCCCCGCTTCTCTCTCTCCTAATGCTCTCCGAAATTGGCCCCAGGTCCCTCCTGAGCGCGTCCACTTTGAGGCCGTACTTCATGAACAGCGTCAGCGACATCTTCTGCACCACCCTATGCCCTGAAGCCACCCTCAGCTTGTGCCTCAGCAAAACCGCCGCGGCGATCGATTTCATCTGCAGGTAAGCCAAGTCCTTCCCCAGGCAAATCCGGGGCCCGGCGTTGAACGCCACGAACCTGAACGCATCCTGCGTGATGAACTTCCCGCCGTCCGGCGACAGCCACCTCTCGGGCCGGAACTCCAGGCAATCCTCCCCCCACGTGGACCTCATCCTCCCTGCTGAGTATATCGAATATGTGACCGATGATCCGGCCGGCACGACCGTCCCGTCGGGCAACACGTCGTCCGCCACCACGTGCTTCGAGTCCTCGGGCACCGAGGGGTAGAGTCGCAGCGTCTCCGATAGCGCCGCCTTCAGGTACACCAGCTTGTCCACCTCCTCGAACTCCAGGGGCTCGTCGACCCACGTCGCCGCGTCATAGCCGCGCGACTCGGCCAGAACGGTGCATATTTCGCGGACGATTTTGTCCTCCACGGTTGGGTTTTGGATGACCAGCCAGAAGAACCAGCTCAGCGCCACCGACGACGTGTCGCGCCCGGCCAGGATGAAGTTCAGCGCTACGTGCTGGAGGAAGGTATCCGAGTAGGACTCCTTTTTCTTCATGAACCTCGAGAGCAGGTCGTCATGGGGGTGCTCATCCTTCTGCTGATGCTGGCTCAGCAGCTCGAGCTTCCGCGCGGCGATCACTTTGGACAAGTACTCATCAATGTTCACGAGGCTGCGACTCAAGCCGACCTCCATCCCGAGCCGGAGCCACTTCTTGAACCTCCACAGCACCTCAGGCAATATGAACCGCTGGAGCGAGGCTTCCGTGGCCCGGTCGAAGGCCGCGGCAAAGCCGTTCTCGGGGAGCCCGGGCGCGCAGGTCTCCGGGTCCTTCCCGAAAGCCAAGCCGCATATGTTGTCGAACGTGAGCCGGAGCAGCAAGTCCTGCAGATCGACCGGCTCGGCGCTCAGCTCGGCCGACTTCAGGATGGGGCAGAACCGCAGCTTGATGGCTCGGTTGAGCCACCGAGCCATGGCCTGGCGCAGCGTCCGGGTGGTGAACTCCAGCGCGGCGGTCTTCCGCTGGAACAGCCACGTGTCGCCGTCCGAGTTGAAGATCCCCTCGCCGAGGAGGTCGTGGAACACGGCCTGCCAGGTCGGGCCTTTCGGGTAGTTGTCGAAGCGGGCCTTGAGGATGTGCTCGAGGTTCTTCGGGTCGCAGGTGACGGTCACGAGGCCCTGCTTCCGGGCCAGGAAAGGCACGGCGCAGATGCAGGTCTGGTACGTGCCGCCGCAGGCGAGGAGGTTGTCGGCGATCCAGTCGTGCATGCGGTCGCAGTTCTCGATCAGGCCCGGCAGGCTGCCCAACAGGGGCCAGACACGTGGGCCCTTGAGCGACCGTGAGATGAACGTGAACCAGATCAGGTAGGCCGTTATTGCCGTTAATACCAATAGAGCTGCCGCTACGTCCATTTCCTGTCTTCCTTCCTCCCCTCAGGTTTTCTTCTTACTGTAGCACAAACTCTCTCTCTTCTACTTTCTCTTCCCGGAAAAAAGCTCGCTACTTTCCGGGAGAAAGATACCCAAGTTTTCTAGGGAAAATCTTCAGACCCTGCAATTCACTGTATATGTGTCTGGAAAGCAAGAAAAGCAAAACAAAAGAGAACGGGAGACGCAGAAGAAGATGCAGAGAGAGGGAGTGTGGTACGTACAATGAGTAAAGAGCAAAGAGAGAGCGAGAGAATTTATAGGTGAAGAGATAAAGCAGAGCAATAAAGGAGGACAGACTGTTGCTTGAAATGTACCATGCCTCTCTCTCTCTTCCTCTCACACGCTATGAATCTGAATCACTCTGGTCTGACTCATATAATGAGGAGACTCGCACTATAATCGTAATGGCGTGCCTTAAATGCTACTGGGAGGTCGTTGAGAAGCTCTTAAAGACCCTAGCTAGGCTCCCTCTTCTCTTCTCCAACTCCAACTCAATCATCCAGAGCATAATATAAGCCGCTCCCGCAAGAACCCCATGTCAGTCATGCATCGCTCTCTCTCTCTCTCTCTCTCTCAAGAGTAAAGAGCGATCACACACACTCATGCATGTGACACCTAATTCTGCAGAGAAAAAGGGAAAGGGTCGTAAATTGATGGAGTATTTAATGAAGGAGGGAGCTTTAATGGGATTAGTTGAGGAAGCAGGGACAGATCAAACGAAAAAGAAGCGCTAAGGATAGACTCTGTATGATGAGATACAGAGCGGGGGGGTGAAAAAACAATGGGACGGTCACACAGTTTAGGCTCGTTTTGAGCAACTGCTTGAGCTTTCAATCTTCAAGATCTCTCCCTTTTCTTTTCCATAGAAGAAAAACTGAGTTTTTTTTTTTCCCTTTTTCTTTTTGGGTGGATAACATTTGTGAAGATTCTCATGGTGCAGAGCCATGTAAATGTTGTCTTAAATGAAAATGGGTTGTTCATGTGGGCTTTGGTTAGGGGTCGGTGAGCGAACTACCAACAATTTATAGCGTTTACTTTGTGGCAAAGAAGTGATCTTCTTCTTTTTCTCTTTTCATCTTTATCCACCTCTGCTTCTGTTCCCTTCACCATCACCCACCTTGCAATCTATTGACCAAAAAAAAAGAAAAAGAAAGAAAACACAAAATGAAGAAACATGCTCTGAGCTGAGCCTGAGGATTGCGTTGCCTTCTTTCCATCGTCGTCGTCATCCTCATCATCATCATCACATCACATAGCTTCGTTTGACCTTTGCATGGGAAATTTAATGTCTTTCATCTGTTAACACGAACGCCTGACGCAGAGGGGCAAAACATGGGATGGGAGAGATCTTTCGAGGGTCAAACTTGCAGGTGGTGCCGCCTGAAAAAGTAACAGTTTGGCTTCATTGGCACTGTCAAAACTTTAGTTTTTTCTTTTCTTTGCTTTGCTTCTGATCATCTAGTCCATGCCATTGCCAGGCCCCCCCTCTTTTCATTTCGTTTTTGTTCTTTGCTTTCCGTGTGATGTCAACTTTTGGAAAGAAAATGCGGACATGCTGAGCGAACTCTAATCGTCAAATCTACCCAAGAAGATCCATCCCTATCGTTACTGTCATCAAACTCGTACACGCTGTTCTTGAGGCCTATCCCTTCTTACGCATCCGATTCTCGAGTTTCGACACAATCCGAACTTCATCCCCTGACGTGTCGGCATTCCCGTGCGTGGTATGGAATGATGAACCCGGAAAATTCTTGTCAAGTTTCGGGTGAGTTAGCTAGTTGATGTGTTGAATGATGTGAAGATTGCGTCAAACGTATGCTTGAGGCATTAGAATAGACGCGGGCGGTGTAGCTAGCTTGTGAGTTGTGAGCAAGAGGAGGAGCATGAAAGAGGGTTAGGGCAGCTAAATCTATCTAATTATGTCGGATGCAAGAGTGTGAATTATCGTTTGCTGCAACCACACCACCGCCCTCCACAACCAACGGACAATGCAATTAGTTCCTTTTAGTTGGCAGCTCCGCAACACACGTTTGAACTAAGAAAATGAAAGAAAGAAAGAAAGAAGGGAAGAACAAGACAGAATCACATAAGAATTTTCTTTTTTTAAAGAAACAAATGTGGGTCTCGCTACTTTTTTTTCTTTTTTTCATAATAGTATCTTGAAAGTAAAAAAAAAAAGGTTTTCATGAGTTTTCGAGGATCTCATTTGAGTTATAAAATCGATTTTGTTAATGAGTGCCTTTAGTTAAGCCACCGGTTGATGAAAGTTCTTACGATTTTTCTCGTATCATTGTAAAACTATCTTTTTGAAACATATGAAGTGCTCTTGTGAGAATTTTAGAGACGTCGTAAAAGAAAGGGAAAATGACACAAATGGTCCTCGAATTTTGGCGTAACGTGCATTGCGGCCCCCTGAAGTTTTAATTTGTTCAACGTAGTTCTTCAACTTTAGGCCAATATGTAATATCATCTCATAATTTTTCAATGGTTCGATGTGGCCCCCGAACTATGCAAAGATATTCAATTTCGTCCCCGAGCTGAACTACGTGAAAACATTCAAGTTCAGAGACGACATTGAATATCTTCGTACAGTTCAGGGGCCAAATTGAACAAGCTTGAATAATGAGGGACCAATGACTTGCCTTAGAGTCCATGGACCGCATTGAACGATTGAAAAATCCATTCAGGGGCGACACTGCACATTGGCCTAAAGTTGAAGAACTACATTGAACAGATTAAAACCTCAAGAAACGCATCGCATAGTGGGCCATTACTACGAATGTGTGATCTCTCTCTCCCTTATTTTCTAGTTTATGTTTGAATGTTCATAGGCGTTGACTTGTGTTGGATGTGGGATTTATGAGGGTCATGTTTGTGCTCAAACTCACCCAACTCGCTTTCAATGCGCCAATTTGCTAACTGTCCCCCCCCCCCCCCCCCCCCCCTTCTCTCTCAACATTTAAATCGCACCATATCTTATGTCGAGAGTATTAGCAGTGCGTTTTTGGACCGATTAGACATGCAGAAATACAGATGGAAGTCGAACCGCCGATGCTAGGCGCATCATCGCTTCGACTTCCGTTTGGATTTCTGTCTGTCCAATCGGTTCAAAAAACGCACTGCTTCTTCACATCAATATCATCTCAACCGGGTGCCAAGAAAAAGGGGGGCATCTCAAGTCGTCGAACGTAACGTCCAAAGGGGGTTGATCATCAGTCCAAGAAAGTGCGAAGGAAGACCCATGCAATGCGATGCAAATTTTTGTGTTCTAAGCACCAATCCTTCACGGAATTCTTCTTCCACCCAAAAATGGAAAACTTCTGGATTGCGACTCATTTTTTATCCCGACCCCAATTCTCTCGAAACCCTCACGGAAATTGTCCGTGGAAGAAAGAACTTACCAAACCATAGATTTCTTGCTCCTCATCTATCATTCTTCCCATCACGACGCGTCGATCAATAAGGTACCTAGGTGATCTTCTCGCGAGCATATGACGCGAATAGAGTAATCCTACCACGGAACACATCGTCCGAAAGTTGCCGGGACTGACTGGGATTTCATTATAGCTTGCTCTTGTATGCAGAATCGACTAGACATCGGAGGCGGGATTTATCTGCATCGAAAGCTCCTTTGCCTAATAGGAAATAGTTTGGAATGGTGCTAAAATGTAGTGAGATGCATGTGCACACGGTTTGATTTGCTAGTGGTGCACATTTAAACAAAGGGCAATCCTAGACATGCGTGCGAAGTGATCGTGAAGATTGGGACTACGTCGTTTGATACGTGGATGAGATTTCGAAGATTCAAGCTGTTCTTGATTTCTAGAAGAAGCGCCCTTGCTTTCCATCTTAGGTGGGTCAACTCAGAGGTTGTAGTGACTGATTCAATGTTTTAAAAGACTTGATGGGGAGACAGAAAGTGGCTATGAAAAAAATGAAGGCAATGCACAAATGGTTCAACTACCATTACTGCACCGTGGCTCATCATTGGTGGGAAATATTGTCCAAAAATTTCTAACCTTATTGCACTTTTGTCAATTCAATCCTAAACTAATTTTTGATTTTGCCAATTAAATTCTAAACTTTTTCATGTTTTGCCAATTGGGTCTACCCGGCCAATATCGACCTAAAATTGCTTACGTGGACGCCGTCCAGGCGCTGAGATGAATAAGTTTTAATAATATTTTAATTTTTTTGGTTTTCTTCTCTCTTTTTTGTCTTAATTTTCCTTAACTGGCTGGCGAGCGTCGCAAAATCGAGAAAACATCAAAAAAAATTATTAAGTATTATCTACGTCAGTGCCGACGGTATCACATAATATGGCCGGCGTCCACGTCAACGATTCTTTGGCCAAAATTGATTGGATTGACTCAATTAGCAAAAAGTGAAAAGGTTTAGCACTCAATTGACAAAACCAAAAGATTTAGGACTTTTCGGATAATTTCCCTTCATCGGCGGATTCGTGGTATCTGAACTCCGAGCCCACCGTTGGCAAATCTTGCCACCTACCGAATCCTCATTTGCTGCCGATACCCGTGTTGTGATTCTATGTCCAGTTCCAGAAATCTTTAGGGCTTTAAGTGGAAGATATCATAAAATTGGCACTAATGCAATAGGTTTGGGACTCTTTTTTTTTTACACTTCTCCCCAAATTCAAACCAATAGTAAAAGATGCCGACTCAGCTTGGGTTGCCAACTTACACGGACAGTCGCAGAACCAGCACCCACCATTGCGGCTTTTCCTCTGAGATCAGTTTCATCAAGCGGAGCTTGTTTAAGCTTCGCGACGGAGCATATGCATGAGCCTTGGTGATATACTAACTAAGGTTTTGGGACTTAAAGATCGCGGGTTCGAGTCCTGTAGACGCAACACAAAACATACGAGAGAAATGTACATGGATAAAACAACCGAACAACATTTACATTTTCGGTGGCATAAATAAAATCTTGAAACGACTGGCGATCCTAACATGCTCTTTGCGGCTAAAGTACACTAAAGCGTCAAAAAATTTCAAAACCATCGCTTAAGTGCTACATTTTTTATTAAAAAACGCTCACTTCACTACTAACTCCAACGAGCCACGTCAGCTCAAATATTAACAAAAAAAGATCACGTAGAATTTTCAGCAAGTCACGTTGAAGTGGACACTGAAATAAGCGTTTTTTTTTTTAAATCACTTAAAGTGATCGCTTCGAAAGTTTTGACACTGAAATGATTATTTTTCAAAACATTTGAGACTTAAGTGATCTTTTCGAAATTTTTGACACTAAAATAAGCGCCGTACACAAATTTTGACATTTATAATATACTTAAACCGGCTCTTTGCCGCACGATGCTATGCCGTGCAACTTTTGCTTTAAAACACTAGTGCACTTGATTGACATTTCAACATGTCACGCTGCTACGATAATTTCATGGTATGATAGAAAAGCCACAACGGAGTATGGTAGAATGTTGTGCTTGTGCCATAGAAAATTCCATCCACACAAATCCAGATACAGGGAGTGTGACACAGCATGCTTTCTTTTTTCACCAAGCAAAACAGGCAAACTACAAAAGCCACCGGGTCACAGAAACTTTGCCTATAACACATTATGTCCAGTTTGGGCAGAACCAACTATTGCCAAGCAAATCACTGTACAATGGAATACGCTAATCTGTCGCCACAATATGAATTAAATAGTACATGCGTAACTCGATCATTGGAATGATAACCGCAGCACAATACAACAACTGAACAACATACTAAAATCTCTCACTCTCTCTCCCTCCATATCTTTCGTCATCATCTTAGTTCTCACTCGAGGAACTGCCTCTAATAAAGGAACCACGTCGGTGGCCGCCTACTATCACGTCTTTGAAGCGATATAAGGGACCCAGCAGCCGGCCCATCTTCTGTCAAAAAGAAGTTTCAAGTAATAATCAGTTACAGCACCAGTATGAACAACCTTAGAAAGCAGTGTGCATGCAGATCTAAGATACAGTATCATTCAGCAAAGAAAAACATCATGGTGATTCGACCGAATTTTAGACTCGTTTTCATTCAAGAACATAAGCGAAAACCCAAAGCAGTAACTTGGCAGATTACACCTATCTCATCTTCATATAAGGATGCGAAACAAGTCACTTTCCCATCCTTACTCAACTCCAGATAATTAGACTTAAAAAGAAGACCAACAACTTCATACTGGGTAAAAGTTAAAACAGAACAAATCCAATCTTAGATGGTTCCCACATTGTACCACCGACCCAGCCAATTACCTTGAGGCACTTCTCCAATCGTACTAGTTAAGCCAGATAATGTTCAATAAGGATGATCCCATCCTAAAGTATTTTTACACTTATTATGCCCTCTACATAAAGGCCTCAACTCACACGGAATGGACCAATATGCAAGAAACCAACACATTATTGTCCTAAGATAGGATGACCTGGAATTTCAAAACAATAACGGTACAGCAGAGGCACTTAACTTGCCCCCAGTTGAGGGAGTTTTCTTAGGTCCAAGGCAGATGATAAAGCAGTATATGTTCATCTCACTGTTCAAACAAGAAAAGCAATTGGACAAATCTTATGATTGCTTCCCCTCACACATAAATCACCTATTTTCCAATGATAATCTCTTCCTATCGAATGATAGTCTCTTCTCTTTCACTCTAAAGTTCCTCTGAAAAAAATAGGATTTAGTGCTTACTGTGCGCTAGGACAACTGACATAAAACTAACCATTAGCCGTTTGCATGGAGAAATAAAATGCCCGTCAATGGAAATTACAATCTTGCACTGCCGAATTGAAAAGGGGTGTATGCACTATCAGCAAGTATAGCCAGAGTCCAACTGGCTGTGTGTCCCTTTCCCAACAAATCGTGAGAGCAAAAGGCATACCTCATCATTGACGGCCATATGCCATTTAAGTTGAAGAACTTGCCATCTCTCTTGCTGCCACCTCTGCCCAAGAATTACAAGACCCATGACAGCTGCAGCAACA
Source organism: Rhodomyrtus psidioides (assembly GCA_021437785.1). Lineage (NCBI taxonomy): Eukaryota > Viridiplantae > Streptophyta > Magnoliopsida > Myrtales > Myrtaceae > Rhodomyrtus > Rhodomyrtus psidioides. The sequence continues at coordinate 1,361,147 of JAILYB010000112.1, forward strand.
AAAATAGACCAAAAATTGTTTGCCTCCTTCGCATGAGTATAAAAAGAAGCCGCGCGTTTCTTCCACCAAGCTCCACAAGGAAGGTCAGGCTCATAATAATCGTGATCTTTAGTGGACTTGGACGACCTTGGTAACTCCTCAGGGGAATCTAAGACATGCTCATGTTCGGTTAACTCGGTGCTTGTATTGTCAACATATGCACTTGGATTCGGGCCACCAAGAGCAATTTCACTGTGAAAAGAACTTAAAGTAGCATCAACATAGGGCGTATCTAGCCCTTGCAGATTCATGCCTTCCTCAAACTCCTTATCATGAAATAACTGTCTGCCGCCTGCCTCATCAAAACACTCTATCCCAGGAAACTCATCATGTGTCGTCCTGCAACTCGTATCTTTCTGGTCCTTTCCGCTAGATCTCCCCCCTTCTGTTTCCAGCTCAGGAACATCATCTTGGTGTTTTTCTTCTTCGGATTGGTCTTTCTCAGGCTCCAATGGAAGATTCTCATGTTGGCTGGGTGGAAAGACAAAGTGACCGGACATGAACATCGCACGAGATATTTCTACATCATCAACTTCATCTGCACTGCCCTTGTCATCGGTTTTCAGTTCAACATCTGGACCAGGAGCAGCCGCATATGCTGACGCTGTAAGTGAGACAACTTCCCATTCATTTCTGCGAGTACTAGTTTCCTCTCCCTCGTCCTTATCTGCCATGTTCGGCTCGTCCTTGTGAAAAAAAATCGCCAAGAAAATATCATAACAGAGAACAGAAGATAAAAAAAAAAAAAAAAAAATCGCCCCTTAAATGCAACAAAAGACGTCTGTCGACGAAACCAGCCACTGTTGGTGAATTTAGGAACTTGTCATTGCAAAAACCTTTACAGCAAATGCAACAGGACAATTCTGCCGTGCTGGTAAAAGTAGTTATACTATGTTGAGAGAGACACCAAGGTCTCATAGGAAGCCACACAGTAAGAGTGGGATTTGGCAGTATCTTTGGCATGAGTTGATGCACTACTGAGCTCAACGTCAAAATCTTAAGTAGATTTATGTCGACACACTGAGTAAATTTCTAAAATACAGGATTTCCCTGCACTAGTACAAGGCCAAGGAGAGAAGAATTTAGTAGAATTCCACCCTTAATACTATAACAAGGAAATCCATTTCACATAAAACAGTGCCAACCCCGTCAGAAAGTAATTCCAAAGCTAGTAATACTTTCTAGGGGACAGAGACCATGAAATCAACTAGAAAGCATGAGTTCAATATCAACTAAAAGGAATCTCTTCAAAGAAACAAAAACCAAACAAAAACAAGTGGAAAGCATGAGCTTTTCATATAATAAACTAAGAGGAATTTCTATTATTTCAAACCAAGGTAGTTTAGCTATCTCTAAATCCCAAGGGCAAAAACTAGAAAAATATCTGCTTAGAGCTTCAGAGGCAAAATCTGCTGCAAGAATTACACAAAATGATCCCCAACAGCCAGATAATTTCATAAAACCAAACTTTGATGTGACCTCATCTCCTCATTCAACAACTACTTCCTTCTTAATTGTTCTCCTTCTATGTGTTTATCTTGTTTCAAAAAAGCAAAAGGATGTTGCTGAACTAATCAATTGGCAATCAACACAACCTGTACACCACCAATTCCACCAATTATATCTCTTCCGGGCTTCTGTGCCGACCGACTACTAAGTCCAAAAGGAAAAAATAATTGCTTTAGAATATGCCAGCTAGGTCTCACGTGTGAAACTTAGAGTATGCTGCTGAAAGAATCAAAGTTCACACTTCATGCAGGCACAGAATTGAAAAAACAGCTTAGGATTAATCCCAAGCTCAAGAGAGAGGTTGACAGAATCAAACTACTTTCAATATCTATATGAATGAACCAGAATTCAACAGAAACTTCAGGTAACCAGCTCTAAACCCACCCAATCGAAAACCACGTCGGATGCACGGACAGGACACCAAACTACAAGCGAACAGGCCTTTACACCTTATCCAGTATACACCTATGCCCAGCAGATCTCATCTCAATAGCAACAAAATTCAATCGTCAAATCAGGTCGCCAATGGATCAGCTAACAACGAGAGGAAAAGGCAACAGAGCCAGCTACCGATGAACTGCAGATAGAGAGTGAAGACTACGAGCGGAGGATTCTTACAGGTGAGTAGCGAGCAATCGGAGGAGCTCGAGAGGATCGGAGATGGCAACAAGTGAAATCTCTGCGTAGAAGATTGATTGTAAGAAACTGTCTCGAGAAGTGCAGGGAGAGAAGGGCGAGAACCTCCTTTTATATGCCAGATTTGTCCGGTCACGTTCACCAAAAAAAAAAAAAAAAAAAGTAAACGGGCTGGTCCGGTAAAGGGTGTCCACAAGGAAATCTGTGGGTCGAAATTCTGTCCATTATTATTATTATTATTTTTTGGTTCGAAAAATTCTGTCCTTTATTCAGTTTAGACAAAACTGATGGCATTTGCCGACTGATTTGCGCTTTCGCTTATTGAAAAAGATTCGTCAGCTGCGCATGCAAGTAATGGTCGGAAAAATGTGCAGTCAAGTCCCGAGCTCGCCGTCGGCAAATTTTCGACGCCACAAACGTTACGTGTCTTTTGGCCTTTTTTTGAATGACACGTGGCCATGGGCTCGAGAATTTTTCAGCGTCGGAGATCTGTTGACTCCAAGTTCGGCTCTCGATTGTACCTATTTGTAAAAAGTTGGGGGGTTTATTGACCAAAATGGATTGCTGTTGAGTTAGATTGTTTGATGACCCCGACATTAAGGGTTGATTTATATCTGTCTTAAGTATATTGGGTCGAGATATAAGTAGTCTGTATATCAGTCTGGTAAGGTATGATTAGATTACAATATCATAGCTGTATCGTGTCGTGTCAACTCAACGGGTGTCGTGATTTCGTGATCTGAACATAATATATAGATCAAAATAAATAAAGAAAATCACGGGCTTAACTCGTTTAAAATTGAATTCTTGTATGTAAATGTGAAAGTAAAAAATATGTTCGAATGAAATATAATCAAACATTTTACTTTTTGAAGGTTTCCATACACGCCAAGTCATTAACTATCCGTGAAAATAATTAAATCTTCGGTTAGTAAATATTTTCTGCCACAGTCAATGAAATTAAAAGTGGACTAAAGGAATACCGTTATTGCTTGTTAAGGAAAAATAAAATAAAATTAAAAATAAAACTCGGTAGAAAATATGCGGGAACCTCATCAGCAAAACGCAATGAAGTAACGGATGCCACCGGCTGGGCCGGTCTCCGTCGTCCCGTGACGCGGGATTGCGTCGCGTGCTTCGGTTTTGTGGAGTTGCACCGGAGGCGATCCGGTGAAAAGCCGTTTCCCTTGGGCTTGCGTGCGAGGGGAGATAGGCATGAAATTCTTGCCCTGATATCATTAAATAAATCCGAATCGGATTTTTTTTTTTTGAGCCGGGTCAAATGGATATTAATCGGGCATTACTTACCAATCCTATTATAAATTTCCTAGTCTCGTTTTCATCAGAAAAATGGTGTTATTGGGTGGGTATAATTTTGATGATTTTTTCCAATCGATTAAATAAAGTAAAATGCCCGAGATTTTTTTTTTATAGCAGGCGTCATGGTGGCTCGACGTTATAGAGGGCTATTGAGAATGTAGGGCGGGCCGATCTTATAGGAAGGAGCTTTGTGGGGTTTGAGAAATGGCAAACACGTCGGGTTTTGGACACATAGATGGATTCTAAGTATGACACCTATCTGTAACACGAACAGCCTCCTGAGATGGCCAGAGCATGTGATTATGCGCTAAATCGGAATTGGAACTTTGGGGTATTCGGGGAATTTTGTTTTCGGGGATGGTATTCGAAGCGGATTTTTCTCTATTAAGTCAGCGCAAGAATCTCGTAGCATATGGTCCATTATTAAATTTTTCTCTATCAAGTCAGCGCAAGAATCTCGTAGCATATGGTCCATTATTAAAAGTGGAGGGGACCTCAATATGACGGATGAATCGAAGAAGTCTCACAATTTGGGGGAAACCTACATTGCTTAAGATATGAGCCTTTGTGCAAACAACTTTACAGTTCAAAGAGTTGCCCAATTATTCGTAGGATATGACTTCAGTTTGTCCCATAACATTGTTTGGAAGAAATATTCTCAATGAATTGTCTCAGCTGTCTTGAAAGGAATCAAATTTTCAGGTGTGCCCCGGTCCGGTCCAATCAAAAATCGGATTGGACTAAATCGGCCTGTTCCACATAAGGAACCGAACCGACAAACCGGCCCATATTACGTAATTTTTTTTTAATTCTGAAGCAAATCCTAAATTAGGACACTAGGTTTCAATTTTCACTAAGATAGAGTAAGGACTTCCATATATACAGAAGCAAACCTATGCATTCCTCCATGATTTTGTCTGTCTCATTTCATCAGATCAAGATTTGGTATAGTTTTGGGCTATATCAGGAACAGTTGGCGACTAGGTGGCTCAATATTTAGGTGAAAATGACAATTCTCTTGCAAGTGTTTCCAGGAAATAGGAAGCAGGACACAGAAATGACGTCGAAGCAAGCTGTCTGCGAGTGGAAAGAGAGCAGCTACCATCAGAACGTCTGAGGGAAAAAACCCTTCAGGAAAATGCTCACTTTTGCCCAGCATGAGGGATTCAACTAAACCGATTTCAGGAGTATACTAACCATGTCTTTCTTTGGCTTCTCGATCTGATCGGCTGGTGAATTAAAACAAGAAAACCTATGATCAAATGGATGTCTGACCGCCAGCAGACTTCGAGGCTCAATATGATCCTATCCTGTCATGCTACTCGACTAAATTTAAAGAGCTTCGTGCCGACAATTTTACCGACCTGCACTCCCAGCTAGCTCCTAGGATGAGCTCCTCTTGGATATCTGAACAAAGCGCGGAAGGTTGTGGAGCATATGTGGCTGTTAAGCAAGAAATGATGCAACCCAGTGCCAGCATCGAAGACAGGTATGCCTTTGCCAATTCATTGTCGAAACAATACCGCGTGATACGATGAATTTGTTCGGGGTATTATCCGCTGATGTGTCTTGGCAGGCCTCACTTGGCTATGATCCTTGATGCAGAAAAGGGAAAAATTAACCAGTCCTGAAATGCATTAAGCTTGATCTGTCCTTACTCATAAGCTCTGATCATTATTCATTCATGAGCCATGATCAATTTAGGTGATGAGACAATTCCTTTTTGTGTTTTGTCAGACAATGCCGTGAGAGCCGGCTTCAGGGAACATGGGGATTAGCATGGCGCTTATGGCGGCCAAGAAAGTACACAAAATTAATCCCACTATGCCGCCATACATGCGCTTGGAGAGGAGGGCGACGATGGAGAGAAGATTTGGTGCCGATTCAGTCCTCACCAATCTGACCAAAGGCATGCGACGAACTGAGAAGAAGGCTTATGAACTTCTGGATTCCACACCGGAGACTTTCATGCTACAACCATTCTCGAACGCAGACAAAACTCAGGCACTGGGGTAGTGGTCAAGCTCCCATATTTTTCAACTCATCTCTGTCAATAACCCTTTCCGTGTCGAAGGGCACAGCGAGAATATTGAGGAGGTATACCACGTACTCTCGTAAGCTCTCAACCTACACATAACAAGGTACAGAAGCAGGAAAGCATGGTCAGACAGGAAATTCTTCCGAAGCATGTCCATTTAAACGCAGTCACCCTGATACCGTCAATTGTTCTAGGCTTCTAGCTATATGTATCGAGATAAAAACTCTCGCTCTTCATCTGACTACAGGTTTCTCTGCAATGCTCGAACTTCTCGAACGCCTTTGATTCACACTCTATATAAGTCTCGTGATCAACAAGTCCTGTCATAGAGTTTCTTGTCATTCATTGATGGAGTTGCTTGACATGATTTTAAAAAAAGAAAAAATGCGGGTTACAGTTTTAAGCACCGAAACCAGGATCAATCCTCAGCACAAAATGAAAATCCTCCAATGTTTGATTTATGGTAATCTTAAGCGGAGACAAGTGGATCATTCCATCCGATTCATCAACTCACAACAGAAACTAATGTGGAACCTTCTTTTGATTATCACTAGCATCAAAAAGACGGACAAACAGATCATGGATAAACAATTGGTCTGTAAAGACAAGAACCGGCTTTAGCTCAGTTGGTAGAGCGGAGGACTGTAGTTGTCTAAAGCTGTTATCCTTAGGTCGCTGGTTCGAATCCGGCAAGCCGGATTTTCTTTTTCTGAAAATCAAATTTGATTATTTTTTCAGTCTTTTTTGTTTGTTTGTTTATATTTACCCCCCCCCCCCCTTTTTTTTGTCTTTCACTCGCACGCTTGGTTTTTCTATTGCACGTGGCCATAGTCCATTCATAATTTATTTCTTCCATTTTTTGTGGAAAAGCCTAAAATAGTTTGAAAGATAGCCTTTTAAGAAAGATTGTGCTATTATGTGTACCAAAATTAAGATACTAAGGGCCTGTTTGGTTCAACATTTGGCGAAGGCACTTTGAGAAAATGCAAATACCATTGGGATAAAGGCTTTTTGCAAAATGCAAGTAGTGTTTGGTAAAGTGTATTTTAAAAACACATTGGAAAATAATATTGACGTAGATATTGTTTGGTGAAAAATGAATTTTGTAAAGTATTTTTACTTAAAAAAAAAATAGCGGTGACGGCAGTTCGGCGCCCGTCGCCGACTAGCAACCAGCGGGCGGCAATTGGCGACCAGTGGCGGCCGGTGGGGTGTGGCGGTGGGCGACGACGGCGAAGGTAACAAAGTCAAAAAAAAAATTAGTGGCATTTCGCAAAAATCCCTTAGCCCAAAATACCTCTAGAAAGCATTTAAGATACAAGTGCATCTGGCCAAAATGAGAAAAAAAAATTGAACTAAACAGCATTTACATTTGGCCAAGGGACTTTAGAGCACAAAAGTTCATCTGCAATGCTGAACCAAACGGGCCTTAAATTGGCTAAGTAATTTGGCTGATTATTATTAGCTTTCCAAACAAGCCAGCACAGTTAACCTCTAATACGACTATCGTATCACTTGGTAAATTAATTTTTGTAAATATATAAGTCTTGATATAATCTTCATTACTTTCAAAATAGAAATAAGTTATGAATCATTCTCAAAAGACAAATCAACTTTATTTGTATACTAGCGTAGGCCCATTTTGCCTAGATGTGCCAATATGGATCTTTGACCCACTTTTTAACCCATTTTTCTTTATTTGGATCAAATATGGGTTCAACAAACTTAAAAAATGGGTCAAATATGGATTTATGATTGTAAAGCCTATTCAAATATGGGTCTTAACTCAACCCATTTTCGACTCATTTTTGACCTGTAATCTATAGCTTTGCAAGACAATTTTCATTCACTTGTAAGCTGCCCCGCCCACACGCCATCATTGTCTGTCTTTGCCGCTCACCCATCACTGTCGCCTGGCCGCCCCCCCTCCTGCTGCCACCGCCGCTTGCCTGCACCTCGCCACCACCCGCTCGGTCAATGCCGCCACCCGCCCATCGCAACCGTGGCCCTCCCATATAATAAGAAAACAGCCGCGAATATCAATTTCAAAAAAAGTATTACTTACAGAATTCTCAATTGATACAAGAATTATTAAATTTCGATAATGAATTCCACTATTGTTGAAAATGTGTCGAAACGGGTTAAATGAGTCAATATGGGTTGGACCATATTCGACATAACCCAAATCCGATCCAATCCACCCATTTGCTACCTCTAATTTTGGCTTAGCAAAATGGGCACGATTTTCCAGATCCACCTATAGTGAGAAGATGAGCGGTGGAGATTGACAATATAACCGTTCTTATTGTTCAACCTCGATAATGCTTTTATATATTTTGACTAGGAATAGAAAAACCGCAAATTTTGAAAGGACGAGCTTAATAAATTTTCCAATGACCAAAGATTGGGGCAAATGTTTCTAATTATTTTTGTAGCGACATACATAAACCGCACCTGTTCCTAAATTGAAAGGAAATTTAGACAGTATTGAAAACAATCGAGCCATTTCAATTTTTCAATTTTTTTGTTCTGTCCTATTAAATCACGGCCTTTTGTCCTTTCAACGTGAACAAATCTAATCTTTAAATATTTTCTTTCTTTCTCTATTCGGTCAGCGAGCGTCGACAATGTCTGGCGAGGCTTGTCCTCGCTAGATCTAGCCATGGTCGAACCTCGATCAGCGCAAGGCGAGATCAACCTTGCCGAATAGAGCCTTGACCTTGCCATCGCTAGATGAGGTCGATCTCGCCCTGCCATTGGCAAGGCTCAACCTTGGCCCAGCCATGGGAAAGGCTGATATCTCCATATCACTAGCGAGGCTCGACCTTGTCATTGGATCAGGTCGATCTTGTCGGCTTTCGCCTTTGGATGATCACCGAGCCTCGTCGAGGCCTCATGACTAGACAAAGGAAAGAAGAAAGAAAGGGAAAAAAAAAAGAAATTTTGAAAATTACATTTCTTCAAGTCAGTAATTTTCGGACAAAATTGGTTGAAAAGACTAAATTGGCAAATCATTAGAAAGTTTAGAGTTAATTCACAAGGTTTAAAACTGAATTGAAATAATTGAAAGGTTTTGTACTAAATTGATAAATTATCAAAATATTTAGTGCTAAATTGGCAAAATCAAAAAGTTTAGGATTGTATTGACTGGGTTTATAAATTTTTGGATAATTTTTTTTCATTTTCCAATATCGCAATTTACTAATTTGTTGTTACACCGGAAGTCTTACATCTTGTCACGAAATTGAGTCTTAAAACTTACAAAAAGCACAATTAAGTCCTAAAACTTGTCAAATTAATATAATCAAGTTATTTTGTTAACTCCATCCATTTATACTAGTAGAAAATATTGACTGACTTTAAAAAAAAAATTCTCTCTCACGTGGCGTTAACGTGGTTAAAACATAAAATTAAGGTTAAAACGACGTCATTGGCCTATATTTTTTTTTTTAACTCAAACCTTAATTAAATAAAATAAAAAACTTTTTTTTAACAAACAAGGGAAAAGAGGCAAGGTAAGGACGGTAGGCCCTTGCCACTAGACATGGCCATAGCCGGTTTGGGCTTGGAACCAGCCCGGCCCTCACGGGTTGGTTAAGGTTCAACAAATGTCGGAACCGGCCAATTGGCCTTTAAAAAAATACTTATGTTTTTCATTTTTTAATTTATTAAAACTATGACCGAGCCACCATTTTATAGGATGATGCCCCTCTTTTCCTCTACTTATTGGCCGATGTGGAACTTTTGTGCCAGTCACAAATCACAAGAAGATGATGGATGAGTCCCACAGGGATTTATGGGTTTCATAGTGGAGATAATAAGTAGGGGTGAGCGGTTCCCGGTCCAGTCCGGTTCCCCTAAAAAATCGGGAACCGGACCAATAGTCCCGGTTCTCAATTTTCGGAATCGTGGACCGGACCGGCCACCTCGGGAATTGGGAACCAGACCGGACCGTCGGTCCGATCCGATTCCGGTCCGGTTCCAAGGAATCAATAACACAAACAAGAAAAAATCACATGCATGGTCACCCATCGTGCCATCCTCTGCAGCTAATTTTCCCCATAGTCACAGTCAATTACTTAACCCTGCTAACACACCATCAGAATTTTCCTACACGGATGTCCTACTTCTCTGATCACATTCCCAGGTTAATAAACCAGAATCTGCAGTGTCAAAGATTCAACTTGACTAAACTACAAGTGCTATCAAGTGAGCCCTTCGTACTACTCAATGCAAACCTAACAAATATCATTTATCTTGTCTTACGAGTGTTGACACCTAAATTTTGACTTTTCCTTTAAGTCATCCATTTTGCAAAAAAAATGAGAATTAGTCTTAGTTCTCACAAAAATAATTTTGCACGCATGACATGTTTTCTATTATTCATTACATTTATTGTCCAAATGAGTCAATCGTACTTAAACGACACGGTGTCAATTGACGAACGGACGAAGCTCATCAGACAATATGCGACCACGAAGTAAGGGCACCACTCATAATTTCAATACAAAAGAATAGCGAAAAGTAGAGACAATGGAGGGTGATCACAAGGTTGGATACAGAGCATGAATGAAAGAAACATTTAAAAAAGAGGAAAAAGAAGGTAAATGATATCCTAGAGATGTGAATGGCGTGAGTTGAAGGAAAGGGATGATTAATCAAGTATGATGAGAACAGATGGGGGAATATAAAAATGGCTTTGGTGCGAAAGCAAACCTGTCAAAGATGGGAGGAGGCTAACCACTATTGAATAAAAAATGGAAAGTAAGAGAATGAGGGGACAAAAGGGTCTCCTTTCGGCAGAAAAGAGGGGGAGCTTGCATAAAAGTTCAAGGGAAATAAAAGAAGGGAGAGAGTTCGTGGGATGAGATCTGGAGGGGATTGAGAAAAAAAAAGAAAAAAAATTCACACCCAAGACATGATTGATTCCTTTGATAATGAGCACCAAACCAATCCCAAAGGAGGGAGGACCAGCGCAAGTGGTGGCCAGCCTTCGACCCGATCAACTAGAGATGATCACCTTGCGGAGCCGCCTCCAATGAGCTCCTAGCCGTGTCGTTCCCGTCATGACGCTCCTCCAGCCGTGACCAAGTTTGGGTTGACCCGAGGCTTTGTGCTACCTCAACAGCCGTCACCAGCCATCACTCAGATCCGTCGTTCCAGTCATCGCGCTGCTCGGGGTCATCTCAGCTACGCCTCTTAGCCGTATACCCAAGACGCACAAGCCAACTCCCAGCCACTCATCTCTGTCGCCTCTTCGCTGCCGCGCCGTTCATCGTCGAGCATCCGCGACACCACAATCGTTATCCCTCGAGCTCAGCCGGCCAAAATCCCAACCGTCGAGATCCAACCAAGAGACCCACAGATCTCTATCATCTGTGCACGCTCGAGCCAATCGCTAACCACCCGCGAGATATCCTGAAGCCTGAGGAGCAGCAACCCTGACGCCCCCCCTTGCTTCGGTCATGCCCGCTTCTGAACCGGCCCGTATGCCAGTCTGACCGGGCCGTGACCCAGCAGTGGCCAGAAATTTGTGCCGAGTGGCCGGGCCCTTGTGCCGAGATCATGGGCTGATTGGCCGAGAATTTTGGCCCAAGTGGCCGAGAATTTTGGCCCATGTGACCGAGGATCCGAGCCCATGCTGTCGAGAATTTGGGCCGAGGGTCCGGGAGCTTGACCCGGCCTGGTTCCATTTAAATAAAAATGTTAAATAAAAAAATCTTATAAAAATAAAAAATTGAGGATTTACAAAAAAAATGAAATAAATAGGAAATGCCTTTATTTACTTATATTGTCTAAATTGGGTTTTTGTGCTTGATTATTGATATACTTTCCATGTGAATATTTTGGTGGATTGTTTAGTCAGTAGTGCATGTATTAAATAAGTAGATTAGCATGGTAATTAGAATTTAACTCAAGATGCTCGTTTTATCTTTTAAATGGCTGAACTTTGCTAATCATTTGCTTTGAGTGAATGCATATACTTCCAATGTGGCGATCAACGGTGACGCACATTGAGATAGTAGCCCACTGGGGTTTGGTGATTGGGGACCCACGCCCGATCAGGTGATGCGCATGAAGATGGTTGCAGGCTGGGGCTGGGCGATTGAAGGTCGGTGTCCAATCAGGTATATTTTGCGTACTCGATTCGTGTATCAGAGTTATTTTTCTAAAATATTGCCATTATAGACTTGATTTGCATGTGCTTGTTTCAGTCTAGTGGTTAGTTTATTTATCTGGTCGAGTATTGTCTATTGTCAAAGACATGCTTCTTTTTTTATTAAAATATTTTTCGATAATAATAAAAAAAAATAAAAAAAATCAATAAAAAAAATCAAATAAAAAATATTAAAAAATTCTAGAAATTCCAAAAAAATTCTCAAAAATGGGAAATGGCCACAATCAACTGGCCATGGAATATTTTGGGTAATTCGGTATCCAAGCCTTCCAAAAATTGACGATTTTGCCCTTCGGGCTAAATCGCCTCCAAATCTTCCCATTTTACCCCGGTCCGAAATCACACCTTTCATAAACCCTTATGGCTATGCTAGGAGGCCATTGACTGGAATTGATGTGCATCGATGAGATTTATTTATGCACTTGATTGCGCTTTCATTTAAATTGATTGTGATTGATAGGAACAGTCTTCCAATTTGCATGAAACCCTGAATCAAACCTACCTGACCTAAAATTGCGCCTGCATGAATTCTTAGTTAGGAAAATCACTCGCGTTAGGTACCGAAAGGGCGTTGGTAATGATACCAGCGTAACCAAGTCCCCGAACCCAAAATCTCTGGTTCCGCAGAATTGATCGATCTCTCCCAATCGGTCAATAAGGTTTCCGGTCTACCCTCCAAGAAAGACCGGTGGCGACTCCAAATGCATGCACAAGTTGCACATACCACCACGACCACACTAAGGTCGAAAGTGATTGACTGTTATCGTCGAATCCTTCTAGAAAATACTCCCGCCGCGATTTGGTATGGGCCTGGGAGGGCCCGCGCCGATCCAAGACCCGCGATCGGTAATCCATTAGCCGCGTCCGCTTCCGGACGGGTCGCGACAGCTGGCGACTCCACTGGGGACTCTTGCTCTAGAACATATGATTCTAGACCTCAAGTGGACTTAGGCCGTAATTAAAACGCTGAGTGATTTTTCTAACCTTGCAGGTGCTCTCGAAGGTGAGGTAAGTCCGCTTATGGTAGGTGTTATATGTTTTTGGCAGATTGGAGAAATAAGGGGTGTAGTCCGTGATTAACATTGTCTTATGCAGGTTAGGCGTAGGAATGTATGTTGTGTGGATGATTTGAAGTGCTGATTGATAAACTGCTGTGCATGAATTGCATTATGATGATCACAACACGTGGACACACACAACCGCGCCTAAAACCCCGGGCGCCGCCTTTAGGAACACAATAGAAGGAATTGAGAATGGAATCTCCGTGAGGAAAAACGCGGGGTAATCCACTTTTCAATTCCGCTCGCTTCGAACTATGGATCGAGTCCCAATGCAACGATAGCTGTGCAATGGAATCGGCTCTTTCTAGAACTCGAAGTTGGAACCTTAACCTTAGGTGCCAAACCCTCTGATTTTTAGAAGTTCACCATCACTTGTCTCATGCGCATGTCTTTGGGCGGTTGGTACACCTAAAATCGCACATAAGTCGACGAGTTTGGTTGGTAAGACTCTCTATCCCTCAGATCTATTACAGTTCATATAAATATAGGCATTTCATTCATTGCATTCTGGTGATTAGATTAAATGCCATTTCAAGGATAGATGTGTGTGTTTTTCCCAAACGTCCTTGATAGAAGACGAAGAGGATGATATCCCATGACAAGCACCGAGTGAGCAACAAAGGAGCCTACTATGGACATTATTGAGATATCGTCCAATGAAGATAACGAGTTGGGGCAAGTGATCCGGAGGTCACAGATCGAACTTGGGGCATCCTTAAACGTTAGGATCACATTCCTTTGTTTCATTTTCCATTACTAGTCCTCTTATATAGGGTTTATTTTTATCGAGGCTTTCTCTATCTCACCCCTTAGAGTGATTGTATTAGGGACCTATTGGTGTATACATTCAGATGGAACTTGGTTGTATTTCTTTTGACGGGACATGGGAATGTGATAGTGGCATTTTCTCTAATCATCCGAATACTCCCAAGTCAAGTTTATAATTCCTTTAGAGGAAATCAAAATTGGAAATCTTGCATGACCTTTTTGGTCGTATAGGGTAATCCAACCCCAATTTCGCTAGAAGGAATTATACACTTGAATTGGTTCGTGCATGATTGTGCGCCGCTGGTAATACACGATAATTGACCGAGAATATCGGCGTTGTTTTGAATTTAATGACGAGATAGATGTCCAAATTACTCTCGTTCTTAACAAAACGGCCTTGATTTGGATGTCGTATCTTCAATTAAATTTAAAACATGTTATTATGCCTCGTACTTTTGAGTAATTCGTTCCTCTCGAAATTGATCAAAAGCAATTATTGTGAATTACATTCCTTTCAATAGTATGCTTTCTTTCGAAGAATATTGATAAAAACTTTTCGCGCAAGATTAAAACCCTTGTAAAAGTTCTTGTCCTTATTAATCATGGGTAAGCATAAGATTGAAAGGGGTTTTTGCTTTCTTTTTCAAATTATTCCTTCTGATTCTGTCTTTTCATTTGCAGGTAAAAAAATAGGTAACAGAGAGAAATCTTTTCCTGGATAAGTCTGAGGCTATTCTTTCATCTGATCATGAGCGAGTTATAAAATCCATATTTGCTCGACTTATTGATATTATGGTTCGGCTCACCTAAGTTGAAGATGTTCGAACGCTCGAAGAAAGGAACCATGCAGAAGTTAAAACACACACGAGAACTTTCATTTATTTTGCTCAGCGGAGGGTTTTCAGAAGCAGGTCATACAATTCGGGGTTGAAAAGTAAAGCCAAAGTGAGCCCTGATTAACGACACAAAGGAGCCCAACTGACCCTCCATGTTGTTAATGCTCTGCCCGTACTCACGACTTCGCATGTCCTGGTCCGCGAGCTTGAGGAAAAGGTTTCTGCATTCTCCCTTAACCTCAGTGACCTTGACCTCGTGTTCTTCGGTGATTATTTCCAAGTCCCGAACTAATCCATTCCCGTGAGCTATGTCTGCGGTTATTTTGTCGAGCCGTTCTTCCTGCCAGTCGCTTTGCAGCCTCAATAGGACATTGTGGCGGTCGTGCTCGCCAGCGGTCAGGGATAGGGCCAATTGATCCACCAGTTTTCTCCTCTCGCGAAGCAACGTCGCGACCCTCTCATTGGCAAACTCGACGGCCTTTTTGTGACTATCGGCCAGATAGTTGGTCAGCACCAAATGATCAGACCGATCCTTGTAACGAGCCCGCAAGACGCGAGCCACGAGAACCTCCCGATCAGCAACACGGTAGGCCTCTAAGGAGTGTGCAAATAGGGTCGGGAAAGTTCTATATTCCCTCCCCAGCGTAGTACCTTCGAGGGAAGTGGTATCTAAGTCCTCGAGCAGGACACGGATTTCATCCGCGGTTGCAGAATGATCGGTTATGTGCGCGTAACCGCGACCTAATAGGTTATAAAGCTTTTCCCACTGGGCCAAGACATCAGTCGAAAAAGTGCGCACAGGAGAGGAGGCCATTTGCGTTGGGTTGGCTTGAGAATAAGACGAGGCTAATAGAGAGATTAGAAGGAAGAAGCTGATTATGCGAGAACGCTAACCTGCCATACGTTAATCCCTCATTTTATAGCAACTCAAGGATGATGAAGGGTCTCAGTAATAATGCTGGTAGAGCCCAGTTAGGGGGTAAAGCGGGAGGTCCCCTCACGAGAACCATTGGATTCGTTTAGGTCCGCGATTTCCGGCTTATCAATTAAAAGATGTAAAAGATTTGTCGGGATCACCATTATTAGAGTTAGGTGGGAGGTAAGCGCAACTATCGAAGAAAGCCCTAACAGGATTTAGCAGTCACATCACGTTGAAAAGCTAAGCGCGAAATTCAAGGTCTTGAGGGGGAACGTTTGCCTAATGATGCTTGAAGAGCGTCTCCTGAACAGGCAAAGTCACTCGAAGAAAACTTTATAGGGAGTGAGCATACAGGAGAGAGTGGAGAACTCTGAGTGGGCAAGAACCAATCAAACATTTCTCAATCCAACATATTTAAGAGGTTACTGTCAGCCGCTAGAGGCGACTGACTCAAAAATCTCAGAAATTGAACCACAGAGGGATCTCGAAGATTCCAAGATCAAGTCTAACGCCAAAACCATGGAGCCCAACACTTCTGGCAACGGAAATCAAGATCACGGCGACGACGACAACGACATCCACGATGCTCAACTCGGGAAAAGAAGACGTCCTCACCAATACTCTCAGGAGGAAACCCAAATGCTGGAAACCCTTTTCAGTAAAAGCCATTACATGAAAAAGAAGTGGAGAATTGAATTGAGCCGGGAGTTGGGGATTAATCAGTCGAGGATCCAGTTTTGGTTTCAAAATAGGAGATCCAAATCGAGGGCTCAACGCAAACGTCAGGTGGTCGAGATTTTAAAGGAAGAAAACCAAAAGCTGCGAACAGAAAACATGAGGTATGAAAAAGCTCTCAATATTACCGTTTGCCCTCATTGCGATAACCTCATCGCCCGCGGTAAGATATTCCCCGATAAGCCTCACGCAATGATTGAAGACGTTCACTTACCACCCTACTCCCTCGGGGCATCTCCTGCTCACCCAGATTTTGCCGGAGTCACGCATGAGCAGGATGATCCTACGAAAACGATACAAATGCCTCCTGGGGGATGGGATTTGCATCGCTTTGATTGGAGTTACAGTTTCAAGGAGCTGGATGTTACCGCCGACCAGCTCAAAGCATATCAGCCTCATGCACAACAATTTTCGATAGGGTCGGGTCCCGCTGGAGATGAGTTAATCAGTCGTCAAGCCATCGATGCAATTTTGGGCCACGATAAGAGGAGGTTCGCTTGGCCCCCTGAACTGCATTCCAGATTCCTAGACGTGGTTCACCAAATGGGGATCGATTCAGCAACTCCGACGCGCATATTTAAGGCCATGAATGTACCGGGGCTTAGTAAGGAACTGGTCAGGAATCACCTTGTTGCCTACAGAAAGCTATTAAAACAACGTCGAGCGGAGCTAAACCGGGAGGAATCCGTCTCGAGCTCAAAAGCTAGGGGCGACCGCCATTGTAATGCTCAGGCATCAAGAGATACCCGGCCAAATCTAAGCATCAATCAAGCTAGCAACCTGACCACCGGCAAACTGAAAGCTGATCAGAATGTCCTCCCGGGCCATTTCAACACTTCTCAAGAGCGCGTGTCACAAGTACAGCGAGTGCGCACTCCTCCATTCGAGCAGCAGTCGGCTGGTGCTCTGCCTGCCGCTGGTCAACCCACGACAGACGATTTCTTTGATGAGGGGCTCGATGCCTTGTTCAATCAGTGGGAAGCTGGCATGCTTGGACAGCCATGATCTAGCACTTGACTCGGGGCACGATGGGTCGGTCACCACGAACACCCATAGAAAGAAGAACATGTTCATGAGTAGATCACTCATTTTATCCGTTGTAAAGTTCCTACGGGAACATTTTTCTTTAATGACTATAGTTAATTCTATATTAAAACCAACGCTATCGACGAACATCGTCATGCTCAGTTGTGATGATCCCTTGTTAGATTAAGTCTGAAACCAGAGACGGTCTTTAAAATTTTGAGTGGCCACGAACTCATTCCTCACCAAGCGCCTGGGATGCTGAAATGAAGAGTAACAGCATGCACAGGGAAAATGCCACTTTCGTTTGAACGATGAAAAGGGGTTGAGAGAAGATCATAGCGTTAATTCCCATGGAGCTAAATGAATTAAACGGAGTCATTAATTGCGGGTCCACCGCTGCTCCCCACGTTCTCGGGCCTAGCAAATCATAAAAGGCGCCGAAAGATTGTAGACCCACCACTTTGAAGACTGAACTAGGGGACGAGCGCAATACTCGACGAAACCGAATCAATGCAAAAGAGTTTGTGATCCTATCACGAGGAAAAAGAAAGGGGAATACAGACGATGAGTAATTACAGGGTCTCGGGAGGAGCGCTTGCTTGCTGGCCTTCATATGCAGCCTGAAGGATGGTTCTAGGACACGCACAATCACTTGAGAAAATTTCTAGAGTGAGCAAACACGTAAGAGCGAATAGAGAAAGCTGAGGGAACTAGATCAGCCCGAGATACTCCGATCCATCATGTTTAAAAGCTATTCCCATCTGCTAGAAACGCCCGACCTGGACATTTCTGAGCACGAACTGCTGGGAGACTTTGAAGATCCTGGAGCTGAATCCTGCCCGAAGACCATGGAGACTGACTCCTCCAGCGATGAAATTCTAGGTTTCAGCTACGAAGAAGGAGTATACAATGATGACCGGAGTCGGAAAAGGAAGCAACTACAACGCTACACTCCAGGCCAAATCCGAGAGCTCGAAGCTTTCTTCAATGAATGCCCCACTCCAAGCAGACAACAGAAAATGGAGTTGAGCCGAAAAATAGGATTGGAGCTTTCGAAGGTCAAGTTTTGGTTCGCCAACAAACGAACCCGGGTGAAACAGCAATACGCAGACCAAGAGTTACTGGTCCTGAAGGAGGAGAATGAGAAGCTTCAAGCTGAAAGCGCGAGATATAAGGAAGCTCTGACCAAGGCCACCTGCCTTAATTGTGGTAATCTTGTTGTCCTCGGCGAGGTGTTCCTCGATGAACCATCCCTGTTGACGAATAACGCTCAGCTGTTACCGTATTCTCCACAGCATTTTCCGACACAGCCAGATACCGCCGGAGATCTGCATGAGCAAGTCAACAGCATAGGATCAACACCAACATCCTCTGAGAAATGGGATATGAATCATCACAGGGGGAGTTCTCTCAATGACGAACTCGCTGTCCCAGCCAGCCAATCCAAAGTCGGTGAGTCCCTCCCTGGACAACTTTTGAAACGACTAGATCCCGTAGAGAATAGCTACCGAAGTATTGACGATATTTTGGGTGATAAGAGAACAAGGTTTTACTGGACCTATGAACTTCACACCAAATTTGTTGATGCAATTCGAGAGCTGGGAGTTGATTCGGCTAGCCCACTACGCATACTCGAGATTATGAATGTGCCGGGGCTCTCTAGAATTAACGTCGAGTCTCACCTCAAGTACTATAGGAGATTGCTAAGGGATGGAAGGATAGCGTTAAACCATCATAAAGCCAGTTGGAGCTCAAGTGCCGGGCAGAGTTACAACCACGATGATTGGAGGGCCGAGAGCACCCAACCGTGTTTCAGCAATGACGGGACCAGCAGTCGTGTCAGCGACTCCTCTAACCCAAATCAGAATGCTCCGCCGAGCTATCTCAATACTCCTCAAGAGTATATACCACAGTTCCAGCACATAGGGATTCCTCAGTTTGAGCGCGATTCAGTCATTAATGCTGTCCCTGAAGCGGATCTGGCATTGGTAGAGAGTGCACATATAAACCTGCTGGTCATTGGAGGAAGTTCCAATTCGAGGGGTCAAGTTGCTCACGGCGAGAGCAAAGAGAGGAATCCCTCGCCTGTAGTCGACGACAGCCAATCTGGGCACCAAGGGCTAGAAAGAACAGGCGATTTCCTTGAGGAGGAGCTGGACACTTGGATCAATACTCTTCATGAATGTATGTCTCGACCCCAACAGGGCAATGATGAAGGTTCCAGCTCAAAGACTCCAGTTCCTCACAATGAAGGCGATGAAGGAAATCTGCCCCCAACAATTGTTGATACCCAACTTGAGCATCAATGGCTCGAAGACCGGAGCAATTTCCTTGGCGATGAGTTCAATCTTTGGCTCGATCAATTTGGAGCCGGAGGGCCATCGCAGTGGTGACGCAAGGCAGGTGACCAAACGTCTGATGCAAGGCATGGTTACTCGATGAAAAATGCTTAGACGAAAGGGGTGGAACACTCCTATTGAATATGTTGTTGATCGCACTGTAAGGTTCCCACGGGAACATCTTTCATTAATGTCTAGAACTAATTGCGCGTGAGTGTCAACATCACCCTTTGAGCATCTTCAAGCCGAGGGCCGTGGATTAATCGCTTAATCCGTGGAGCAAGTTCCCCGAACAATGACTATCACCCGCAGAGTATAATGGGATCTACCCCTTCAATACGAAATACGTTTGGCCGCGAAGCCACCTATTTGGTAAAACGATGTATCGTTCCTAAACGATCTTCAATCGAATACCGAAGTAATGTCTCCTTTCTTTCCCTTCTCAGGTGATAAACGTGGATAAATCACTCAAGGAGCCATTTGTTCGAATAACAGAACAGACGTCGCCTAACTGGGGGCAGATGAACCATTGATGTTGCAAACACTCCAAGAATGGATAGGCGGATTTGATAGATATTGTTCATATCAATACGCAATATCAAAACGGGATGAGAACCAAGAGTAAAGTTGTATCGTTCCAATTTGTCTTGAATTTGAGAATATGAATTGATACTCGTTATTTATCCTTGACAGGGGAATCGCCTTACAAACGAACAGGTTTTCACATCCCATGTATTACCCGTTAGAATACATGACCAAGGGTAAATTGTATCGTTCTAATTTTTTGAAAAATTCGTGAACGTACAATAACATGTTTCTTCCGCATTTTCAGGATCTCCAGCCGCGGGGGACAGGTAAGTATCCCTTTCCCCAATCCATTGAAGATGTTAAATAAAAAACAGAGAGAAAAAGAAAAGCTTTCAGAATCTAATGTCTAGAAAAGACATAGAATTCAAACTTCATTGGCATTCATGTCTTAAAACAGGAGGTTATCTGAACATGAATAAGAACATGCATGGTGCATCATAAAATCCCCTTGACGGGTAAAATTTTTGGAGAAAATGAAAGAAATTTTTTCCAATCAAAAGTTCAAAACTTTTAAAAGGACGTTTTCTCAAAAGAAAAGAGGCAAAGCCTAGTCCAAACACGTCCTACACACACTGGAGAGAAGTGGAGCGGATCAGATAGCAAAATCTGGACCTACGGAAGTAGGGATTATTCGCAACGATTTACATGGGTTGGGATGACGGAGGCATTCGTTTCATATCCCTCAAACACTACAGGTGACCGTTGATAAACCCTTTGAACGACGGTTTTCATTCTTAACCCTGTCAAGAACCACCCCACATCGGGGCAAAATGGAGGTGAGTCCAGCGGTATCAGGAGAAAATGGTTAGAAATCTTCTTGCTCGGACTAACATCAATCTTTGTGTGTTGTTTATATGGTAATCCAAGTGCCATAGGATGACGAGAAGCATTCATTTCTCTATCCCACACACCATATCCTTTGCACAGCCAAGTTGAGCCTGCAAATTCATTTCATAAACCCCTGTTGGTGATCATGGGATGTTTCAAGATAGAAACTGCATCACTCCAAGAACGGAAGAAATCAAGAGATGGGATTTATAGAAAAATTTCATATCAGGCGTTTAAATGTGCTATGATTCAAGTTGTATATCTAGCACAATTTTCTGAACATCGTAGTTCCAAAGGAAAAGAAAATGCGGGATTTCAACAAAGAAAAAAATCCCCAGCATCAAGAAAAAGCAAAGTGCCTGGTAAAAGCAAGGCCGATGCTCGTGAAAACTGTTTGATTGATCCCCAATAAAGCCTAGTTGGGAAGAGAGAAAAATCCATAAAGGAGTCAGATCAAGAAGACTGCTCCCCAAATGATGTCAGCCGTGGTGCAAAAACACGGACAGAATTGTCAATCTCTTAATACCACAAGAGACGTTCTCTAAAGGACTTGTGCACACCTCAAAAGCGGTTGCACACCTCAAAAATGGAAGATGCAGAATGGAAAAGACATGTGACAAATTTGCAATGATCACCAATGTCAAACCCCTCATGAATTCTGGGCCAAAAACAAGCTTTTTTCGGTCCCCAATCCTACCAATGTTACAACCCCGAAACAGTCTTCTCTGACTAAGACACTTGGGTTAACATATAGCTTAGCTCGAAGAAGTACAAGCAAGACTATTTCTTTCTCATTTTGCAGGGTTCTTGACTTGTAAACCCGGAGCAGATGGTGAAGATTTTCATTCAATAGCCTCGACTCCAAAGCGGGTCCCCCTTGAAAACCAATATCCAAGCCCAACATTACGGTCCCGTGGAAGACCTCCCGACCGATCAAAATGTATGCGTTGCGAATGAGCCTAAAACCTAGGCACAGGTCAGTAGGGAATCGAGTGCATCCCCTATAAAAAAACCACTATCGCAAAACAGGTGAGAAGACCTCATTGTCTAGAAATATTCCAATTGATGTTTTGAACAAACTCTTTTTAGAATTTTCAAACTGTTGATCCAGATTTTCCGTGCAAGGGATTTGTGATCACATTTGCATGTTGCAAGAATGCTTTGGATAACCTCCAACATCAAAATGCACATTTCATGACTAAAACTTAAGTCATAAAATTTTGTCAATTGGACAATTATTGTCTTCCCAAAGATTATTAACATTTTCTTGGTGAAGAAAAATCTTTTAGGTTTGAACTTTCTGCAGGATACCTGGAGAACCCAGCTCCCAGAATGTCGCCTCAACAGACCCAAGTCCTAACATGACGTGGAGGACCCTCGTCCTAGGACCCATTTTCAAAAATATCAAACAGTCTCATCGGACGTGGAGAACCCTCGTCATGAGACCCCTGTTCAAAAATCAAGCAGTCTCATCGGACGTGGAGAACCCTCGTCATGAGACCCCTTTTCAAAAATCAGGCAGTCTCATCGGACGTGGAGAACCCTCGTCATGAGACCCCTTTTCAAAGCAACACAAGGTAGAAACCGCATGAAGGGTCAAAACATGGTAGATACCGCCTGAAGGGTCAACCAATGGTAGATACCGCCTGAAGGGTCAACACAAGGTAGAAACCGCCTGAAGGGTTAACCAATGGTAGATACCGCCTGAAGGGTCAAAACATGGTAGATACCGCCTGAAGGGTCAACCAATGGTAGATACCGCCTGAAGGGTCAACACAAGGTAGAAATCGCCTAAAGGGTCAACTCAAGGTAGAAACCGCCTGAAGGGTCAAACCAATGGTAGAAACCGCCTGAAGGGTCAAACCAATGGTAGAAACCGCCTGAAGGGTCAAATCCAGGTAGAAACCGCCATAAGGGTCAAACTAAACTTGAAGGTAGATACCGCCTAAAGGATCAAATATGGTAGAAACCGCCACAAGGGTCAACTCATTGGTAAATACCGCCGTAAGGATCAATGCAAAGGTCCGATCCACCATACGGATCAAAATCCTTGGCAAATCCCCCAACTTGGGATGCGCCCTTCTCAAGTTCCTACCAGTTAGGAATCCCATTATGGTTTGATCTACCATACAGATCAGAGCTGAATCTCCCTAGGATATTCTGAATGACGAGTCCTAGGTATCTTCTTGAAAGTTATCACAATGGGCAGCATACGACAGGTGAGCTTCAGGTAAGCCTCTCTCACTCCGGCACACGTTCGAATTGCAAGAGCAAACCAGGGATTAATTTGAGCATTCATCGAAAGGCTTACGGATCCGATGTCATAATATTTCTTTCCCCCAGTCGAGTCGGTTAAGATTCAGGTGTCATTTTGTCTTTGAAAGCAACCTCTGACGAGCTCACTCTCAAAGAGGGGCAACTGTTGACACCTAAATTTTGACTTTTCCTTTAAGTCATCCATTTTGCAAAAAAAATGAGAATTAGTCTTAGTTCTCACAAAAATAATTTTGCACGCATGACATGTTTTCTATTATTCATTACATTTATTGTCCAAATGAGTCAATCGTGCTTAAACGACACGGTGTCAATTGACGAAAGACAATATGCGACCACGAAGTAAGGGCACCACTCATAATTTCAATACAAAAGAATAGCGAAAAGTAGAGACAATGGAGGGTGATCACAAGGTTGGATACAGAGCATGAATGAAAGAAACATTTAAAAAAGAGGAAAAAGAAGGTAAATGATATCCTAGAGATGTGAATGGCGTGAGTTGAAGGAAAGGGATGATTAATCAAGTATGATGAGAACAGATGGGGGAATATAAAAATGGCTTTGGTGCGAAAGCAAACCTGTCAAAGATGGGAGGAGGCTAACCATTATTGAATAAAAAATGGAAAGTAAGAGAATGAGGGGACAAAAGGGTCTCCTTTCGGCAGAAAAGAGGGGGAGCTTGCATAAAAGTTCAAGGGAAATAAAAGAAGGGAGAGAGTTCGTGGGATGAGATCTGGAGGGGATTGAGAAAAAAAAAGAAAAAAAAATTCACACCCAAGACATGATTGATTCCTTTGATAATGAGCACCAAACCAATCCCAAAGGAGGGAGGACCAGCGCAAGTGGTGGCCAGCCTTCGACCCGATCAACTAGAGATGATCACCTTGCGGAGCCGCCTCCAATGAGCTCATAGCCGTGTCGTTCCCGTCATGACGCTCCTCCAGCCGTGACCAAGTTTGGGTTGACCCGAGGCTTTGTGCTACCTCAACAGCCGTCACCAGCCATCACTCAGATCCGTCGTTCCAGTCATCGCGCTGCTCGTGGTCATCTCAGCTACGCCTCTTAGCCGTATACCCAAGACGCACAAGCCAACTCCCAGCCACTCATCTCTGTCGCCTCTTCGCTGCCGCGCCGTTCATCGTCGAGCATCCGCGACACCACAATCGTTATCCCTCGAGCTCAGCCGGCCAAAATCCCAACCGTCGAGATCCAACCAAGAGACCCACAGATCTCTATCATCTGTGCACGCTCGAGCCAATCGCTAACCACCCGCGAGATATCCTGAAGCCTGAGGAGCAGCAACCCTGACGCCCCCCTTGCTTCGGTCGTGCCCGCTTCTGAACCGGCCCGTGTGCCAGTCTGACCGGGCCGTGACCCAGCAGTGGCCAGAAATTTGTGCCGAGTGGCCGGGCCCTTGTGCCGAGATCATGGGCTGATTGGCCGAGAATTTTGGCCCAAGTGGCCGAGAATTTTGGCCCATGTGACCGAGGATCCGAGCCCATGCTGTCGAGAATTTGGGCCGAGGGTCCGGGAGCTTGACCCGGCCTGGTTCCATTTAAATAAAAATGTTAAATAAAAAAATCTTATAAAAATAAAAAATTGAGGATTTACAAAAAAAATGAAATAAATAGGAAATGCCTTTATTTACTTATATTGTCTAAATTGGGTTTTTGTGCTTGATTATTGATATACTTTCCATGTGAATATTTTGGTGGATTGTTTAGTCAGTAGTGCATGTATTAAATAAGTAGATTAGCATGGTAATTAGAATTTAACTCAAGATGCTCGTTTTATCTTTTAAATGGCTGAACTTTGCTAATCATTTGCTTTGAGTGAATGCATATACTTCCAATGTGGCGATCAACGGTGACGCACATTGAGATAGTAGCCCACTGGGGTTTGGTGATTGGGGACCCACGCCCGATCAGGTGATGCGCATGAAGATGGTTGCAGGCTGGGGCTGGGCGATTGAAGGTCGGTGTCCAATCAGGTATATTTTGCGTACTCGATTCGTGTATCAGAGTTATTTTTCTAAAATATTGCCATTATAGACTTGATTTGCATGTGCTTGTTTCAGTCTAGTGGTTAGTTTATTTATCTGGTCGAGTATTGTCTATTGTCAAAGACATGCTTCTTTTTTTATTAAAATATTTTTCGATAATAATAAAAAAAAATAAAAAAAATCAATAAAAAAAAATCAAATAAAAAATATTAAAAAATTCTAGAAATTCCAAAAAAATTCTCAAAAATGGGAAATGGCCACAATCAACTGGCCATGGAATATTTTGGGTAATTCGGTATCCAAGCCTTCCAAAAATTGACGATTTTGCCCTTCGGGCTAAATCGCCTCCAAATCTTCCCATTTTACCCCGGTCCGAAATCACACCTTTCATAAACCCTTATGGCTATGCTAGGAGGCCATTGACTGGAATTGATGTGCATCGATGAGATTTATTTATGCACTTGATTGCGCTTTCATTTAAATTGATTGTGATTGATAGGAACAGTCTTCCAATTTGCATGAAACCCTGAATCAAACCTACCTGACCTAAAATTGCGCCTGCATGAATTCTTAGTTAGGAAAATCACTCGCGTTAGGTACCGAAAGGGCGTTGGTAATGATACCAGCGTAACCAAGTCCCCGAACCCAAAATCTCTGGTTCCGCAGAATTGATCGATCTCTCCCAATCGGTCAATAAGGTTTCTGGTCTACCCTCCAAGAAAGACCGGGTGGCGACTCCAAATGCATGCACAAGTTGCACATACCACCATGACCACACTAAGGTCGAAAGCGATCGACTGTTATCGTCGAATCCTTCTAGAAACCGCCGCGATTTGGTATGGGCCTGGGAGGGCCCGCGCCGATCCAAGACCCGCGATCGGTAATCCATTAGCCGCGTCCGCTTCCGGACGAGTCGCGACAACGAGTCATAGAATGTCACTCACAGATTAAACCTTCAAAAGGTTTGAACCAGAATTTTGTAACTCAAATTATCCAGCCGTATCCAATTCAACCATTGCACTACCAGAATTTAACTAAGTTAAGTTGCTCTGCAACTTCTACTCCATTGCTCCATTTTCGCCTAGATTTCAGTCCATAACCTAACAATGTAAACCTAAATCCTCACTGACCAAACAGAATTCCCCTGTCATAGCCTAAACAGAACCTTAGCTCTTCGCAAGTAAGCACAAGCCGACTCTAAAGGACGGAATTGAAAGAGTCCCTTGCCTTGGCGATGAGTTGAGCTACAGTTGGCTTCGTTCCTCCTCCTTTTTGGCGTCACCGTGAGCCTCATTTCCCAGCTCTCTCAATTCTTTGTCGCCATGCGAGATGGAGTTCTGATGCACATATATCGTCACTCCCACGCCGAATTTGAACCAGCATCAATCGTCAGGTTCAGCTTCATCACGATGAAGCTGAACAAGATGCTGAGCACGAAGCTCGCCACAAAGGCCCTCACCGTCAATTGTTGCCTCCACGACTGGACCTCCTTGCTCTCGTACTCCCTCTCCACCGACATCACCATCTCTTCCTCCTCTTTGTCCTTCTCGGCATCCTCGCCTGCCGGCCTCGCGCTAGCCGCAACCAGCTGAGTCTCTTGCAGCAACCACCCACTAGTGTCGTCTCCTGGTCGCCGTAAACCCGTGACCTTCGCCCCACGACCCTCCTCCACCTGATCTCCGCCGCCACCGAGCACCGCTACCCAGCCACCTCCGGCCACCTGAACTGGCCGAGACCCACAGATCTGAGGTCGACATTGACAGATCTGAGGCCGAGCCCACCGCGACGATGATCTGAGCTCCCTGTTAGTGAACCCGACAGTCCATTACACTACCCAGAATTGAATCCGACACCAAACGATTAGGTTTAGAACTTGACTTGCCTTGAGATGGGAACCGCGGCTGAGTTGCGCGTGGGCTGAGCGAATGGCGGCGAAGGGTGTCGGGGCTGGCCGCGCGACGACGGTCTGACGGAATGGTCGGCGACGAACGACGTTGAAGTTCAAGGACAGCTGTGCGAGCGCGAGCGCGAGCGATGGAGCAGTCGGCCACGATCTGTGAGGAGAGGACTGAGAAGAAACCTAGTGTTCGCTTGGAAGAAGATGACCGAGACTATGAGAGGTCTAAAACGTGGGGAATATAATATTTTACTTTTTCTTTAATATCGGGCGGTCCGGGCTGTCCGGTTCTAGAACCGGACCCCGGAACCGGGAACCGGACCGCTGGTCACCGGTTCCACTTTTAGGAACCGGGGACCGGACCGGATCCCCCTAAAATCGGGAACCGGACCATCGGTCCCGGTTCGGTCCAGGCGGTCTCGGTCCGGGCGGTCTTTTTTGCACACCCCTAATAATAAGAACTTAGTTTCTAAGGAAACTTTCCAAGGGATTAGAAACCATATATGAATGGAAAGGTTTACGAGGAAAGACACACAAAAATACCTTTTAAGAAGCTAGGATGAGGGTCGAAGGCTTAAGCAAGGGTAGGATATAGGGGTGTGCATGGTCCGGGCCGGTCCGGTCCCAGCATGGAACCGGGGACCGGACTAGTAGTCTGGTCCCCATATTTTCGGGACCACGGACTGGACCAGGATCGGCGGTCCGGGTCGATTCTGGTCCTGGCCCGTCTCGGTCCCGGCCCAATAGGACTGTTAATTCTAACTATTTATAAAAACTACATGTTTCTTCTGTGGAGTTTTTATACAACAACAGGAATGCTAGAATTTTTGCTATCCCTGTTAACTCATGAGTCATGGCTAATCTCAACTGGAAGGAAATATTTCAAAATGATAGAACTGATATAAACTTTTATTTGAGCTCCAAAATCGGTTTAATTTTCTCCATGATGATTTTCTATATTTTAATAGAAGCTATATGAATGTCACTAGTAAATGTGCGTGTACTGGACGGTTGAGAGTTTTTCATTCTAAAAGCCACATTGACCAGACTTTAGTATCTCATCCATCATTTATTTCTTACTGTGTCTCCTTTTATGTCTCCTGTGTTTGTTAGCTTTCCTTTTGTTCCCTTCTCAAGAAGTATGTCCAATTCGTGTTTCATTACTTTGTTTTTTTTTAAAACAAAAATTATTAGGTTAACTCGATTAGCTTAAAAAAAAACATTGCCGGTCCGGTCCGGGCCGAGCCGGTTTGGTCCCAAACCACGGAACCCGGGGATTGGACCGCCTAGTCACCGATCTCGTTTATTGGGACTAGGGACCGGACCGCCAACCTCAAGGACCGGACCAACCCGCCCGGGCCGGGCCGGTCCGGTCCAGTTTGCACACCCCTAAATCCTACATCGATTGTTTGGTGAGAATTACGAGTTGAATGCTTCTTTAAGATGCTCAATGAGTGAGTTGAAGTTAGTCGCTTCTCTTGGCTCAATGGCACGGATGGATTTAGTTTAGTAAAGAAATTTTTTTAGGGACTCACGTTTCCAAGCCGGGCCCGGTTCCTCCCAAATGTACAATTTAATTATAATTTACAATTAATAATTTATTATTTAAATTTAAAAATCGAACCGGAACAGGCCCTTGAACAGGTGCGGAATTGGGACCGCCCCTTCAAGGGCCGGTTTCGGTTCATGTTAGTCACGAATCGGAACCGCCGGTTCATGAACCATAATCGGCGGTTTCGAAACTGTGGCCATGTATGTTGCCACCGCCGCCGCCCTGTCGCTGAAAAGGGTCGTCAGAGTCTCGGCGAGGACTCGACGAGCCTTGCCTAGAGGTCACAGCCCTTCACCCATATTGTCGGCCCTCACCTAGCTATGGTGGCTCTCACCCAGATCTAGATCGTGGTTCGCGACCCTCACCCTAGGCAAGGGTCGCGGACCCTTAACGAGTCACTGCCGATCCTTATCAACACTTGTTAAGTTCCTATCGACCCTTTCCAATGACAAGGCCGACAAAGGTCCTTACCTTTTGTCTTCTTCCTTTTTTGTGTTTAAAGAAAAACCTTTTCTATTTCTTAATTGTATTGAAGTAAAATTTTGATTAAAAATAAAAATTTTAAGCCAGAATGATATCGTTTTTGTCTTTTGTTTCATGTTTTAGACACGTCATCGTCACGTAATAGAGAGAAAATACTAAAACAAAAGTCACATCAGTATTTTTTATTAATCTAAATAGATTGAGTTAATGGAAGGACTGAATTGGACAAATTTAAAAACTTTTAAGGCTTCATAATACTTTTTTGTGATTTTTAGGAGTCAATTTTCAGAGCGGATATCCAAAAAGCAACATAACACGTGGCGTGACACGATTGGGGGTGCACTCGTGGAAAAGGATCCTGCGATTGGCGGAGGGGTTACACGTTAGGGTGGTTCTTTCGTAATTTAGGACGAGTCTGAAGGGCTCTTATATTTCAGCACGGGGCCCCACTCCCCCTCTCTCTCTCTGTATTCAGAAAATTGAGCTTACAAGAAAACAAGAGAAATTGAGAAAAGGAAGAAAACAAATCCCTAGGGTTCCAACTTTGACTGCGAGACGCAATTCTTGTGAGAGAGAAACCCCACAGAGTGAGAGAGTGTGCGTGTGCGCGGGCGAGAGAGAGCGCGCTTTGCTTTGCTTTCACCAATTCTCTCTCTCTCTCTCTCTCTCTCTCTTACTGACAGAGGAAATTCGGAATGCCCCCGTAAATATCGCCTTTTTCGATTTTTTTTTTTGTGCGCGAGGAAAATAATTGAGGAGGTGGAGAGAGAAAAAGTGGGTGCGGAGAGAAGCTGTTGGGTCTCGAACGTTGGGATCGGAGATTAAGTGGGGTTGTCGCATACGTTTTTGGAGGGATTTGAGCATTCTAGGGGAGGGTTTCGTTCAATTTTTTTTTTTTGGTTTTTTGTTTTTGCTTTCGTAGAACTTGTATGGGGAATTCTGGTGTTAGCTTTTGAATTACCGGGTATTTGTGCATGCAACAACCGATTGGCGGAGGCGGCGGGCCCGGCCGGGCCGCGGCTGGGCGGGCGCCGTCCACGTCAGCTGCCGGGTCGCCGTCGTCTTCTTCTTCGGCCGTGTCCGCTTCGCATTTGGGATTTGATTCAGCGCAGCAGCAGCATCAGCAGCAGTCTAGACAAGTATGTGCTTTTTATCGTGGTCGTTATAACGGGTGCTTATAAAACGGTGTTGAATTTGCACATGAATGCTCTAATTGGAAGGAGGGAGCGTTTTGTTGTGTCATGAATTGAGTGTCTGAACATGGATTTTGATGGAGAATAAGGAAAACTACGTGGTCTTTGGTGAGTGGGTTGTTGTGTGCTATTGGATTTGGGCAATTAAGACACTTCCTTTGTTTCTGATGGCATAAAGTGCAGCTGTTGGTTTATCAGTTCAGTAGGTTATTTAAATCTCTGATGATCAAGTGCACTAAGGAACTGCTTTATATAAATTGTGTCTTTAATTGTTATGTCTTTATTGAGGATACATGGCATATGCAAGAACCCTTTGTATGTTTTGCTGTCATTTGCCACTTTGTAGATATTGATAACATTGCATACTTCATGCTTTTGGGTATTTGCTCCCTTTTTATTTTGCACTCCTGGATTTTGAGAATCTTCTGTGTATGGACCAAATGAGGCGTTGGGATATGTAGCTCTCAGAGCTCATGCAATTTGCTGAGGGGGAAATTGTGCTTTGCCTTAGATATCCCAATGATCTTGGAACTTTTTATTCTTTGTTAGTTGCCAGGAGGAACTCTTTGTTTTAATGTATCTGTTAAAGTTTTTCAATCACTTTTAGACAGTGTATGTTGCATAATTCTGTTTTCTTTAATAGGAGACTCATTTATGCACACAAAACTTGGTGTTATGTGCGTTATGCCTTTTCCTGTGTTATTGGGCCTTTTACTTTTTTAAGCTGCAATGCACTCTGCGTTGGAAGTTTCAGTATGATGATTGAAAAATATTGATTCTTAAACTCTGAAAAGAACATTTTGTTATAGTTTTGTTTTTGGTTCTCTCTTTTTTTTTTTGGTAAAGAAAAATGTTTTTGGTTCTCTTTTATTTCTCTTAGCTTGAAAAATAAGAGCTGTATTCTGGATCTGTAACTGTTAGCTGAAAAAACAGGTTTTCAATTTCTGGGTAGTATATTTTTCTACTGTTGTTGTAAACGTCTACCGCACGCTATTATGTGTTTTACTTCTTTGCTATGTTTCATAATGTTTGCAGTTATTACAGCAGCAGTTCATGCGAAGACCTGAAGGGAATGAAGTCCTTCTAGGATATCAAACAGGTGGACTCCAAGGAACTGGGGGAGGTAGCTTGTTTTCTCCATCGCCAGGCTCCATGCAGTTTCCTCAACAATCTAGAAAGTTTGTAGATTTGGCACAGCAACATGGTTCCTCCCAGGCTGGACAGAATAAAAAGCAGGGTGTTGAGCAGCAAGTCATCAATCCAGTTCATCAAGCTTATCTTCAATATGGTTTTCAAGATCCGCAGAAGTCCGCTTTAATGATGCAAGCAGCACAACAAGCTAAACTGGAGATGATGGGGCATGGATCGGGGAAGGATCAAGACATACGGATGGGCAACATGAAAATGCAGGAGCTTATGTCTGCTCAGGCATCTAAACAGGCTCAGGCATCATCCTCCAAGAATTTGTCTGAACATTTTGCTTCTGGTGAAAAACGCCTGGGACAAGTGTTTCAGCCAGGCTCTGAGCAGAGGCTTGAGCCAAGGCCACTTAGCCAGCCAACTGCAACAGGACAGTTACCACAAGCAAGTACTGCAAGACCTTTACAAGCACTGCAAACTCAGCAAAGCTCACAAAACGTGCCTCACCAGCTGATGGCATCCCAGATGCAAGCTGTGCAGGCATGGGCAATTGAGAATAACATTGATCTTTCACTACCTGGAAATGCCAACATGATGGCACAGCTCATACCGCTCATGCAGGCTAGGATGGCTGCCCAGCAGAAAGCAAACGAAAATAACCTTGGTGCACAATCATCAAGCACACCTGTCTCAAAACCACAAGCTGCTTCTCCATCAGTCGTAAGTGAGAATTCTTCTCATGCTAATTCTCCCAATGAAGTATCTGGTCAACCTGGCTCAGCAAAAGCCAAGCAGAACGTTCCTGCCGGTCCTTCTGGCCCTGGGGCAGTCAGTAACAGTAATAACATCATGATGCAGCAATTTCCTACTCATGGAAGGGAGAACCAAGTGTCTTCGGGAAAATCTCCTGTCTTTGAGAATGGAATGCTCCCTATGCGTCCCCCTCAAATATCTGCAAGTGCAGTTCAGGGCGTGGATTCATCCTTACAGAATAAGAAGTCATTCAGTGGCCAAGAATCCTTGCAGATGCAATATCTTAAACAGATAAATAGGTCATCGCCACAGTCTCCAGTTCCTTCAAACAGCGGGCCCCCGAATAGCCACCCTTCCTTCCAAGGTGGAGTAGCTGTGCAGATGTCACAACAATATTGTGCTTTTACGAAACAGCAACTGCATGTGCTTAAAGCTCAGATATTGGCATTTAGGCGGCTGAAAGTACCTCCCTCCTCTCTCTCTCTCCCACACCCACACCCACACCCACAACCCACACCCACACACACACACACCCACACACGCCACGCATTCACACTCAGCACAAGTGAATATCAGAAGAAGTTAGAAGCATATGTTTTTTCTTATATGTACCAACTTGTATGTATCTCTTGTAGAAAGGAGAAGGAACTCTACCACAAGAACTACTCCGAGCTATTGTCCCGCCACCCCTTGAGTTACAGTTGCAGCAGCAAATCCTCCCTACTGGAGGGAATGGTCTGGAAAAGGCTGCTACAAAGGTTGTAGAAGATGGTTTGAGGTCTTCACATACGGGTGAAAAAGATGCTCGGCCTGTGCCACCACCTACTGCACAAATTTCTTTAAGAGAACAGGCCGCTACAGTGGAGGAGAAGGCAACTGTCTCAGCAGTTCACTTCCAAGGTCCACCTCCTGGTTTGAAGGATCATCCTCCATCTGTATCTGCTGTCAAGGACGATCAGCAAACTGCTGTCCTCTCAGTCAAGGTGGAGCAAGATGCCGAACGTGTGGCTCAGAAAACTCCTGCTGGAAATGATCTTCCTATTGATAAAGGAAAGGGTGTTGCATGCCAAGCTGCAATTTCGGAGCCTGTGCAGGGTAAGAAACCTGTGCAAGCGAGTGCATTGACTCAACCAAAAGATGCAGGCTCTGCCAGAAAGTATCATGGACCACTTTTTGATTTCCCCTTCTTCACAAGGAAATATGACTCCTTTGGGTCGGCACCAGTGCTTAACAGCAATAACAATCTCACGCTGGCATATGATATCAAGGACCTGCTTCTTGAGGAAGGGCTTGAAGTGCTTAACAAGAAGAGGACTGAAAATCTGAAGAAGATTGGAGGTTTACTGGCTGTGAATCTGGAGAGGAAAAGGATCAGGCCTGATCTTGTACTTCGCTTGCAAATTGAAGAGAAGAAGCTTCGCCTTTTAGATCTACAGGCACGCTTGAGGGATGAAGTTGATCAGCAGCAACAGGAAATAATGCAGATGCCTGATAGGCCATATCGGAAATTTGTTCGCCTGTGTGAGCGTCAAAGGATGGAGCTAACTCGTCAAGTGCAAGCTTCTCAAAAAGCTTTGCGTGAGAAGCAACTCAAATCAATCTTTCAATGGCGTAAGAAGCTTCTTGAAGCTCATTGGGCCATCCGTGATGCACGGACTGCACGTAACAGAGGCGTTGCCAAATATCATGAGAGAATGTTGAGGGAGTTTTCTAAAAGAAAGGATGATGATAGGAATAGAAGGATGGAGGCATTGAAGAATAATGATGTGGAAAGATACAGAGAGATGTTGCTGGAGCAGCAGACCACCGTTCCAGGTGAAGCTGCTGAGAGGTATGCTGTTCTGTCATCATTTTTGACTCAGACAGAAGAATATCTTCAGAAGCTCGGAAATAAAATAACAGCCGCCAAGAACCAGCAGGAAGTAGAAGAGGCTGCAAATGCTGCTGCAGCAGCTGCAAGGTTGCAGGTATTTTGTCCCTTCTTTATTTGTCAATTTTTTCTTTTGCCTTGTTTAATCTACTAAGCTTTGTACTTCCTTTTGCAACAAAGTCATATTGTTCAATTGTGGCTATGCTCTCGATAACTGATAGTTGTCATTAATCTACTGAATGAAGGGACTCTCTGAAGAAGAAGTGAGGGCAGCAGCATCTTGTGCTGGAGAAGAAGTAATGATACGAAATCGTTTCATGGAAATGAATGCACCTAAGGATGCTTCATCTGTGAGCAAGTAAGGCGTTGTTCAACTAAATCATGCTTTAGCTTTCACTCTTCAGAAGTTATAATCCTTTGCAGACTATATTGTTCTTTATATTAATGGGGTTCATAGCTTTAGGAACATAAAAGCTTTTTGCCAGCAGTAGATTGGAATGTGTTAGTGTATGCCGTATATTTGTCATTGTCCGATTGATCACCCTGCTTAATTTGGAGCTCTTTTTATAGATTTCTTGGGTAATTTTTTTATCTCACTGTTGTTATCAGGTATTATTCCCTTGCACATGCTGTGAATGAAAGGGTTGTGAGGCAGCCGTCAATGTTGCGGGCTGGAACGTTACGAGATTATCAACTTGTATGTCTAAACCTGAAATCCGGCATGTTGGTTTTTTTTTTAATTTTTATTTTAAATTAGCATGTAGCCGTAGTGTTCACATTTGAGGCCAAAGTTTTTGATAACCATCTCCGAACTCTGCAGGTTGGTTTGCAGTGGATGCTTTCCTTGTACAACAACAAGCTAAATGGAATCTTGGCAGATGAGATGGGTCTTGGAAAAACTGTGCAGGTGAACTTTTAGGTCATTAAAGCTGAAATATCTACTTTAAAGTGAGCGGAAGAGATCCTTAGTTGTGGTGATCTAGAATTCACACTATTTATTGCTTAATTCTATATAGCCGTGCTCATTTGTACTCTAATTTTTTTATCTTAAATTGCAGTACAATAGATACTCAGGAACCAATAAAAAAATTTCAGTTGTTTGATTAGTTTGTGTTCTGGGAGCAGGTAATGGCATTGATTGCTTATCTAATGGAGTTTAAGAGTAACTATGGACCTCATCTTATTATAGTACCCAACGCTGTCTTGGTGAACTGGAAGGTTGGTATCATTTGGTTGATCATATGGTGTTTTAGTTTAGTATAAAGGAGTATTACCTTTGTCCTTCTATCCTGTTCTCAAGTGCGCTTAATAGCTTCTTCTTTTTTCCAGAGTGAATTCTATAATTGGTTGCCATCAGCTTCATGCATTTTTTACGTGGGTGGGAAGGACCAAAGGTCGAAATTGTTTTCTCAGGTGAGTTTTGCTATCTTTCTGAAGTTTTTCTTCAATTGCTTCATTGAGCTTAATTATGGGAATCGTGATACAGGAGGTGTGTGCCATGAAATTCAATGTTCTTGTGACTACTTATGAGTTTATTATGTATGACCGGTCAAAACTTTCAAAAGTTGATTGGAAATATATCATAATTGATGAGGCTCAAAGAATGAAGGACAGAGAATCAGTTTTAGCACGGGATCTTGACAGATATCGTTGCCAGAGGCGTCTGCTTCTCACAGGAACTCCATTACAGGTATGTCAAGATATAAAGTAGATGACGTCACTGCTATGGGGATTTTGAATTACTTCAAGTTTTTACTGAAGTAATGTGGCTTATTGATTATAATATGATTGTGCGAAGAAACACTGCCAGGTTTTTCTGTTTGGCATCCTTGTTTTTGACAACGCCCTTGTATGTTTCTTGTATAATACAGTCCCTTTGGTTTATTACTACCTGTCAGATTATTAAAGTATGATAGCTAGCTAGTTCTTGGGAAATAGAAGTTAGTGAACTCCCAATACTTAGAACTTGTACTTTTGCTTTGAGAGCAAGGAAGCCTTTTTCATTCTCGCATTTTGTATAGTATAGCAATCAGATTTGCTACTTCGTGGGAAAGAGTTTGCAGTTGATTTGATAAAGCCTTAATCAGTTCGTCACTATTTGGTAACATTTGAAAGGTTTTGTCAGAAAATAACGGAAAGAAGGGCAATTGATCATCTTAAATAAACAGATTTTGGCAATTTTTCATGAATATAAGCTCCTGCTTGTCTTATGCTTGAAGTTGCACTATTCTTTTTAAGTGTTTAGCATGATATATCTTCGTTGCAGAATGATTTGAAGGAACTTTGGTCACTTCTGAATCTACTTCTTCCTGAGGTTTTTGATAATCGGAAAGTGTTCCATGATTGGTTTTCCAAACCCTTCCAAAAGGAAGGCCCTCCTCAAAATGCAGAGGATGACTGGCTTGAGACTGAAAAGAAAGTCATCATCATCCATCGACTTCATCAAATTCTGGAGCCATTTATGCTTAGGCGTCGTGTTGAAGATGTGGAAGGTTCACTTCCTCCAAAGGTACAGGATGATCACAAGTGGGTTTTACTTGATAATGTTTAGATTGTTCAATGGTGGCCTTTGACTGATAGCACCTTTGGATGCAGGTGTCCATGGTCCTAAGATGCAGAATGTCTTCTATTCAGAGTGCCATCTATGATTGGATCAAATCTACTGGTACTCTTCGAGTAGACCCTGAAGATGAGCAGCGCAGAGTCCAGAAGAATCCGATTTATCAAGCTAGGATTTTTAGAACTTTAAATAATAGATGTATGGAACTTCGAAAAGCTTGCAATCATCCTTTGCTGAACTACCCCTACTTTAACGATTTTTCCAAGGACTTCCTTGTAAGATCGTGTGGCAAATTGTGGATCTTAGATAGGATCCTTATTAAGCTGCAGAGAACCGGGCACCGGGTACTACTCTTTAGTACCATGACCAAGTTGCTTGATATAATAGAGGAGTACTTGCAGTGGAGGAGACTTGTCTATAGGCGAATTGATGGAACAACAAGCTTAGAAGATCGTGAATCAGCTATCGTGGACTTCAATAGCCCCGATTCAGATTGCTTCATATTTCTGTTGAGCATTCGTGCTGCTGGTCGGGGCCTTAATCTTCAGTCTGCCGATACAGTTGTTATATATGATCCTGATCCTAACCCCAAAAATGAAGAGCAGGCTGTTGCGAGAGCCCACCGCATTGGGCAGAAGAGAGAAGTCAAAGTCATTTATATGGAAGCAGTTGTTGACAAAATTCCAAGTCATCAGAAGGAGGACGAACTAAGGAGTGTCGGTACCATTGATATGGAAGATGATCTAGCAGGTAAGGATCGGTACATGGGATCCATTGAGAGCCTGATCAGGAATAACATTCAGCAATACAAAATTGACATGGCTGATGAGGTGATCAATGCTGGTCGCTTTGACCAGAGAACAACGCATGAAGAGAGACGGTTGACTCTAGAAACATTATTACATGATGAGGAAAGGTATCAAGAAACCCTGCATGATGTTCCCTCTCTGCAGGAGGTAAATCGAATGATTGCTAGGAGTGAAGAAGAAGTCGAGCTATTTGATCAGATGGATGAAGAACTGGATTGGACAGAGGAGATGACTAATTATGAACAAGTGCCAAAATGGCTTCGGGCAAGTACAAAAGAGGTCAATGCTGCTATTGCCACTTTATCAAAGAAACCATTGAAAAACACTTTGCTTGCTGGCACAACAACGGAACCCAATGAACCGGGGTCTGAATTAGCGAGAAAGAGGGGGCGGCCCAAGAGTAAAAAGCATCCCAATTACAAGGAACTAG
The DNA here is from genome assembly GCA_021437785.1 of Rhodomyrtus psidioides. Lineage (NCBI taxonomy): Eukaryota > Viridiplantae > Streptophyta > Magnoliopsida > Myrtales > Myrtaceae > Rhodomyrtus > Rhodomyrtus psidioides. The sequence goes on from JAILYB010000112.1 coordinate 1,398,930, forward strand.
ATGATGACAATGAAGAATATACTGAAGCAAGTTCGGATGAGGGAAATCGGTATTCTACACGTGAAGAGGAGGGCGAGATTGAGGAGTTTGAGGAGGACACTTACAGTGGTGCTCCTGGAGCACTACCAATCAACAAAGACCAGTCTGATGAGGATGTTCCGGCTGAAGAAGGTGATGAGTATCCATGGACAACAGAGAGGACTAGGAACAATCATTTGCCTGAAGAAGCCGGTTTCTCAGGATCATCGGCAGACAGTCAGAGAGGAATCAGGATGGCATCTCCTTCTATTTCTTCACAGAAATTTGGATCTTTGTCTGCATTAGAGTCCAGGCCTAGTTCTCTTTCGAGAAGGATGGTCTGTGCTGTTTCCCAGATTTTTCTTCTTTCTTTATTGTCATATTTTTGGAGAAACTTGTTTTGGTTTACTTCTAATTTCAATCTGTTGATGTTTGCCAGCCTGATGAACTTGAAGAGGGAGAAATTGCTCTGTCTGGAGATTCTCACATGGATCATCAGCAATCTGAAAGTTGGGTTCATGAACGTGAAGAAGGTGAAGATGAACAGGTCTTGCAACCCAAGATCAAGAGGAAGCGTAGTCTCAGGATGCGTCCTCGTCACACTATGGAAAGGCCAGAGGAAAAGTCTAGCAATGGGGCTCTACCTGTACAATGTGGAGATCCTGCTTTCTTGCCACTCCAAATGGATCACAAGTATCAACCCCAGTCAAAGACTGCATCTGAGACCTGTCCATTTGGAGAACCTACTGCTCCCAAGCATGGCCATGGTGGTCCATCCATGAAAAGTAGGAGACAAACATCTCTAAGGAGAATAAGTGAGCCATCAAAACTACATCCCTTGCCAAAATCTAGCAGATCAAATCACATTTCTTCAGCAGATGCTACTGCGGAACGCTTGAGAGAAAACTGGAATGGCAGAGTTGCAAATCCCTCAGGAAATTCAAGTGTTGGTGCCGGTTTATCCGAAATCATTCAGAGAAAGGTACCTAGTTAGTGTCTTCTATTTCTTCGTTTTCTCTCTTTTCCTTTCTGGGTACTGGTGGGCAGTTTTTTGTCATGGTCTTGAGCTTCCCAATCTGGCCTTGCCCTAGTCCTATGTTTCTATACTGGGAAAATCTTGCTTCATGTGGTTCTACAACGATAGATATATTGAGCTTCTCTTACAAATGCATGCGACACCTGGAACTTTTTGACTTATTGGTTCTCACTGTTCGATTTACTCATCTTCCCGTGTGTTGACTCAACATATTTATATTTTTAGTGCAAGAATGTAGTGAGCAAGCTCCAGAGGAGGATAGATAAGGAAGGGCATCACATTGTTCCGCTGCTAACTGATCTTTGGAAGAGGATGGGGAGTCCTGGTCATATGGGTGTTGTTGGAAGTAACCTTTTGGATTTGCGGAAAATTGATCAGCGCATTGAGAAATTGGAGTACGACGATGTGATGGATCTTGTGCTTGATGTACAACTGATGTTAAAAGGTGCCATGCAGTTCTATGGGTTTTCTCATGAGGTATGGTGTATAAATGTGTAGATCTGATGTATTTACCAAATAATCCTGATCTTGCTAAACCTGATAATGATTTGAGCTCCATTTATGTCTTTGAGATTGCTGGGGTACTTGCTGGAGGGTACAATTATAATTTGGAGTGAAGATTTTGTTTGATGGACTCTGGTTATTGTGGTATATATATATGTTTTAATATAGGTGGAGTCCAGTCATGGATTTTGAACTTGCACTTTTTTTTGTGTGCACGCTAAAGGGATTTTGATCTTGCACTTTATGTAGACATTGCTTCAAACAATTGATCACCAGAAATTTTGTGTCACTTGTGTACCTTTAAATGATTTCATCTCAGATTTAGTTCAGTGGTTATTTATCAGCTCCACATGAACCTATCAGCAGTATGGAAGTAATGATAATACTGATTAGTTCTTCAAGTTATGGGAAATCAGTACTCAGATCTCAAGCTTTCTAAAGCTAAAATTTTCAACTTTTACTGCGCCATCCTATTGGGAATAACAAGGGCAATTCTTTTGTGAATACTAACTCTCGTGCACCTGTATTAGTCTTCAATCGGATGCTACTTGTAGATTCTTTATTTGCTACGAACAGAATCTCAGGTTTTCATTACATGTTGCAGGTTAGATCTGAAGCGAGAAAAGTCCATGATCTCTTCTTTGACATATTGAAGATTGCATTTCCAGACACAGATTTTGAAGAAGCGAGAAACGGTCTCTCTTTCTCAGGCCCTGGTGCTCCATCCCAGCCTGCTCCTTCACCAAAACAGCCATCCGCTGGCCAAAGCAAGAGACACAGGGCGATAAATGAGGTTGATGCTGATAAAGACCTTCCCCTTAAGCCAGTGCGACGCGGAGAAGACACTAGGATCAGAGTCAGCTTGCATCCAAAGGAAACCGGCACGGTGAGTGGAAACTTCAACACCCGGGAACAGTCTCAGCGGGATGATTCTCCACTGCTTGCTCACCCAGGGGACTTGGTCATCTGCAAGAAGAAGAGGAAGGACCGAGAGAAAGTAGTGGTGAAGTCAAGGACTGCATCATCTGTTCCTGTTTCACCTGCTGCAGTGGCTCGTGGTATTAGAAGTCCCGGTCCATCATCTCTGAAGGATTCAAAATCAACTCAACAGACCCTCCATCAGCAAGGGTGGATCAATAACTCGGGCCAGCCGTCTAATAGCAGTGGTGGGGACGTCGGTTGGGCCAATCCAGTGAAGAGGTTGAGAACTGATTCTGGTAGAAGGCGGCCAAGCCATTTGTGATTTTTTGTGCTATTTTATGGTACCATCGAAAATCTGTAGCCATTGTTCTTCAACCCATGCAAGAGAGGTGACCGCGTATGGATAGCATAGTGTAGGCCTTTGATCCTTCAACAATTATGTTTTCTCGTAAGCAGATGCGTTTAAGAAGGGGCAAAATAGGGTGGGAAGATTTGTCTCCCTTTTGTATGTACACCTGATAGGAAGTCCACTTCCCTGACTCATTGACTGCGTTGGACGTACAGCCAGGTCTGTAAGAAATCTGTACATGAGTTAAGAGATCACATTGCATAGAACAACGCCTCAAGTCTTTTATATGCTAGTGCTAATACAATGCCTTGGCATACTTTGTGACTTTAGGTGCATTTGGTTAAGTTTTCTCATGGGGCTTTGAGCCTTCATAACTTCTTGGGAAAAACGAGGTGTTTGGCAATAATTTTTGGAACTCCATTGGTCAAATGCTGGCATTAGGAAAGTTGAAAGATAATTGTGGATTTATTTTGGGCTTTCAGCATTTTTGAAATGCTGACGCATCAATAATTAAATTCTCCCGGTTGCTTGTTTTGTCCGCAAAAGTTTTATTGTGAGTCCATGTCTGTCCTTTCATAAAAACCCTGAACTTCTATCGACACACTTTCCACCCCTGCTCTCTCCATCTCATTCTTGCTTTGCGCTCTCTTGGTCGTGCTCGATTGCTCCTTGTTGCTTCGCTCTCCCTCGCTCCTGCTTAATTGCTCCTTGTTAGGGGTGAGCGGTTTCAGGTTCCATCTGGAACCTAAAACTTATACGCCAGAACAGGTTTCTCATTTTTTGGAACCTAGATCTTACCATATCACAGGTTTTAGGGTCGATTCCAAGGTACCGGAGAACTTATCAATTTCTTTTATTTTTCATTTTTAGTTAAGCAAAATGAGAGTAAATACTATAACAACTAAGGAGAAGTAGATGTGAGCGATTTTAGGTTTCGTACATATTACATTTAGAACCTGAAACTAACTCGTTGGAATATGTTCTTCATTTTTTAGAACTTGGAACATAAAAATTTGTTTGGCTTTAGATTATACACTCATCATCGAACGTCATAAAACATTATAGGATCGCACGAAAATATATACAAAAAAAAAAAACACAATTAAGATCTAGGGTCCAGGTAGTGGAACCTGGAACCTATCTGTTGGAACAAGTTCCTTGATTTTTGGAACCTGGAACCAGATTGGCTCCTACAGGTTTCGATTCTAGGTTCTCGATTCTACCCTAGAACCATGCTCACCCCTACTCCTTGTTGCTTTGCTCGCCTTTAATTTTTGCCGCAGGTTCTTCTCTCTCTCTGGTGGATTTGCTTTCGATTGTTGAGATTTGTGCCAAATTGTATGATTGCGAGTTGGGAATCATGCTGCTGAGATTTGATTCTATTTCTTTTCCCGGCTTTGAGTTGGCGATTGCGAGTTGGGAATGTCGTCTCGCCATTGCTTCGTCCAAGCCATGGCTCTGTGTTTTTTCGCTTCTATTTCCCTCTATGATCTCTTTGTTTTGTAGTTCCTTTATTAGGACTTGCCGCTGTTACCTTATTAGTGAGAAGAATGAAATTTTGCAGCTAGAAAGGGGGAGAAAGGGTCTCTCAGTTCCAATATTTGGACATAATTAGTGTTCACTGTTTAGAACATATGAATCTGCAAAATTAGTATGGGTTGGGTGGTTCTCTGTACGAAAGAGGAAGCTTTTTGAGTTTCCTGTTCTTCTTCTTAGGGTGGATTATTATGATGTACTCAAAATGAAAAATCAACGTGATTAGACATGTTAAAATTCTGGTGTTGCTCTCGCCATACTAGTTTTTCATTGAATGTGTAAGCAATGAGTTTTTTAGATTCTGGTGTTGTTCTCGGAATAGTAATTTTTAGGACCTGCATGTAATTTTCGAATTTGTTCATGTCACTTGACTAGTAGATGGCAAGTTCATCAAAGGAAAATGCATTTTGTAGTCTTGACACCTGATTTTTAATCCCTTTTATTTTTAAAAAATTAATTAAAAATTTCATAAAAATTCATAAAATTAAAAAAATCAACTTTGGAAGACTTGACCAAGCCTTAGGAACCAATTTTGAGCTAAAAAAAATAATTTTCAGTTTTTTTTTCGGAATTTTTAATATTTATTTAATTAAAAAATATCCCAAAAATAAGAAAAAAAGTAGAATTTGTGCCCATCAAAATTCGAAAAAAAAGTCAATAATTTTATTTCAATATATAATTGCATTTTAGCCTCTCAAAATATTCGATTTGGGTCATAATTTCTCTAAATCATGAGACTTCATGCTTAATCGAGCAAACAAATTATTATTATTAAGCTTTTTACCATCGTTATTATTTGGAGTCGGTCATGACATTTGATCCAAAGGCTTTTGAATTTACCATGGTCAAACATATTTCACTTTTCGGGCATAGTCAATTTCACTAATTTTCATGCTAATCATCATCTTAATTGGGATTATCCAAAATGATTGGGATGTCCCAGGGCATCCCCTAACTACTTGTGTTATGTTTTAATCTTATATTATACTTAATATAGAGGCGCATGCAGAAGACTAACTAAGGAATCAAGCAGTCAGCCACTCAAAACATGAGCAAGTGCATGCGAAAACAGACGGCAAGCACGACGCCTAAGGGGTGTGGTCATAAACGCAGGATTTCCTAAACCTAAATAAAACACACGATTCTCAAGCAATAAACTTGGAAAAGAAAAGAAAAATGAGTTTATATAAATACACATATATCTTTTAATAGGTTATTTACAGAAGTTCAAATATACATTGAGGGATTCACAAAGAAAGGAGCACCGGTGGCCCCCGAATGCCGCGGAGAAGCTCTCGGTTCCATCACCGGTTTCTACATCGGTCCTCTTTCTGGCTTCCCCATGATCTCCGACGACAATCCTCACCTTGCGACGGCAACCCATGGCGTGTTCTTGAGCTTGTGTTGGCTTGAGTTCATTTGATCGTCCGTGGATTGATCACTTTCCTTCCGATCTAACTCTAGTGCCTCGATTTTCCTCTTAGAATCGAGTTTAGTCTCGTTGTTACTTCTCATATTTTTAGAGTAGCCACAACTTCAGTGCCTAGATCATCGAGGGAGCCCAACTTCGTCTACGTAGTTCGTCACAAGAAGGTTGACCTACTAAACTCTTATATAGAACGCATAGGTTAGAGAATTGAAGGATGGATATTTAGCAGAATTATGAGGAGAATCAAAGGCTATGGTTGGTTGATGTTTGCTGATTGGTTGCTGAATTTACCATTGTGATGTAGATTTTGCATGCCTATGATTGTTGGTTGATGTTGTGGTGCATTTTAACATGGTTTCGTTCTCGGGTCAGAATGCGCAATCTTCCTGCAGTGCGATTTTGAGAGTCAAAACATCTCTATTTCATGGAATAATGTCTAGAGAGTTGTCGAGCACGACTCAACCTTTGATGTGATATATTATAGCATGAAAATGGACGTCGTTTACTATGTCAAAAGGATCCCGTGGTGTGTGGAGTTTGAATTTGTGATTGTGTTGATTTGAATTTGAGGATGAAATTTCTGACCTGACTTTGCTGCTTCGTGATTTTTCAGTATTTTTTTTTTTTGTGGATCTTGTTTCATAAAAATATCTTCATGAAAGTCATTCAGTACATCTTGATGCATAACATATAAAAAATCCAAAAATATTAATGCATGTTTCATATTTTTAGTGCATTTAATGAAATTGTGCAATTCTGTGGATGTTCTTGAGTCATCATGTCATTCGGTGCATGTCTATCTTAAGTCACAATAATGACTTGTTAGTCTCTTCTTTTCAAAAATTACAAAGAGCGAAAGTTGTTCATTATGGTCTCATTTAATGGAATGAAAAGTTCGGTGCATTAATTTTGTGATTTAGGTGTCCATTTAAGCTTAATCCTAAAGTATATCTATTCTATTGAAATTGCATGTTTGCTGCTATGCTCTTGTGAAAAATAATTTTTCATGCATAAATGAGTGGGGTTAAGTACACCCCAAGTATCATAAGTTGTGTACGACGTTCACTTTAGTGCCAAAACTTTCAAATCGATCACTTTAGTGCTAAATTTTTGTAACTTCGGCCACTTAAGTGCCAACTTCTTTTAAAAACGATCAATTTAGTGCCAACTCCGATTTAAGCTGACGTGGCTTGCCAAAAATCCGACACATATATTTTTTTATTATTATTTGAGCTGATGTGACTCATCGGATTTGGCACTGAAGTGATCGAAGTTACAAAAATTTAGCACTAAAGTGATCGATTTGAAAGTTTTGGCACTAAAGTGAGTGCCATACACAACTTATGGCACTTGAGGTTATTAACCCTAAATGAGTGTCTTTTGAGAAAAAAAAAATGCAAACCATGAAAGTTGTCAACGACATATTTTCGATTTGCATTAAAAATCCCAGAATTTTTGCATACATTTTATGATCATCGATTTTTCTCTGAGCGTGTTTTTGAACAGTAGGGTCAAACTTGTCATTTTCATGTTAATACATCAGAAAACACAAAAGATGGTCAAGTTCAATCAGCATGTCATAAACTTCCCTTGAATGCTTGAATCATTTTAATTGGACCTCATCTTCATTGGCAACCGTGCCTAAACGTAATCAACTCAATTCCTTTAGTAATCCCCTTTGGGGCTCACTAATCTTGCTTTGATTGTTTGATATCTGAAGTCCAAAGACCTAAATGCATGACTAAATTAGGGAGCCATCGCATGTGATTTGCTAGATGAGAGATAGGGTTGGTGCATGACTTGTGAGAAACCTCATGGGACTATTGAAACCAACCCTTTCCTAAGCGAGAATGGGGTTAACGAGAAATCGTGATATATGCATACAAAGGCGGATCTTGAGGCCCATTCCTTGATTGATTCGAGTTACTTTATGATTTGTGCTCCTTTAATGTGCTTGTGAATGTGAATATGCATGCTTGATTGAGCGGTCCACTATCTTAAATTATTAAAAGTGTTCGACCCGACACCATGGGTGGCTTGGAAGCGAAGTGATGGCCCATCTTGAAGAACGAAGACCCACGACCAATGTTCCCTCCGGTCTTTCTTTTGTCGCACCTTCGACCCTGCCTCGGATTTTCTTTAACTGGGTTGTAATTATTGTCGATGAGTTACGGGTCTCCATTTTGTTATGCTTAGGGTAATTTTTTTATTTATTTACGTGCTCTCTCTTTACCCCTTTGTTTGCTTTGGATGATGTTTCCTTTTTTTTTTTTTTTAGGAATACATTTAGACATAGAAAATGCCCTGAAAAATACCCACTTACAAGAACATTCGCATGAACACTTAGGGCCTGCATGACAACCATTCTCATATGAAAAAAGTGATTATGATTAAAATAACTTTTTTATATTCTATTCCTTATATGAGTTTTAGAAAATTAAAATGTGTTTGGTAACTGTCTAAAATTTCTGTCCCTAGAACAGAAACGTGTTTGATAACTGCACAAAATTTCTGATCTCGGGAACAATTTCTTTTGCCAATTTTTGTTATTTAAGTCAAATAATTACGCAGTTACTTTGTGAAATTTCATCCTATATTTTGAATTAATCGAAAATTAATTCCTATTGATTCTCTTATATAACATATTGCATATTGAAATATATATAAAAAAAATATCAAGAATGATCACTAATCATTATCGTCATTTATTGTGGGGTTTCATCGAACTCTTTTAAGCTGGCGGGACCAACTTGAGCGACACCCTCGTTTCTGCAAGAAAAATGCAATGCATTGCCCTATATTGGTGTGCGATTTTGATTCTAAGAAATCAAATCTCAGTCTTAATTCATTTAAAACTTAAGAATGAGAGCTTCCAAGTGTTCACGATGGTTATTTTAGTCTTTTTTCAAAATTTTCTAAAACTAGACTAAGTTTAAAGTACATAAACTTAGGCAACTCACAATCAATGCAATTAAGTGCACAATCAAGGAATCCGGCATTGATAAATCGTATCATAAAACTCCCCATTGAAGCCCTAAGGGCTTAGATAAATATGGTTTGGGTTTAATTGCAAAAGCGTTTACGATTTTACTAATAAAGAACAAAATCTATGAAATCTAGGCCTAAATTTATGAAAATGATGCCAAACTAGCCTAATCTAAGCTTCTTCTATTTTTAGGAATTTTCTGAAATTTTTCTGATTTTTTTTAGAATTTTTCCAATTTTTAAGTTATTTTTTATTTTATTATCTTATATATTTTTCTTTGAATTCTGTCTTAGGTCAAGGGAAAATTAACGAGCGAACTGAACAGGTAAAGTGTGAGATGTGAGACTTTATTTTGTTTTGTGATTCTCAAAAGTGATTCTTTTTTCCAAAATCATCTTTTTTTTGCTCTAAAACTGCTTCTAAGAATAAAATCAGAATCAGAATCATTCACATTACCAAATAGGATTCTAATCTTTTTTTGTTCTAGAGAGCAGAATCAGATAATCAGAATGGTTGCCATGCAAGTTCTTAGTGGCTGACAAAAACATGATTAGGAGTCAAACTGGTAAAACCTCGCATGCTCACAAGTTAGATAACAATCAATTTCGGGCGGGAACTGAAAAAACTATAGTATAAATTAGGGGGGGGTAAGAACAGTACAAGTGCCACAACTTTTGCTCGGGGATCACTTGAGTGCTACAATTTTTTTTTGGATCACCTGAGTACCAAATCGGAGCAAAAGGATCACTTAAGTGCCATTGCATATGTGGCGGCCGGAAAAGCTGAGGTGGTGATCGGAAAAGCTTACGTGGCACTGGTGATCTATATTTTCGAATATATTTAATATACAGGTGTAATTTTTCATAATTTTTTTTTTCTAAAAATTTCTTCTTCTTTTTTTCTTCCATGGTTTTTGCTTGCCGGACACCACCGGTCGGCCAACGCAAGGGCATGCTCACCTTGCCCCGGCGCAGCCGCGACGGCCTTCAACGACAGCCGTCGCGGCCTCGACTGCCTCGTGTGAGGTCGCGAATGCCCTCACTAGATCGGGCGAGGGCCATCGCGCCCACGGGCGACCACCGGGTGGCCCCAGGGCGGGTTGCCCTACCTCGGCAAAAAAAACCCAGAATCTTCAAAACCAGTAGAACCCCTCTGTTGTTTCATGGTCTGCAGGTGACGAAGCTTTTGCGTGCTCCTTGATTTCCAAATCTTGAACCAGTCCAAACCCACCTCTTCTGCATCCATATCCACAGAGCAAAAATCAATCTAGGCAAAAACCCTAAATCGATTTTCGCAATAGCTTCGGAGGTAGCTCAATGTCTCGACCTTCGATTTCTGCTGCAACCAGCCACAAAAGAAAGCTAATTCGCGAAATCGACACCAAAGGAGAGGATCGACCTTCGATTTCCGCCACACAGCTTCGGAGGTCGCTCTGGCCGGTGGGATGCGAGGGCCCTCGCCCAGATCTGGCGAGGGCAATCGCGGCCTCACTCGCGGACGGCGAGGCCGCGACGATCGTCGCCCAAGGCCGTCGCGGCCGACACCCAGGGAAAGCCGGCCGATTGTGGATGCAAGTGTCGCCAAGGTCCCTCGCTAGCCATCGACGGAAATGCTTCAAAAATATCAAAGTAAAAAAGAAGGAAAAAATCCAGAAAAAGAAACATATCAAAACAAATAAAAAACGAAAAAATACCTAGAAAGCGTTAAAATTTTTTAAAAAAATCTATGTGTCATTAAAAAATAAATAAAATAAATTAAAAAAGTCCACATAGTACAATTTGTCGGAATTAATACTCAAGTGATCGACTTTCGCCGGAAGTAGTACTCAAGTGATCGATTTTTGAAAGTTATAGCACTCAAGTGATCCAAAAAAAAGTTATGGCACTCAAATGATCCCCGAGTAAAAGTTGTGGCACTTGTATTGTTCTTACCCCTAAATTAGGGTAATCAAATTCCCGATTCTAGATCTCTGGTTGCGTAGGGATTGGGAAGACCTCCCCTTCCCAATCGGGTTTCTAACCAACCCCCAGAAAAGGTTAGTGGCGACTCTAAAGTCTTCTCAAAAGAAATTATTATTAATCAAAGAGGTTTTTCAAACATCAAAACGAAATAGTCATCAACCCGTTGCCATAGGGTGCGGGACTCCGGGAACGCCCCACGCCTTTTGGGAAAGGCCTTCGGAATGCATCGAACCCCTACAAAGTCTGTCATGCGCCGATCCTCGAGCTCACGACATCCTTACCAAATCGCCTCAGGTCATAAATGATAGTGCCTCAGGCACGCTATCAACCCTCAAGATTAATCATGGATGCGGAAATGTATAATATTCCCAAAGAATAACATAATGCGGGGATAGAAAAGTAGGAAACACGTCAACTCAAAAATATCAATTCATTTACAAACACATCTTAACCCAAAAAGGGATATTACACTATTCAAATCCATACTTCGGGGCGGCTTCATAAGACCAATGAAAAGGGTAGGTGGGTCGGAAAGGGTTATCTTCTCATATACTCCAATAGAGGGGCTACGTAACTCTCATCCTCATCAACTTCAAAAAAGAACTACTAGCTTCCTTGCCTTGGACCTAAAAATGGTAACCATAACGGGGTGAGATAAATCTCAATGAGTCAACGCCTAATCTCGGCTAGGGCGTTAATTCGTCCAGAACCCCTAATCAGCATTCACAAAATCACAATACAAATATCTCAGTCACATGCAAGTTTACCTACCGGGAGTCACACATAATACAATATATGACATGATACAACAGTCATATCAATCAATCCATTAGCAAGGGCATCACATCAACTTGCATACGCTAGACACCACACTAAGACCAATCATCAATAGCCATTCGGATCAATGCACACGATAGGTGTGACTTAACACTACGGTTGGCAGTGTTTAACACTGCGACAGGCAGCGTCATCTAGCAGGACCAAGCATCGTCCCTTTACTCTCGGTGATGGCAACTACAAGCGGTGTATCCAGTGCATCTCGCACGACACGACAGGTAGGAATTCCTGTAAGAAGCATCGACCCGTCACGAGCAGCGATCGGCATCTAACTATCTCTTACATCCGTACGACTAGCACGGGGCATAAATTGTCATGCTTCTGACAAGTCGTATAATTCCATACGATTGGTAAGGTAGAACTTGCTAGGAATCTCATCAAATGACCATACAGGTACATCCGGCACATAATCCATTATTCATCGTCACTTATAGCCGGATGCTCACACAGGCGTGCTCAAAGATTCGGCCCTCGGCCATTTTCATGCTAAGACATGCAATTTGAGTTTTTACTCGGTCATATGAATGCACAGAATTATCCACTAGGTTCTACATCTATTCCGAGGTGATTAACCCCCAATCAATCATCCCATCAATCCATAATCAATCAATTCAATTAATCAGACAATTGATATAATCGATCGATTAAATAAAGCCAGTCAATTCAATAGCAGATATTCAATCCGACAATGTTTAATTAAAGCTCACTTCGTATGTCAAATCAAAATTAACCAATTCGAATCGTCAATCGATCATACGCTCGTTTCTAACCTATCGCTCGCTTGCAATCAAACAATAACAATCATCCAATCAATCAATCCAATCCAAAAGCCACAGATTCCTAGCTATCCAGACTAACTTAACTAATTAGGGTCATTTAACTTAAATCAAGCCTCTAATCTGAATCGGTCCTAATTAATCTACATAAACATCATAATAATCTAATTAACTAATCCAAACGTAATTAGTAACCTAACCAAGGGGTAGAGGTCGACTCACAGTCAATAACACGAGGCGAGTACAACGGCAATCTTTGAAAATCCTCAGGCACGGACGTCAAACGCGGCTCAGACTCACGGCTGAATTCTTGGCCCACGGCTAGTGCTTAGGGGTAGACGTGCACGGTTCGACGGAACCGTCCGGGCCGGTTCCGGTTCCGGTTCGGTACCGGACGGTTCCGGGTCGGTTCCGGTTCCGGAACCAATTTTATAATAAAATAAATTAATGAATTATTAATTAAAATTTATAATCAAATTGTATATTGTAAAAAAAAATGAGGAATGGGCTTGAACTTAATGAATTATCATTAAGCGCCTACATATCTTCTTGGGGATAGAAGAATCAAAGCCCATGTAGTTCTCTTACCTTTGGTAACCCCAACTTACCTTATCCTCAATCGTCGCTATCTGTTGTTGTGGTGGCGGTGGTATCTCCACAATCATCACTGAAGAAGTCGTGTTCTCGATCCAACTCTTGTTGTCGAAGCTTAGCCCTTGTCCAATCATCGATGCAAGCTTGAAACTCCACACTTTCTGGATTTAATCTTGAACGACGAGAGTCTAAAATTAATCCTCCAGCACTAAATGCTTGTTCAACTGCCACTGTCGAAGAAGGTGTCGCTAATATTTGTCTTGCAATGAGGGAGAGAACTGGATATTGAATTGAATGGTTCTTCCACCACTCAAGAATCTTGAAATCTGCTGCGTTGTGTTCGGAATCACTAAACTCAAAACAAATTGTTAAATAGTTTTCTAATTCGGAAATACTACCTGTTGTCCCTTTTTGTTTTTTTTGCCTACTCATGAACCTTTTATACCCTATATTAAGTGAAATACTTGTATTGCTTTGTGAGACACTAGGCTGGACAGATTCACATCCACTATCACCTAAACCATATTTGTTACAAAATTCATTATATAATTCTACTATAACTTTTTTAACATCTACTTGTATACTATGAATATCTATTACTTCATTCAAATGTAAACATTCATAATAATAATCATTCAAATGATCTAATAAACCATCTAATTTAGTACGTGGATCGAAAACAATACCAACTAAATAGACAAAAGGAATGTTCAAGTAATAATGCAACCATTTTTCTCGCATTACTAAAATACTCGAAGCTAATTCAGTATCATTTTCACATTCATTAAAAATACCAGCAATGTTAATACACTCTATTAAAAATATGGCAAGCACATCTAATGTGAAAAAATTGTCCGCCAAAAGAGGGTTTACAAAGTTTTTCTAACTCAGGAATGGAAGCAGTATTTGCGGCGGCATTATCAAAACCAACTGAGAAAATTTTATCAATCAAATTAAATTCTTCTAAAACTTGCCTAATTAGTCTATAAATATTATGGGCCGTATGCCTTTCAGGAAAAACTCGAAATGCAAGAAGTCTTTTTTGAATAGCCCAATCATCACCTACCCAATGGCACGTGATACCCATATAAGAATTAATATTCCAAGAATCAGTCCAAATATCACTACCTATATGTACACGTCCATTGAATTCTTTAAAAAATCTTAACAATTTCTTTTTTTGTTTTTTATAAACATGTTCAAGTTCGCGTTTAAGAGTATTTCTCGAAACAGATGGCGCTTGCGGAGCTAACGCAGTGTTTACCAAATATCTAAAATTAGGATTTTCACCAGTATTAAACGGAGCATGCTCAAGGGCAACATATTCAGCTAATGTTTCTTTGTAAAGTGCAGTAGTGAAATGAAATAAAGGATGAACGTTAGGATTGACAAACCCAGGAATTTGTTGTTGGCTAGTGTCGATCCCCGCTTGCGTTGGATGTTTTTTCGTCACATGCCGACGAAATGTTCCATAGCCATCTCCTTTACCAAGCTTGTATGTCTGCGGACAATAATTACAGCTTATATCAAACTTGCCTTCATTTTCATTCCACACTTTGTTAAAGTGTAGCCATAAATCGGATTCTCGGCTCTTTCGTCCCGGCTCCTTCGCTACCGACGATTCTTCGACACCACGAGGACGAAGACTTTCTTGCGTTGGGGCGTGCTCGACGTTGGGATTGGAAGCATCGTCGTCTTCCCAACATGCGTATTCACGAGGATCATATTCATGAACGGGATAATCGGATTCTCCCATCTCGATCGGCATCGAGTTCTTTCCCTTTCTAGTATTTCTGCTTCCACTTGCCATTTTTTGAGAAAATTGATCGAAAATTGAGACCAAATTTAGAGAGAATAGCAGATTGAGAGAATTTGAGAGATTGTGAGACTTGAGAGTATTAGAGAGAATTGTGAGAAATTGTGAGAAAAATACATAAGGATTGACATGTATTTATAGAGTTTTTATTTTTTTTATTTTTTTAATTTTTTTTTATTTTTGGCCTTCGGGCCGTTGGGAGAGAGCCAACGGCTCTTTCCCCAAAATAGGGGCCCTGTCCCCTGAATTTCAGGGGACAGGGCCCATTCATTTGGGTGGGGAAAGAGCCGTTCGGCTCTTTCCCCAAAAGAGGGGCCCTGTCCCCTGAAATTTTCAGGGGGCGGGGCCCTTTTTTTTATTATTTTTTTTAAACGGTTTGGAACCGGCCCGGAACCGTCGGTTCCGGGCCGGTTCCGAAAAAAAAGAAACCGGAACCGGCCCGTGAAGGTCCGGTTCCGGTTCGGAACCGCGGACCCGGTCAACGGGCCGGTTCCGGGTCCGGTTCCAATTTGGCCATGTCTACTTAGGGGTGTCAAATGGGTGGGTTGGGTCAGATTTGGGTCACGTCATAAATGGTCCAATCCAAATCGACCCATTAACCCATTTATGACCCATTTATGCACAATACAAATTTCTTGACTCATACCCGACCCAATCCATTTAAGAAAATACTTCTATATTTAATTTAATCTATGAAAATTTATTTGTTATGATTGTTTAATAAAATTATATTGCTGAAATATTTTTATGAAATACAAATCGACATTTTTATTGGATATGGGTCACTCTATACCCGGCCCCGAACCCGGTCCCCGCCACAGGTCCCGGCCTCGGGACCCGGCCCCGGACCCGGCCTCGGTAACTACCTCGGCCTCGGCCTCGGCCCCAGTCTGGTTTGGGCCTGCGTCGGTCGCCGGCCTAATACCTACTCCGGCCCCGGTACCGTCGCCGCCCCGATCTCGGCCCCGGCCTCAGTGCCTGTCGCGGACCCGACCCCGGCCCCGGACCTCGGCCTCGACCCCGACCCCGACCCCGAGCCCTGGACCCGGCCCTGCTCCCGGCCCCTTTCACGGACCCGGCCCACAACCCCGGTCTCAGTCCCCGGCCCGGCCTTGGACCTTGCCTCGCTCCCGAATCCCGGCCTCGGCCCCGGTCCCCGGCCCCAACCCCGATCCCGATCCCGGACCTGACCCCGGCCCCGACCTCGGCCTCGGTCCCGGACCCGGCCCGAGGCCCTAGCCCCCGGCCCCCGAGCCTCGGCCTCGACCTCCGACCCTGGCCCTGGCCCCCGGGCCTCGGCCTTGGCCCCCGACCCTGGCCTCGGCCCGGGCCTCGATCCCCCGGGGACGCCCCCTTTCGCGGACCCGGCCTCGGCCCCGGTCCCCAGCCACGGACCCCAACCTCAGCCCCGGCCCTGCTCCCGGCCTCGGTTCCTAATCCCTCGGGGCCGTCCTCTTTCGTAGACCCGGCCCCGATCCCCGGGCCCAGACCCAGACCCAGACCTAGCCTTGGTCCTGGCCCCGGACCTCGGCATTGGCCCCAGCCCAGGCCTCGGTCCCCGGCTTGGCCCCAGACCCCGGCCCCGGCCCCGATCCCGGACAAGGTTCCGGGCCTCCGGCTCTCGGTCCCCGGCTCCAGTCCTCGACTATTGAGGGAAGAAGAAGAAGCGATTGAATTAAATGGATTATAAATGGGTTTAGACCAAACCCATTAAGACCCACATATTTTTGCCTTCTTATTACAAGATCCATTTATGGCTACCAAGGGAAATAAAAGTGACCCATTAATGACCCATTTAAAGAAAAATGGATTTATAAATAGGTTTTAGACCCATTTTGACAGGTCTACCAGTGCTAGACTAGGACACGGCCCTGATCAAAATGGGCCATGACCCACCAAACTGGCCCACGAAAAGGCCCAAAAAGGGCACTCGGCGAGAAACAGAACACCAGCAGGGGATGTTCGCGGCTCCTAGGGTGGCGAACGACCGAGGCAAGCGGTGACGAGCTGGTGGACGACTGCTAGGGAGGCTAAGTGGTCATTGAGACTGGCGGAGCTGGCTGGAGGGAGCTGGAACAGGGTACGAAGCAGCCTCAGAAGCAGAATATCCAGGCGAAGACAGGGGAGTAGAGCAGAGGCTATTCGGGGTTCGATGAGGGTTGAGGCACGGCTGGGGGTGTTCGAACAGGTGCAGGGAAGGCCGGTGGTGGTCGCTGGACGGCGGAACCGAGCTGATAAGCTCGAACAGAAGTGGGAGAGCAGAAACAGAGTCGAAAAACAGAGCATGGCAGACTGGGCTTCGGGGATGTTCTGCTAATCGGAGGTGGCTGGCGATGGCGAGGGTCTGTCGATGGTGGAGGCTGGAGGTGTGTGGAGGTCGCCGAAGCAAGGGCGACGCAGAATAGAAGCTGCAGCAGCAGCTGTGGCCGAGCAGAAGTGGGAGCAAGCAGCAGCGGCAGAAACAGGGCATCCTGGGTCTGGGGCTGCTGGCGGCGGTGAGCGCTGCGGTGGCAACGAGGGACGGCTGAGGATGGTGGTTGAAGGCTGGGGGTGTACGGTGAGAGGGAGAGGGGCTGTTCGACACAAACAAAACCAAGGACGAAGAAGAAAGAACAATAAGAAGGGGGAGGGGGAGAAAGTCGGTCCTCTCTAAAGTCGGTCGTCAGAGAGGGATGGGAGAGAGAGAGAGAGAGAAGAGAGAGAGATCTTTTTGAAATTTTTTACTATGGGTGGCGAAAGAGGTAGAGTGGGGTCCACCATCGTTATTCCCCTTGTGTTGGTGTAAATAGAACCCTAGGGGCAATTACATCATTTCCTATTTTGATCAGGGGCATTTTGGTCATTTCGTCACCAAGGGCGGTTCGGACATTTGGCTATTTGACGAAGGGTGATTTAGCCTTTTCAAGAGTCGGTTTGGTCAGAACGAGGCCCGGGCTCTAGAATTTCAATTCTAAGGTACGGCGGCTAATCGATCGAAACCTACACTAATTCGATCGACGCATCAAGAATTATCCAATTATCGTCACTTAATTCCTTAAAATATAATATTTCATTACGAAATGAAATTCAATATTGAACCTTTTATTGAATTTCGTTATCTCACAGACGTCAAATTTTTAAAACGTCACAAAGTCAAATCCACCCGGGTCAACTCTTTTGGTTCAACACCGATTCGCCGTTGGCCACATTTGCCTACGTAGGCAAGTACCCTCGACTTATCCAAAAAAATGAGGGCCTTTTTCTCCCTGTTCTCTCTTGAGGGAGGGGACGAACCCGAAATTTTTCCCTGGTTGCGACATGGAGCTTTGAAGATGTTGAATACTTTTGTAAGTTGTGTATTGAACAAATTGAGAAGGCAATCGTCCTGCAAACAACAAAAGGGATGAATGGGCAGTCATAATAGCAAGTTCGAGGAGCTAACATGCAAAAACTGTATAAAAATCAAGCAAAGCGTAAGTGAGATAATCTTAAGGAAGAATGGAAAAGATAGAGGTCATTACTTTATGATGAAACATGATCGGCATGGGATTCCAGGAAGAAAACCATTGATGCACGTGATAAATGGTGTTAGAGAAAATTTCAACATTTTTATCACTTTCTCTTTTACTTTTTTGTTAAGTCCGACTTCAATGAGATAACTTACTCAAATACTCTATACAAACATGCTAACCCTAATTTTAAGGTTTTTGGGATGAAAGGCATAACTTGTGATCTTGAAGTTTTGTTAGGCATGATGTTCAGAGCACGGTTGTTACTAGAAAAATCACATGGAATCCTGTACAAAGTTTATGTATTAATAAGAATGTTGAGGCCACACACCTGGTATCAATAATGGTGGAGGATCTACTCATGAAAATTTGGAGTGTCATGACAACTTACTCAACTACTCTATTATAACAAGTCAACCCTAAGTTTAAGGTTTTTGGGACGAAAGGCATACCTCATGATCTTGAAGTTTTTTAGGTATGATGTTCAAAGACACAGTTGCTACTGGAGTAATCATATGGAATCTTACACAAGATTTATGGATTAATTAGCATGTTGAGGCCACACAACCTGGTATCAATGATGTTGGAGGATCTACTGATGAAATTTGGAGTGTCACGTGGATGAAACAATTGTGGAACCAATTGGAACTCAAAGCTGTAAAAGAGCCTTGCATACTTCAATGAGGCAAGCTCGAGGAAAGAAAGATAAGAAATTGATGAGTGCAAGACAAGAGCTTGGAGCACAAATTAGTAGGCTTGTGATAGTTGTTGAAAGTAGGAGTGTTGCCATTGCTGCATCTCAAACGCATGATGTAGTTGGTCCTTATAAGGACCTCATAGATTTGTTGGACACCACAACTGAGATTGTGCGAGACAAAAAGTTAATTTTTTTTTTTGCAATTTCTCATTTTAAGGAAAGGATAAACAATAGGCAGGTCTTCATGGGCTTGAAGAGTGATGCACTAAAAGTTGAAGTATCTCAACTATGAATTTCGAAGAGTCATGTCTTCATAGCTAGGATGTTAGCATCTTACTGTTTTCTTGTTTGAAGAAAGTAATGCTACTTTGTTTTGTTGTCTGAAGAGAGTTGTGCTACTTTGTTTTATGTGAAATCTCTATTTGCATTTTTTATGAACCCAATTCCGATTTTTAATGTGAGAATTTTTTCTAGTTGGTGTTCTTTTTGCGTGGTTGAGTTTGCAAATGTATGATGGTTGATATATTACTTCTCTTGATCGATGATCAAGATTATTCATTCCTCCTCTATATTTTTGTTACTTTAATCAGATATGAATGACGCACATGCAAGGAAAAATCGTGACAAAGGAGGAAACAAATATTGGGATCTTGTCACAATCAGTCAAGCTTCAATTTTTTATGAGGCAATGCACCTTTGCAAACAATCTTGCATCAACTCATCATATACAGGTTATGAGTGGCTAAGAGAATTGATGGAGGAAGATACTAATCCAATAAGGTGCATCATATGTTTAGAATGCATAAGGACGAATTTAACAATTTGATGCATGACTTAGTGACGCTCTATGGTCTTCAAGGATTTAGGAATATTAATGTTGCCGAAATGGTTGGTATGTTTATTCATATTTCTACTGGTTAGATATTCTTAAATATGGATTACATATCCAAATTAAACTTATAATTATGTATGAATATTGGTTAATACCATCAAAAATCCCTAACTAGTATACCTACGACAATTTATTCCAAATTATTTTTTTGACCATAAAAAACCTCAAATTGGTACATATGTGATAAATTTACCATAAACTATTTTTTCGGTCACCAAAATCCCAAATTGGTACATCCGTGATAAACTTTCTCTAAACTAATTATTTTGACCACCAAAAACTCAAACTAGAACACATGTCTTACCCTCCATTAATTTCCCTTAAATTGGATTAATACCATGAAATACCCCAAATTGATACATCTGTGTTTGGAAAAAAAATACTTATGACAAATAGAGGGTAAAAACCCTAAACGTGATTATCCAGCAATTGCCATATATCATCTAAATCAATAATTTATGATAAAATTTAACGAAACCGACAGAGGGAAGATTTGTCACATATGTACCAGTTTGGGGTAAATTTGTCAAAGATGTGTCAGTTTAAGATTTTTGGTGATTAAAAAATAGTTTGGGTAAATTTATAACAAGTGTGCTAGTTTGGGGCTTTTCGTGGTATTAACCCTAAGAATATTGATGTTGCAGAAATGGTTGGTACGTTTCTTCATATAAAAAAGTTAGATATCATTTGCTAGAGCTTTGACAAGGACCTTCACCTACGGGTTACAAGGAGTGTTTAACTGTGTCCACTCCTTGCTACGCTTGAAAATTGAGCAAGCTTTTGGCTCATTAAAGCGGTAGTGGAGGATTCCAACTCATATGCTAAGTTTTCAATATGTAAAAAAAGTGCAAACTGTCATAGCGACAATGGCTTTTCATAGTTATATGCGAAGAAATGTTGTGATTGATACACATTTTGAAATATCAAAACTGCATCCCGATTCTAAACATTCAATAGATCATGATGATTTAAATGAGAGGGTTGGTGCTTCGGATAATAATGCATCTCTTGACATGGCACGTTTCCGTGATGAAGTAGCGATGAGTTTTCAAAGTTTTTAAGGAGGTTTGTAATATTTAAGGTTAACATATTTATTTTCTAGGGACATATTTGATCATGTTTACTATGATGAAATGACTCTTTATAGTCAAATTTGTATGAGACAATCTATCTTTGGGCGTCACTTTCTTGCACAGCATGGCTGCAAGTGTTTCTTTCTTATTTCTGGATGATGTTCCCTATCATTACCAATATTGTCAATGGATTAAATAAAAAGCGAGGGAGTTATTGGTCGACCGTGATCAAGATATAAGAATGAAGATCCCTTTGTCTAGAATCAAGACTTCAGACTCTTTGTTTTGTTATGGAATTACGTGAGAAATGGAAAACTTTCTATGTGACAATGGCCGCGGATCTGAATTGGAAGCCATTGTAGCTTCACGAAGAACTGCTTTATAGTGTTCACAAATCTTAGCTAGCTTGGCGCATTTCAATGATTGCTTGTCATTTATTAATCCTTCACCAAACATATATGTGAGAAAAAACATCTAGTACATGTTATTAATATCTGGCAAGAGCCTAATTGTCATTCATTATTTTTTATTAAGAGAAGTCTTTTTGGTTGAATATTAAAAGAATTAAGTAAGTGATGATATACCCTCTGTCAATTGTTAGAGAAGGAAGTGAATAGTGGTTTAATAATGGTAAGAATGGAAGAAAAAGTCCTGGTCACACCAAAGGTCTATCCAAAAATATGTTTGCCGAACACTCTTGCATTTCTTCAAAGCTCTTTTCAATTGTATTTACGAAGCAGTTTTGCATTTCCACAAAGCTCTTTAGGCTAAAAGCCTTTGCATTTGGCCAAAGGCTTTTCCCAAAAGTCGAACCAAACGTAGGTACGATAACATTTATCGAGTCGCCGTACCTGAAATTCTAATTACATTTGCTGCCATTGAATGGAATTAGAATTTCTTATTTGGTGTATATTTTCATACGAGGTTTTAGACAAAATTTAGTTTAAACTTTCATTAAATCAAAAAAAATAACCTAAGAACGCATTTGTTAAGGCACAATAATAAGTTAGAAAATGTTGAAACTCATATTAGTTAGTTCATCTAAATTTATAACAATACTTTCAATGTCATATAATAGTTTAATTACATTGAATTAAGAAACCGTTGAGTTGTAAGTAGTCAAATTTTCTGGCTATAAATATGTAGGAAAATTGACTAATTGTTAGGAGTAGATTTTTTCCTATTTAGAATATTTTTTATTCTGGTCAAATCCCATAAATCGTGGGATTGTAATTGCTTTCCTATTTAAGCTTTGTTTCCTTTTTTGCTACGATTTCTCTATGTATTAGCCAATAAATCTAACATTGTAAAACAACAGAAAATATGAATGAGAATAATAATTTCTCTCCACCAAGTTCTCACATGGTACCAAAGCCCTACGTTAGATTTAGCCTTCCTTGCTACATTTTTCAAACTTCATTGCTGTCTATTATTCTCTACAAAAACTTAACCTCTATATACAACTTTCATAACCGCATTATTGCTCTTGTTTTTGTCATAATCTTCTCTCTCCAAAATGACCACATCTGAAACCCAACCCAAAGCCACAGATTCTCCATCCCCTACCATGAACCAATCGGAGGAGGTCGCCTCAACACACATGATAGATGATCTTTAGAATATTAGGCCAACCTATAGGCTTACTGAGAAAAACTGTCTCAAGTGGTCACGAATTGTCAAGATGTGCCTAAAGGGAAAAGGAAAACTCAGCAATCTACTGGGGACAAGACCCAAGCGAGGAGATCCTGATTTTAGTGCTTGGGATGAGGCACATTCCACGATCATGTCGTAGCTATGGAATTCCTTGGAACTAGCCATAATCGATATTTGTATGTTTTTACCAACAGCAAAGGGAATCTGGGATTCCATCCAACGGACATACTCAAAGGTCCGTGATGCAGCACAAGTGTATAAAATTAAGGAGAAAACTTGTGGAACAAAGCAAGGAGATAACACTGTTTACTAATATGCTAATTCTCTATAGAATTTATGGCAAGAACTCGATCATTATCAGGTATTCCAGATGTTGAGTCTAGAAGATGCAACCATTCTGAAGAATTTTATTGAGAATAATCGAATCTACGATTTCTTAGTTGGGCTTAATTCTAAATTCGACCAAGTCAGAATTCAAATATTTAGAAAGGAGGAAGTGCCATCATTGGAGGTCCTTGATCCAGGAAGAAGAAAGCAGTCGATCAGTCATGCTCGAACCACAATCAGTAGAAGGATCAATCTTGACAATAAAAAAGGTTGACGAAAAGGGCTACCAAGAAAAGACAATCGGGACAACTTGTGGTGTGCCTACTACAAGAAGCCAAGACATGCCAAGGAGCAATGCAGGAAATTAAATGGCAGATCAACCACTTCAGGTCAAGAGAGGGTGAATCGAGCAACACAGCTAAGACTCTGGGTCCACCTAACTAAGCAAGCTGGTTATGAAGAAGTTAAGGAGAAAGAACCTTCAATAGTGAAGAATTGAGAATAAGAGATTTGTCAGTTTCTCTTAATAAACCCTTTGATGCATGCTCACTGGCACTCTTAGGTAATTTTTGGGTTACTGATTTAGGGGCAATTGATCATATGACTCACACCTCATCACATTACATGACCTATGTACCTTGTCCTAGCATTAGGAAGATTACTGTGGCAAATGGATGTCTTGCTAGGGAGTTGGAGATGTCTCTATCACACCTAATCTTGTCCTTAACGATGTCTTTCATATCCCTAAACTGTCTTCCAATTTTATCTCTATACAAAACCTCACAAAAGGATCTTTATTGTCAAGCTATTTTTTATCCATTTTATTATGATTTTCAGGATCGGGACTCGAAGAGAAGGATTAGACTTGCAATAAGAAACAAAGTGGGTTGTACTACCTTGATACACCTCTCACTACATGAAGAATCATGAATAATCTATAGTCATCATTTTTTAGTACTTCAAATAAAGAAGCTATTTGAAGATTTGGATTTAAAGATTTCCATTGTGATGTTTGTCGGTTAGCCAAGCATAACTATATACCATTTTCATTTAGCAATCATCGTAGTTTTGACCCTTTTGACTTGATACATAGTGACATTTGGGAACCTTCCACGATTCCAAATATCTATGGAGCTCGTTGGTTTGTCACTCTAATTGATGATTGCTCTAGGATCACTTGAAATTTCTTACTCAAACATAAATCTGATGTGAGCAGCATTATTCTTTCCTTCCATTCCATGATTCAAACTCAGTTTGGAGTCAAGATCAAGGTCCTTCGATCAGATAATGTTAGAGATTACTTTAATCAAGTATTGTCCCCTTACTTTTCAACAGGAATGCATTATCCATGAATAATCTTGTATGAATACCCCGCAACAAAATAGGATGGATGAAAGAAAAAGCGGTCATCTCCTTAACACAACCTGTGCCTTGTTATTTCACGGGCAAGTTCCTAAAACATATTGGGGGGAAGCTATTCTTATGGCTACACATATGATTAATAGATTGCCATCACGTACATTAGACCACAAGATCACTATGGAGGTTCTTTCTCAGTTCTATCTTCACTTTCGTACATCTAATGGCCTTACACCTCGAGTCTTTGGTTATACTTCCCTCGTCCACATTCATCATAATCAATGAGGAAAGCTATATCCGCGTGCAATCAAATGTGTTTCTTGGTTACTCACAAATATAAAAAGGCTGTAAATGTTACCATCCCCCTTCCAAAAAATTCTATCTCTTTATAGATATCACTTTTGTTGATTTTTCAAAACCTTATCTTCATGGGGAGATTTCACTGATGGAAGATGAGGGTCTTGGGGTTATTGATTACCTGGATTTATTGTCCAACGTCCTTGTCAATCCAAACTCATCCACTGTAGCTTATTAGCCTACCTTGAATTCTATCTCTTGTCTACCACTTCCTAACACACGCCAACCAGTTTCTACTCTTATTCTCGCAAGTCCAACTTGTATCCATAATTCTATGAGATTTTCTGAGGTGTATTCAAGGAAGATGGTCGTTCTAACACAAGAGCAGGTCCAAAATGCCACTCTGGATACTGCCAATGAGAGCACGGTAAGCCCTAAACCTCCTATGAATGAACAACTTAGTGATACATTTGAGACTGATCTTGATTTACCTATTACTGTTAGAAAAAGGACTAGAGAGCGTACCAAGAAATATCCACTATTAAATTATATGTGTCTTGATAGATTGTCATCATCATACTGAAACTTTATTGTGAGTTTTAACACTATTGTTGTCCCTAATACTTTGTCCGTAGCACTATCAAAAGAGGAATAGAGGAATGCCATGAAAGAAGAGATGAACGCACTGGAAAAAATAAGACCAAAAGGGAAAAAAAAATTAGTTGGCTACAAGTAGGTATTCACTGTGAAGTACAAGGCAGATGATTCTCTAGAGAGGTATAAAGCAAGATTGGTTGCGAAGGATTACACTCAAACATATGGAGTGGATTACCAAGAGACATTTTCACCGATGGCTAAAATGAACACCGTAAAAATTTTACTGTCTTTAGTTGCTCATTTTGATTGAGAACTTCAACAGTATGATGTAAAGAATTCATTTTCACATGGAGATTTGGAAGAAGAAACATGAACATCCCACCTGGTTTTAAAGGACAGGAAACAATCGAACATGTTTGTAGACTAAAGAAAGCATTATACGAACTCAAACAATCATCTAGAGCCTAGTTTGGACGATTTGCTAGAGTCATGAAGGCATTTGGGTATAAACAAAGCTAGGGAGATCATACAATGTTCATAAAACACTCGGATGCATGGGGAGTTATAGCCTTATTGGTGTATGTTGATGACATAATTGTCACAGGCAATGATGAAAGGGAGAAACAGCGGCTGAAACAATGCTTGATTAAGGAGTTTGAAATAAAGGAGTTAGGAGAGCTATGGTATTTTCTGGGAATTCAGATTTTGTACTCAAAGTCATGGATCTTTATTTCACAACGAAAGTAGTAACGGATTTTTTGAAAGAAATCGAAAAGCTTAGTTGCAAACCAGTAGCTACTTCGATTGAGACAAACCAAAGATTAGCATAAGCAAAAGAGGAAGTAGCAGTGGATTGAAAAATGCATCGGCGATTGGTGGGAAAGATGATTTACCATGTTCATACCCAACCAGATATCTCCTACGTAGTAAGTTTTATTAGTGAAGTCATGCATAATTCAAAGGAGTCACATCTACAAGCTAGTTATCGAGTTCTACACTACTTGAAAAGGAGCCCAGGAAATGGAGTGCTGTTCAAGAAGAGTCCCAATCTCACGCTTGAGGCTTGTACAAATGTGGATTATGCTGGATCAATGGTTGACAAGAGATCTAAAACTGGTTATTGTACTTTCCTTGGAAGTAACTTGGAAAAGCCAAAAACAGAATCTGGTGGCAAGATCTAGCGTACAATCTAAGTTTAGGGCAACAACTCAAGGAATATGTGAGCTATTGTAGCTCAAGATCATTCTTGATGAGTTAGGGTCTGCATGATAATACTTCATAAATCAACTTTCTCTGCCAAAAGTCAATCTGGCAGAGAAATCTGTTTGATAAAAAAAATTGACTTCTGTTATGATATTTAGGGTGCATATGGGAACGTTACTATTTCTGAGCATTATTTTTTAACATAAACATTATTTTGTGTTTCTATTCTCGATTACGTTTTTTGGAAATAGAAACGCGTTTGAGAAGTAAAAAAAAATAAATATTTTTTGGTCATCGGCGACGGGCCAAGGCGGGCTGCCGCGACCGGTGGGACAGGCGGCGGCCGGCGACCAACGGGATCGATGGCGGCCGGCGACCGAGGGTGATTGGCCGGACCGACGGCGGCCGGCGGGACCGCCGGAGGCGGACGCGGCGACGGTAGCGGCGAGGGGTGGCCGGTGAGGGGCGTCCGGCGGCGTCGAGTGGGTGGTGGCCGCATTGGCGTTGGTAGGTGATGATTTCAAAAGTGTTCCAAAAAGTGTTCCAAAACCCAGAAGCAAATTTTTTTTGTTTCTTCAAAAGTGTTCCGCAAAATACTTTTGGAACATTTTTGAACTATACGCGTTTCTGTTCCCAAAGTGTTCTTGGAACACTTTGGGAACAGAAACACTCTCCCTAGAGTGTTTTTCTTTGTGTTGCCATATACACCCTTAACTTCTGAAGTGAAAAATCACTTCTGATAGGATATTTTACCTATTTTGAGAAGTAAAAAATTTTAATTTCTCGGCTCCAGAATCACTTCTTGGACTATACCCGTCTCCGCCGACCACCGCCCATCCCCAGCCGATCGCACACCACTGCCACCGTCGCCAATCGCCAACTACCACCGCCGCCATCACCCGCCAATCGCCGCCGCCCGCCGACTGTCGACCACAGCCCTCGAAGATTTTGTTAATAATGTTTCAAAAGTAAAATTTTCAACCGTTATCAAACGAATTTCTCTAATCAAAAGTCAATTTGAAGTAAAGGTAGAAAAATCAACTTCTACTTTTGAGGATATGTAAGTCAGAAGCTGATTTCTGGTAGAAAAGTATTGCCATGTGAGCCCTTAAATGATGAGTTGCAGAGTTCTATGGACTGTTGCAATAAATCTGCAATTAATATTGCTTATAATCTTGTCAATGTGACAGGACAAAGCATATTGAGATTGATAGGCACTTCCCGTTAGAACAAGAAGTGACAGATGTCTTCACCAATGGGCTTAATGGTGAAAGTTTTCACGAGCTAATTATAAAGCTAAGAATGGAATACATCTATTCACCAACTTGAGGGGAAGTGTTGAGCTGTAAATCTAATTATTAGGAGTAGATTTTTTTACTATGTAGAAGATTTTTTATCCTGTCAAATCCCATAAATGAGATTGTAATTGCTCTCCTATTTAGGCTTTGTTTCATTTTTGTTTACTCGGATTTCTCCGTGTATTACCTATAAATGTAACACTGTAAAGCAGCAGAAAATAAGAATGAATAAGAATAACAATTTCTCACCATCAAATTCTTGCAGAAACCACATAATAAACATGGAACGATAGCTACAAGCTAGACGCATAAAAATGCTGATACGAAGCAATTCCGAATAGTGCATGTATTTTACTGAAACAAACAATTGCAAATGCGGATTCACACTTGTTTCCATATCATCTAGCTAGGGCCAGAAAGAAAGCGAACAAGTATATTGAAAGAAAGAAGAAACAGGAGACCTGTATCCGGTGTTGTTAGTCATGAGAAATCAACAGGAAGTATACCTTCGAGAGTTGTACACCTGAAAAACAAAATGACTCTGACTGCAACGTAACTTCTTGCGCTATACAGCTTATACCGTATATCGATGCTTCACATTTTTTTTTCTCTCTACCAGAGCTGAGCATGATCATCCTGTAATATTACACTATAGCTATGACCCAAAAACAGAAAATTTTTGCCGAGGCACTGAACTGCAGAAGAACAACCAGAACGGCAGTTCTCGGCAAACTGTATGCTTCAGAAGAAACTTAGCATCATCT
Organism: Rhodomyrtus psidioides; assembly: GCA_021437785.1. Classification (NCBI taxonomy): domain Eukaryota; kingdom Viridiplantae; phylum Streptophyta; class Magnoliopsida; order Myrtales; family Myrtaceae; genus Rhodomyrtus; species Rhodomyrtus psidioides. The sequence continues at coordinate 1,427,341 of JAILYB010000112.1, forward strand.
ATACCTAGAATGTGGCTTCGTTGGTGAATAAAAAATGGAGCCTGACGACCTGATCTCTTGATGGCCAACATCACGAACAACAGAACCAGGTTCCCACTCGTCGTCATCGCTATCAATGTTAAGGGGAGTGAAACTGTTCTGATTTCTCCTTCGTAGCATGAGAAAGACATTAAAGTAGTAGCTCACCAATTCAACTCTGCTTTTGGAAGGAAGATCCTTGAACATTTGATCCCAGAAACACTTACCTTGAGAAGGGGGATTCAACCTCACTATGGCAGCAAATTTCTCCTGCTCTTGACTTGTCCAGGAATGTTTAACTTCTTCGCCCATTTTGTCAAATTTGAAAATGTAGAAAGCTGGGCCAAGTTCCAGGTTCAATCTTTTGCTTTTCTCGGCAATGTGAAATCTAACACATTCAGCAGAGCCTCGAACTTGACATCCACATGAATCTTGTCTTCCCTTTCCTATAGGTTCCCTTTCAATTAGAGATCTTCTCTGTGTATTTTTCAAAGGCCAAATTGGGGTTCCCAGCCATTTAGAGTCACTTTCAAAAGTTACCTCAGACCACTCTGGCACTTCAGCTTGAAATTCAGAACCCAGAGGAACTTCCTCTTGTCCCTGATTGTCAAATAGAGAACCTGCAGATGAGGAACTGGAGTCTCCATTCTTGATACTGTTATCAATGTGTTCTTCAGTACCATGACACCCTGACAAGAAAGTATCTGAAACGTTTTTCACCTTCTTGCTTGAAGCTTCGAGGAGGAAACTCTCCTCAAACTGTCTCTCTCTCAGTTTATAACCAGATCCATCGCGATCTTCATACATTCCTGGGTGCATCCTCTGGTTTTTCTACAAAATAAAACACCAATTATACCTACATGATGCATGAGATTGAGATTAAAATTCCTAACTTTATGACAATCTTTCTTTGTACGAACCTATAACTTGAGCCTACAATATCCCAGTTGCATGAAAATTGATCGATTCACCACTGTAAACTGAAAACATCAGTACATTACACCACTTCCAATTTTATCATCACATGACCAGGTTTGAGTAACCAATCTAAAAGAGATAACATCAACATCAACAACACCTTTATCCCAACCTAGTCGGGGTCGGCGATCGATGGACCAAAAAAAAAAACAAGACCGATTGAGGTGAAAAGAAAGAATTATAAAAAATAAAAAATAAAAAATATATATATATCTATAGGGAGAAAGTACTAGAAAGGATAATCAGGAACATAGGAATTCTGTCCCTCCACATTACTAATAGCTTTCCTCCACTCCGCCCTAAGACAAACCGTACGCCAATCTATTTCCCACATCAAACCAATCTAAAAGAGATAATCCCACAAAAAATTCCTCATCCTTTTCTCATGAAACACCAATACAAATTATTATTTTCGTCTCACCAATATCCAAAATTGGTACCGGTGACCCATAAGTACCCCGTAAGACTTCTGCCCGTAATTACCATTAAAAATCCGATGTGGCGGCATTCGTTGACAACACCAGACAAATGGATCTGACATGGCAATAGACTCATGCTACCATGTCGACCAAGAGAGTAGACACAACAGATTTTTCACAGCTATGTACGCTGCTCCATCGGATATTGACGGCCATATGGAAGGCATTTTTGGATGATTGGCATATGTTTGGAGTGATTGAACATGAATGATTCACGACGAGAGAATAGTAGAGCATAAACGACAAATCTTTATATGTGGAATATACATGCTGAGACAGCTTATGATGACGATTTAGGAATTCCCCTCTCCTCTCATTAGTAACTAACACCCCACAAAACAGAATATAGGAAATAGTTAGGGACACAATATATGGGAACTGATTCCGCGTATCACCAATGATCAACAATCCCTTATTCATATTATGCATGCATCTAACCCATCCATATGAAGTCACAGGACGAACACTATTTGCCCGAATGTCAAAGTTGACCCACTTAAGGTGGAATTCTTTGCCATTTAACAGTAAGCGATCAACTCTTGATGAGGTGAGCCAAAAAAAAAAAAAAAACTCAATCAAATCTCGACAAGTCCAGAACTAATTCCCGTTCATGGAAGCAACAAGAAATCAAGCGCAAGGAGAAGAATGAGGAATAATAAGAATAGCAAACATAATTTGTACCATGGGAAAAACAAAGCCTAGCAGAGGTTTTCAACCACAACTATTTTACATAAAACTCCATAAAAGCCCGCCTAAATTGTTAAAATGAAATTTTATCATTCCACTAAACAATGAACAGAATAATTTGGTCGGTGAGATAATTTTAGGGTCATCCTTAAATCTCTCACTTTCCCAAATCTTATCAATTATTTAAATATTTCCGTTATTATAATGTATTAAATTCAGAGTCTTTCACAATAGAATAAATTTAAAAAGGTAATCTTTTTCTTTACTGACTTAAAGCTTCTATTTACCATGTACCTTCACGCGCAACATTTATGCCATTTTGCTAATTAAGAGCAAAAAAAGTATACCCTAAAATGGAATTCATTATTTTAATTAGTCAGAATAGGGTCAATTTTAGTGGCAGAAGAAAAGATGAGTAAGAAGTGAGGTCAAAAGATGAAACCGGACCAGACAAGCAACTCTGGAAACTTAGTCAAGGTATTTACCAAGCCTTTTTCTTATCTTTTGTTCTTTTTGGCCAAATAGAGCTATTTACCAAGCTGGAGAAATAGAAAAGAGAGGGATCTCAAAGTGCTAAATCCAACTAAAAGTATATCAAAGAACTGAGTCAAGAATGGGAACAACATTAGATTTCAAGCTATCTACAATGAAGTAGCACTACAACAGACAACTAAGCCTTATCTCGTTGATCTCGGAGGATGTTTTCAATTTTCTTATTCATAAAGATTACAATAAAAACAATTTGATTTTTCAACATTCTATTTTCTTGAAAATGCATTTGGTAAATGACATTTAAAACTCTCTTTGAGTTAAAACATTCCGGTTTGATCTCAGAGGATGTTTATAATTTCTTTATGTGTAAAGATTACAATAAAAACCATTCACTTTTTCATTATTCCATTTTCTTGAAAATGCATTTGACAATGACAATTAAAACTCTCTTTCAGTTAAAAAGTTCAGAAATCATGTTGGTTGTGGTATTTTCTCTTGTACCTCAATTAACATGATAGAAGTTATAGTATGGACAACTATTATACTTTATATGAAAGTTAGATAGAAAATCTCTTCCATAAATAATTGCAATGTGTAATGTATTCATTGAAATAGCACCTTAATATGTCAAACACCAAAGTGCTAAATAACACGATGCATCATATGCCGCTATATACTATACCATTCTACAGAAGCCATGTGCAATTTCTAGTTCTACCCACGTGATAAGCATGTGCAAAGATAAACATTAATATCAGCCAACCCAATTCGGAAATGAAAAAGCAAAGACCAATGCTTTTTGTTTAGTAAAATAGCATTGAGATTTGGCAACCAAATACCTGCCAGACTAATCTTTTGGCACTCAGAGTTCTGTGTCTTTCCAATAAGAGAGCCTCCCGAGACAACAAAACCTGTTTCCACAATTTGTCACTTCCATAGGCATTCCATTTGGACAGGTCTGGTAAAGAACCAATTTCTGGGTCACGTGGGTCTCTTGCAATCCCATTGAGCCAGTTAAGCATCGCCCACAGTGGACTCTTGTCCACAACACAAGCAGATTCCTCTCCAGACACTTCTGGATCCAGAATTATAAAATCACCCTGACTGCTACATATGTCGCCTCCATCTGATTCAACAACTACGCCAATCGACTCGTCATCCTGTTGCTGTGCTGGACTCTTCTTTTTCCAATTCGACCCCACTGAATCTTCTTCATAAACACTGTCACGAGCCCGTTTTGAAGAAGCTCTGGTTTTCTTATTCACTGCATCTCCCTCCACTACTTCACTCTCTGTATCAACTTCATTACGTGCTCCGCCACCAGCAGAACACGCCGCACTTTCCTTCGAGTTTGAAATCATCAAGTCTTCGTCCTCGACACTGATCTTGCTTCCATTGGATTCTAGCTCCATGCTCTTGGTCTCATCCACATCCCCCATGCCATCGTTGTCTCCAGAGTTGATCTTGAACGTCAATATAGAGGGCATGCATCCCTCATCATTCTTCTTTTGATTCAAGGTCTCCATGCAATGTCCTCTAAGATCCTTGTCCACCACCATTATTAACCCACCCGAAAATATCTAAACTGCAATTGATATGAGAACTCTGTAGCTGACACGACAAGTTTTGAACAGAGCACTACAAATTCAGCCACCAAATCACTCAACCCAATCTCCGGAAAGGCAATATAGAGATCCTTCTCGGCACACTGCAATGAAGAGGTTAAACCACCCACGATAGCTCCGAACCAACATAATGTTATCTTTCCAAGCATTCGAGGCCAAGTCGTGTCAAGACCATTAGACCAGTGGCAGATCTCCTGGAAAAAACCACGAAACCAATCAAAGAAGCTCGTCGAACTCGCCTTCTGTGGGTTTGTTCTGGAGACGGCCTGAAACTGGATCTAAATGGTCGCGAAACTCGTTCACCCGGAGCTTATCGATTTCGGCGCAATCTGGAAACCCATCAGCTATCATCAACTACCCTGCCATTGAATTCCGAAATCACTCAAAAACCCTAGAAGCTCATAAAACGTTCGACACCGTCGCATTCCCTTCGCCACTCCAAACACACACACACACACCCAAAAAAAAAAAAAAAAAAAACCTAAAACAAAAGACGAACAAAAAAGAAAGCAAAAAGACCCGGAACGCAAAGAAAGCGAAAGCGTAAATTAGAAACAAACGCGTCAGGTGTCAAAATCAAAGATCCAGGGTACCGGCTCGAAGATGAGACCGACTCATGCGTGCTCGTGTTGGTGCGTTTGGCGGGAGAAGTGAACTCGGTTGAAGTTTCGGGTCGCGCTCATTTCTCGCACTTCTTTTCGTGGATTGCAGACATTTAAGAATGGAGAGACAAAGGAAATGAAATAACAGGACAGAAGGACAAGTTTGGGGAAAGGAAAAAACAAAGGAAAGGGTTTTTCTAACAGATTCAGACACCCATTAATCAGATCTTTGCCTATATACAATGCAAATACTAGCAGTAGAGAGAGAAAATGTGTATGAACTAGAGAGAGAATCTAGAGAGAGATTGTATTGTACCAGTGAGAAGTAGAAAGAAAGTTGTCTGTGTTTTTGGGGCTTACAATTCACCTTCTTGTTGACCTCATCTGGCCTACAATTCCACTACCCACATCACCTCTCTCCCTCTCCCTCTTGTGACCCCTTTTCTTGGAAGAGGTGGCTAGTGTGAGAGAAGAGTATTTTGTACAGGGTGTGTTTTGTGTAGGTATGTGAGGTTTTTAAGGGCCATCCCTCCCACCCCCACCCTACATCATCATTTTTATAGTGGAAAAATCATTGGCTAACCTTGGTTAATAAATGACTGGTCATGGTGGTTGAGTCAAGACTGGGGTTAGGTTTGAATTTTTTGAATTATCTTTTTTCTTTCCTTTTCTTTTCCTTCTTTTTTTCTTTATCCAAGATGTCTCAAAATCTATGTAGCACCGATATGACACGAGACACAATACGACACGACACGCCGATACAACAGTTCTCAAAAAATAAAAAATTTCGATACGTCGGGACACGGCATATATTAAATGTGTGTGTATATATATATGATCTTGTTCGAATTGGGCTTATAATCCCCTCTGGCCCGTCTGCCACTCGCCCACTTCAAGAAGCACAGCAGCCCAAGCCCAACTGCCTCCTTTCATTTTCCTGCGAGCCCATTCGACAAGCCTAGACTACCCACTATCTTGCAACAAAAAACCCAGGTCCGAGAGCTTCTCTTTCCCTAGATCAGCCCAGTCGACCAAACCCTATCATAACCTTGTTCATTATCTTCTTCGTGAGACCTCAACTGGACAGACAACGAGAACGATGAGAAGCCTCCCTTTGCACCGCTAACACCTCGATCAGATTCGACGGCACTGTCAACCTCAAATCGTTGTCCGGACTTCGATTTGATGGCCTCCGACTTCGGCGATGAGAATGAGAAGCTGAACGCAAAGGCAAAGCAATACTCTCGGATTTTCCTCGACATCGGCTCTGAAGAAGGTCGGTTTTGTGCCTTCATCTATTTGGAATTAGGTCAAGTTTGAGTTTTTCTTCTACCTCGCTCACATTTTTCCCATTTCAACTTCGGACACGGCTGTTTTGTTTTTTTCACCAGCCGGACTCGCGGCTAGCCGTGTCCGACACACAAAAATCCTAGAGAGTGGCGTGTCCGTGCTACATAGCTCAAAATATGTTTTGGTCATGACACGAGATTATTAAATTAAGAATTTGATGAGAATATCTCGTAAAAGCCGATGAATAGATTTCCAAGTATAAGATAAACCTTCAATAGAATGGAAAATTAAGATTTTTTTTTAAAAAAAAAATTTCCCAAATGAATTTCATACCGAAGGTCACGGCATTTATTATTAATATTGGGGAAGAGATCACCTTTCGGTGCTTGTCCATGTGAAATCATTATTTTATGGGTTGATATCACGAAAAATCTTAAATTGATATACATATTACAAATTTATTCCAAATTAATTTTTTTTAATCATAAAAAATCCCAAATCGATACACTCATGATAATTTTACCTAAAAATAATTGAACCATAAAAAATTCTAAATTAGTACATCTATGATAAATTTACCCTTCGTTAAATTGAGTTAATACTATGAAAAATCCTAAATTAGTACACATGTGATTAACGGAGGGTAAAAATCTCAAAGTCATACACCCGTCAACTGTTACGTATCATCTTGCTCAGTGATTTGACAATAAAATTTAATGAAAATTAACAGAAGGTAAATTTGTCACATGTGCACTAGTTTGAAATTTTTGGTAACCAAAAAATTGAGTTGGGGTAAATTTATCACAGGCATACAAATTTAACATTTTTCATGATATTTGCGCTTATTTTTTTAATTTAGCAGTAGAAAAAGCTTCCATTAATAAAAAAAAAATCTCTTGTTTCGGTAACCATCACCCACTAGGGCGACTACTTCTTAAATCTATGCATGTATCTATGAATATTATTACTTACATCGCAACCGCTATAGTGAAATTGACATGCGTCTAGTGTGAAATGATGAAAATAATCTTTTAAAAAGAGGACAAATTATATCTAGGTTTAATACCATGAAAAATCTCAAAATGGTACATTTATGATAAATTTATCTCAAACTATTTTTTACCATAAAAAATCTCAAACCGATATACATGTGATAAATTTTCCCCAAACTATTTTTTCAACCACCAAAAATCTCAAACTAGTACATATATGATAAATTAAACCCATACTAATTTTTTTAAACAATAAAAAATCCTAAGCCAGTGCACATATGATAAATTTACCCTTTATTAGTTTCTGTTAAATTGAGTTAATACTACGAAAAATCACAAATTAATATACTTGTGACAAACATATGGTGACGTGTACATGTGGTAATTGCCACGTATCATTCAATTCAGTAATTTAACAATAAAATATAATAAAAATTAATTGAAGGTAAATTTATCACAAATGTATCGATTTAGGATAAATTTATCACAGATATATCAACTTGGCATTTTTCTTGACATTAACTCTTATATCTAATGTGTATGTGATTGTGCGTGAGAGGGAGATATGGCAGAGCTCTAGCATGCGAGAAAAAGTTGGAGGGGCAAAGGGGATCTGGATCCCCTACCTTACTTTTTGTAAGATAGGGGGATCCCCACCCTTCACATAGGGGGCCCCACCTAAGTGAAGGGTGGGGATCACTCTGCCTTACAAAAAGTAAGGCAGAGGGTCAACACGTGGGCAAAGGAGGAGGATGATGGAGATAATAGGTGACCCAGGAAAAAAAATCATTATTCTGTAGCAATTTGCAATATTAGACATTAAACAAATTACATGTATCCATATATAGAAACTGAATTCTTTTCTAACATATGATACATGGGGTGAAACAATTTTCCTCCATAATGACCCTTCATCTACTTTTCACTTTACACTGCTCATCTGTTAAAAAAAAATACCCCTTATTTGAAATTTAATAATGAAGTTCTATATAAAACAAATTAGAGACACTTTTTAACAAATCTTTATATGTACACTCATCACAAAATCTTTTGGGCCATTGATTGGACCTTGAGCAAATACCATTTTGATTTGTGGACATATAGCTATGGACATTGCTGGATGAGTAAATGGTCTCATTGCGGCCTATTCGAGAGGATTACTTTCAGCACCAATCGCATGCATTTCATCATCTTTCATGCAAAACATTTTATAGGGATCGCCTAACCTTTCCTAAGAAGGTTAAGCCCTACCCTTGAAATCATAGCCGTCCGTGTTATGAATGGACGGCCCAGATTATTACTAACAAAATTATATATAAAAATTTTAAAAAATTGCCCCATAAAAATATGAGATATGGGCCGTCCGTCCAAAAACGGACGGCCCGGATCCCAAGGGCAGGTGCCTAACCTTCTGGGGAAAGGTTAGGCGATCCGAATCCCATTTTTTATACACCAAGCTTGCATTTGGTCATCCGGATTTCTAGTCAGGATAGGATAAGATAAGAAATCCAGATATTCGATTATATCTTATCTGCCGTTTGGTAAACTGCGGTTTTGAAATCGAATATCTTCATATCATATCATATTCATTGTTTGGTAAAAGGTCGATATTAATGAAATTATTCTTGAATTGTACCATCTAGAGGCTCTTCTTCGGAGCAAATTCAGTGAATCACTCGTCAGGACTGTCGGGTCGGAGTTCGAGGGGACGGTCGCCAGAAGCTGCCGCGACGGGGACAAAAGGCGACGCGACGGCAAGCCGATGAGTCGATGAGGAATATCATGTACTTGAATTGCTCGGGTCAGAGCTGAAATGTTGAAAATTTTCCGTGGAAGTGATCTGATCTGTTGATGGAGATGCGGGAATGATAAGAGAAGCCCAAAAGATGGGAAAACAAAATGGGTACACTCTGAGTTGACCCGAGATTGACCGAGTTTGAGTGGTTGGAATATTTTGGCAGATGACGAGAAATGAAACATTCGAGCTTGTAGGACTGTGGGAAGGGAAGAAGATAGAATAAATAACCAAGTGGCGGTTGTGAATTTGTGATTGATGGAAAACCATGGATAAAAATTGAGCTAGTAAGTTCTGGTCCTTAAAGCAAGTTTCTCGTCCGGGAACTCAGTTTTAGCCATTCATAGAGGAATGTCTAGAACTATAAATCAGAATTAGTGTTGGCCTGCCTTGTAATTGAAGTCTAGCAAATTATATTCTGATTCATGATTTGTCAGAAATTGTTGCACCAAGCCGTCATTCAACACCTCATGGTGTATGAATTTTTATATAACTAGGGAGAATGATGATGAACGAGGTAGACTTACGCAAAAATAGAAAAAGTGCCGGCTTCAAGGACATGAAAATGAGATATTTAATCAGCTGTAATTTTCACAATGTTATCATTCCAGGAAATTTGCAGTTAATAGCAGAAAAATTGGATCAACAAGCAAAAGATCTAGAGCTGATGGTCACGCCAGAAGTCAAAATTTATTGACTCATGATGCATTTTTGGCTAAATGACTGTAGATCATATTTATGGGCTTCTAACTTATTTTTCACGCATGTTGAGTTCACAAAACCAGATCGGGACCATCACCAGCAACCTCGCCTCCACCGAAGAAGCTACCGCCCCCGCTGGAGAGGTGGTATGCCGCAAACCAAAGAGGCGGCCCGCCGCCAGAGAGGCCATTAGGCGTGGTGAAAAGGGTGGCTTAAGCGACAGACAAAAGAAATCCTATCATGCACTATCCCACCCCCTTTCCTAGGATTATAATATCTTGGCTATATCTCCCGTTATCATGTCTTGGATACTTAACAAACATAGGATAGAATAAAACATATCATAGTTTTATCCGAACGATCAATCGCAACCAAAAGCTTTCTACTTGGTTGGATTGGTGGTTACACATGTAGAAGGTATAATGTTCTCCGTGATAAGTATGCTTATGTGCATGTGACTAAGGCAATTCTACAAACGCATACATTTTGTAAACTAAAAAAAAATGAGAAAATTATCAAAAAAGTCTTAAATCTATTGCAATTATGTCAATTCAATCCTAAATTTAATTATTTTTTTCATTTGTGCCAATTTAGTATATTTGGCAGGCCGGTGCTGACGTGAAAAATTTTCAAAAGTATATTAATATTTTAAATTAATGCTATATTTTTTTCCTTTTTTCTAGTTTTTTTTTCTCTTCCCCCACTGTGATCAGCAAGGGTTGTTGGAGCTCGTTGGCCATTGGATAGGGCCGTGAAGCCCTTGCCCAGGATGAGTGAGGCGGCCTTCACCTATGGCTAGCGAGGATACCCTCGCCTAGATCTGGGTAAGGAAGCCTTGCCCACGATCACCATGGCCTCGCCCAACCTAGGCAAGAGCGCCCAACAGCCGGTGAGCTCCAACGAATCTCGCCAGCCACAGTTGAGGAAGAGGAAAAAGAAAGGAAGAAAAGAACAAAGAACAAAATATTAAAAAATAGAAAAATTAAGAATTTAAGATATTATTAAAAATTATCCACGTTAGCGTTGGTCGGTCAAATAGACTGAATTGGCACGATTGTAGAAGGTTTAGAACTCAATTGCCAAAAAAAAAATAAGTTTAGGACTAAATTGGCTTGATTGTTATAGGTTTAAGACTTTTTTTGATAATATTTCCACCAAAATACGTTTGATAACGATTTTGATCCAAAAAATCAATTATGTGCAAAATTGATTTTTTCTGATTCTATTTCATGTATGAGTTTTAGAGAATCAAGATGTGTTTGGTAACTGCACAAAATTTATATTATCGGAATAGAAATGCGTTTGATAACTGCACAAAATTTATATTTCTGGAAATAATTTATTTTCTCGATTTTTTATTTAAGTCAAATAATTACATCTTGTCACTATAAAGTCAACCTATATAACATCATTAACAAATGAATATAGATCATGGATAATCCATAATTAGTCTATATATTTCATTGAGTATGAAGACATACGCAAAATCCTTAAGAAAAAACATAAGCTCAATAGGCAATTTACACTTAAATTTTTGCCACGAATTTGCACTAAGTTAGCTTATGAAAGAAGTTTGAATAAGCCCTAGACTTCTCCATGATGGTGCTGATCATGTAGAGACGGATTGAATATAAGCTCAATGGTATTGCTCCACGAAGTTTGCAGTTAAATTGATTACTATGATTAACATAAATATTGCAAAGTATTTAAAAAACTAGAATACAAAAGTCGAAAACACGAAGTCATGGAATTGAACAACGAGCTAGGGGAGCTAGCTGGTGGAGTGTTCTTACTGAGGCTTCGGTTTTTTTTTTTTTTTGGGGGGGGGGGGGGGGGGGGGGGGGGGGGGGGGTGGTTAAGGGAATAAAGTGAGAGCCTTCTCATAATAGAAAAAGAACCTTTGAACCTAAGTCTCCATTAACGAGTTAGAGTCACTCTTAATGAGAGAAAATGGCTACACCTCATATAGTTGTCAGAACTCATGACAAAGCCAATGAGGATAGAGAAGGAAAGGGAAATAACAATAGACCAAGAGAAAACTAATGGATTGCTAAGAAAAAACTTAGCGCAGACTCTCCAAAGCGGGTACCAATCGCAAATTTGATGATTTAATTAAATCATTTAAATATTCGATTTAATCATGTTAGAGTCGCCAATAATTTATTATGGGTCAAATGAAAACCCAAGTAAGAAGGGAATATTTTACTTATGCGAGCTAGAGATTTCATGGATATATATATCGCCATTTCGGTAAATTTTCTCTTTATTTCAAAGATATTTTACAAGCTATATTGGCCAATTTTAATTTTAAATCACTAACATGCCATAGGTGATCATGCAAATGCCCAAACAAGAATTCAACTGTCAATTAATTGAAGCAATGAATACATTGCTTAGCGAGATCCAAAACCTTAACGAGCTAAGCAAATCAAAAGCAAAGCTTTGTTATTGTCCAACACATCAATTGTTTTGCAAAACATTAACTAGAGACCCAATAATGTAAGCATGACATAAACATAATTCCTAAATGCAATGATGATTAGCTCTTTTTGCCAAAAAAAAAAAAAAATTAGTTTGGGGTAAATTTATCACAAGTATACCAGTTTAGGATTTTTCGTGTGTGTATATATAGAACAAAGAAACTACCTATTCGATAACGCTTAACAAATCTAATCTAATCTAATTTGAATCAAATAATCTCAATTAGGTAGTTAAATTCAAATCAAGTGTAGTTTAGGAAACCATCTAAATTGGGGATTTTTAATCCTACGAAAATGACACTCTGTGCATGGCAAGGAATGTGGTCTCTATCACGGCGAGAGCTTCCAAGGCTGGCGTTCAAAGTGCAAGTCGGAGCCCGTCTGATATATTCAATTAGGCTGCGTTTGGTGATCCGGATTTGAGCCCGGATAGGATAACAAATTATCCTATCCGATGTTTGGCGTTGTCGTCCGGACCGGATAAGCCCGGATATACCCGGATAAAACACCCTATAAGAAATCCGGGGGAGGGGGGTAGGATACACACGGATTGGATAAAAAATAACAAACCCTATTCACTACGGAAGCCACCACGAGATCAGCCGCTCCTCTAGGGTTTCCTCTGCGGAAGTCCCCTGCAGTGCGTCCTTGGTGGCAGCGCCGCCGGCTCCTCCACCATCCGCCACAGTCGTCAGCCCAAGCCCGCCTTGCCGTGCAGCGATGCCGGCTCGATCGGCAGGTCCGATGGGTGCGGGCGGATTCCGGAGCGGCGGCTTGCCGATGCCGCCAAGGAATCTACGCCGGCAGTCGCCGACGATTCGAGCCCGGATCCGCGGACTATCCCAGCGGCGATCTGGAAAGTGCAGCGTTCTGATCCAGTTTGTCCATGAATGGGGGTTGACGAAGACGAAGGAAAAGAAACGAAGTGATAGCTCTTGTAAATCTGCTCAGTCGGCTCTCTGAATCTATCCAATTTGTCCATGAATGGGGGTTGCTGTCAGAGAAGCTTGGGAAAGTGCAGCGTTATGATCCAGCTGCATATGACATTAGCAAATGGCATGGATTATCAGCTGCCTATGTTTGGTGGTTCGAGTGCGCCGTACTTGCCGAACGCGTCCATCGGATCCACGTCAGTGACGTCGGCGGACAGATTGCCGATCTAGAGGTTGTTTGAGGGCGGCGTCTCGTGATTGCCGCCCGATTCCTTGGCGGCCCTATGGTGGGAGGGCCGGAGGGACTTGCTCGGAGGCGGCATTGTTGGAGCGGAGGAAACCCTAGAGGAGCGGCTGAGAGGTTGTGGACCAGACAAAATGTGAATATCATATCCTATCCGGACATCTACCAAACATATGATGAGATTTTACAAAATCCAAAAGACAATCTGAAGGATTTCTAATCTAACCTTATCCTATCCTATCCGGACCACCAAACACAGCCTTAGATTTTTATGCACTCAAAAACTTAAATCAATAAAGTATGAGCCAATTAAGATATATTAACTGCTTCATACCACACTAAGTTTTCGATGTGAAATTTCTCTAACGTAACTTACAGATACATATCAACAATCTCCTCTCACGTACATGTTTGGTGGCAAGTTTACTACCCTTAATTCAATTATTCTTCTGCATCAATATATCTCCGCTTAGATTTTCATCACTGTCCAACTTCATCCATGGTCTCTTTCTCCATAGCAAACCATGAAGTCTATCATCAAGCCCGCGCTACTGCACCAAAATGCCCGCCGCTAGGAAACTGCGCTGGTCACTAGATTCTTTCATGCGATATTCGCTAAATACCGAAACAAATTAGGTTCCAAACAAGGGAAAGAGCGCCAATACCATTTCTTTTCTTTTTTATGCCATCTCCCTCATGGAGAATTTCAGCTCGGCCTCCAATCTCAAACTCCGTCCTGAGTTTGCAAATGAGGAGCTGAAACCTACGGCGCGGATCCTCCGGAGGACAAGTACGCCCACCCATCAATCATCAATTCTCTCATCCTCCTATAGAGAACCTCGATTCGGGCCATGCCGCCACAATACTACAGCACGAGGGATTTGAGCATGTGACTGCCCGCGAAAACCGCCTTGGTCTCATCATCCGTCAATTGCAAGTACGCCACAGACAGAACCCTAACTTGAACGCCATTCGGCCACCGCACAATCGGAGCTCCACCTGCGAAGGGCAATAGAAGAGGGTTCATAGCACCAGAAAGAGTTGCTTGGAGCGCGCGAGCTCAAGGCGCAGGTCCTTGACACAGCCTGTTGCGGCGAAAGCCAAAACTTGGGCTTGGACTGCACATTGGAAGTGAGGCGGGGGAGATCAAGGTGGAATTTTGCGACATGGGTTGAGTACGTGTCGGGAGCAGAATGTCGCCGATGTGAAGAGCGGTACGTCCTGGGAGAGAGAGACAGCGAGGGTCGGGACGGCTTGGCTGAGCGCGTCCCATCTGGTCGACAGGGCGCGAGACTTGAAGACGTCCCCCGTGGGCAAGGAGGAGAAGATGTGGTGGATGATGGAATCGAGCAAGAGGCTTATGTGATCATCTTCGTCTCTTTGCTGCTGTTGATCTAATTTCTTCGCCTGTATCATCGCCCGCAGTGGCCAAGGTTAGTGGAGTAAGAAAGCCTGAACATGCACTAGCCTAGACATGGCCGGTTCCGGTTCGGAACCGACGATTCCGGGCCGATTCCCGATTCCAGTTTCGAACTTTTAATTTTATTTTTGAAATAATAAAATAAAATAAAATAAATAAATTATAAATTATAATCAAATTGTACATTGTAATAAAATTTGAAAAAAGAGAGAGAGAGAGGAGGAATGGGCTTGAACTTAATGAATTATCATTAAGCGCCTACATATCTTCTTGGAGATAGAAGAATCAAAGTCCATGTAGTTATCTTACCTTTGGTAACCCCCAACTTACCTTATCGTCAATCGTCGCTACCCGTTGTTGTGGTGGCGGTAGTATCTCTACAGTCATCACTGAAGAATTCATGTTCTCGATCCAGCTCTTATTGTCGAAATTTAGCATTTGTCCAATCATCAACACAAGCTTGAATCTCCACACTTTTCAGATTTAATCTTGAACGGCGGGGGTCTAAAATTAATCCTCCACTGCTAAATGTTTGTTCAATTTCCACTGTTGAAGAATGGGTCACTAATATTTGTTTCGCAATGAGGGAGAGAACTGAAAATTGAGTTGAATAGTTCTTCCACCACTCAAGAATCTTGAAATATATGTTGTGTTCGGAATCAGTAAACTCAACAGCAATTGTTAAATTATTTTCTAATTCGGAAATACTACCTGTTGATGTCATTTTTTATTTTTTTCCTACTTTTGAGCATTTTATACCCTCTACTAAGTGAAATACACGCATCATTTTCTGAGACACTATGTTGGGCAGATCCACATCCACTGTCACTTAAACCATATCTATTACAAAATTCATTAGATAATGCTACTATAACTTCTTTAACCTCTACTTGTATAATTAAAATATTTATTACTTCATCCAAATGTAAACAATCATAATAATAAGCATTCAGATAATCTAATAAACTATCTAATTTAATACGTGTATCGAAAATAATACCAACTAAATAGACAAGAGGAATGTTCAAATAATAATGCAACCATTTTCCTCACATTACTAAAATACACGAAACTAATTCAGTATCTTTTTCATATTCATTAAAAACACTAGCAATATTAATACACACTATTAAAAATAAATGGGTAGTATGATAATAAATACCAGATAAAATATTAGTAGCATCATTAAAAATTTTCAAAAAATCTAAAAAAAATTGCAAACATCCCAATGTTGCGGGAGTAAAGAAATATCAAGAACAGTATTCGAAATAAAGGAACATAATAAATCTTTGTAATCAAAAGTTTGTAGAAGTATTTTGTATATAGAATTCCAACGAGTCGGAATATCTTTTGGAAACCTTTTTGCCTTTCTCCCATTTTGTTTACAAAATTTTTCCCACACTTTCATAAGATGAGGACGGCTCCATAAAAATCTAATTGCACTATTTATTGGGTGGAGAGAAGTCACAAGAACTCGTAAACCATCTTGTACACATAAATTCAAAACATGGCAAGCACATCTAATATGAAAAAATTGTCCGCCAAAAGAGGGTTTACACTTTTTTTTCCAACTCGGGAATGGAAGCAGTATTTGCGGCGGCATTATCAAAACCAATTGAAAAAACTTTTTTCATCAAATCATATTCTTCTAAAACTTGCCTAATTAGTCTATAAATATTATGGGCGGTATGTCTTTCAGGAAAAACTCTAAATGCAAGAAGTCTTTTTTGAATAACCCAATCATCACATATCCAATGGCATGTGACACCCATATAAGAATTAATATTCCAAGAATCACTCCAAATATCACTACCTATATGTACACGTCCATTGAATTCTCCAAAAAAATTTGTCAAATCATTTTTTCGTTTTATATAAACTTGTTTAAGTTCGCGTCTAAGAGTAGTTTTCGGAACAGATAGTGCTTGTGGAGCCAGCGCAGTGTTTACCAAATATCTAAAATTAAATTTTCACCAGTATTAAACAGAGCATGCTCAAGGACAACATATTCATCTAATGTTTGTTTATAAAGTGCATTAGTAAAACAGAATAAGGGATAAGGGTTAGGATTGACGAACCCGAAAATTTGTTGTTGGCTAGTGTCGATCCCCGCTTGCGTTAGATGTTTTTTCGTTAGATGCCGACGAAATGTTCCATAGCCATCTCATTTACCAAGTTTGTATGTTTGCAAATAATATTTATAACTTATATCAAAATTGCCTTCGTTTACATTCCATACTTTGTTGAAGTATAGCCATAAGTTGGATTCTCGGCTCTTCCGTCCCGGCTCCTTTGCTATCGACGATTTTTTGACACCAATAGGAGGATAAGGACTTTCTTGCGTTCGGACGTGCTCGACGTTGGGATTGGGAACATCGTCGTCTTCTCAACATGCATATTCACGATGATCATATTCACGAACAGGATAATCGGATTCTCCTATCGGGCTCTTTCCCTTTCTAGTATTTCTACTTCCACTTGCCATTTTTTTAGAGAATTGATTGGAAAGTTGTTTCAACGAATTAAAACGGAATTGAGAGAGAATAGCGGATTGAGAGAATTTGAGAAATTGAGAATTGAGAGTATTTAAGAGAATTGAGAGAAATTGTGAGAAAAATAAAGAGGGATTAATAGGTTTTTATAGAATTTTTTATTTTATTTTTTAAAAAAGAAAATTGCAACGACCTGAAGGCCCGCAGGGAAAGAGCCAACGGCTCTTCCCTAGACGGCCGTCACCTGACGGCCGTCTTGGCTCTTCCCAAGGGGGGGCGGGGCACAGCTCTTCCCCAAGGGGTGAGGCCCACATGTTTGTTTTTTTAAATATGGCGGTTCGGAACCGCGAGCTCGGTCAACGGGCCGGTTTCGGGCCGATCAACGAGCCGATTCTGGGTCCGCGGTTCCGTTTGGCCATGTCTACACTGGCCCCCGTGGATTCTGTGAACTTTTTCCTTTTTTTTTTAAGAAAACGAGGAAAGAAAAAGAAAAAATAAAAAGTAAAAAAATAAAACAAAATATAAATGACGAAAATATCATTCCATCCAGCCTTTCTTTGAAACCATTTAAGCATTTCAGACTTTTATTTGAAATTTTCCTATAACTTATGATGATGACTTAGAGAACACTTTTGAAGAAACAAAAAAAAAAACTGCTTTTAGGTTTTGGAACACTTTTTGAATCACCATCCATCGTCGCCGGCCGCCACCACCGCCGCTGTCGGTCGCCAGCCGCTGCCCGCCACCGTCGGTTGCCGACCGTCACTGCCGCGGCAGCCGACCTCCGCCGATTGTCGACTGCCAACAACGAAAAAAAAAAAATTTACTTACCAAACACGTTTTTGTTCCCAAAAATCGTAACTGGAAATAGAAACACAAAAAAGTATTTCTGTTCAAAAAATGCTCCCAGGAACAGAAACGTTACCATACGCAGCCTTAGTGCTCTCCCATGCATTGTTCTAACCATGCATAAATTTATGATAAGTGTGTTCCACAAGGCTCGTGATACAAGTGTCAAATGGATGGGTCGCGTCAGGTCGAATATTGTCCGACCTATATTGACCCATCTAATCCATTTTAACCTATATTCAATGACACATACTCGACCCAGCCCGCTACTGACCCATATTCGACCTCGACTTGTTTTGACCAATATTACCAAATCACACTAATATTCTAAGAAAGCCTATTTAGCTCATTTAATTTATTTTAAGCTATTCACATGCATGTGTTACCAAATAAAAAACTTCACATCAAATAAAAAAGAAAATTAAATATTAAAAAATTTGTAAATGAAATAAACAATGATATTACTAAAATAAAAATTTTCCTTTTAATTTTTTTTTAAAAAAAATTCTGAATTTTTTTAACAAGTATTTTTTATTTTATTTTTTGTTTCATTTTTCTTCAGCGATCGGTGGATGGTGGTGACCGACGGAGGGATAGCGGCGAACGGTAGTGGTCGGCAAACGGCGAGTGGCGACCTGCAGAGGGACAGCAATGGTTGGCGGCAGCGATCGGCGGTGGTCGGCAATGCAAGCCAGCGGCAAAGGGCGGTGGTCGGCCAATAGTTTTTATATTTTTCTTTTCTGATTTCTTTGACTCACCTAAAAAAATAGAAATTTTAAAAAAATGATAACAAAGTTGAGCCTTTGAGACCCTAGGCTCATTTGCAACTTGTGGGAGCTGCCCTCATGGGTCGAAAATGGATTTAAACGTGTGAACCATTTTTAACCCATCTTATTTAATTTAAATTTTTTGGGCCCATTTTTTTCGGTCCATTAAAAAATTAGAATACAAATGGATCGACGACTCTAGTAATACCCTTGGCATGGTTCTGCTTTCGTGGGAAGTCCTTTCGCACGGAAACGAGATTGCACATGAAGTTAAAAAGACAAACATTGGACCGGCTTTTTTTCTTTTCTAGCTCTTCCAGAATGACATCGGCTCAGGCCCATCCAGAACCCCAATTAATGTCGCCCCAGCTTCGTACTAATCATGGATAGATCACCTAAAGTTCAGGTCGCAATTCCGCCAAGGTCTCCTTGTTAGCTGGGGAAGAATGCACCTAGAGAACTAACTGGATTGTTCGAAGCGGAATGAAGGGGGCTCGAAAGTAATAGACTGACCTTAGCCTTCTAGTCTCTTTACATTTGAGGTTCGTTTAGGTTTTGGTTTGGAAATACTAGCCGTAGCCGTTTAGGCACCAGAACCCAAAAACCTCAAAGCTTTGTGAAAATGGTTGTGATTTGTGAAGAGATGAAAGCCTATCCTATGATGCTTCGTGTCCAAGCCCGCCCCAACTGGCCAGGGAGGGGATGCTAATTACACTCCATGACTGAGAATAATCAGAGAAGAAAACAAAACTTGAGTAAGATGCAGCCGCTCGCCAAACTATTTCACAACCATAAAAAAGTTCCCGTTTGGACAATGAACCATGAGTGCCAGTGAGCAGTGAGTGACCGGTCTGATGCTCTTCAGGAACTCGTTTCAGATTCCCACCCTTGTACTAGGAATTTAACCGTAAGGTGATTGACCGTAAGAGAAGCATTAGAACTTTGATTTCCTTGGAATAGCTTATGTTCTGAAGTCACTGATCATGAAATATGAATCGGGAGGACAACACCTGAACTGCTACAGCAACTGTGGCACCGGAGCAGGAGGCACAAAAACCTTGAATTCTTGACACTAATTTCAAACTCGCCTGTTAATTTGGTGAGTAGAAGATTCAGGTAATTGAAATTCTACATTTGCTGGGGAAGAGATTCAGATGCGGCACTGGATGCTTCCACATTGCCACCGGAATAGCTACCAATCATAGACATCCTAATACTGGAATGTTCCTTGATCCCTTGGAAAGATTCACCGGAAACGAGGGCTTGTATCAACTTGGGTGGGGGCGGGACAGGTATTTCCACCACGCCTTCCAACATCTTTACCACCGTCCCCATTGTCGGCCGCGCGTCCTCCTCGTCCTGTATGCACCACACAGCCACCATTGCCAGCCGCTCTGCCTCTTCCATATTGTATGCCCTGCAAAGCTGGTCATCTATAACTGCTGCCACATTCCCCTCCACAATTTGGCGGCCTGCCCACGGCGGGAAGAACCATTTCTCCCCGGCCCCACCCTCTCCACCTGCAGACGGCGGCGTCTCCACATTGCGGCGGCCACCAATCAATTCCAACAATGTCATCCCATAGCTGTAAACATCAGCCTTGGTCGTGATTCCCACGCCAGAGATCCACTCCGGTGCAACATAGCCCCACGTGCCTCTCATAGAGGCTAGGACTCGGCTAAAGTCCCGGCCAACCAGCTTAGCCAAGCCAAAATCTGACACCATGGCTGAAAAATCGCCATCCAGTAGTATATTTTCTGGCTTGATATCGCAATGGAGGATACAGTCCCTACATTCTTCATGTAAATAAGCAATGCCTCTCGCAGTACCAATTGCCACTCTATACCTAACCTCCCAGCTCAAAATCGAGCCATCTCTGCGTAAATACGCGCTCAAAGGACCATTTGGCATGTAATCGTAGACCAGAAGCCTGTGAGAGTTTTCTGAACAGAAACCTCTAAGCCTTACCAGATTGACATGCTGAATGTTCCCTATGGTGCGCACCTCGGCGCGGAATTCTTTCTCCCCACCACCTTGCCTTTCGAGGCGTTTGACTGCAACGGGAGTGGAATCAGGTAAAATTCCTTTAAAAACTCCGCCAAAGCCACCATGTCCGAGTTTTTCAGAAAACCCTCTAGTGGCCATGTGAAGCTCCTTGTACGAAAAGACCCTCAAGTTCAGCACCTGCAATTCTTCGTCTCCATCTTTCCCTTTGTTCTTCTCCCTCCTATTCCGAGCAATGGACAATATCAACGCTGAGAACCCCAAAATTGCAATCGACCCGACAATGCTGGCCACTAAGACCATACTCTTTGATATGTTCTTCTTAACAATCCCTCCTCTCTGCACCCTCACATACAACGCATCCTCGAAAGCAGCGTCCGCACTCAAGTTCCTGAGATTCAGCAGAGACCCATAAATGTTCTTGCACAAATTGCTCCTCTCATTGTGACACAAGCCAATGCAAGAACAATTGCCCAAACAAGACTTCTCACAGTGACTCCTACTCCCAGAAAATGAAACCACATAGCCTCCGTCAAACCCCATTACACCTACCTCTTCAAAAACATCATCTTTCCCACATTTTTGCTCACTCGCTCGGTGACAACCCGCAGAGTAATCCCTGGAATCCCAACCCTCACCATCCACAGGCCTAAACCCAGAGAGACACTCACAGGGCCTCAATGTCCTGTTACTGCAGAACCCCAAATTGCCACACAGCCCATAGACATTGCACTGGCTCTCAGGGGCCGACCAGAACGTGTTCCAGTTCTCCGTCTGCAGCGTCCATGTGTACTGCCGGAGCTGGCCGTCGATGTCCACCTGGAACCGGGTCAGTGGTGGATCGAGGGCGCTGTCCAGCGACCTCTCGGAGAACCCGAAAGAAGCTGTCGGCGTAAATGGGTCGGCGAAGTGGAACTGGTAAATGTACGGTATGGTCATCTCCGGCACGCCAGAGAATGCCCCCCCGTTCCAGTTCCCGGTGGACCAGTACACCTTCCCGGAGTCGTAGATCAGCTGGAACGCACCGTACTGATCTGGGTCGAGCCTCAGAGAGTACTGACCCGGTGACGGATCCGACAAGCTCCTCCAAGAAACCAGTACTCGGTCCTTGGTCAGATTCATGCCCGGCAACCACGTGTCCGTCGGGTAATCGAAGCTCTGCCACGTGATCTTCTCTTCGCTCGACCACAAAATCAAGTTCCCAGTGTCCGAAAACGTGAACTCCGACGACATTTGCGTGTTCTCGCTTTGCCATAAGACGGAATCGCCTGATTCTCTCACCGCTAATCGACCCGTGTCGGTGAATTCTAGCGTCGACGACGTTAAATTCTTGGCGGGTTTGCCGCGATTCGCGACCCAAACATAAGTTGGAGTTGGGATTGAGGCGTACCAGACTCCTAAGTACCAAGCCGAATTCCCGTTTGTACTGAAAAATCCGAGCTTGAACGTGCCGTTCTCGCTCTGGAGCGTTGAATCCCCCCTCAAAATGATTCTGGTCGTCGTTAATTTCTTGCTTCTGGGCAATGTATTTCGATTAGTTCCTGGTCCAACGGCGACGATCTTCTTCAGCTGATGACGGGTCTTCGCAGTCTGCTTCGTCGCAGTTGAGTGGACTTCAGGAGGCCCTTGAAGAGTTAGTCTAGCTCCGAGCTTGGTTTCCCTGTCAATGGCGACACTTGAGGCGGTTTTACCGATGTGATTTGCTTCAGAGCTGGGAAGTGGCAGGCCATTTCTGGCTAGTACAGGGAGTATCAGAAGGAGAGAAGCAAGAATGGCGATGGAAGCGATGGTGGGTGCACTGGGTGGTGACATTGCTCGTTCACTTGATTTCGCACATGCTTAGGCCGCGCAAGGACGTGCTCTTCGGCTGGCGGAAACGTGAGTGTTTCGATGGAGCTCTCGAGTGAAAAAGTGACGAAGAAGCAGCTCGGTCGGGGGAGGGAAGAGGAAGACAAGAGAGGAGCTATCTCTGAAAGCTCCCACTCTCCCACCACTGACGCTCACGGACACGGACAGCTTAAAGAAGTCCTGCAAATTTTCATTGTCGTTTTCTGTGAAAAGACATGAATAGCCTTTGAATATTGTCGCTCGTAATCATCCATGATCCGCCACTTCAAAAATTTTGTAGTGCAAAACGGGAAAAAAATGAAATTTTAAAAAATAGAAGAGGAAAAAAAACAAAGAAAAAGAGAAAAAAAAAACAAAAAAATTAAATGACAAAAATGCCCATAGATAATTAGGCTTCGTTTGTTTAATAAAAAATGAGTGATTTGGAAAATATTTTTCAAAAAGTAATCGTATATCTCTTTAAAAAATATATATATATTCTTTCATCGCCTATGAAAGTAATCGAAAAATGAGGTTCTTTTTTAGAATAATATAATCACATCAGGTTTTTATTTGAAATAATATCTACTTCAGACCCTTATTTGAAATAATGAGCGTACTTCATATCCTTATTTGAAACCAGGTCCACTATAGGCCTTTATTTTAGAAAATCAGGACACGTCGGGCCCTTAATTGAAAATTTTCCAAAAGTTTAAAACTGAATAAACATTCATACAATAAATTTGACTTTTTTTGATAATTTTGCTTAAGGGTGAGCGGTTTTAGGTTTGGTCCGGTTCCCATAAAAAATTCGGAATCGAACCGGTGGCCCCGATTCCCACTTTTCCGAACCGTGAACCGGACCGGTTCTCGGGTGATTCCAAAAAAAATTCAGTAAACATCAAAAGCTCATTTACTTGTAAACAGAATTTACGAAGCTCATGAAAAGTGGGCTGTTCCTAACCTCTTGGAGCACCATAGACATCATCCATGGCCACATTTTTCAAGCAAATCAATCTAAAAACAGCACCGACAATAATCCTAAGTCACATTCCGTTACTCCAAACTGAACCGCTTAACCACGCATTATAAGCGAACGTATGAAAGCGAAGCTCGGCGTTCACCTCATTAAGAAAGACATTAACGTCGAAGACAGCGGAAGAGTTGCATACTTTGCATATTTGGGACTCCCCAGTAGATATCGTCCCGCAAATAGTGTTCTCTCACATTCTGCGGCAACGAAAAAGGAAAATAAATAAAAGGTAAGGTTTACTTCTTACTTTTTCCTTTTTTTTTAAAGGACCGGTCCGGTTCGATTTTGGGTGCTGGAACCGGAAACCGGACCGGATCCTCCTAAAATCTAGAATCAGACCATCGGCCCCGGTCCGGTCTGGACGGTCTTTTTTGGGTCACCCCTAATTTCGCTCACGTATACTTTGCATGGCGATTCACATCGTTTCTATTATATATTCCACGTTCACCTAAAAATTATCCTTATATAGCATAGGCCCATTGTTGCCAATTCTATACGATATACCATTCTTATACGTTATGAATTTAATCTACTCGAGATTTTAAACTCGAAATCTTACAAATGTAAACGTTGGCATCAGTACTATTCACGGTTGGTGTACTTACTCTCATGTCAACTTATGTCCTCTCTTTCCTATTGAAGCATCTCCTTTGATGTCATTATCACCCCCCCTTCAATTTCGATTCTAGTCGAATCAACTGGCTCATGCCACTCATCAATCTAAAGCATCATGATTTACTAGTCAAATCAATGGAAAATAGCTATCTTATGATAAGGGGGAGATGGTGATTATTGAGTAAAACATACCTAACCCTTGTGTTTTCATTTTTTTTTTCTTCCTTTGAAGGGCGTTCGTCAAAGGTATTAGGCAACCCAACACAAAGTTGGGAAAAATCTGTCAGCTCAAAGCAATGATTAAAAAAAAAGGAAATAAGAATAACATTATCAAGTTAATTATTTAACAGCGTTAAACTCCACGTTAGCAAGATCCGCCACTGAATAGATGTCAGACAATTTATAACACTTTTTAGAAAAGTAAATGGGCGGTTTTGAATTGCAAGCTCTCATGTGAATATGGAGTACTATATATATATATATTTACGACCTAGATAAAGAGCAATTTTTCAGCGTTCAAAAGTTCACGTAAGTTGAGACTTATCGATCGAGATACGTTCGCTTCATGCGATTTTAACATAGATAAGGTGTTTTTTTTTCCTGGCTTGATTGAGACAAAATGGTGGAGTCAAAGAATAACTTTGGATCTCTATATCGGCTTCTGAAATTGGGCAAGGTGAAAATTTGGATGGAAAATTCTGGTGAGAGACTGGGGGAAATTCTGGATTTTTGTACACTTTCCACCCAAAATTTCTTTCCCTCCACACCCCCACTTCCTTTAACACATTTTTTTATTGACCGGAAAAAAAAAAAAAGGTTGTAGTGAGGGCATTTTTGTAAATCAAAAGAAATGGCCGAGAGGAGGGAGGGAGATTGAAATGGTGGCAGACAACCGTGGTGAAGTCCAACGTTGGCCACGAGGCCATAAAACTTTTTTTTGGGGGGAAATCACGATAAAAAAAAAAACATGTGTTCTCAAACCAAATTAAAAAAAAAAAGGAAATAGATTTTCTCGCCTCGAAAGTCCA
This sequence comes from Rhodomyrtus psidioides, assembly GCA_021437785.1. Lineage (NCBI taxonomy): Eukaryota > Viridiplantae > Streptophyta > Magnoliopsida > Myrtales > Myrtaceae > Rhodomyrtus > Rhodomyrtus psidioides. The sequence continues at coordinate 1,452,692 of JAILYB010000112.1, forward strand.
ATTAACAAAAAAATTAAGAATATCTCCCCACGCATGAGAATTAAAAATAATTTCCTCTTGCTTTTACTTTTTTTTAATCGTCTTTTTGGTACAAAAAAGGCACTGGGGCCCACGACGGACAATCGATGCACATCGAATTTCAAAGACGCCGCCGTTGTAGTTAAATTAGCGGTCGGGACAGAGACCTAGGCTTCACACGATTGGACGGCCCCTTTGACCTTCGCTCTCCTACCAGTAATCACATAAATAAGTATAATCAATTGAAAAACAGAAAAAATAAAATAAAAATAAAACATTGAAATGGAAATAGGGATAATTCCAAATAAATAAGGGTGGGCCGTTCTAAATTTCACGTGAAACCTAATTCTTACCCGTCGAGACAGATTCCTCATTTTTTTTTTAATTTGATACATACCTTGCATACCTTGAAATTCTTACCCGTCGGTTTCAGGATATTTCATCAGTATTCTTAATTGAACGATTAAATGAATCATTTACTGACCACTGCTCACTGCTACAATCTACTGACCCCGACTTATAATTAGACACGCGAATAAATATAAAACATTAACAAAATTAAATTTTCAGCTATGACTAGCGATATAAACTAGATTGCGTACTCATCATTAGATGCCATGAAATACCATAGGATCGCACAAAGAGTTATTCCAAGAAAACTGTAAAAATTTATTACAGATTCCAATTTCCACCTATTTAGAATCTAGAACCTACCTATCGAAATCAGTTCTCTAATTTATGAAACTTGAAAATCTTGGAACTTGAAATCATACAGGTTCCCTACCAGTTCAATTTCAAGTTTTAGTTTCTACTCTAAAATCATGCTCACCCTACAAATAAGCACTCGAAGTGCCCTTATTTTCTCAAATAATTGCTTGAAATGGAATTGTTTAAATAAGAGATTAAAATGAATAATATTTCAAATAAGGGCCTGAAATGGTCGTACCAATATAAAAAAAGGGCTCAAGTCACTCGCTGGTTAAGGGTTTTTTAGTCATTTATTATCTTTTCCCTTTTTTCTATTTTTTAAAAAGTTAAAAGAAAATAAGGTTGCCCTCTTGGGAGAGGGTCGCGGACCTCTCACGGTTCAGGAAGGCCCTAGCCGAGGCGTCGACAACCCCACTCGCGGTGGGGCAACAGCCACAGGCCTGCATTTATTTTTTGACTTCATTTTTTTAATATTTGATTTAATTTAAATAAAGACTAGGTTAAAATTATACTTTGACGAAAATGCCCTTGATCAGTTGAAATATTTAGCCGGCTGGCCGGCGAGGTGAGGCCCTTTTTTGAAACATGCATGACTACTTCAGACCCTTATTTGAAACAGTCGTGTCACTTTAGGCCCTCATTCGAAATAAAGTCCATTTCACTTTTCAGATCCTCATTTAAGAAAATAAAAGCATTTTAAGTTCTCATTTGAAATTTTGCCATGAAAGTATTCATGTACCGAAATTTCTTACGAGTCAGAGGTTTTGCATACGAGGGTCGATGCATCTTATAATACTAATTTCCATTATTGCTTTTTCTTATGTCGAGATTCTAGAATCGGAGCACACCTAACAAAGGGAAAACGACATTTATTTATTTTACATAGACGCCACGCCACGCCAATGAAAGACAAAAAGATTGAGAAGCAGCCTACGGTTCATTAGGGTGGAGCAAATCAGCTGTCGACTTCCTGCGCGTGATGTTGCCAAAGCCCTAGGAGACAAAAACAATACTTAGGATCGCATTTTTTCCTAAGATGTCGTTCGCCAAGTCTACCGTAATGAAACCGACGCAATGATTGGGGCAATTTAGTGATTACTTGAGATCACGTGATATTTCTAAACCTGACCCAGAATTGCAAAAATATTACTTAATATCATTCGTGTGAATATTAGTTATTTGGTGTCGCGGCGTGGTGATGTCTCGATAAGTGACACTTGAATCGTTGGATTTGGTAAGTCGTACTAAACTCGATAAGTTCGCAGTGAAACTCGAGGTACGGAATATATATGTCGGGGTTCGAATTCCATGATCCTCGCGTTGCTGCTTATGGTTATACCGCGGAACTACCGAGTATAAATGGGTCAGGGTCCATGCGCTACCTACGAAGAGAAACTGGAATTCTTCCGAGTGCCTCTTCAACAACAGCCATCGGATGCTTGCCAAGAGCCGCACCCGCTCGATCTGCACCGTCCATTTCGATCGGCTGTTAGGTTTCGCGCCAACTAATTCTGCAGCCCCCTCCGAGTCTCGGACCGACCAAAATCCGCCCCAAAACGGCGGCGTCAAGGAGGTTTCGTTTCCAAACTCCGAGTCGACTCGCTCCAACCACTCTCCCGCCGACTCGACACGCGCCTTTTGCTCCAACGCCCTGAAGATCTCTGCGAAGGGTCGGGCTCTTCGCGAGGGACAACAAGTGCATGCACGCGTGGTGAAGTCAGGGCTGTGTAGCTTTCTGTCCTTGCAGAATCAGGTCTTGGATGTTTACGTCAAATGTGGGCAGTACTGCGATGCCCGGACATTGTTCGACGAAATTCACATGAAGAATGTCGTCACGTGGAACACATTGATCTGCGATGCTGCAGCTCGTGGCGCTGATACTGAGTTGTTCTCCGACTTGGTTACTTATTTCAGGAGAATGTTGACGGAGTCGGTGAATCCGGACTTCCTGACGTTCAATGGTCTCCTCCGAGCTTGCGTGGAGTGTGATGACATTCAGCTCGGTAGGCAGTTGCATTGTTTTATAGCGAAATACGGGGTTGGTATGCATTGTTTTGTCAGCAATGGTCTTATTAGTTTATACGGGAAATGTGGTCGAGTTGAAGAGGCGAGGCAGGTTTTTTCTGAAGTAGCTTATAGGGATTTGGCTGTTTGGAACGCGATGTTGTCTTGCTATGCTTCGACATTCTCAGCTGAAGAGGCTTTTGGGTTCTTCAATTTAATGCAGTCGGCTGGAGTGAAAGGCGATGAGTTTACGTTTTCTAGTTTGCTTAGCTGTTGTGCCACTTCAGGACAATGGCGATCGGTTGAGCAAATTCATGGTCTTGCGATTAGACTTTCTTTTGACGCAGATATTTTAGTGTCGTGTGCGCTTGTCGATGCATGTGGGAAGAATGGACGAATGGACGATGCTCACAAGGCTTTTCGCATGATGCCCTCTAAGAATGTTGTTTCTTGGACCACTATCATTGTAGGATATGGAAGGGTTGCAGATGGATTGATGGCCATGAAGCTTCTTCAAGAAATGCTCCAGAAAGACTTCCGCCCCGACGAATTGACTCTGGCTAGTGTTCTTAGCTCTTGCAGCAGTACATCATCCTCATCTGAAATAATGCAAATCCATGCTCATACAATCAAAAGTGGGTTTGAATCTTTCCTGTCAGTTTTAAATTCTCTGATAAATGCGTATTCCAGATGTGGGCACCTGGACAGTGCATCTAAATGTTTCAGGTCGGTAGATGAACCTGATCTTGTAACATGGAGTACAATCATCCGTGGGTGTGGATTTAATGGTCTAGCTAAACAAGCTACAGACGATTTTGAGAAGATGTTATCTTGTGGCATACGGCCAGATAAAATTGCTTTTCTTGGGGTTATCTCTGCCTGTGCTCACGCTGGAATGGTAAGCAAGGGCCTTCACTACTTCGATTTGATGATCAATACATATCGGCTTGTGCCTGATGTGGAGCAATATGCGTCTCTAATCGATCTTGCTGCACGTGCTGGTCTTCTGGATGAGGCTTATGATTTGTTGACCAAACTGCCTGAACTACATGCAGAGATGCTAGGAGCATTTGTGGGGGCATGTAAAGTCTATGACAATGAGAAGTTAGCTCATGAAGCTGCTGAAATGCTACTCTCTATAGAGCCGAATGAGACTGTCAATTACAGTCTTACGTCAAATATCTATGCTTCTGAAGGAAGGTGGACAGAAGTAGCAAGGCTAAGGAAAACGATGAGGGACAGGTGTGACGACAAAGTTGCTGGTTGTAGCTGGATTCATCTGTCAGGTCACATTCAGGCATTTGTTTCGAGTGACAAGTCCCACCCACAAGCCTTTGAAATATATGCATTGCTCGGAATGTTGCTCAGGCAACTGAAGGAGGACAGTGACTCCCAATTCTGTTGTTAATTTGGATCTAAAACTGCACGCTTGATATATTGGATTGGCCCATCCTTTAGTACCTCGTCGAGAATGAAGTTGCAATCACAGAGGGATCAACAGAGCCTTTGCAGAGCTTCACTAAACTATTGCACATAAATTTATGACGTCCAGATATATATCATCAAGTAAGCTTCTCCAAGGAATCTCTCAATATGATGACGTGACTGGGAAGATGTTGGTCGGAGATGGGAAATCAGAAGATGTACACTCTGGGGGGCCAATCAATGGAACTTTCCTACTGGAGTGGACCATTGCCGCGACACTGGAAAAGCCGAGCCGTTGTTTCTCCGGAGAAAGACGAGATGGTTATGCCGACCATGGTGGATGGCCGATAGCAAGGGCCTAAAGTTTCGTCCCTCAAAAGAATGACAAGGATATCCTAAAAAGAAGATGGTAAATGAAAGGAGATCCTTTCCTCCTCAATTGGATTTAATGGATCGTCCGTCCAATTGAAAATGATAACAGAACGCATATGTCACTAAAAGGAACTTTGGTAGGAAGTGACATAAAGCAAGCAATGTTTTCTCTTACCCGAGAAGAATGGTTACTTCATGTAATAGCAAACCGGATTGAGCCCCGGGGTTGGAGGCGCAGATGTGTAGTGTAGATATCCCTTTGAGAACATTTTTCCCCGCAGCCTCAAGCAAAGTTGAGAGCTTTTCTCCTTTATTCTTCTAATGCAGTCTGATTGTCCATGATTCTGCATCTGCAGTACAAAGTGAAAGCCACGACTACAGTGTCAAGGTGACACATGAAAAGAATTTCATCGAGAAAGATGGAGTTGCAGGCAAAGTGGTGACTATTGCTTGTGCGGAGAATATTAATGTAGGCAAGTAATGTGTAGAACCCCAAATCAGAAAAATTGGTCAAGTTACTATGTAACGTAGATAAGTAGAAAGATTGATTAGTGCTATATGTGCACGAACACGACTCACAAGGCATACTCATAAGCTACTTTTCTCCTCCCTTTGTCATATAGTTTTGTCTTCAGGAGATCTAATGCGCTCACCTAGATGCATAGCGAACCCTTTATTCACGTGACTGATGGGTAATAAAGAAGGAAGATGTAGACTTAAAAGATCAAGATGACCATATTATTAGATTAAGATGGCGGATCGAACATGAAATCTCATAGATGGCAGCACGGACCGTCGACGCTTTTCACAGCCATGCGGTATTTGACATGCCGCACCTACCGGCCACCTTAGGGGGAGCTTATCTTTTCTAACTTCTATGCCGAGACCCAAGAAGAAAAGCAAAAGGGCCATGGAAATCCATAACAAAAAGAAAGTTTCCAAACTGTGGAGCTTGGTGTTGCGATCTATGAAATGTCAGCTACATTTTCATGTCTCCCTAGATCTAAGAAATTGCGAATCTTTTTCCTTTCCTCAGCCCGCAGCCTAAGTTTCCGCTTCCGGTTTGGTATTAGGCTTAGGTTGTAATGGAACTGAAGATGTAACTGCCATTGCAATAAAAGAAATTTCGTCCTAAGTTTTCTAACTGACTAATGAGATTGTCCTAGCTACTTTTTTTTTCCCTGGTCCTATCATATCCTATGTTACTATACAAGCTACACTGTGTGCGGCGTGCGCTATGTGCCGTGGGCAGTTATCACACAGGAAAGGGCCTATACTTGCACGGACAATAACTGCACGTTCCTAACAACGCCGGATCGTCACTTGCCTTTTTCTCTTACCTCTGTCTCTCCCTCTCTCTCCATCCTTTGTCCTTCAAGCTAATAACCAGCCCCTGGTTCTGTACAGAAAATTCGTTTCGGATTCGATTTGTTCATCGCAATCGGACAGACAAACGATGGCGCTTCAAATCTGCGCGGAGAAGATGGAACTGCGTCAGCACTACCAGAACGTTTGGCACACGGATCTCATGAGCGCCACCGGCGCTGATTGCCCATGTAATCTGTTTTTATTGTTTTTTATCTTGATCTTCTCCTCGTTTTGCTATCACTAGGTTCATTACTCGGGGATGTGCGGATGCGTCGTAGCTTTTTCTGGGTCGTGATTTTCTTATTCTAAATGTCAATTGTTCGAAATGTTTCGGTCTGATGAGATGAAATGACTGACCAGCTCCGCTCTTTCTGTTTTAATGTGCAGATTGTTGCTTTGCAGCGTTGTGGTACGACTTCTCTATCATATCTTTTATCTTTCCCAAACTAAGATTGTTCACTGATATAGTAGCGTTAGTGTCGCACTTTTTATCAAGTTCATGCATGTTACGTAATGTTTCAGGCGTTTTTTATGCGCCATCCTGCAATATAAGACCAGGATCGATCTGAGCTATTTCTGTGGACCAGCTATGTTTTAGGTTTTTCTTTACGAAGATCATGCATATGCTTACATCGTACCTTTTGAATGATTATGATAGATAACCATGGATTAGTTGCATCTAATCAGCAATGGATCGTGATTAGGGAATGCGAAAATGGATCAATGCGATCTCAGAAATCTCCACTTCGAAACCGGGATGATGGCGTCCCTGGACAGTCGAACTGGAACTGAAATAGAAAGAGAGGGTTCGAAAAGGAGATAAATTCAGCTGCTTCTCATCAACAAGCAGCATAATTCTGAAGTGAAATTGCGAATGAGTAGTGATAGGTGTATTAAGAAGGTTTACGAAATTTGAAAATCCTGAATGATGCGGTATAATTTGAATGGTACGCTTGTGGAGTATCTGACGCAGTTGTGGCACATCACTTGGTTTGTCGCGTCAGGTTTAAGAATCTAGGATCTCACACAGTTGTCTCAATTAAAATGTGTTCTACTTCCTATTGATCTTGTTGTACTGACATTCTCTTTAGTGACATTTATCATGAATAGTTGGTAGTCTATCATGGCCTACTCATCAAGAGATAGTTACACTCAGAACTCTGTATAATCATCGTCGCTATAATTTCTCCAAGCAGTGGTCCGTGTGCTTCATTCATGCTGCGCAAGCGAGCTCTTTACAATGATATGTCGAGGTAACTGATGGCACTAGAGCCTTCTTTTTTTTTGGCAGGAATTCTATTATGATAGACACTGAGCCTCATTCCCAACTCGTCTATATGACAGGTACACATGCTGCGCTGGCTATATGCCATGCAGCGGTAGGTGTGGAGAAAGCCGGTGCCCTGAATTTTGTCTTTGCACGGAGGTATGAGCTCGATCTGATTGCGATCGACTCTTCCGGCTTCTTCCTTGATCTGTTTATGCACTTACAAGGCTTCTGCTTGCTTTGTATATTACATGTCAGCTTAATTGTTTCCCATCTACTAATGCTGTCGATGGCTTTTCTTTTTCACTTCTTGCTTTGTTAAGGTTTTCTGTTTCTTCGCAAACTCAGTAGCCTCGACCCGGTTCCTTTTGCAAGACGAATTCAACATACAGACAACGCAGTGCGATAACTGCATCATCGTAATCTTTCGTGCTCCCCCATCTTTCCATCATGTCAACCTCTAACTTGACCGATTGCCTTCTCATTCAGGCGTTCATGTTCTGCCTCAACCAACTGGCGTGTATATGTTCCTTGGTTGCTTGTCTATCCGGAAGCGAGGAAATTGAAGATGCTGCACAGTGCTTGTCTTGCTTATCCGACATGGTTTATTGCACGTAAGAGACTTTCCCTTTGGGCCTTTACCCTTCTCAACAGCTTGAGCGTGATGAATCCGGTAGCGTTTTGCTGATTATTTTATCTGCATCATCTTGCAGGGTCTGTGCATGTATGCAGGTACAGTACTATCTACCATCAATTACATACAAATGAATCAGGAAGTTATGCCTTTCTCTTTTTGTCGGTCTCACTATAAATCAGATTATACTAGGGGGCTCCAGGAATGCTATCAAGCACCCCCTTTCAGAATCTTTTTTCATTCTCATTCTGACAAATAGTAGCTGAATCACCGGAAAGAAGTCTAAACATCTTGGTTCCTAATGACCCTGTCATCTTTAGCGGCCATATATTACTATCCTAGTACTTTATACATCGGGAACATTTCGCTAGAGAATTGGACTGCTTAGTTACTGTCTTTTGGATCATATCCAGACCCAACATAAGATTGAAATGGACAAGAGAGACGGTAAGTTTGGGCAACAACCTGTCATGGTTGTGCCTCCGGTGCAGCAGATGTCACGGATTAACCAGCCATTTCCTCCTCCGGCCGAACAGCCACCGCCACCAGCTTATGGGCCGCCACCGTACGGATATCCCCCGCCTCCTCAAGTTCAAGGTTATCCACCTCCGGTTTATCCACCCGCTGCTTATCCTCCTCCTCCTCCTCCTCCACCTGCTGCTTATCCTCATCCAGGACATCCGAGATGAAGAATCGGTGCAGCATTCCGGTGGAATACTATTCAACATGTGCAGCTCATTACTTTAGAGAAGTGATCGTACAACAATAACATTAACTAGTTGCATATCCCGAACTACGGGTTCTATTGATGGAAGACATTAGTCGACGGATAAGTATATACCAAGGTGCATCTTTCCCCGACATTAAGTAAATGCTGTTATAGACAAATCTTCTTATCATCTAGCTCATAATGACTTCATTTTCCTTCTAGTTTTGCCTTGGCGAGGTTTCGCCATTCATTATTGTAAGCACTGTGTATAATCACTTTTGGTCTGCTGTCCATGCTATGGAGACATATTGCAACATACATCGAATGTCTAACAGTAAAGAAGACAGGTATAATGTTTGATAACAAAGTTTCTCGATAACTTCCAGTGCGAGAATATTCCAACGGGACGAGAGTTTCGGGCTAGAGATGTGAGTCGTCATTGTGCCTGTCTTCTGCAGAAATTTGATTGCCGTCGTCCTCTTCCAATACGCGGTGGTAAGGCTGCATGTCCGATAACTGCTGAGACTTCAGAGAAGTTCTTTGTCTTCTCGTAACCCATTTCTGGGCATAAATAGCTAGTCCCAGTACAGCTCCTACAGAACATATAACAAGAAGGAGCAACACCAGCCCCTGCTTGTAGAAACACAGAACAAAGCATATGATAATGTAATCGAGGCTAATGAAGAACATTGAACCTGAATGAAAAACGAACAATACTCACACTTGTGTCACTATCCCCGCCATGCTGATCCGATCTGGTTGAAGATGTACTTTTAGAAGAACCTGCAATTTAAGATATTTCATATGACCACAGATCATACGAAACTATCGAAGAGGAAATAACGGCAAATCTCGCAATGAGATCGGGCTAGACCTGTAGTGGAATTTGTTGGGAGTGAACAATCGGCACTTCCTCTCCAGCCCGAAGGACATTCGCAAGCCTCTCCCTCAACCAAGCATTCGGCCCCATGGAAGCAGAAGATCCTGCCACAACGTGCGCCGGAATACTCGCAGCGCTCGCCGGTGTACCCTGGCGGGCACTTGCATCTATATTCTTCACCCTGCACATTCTCCTCGCATTTCCCTCCATGCTCGCACCAAAAGGAGCTTGTTCCGTCGCACATCACCATCTCCTCATTGCAAAATTTTCCACTGTGATCCCGGCAGATAATGTCATGAATGCTACTTCAGCAATTCAGCTAAGTACTACTTACATGGGAAATTCTTGCATGCCTCACTTGAAAAATCGTTACGTTACGTTAAGAGTTATGCCCCTAACATCACATGTGCAATCTTATAGGCAGCGAACACGGGACCGGAACAAAACTGAAGTGCAAAAACGCATAATGATAAGTAATCACCCAAGAAAAAGCCGGTCGCCATCTAATATGGTCGAAGGATCAGGGAACTTGCAGATGCAATCTCCATTGCTGTTGCAGGAACCTGTCCTGCACCGAGTGTCCTCGCATCGGGGAGAACTCGCATCGATCGATCCAAGAAACAGATAACACAGAACTAAGCGCCACCATGCTCTTGGCCTTGAGGCCATCTTCAGCAATTCTCTCGAGTTATGCCTGTGCAAAGAGGAGGAAGAGAGGCATAGAAATTCAGTGAATTGTCTTCACATTTATGAGTCTTTGCCTTGAGATCAAACAAGAGTGTCTTAAGGCTAAAGCAAAGCTGTGAGCTAGACGATGGGGTGAGTGAGAGCGTTGACTCTATTAACTTATTAAGCACCGAACACACATTAGATTTTGACTTCTCTCGTCCATTTTCATGCAAGGATGCTCGCTCCATTGGAGAGCCAAATGATGGGTTATTGAATCATGGGAGTCTTGAAGTTCATGAAAGTCAACTCATGGAATCCATGTAAAGTTTGATTTACCTAGATTGTCCTAAATTTCTGAGGAAAAAGGCAAATTCCCATGACAAATATCCACGTTCACATCTGCCTACCAGAGGGTAGTTTGCAACTTTGCAAGACCGAGTCGGGTCATGAAGGAAACCAGCAATTCGAGGGCGCATCTATCAATAAATTGTTGGATATTTTAGCAGGTTTGAAACATTTGAAGGTAATAACATCGATAGTAGTCAGAACCGACATGAAAGCCATCTCTGTGTAATGGTTTCGCAACGGCCATATCACGGTTTCCTTAATAGCTCTCTTTCGTTTGGATATAAAATTAAACTTCAAACAACAACCCCTACAAGATACACGATTCCTTTCTTTGTTGGATTATACACATATCTTTTTTCATGTTCCTTGTGTTATTCCGTGCGGAATAAAAAAAAATTTACTTTGTATATTGGGAGGATAACTACTTGAGTTTATCGTACTTCGAGGAGCATAATTATCTTTATAGATGGTATTTGCACGCCTCAGATAATTAATCTGATTTTTCTCAATCTTTTCCAATAACTTTTCAACAAATTTTAACTTTTATGTTGCCAAATATATTTTCAACGTAAACTAAAGTAGAAAAGTCGCTGAAGGTCGGCTCAAAGGCTCAAAGTTAGCAGCACGTTTTTACGAGACAAATTCAAATCTTATTCATCGATGTGAGCATTGCTGTGGGAAGCCAGAGCACGCTATTGGAATTTGTTTGAAAGTGGAGTATTTAGGAGGAGATACGAGATAGAGGACAACGGATAGAAATCCATATTCCAAGTCTACGACCCACCCCCGTTCATCTTTCTACCTCACCCAGGACTACTTATAATTAGGGGTGTGCATGATCCGGGCCGGTCCGATCCCCGCATGAACCCGAGGACCGGACCAATAGTCCGGTCCTCATACTTTCGGGACCATGGACCGGACCGGGACCGAACAGGACCAGGACCGTCGGTCCGGTCCGGTCCCGAGCCCGTCCCGGTCCCAACCCAACCGCTACAAAGCCTACTACTACATTTTTATTCTTCCTCCAGCTGACCGCCAAGCCCAGCGACCAACCAGAGCTGGGGGCGAGCTTCGTTGGCCCTTATCTTGGCTGGAAGAAGATGAAAATAAAAGAACAAAGAGAGAAAAAAAAAAGGAAAAACAAATCCCATAAAATATTAAAATATATTAAACGACTATTGTATTCCACATTGGGGCTTGACAATTTGAGTCACCGAATGCCAAAACACCACCAGGATAGCATACTAAATGCCATATGAATGTTGGGCCGGTCCGAGAGTTATACATATAAATTGCTGGGCCGGTCCGGGATTCTTCTTACTCTTGAGAGCGAAGGGGATTCCGTTTTGTTTTCAATTTTTTTTGTAATTATATATATTTATATATATAAATAATTATATATTATTGGCGGTCCGGTCCGGTCCCAACACAAGAACCCGAGGACCGGACCGCCCAGTCACCGGTCCCATTTATTGGGACCAGAGACCAACCCATCCACCTCAAGGACCGGACCAACCCGCCCGGTCCGGTCCAGTTTGCACACCCCTACTTATAATGAATGAATTCATATCTAAGCACCGAACCAAACCGCTGACTTCCGATCGGGGTAATGACTGTGTCATGCTCGGGTCAAGCAAACTGCCTCACGGCATGTGCTTCACGCCTGGCCAAGCGTTGTGTCAAACCCCGATTCGATCCTGTTGACACCGGGTGGGGATCACCTGCCTTAGGTAGGTGACTTACCCCCATCCCCACCCTTGATATGCTCTCCCCCCCTATATCAAGGGTGGGGATTCCCCTACCTTGGAAAACCAAGGTAGGGGATCCGCATCCGTTGACACCCCCAAACTTGATTTTTTTTCCCAATTTAACTAAAAAAAAAATATTTACGAAATTAGGTTAAAAAATATATTTACGAGATTAGGTCTTGCCCGGTAGTTGAAGTGCCGAGCAAGTGGCTCCATTTTTTTTAATCTTTTAAAACTTGCTTGGCACTTGCACTGCCGAGCAAATGTTGCTCCATTTTTTTAAAAAAAATTTAATTTTTCTAAAAGAAAACAAGAAAAAAAATGAATTGGGATGGGTTTGGAGGGGTTTTTTTTTTCAATTTAATAAAAACAAGGGCGGCACTATTTTCACTCCCATTTTGGCTAAGACACTCATATTTTCAATCAATAGACCGAAATACCCTTCTCCTAAATGTTTCTTTTTTTTAATCAACCTAACCGACATAAGTACCTTTATTTCTATTTTCCCTTTTAAACATCAAATTCACAATATAAATGTCAAATTACACCCAATAAAATATCATTCTATAATGCATCATTTTATCACTTTTCCTAGAAAAGTTCTTTATTCTTAATTTATGATCTCATGCTTTTAATTGGAAAAGCTATATAAAATGTTAGAAATTTTTAGTTATAGCGGCTTATGAACACACAACTAATTGTCTATTTTTTATAAAATAGTTTGAGAGAAACTTTATTTCAAAGTTGAAATTTAAAATCCAATATAATTATCAAGCAGTTTTTGATCATGTAGTTAATTTTCAAATTGACTTGTACGTTTCTAAAGTTACAAATCGCTTTTTTTTAGCTTTTCATATTTTATATGAATTGCAAGATGAGGATGAAAATTTGTTTACATTCAAACTCGCTTAAGTTGATCCACTTGCTATGAGATTGAATTTACAATTGATATTGATTCTTTTATTTACATCAAGAGTTGAATAGCATGGAATTTCATGTTTTTTTTATGTGTTTATCTTTTGTTGAAACTTATTTAAATACAAATATGTATGACACTTTATTACGCTTTTAATATCATTTTTTGATCAATTTTACTTTTCCGTTTTTATCAAGATCGATTAAAAATAAAGGTAGTTGTGGATAGACATGGTCGGTTCCGTGGATTCGGCTGACCGACGCGGGATACTCTATTTTCCTCCGTCTTTCTTGACTGTGCTTTTTGGCTAAATGAAGGCTATATGTATCGTAGGACCAAAGAAGAAGAACAAGGGAAATTTATTCGGTGATTCGGGCGCATACATCCTACAAGAAAAGGAAAAAGAAAACATGCCGGATTAACCGTACGTAGTTGTTTATAATCTAAATCTCATGTAAGTTCGACGGAATCTAGCGACGGTCGAATCTGATAGATGGACCCGGAATTCAAGCGAGAATTCCTCCAACCTTTCACGGCCCGGGAATGATATAGCTCCTGCGCGAACTTCGAGTTCATCGTCCCAGCACATTGATGTCAATCTCCTGTAATTGTTTGGGTTAATATCACGAAAAACTTCAAACCGGTATACCTCGTGATAAATATATATCGATCTAACTTATACGTCACCAAAAATTCCAAATTGGTACACGTATGATGTATTTATCCTCCATAAGCTCCTGTCAGATTCTACCGTGAAATTACCGAACTGGACGACACATGACGATAACTCAGTTGAACATCCTAATTTGGTGATTTCCATGAATGCACTTGGGAAAAAAACGAAAAAAAAAAATCAAAGGTGAGAGATTACCATAGATAAAAGTGTACTCAAACGAGTTTCGATGAAGAAGAAGACAATTGAAAAAGCAAAGAGAGAGACTTGTGGATTTTCTCTTGGACCTGCCATGTCAATAAACTTATTGTTGCGCGGAAGCAAGCGATCAAACAATAAAATAGACCGAACAAAAAAACAAATCGAATACCAGATGTACGTGGTTCGGTCGTAGAGACTTATGTTCACGGGGAAAGCAACAAAGAAGTCCATTATAGACCAAGCGATCCAATAAATATTGCAAACCACTTTCGAGCCACTCAAGTACTCTCAGTGTTTTCCAACCCCAATTACTTCTTATTGTTGCGCGGAAGCAAGCGATCGAACAATAAAATAGACCGAACAAAAAAATAAATCGGACACCAGATGTACCTGGTTCGGTCGTAGAAACTTATGTCCACGGGGAAAGCAGCAAAGAAGACCATTATAGACCAAGCGATCCAATAAAGATTGCAAACCACTTTCGAGCCACTCAAGTACTCTCAGTGTTTTCCAACCTCAGTTACATCAAATAACGCACACAACGTTTAGCTCCATAATTCCTCACGAAATAATCTTTCAATCTAGCAAATGAATTAAACACAAATCGTACTCTAAGATTCAATCGGCTTTGACACTTGAAAACTTGATCCCGATAAAACGGGGCTTCAAACATGTTCACCAAGAATCGTACGATCTTAATGTATCATCATCATGCAAAAGAGATCTCTTCGTGATGAATATCATGGATTAAGCAATCCATATGTTCGGTCAATAAAGTAATCTTGGACTTTCCATTTCTGACTAATTTCTTTTATTTTATTTTACTTTTCTTTCTTGGCCGACTCCACATGAATTGGGAAACCTCTATAATTCATTCAAGATTCAACCAATGTACCATATTTCTTGATCGAAACAAACATGGACTTTAGTTCCCCCATATCTCTCTCTCTCTCTCTCTCTCTCTCTCTCTCTCTCTCTCTCTCTCTCTCAATTCCACGATCAAGAACTATATTTATCGGAGCCTATTTCCGTCCAATATGCTCAAACTTGAGACATATTTTAATGCTTATTTCCATGCGTATCAAAGTTTAACAAAGGATAAACATGTCACGTGGGTATCAATTTAGGGTTTTTGATGAATTGTGTTAGATTTGTCACAAGTGCATTAATTTGGAGTTTTTCGTGGTATGAACCCTAATTATTTATAGGACCGTAGACACGGATCAAGCTCATGGACTCATCATGCAGAACCTACAGTTTCTCTCTATAGTATCATGACCCATGTTTGGACAGGAAGGGATTCGTTTATCTGGAGCAGGATCCCCTGCCCTAATGGCAGGGGTGTCCAGCTCCTGACACCGTTAGATCATCCCCCCTTGTATGGGGGGATGATCTGACGGGCCACATTAGCGGGATCCCTTGCCCTAGTGGTAGGGGATCCGGATCCCGTTTATTTAACACATGACTTCACACGGAAAAGCGACAAAGGAGATGTAACATATCGGCAAATTTTTCATATCCAAGAAGAAAATTTGCAGCCGCTCCATTTATTATATTAGCGTCTAAGTCTTCCTTTTGTGGCCAAATGAGTATACCAAAGTCTTCCTTAAATGAGTACCTTAAATGAGTACCAAAGTCTTCCTTTTGCACCCAAATGAGTGCTGACTTTATCCTAATAGAGCAAAACCGTACGACAGGGACAGCACAAACTACGTTGCCACAACATGGACGCCGGAACAGCACTAACCAAGTTAATAGTTATCACAACATGGACGCCGGTCGCTTATTGCTCGCCTTACAATACTTAAAGAGAACTCACGACCTTGTCGTCCTTTCGTATCCATCGCTACGAGATCCGAACAAGTAGTTTCACACTGCACATTGGCCCACGGCCTTCAACAGGGATAAGTACACTACAAGGATCATAACTTTCGTATGACGTTCACTTGAGTGCTATGATTTTTTTGTGCTCGCTTGAGTGCCATAACTTTCAAAAATCGATCACTTAAGTGCCATCACTTACATGGACACCAGATAAGACAGAAAAAGCAACCAAAAAAAAATCAAAATAAATAAAATGTAAGAAAAAGTCCATAAAATATTAAGAATTTTTTTTTTTAAAAATCCACATATCACTAAAAAATAAATAATACAATAAAAAAAGTTCACATAGGACGACTTATCCGAACTGACACTCAAATGAACGGTTTTCGTCGGAAGTGGCACTCAAGTGAGCAAAAAAAAAAGTTATGGCAATCAAGTGAGCACAGTACAAAAATTATGGCACTCAGAGCGTACTTACCCCCGTCTTCAACAACCCACCAAACCATTATCTTACATCTAAGCTGATCGACATCGACTACTTTTTGGAATGTTTGTTTATGAACGAAAAGGTAGATTACGAATGAAAGAGTTCAACCCAATTTTCAGTTTACAGGGGTAAAAGGGGATCCATAGGCCACCAAGAAATTTTTACCTTTGATTCTAGTATGTGATCCATAGCTCGCTTGAGCTTGATTAAAATGGCTAAGATATTTGTCGTTTTAATACTATTATCAATCCCATAAATATGGATAGTCAAATCCATTTCTAAATTTCGCGAAATAATAAAAGGGTTCGCTTTGACTGTTAGAGTAAATAACGCGTTTTTTTCCCCATGTATTTGGCATTTATTCATCAAGCTCAAGCATTTTGGCATCTGCTCGAAAAAAGGAAAGAGGAGGATGGGGTTTCTCTCGCTTTTGACGTAGTAGGTCCCGGTGGGAGGCCCGCACGACGAGCTATTAGCTCAGTGGTAGAGCGCGCCCTTGATAATTGTGTCATTGTGCTTGGGCTGTGAGGGTTCTCAGCCACATGGATAGTTCAATGTGCTTATCAACTAACCTTGAGATGTGGATCATCCAAGGCACATTAGCATAGCGTACTTAAGACTCAAAACTCATTGCAATGGCAATTAGGGGTGTGCAAAGGAATCGGGAACCGTTCAGACAATCTGAATTCGGACGAGACCTGCCCAGAATCGGCGGTTCCAATGGAGACCGTTATGATTCCTAGTTTCAATTTACTAGAATCGGGGAGAACCGGTCCAGTTCCCGGTATTAAGTGTGGAATCGCTCACCCAGGCCGGACAAATATGTATACCTTGAGAGCTGACTACATATTTGTCTTCAACTTGTACAACATCTATTCAAAACTTTCTTATTTGATATCTATACACTCAGTTAAAAAGCGTGAATACACATGCTCAGACGGTTGTACATGTAGTCATTGTATTGAAGTTTGATATGTCAGACCGTTGATAATGGCAAAGCATAAGGGGACGTGACTTTTTAGCCTTCACTACCTAAGATCTCTACATTAACAGCTGCATGTAGTGGTGAAGTCAAGTTTACCTTTACATCCTTTCATATGTATGAATGTAATTTGTTGGGATTATCCACCGGGAAATTGGATTGGTGAATCCCAATCGATCCTTAACGGACGGTTCCTAATTTCACGATGAGAACCGTTCACCCGGACCATGGTAACACCCACAGCTTTAAGGTTAATCATTTCTTATTAGAATCAAATCCATTGAAACATCATTAACACACAGACACGATTAATTTTACCAAAACGCCATGACAGAAAAGAAAAGATCTTCACGTCGCAAATCTCACAAAATTGGAGCCAAAAGGACTAATTGGTATATCAATACAAGTAATCGTTTTTCGGTTCAAGAACAAGAAGTTGCAAAACCTTTATTTTTCTTCTTCTTGTTTTGACTCGTATTCTTGATTCTTGGGATCTGTTACATACAATACAAGTTCACGGACCACCACCAATTGCCTAAACCGAACTGTCACTCACTGTAAAGCTCAAGAACACCCAGCAGCAGCAGCAGCAGCAGCAGCAGCAGCATCCCACAACCATCCATCGCACTCCTCCTGCATTCCCTTGGGCACGAACTGGGTCCTGCACAGGGGACACGTCCGCTGGTCGCTGCTCATCCAACGGTCCAAACAGCTCCCGTGGAAAACATGCTTGCAGTTCTTCAACTCCCTGACCTCCTCCCCGACCGCAAACTCACACAAGCAAACCGTGCAGCTCTCTGGCTGGTCGGGCGACGATCCCCGGTACTTCATCAGGGGCAGGAACTCCCGGATCAGGACGGCGGACACGGGAGGGCAAACGGGTGGTCGGCCCTCTGGGGAAGGAGGAGGGTCGTTCTCCAGGAAATCGGGGAAGCCCAGGAGGCGGAGGAGAGAGGAAGTGAGATTCCCGAGGAGGCGCAGGATGGGGATCGTCTGGAACAAGAGCTTTGGTAAGGAAATCTGGATGTAAGCAATTGGAAAGCCCATTGATTCTGTGTCTAAAGCAGGTAAGAGCGACTGCGTTTTTCTCTGTGTGACAGAGAGAGAGAGAGAGAGAGACGAGGAAGGGCGTTCACAGGTCGAGCAATGAAGGAAGCAATGAACGGTGATATATAGCGGCAAGTGACAGGAAATGGCAAGTTGCAACTTGCAACTAGAGGTGGGGCAAACCCAAATGGGAAGTGTTGACCAAAAAAGACAACAACAAATGTATCGTCGAAGGGGAGCTAGCGGGGATTAAGGACAAAGAGGATGGTGATGCTGGACCAGAAAGTTGACCTTGGCACCGACGTAACATCGCTCGGCGACAATCTCCAGTACGAAGTAGACTGATGTGCCACAGAAGGTACGGAGGAAGCCGTCGTTATGGACCTGGACCCAGATGATGCTGAGGCTGAAAACGGGACACCTAGGCCCCAATTCTCATCCAAGAGGAGGTTCTCCGGCTTGAGGTCGCGAGAAACACGATTCCCTTCGGTAAAAGACGCTGCGGGAGTGGCAGAAACACGATTCCCTTCGGTAAAAGAACACGAAACCCCATAAGAGCTCTGAGAACCGGTTGCAGGTTATGACTCTGGACTTGCTCTTCTTTTCGAATTTCTTGTATGCTTTCGGCCACCACAAACGAGAGAAATCTGCCACGATTTCATTGCTCTCCTTGACTTCGCCCGGCCTACGAATTTCAATTACCGACTATGGAGCTCTATGACTGGCTTCCTCACTTCTGTGCCTTCTCGCTTCATCTAAGAACCGAAGAAAGCCAAAACTTGGTGAAATTAATCTTGAAGAGCAACTCGACAAGTCCCCCAAGAGATGACGGAGAAACACATAGATGTCACAAGAGGGCTTCACTCTCGAAGACTTGGCAGAGATAATCTTGCAGGTGAATGGCAAGAGAGCGAGATTGGTGAGAAATTAAAGCAAGCACCGTACGAAAGTTACAATACGTCCAGGAATATTTCCCACTATTCACTAGTTGATGTGCATCGACTCATCAAATGATAGTGCCCGTAGAATTGGTGGGAGAAGCAATATAAAATAAAATAAAAAATTCTGTCTGGCTGGTGGGGGGTCTCACCCATCCATTTTATGCTCTAAAGATCAAAGTGGGAAATCACATGGCATTGCAAAGTGCGTACGTTTCTCCTCGTGAAGCTACAGCATCATTGTAATGCTCTGTTTTACCAGTAACAAAGAACACAGCTTAAGTTTGTAGTTTCTCTGTTTTGACTACCAAGTAATTGATGTATCAGAAGAACATAAAGCTTAAAGACTGAAACTAACCCATAGGGGCTAATTACACTATTCCAGCAGCAACTTGTTCCAAGCAAGTTCTACTTCTTATCCTGCTACAATCAGAATGCTCCTGACCTTTAATTTTCAATGGGATACATAATTGCTCCAAAGAAAATTGCACTACACGGATCACTAGACAAAACACAATTACAAACGTTCGTCCACATTGGCAAAGCTAGCCGATTGCCATTTTTTCAAGAGAAATTGACAATAAAAGACTTCCAAATGTTTGAACGACGCATCCCTCTTTTAGGTCAGCTGATGCTCATGATTTGCTAGATACTGGTGCAGAATTTCCCTTGATCAGGCTGCTGAAACTCTACGTAAAAAGGAGTAGCACAACAGATGCATGCTGTCAGTTCTTTCTAGCATTAATCATCAAGCATCTGCAAGGATCCCTTACGGAAATACATAAAACTTATGACCGATGAAAAGTGACATTATGTATCTAGACATAAACAACACATTATGGAATGAAGTGATATTACACACCACACCTCCCTCCAGTAAGACAACCTCCAAGAAGAGAGGATTTATATAGCTGATATAATAACAACAGAAGAACAGAATCCGAAAGCTCCAATCTCCCAAGTTGCAACAGGAATAAGAAGATACCACTCCACCATCCCCTCCATTTCTCAGATTGTTTTTGTCTACGAACTCTTGAAATGCGGCTGTAGATTCCTAGAAAGTAGTAAAAGGGAAGGCCTACAACAAACTTCCATAGGTTTTGGAGACTAGAATAAGTCCAGCAGGCTCTAATCTTTTTTTGGCAATCCCAGCATTTTCTGAGATCTAATCTAGATATTCAGTAAAGGCATACAGACAGGAACTCCTACAAAGAACCACCCGGCAAAAGTATTTGACAATCGTCGGGAAAAAGGAAACAACAGCAGCTTTCATTGACCGTTAAGTAACAGCAAGTCATCAGGACAAAACAGAGAAAACTCGCTGGATAAGCAAGGTTTTAGCATACAGAAGCTACTATCTATAACATGCAAGCACTTTCACGCTCATAAACTTGGCAAACTTCTATGTGGTTAGTATTGCTTCATAGTGTTTCGAAATCAGGTAAAAGAATGAGAATATTGTAATACCAACTAGAAAGGCACGGACATCTATTTTCATAGCTGTGAAGAATACTACCAACAAAACTTACAGGATAATTACAACACACACACTCCAAGCTTACAAACCCTTTCACATGTCCCAAACTACAATTCAATATAATAGAAGCCACAGAAGCTGTTGCACGCATCGATAGTATACTTTCATTAACAATCAAGAACAGTTGATCCTCCACGATCAATTCCAAGTACGTGTTTTAAGACGTGATTTATCTCAATTGTTGCTTGGCTTGTTTCAGGCTTAATTCTGTCATGTCTGTCGGCAACCTGGTCCATGCCACAGGGTGGCTTACCCCAGTTGTCCTCCTATGCATAACCACAGATATACTCAGCAGCAAACAAATTACAGCAACCAAAGGAACCAAAACGCCCATGTTTCCTCTTGGCCAGCTTTTCAAAATGAATCCACCACACACCTCGCCATCAAGGCTACCCATTGAGTTATTCAACTTCATGACCTCCACACCATTAAGAAGGCCATCAATTGCATGGGCCAAGCTATAATTTGACGGTCCAATGCTCACACTCAGAATCCCCACATTACCTCCTTCAACTACAAAATCTGCATAAAATGGTGCTGCCAAAACCTCATTTACAACATATGAGAGATCAAAATTTTTAAACACCAAGAACCCATTGACGTATACATTGAAGTATAATAACCCGAGAGAAATGCTAGCAATGTCGCAGAAATGCAACCGAACAAGACACTTATAATCTCTGGTTGCTGGAAAAACCCATGTCATGTTAACATTAGGTACTGTTGCATTGGTGCTTTTGATCACTCTGGCAGAATTGTATACATTGTCAGGACCTACTTCACGGCTTGCACCTCCCGCTTGGTACTTAATCCTACCACCAAAGAATACCCTTTCCGATCCATAAGTCGACTTCAGATAAGCATCATCAGGAACCCAAGTCCTCCACAGAGAATCATTAAAAGGAGTAACCTTCGGACCACCGACATTAACCCTATATAACACTTCGAAAGCTTGTCTGTTCAATCCATTGAAATTCCCTATTTTGTCACCATCAACAAGTTGGGCAGTCTCCAAAATCAAATCTTTGGGCGAAGATATCACTTCAATCGCATTGACAAATCCAAATTTCGACCTTTCAGCAGGGACAAATGTAAGAACAAGCTTTTCAGCATCAATCCAGATCAGATACTCCTTAATTACGGGTCTAGACTCGCTTTCGCCGCTAAAGTTACTCAATACCACATACCCATCCACCAAAACATGAAACCGAGCGTCGTATAACTCCATCCTCGAGGAATTGAACCTGTGGAAATGAAGGCGTACCATGTGCGTCCCTCTCTCCTGGACTTTGAACACGTACTTCGAAGGTCTGGTGAAGGCCCTCGCCGTGTGGTAGATTTGGGGCATGCCCAGGGCTGGGTTGTCGTCGTTCAGCGAGATCGTCCGACTTGAGGTCAGAACCTGTGAGCTGGAGCTGGACGAGTCGCTGAGGAACGCACGGTTGTCGACGGTGGCGTCCACGGCGGAGCCACAGTTGATGAGGTGATTGTCCACCGGAGAGAAGGAAACGGAGAGAGAAAACACGCGGAGAGTGCATACACAGAGTAACAAGAAAGGGTACGGATTGAGCTTCAGGAATGCCTCCATTTTCGGGGAGCAGTATGCAAGCAGAGGAAGAGGAGAAGAGACGTTCTCGAGCGGAGCGAAGGGTGAGTTAAAGGCAAAGTCGAGGGGACGGTGGATTCTACGCGCTATACAGCTGGATCAAGTCGACGGTGAGGTGCGCAGCGCCCACAGCAACAATTTTATTTTTCTATTTTGGAAACAAGATAAATTTTTTGCCCAAAAAGAAATTTCGAATGGAAATAAAAAGTAAAAACTTTCTATTTTTTTATTTCTAAAATAAAAATAAAAACAAGAATTTTTCTCATCACTCACTTTTACTCTCTCTCATGCGGTCTCTCTCTTTCGCGAGCTGCCACTCATTTGTCGTTCGCTGCCAATCTCCCCTCGCTCGTCGCCAATCTGCGGCCCCGATTGGCGATTCGCTATCGCCGTTCAGCCTTCGTCGTTCGCCGATCTTCAATCCTCAATTGTCGTTCGCCCGACAATGATCACCGTCCGTCGATGGTGATCTCTTGTTCCCAGCTGCCATTCATTGGTTGCTGGTTGTTATTCGCCTATCATCAATCTTCGATTCTCGACAGTTCCGTCCACCGGTCTTTGATCCTTGATTGTCGTTTGCCTATTGTCGTTCATCGATTGTCGTCCAATGGCCGCTCAACCATAGAAATATCATATTGCTATTAAATAAATTTATGTTTCGAGAATAGAAATTTTATGTCGTTATCAAACGCGCGTCTCTGCTGAGAAATTTGTTCACGAAATAAAAATAATAAAAATATGTATTTTGAGTAAAAAATAAGGTTAAAAAAGAGAATGATTATTATTCACGCCATGTAGAGTTCCTGCCTTCTTTGTCTTGACTCTTGAGTCCTTGTTCCTTGACGGAGTCGTGTCGGTTCGTTGTGCGCCAAACCCGCAATTATCATGTGGGCCCACCTCCACCAAAACTGAACTTCTCATTTTGGGAAGAGAGAGGCCTTGGAGGGATGTGGGCCGTGAGCTGAGCGCTTGCCGCCGAGCCCGACCCGGAATATCACCTAGTCAGGTTGCGGACCCGACAACCCGGATCTGCGTCTTCCTCTTCCCTATGCTGAGTGCTAACTAGAAACTGCTTGAGCGACAAGCAAGCTGGATGTCCTGTTTCTCGCCGCGGTCGCATCGCATGTTGAGGATTCGAGCTTCAAGTTAGCTGGAACCCGTTTGATTGCCGAGAAACATGCGGAGCAAGGAGCTGAAGATTCTGACTATCGTATAAAGGTTCCGTCTTTTTACCTCCTCCGAGTTTGGTCTGTCCGCAGATGTCACCAGTGGTAGTGGAGTTTCTTCAATATCGCTTTCGTCCCGTTCTTGCGAGTGGTTTTAGTATATCTGAGCTTTAGCTCTTCCGCAGCTCTTTGAACTAGAATCCCAGGTGCTGAAAATTCCAGACGATGGCTAAGATTGGCTTTCCCAGTTTAAAATCCATCTGCAAATTCACTGTCCCTTCTTCGAAGTGGCTGTCATGTAAATCAGGCGCTGCATGTTCGAAGTATCCTACTCAAGGTCACGTAAGAGCCTCACGTCCCTCTCTTGATGCCATCTACTGCTCCAAAGAGTCGAGATCTGTTGACTATGCGAAAACGTATCAGAGAATGCTGGCTCCTGCATCAATCTCTGGTACTGCCGGTTACCTGAGAAAACCCACCAATGGATTTTTTCCAAAACCAACCCGCGCCTGCTGTGGAAGTAATTTCTCCCCCTTTTTGGCAAGCCCCTTGTTGGATTCTCGGTCATTTGCATCATATTTAGGTGGCAAAAGAGATACAAGCGAGGAATCTGAAGTATCGGCTATTTCTGGGGCGGGCGAAGCGGGTGATGGGGGCAATGTGGTTGTATCAAGTGAGTGGCTCGATAAGATTAAAGATGCTTGGCACGGCACCGTTGACGTGGCTGGTCGCACAGGGGAAAAGGTTAAGGAGGTGTCTGATGAATTAACTCCTTATGTGCAGCAGGTCCTCGATTCGCACCCCTACGTTAAGAATGTTTTTATGCCAATTGGTCTTACTTTGACCGGTACTCTATTGGCTTGGGTTGTGATGCCTAGAATATTAAGGAGACTTCACAAGTATGCAACACAAGGTCAGGCTGCTTTGCTCTCGGGAACCCCTTTGGGGGAAGAAGTTCCTTACGACAGAAGTGTCTGGGGGGCCCTAGAAGATCCTTTGAGATATCTCATCACCTTCATGGCATTTTGGCAGATGTTAGTAAATGCAAGTTTGACGATTGTCTTATGTGTACTTGTGTATGTTTTTATTATATGAACCTTAATGTGTACAATGTGCATTTTATTTGAATTGCAGCGCCATGATGGTTGCTCCTACAACTATAGCATCTCAATACATTGGGCAAGCATGGAGGGGTGCAGTTATTCTTTCATTTGTATGGTTCTTGCATCGCTGGAAAACAAATGTGTTCTCTCGTGCATTAGCAGTCAAGAGTTTGGCAGGGCTTGATCGAGAAAAAATGCTTGCCCTAGACCGACTTTCATCTATAGGGCTGTTTGTAATTGGGTTGATGGCTTTAGCAGAAGCATGTGGGGTGGCTGTGCAATCTATCATTACAGTTGGTGGTATAGGAGGTACTTGAGCTGTTCCTTTATCTGCATGTGCCTGCTGTCTGAGAGTTACCTGCAATCTGTGGCATCATTTAGCTACTAAATTGTTAACACAACGCAATCTTGTGGAGTTACTTTTGATAACATGATGTCGTAGCATTCACTATTTGGGAAATCACAAGCTCCTCTCTTAGACAATTTATTCACATAGTTAGCGCTCTCGCACGTAGTCTCTCTATCTTCTGTCTCCAGATTTTCTCTAGGATTCGTCTTTCTACAGCCAACCAAGAGCTCATATGATGCCTACAAGTCTTGCCATGCTTTAACCTATTTGTCAACTAAATTATGCAGGTGTTGCAACTGCTTTTGCTGCCAAAGATATACTTGGAAATGTGCTCAGTGGCTTGTCTATGCAGTTTTCGAAGCCCTTTTCGCTTGGAGATACAATAAAAGTATGGTTCAAGACCAACCCGGCTACTTACTACGTCTTTGGCATTGCAATTTGTACTTTTTTTGCCTCTCCTCCTGGATATGGAATGAAGTTTTGTTCTTCCTGACCATTTATTCTGACCAGGAGCTTTTCATCTCTTAATTCATTTATTGCAAGAAGTCACCTGATCATTGTCCTGAAGTAACTCTACAGTTAATGACATGATTTGGATCTTCAATCAGTACATGATCATGTTGTTCCTCTGTACTCTGGCTATCTCATGGGCTGTAAATATAGTGGGGAACAAGTAGCAAAGAGAAACGAGCCTTCACTTCTGAGGTTAATATATTTTCTGTATTTTAGGCTGGATCTATAGAAGGTCAAGTTGTGGAAATGGGACTTACGACCACATCGCTGCTTAATGCCGAGAAATTTCCTGTCATTGTTCCAAATTCGTTATTTTCTAGCCAGGTGAGTCGTCTTCTGAAGAGGTGAAATACTAGCAGTGGTATCTTTTATATGTAGTTGTCTGAATTTTGTAGATCTTCCCATATCCTTGTGAGAAGGTCTTTCGTCAATCTCTCGGAATATTATAGTTTACTGTTCTGTGCTGGGGTGCAGTATTACCCTGTATTTAGACCTGCTTCTGTGCTCGAGTGGGTGTTAATTACAGAGTTTAGTAGATTAGTTTTAATATTGCTGATGTTATAATGTGATTGGATATGCAACATACTTGAATATAGTCTTGCTTGAGCTAAAAATTACTGCTGTCTTATATTGAACGAGCAGTTTGACTGTTGATAATCTTCATTTGTATGCTTGACTGGTTAGTACTTTGGACCGCTTGCTGGATGAGGTGGTCCACTATGATATCTGATCTCACCGACAATACCTCTGGCTGGTTCACCCCATCAAAAAATTGGAGAAACAAATTAAAATGCAAAAAACTGTTGAATATTTTCGGATCTTTAGGATTGGTGTATTCTTTTAAATCAGAATTAGGCATTTTTTTAGTTGGAGTTGTATAATGCATTTTGTATTTGCTTTGTTTTTCTCTGGTAGTAGTAACTGCAAAGTTTTGTCAGAAAACCTCATCATCAGTTCACAAAGTTTGTAGGTGATTGTAAATAAGTCGCGTGCTGAATGGCGTGCCATAGTCACCAAAATCCCTTTGCAAAGTGATGATCTGGAGAAGATTCCACCGATATCAAATGACATTAAGAATATGCTGAAATCACATCCAAAAGTTTTCTTGGGAAAAGAAGTCCCTTACTGTTTCCTGTCACAAGTGGAAAGCTCTCATGTCGAATTGACTCTTGGTTGTAATCTCAAACACATGGTGAGTAGTTCTTCCTCTTATGCACATCTCATGACAAAGCAGTTTTCTACTATCTACTTTAGAATGTGTGTTTTTATGAAGATGATGCTATTGCTACTTGCATGACATAAATGTTTCTCTTACTCCGTTGTTCTTTTATATACGAAATTTTGAATTGCGTGTTGTATCAGAAAAAGCGGTACAACCAATATGCAAGAATACTGGCCTCCAGTATTCTTGTGCCGCATGCTTCGATTCTTTTTCCACCCAGTCTCTAATTTTTCTTCCCTTTCTAAAGCCTCTTACCTGTTCTACCATGCTCTGTTGTCACGCGTACTCTCACTTATGGATTGTTGTGTGGGGTTTTAGGGTAGAGATGAGTTGCACACTACACAACAAGATATCCTTGTCCAGTCTGTCCAGATAATTAAGCAGCATGGTGCTAGATTAGGCAGCAGAATGCAAGAAACAACTGGTCAATGACATAGTGAGGAAGAATGCGAGTTTCCATTTGGAGGTAAGACACGAGATATATAATTTTTTGAGTCGTTCATCAAACAGCTCGAAAGAGTTTTGCCAAGGTATCTAACTCTTATCTAATTTCTTGAAGCTTTGTCTAGCTGACAGTTCACCTTGCTGCAAGGACTGTGTAAAGATCGGTAGCCCAATTTCTTTTGTGCTCTTTTGCTGCTGGTTCAAGTCACCACCATCCAATGTTGCATTAATTCGTGGTCCGGGAGCTCTACCTTCACCTACCATTTCTGAGGATATGAGCCTGGTTTCCTTTTTATGTGGATTTTGTTGGAAGCTTTGACAGGAACAGGGGAACTTGAGAACTGGGACTCTGGCGAAGTGCTCTTCAAGGAAGTTGTTCATATGCATGTACGAAGAATGATTACATCCCGAGCGGATAGTGACATCTCATCCGGCCTTTTCTGTTTCTTTTCATTTGAGAGGCCAGATTAGTTGTGAGGTTTGAAATTGTTTTTCTACAGTAGTGCATATTAGTTTCACCGGTTACCACAGAAAACGGCACAGGAGATGGTTTGAATCCGTCCACAATCACAGGAACTTGATCTTTCCCTAGTTTATTCTCTACCAATTGCCACAAGAAGAACTGATTTTCTCTTTCCATGGCCAAAACCAGCGGAAGATATAATTGCATGAATCGGCACAACAATTTCCGGTTAATCTCGTGGGAACCGTCCCACCGGATGGGCTGGCTTCCCCAGAAATTCTCTAAGAGAGTCATTGTGCTTGCCCTTCAGATCGTTGCAGCTATGAACTATGATCGTGCATATGAGCGTCTCACCTGTTCGCGTTGGATTTTTCAGGTGATTCCGGAATCCTCCTTTGGCCGGTAACAATGGAGACCAAACAAAACCAAAGTATCTTCGCTTGTGAAAAATCTGAAATGGTCAAACAGCGGATCAAATCAATGGCCCAAAAGAATTGCAGGCTGCTCGTTGTTGGAGGGTGGCGGCTGGCAACAACCTAACGCAAGTTGCTTTAACTTCTCGTGTTGGTGAACAGCGAAGAACGGCAAATGCTTGTCTGCACTATTATATTGGTACATTAGTATCACATTTACTAGACTCTCCACGCAAAGGGGAGAGAGAGAGAGAGAGAGAGAGAGAGAGAATACAGCTCTCTTCCTCAGCCGCCTTTTCTTGACCGGTTCAGAGGAGAGAAAAAGCAAAATTTCTGATCGTGCTTCCTAGTCATGACCTCAATAGCACGATCACGAATTCGTAGCCCAAACTTCATTTGAACCATGTGACATACTCGGGCACGATTCATGACAAGGTCAAGAATAACATTGTGAATTTTATGGACGGTACAAATGAAACTAATAACCAGATACAAATCTGCCACCCGAAGCTCAATGCAACTACTACTACAGCAGCACAGTGAGCACAGAGAATTTAGGAGCTCATATGCAAAGTAAGGGTGCAAACGGTAACGCTCCAGAAAAAGTGTTTCTGTTCCCAAAGTGTTCCCAAAACACTTTGGGAACAGAAACGCGTACGGTAAAAAAATGTTCTCAAAATGTTCCGGGAACATTTTTCAGAAAAAAGAACACTTTTGAAGCACAATTGAGAAACAACAAATACTTGTTTTTGTGTTCCCGGAACACTTTTTAGAAAAGGTTTTGAAACACTTTTGTCAAAAAAATGGAAAATTCTAAAAAATTCTAAAAAAATTCAAAAAATAGGAAACGGCTAAAATCAACTGGCCATGACCTGTTTCGGGTCTTTCGACCCCCAATATTTCTAGAAATGACAGTTTTGCCCTTCCGGCAAACCGTACCCCAAAAAATTCATAAAAAATCAAAAAAATCCCAAAAAATAGAAAATGACTACGATCAACTGGCCAAAACCTATTCCGATATTTTTTTTTTTTTATAATCGAGGTGGCCAAGACCTATTCCGATATTTTGATCCCTAATCTTTCTTAAAAATTACGATTTCGCCCCTTTCGACAAATTGTCTCCCAAAAATTGAAGAAAATCAAGAAATTTCGAAAAAAATTCTCAAAAATGGGAAATGACCACAATCAGC
Organism: Rhodomyrtus psidioides; assembly: GCA_021437785.1. Taxonomy (NCBI): domain Eukaryota; kingdom Viridiplantae; phylum Streptophyta; class Magnoliopsida; order Myrtales; family Myrtaceae; genus Rhodomyrtus; species Rhodomyrtus psidioides. Next base: position 1,481,916 of record JAILYB010000112.1, read on the forward strand.
TGACCATGGAATATTTTTGGTAATTCGATATCCAAACCTTCCAAAAAATGACGATTTCGCCCTTTGGGCAAATCATCCTCAAATCTTCCCATTTTACCTCTAGCCTTTAATCACGGGTTCTCTAAACCCCTAGGGCTACGTTAGGAGACCCTTATTGTGAATTGATGTGCGTTGACATGGTTCATTTATGTACTTGATTGCGCTTTCATTATACATGGTTAATTTTTTTATAGCTGATCATTTTTTTATAGCTAATCTTGTCCATATTGTAACTATAAATCGTGCATAAAATTTGATTTACTAAATTGAATGAGATTTAATTTAATTTTAATATATATATATATATAATTGCCTTAATTAAATGAAAAAATTGGAACATATTTTTTTTGCGGTTACCATACGCGTTTCTGTTCTTTTTTTGTTTCGAGAACAGAATTTTTTTGCAGTTACCCAACGCGTTTCTGTTCCCAAAAATCGTAACCAAGAACAGAAACACAAAAAAGTGTTTCTGTTTCAAAAGTTGTTCCGAGAACAGAAACGTTACCATACACACCCTAAAGCACCCAAAATAAAAGGCCTGACCAAGTAAGGAATCAACACAAACACATAACAAGACAACACTTTTCAGTATTGCACTAGAAATTTTTACATACATACCTTACCTTATATCAGGAAAAGTTACAGCAAAACGCACAAACTGATCTAGTAGCAGCACAGCGTACCTGACACACACAGCAGACGTTATATGTCCACAACATAAAGTCTTACATACCCTCACCAATAAGATAACACAACATACAAGTTGATTTTTGTAAGAAAGTCTAGAAGTACCTAAAAAACTATCGCTGCACATGTTTTTTTTGCATTTGCGCAGAAGCTGGACAGTTAGCTCTAAGATTGCACAGCAAAGCATCACGCCCAGTTAAAACTATCTGGAAGAAGCCATCCACTTCCTTTTCAAGGAGATCCAGTCCCTGTGAAAGACAATCAACGCTCCTGTGTAAATTGGAAACAGAGCTTCGAACAGATTCCTCTTCAACTGTGGCCTCTCCAGACCGGATCAGTGGGGACAACTTCTTGACATTTGCATCAACTGCTTCCAACTCCTTGAAGATGGCCACTCTACCACTAGAAGGTCGATTTCTAATGCTACTATTTACACTTGTCAGCAAATTAGTGAAGGAAAGGCCCCACAGATATGTGTCAGAAACACTCAACTCTAACAGTTTCTTGGCTGAGCCAGAGAAGGCAGTAACAAAGACGCTGCAAACAAATAAAGTCTGCACCTTAACTCCATACATGGCACGCATCAGAACCTTCCCTTTGGCTGAGTTTTTAACCTTGGGCAAATCAAGAGACTCCATCAGACTCTCCAGAATACTGCCGCAGTTCTCAAACCTGGGGTTCCTTGAGCTGATGTGTTGTCCCCAACGATCAATGGAAGAACTGGCACGGATAAACTGTTCGGAAGATGAGGATTCCAGATTGTGGAGAACACATTGGAGCATAAGACGGCCTTGGTTCAGGCGTGAGATCTCGGAGCTGAAGGCATTGCATATATCAAGAAGCTTCACACTGATGTCAAGATATACATCAATCCACTTGTCCTCCCAATCACATACCGGAAGCTCAAGTGCAGTGATTAAATTCTTTACGTCGCTGTGGGTTTCACTAAGTGACTTCATAGCCAATTCCATCCACGATAAGCTAAGCACATGACCTGTCTCTTTTGGGTCAAGTTTTCTAAATCTCTCTGCCAATGTTTGCTCAAAATTGTTCAATACCACAAGAAGTTTCGAAGACAACTGAGAACTCTTTGGCGATATCATCCGAAAAGGATTCTTCCCAAAAGGGAAGAAAGGTCGCTGTGCTTCATGAGGACGACTCATTTTTACGTATTCACTGCAAAACAGACAAATTATCACAATAAGATATCATTCATGCCAACCACTTTAAGCAAGGAATTCGTGTTTCAGTTTTTTTTTCCATGTAAACGACGAGGTCAGTTTTGCAACTTCTATGTAAGAACTCAGAAGCAAAAACAAAAACAGAACCTCAAAACACATGCATGGAAGTTCTAGTTTAGGGGACTCCATTCTCAAATTTCTTTTATGAGAAATCTCCCCAGAAGATGAGGTGATATTTTTGCACAGAAAGATACGTTCCACAGAAAGAAAGAAAAAAAAACACACACACACAAAATACAATCAAATCGCCACATGAAACGCGAAGTGGCAAAACAGCAATGATGAATCCCTTCAAAACACCGGAACCAATACAAAGAATTTCTCAAAGAAACCTAAACAATTACACAACACCGGAACTCATGAGATGTGCATAAAAATACAAGATAAGCGGATAAAAGGTAGTCCAGATTTGTCAAAAGGGAGTATTTCCCCCAGACTCGGTGAGAAGAAAACCATCTTTACTTCTAGTACAGCTCTATAGTACAGCTCTATCAGAAGATAATGTTATGACCAATTCCTGACAGAAAATCCATAGATCAGCTCACAAACGGCACTAATCTCTCATGTATAGATGTGCAGCTGTGAAATTTTTCACCCTGAATTCCAAGTGACCAAGTCAAACTATCAACACCTCCGTATCACAAGCAAATACCGCTGGCAGGCTAAAAGACCATCAACACAGAAACAGAACCGAGCACAAACGCGCAATCATGCAGATCTAGGGAAGAACAAAAGCCATCGACTAGAAGTTCCCATGAAAAAACATGGCAAGCGGTCTGAAAATAAGAGAATTCACATAGATTTCATCGCATACTTACAGATCTATCGGATCGGCCAGCCAAAAGGCTTAAATCAACCAAGAAAGAGGCGAATTATTCCAGAAGAGGGGAAAACAGAAGGAACACCGAGACAACGAAACCCTAGCCCCCCTTTAGCACTCCGCAGCGAAATCGAAACCGATTATACGAAATCAAAGCTGAAACACAATAAGAGAGACTGAGCAGGAAGGAGAATCGATCAAACCTCGAGAGAAATCGCGAGACGAAGATTCAGAGAAGGCTGCTAACGAACGCAGACGCGTACGAGTCTTGATAGGGTTCGTGGAAAATGTGGACGACGTTTCTTTAAAGAGATTTATTTCGAGGTCAAGGAAAGCAGGAGTGAGGCACTTAGACAGAGGAGGACACGTGGGAGAAGGTGATTGGACATCGAGGTAGCCGGTGGGGGAGATTTTTATTATTTATCTTTTCTCCATTTTCCTTTCCGGGTGAACGTGAATTTCCCGTTTTGCCCCTTGAGCCGGCTCTTATCGTTTGCTCGCGTGTGCATTGCCTGCTTTGCCAATTACCGTTAAAGGAAGCACATAGAGTAGAGAAAAATGATGAAATTACTTAGGTGCCCACAGAATTGCCGTCGGCAGTAATCAGCTCATCAAGAAGCACCTCGAAGTTTCTGGTCTTTGCAAGTCCTTGATTAGCTCCCTCTTTTTATGACGTCATATTTGTGGAATCATTTAAGAACTGATTCAACTATTCAAGCGATCGGAACTTCAACAAACGGTAAATTTCGGGGATACTTGGATACCAAGTATCTTCATTCGGGATGTCATTTCTCTTTAATAGCAATTCAAGCATTGATATCCCGATTATATTCCGAGAGTGTCGGGTCGACGATCAGATATAAGTTTCAGATCTCGGCCAAAAAAATAATAATAAAGTTGGACAAATTACCTTATTTTCATGCTCTGGATGCTAGATTTGTAGCATAACAGACTCCAATTAACAAGATATTCCTGCGAGAACCATAACGTGGAAAGAAGTACAATGTAGTTGGAAGAGGATGGGCCGACCAGCTAGGCATCCATCGGTTTCATTGGACCACTCGGTCCGGGGCCGGATCGGTCTCCGATCTCGTCTTGTTCTCCAGAACCGGGTGATCCGGTTACAGAAATTGAGAACCGATCCTCCAAGTACGGTTCGTGATTCCTGGATAACCGGACGGAAAAACTGATCAACCTAAAGAGAAGCATCTCTTGGCATTTTGTAATGTTCCATGAGTGAAGAGGATTGTAACGTTCCATGAGTGAAGAGGATGGGCCGACGAGCTCGGCATCCATCGGTTTCGTTGGACCACCGAAGAACCGGACCAGACTGGTCTTTGGTCCGATCTTGTTCTAGAACCATGTGGTCCAGTTCCTGGATCAATAAACTGGGAACCGATCCTCCAAGTTTGGTTCGAGGTTCCCAAGTTGATCGATGACCCTAAAGAAGAGCATGTCTTGGCATTTTGATAGCGAGATGCAAACTGCAACACCATGTGTCCAGCCTGAGTTATGGCCGGCCAGCTTGCGTGTGTCCAGCGACTATAAGGAAGAAGAACCTTGCGAACAACGACAAAAGTGCAGCTGCTTCCACCCGTTTGGCTGGTCACTGGGTCCATCTTCCACAAACCTCCACATTCTGGAACTTGGCAGCGTCTGTCGATGGCGAACGGAGAGTTTTTCGCCCATCAGAATAGCGGCTGAGCAGGGCCACCGCACGTTATTCATCTCGACTCCGGGCGTCGCAACGACAGCGATAGATTACTATCTATTGGACAAAGATGAGGAATTGACAAAAGATATGGTATAGAAGATGCCAATGAAGTTCTCGAATTATAGCAACAGAATCCTCGGCTCATGGCAGGTACACGGGGGAGAAACAAATAAGAAGACAGAAAGGTGTAACTAATGCATAAATCAGATAGAAATGACAATCTCGTGAGTAAAAATGGTATCTATATTTGCTTCGCAGGTGCATTTTGTGTTTGTTATCTCCGTCTAGTTGGCTGGTGATGGTCCCTATCGCTATCACATCTACTCGAGTCGGAAGGTCCTTCGATAGTAGCTTTGCTTCCTAACCTTGCATCCGCATGGTTGTCCTGTTGGCGTTCCCGGTTTGAGTGCCAAGGCTCTCTCCCGATTTGACGATCCTGCATTTCGTTAGTAAGAAATGTATCAGAACAGATTGAATAGCAGGAACTTCCTTGTTCTGCCTTTTTCGATAATGTGAAGGAGCAACGTTATCGGAAAGACAGAAAGTTACGTACATCATGAAACAGCAAGTCATCAGCCTCAAGCATGTGGATCACATGACCCATTTTGGGCCTCTTCGTTGCATCAGGGTCAACACATCTAAGAGCGACCAGAAGAATCCGCTTGAGCGCCTTTGAAGCAGGCATCTCAGGCAGCTTTGGATCGACTACTTCCTCAGCTTTCCGATCTCCAACCATGGCCTTCAGCCAGTCAACCAAATTCACCTACAATTGTTTTGCCATTTCACAGTGAGTTCAAAGCGAAAGAGAAGACAGTGATAGAAGACGGATATCTGCAAATTTCATGTTATGTGCATCACCACCAACCTCGCCCTTTGGTCGACTATAATCAACAGGATTTCTGCCTGTTATTATTTCCATGATCAGTATTCCAAAACTGTAGATATCACTCTTCTCATTCAGCATTCCGGTGCAAGCATATTCTGGTGCTACATAACTGCAGAGCATAATTACCTTCAGTGACTTTCTAGTTAAAAAAGGAGCTAGAAGACATAACTCAGAAGAAGCAAAAGTACATGGACTAACCCAAATGTTCCCATCACACGAGTTGTGACATAACTCATCTCAGAACAAAGGAGCTTTGCAAGTCCGAAATCTGACACCTTACAGTTCCATTGTCGATCTAGCAGTATGTTGCTGGACTTCACATCTCGGTGAACAACTTTAGGTTCAAGACCCTCGTGAAGGTAGGCCAATCTGCCATGTTTTTAAAAGTAACACATCAGTTTGAAGAACACACAGCACGAAAACCAAACCTATGAAATGAAGTGCCACTTGGATATTCAATCACTCACCCCTTAGCGGTTCCAAGTATAATATTTATACGGATATTCCACGTAAGAGGGCTGACCTCGCCTACATCCCCATGAAGCCACTGGTCTAGATTTCCATTGTCAACATACTCATACACAAGCATCCTGGCAAAAACAGGAGAAATCACACCAATTAACATACAACAGCATCCACAAGTTCAACCTCTGGTGGGAAGGCAAGTATCAGTACCTATAAGCACCCTCGACGCAATAACCAAGCAGCCTGACAAGGTTTTTGTGTCTTACGCGCCCAATCACTTCAACCTCCACTTTGAACTCCTTCTCAGCTTGTCCCCTGATCATGATAAATCTCGTGAACTCGCATATCATGCGTGCTTGCAGTGAAGAAAAGAAAGAAGGATCCCATCCAAGTTCCAACAGTGTAAGGATCACATAGAAGCAAGTGGAGGAAGCGTGAAAAGGAAGATAGTAGTACGAGAATACGAAGCGTAATTTGCATGGAAATACAGCGATTTTCCCTGAGCAACCAGCAAAATAAAACATGAAACTTTTTCATCCACGCATAAACCTTTTTCTTTTTCTCCCCCCCTTTTTTCGCCTGATAAAACAGAGTAATAACTTGCAAAGACTTTGAGATGCAGAAAAGGACTGTTGAACTGAATTTGAGATTCTTCAAGAATAGGCCTAGAGACATAAAATAGGATGTCAAATCCACCAAACAGATGATAGGCGCTTCTGAGCGCACTCCTATTATACAGCTTGACAAGTTTCTCTTCCTTCAGCAGCAACCTCAAAAGAAAAAGTCAAAAGTGGGAAGAAACACAAAAGCTTAAATCAAAGTTTCTCATCACAACTAGCTTTTCATCAAGCGAATTGCTTCATGAACAAGCAAAATTCACAGAAACACATCAAAAATCAATCCTTCTGCCATTCCTTCCATCCCAGCAATGAAACTCAGCCAACCCGACTTCAGAAACAAGGAGAACAGTACAGAACATGAGCAATCTCCTTCACATCCCAATCACCCGAACATACATTCTACGACTGATAAAATATACACGACAGGACATAGCAGCGTCCATTCAGGAGGATGGCAATTCACGCAGTTCAATTCGCGTTCTCGTGCTAAAAAATAATAATAACTGGAATTGCTGTTCTAATTATTCCAATGAAGCATAGATTCGCACAACCCAACTGTTACGGCCAATGAATTCGGGGATGTTACCTGTTATTCAGGAGATTCTTCACCGCGACTCTCGTCCCATCACCGAGTACGCCGCTGTACACAATCCCGTATCCACCTTCACCGATCACATTCTCCTCACACAACCCACCCGTCGCCTCCTCGAGCTCCCTCAGCGTGTACCACCGCCCCCACCCCAGGTGCGACACCTCGGGCCCCACGTTCCCGCTCCCCAGCGACGCAGTCTCGGTCCTCTCCGTCCCCCTGCTCTCTCCGCTCGAGTACCGATCCGAGTACACCACCCGGTGCTCCACCTTCCCCATGTCGATCTGGATCTCCGGCGCCGGAGCCGCGTGGGGGGCGTCCGACGGCACGATCTCGAGGATCTCCTTCGATATAGGGGGCGTGGCGGCGGCGGCGGCGGCAGCAGCAGCAGCGCCGGGGCCGGCGCGGCGCTTGGCGGCGCCCGTCTTCCCTCCGCCGCGCCGGCGGGAGGTGAGGCAGAGGGAGAGGAGGAAGAGCGCGACGACGATGAGGGAGCCGAGGAATATGCCGATGACGACCCACAGGCGGAGGCCGAAGATGGATGTCGGCTTGGAAAGCTCGGTGTTCACGAAGGACGAGTTGTAGACCGGCATCTTCGCATCGACCCGCCGGAACAAAAACGAGCCTTTCGGCGAACGGCGGTGCAAAGAGAGAGACTTGAAAGCAGGAACAAAGAAAGATTTGAACGGGAGAGTCGAGTAAATCTATCGCATTAAGACCGTGCAGCTAGAGAGAGAGAGAGAGTTTTTTTTTTTCCCTTTATTTCTCTCACTAAGGCGCTGCAGTGGAGAGAGAGAGAGAGAGAGAGAGAGAGAGAGAGTGAACATAAATGAGGTGATCTGTCCTGTCGTGTCCGGAAGTCCAGCTGGCGAGGATGGGCAGGTTTTTGTTTGGAACCTTTTCTCGGTTGGAGCGAGCGAGACGGGGGGGACGAGGCGATGACGTGGACGGGCTTCCTCGCAAAAGACAGCGGTGACGTGTCCGATCGTATTCCGTTTGGAGAGATACAGACATGACATTTACCTCAGCCTGGTTGGGTCGCGGCGCTCCCTTTTGTCCTGCTCGTTGACGCCGTTCCTATCATTTTTCGCGTGCATAAGCAGAGAGGAATGGGGCCAATCACCGTTGATCTTGATCCGATCCCGTTGGATTCCAGCAAAATTTGCCTCGACGCCTTTTGGGCTTTGGTCCGATCGCGGTGGCCGTCTTGGTCCCGACCAAGACTCTCAGTCAGTCCTGCTCCTACGTGATCGAGTACATAGCAATTGCAATTCTCAATTTTCAGATGGGATCTAAAAAATTCATCGAACCAAGATTCTCGCGATTGATCGAGTCTTATGAATAAGCATTCGCAAAGCACTTATTATTATATACATACAGCTGCGGTGCATTTTAATTTTCGAATAGTTAGGTTACACAAATTACAAAAGCTAAGAGGGCGGACCATGTATTGAAAATTATTACTTCACTTCTTTAAATGGTTGATTAAATTTCTTTTTCTTTTTTTTTGGATTATGCTACATTTTGCCATTTTCTATGCCCTTTTTGCCAAATGACACTGCCTCCTCCTCAAGTCCATGTGGCCACGTACGGATTACCCGAAATAGTCAAAGCTGCTTTAGTAGATGTCCGGCCGAAGTATTCCTTCGTCACATACGACGGAAGTCAACTCCTTTTCCCACTCCGACACTTACACTTCCTATTTTCACCGAGTCAATATTATCCAACAAGATGAAAATTTCATAACAATATTTTTTCATGAATATGATTTTTGAGAAAAACGATTAATTTTTAGTTTGTTCGATGATTTAGAGAAAGTAATTTCCTTTTTATAAAAAAAAAATACAGAGTTTTTCTCTTGATCTAAACCTATCTTTTTCAATCCACAAAAAAAAAAAAAACATTGTATTTTTTGTAGATCGATGCATTTTTTGCCATCCCGACAACGGAAAATCGAAAAACAATTTCTCGAATACAATTTTTTCTTTCGTAGAAACGGACCCTTAAAAAGGGACTTCCTTTGAAAACCTCTCCATGCACGGGGTGCGACAAACTTTTTCTTAAAAGATAAAAAGGGAATGAAAGCAGTTTCTCTCGCGAACGTGATTAAGCGTTGGCTAATAAAAAAAAAACTTTTCCTAATTAAGACATACTCAAGTGGTGCGGATACCAATTATCGTGCGTCGGGATCCCAACCCGTGGGTCTAATCGAAGAATGGCTAATTGCAATCAAGAGAAATTCGTGGCTCCGCTTTGACCTTTCTTGTGGCCCCCAAAGGGAGGGAGCAGCCGGTCACGAGGAGGGAAGCCGAGCTCGATTTCTTTCCTTATTTTCTCGGAGGGGTCGGACCCGGGCACGACACGATGTCCCGAAATGTGGAAGAGGCATCATGTGTAATGTAATGTATGATTAGATTCGGGCGCATGCCCTGCTGTCGACGCAAGTTGCGAGTCACACAGGTCATGGTCCTCTGTTTCAAAATCGTGTCTCGGTCAATAATTGGGGGAGTCCTGACAAGAGCAAAGCAATATTTTTTTTTTTAAAGCCAAAAGTCCTTTCTAAACGAGATTTTTTTTTCAAAGCGGGAGGCACCGTGAACGAGTGGACAGCCTAACGACCATTCAAACATGTGGACCGTTTTCGACCTTGTGAATCAGCTGGCACTCGCTTGACAAGATAGAGCAGCATTTGTTTATAATTTGCTTCCGCCGCCTCCCCATTCTTTTTTTTTTGGTTTCCTGCAACATGTCGAAAACTCAATTGTTTCCTCGATGTTTTAGCAGCTTCCAAACACAGAAAAAAATCGAAATGATTTCGCGAGAACAGTACGGGTGTGCATGGTCCGGGCCGGCTCGGTCCCCGATTCTGAAACAGAAGACAGAGCCAATAGTCCCGACCCTCAAATTTTCCGGACCAGCGGTCCAATCCGATTCCAATGAGACCACTAATGATACTAATAGTACATGGTTAACTATGGCTCGCCAGAGCCTCCTCAGATCCCTGTTTCACTATCACCATGCAATCCAGAACCTAAACATCAACCACCTTCACTACCCTCTCCACAGAAGAATGTTACTTCACCCTTTTATAAGCCAATCCAAGAGTGGGTAAAGAAGAATCCATCTTGTCCCATTGAGCTTCCTCGCCCACACACCTATGTTTCTAAACCAAAATCGCCTCCTGTTTTGCCAAGCATCTGTATGTTTCAACCTAAAGATTTTCCCCCTTTACAACTTGTACGTTATGAATCCAGTTCTTCTGACCTTCAGTTCCATTCTATGGAAAAATTCTATGATTCCCAAAGAACATATTATCATGCTCCAAAGATTCTTGCTCCAAATGATGTAGATGTACATAGAAGGCGAAAAGGCCCAACTCCTGCGGAAACTGTCTTAAATTGGCAGACTGAGAAACAATACACGCGACCATTGTACAACGATCATATGAGTGCTCACAGTCCTAAAATAATGAAAAAGAGAGAGAGGCTAAATTAAGAAGAAAAACACTTAAAATAACTGAAACAAGATTATGCTTATGCATCACTTTTCTTGAGTCGAAAATAATCTAGCTCAAAGTAGAATCACACTTGTACTTCACTGAACCTAAATGCGAACAAAGTAATGAGTTTGCATAATATAGTCAAGACAAAATACAAATTGAGTCGAGATAAAATACAATTGGAGACTTCATATCAACAAAAGCCTACTTAACTACTGAAGAATTAAGAAGTCATAAGTTTTAGTGAGCATCAAGCAAAAATGCGGTGCGAAGGCAAGATGCGAGCGTCGAGCGAGAGGATTGGAGTGAGTGCTCAACAGAAGTTAGGGAAATTAAGTTAACTAGTTCTTCAAAAAAAAAAAATTAATTTTCTCTCTCTCTCTCCATACACACACACTGAAGCTGCGTTTGATAACGTTTCTGTTCCTGGGAACATATTTGGAACAGAAATATTTTTTTGTGTTTCTGTTATCGGCTATGATTTTTTTAGAACAGAAACGCGTTTGATAAGTTAAAAATAATAATTTTTCCCGCCAAAAGGAGGGATCGACGGCGGCGGCGGCCGCAGCGGAGGTGGCGGCCGGCGACCAGGAAGCGTTAGGACAAAAAATGTTCCAGAAACAAAAAAGCATATTTTTTTGTTTCTTTTTTTAGGAGAAACACTTTTGGAACATTTTTTTGCCAAATGTATTTCTGTTCCAAAAGTGTTCCCAGAACACTTTTGAAACAGAAACACATTCCAGGAAGCGTTACCAAACGCAGCCTAAGCGATCCGGTCCGAACGGTTCAATCCCATCCACCATGGAACTAGGGACCAAACCGCCCAATCACCATCGGCCGGTCCAGTCTCGGTTCAATCCATGCTGATCCAATCCAGTTTGCTCACTCCTTAAAAAAACAGTTTTCTTTCGATCAAAGAGATCCCTCAATAATCTTTCCTTTAAAGATGCTCTCCACACTCGGAGCGACAGATTTCTCAATAAGAAAAGGGGTGGAAAAAAAAGGAGGAGGATGAAAGCACCATGTTTGCCAACGTGATTTCAGCTACCTCTAATCAAAACTTTTCATAACTAAAGCATCTCGAGTAGTACAGATACCAATTACCGCGCTGGTTACGTTACCGACCATATCGCAGAACCCTAACTTATGATTGAAGTGTTCGCTAATCAAGAGAATTTCATGCCTCCGCTTTGACCTTTCTTGTGGCCCAATAAGAGAGGGCAGCATTTAAAAGAATTGCTTCCGCTCCCCCTTTTTTATTTCCCTGCAACATATCAAAAGCTCATTGTCTCCTTGGTGTTTAGCAGCTTCTTCAAACATATCTCGAAAGGCCACGTGAGGGAATTTGCTCGAGATTTGGTAAAAACAAAGCACCGGTGAACAGATAAAACGCTAACTAGTATCATCAAAATCCCAAAATTGTCGTCTTTATAAGCCCCAGGATTTGATCATTCCCGCCTCTAATTTTCATTTTCCCGGGATTTAAACCCCATCCTCCCCTTACTTTCAACTTCCAGGCATCAAATTCTGAAAAAAAAAATTCGCTCCATTTCTCATATCATAGGAGAAAGATAACTATGACTTCATGACCCGATTCACCGATCACCGATCACGAGAAGTTTTCCTCTATCTGCTATCCATATGATTCCCGCGAATCAGTCTGCTTTCTTGTCCGATTTATCAATGGCAGCCAATCTTTCAACCAGCGGAGGATGAGAATAGTGATAGGCCGAATACCAAGGATCCGTGTTCATTGCCGACAAATTCTCCTCCTGAAAACACAAAACAGAACCATATGATTTGAACATAAGTTAGTTCAGGCAGAATGCTGTATACGCGTATCCTCTACACTCTCTATACTGGGAAACTGTATGAAAGTAGCAGCAGCACTGAACTATGCCCCAGTCTTCCGATTTTGAGTATATTAAAACCACAACAGTGCTGCGCCACTCTAGTTTTAAGACAAAAGGGGCAGTATGAATCACCTGTAGCTTCACAAGTCCACCACGAAGTTCAGAAGCATAGCCCAATTTCTTAGCAAAAGCATCAGCCTAGATAAACGCAGGACAGTCAAACACACAAATTAGTTTTCAGAATAAGATATATATACTGAGAAAAATCTCTAACGAAAAAGATGAATTACCTGAAATTCAAAAGACCGGCTCACCAAATTCAGAGCAAAGCTTACGAGGTGCTGAAGAGGTATAACAGTGTGCTGCAACCAAAACACGAGAAACTATGTGAACACGCTTTTCCCAGGATTCTCTTTCTTGCTCTTGCTCGCATCGGGAGAGAAGCAGAGAAAGACAAAATAGATCATTTATTGGCTATAGCCATCAAACTGTATAACGTTGCCGCCACAGTGATTCAAAAGCTTTCAACTCAATAGATTTTGGTTTGTTATGGGATTCCAACCAAAGGTAATGCGAGAACAAGTGACAGTTTACTCTGAAAAATAATAACTGACAGGTGGCCCAACTACACCCCGTTCTAAAGCACTGTGGTCATTCTTATCAGAGTGATACCTGGAAAATGATGAGTCCAATGAGCACTGGCTGCGTATCAAAACCAAAACTTCTAAACAGGTCACTCGAGTTCCTCACAAGAGTATATCCTCCAAATTGCAGAAACGTGAGAATCTGCATCCAAACAGTAGAGTGATGAGAAACAAAAAATCTGATCACCTAAAATTTTCCAAATGAAATACCTCCATGTTTCTTAACTTGGAAGTTCTAAATATCACCCTTTAGCGATCAGATGTGTAGGAAAGTATTTTACGCTATTATATCAACCCAGGCATTTGAGAGAAAGCACGATGCGAATAATAAGTAACTGGAACAATTTCGTTCAGTCATATTTCAACTATCAACAGCTTCCCTTCAAAAAAAGGAGAGGAACCTAATGTGAAGGAGTAAGTTGCTTCTTACATCTAACTCAACCAAATAGACTAAAAGGCAATATAAACTGATATATTTTCCTGAAAATAACATGAAAAACTTATATTCACCATCTACATTTCACAATCCCTGGTTTCTGCATATTTTCAAATTCAGTCACCATGAAACCAAACAAAATTCATTGTCAACTGAAACAAGCAAATCACTACGATATATATTCCAATTGTAATCAGTGTCACATTCACTTTATCAACCTTGCTGAGGTATAGGCATATCCAGAGAGTGAGGTACCACAATCTAGACTAATTACGACTAATTGAGAGCTTTTGCAAGTATAAACCTTTTTCTATGCAGCCTTATATTTACCAATAACAATTGTAGGGAGAACCAATTTATTAATGACACTTGATGTCATGGTTTATTTTCAGATATCTAAATAAATAGGAGAAGGCAAATTCACAATGTCTTTCGTGGACAATATTAGGCGTAACCCCCCGCCCCAACTATGCTAATGACTTGCTACATGTAATATGCTAAAAAGAACACAATGTCAAGCCAAATTCGAGAAATTGTTTTCAAGGAATATGCAGATATCTTTCCTTCGTTAGAGTACTCACTAGAGTATACATAAACCTACTCGCTTCCCTACATCAGAGAACTACAGTACATTAAATCAAAGTGAGAAATGGAACTTTAACCGATCACAGAATTGAAATATTTTACCAGAATTAAAAGTCAGTTTACCTGTACAGCAATAAAAGAGTACATAGTGTGATTAAGCTTCCAGTGTCCCAACTCATGAGCAATCACAGCCACAACCTCCTCCGTCTTGCACTGCAAAATACAATTTTGGCCATTAATGAATGTCTGCTTGAAAAAAAACAGAAAAATTTGAATGGCCATATTTCAACAATTTAAGATTCCTAACGTGAATAGTAAATAAAATACTGATCACCAAGAGGTTTAGTGCAAAAGGACAGGGTGGTACGGGAAGTCAGAACCAAATCCCTCAACCAACGGAAAAAAAGGAAGAAAATCAGCAGAAGAGAAAAAAAAAATCAAAACAAGCATGTGAAGGATGTGAACACATACTGGGGGGAGAGAAGAGATTATTTCCTAACTTGAACAACTATCATGGAATCTCACACAAAATAGTCAGAAGAAATGCACCCTATTCAACAAGTAAAACCTCGTATATAACTGCAAAGTTGACGAAAGCAATTCTCAAGACACTAGAAAAATTGGATCAACAAAGGGTCTTTTAGGCCAATGTTTTGAAATATTAAAAAATGCTCCATACCTGCTGAATAAGGGTGTCATATAACACAATCCGTTTGTTTTTGAAGAATCCATACATGTAGGCCTGCATGAGTATTCAAGTAATCAGTCCACAAACCATGCAAGCTATGCATCTGCATGAGCGTGAGCACCAGTAGACACGTAGGGAAAAATTTACTAGTTACACAATATGCTGCAACTGGAGAAACAATGGTTCGTTCACTTCATCATCCCTAATTTTTCATAGGCATTTATCTACATATCCAATATCCTCTTAACAATTAACCTGCCTCCATTAGTTCACATCTACGGTCTTTAGACCTTTATTTGCACCCTGTAGTACCCTCACCAGATACCTTGACGGGGGGCCACTATAAATTGCTAAGAATTGTAACACCTTTTAGTCAGTCATCGCCAATAAAACATTCAAACAACAAGATTAGGACGATTAGGGACAACAAAGGCGACCAAAATTGGCGCACACTTTCAGACTTCTAGCTAACTAGCCTCATCTACTAGGACGCCTCCACCTCCTCTCATATGCAAGCCTATCTACTATATCTGAAGTCCTATGGGTATTTTGAAAAGAATAATAATGCATTTTGAAATTTGACAGTGAAATAGAAAGATGTCAGAGAAAGCAAGTGACCTAAAGTTAAAATCTGAACCCCCAAAGTAGCATCCTTGAATGTAACTAAACTCAATACAATGATAGGGTGAAACTATCACTAGCGTAACTTTTATGCGAAAGGAAGACATGGCAGGTCATACAAGAAGCAGGAAATAATACAATAACTGAATGCATAACATGGATCTCACATTGCTATGGCTTGACCTCGTTGATCCATCGACCACGAACAACTTCTTGAGAGGAAACTTAAGAGAAGAAGCAAGTTTCTCAATTTTCTGTCTGAGGTCACCATCTGGAAGCTATTGCAACAGAGCAATGAAGAAGAAAATTATCACCATACAACCCAAACAATCATGGCAAGACCAGAGTGCAAGAAACTTACTGGTGTGAACTTGTTAAAAAGTGGAGCTATCAGAACAGGGTAAAGCGTCATCATCACTAATGAAAGAACAAACATGAATCCCCAAAGATATATAGCCAGATAAGGGCCCCCTTTCTGCAAGAAAGCAAATTAGCGATCATCAAATTAGTAAAAATGAATAGGTAGCGGCAGAATGAAGAGGAGAATTGGGGTCATCAATGTAACGAACAAAAGTGCACCCGATGGAAACATCAAAAAAGGACGTAACGAATATTATACAAAATATTTTTAGCCATAAAATCTACATTTAAAGGGTACTAGTTAGAAGTAGAGGATCATCAAACCTGTACAATTACGATAATTGCAGCTACTATAGGAGGACCGATTACAACAGAAAGGAAAATCCCTTTGATTATATCCCAAAAGAACAACCACAGTGTTTGCTGCAAAACATCCAATTGGAGTAATTAGATATATTAAAAAATTCACAGCACATAGCTTTATCTAGCAGCAAATCACCAAACTATAAGACATAAGCGAAGAGAGACAACAGAGTGAATACAAACTTTGTTGAAACCATGGCGAGCCTCAATCACAAAGGTTGAGTACAAAGAAAATGGC
This sequence comes from Rhodomyrtus psidioides, assembly GCA_021437785.1. NCBI lineage: Eukaryota > Viridiplantae > Streptophyta > Magnoliopsida > Myrtales > Myrtaceae > Rhodomyrtus > Rhodomyrtus psidioides. The sequence continues at coordinate 1,498,264 of JAILYB010000112.1, forward strand.
AAATCAGTTATCTGCAACAGAAATTTCGAAGCGAGTCAGTTAACAACAATTGAAGTGCACCTACATTCATATCGATTTTTTTAACCATGCACATATATTCGGATATAATTATAAGTTTAATGTCCACCACCATAACCAGTGGCTAGTTATAAAAAGCGGGAATGCAATGGAAAAGGTGCATCAAGAACCTGAACCATCTCCTTACTCATTATTCATGATGTAGAAATATCAAAAGACCATTATATGTGACAACACTTCTATAAATATCAGAGAAACAGTTGTGTACATTATGATGACATCAGAGCCTTTTTCACGCTAAATGGAGTTAATTTTTCACCCCAAACAGGGTCAATTACATGGAAAAATGCCTATCTGTATGTGTAATCATCATTTGAAAGAAAAGTGATGAGAACTAAACAGATATATTAGTGGTTTCCAAGTAATTTCACTACCAGGATGGTTCAAGATGCAGAAAACTTCAAAACACTACAGTAATCTATTTCAATCTCAATCAAACACCAGAAGCATCAAATGAAAAAAATAAAGATCAACAATCACCATAGCCAATAGATTCATTTTTGTAAGGAACCACTGCCAACTATTGTAAAAGCTTAAGCCGTTAGATAAAGACGTGGTTTAATATTTATATATTCTACCACTCCCCTCACACTTAGTCTAGTTTTTTTGCCTAGTATTAAGCGTGGACATATTTAATTGTGGAGGCAAATAGGGCTTGGAAAGATTTGAACTTAGGACCTCCTGCTTTGATACTACGTAAGATTTTATGAGACCATTGCCAATTGTTCTAAAAACTTAAGCTGTTAGATGAAGGCATGGTTTCATATTTAAATATTCTATCAGTTTCAAAAGTCCCACAACCTTAATGATAGTTCAGCTTTCGGCTCACATTATGCTGCCTACATATGTCATGAAGCAACCCAATTATACCTTTCACCCATTTATTGAACAGTTTGGCAAGTTTAGAGCCAAAAACTACATTGCAAAACAAGGAGCCTCCCCCAAAAAATTGCACTCCCCAATCGTTTACTGCATTCACCAACAAATAATTCATACAGCATTATAAACTCATGAGCTTTTTACAGTAAGATGTCCAAGCACACTAATATGCAAGTGCAGATATTTGCGACACAAATAGTTACTGTAAAGTGTAGAACAGGAGTGATGTTCTCTAACACAAAATTTGCCAGATAAAGAAACCTGCCATTAATATACCTGAGACCAAATCATAACACCAGCCAAAAAGGCAAGGGTGTGTAATATCTCATTCTCTACGTTGAGGCCAGCTAAAACTAGAAATTCTCCAGATTTCTGCATCACAAAAAAAAAAAAAAAGAGATAATACAACAACTTCAAATGGAAAGTAGTATAGCAGCAATGATTACCCACTTACCTTCCAAAACCAAGGCAATATCCCAAACAACAATATTGCAGAGTCCATCAGTATAGAGACAAATTCATGCACGAAGTGGAAGCAGCTGAAACAAAGGAAAATACATCGATCAGATGTGAATTAAGATAGCAAGCGTACCATCATCAAAAGAAGTTCCAGACAAAATGTAGTCAAATGCTACAAGCAACTCTTTCAGGAATCAGTGAAAGCTGGAGACCCCCAGTACACAAACCTTTTATCGAGACTGTAGGCTCGGGACTTCTCAAACTTCTCTTGGCTAATCACTCCTTCCAAAGTTTTTGGAAGTGTCGGAAGCTTATAAGCAGCGTGTTGCCTCAAGTCCAGATAAGTTTCGAAGCAGTACATTAATATCATGAAACCTGAAGAGCATTAAGTAAGGTGGAGAACTTAGAGAATCCAACGACAAGAGCAGCAAAATAATACACCAGTCAACAACAACAACCAAAAAAAAAAAAATTGCAGCACATTCAAGCATTCGTCACGTCACTAAAACACAACCATCTTAGTTTATGACTGATGAACCATTCCACTGCACATTCTAGTCTCCTTGCCCAGCTCCCGAGCTTGAATTAAGTACAGAATCCCAATTAACCTCTTTTTTTCAAAATCGGGCAAAACGTAATCGTCGCCAAAAGGTGGTAGAATACAGCTGAAAAACCCTAAAACCTACTCACGCGAAAAGCTGATCCGACAGGGCCAAATGTCGCGTCCACCATTCGAACGCGAAAAACCACATGTACATCACAATACAGATGAAAACTGATCATCACTTCCGAAGCGCGCGACTGCCGATCACATGAGCAATCGTCGCATCGGAGAAGAAGAGAAAAACACTAGACCTAGAAACCTCAGCTAAAGAATGGACCGCGAACCGCGCGAGCTAAGGTCCGAGCGGGCGGGCGGCCGCGCGCGCGCAGGCGCGGATGCAGAACACGCGCCGTCAGGGAGAGCGAAACGTACCGACGACGGCTTCCATGTAAGGGAACGCCATGGCCGACTTTCGGAAGAGAGAGATGGGCTTTGGTGCGGAGGAAGCGTAGAAGATGAAGATTTTAACAGCGTTGTCTTGACATTTCTGAAAGAAATTAAAAAAAAACAGCAGCACTTCCGTACCGACTCCCACGGATATTTGCCTTTTTTAATTTGCATATCGGGTTGCGGCGATTGCTTAAGCCCAGCCCAAAAGGAGCTGCTATGATTTTCGATTTTTTTTTAACTTTCTGACTTTTTGAAGATCAAGGCACATTTGGTTCGACTTTGGAGAAATGTATTTGGTGCGGACAAAAAGGGTTTCGTAAAATGTAAATACTTCGGTAAAATGCTGTAATTGAGAAGTGCATTGGGATGCAACTTTACGGAAAATATTGTTTGATAAACTTACGGTAAGAAAACAAGCGAACCAAATGAGATAAGAACCGTGAATTTATCATGACCGGGACAGAATGCAGAGAATTAAGCAGAGAGAGAGAGAGAGAGAGAGAGAGAGAGAGAGAGAGAGAGAGAGAGAGAGAGAGAGAGATATGGCCATGCATGCATGAATAAGATTCAGCTCTCATTAGTTTCTGCTACAACAAACCAATTTTACAAGTGAGCTACATGAGATAGGCTCAAGCTATCCATCAAACACTCAAAAACAGGCGAACCACCATTAACTTGGCACAGCACGAACCATAAACTGAAGTGATTGCGGTCGCATAGGGTTATCCGGAAATTGAAGTGCAGCCAAAGCAAGACGAACCAGCAAAAATCACATCCAAAAATCGTAAAAATCAGCATACCGAGTAGTCCAGAAATCGTCGGGCTGCGAGGAAAGAGAGGCGAATCGGCAAGCGGTGTCGAGAGAGAGCATGAGGGAAGAGAGGCGAGAGCGAGTCAAGGACAGACTGAAAGAGAGAGGAGATGCGCAAGAAAGAAGGGGTAGCAGGGAAAAGTACACCTGGGGTGCCTTAACTTTCGTACGGTGTGCACTTAAGTGCCTTAACTTTCAAAATCTGCACTTAAGTGTCTTAACTTTTAAAAAGTGTTCACTTAAGTGCCTATGCTGACGTGGCCGCCGGAAAAAGTGAGGTGGCCGCTGGAAATGCTGACGTAGCGCCGGTGAACAGTATTTTTATTAATATTCAATGTATACGTGGATTTTATTAAAATTTCAGAAACTATTAAAAAAATACAAATAAAATCCACGTGTACACTGTTCGCCGGAGTTAGCACTCAACTGCACACTTTTACTCCGATTATGCACTTAAGTGCACACTTTGAAAGTCAAGGCATTTAAGTGCACACCGTACGAAAGTTAAGGCACTCCAGGTGTACTTTTCTCAGGGATAGCAACACGAAAGAGAGAGCGGGCATGAGCGAAGGACATAGCGAAAGAGAGATGCGAAGGAGAGGTGAGCATTTTCAAGGTTTTCAAAGGGGGTAAAAATGGAAGCACACTTGATAAGTGAAGGTAAAATGGGGAGTTTCGACATTTTCATTAAACCGAGTCTCAGCATTTCGAAAATGCAACTTCCTAAAGTACCTTCAACCCTACTTTCACCTAAAGTCCTTTAGAGAACTTTGGAAATGCAATTATTTCTCCTTAAAATGAATCGAAAAATGAACCAAACGCCATTGGTATTTGGCCAAGGGATTTTAGAACTCCAAAACCATTTTCAAATGCTGAACCAAACAGGCCCGAAGATCTTTTCTTCAGAAATTATTACGGTTGGAAAGGAGAAAAATGACACTTCCAGAGCAAAACAAACGACTTATGTTTTACTAGGGTCCCTCCATAATCTTTTAAATGAACAAGTATATCATCGCTACGTGCCCATCCGATTTTTGTCGAAATTAAGGGAATTCTTCGATTTTTTGACTTAGAAGAGTTTTCTCGAGCGAAAAAGTTTTCAACTATCTTTCCAATTACAATTCCTTTGATTGATTTTTTGGTGAAATTGCACAAATAATTCATGGCCCAATACCCAAAAAAACTTCTAACTTTAGCATTTTTTTTATAACCGAGGTGTTCGGGCTAGCTTGCGCGCACCTCGACTATTTTTCGGGGGAGACTAGCACAGCAACCAACCGCCATGGCCCCCCACTTAAATCACAAGTGCTCAGCTGGGGAATCGAACCTGGAACCAGTGCGCCTAACCACACAATTTCAAGTGCGCCCTAACCAACTATGCTACCCAATTTTAGCATTTGTGACAATTATATCCAAAACTTTTTTTGTCTCATAAAAAACGTCAAACTTTTACATTTGTCCTAATTCTACCCAAAACTTTTACTTTTGTCACAATTTTACCAGTCTAGTGTAAAAAAAAAACCATTAACTTTAATATATGTCATAATTATATCCAAAACTTTGTCTCATAAAAAATCTCCAACTGTTACTTTTATCTTGATTCTACCACTGCTAGCCTTTCGTCCATAATCACTATTAGTTAAACCTACGTGGCATTTCTAATTTTCTACATTGTTAATGAATTATATCTTAACAAAGCTGACATGAAAGAAATTCATGAACTTCTCTTCTGTTGTTTGATTCTCCTACATATTGCCGAGAGATACAGAGTCACTCAAGACGGCACGTTTTCGGCACTCAACAGCCAAAAAAAAAAATGCTAGATGTAGAGATATTTGTATTAACAATCTAAAATCTCGTCGTCATTGAAACCTATTGTTTCTAAATTTCGAATATTCATTGGTAAGTTCGACGAGAAAGCTCGAGCTACATAGGATTAACTAACTGTGATTATGGATGGAAGACTAACAGAGGCAGAATTGGGATAAAAATAAAAATTTTGAGGTTGTTTATGAGACAAAAAAAGTTTTAGATATAATTAGGACATATGTTAAAGTTGAGGATTTTTTTTATACTAGAATGGTAAAATTGAGACAAAAGTAAAAGTTCGGGGTAGAATTGGGACAAATGTAAAAATTTGAAGTTTTTTATGAGACAAAAAAAAATTGGATATAATTGTCACTAACGCTAAATTTAAAGGTTTTTTTGGGTATTAAGCCTATAATTCATGTACTCTTGTCCGAAATTCAAATGTGCCACCATTGGCCCTTCCTTCCTTTGTACTTTTCTATTGCCGAGTGACTTGCGCTGACGTGAACATCTGGTTTGATGAGCTGAACATCGCCATGCACGTGTTCTCTAATAATTTACAAAAAAATTTATACACGTCACCGCATCAGCCAACATAAACATATATATATATATATATATATATATATATATATATATATATATGTGTGTGTGTGTGTGTGTGTGTGTGTGTGTGTGGAACTCTTGGCCATGCATGGCAGGCTCAAGACTTTTTTGAGCCCGTGGAGCTCGGTCATGGATACTAAAGCTTCTTTTTGCTTACGGCCGTAACCCCTCAGGTTTCCCCAAGCTCGTGGCCATCGTAGCCGGAGGCCCGGAGCTCCTTTAAGCTCGCGACCATATCCAACTTTGTCAAGCTCAACTGTTCTTCTTTGAGTTTGGGGCCATGGCAGATCGAGCTCCGTTGAGCTCGAGACCATGACAACTGTAGCTTCTTCGAGCTCAAGGCAATGGCCGTTCAAGGTCCAACATGCTCGATCATAGCGTTGCATCGATGGAGAAGTAAGATTTTGTGTGTTTCGGCTTGAATTTGGAAGGGTTCAAGTGGAAGATCAAAAAGATGATTTGGGCGGAGAGAGAGAGAGAGAGAGAGCAGCCAAGTCAACAAATTTCGAAAGGAGTTCACTAACGTCAAAAAAAAAAAAAACCTTAATGCTCATCAAAATATTCCAAATTACATTCAGCAAAACACCTTTTTTTTCTCCCGATTTCTGTGAAAGCATTTGAAAATTCACAAGCATTGAAGAACGATTGTGACTGGGGAGGAGGGAGCTTCTTCCACACGCATGATTTCTGGTCAGAAAACAGAGGATCAGCAAAAGGTGGACACCATTCATTAGGGGACTCTGAAAATGCGGAGCAAAAAACAAAATCCTTTCAAAATTGTTCTGTATCTGGCATCAGATCATACTCATGCCCCTTTCTCCAACTCTAGAGTCTAACACAAGGTGAAAGAGATCAACAGAAAAGAACTATGGCTACAACCTGCGAGATGAACGTATCGCACACATCCGGCAAAAGCAGAGACAGCGATATGCTTCAGCAATGAGTTGATCCCTCAATCCAGAAAGCTCTGCTCCGGCCTTCCCTTGCATTTATTTTGCGTCTGCCATTAACGGACCAAAAAGGAGTTCTCGGTCAAAATTTGTCACCCTCGTGTGCAATCAAGAAAATTATTTGACCTGATTCGGTTTTGTAAAGACGCCACTTCAGCAAATCATCTCTATAGCAGAAGGTAAAACACGAAATTTCCGCGGTAGGAACCCCAAATGTTCCCCATCTGACTGGACAAATATGCTGCCAGTGCCTGATATTTCTTCTACTTCGATCGAGTGCACGCTGGATTTGAAACAGAGAGAAGGAAAAGAATGACACCATCAAATTACAAAGTCCGAGAGAAGAAAATAATTCTATAGAAAACTGCTAGCGCCCCAAATCCAAATGCCTGAGGGTATTATGGCTTCCCTTACCCGATGTTTCATTTCAGACTTCAGAAAAGGAAAAAACAAGAGCAGTTTCTCCTTTTCTTATGCTGATGAATGTAAACATGAGGAATAACCTGTGGAAGTATCTTTACCTTCTTGAAGACACATTATTTACGGATAAATGTGTCCCATTGTAGAGCTTATGCAGTTTAAAGATGAAGTCATACCACTTGAAATCCTGAAGAATCACAACCTGCAAGGAAGATACAGATCATGTCGACGTTGACACAAGAGCAAAAGGCAAAAAAAAAAAAGTAGACAGAAGATCATTCGGGTGCGCAAGGTTTTTAGAGACTTCACCTCGAAATTTCCACTGCAAGGATCACCATTTGGTGTAATCTTCATGCCACCACCAAAGAATTTGGCATTACCTATACAGAGCGCGGTCACTTGAGGATAGGTTTCCCATTCACCGTCATTCACCTAAATATACAGCCGACTACGACATTGAGTTCCAAGATCAAGCAAACTGGAAAGACATCCAATAAGATTAAAATGCTACACAAAATTATGATTCGAGATGAAGAGTAGATTAAGAGATTCTCATAGATTTTCAGAGACAAGAACCTTGATTCGTAAATCTTGGTTACGGTGCCCGATAAAGGCTTGCAATGCACCAAAGACATAACATAAGTTTCTAAATCGCTTGTATCTGGAAGCATAGTAACCAGCTTTTGCACTCCTGTAAATTTTAAATTAGGTGTGGCAATGAGTAAATTCGCCGTATAGCATGCACTGTCATAGTCCACACCAAAAGTTTCAAGTTAACCTTACAAATGAATGTCCGCAACATTCAAAAAGTAATGAAGCTCTTCATTTTCTCCCCCAATGACACCAATATCTATTTGTGATCTTTGCCCTGCAAAATGAATCAATCACATAGCGAACAAAGAGAAAATGTATCTTACAAAATAAATCAACATTCAGAGGTAGGTACCAATTTTTTTTATGTCCCAAATACATTTTTAGCCAAAGCTTCATATGTTGGAAAAACATAAGAAATGGAAGCTTAATGAATAACCTTTGACTATGCGGTCAACAGCATCATGAGGATCATTTTTCCTGAGAAAAACAAGTGCCAGCCATAACATCTACTTTAACTACTATTAAGCAATTAAAAAAGCACTTCCTTAATCTCAAGTAATAGCAAATATGATCATGAAGAACTAACCAGCCAAATGTTCTTGCGAAATCAGAGCCTGTGCCCAAGGGAATTAGCTGCATGAATAAAACACCTTAATAGCTGCCTCAGGAACAGTTACATACAGTCGAGAAGAGCAAATCACACGTCTACAGAAGTTCATGGGAAACACTTACACCAAGAGCAGTGGAGCAAGTCGCTGTATCATGATTGGTGATAGCTTTTCCAGCCCAAAAGAAGCCATTGACTACCTTCTCATTGTACAATTAAGTTATAAGAATGAATGTATAGGAACCAATCACTTTGGAGGCTTTCTATAACCTTATAATGGCCTATTGGGCAGTGACCAGAATTTGTTTTTCTACCTCATGTTACAAAAGAAACAACATTGATGGGTTTATAAAAAGTGTGTCACGCAATAAATTGATCATTTGAGCTTCAAAATCACATAGTAGCCTGTCCTAGTCCTCCAACTACCCACCACAATAATACTAACAGTAATTACAACACCAATACATAAAAACCCATGAAAAATGTCTTCTATCCAAGCTACCCTGGCAGTCGCGAATCCTTACATCTGCAACACTATATGCAAAAAGACTCGTATTTAACACTTCCAGCATGAGTACGCATGTCACCTACCCTAGTCCACTGCAATTAGTCTCGTGTTACCAGGACACTAGGTGACAGGATTTCATAAGTAAAAAGAAACAGAATTACAAATTATGGACATGGACAAGGCTAATGGCATCTCACCTCATGAAGAGTTCCATCGCCTCCAACTGCAATTACAGCATCAGCACCTTCTCGTATAGACTACATAATGTTGATACAGCATCAAACTGATGGTTCATAAAGTGAATATGCATCCAAGTTGACTGGCTTTTTAGGGTCGAGATGCCTACCTCCCTCGTTATGTCAGTCGCATGAGAAGGACCAGAGGTGAAAGATTCACATATCTGCGGATTCAACAAAAGAATACCACACTTAGTGACATAGCTTGTTTGAATTGAGAAATACTGCCCTAACATGGAATCAACAACTTAGACATAGGAGGGACAGATCATTCCATGTTTCAAGAAAAGAATCTAGATGCAAGTACATCCAGAAGAGAAGGAACATTATAACTCGAGAGGGAAAACCGTCAAATAGGCCAAGTAGTTTTTGGTAATTGAGACCAAACATACATGATACTGCAGCTCAGACATGGCAAGCGGAAGCAGCATAAAGCAAGACATGAGTAGAATCTAGCCAATTGCTCTCCCTAGTATCAGTCTCATACAATGAAGTACTCCAAACCCATCTCCCACCATCTTTTCAAGAAGCAAGTAGCACCCACCCACTCATGTGGGTTCAGACAAAGGTTGAGCTGAATAAGGCCCCTTGCAAGATCTAAAGTAAAAGCTATTCAATGACATTTGAAGATTGGCAACGTTTCAAGGACTCACGTTACAATGTTCACCGAGGCGAGACCTGAGATAAGGCAACAGTTTCTTCCACTCCTTCCAGGTCTTACCATTAGCACCTGTCCACAAAACACACCCGATCATCACCCGCATAATTTCAACGTTCATCAATCGACTCCATTATAGAGGAGAAACGAACAAAAATCCAAACTTTCGCGCGCGCGTTAACAGAGAGACCAACCTCGAGGATTGACGACGAAGACGAGATCGCGGCGGCGAGAGGCGGAGAGAGACCCGCCTCCCAACAGGGTACGGTCAAAGGGGAGATCTGGAGGAGGAGCCATGGAGCGTTGCTCTGCTCTCGCGACGACCCACGAATTCGCCATTAGAGATGGCGGTGCTCTTCCCCATGCCATCTGATAATAATAGCACCCCATGCGTTTTTTCACCACCTCAAGGTTCGTGAAAATAGAAATTAACTCTGCGGGCGCTGTCCGGTCTGCTTTGTCTTCCCCACCGTCGTCGTCGCCGCTGCCGTCGTCGTCAGTGGTCAAAGAAGCGGGCGCTTGAAGCAGAGACGGCTGGAATTGTTAGTTGTCAGTTATGAGACGCAGGAAAGTAAAGAGATGGGAATGGGGGAGGCACCGAAACGAAATGTACCGAGATGGGATAGACGATGTGAATCGGCTGTCCTGACGAGAGACCAACGTGGGTTTATTAAGCAAAGCTTAGAAGTAGGGGATTGAGACAAAAAGACAGACAAGTCATCCGATACGGTTTCTGCTTCTCCGTGCCTTTACATCGTTTTCCACGATGACGACGACGACGACGACGACGAAAATGAGGATCTAATCGGGTCAGGCCGGGCCCTCATGTGAAGAAATTTAGCTATTTAGAATCGCTGAGGAATAGGAATTTTTTTTTTTTTGGGGTCAAAATGAGGAACAGGATTGAAGAGGGAAGAGAGAGCATATATGGACAGAGGAAAAGGGATGGAACAGACTCAGAAGGGATTAGGCAAATCTGGCATGAATTGGTCCGCTCAATATTATGCATCTTAAATCCCTCTAAATATTTTTAAATTAGGAGGGATTTGTATATTACTTAGTAGATTTATTATTCTTTCTCACATATACTCTAATTTTATATCGGTTTAAAAATACATTAACGTATGTTATAATATATGTTCTCATCTGTTATCCTTCGCTAGCATTCAATCAACGTTACAACTCAATCCCTTTAAACCTATCTTTTTTTCTCTCGTGGTTGTCTAAATCTGTTAAATTCCTATGTAAGAACTCAACCCAGACTGAGGGTAAGTTTTGCGACGCACTGAATACGATTGACTTGAACGAACGGAGCCAATAGAGATTTTCCTAATCAGTCTCATTCGACGACATGAACATTCCATAGTGTCTCCCTGGTTGAGCCGCGAGAGGTTGCCTTCATTGTCGGTTCTTTTGAATCAAAAGAACCCGACTTCTTGCATGGACAGAGCTCGGCTCAATTTTTCTGAAATTGGTAATGTATAACTTCAGGTAAAACCCACGTGACATAAGGATTGCTAACGTGAATGGGACTCATCTGGTGAAACTTGAGCAACCTTTGGAGGCCCTCTATGGCACGCCATAACCATTCTTGAATGGCCTAATCAAATTGATCCCACACAAATGCAGCCAAATTCCATTCGTAGCCTAAATACAAAGGTTATTGGCATAATGTCAATCCACAGCTCGACGTGACCCTGTAAGCTTAAACACGTTCTAGGGAGCAGGAGAACAAGAAAATAAAACAGTTAGTTCAAATGATCAGCATTACAAACAGACATATCTAAATCACTTTTCAAAAGGATCCCTATTTGCTCCAACTGCCGACGACACAAACTTGAAAGGACATCAATACGACTGCCGTACAAAATCCGAAGCCACTTACGCCAAGGGATCCTATCTTCTGGACTTCCCTTTTGATTTTGAATCGAAGTGATGTTTCCTCAGTTTCTTCTTCCGGGGTAAACCTGCCGAACCGCCGCCTTCTCTGAACGGCATTCCCATCAGAGCCAACAGCCTTTGACCCTCCTGATCCGTTTTTGCGGTGGTTGTGATACACACGTCCATCCCCCTCGGTTTGCCTAGAGCATCGTACCTGATCTCTGGGAAAACACTCTGATCCCGGATGCCAACACTGTAATTCCCATGTCCATCACAGCTATTTGCATTTACACCTTGGAAGTCTCTCGTCCGGGGAAGCCCCAGGTTGATCAGCCGATCCAGGAATGAGTACATAATCTGTCATTACAGAGAGATGAAAACGCAGCAACGTCTTATAGCAAATATTCATGGCTGCAGGTGGCAATTGATTGAGAGTGACAAAGAGAGCAGGACCTAAATTGTTACAACAGTTCTCGATAAATCAAAAGAAGAGGATGGGAAGGTGGAAAATTTCTTGGAATTGAGGTTTATTCGTTTTAGTATAAACAGAAGTTTGCAGGGCTTGTACAGCTCAGGGTGCTGAGTGTAAGAGGTAACAGAAAACTCAAAACAGAAAGGTCCAGTTACAAGATAGTCTGTACAAATGAGCGGGCTACTTTGATAATTATCCTTTGGTAAAAGCATCTATATTCTCAGCAAATTCAACAAGCACGGTGAAAACATATTATGAAGCGAGACGCCAGTTATGACATGATCCAGATGAAATAAAAAAAGAAAAAAATCATAAACTACCAATGCTAGCATCCTGTGAAACGTATTAGAAGGTTTCGCGTTCTATAGCGACAGCGAGTATAGGAGATATAGTGCAGTGGCAGAGAAAACTTGTCGATGTAGCAAGTAGCAAGCTCAAAGTAGTACAATTTCGACGGACATACAAACAAGAGGACTACATTAAGTTATAAATCTAATTTTCCAGATCGTGCTTTGCATTTCTAAAAGTATTGTTAACTCATGAATAAAAGCAAACATGCAAAGTATTATGAACACTGCCAACATCAATTCCTTTCCAAGAACTTCCACATACCACAACAACAAACTTCTGGGCCTCAAGTAGGAAATAAAAATAACTGAAGGATCACTTGTGCTCACATTTCCTCGGAGAGTAACCGCAATACCGAGCGGTTGACCTTCTCTGATCTTGAATTGAGCAAGGGAGACTCTGGCTCGTGTCTTTATAGGCCTCTGCCCCGTAATAAGCGCCATATCATTCATGGCTGCATCCAGTCCCTTTGCATTTTGAGCAGCATCTCCAATACCGCAATTCACCACAATCTTTTCAATCTTCGGAACCTAATTGATCCCAAGTTCAAAAGCTGAGAGACTGAGCTAATTCATTGCCAATTGAACACCAAAGACCTAAAGGATTAACTCATCGTAGCAGATGATTATCATTAATGGCCAGATAACACACGAAAGTGCTCAAAAGCTGGGATTTGAAATCAAGGAATGTGTGTGGAAATTTTCTAAAGATGGCGATGATATTTCAATTTCCGATAAAGAAGTATCCAATCACGGCACCGTACAATCATATGAACCGCAGCTTCCACCGAAATGTGTGTTACCTCTATAAGCTATTACGAAAATGCGCGGGCCTCCGGCCAAAAATTTCCAGTACAACGAACTGCTATTATACCCGTGAGCCGGTCGATTCCTACTCAATTACTACCGCGACAAAAGCCTCGGCCGAATCGAAATCATTACCTGGTGGATGTTAGCGTAAGAGAACTCATCCTTGAGCAAGGGCACGATCTTGTCGAGATAAACGGCCTTGAGCCTGTGCGGCTTCTCTGCCTCCGACTTCTCCACCAACACTATCCCATCGGAAGCCCTCACCGAGACGACGAGGCCGGCGTCCGCGCTCCTCCGCCGGCACACTCGCGCGACGGACGGGGGAGCCGCGGGGCGCAGGAGTTGGCCGTGGAAGGACGACGAGGCGGCCGCGGCGGGCAAACGCGAGGCGCACGCCATGAGGCCGGCGGGGGGGGGTGTGGGAAACTCTGTTGAGCTCTGGCTGTGGCTGTTGTTATCGAGTGGATAGAGGAGCGTCGAGCGAGCAGCGACGATGGCGAGACGCTCGAGGGGATTGAGCTTTATTCACAAGAGTGCCACTGAGGAAGAAAAGTTGGCGGGCTTCGATGTAAATATTGGATGTTCCGAGGGGTTTTTTTTTTTTCTCTTAGGTCCGTGGGTCTGAATTGCGGAGTAGATAAGGACTCGATCCATTTCGAAGAGGTGGACGTCGCGACTCACGACGTTCCATTTTCACGAGCAGAATGCAACACTACTTCTCTACTTTCCTTTCTTTCCTTTTTTTCTTTTTAACCTGCGGCAATTCGAAGGTTCGAGATTGGCGTATGCATCCGTCGTTTGTAATCAGTAAATCTCTCCACATACTTGAGATTTCGTAAAAGATAAATAATCCTTATTATTAAGATAATTACAATGAAACTTCTCTAAAATAATATTAAATGGACATAATTTTCGTACGACGCTTTCTTTAATATCAAAATTTTTCACGGGTCTTCAGTTTTTTTTATAGAGTTTCGCCACGTGCAATTATCGACAAGTCACGTCAACTGAAAATGCTATTAAAATATTATCACATCAAATTTTCAACATCCCAAATCGAAATTGATATCTTATGATCGTTTTCTGAAAAAAAAAAAAAGTGACATTGAATTGAACTGATAAAAAATAAAAATTATGATATTTTTAATGTTTTTTTGGTAACAAAAATCCCAGCGGTCAATGTAACCTCTTGTCCCCCCTGCTGGCGTCTTTCATCACTTACACAAGCACCAATCAAGCCATCATTCAACGAGAGAATGTTTCCAACAAAGGCAAGGTAAAAATTTGGTATGAAGTAGGACAATAAGCCCTTCGTCAAGGCAGAAAAAGCTAAGAGAGAACGAGAAGAGGGTGTCGAGAAAATGCTTTAAACTTTAATCCACTAAGAAAATAACAATCTATTCTAGATTTTTTTTTTAAAATTATAAGTTACCGTGGAATCCATTATATGTTATTACTCTTCACTTTCACAATGGCCCAGAGACTTCTTTTTTTTTTTTTTTTGGGTCGAAGCCCAAAGACTTTATTCTGGCACAATCCATCATTTAAATTTAACCATGAGATCATGGATGAAGTGCATTGCCGTTCAGAAAACGTGGGAAAGTTCACACCTGCTGCAATTATGAGTCCTTTGATTTTTACACATGCAATATAGTTCACCTTAAACCCCAGCCTGCACAAACACTCCTCACTACTTCCTCTTCTTCGATTTTTACACATGCGCATACGTCGACACACCTGACGCCTAAGTTTTATTTCTAGGTCGCACGACGTCTCTGTACCTCAAAGCCATATACAGAGTCCCAACAAAAATCTATACAAAGCCTATTGGAAGAACGGCTTCCGATGATCTTCTCTCTACTTCCGCAAACTGCCGTTACCATTTCACAAGGATATTTACAATCCTACAAAAACCACAAGCCCAAACTTCAGTTACTGACCCAACAGTTTGCAAATCCCCCAGCTCGGCGATCCTTTGTGCATCTTGTTCTCCACCGCTAATATTAATCTTCAAAAGTCAGATGCAGTTTTTCCCCAATGATGCCCGACCTGAAGGGGTCAAGGTTGTTTAAGTTACAAGTTACGCAGACAGAATTAGGCTTCCAGCTTTTTCGGGGAGGAAATTGAAGGAACTGCCAGATTTGGACTTCTCAGGACCACCCTCATACGAAGCAAACAAGCTTTGCTGCTACAAATAAAGAGAGTACATTAATTCTCCAATAAGTAACGCAAATCTCTCAACACATTAAATCACAAAGAATAGCTACTAAAAAAAGCACTTACATATTTCTCGAATTCTGGACTTATCAAATTTGCGCAGAGATTTTTCATCAAGAGCAGTGCCTGAGGAAAAAAAAAAGAAAAAAGAAATGGATGAATAGGTTAGATACGATAAACAGCAATACAAGGGGCACAAGTACAACACCATCCTCCAAAAATGTGCCACAATTTTCTGAGATATATCACTTGAGTAACACTTCCCAATCCCAAGCATCACCAAACCCTGCCGTCAGTCCACACCCACAGACAAAATGGAGACTCGATATCAACACAATCAAGAGAATCGACCACTAGTTACACACCACCACTCACTTTTTGCAAGAGTAATATTTTATTGGAAAATTGCACAGCCAGCCCTAAACATTATTGATGTGCAATCAAGTCTTAAACCTTCTGAACAATGTAGTCAAGCCTTAAAACATTTTAAAAAGGTGTGCAATATGATATGGGAAATTGCCTAATGGCTCTAGAACTTGCCAAGGCAGCCTTAATTGCATTTCTTTAGTGTGGGTTTGGAAGTTGAATATTTGGTATCTAGTTATGGATCTAGAGTTCATTCAAGTAAATCACAATCCAGAGGCCACAAAAGCAGCTGCATCACTTGATACGGACCAAACCATTGCACGATCCTAAAGACCAACATACATCCACAACAAGCAGAACAAACATACAGCCGAGCATTTGCATTAGGCGTCTATAGACAAGACTGCTGCTTTTCTATTCCAAATTGCGGTTTCAAAAATATCTCTCAGATCAAAGATATTGAGAAAATCTAATCCATAGACTACTCAACACCAAACACCTGGAAAAGCACCGCTGCAATCAAAGTCATAGTAGCATAAGCTACACAAGTATGAACTTGCTTTCAGAAAACACTCCTAAAAACATTTCCTGAAGGACCAAATCCCAATATGTAAGTCAATGCAGTCCCAACATAAGGATATACGGATTAGAGGCATACCGTTTCCATATTTATAGGGTCCATCTGCTTCAATCTCTGTAGGTGACCACTGGCATCTGGGTCAAAAACGCTGCCGATGAAACTATAAACTTGCGCGAAATCTGGCATAACTGGATCAGAAAAAGCATATATCAGGAATAAGTAACAAAACCCGTCTAAAAATGAGAAAGAAAACATGCAAGTTAATCTGAACATTTTTGCATCGGATTTGTTTGCTTCATAGTCTAATCAGACCGTATCCCATGATAATCACAAATGGTAAACGCATTTGGCTAGCAAACATTCCAAAGCATAAAATGTGGAAGAACGAATACAAGAATAACATCTATAATTACTATCCGTGACAAGAAGTTGCATCAGTCACTGACACTAGAACTCTCCAAAAACGTGATAGCAAGAGAGAAACATTGAAATAACAAATAATCTGAGCTTCTTAACCTAGCGCCAGCATATAAAGACATAGCTATGGAAATTGAGAACAAGCCTCCTCCATAGCCACGCCCTCTTGACATGGGATTATGGCTGTCGATGCATTTCGTTCATTCAAAACTAGTCAGGCAACTTTATCTAATGCATGGCCATTCCACGATTAATATTTTCACAATGTCAGGCATAGTGAAGCAAGGTGCCTATGGTCATGCATAAAATCTGCACATTTTTATTAAAGAATACTGACAAAAAAAATTAATAGCTATTGCATGAATAGAAAATGGTCCTATTTTGTTAGCTTAAATATCACACTGAAATTTACCATTTTCAGCAGTTCTTTCAATGACTTCTAAAAAAAATAATCCAAAGGGAACTACGCAAATCCCACTCAAATTCAAATAGCTTTATCTCTTTCCCAGTTTAGTTTTCCTTCTTCCATACAACAACCAAATGGAGAACTCTTTTTTCCAAAAAAAAATAAAATAAAAGAGAACGAATATCTTTCCAATAAATTATTGATGAACAACCATGTTCACCTCTCTGATACTAACCTCTAAGATGTTTCCGTCGATCCACAGGTTCAATCGGTTGACCATTTGGCCTGGACCTTGGTGCACTGTCATTACTACTGCTGTTGCCACAATTACTTGGAACTGGTTGGCCAGAAATTTGCACATCTACATCAAAAGGAGGGGGAAAAAAGAATACTGAGCATAAAGTGGTCTATATTCAGGAGGAAACGCTAGCTGCAATACCACCTACATAAGATTACAGCAAAAGGTAATAAGAAAACCTTTTGTCCCCTGTGATGCACTCATTGCAGGTACAGAGTTATGACTCCATGAAGACAAGGCTACACCTGTAAGGGAATTCCCAAGCAATGTTGATCTATCAGGTCCGACAACATGCCCGGGTTCCAAAAAAGCAGATGAAACTTGAAATGGCCCGTTGACTTGGGAAACAACCGGAGCTGCAAGAATTGAATGTCAGTTCATCATTCATTATCATAGTAAGCAGCACTGAAAAGAAAGGCTCGGCATCTGTAAAACCTTTAGGTGCTTTCTGTGGGTAAGGGTGGGCAGCTTTCCTTTTTGGCCGTGGCGGTGGTACATGTTCACTTGTCCCGTTCTTTTGAACCTTTAAAAAGTACTTTTGTGCATGGCTACGAATCTGCAAAGGCAATAAAAAGAAGTAAACTTAGTTAAAAGTTTGCAGTATTCAAGATGAATATCCAGATAGAAAACCAAAAATGTTGATAAAATAGGAAATGATGTAAGAGGTTTTATGCTGATATGGTACACACATCGCATGAGATAACAAGCTACAAAGCAGCAAGAGCTCAAGTGACAACATGTACAACAGTAACCATGCTGAAAGGATCTCATACACTCCAGTAAACTGGGATTATATGATCAATACAGTTTATTTAAGTTATTGCATTACCTGAATAACTGTTTTTGATCCAACAAAAGCTTCAATCTTCTTCCAATCACGATCAAACCTAAGTCAGGACAATTAGTCAAAATGAGAAATTACAGTCAAAAGGAATTCAGCTGCATGCACAAAAAAGTTAAATCTTATTTCTCAGGGATCACGAACAATCATCTGTCATATGCCTATGGAAATCAAATCTTATAGATGACTGATCCACAAAGAATGGAATCGGATCAAGCAAAATAGCCTCAGTTGCTTGTGGTCATCAATTGATTAAAAGCAGGAAGTAAAAAATTTTGCAAATAAAACCTACGATGACACCATTGCAGATTCAAAGCAACCCATTATGGCGGTTGAAATCTGTCCACTTTCCCACCATGAATGTGGCCCTTGGGGATCAATTAATATCAAACAGAGGCAGACCAAATGCAATCTAACCACATCTCCACATATGCAAGTTTCATATCCCAAACCCAGATTCCAGGTTGCTCAATCACATATTAGGAGATGGAACACTCAAAAGTAAGTTGAAGCAGTGCAAACAGTAACGTGATTCGTCTGACGATCCTCTGTTATTTAGGGCACAACGAGACAAACAGAGGGAGAGAAGTATGACACCGTCAATAGTAACTGCCCAAATTGTCAGCTTATCTAGGAAACTAACCTCGGTCATAATAAAACCGGAGCCTGGAGCAGAATGGTCTGAACTCCTAAGAAGCAGACATCTACTATTTGCCTAGCTTGATCAAGTGATCTAACTGAGGATGATCATTGACTGGAGAGATGACCAGACATCTACAGCAGCTTCACATGATAAGTCCTGGAAACAAATGTGACGACGTCCTAGCTAGAACAGCAAAGAAACTTCGAGAATACGCCCTGATAAAGAGCAGACAACCAAGTTGCAGAAACTGACATCGTTTGACAACCAAATCACAAAACCGATCAAAAATGCCAACAACGAAGTCCCAATTCGAGTAATCCGTGTAATGAAGGACCAACGGAGAGCTGTTCTCCATCGGGTCCCCCACGCAACCCAATGAGATCAGCTCCCGAAATCACCAGGCAAACAGTCCAAACATGAACTCGACCCCGACATCTGGACTAAACTGATCAATAGCCTAAAAACTGGCCTACGTCACTTACAGGTGAAGCGCTTCCAGGAACTTGTCGTGCTCCTGATCGGTCCAGCTCTCCCTGGACTTGGTGATGGTGTACGGCTTGCGCACCTTCTTGCTCGGATCCTCCGCATAGGACGCAGCGTTCGCGGCCGAGCCCGACGTGGCGACGGTCGAAGGCGGCGGAGAACCGGCGTTGACCCCCTGGATCCCCATGTTCGCGGGATCGAAGAAGTAAAACCCTTGCGCCGGGTTCGGGTTCCCGGACACCATAAAGCTAAGATTCGTCTCTCTTCCTCTCGGCCGATTCTGAGTTGGGATTTGTTCTGGCGATTGATTTTTCGGGTTTTGTCGCGTCGTCGCTGTAGTGGTGGCGGTGGTGGTGGTGGTGGTCGTCGTCGTCGTCTTTGAGGGAGACGAGAAATGTGGTCTACAGGTGGCACGAGCGAACCGACTTTTAGACGTGGATGGAGAGAGAGAGTTTTAGCTCTTTCTCGGGCGGGGAGGGGAAATGATCAGACCGGGTTTGAGCCGCACACGTGGCGGAATTCGGTGGCGCGAATGGTTTTAGGTGATGCTCGTGCTGACAGGTGGCATTTCCTTACTGCGGAATACAGGAATTTGAAAAATCGCCCGCTGTGAAGGCTGAGCACTCGACTCTCTTCCTCTGTTTCAAATCGGAGCGTCAGAGAGTTTTTTTACCGGCCCTTTTTACCATTAATCTATTACTCTTGCGTTTGTTTACGCTTCACTAAATCCAGATCACGAGATTCGCATAGCCCAACAATGTAACCGTTCTTTCAAATTAAAGGAGACAGTTTTTCCAGGGAAATTTTTTAAATATTGGTAAGAAGTGAGAGTTTGAAATGAAACTTATTTTAAATAAAGATCTAAAGCGCTCAAATTATTTCCAAAAAAAAATCTAACCGAAAGTCATTTGCATTCTTTATTTATTTGATTTTTTTAATTTTTCTATTTTTACTTTTTACCATTTCTTTTTTTCTCCCCTCCCCTTTCTAGGACATCTCCGGCCTCAGACAATGGCAACCCTCACGGATTTCGAGATAGGGCTACCCTCGCCAGATCCGGCAAGGGTGATGGTAGCCCTTGTCCACACAAGGGCTTCCCTCGACCTACCCCCGCGAGGGTCACAACTCACAAGGGTAGCTCAATGTCGGCCCAGAGGCAAAAAGAAAAAAAGAAATGGCAAAAAGTAAAAATAGAAAAATAAAAAATACTCAAAAAATAAAAGACGAAAATATCCTCCGATCAGGCCCTTTATGGGAATTGTGTTTGTGAGTTGAGGTGGTCAATTAAAATTCTCTACTCTCTAACTGTTAGTCTGTTATGTGACTTCAAAGCAAAATGGAAATCCGAAGAAAGCTTACAAATTTTTCAAATTTTCATATCCAAATGTTCAAGCGCCATTAGAATTTTTATTAACTTGGCCCGAATTTCAAACTTAGTCGTATCCCAATAGTCGCTCCGGGTTCATATTTTTGAAATATACTCAAAAAGGACTTTGGTGGAATTTGGGTATTATACTTCTTCGAGCTGCGTAGTCTTCGAGCACCTAATTTGTCAACGGTCAGATGGCACGCCACGTGGCACTTGCGATTCTCCCCTGTCGATTACCAACTGCATCTTTTGCCAGAGGGTTCGTGGAAGAAAAAAAAAACAGCAGCGCCATCCAAAGTGCGAATGTTCTAGCGTGGTCGAGAAAGGGGTGTCAATGGGCCGGATCGAGCCGGATATCAGCCCGGCCCGATCCGGCCCGAAATGAGCAATACCATGCTCGGTCCGGACCAGGCCGGGACGGATTCGGGCCGATTTGTTTTTTTCTTTCATTTTTCTTAAAAAAAAAATTGAATCAAAATCAATTAACAAATCATCGAAAAAATATAAAAAGAAAATAATTAAAAAAAAACCAGGTATTAAAAAAAATTTGACGCCAGGCCAGGCCGACCCGTCCGGCGCGGGCCAAATTGACAGCCCTAGTCGAGATCGTGGTAACCGTTGCTTTTCCTGGTAAATGGTAGTTAACTTCTAAGGTCAATAGATGGAATTGTTCAATATATAAGAATGCCCAACAAGTAGCCGATCGTAAGAAGACCCGTGGAGAAAACCCTTTAGGTGAACGCGAAGATAAAAACAGTGTCCTTGGACAATGTACACTCATCTCATTTGGAAGCTGGAACAACACACAACACGATGAGTAGAGAGATGCCCATATCCTTTCCCAATAGAAAGGGAAGCACAAGCGAAAAAGGGCAAAAAAAAATCGAGGCAAGGACGCTTTACAAATATGATCTGGAGAGAATACAACCGCGAGGAGATGTATAAAAATGAAGAAGAAAGAAAACACGCCGTGATCCGCTTGAGAACTCGCTAGTCAATCCACCGGGTAATCCCGTCATCATCCCCTACAACTGCCAAAATTTCGATGCGGACTTCCAGCACCGCCTGGAATGCAGTATAAGAGCGATTGAGAGAGGGAAGAACGTTGACAGAGAAGAAAAGTGGAGAACCGTTTGTTCAATCCCATATTGACTACACGCTGTAAATAAAAAGGAACAAAAGGGACTTACCTGAGGATTCCGACAATTAACTAGCTTGCATTCGTCCAGAGAACCTTCCAACGTCCAACTTTCCCAAACATCGAAGCTGTGACTGGCAAATACGAATTCCATTCGTCTATTGATCTGCACATCACAATGAAAATGAAGAACCCTCTTAGAAGTCAAGTAAAAACTATAAAAGTTCTTGGCGGAATACCTCCTCTCACAACAATCAAAACTCTAAAGTAAAGGACAAAAACAAAAAATGATCTAAAACTAGTTGGGGATTGTAAGGAAAAACAAAAGCAGAAAATAAAGTCATATGTCATACAATCACTTGCACAGGAAGCTCAACGTCCTAAGCACACACTTCAGAAGCTTCTGTCAACTCATTCATTTATGACTACCCTCGATTAATTTCCTTTTTTTTTTTTTTTGGCTAGAGAATGACTTCCCCTAATTTTGACACAGGCTTGGTGACTCCTATCCAGACTCTTCAATGGAAAAACCATTTACTCAATGCTCATACAATTGTATGGCAGTCGGTTTGAACTAAAACATCATTATCACGTAAATGACGGTGGAATTATAAAATCTCACAAGCAGCATCAGACTGACTTCAAGAAACACGACAAGCATCCCTACAGAACTTCTGAAATAATCAGAAAAAATGGTAAACATTTTCAGTACCTGCAATAACTTCCCGCCAGCAGCAAAAGATCGCAAACCAATTGTCTCCTGAATGAATAGTAACCATGCTATCATGTCAGCACAACATTTTTCTTCTGAAAAGAATGTCAGCAAAAACCTAAGCACTAGCAAAATAGTGCTTCCGGATAGCCAACAAGTTTGACTACATTCGCAGAAAAGTATATAAGAATTATTGGGAGCAAAGGGTTCTTCTCAACAAACCTTGCCTCTCAGAACAACAAGAAACTGTGCTGCAGGATCCCTTTTAGTTACGTTACATATAGTATCTAGGAACCAGCCACCGCCTTTTACTCTTTGCCTGGAGACATGGAACGCAGGATGATCTTTGGCATATAGAGCTATGACATACCCATCTTTCAGCAATTCCCCAGGCCTCCCAGAAAGATTCCTGACTGACTTATGAGGTTGGCTCGGAGTAGAATCTTGCATTGAATCGAGAGGCGTTTTCCTACTTCTGGAGTCTTCAGGAGAAGCAAAACGTGAACTTGAACTTAAAACTTGATCTGTGCCACTCATAGCAGTGTCATCTTCTCGATTGGATGCACTTTCTTTTCCTAAAGCAGAAGGGTCATCAAATTTTTGCCCTGATTTTTGACGACCGTGCCTCTTCTTCGCTTTCTTACCAGATCGACTACGCCTTGCTTCAGGTCGTGCAACAATGTTTTGAGACAAACCTGAACCCTGATTGTGGTTTGAAGACTCTTCTAATTGACTAGTGCCCACCTTCTGTGTGCTTTCTCGACTTAGTTGGATAACATCTGTCACTTGTGCCACTGAAGAAACCAGAAGACCACTTTCTCTGTCTCGGGAATCAAACTTCCGATCTTCCTTTGCTATTTCACTTTCTTCCTCTTCCTCATCAGATACAGTATCTTTCGGAACCACGCCATCAAAAAAGTAAGTCTGCAACATTGAGATGGCTTTCTCCCGTATTTCCATCCACACTTCTTCACTATAATCAGCACTTCGTGGTAGTATCAACACATTAGGCATTTCCCTTACCTGAAGCAAAGGACAATTTTCTGAGTAAATATTGCAATCACATCTGAATTATTAGTAGAGCAATATCAAATTAAGCCAATGCAATATACACAAGGACAATAACTTTATGCTAGTGCAAGCCCTGTTATGATAGAAAAGTGATTGTGCAAGTTACAAAAGATGGAGTGTAGATGCAATATCAGAAACTGGATGGTTCATTAGTAAGACAAAGATATTCCAGGGGAAAATGCTTCAAACAAAAAAAAAAATCTCAAAAAAAGACCAATAAATTATAAAACACCATAGCTTTCAGACTGGAGCTCCAAAAGTTGACATAGTAATCAGTCCTATTAGAAAGTCCAACCCAAAAGCTTAAGCTATTAGGTGGAGGGAGACTACATGAATATAAAGAACATACAACACCCACCCACAAGCAATGTGGGACAACAACAACAACTTCAACACCCCCTCTCACGTGCAAGCAATCTGCACGTGGAAATTAACTAATGGGGTGGGTTCACATACGCGGAAAGGAATAACACTGGCTCCGATACCATGTTAGAAAGTCCAACCCAAAAGCTTAAGCTATTAGGTGGAGGGAGACTACATGAATATAAAGAGCATACAACACTCATCCATAAGCAATGTGGGACAACAACAACAACTTCAACAAGTCCTAACTGCAAAACATAATGGCACTATTTAAAAGCTGCATTCAGAGGGTTACTCATTTGAAGAAGACATGTAACCAAATGCTAAAAGGAAATTTGGACAGTGAAAAACTAGTATCCCGCATGAACGAGTAAAAATCATAATCCAGTAGGCTTTCAAGAAAAGAACTACACACATGTTATCATACATCATACAAAGATAAAAATCATACCCATGCTTCCATCCATTGTGGCCCTTCAGCGCCATCCAGGGCACATCCAGCCAAGGTACCATCAATGAGAAGCTGCTTTACCACACAATCATCCAGCAACTGACAGCTGCCCGTATTTACAAGAAATGCCCCTGCACATACACAAAAGATATCAATCTCCAAGAAGATAAGGGAAGTCAAACTTCTTCAGAGAGACTTTTCAGACAAAAGCGTACCGGGCTTTACATGCTGCAAGCATTCTGCATTAAGAATCTGGATAGTTTCGTTTGTGAGTGCACAGTGAAGAGAGACAATATCACTGGCTGCGAGCAAATCATTAAGAGTTTCCATTCTCCGGGCAGAGGCAGGAAAGGATACGGATGGCCTGAGCACTTTCCCATTCCCCTGTGTTTTAGGGAGGAAATAAAATGTGAAAGAACTAATCTTAGTGACCATACATTGGATTAAAATATCAAGATAACACTGCAGTTGAGGACTTCAGTGGGTTGCTCTTGCGATAATGGAAAGATTGCAATGACAATCTGTACTTCTAGGACAAACCCGGCTACAATTTCTCAGAAAGAGCAACCATTATGTTCAAGTTACTGCCTTAACTTCCAACATTAAGCCACGTTCCAAACTTTTAACACAACTCTAGTTGGATGAACCATTGAGGCTGTTATTCTCGAGCAAGACATGGTGATTATTTTGATATATCATGAAGCAACAAGCTAAAATTCTAAAGCAACAGATGAACAACCCAGTAAGTTCTCCATAAATGGAATAGCTCATATTATGAAGCAACCATAGCAACAATAAGACAAATTAAGTAGCCACACCCAGTTCAACACCCATTCCTTCACTAAGATAACTACAAAAGACATCACATCTTAATGACGAGAGGGACAAGGCAACATCCCCTCTAGCCACTGAGAACGAGGCAACCCAAAACAACATAAGGAGAAGATATTCAACTAACTGAACCAACGAACCATACAATCCTTTTCGAGCAGTCTAAACAGAAATAAAGAACCAACTGAAGGAGATGGAGCAGCAACTGACCAGCTCAATGCAACAAGGAAACCCCAAACTTGAATTAACTTTAACATATATATAATGTCACACCCAAAATGCGCTTCAACTAGCTATGTAACCCTATAAGTTCACATTACAGCCTAATGACAGCATAACGTTACCCCTGAACGATCGATTGAAAGGAGAGGCACACACTTTCAAGCCAAACGAACTGCAAAAGATAGCAAGTCTCTTACATCGACGACATCGAAGTAGAGCACGCTCATCTTAAATGCCAATCCGCGCGTAGCGAGCGACCTGGCGGAGGTCGATCTGCCTATAATCCCGAGCACCAAGCCGCGGCACCTCCTCATCCCCCTACAGAGAGGCTGCACCGATCCGAGCCACCCCGAAGCGGAGAGCGCGTGCCGAGCCAGCAAATGCGTCCTCCGGAGCAAGCTCAGGACCAGAGCCATGACCGTGTCCGC
This sequence comes from Rhodomyrtus psidioides, assembly GCA_021437785.1. NCBI lineage: Eukaryota > Viridiplantae > Streptophyta > Magnoliopsida > Myrtales > Myrtaceae > Rhodomyrtus > Rhodomyrtus psidioides. The sequence goes on from JAILYB010000112.1 coordinate 1,524,219, forward strand.
GATCTCCTCAGCTCGAGAGGTGTCGACGTGGACGAGGCGGAGCCCCAGCTCGGCAGCGAGGGCGGAGTCGACGGCGCGGTCGGCGGAGCCGAGGCAGAGGACGAGCTGGTAGGGGCGGAGGCGGCGCTGGGCGGCGCGGGGGAGGAAGGCGAGGGAGTGGAGGAGGACGGCGGAGGCGGAGTCGATGGTGCGGTCGGAGGAGGCGAGGCGGCTGAGGGGGACGTGCTCGACGGAGGCGACGCCGGCGAGGGAGGACTGCTCGAGGGAGCACTCTTCGATGCAGTTGAGGGTGACGACGAGGGGGAGGGACGAGGGGTCGGGCTGGTGAGGCACCACCGCGAGGGAAGATCCGGCCATTGTCGCGGCGGCGGCGGCGGACAGTGGCGAGTGGGATTAGGGTTTTAGTGCCGGAGGATTTGGGGCATTTTTCAGGTTGATGAAGGTGGTGGAGGTGGTGGTGGTGGTTGTTCGGATCTTAGTGTGGGCGTTACGGTGTGGAGCTGTTTTCGTGTCTCTCTCCCTCTCTCTCTCTCTCTCTCTCTCTCTCTCCTGAGGTTGAGGAAAACGTCTGCGAGTCACGCGCTCCGCGAGGGTCCGGTTTGGCCTGCTTCGCCCTTCGTCATTTTCAATTTTTCATTGCTCTTTCCCTCTCCTTTTTTTTTTTTTTTTTGGGTCTCGTGGAGTTTCTTCTTTCGTTTTTAGCGGGCTCAAAATTCATTAGTAAAGAAGATATCATATTTTTCCCCGTCATTGTCCAACGTTGCCGTTTTTGAGTCTCCATTTACGTTTTGAGATAGACATAATGCCCAAAATAATCCGTTGTCCGAGGAATATTCTTCATCAGCATATATGCTTCTTAAGGCTAATGGGCACGTAATATCATTTGGCTACAAAGTTCCCCAACTCATCACCTCAAAATTGATGGACAGCGGTGGGAGCCTGCTCGAAGTACCTTTTTCTATATAAAATCAATTAAAAATACTTTTATTTTACCAAAAATTTCATAATAAAAAAATTACTTTCCATAATTTTCATTTAGTTAGAAATTCAAAAAAAAAATCTTATTATAAGAAAATATGATTTGCCCCGATCGCCTCGAATCTCCACCTTAGAGAGAAGAGGGGTGGGAACATTAGAACAGAGTTTTACAACCTGCACACAACACATAGCGCATATAATATGACTTGTTGTTTTTGATTTATAAAAAACATTTTTTTATAAATGGACTAACACAGCTTTTCTTCAAATAAATAAACCCTAAAAGAAGAAAATCGCGAGAAACAAAAAGCTTCGCCCAAACCCTCAAATTCATCCTGTTAAGGTCGCTTTTATTGGATATATTTCAACGTAGAACAAGCGAAATCCCACAATTGAGGTCACAGTTCACAGCGTATAAAGGATCAAGATGCCTGGACAGAGTCTCTGAGATTGGATACGTGCAAACAACCAAAGCTACAGCCTACCGACATCACAAAATAAGCCGAGGAATTCACCTTTCCATAGTGCCATCCACACACTCGAGCACAACAGCTAAGAGCCATCCAACACGACAATCCAGATAATACGAAAGCTATACAACAAGCGCACGCGCGCGCATACTCTTCAGATACACAACAAAAGGTTTGCTGCCCGATAAAGCTCACAACGAGACCTTGACTACAGGAGTTGGATGATCACCAGCAAAATTTGAGTAAGAGGAACAAAACTGAAGTTTAGGACACACTGACGCACTACCAACAACTGCAGCAACCACGTTATATATGTTACAGGATCGTTTGAACAGCTGTTGGCAGTCCGGAAGTCAGCTAAAGGAAGTTTATTGGATGACCTCTTCAGCTCTCTTGAAGCTTCACAAGAAATTAATTGCTATACAACTTCCGAAAGAATCAACACGACTTGCTCTATACCTCTAGTTCGCTGACCGATGTCATACATAGCCAAAATCTTGGACAGTCCAGACAACTAACCAGAGTGAAATTCCTGAGCTCCAGCGTCCATTTACAGAACCAGATGCAAATTTGCCACTCATAAAGACCAGAATCAGAAAAACCTTCTCCTGAAGTTCCTGGTAGTTGCTTGGTACGAACGCATGAGCAGTCCAACACCTATCCCGATCCCAAGGCACATACCCAGGCCAATTCCAACACCAACTCTTACACCAGCATTAAACCATGAAAGCTGTCCGTCCTCGCCGGTATACATATCTTCCGAGTAATATGGGTGCCCAAATTTACTCTCTGGTCCATAGTCATCAGCTTCCGCAACTACCATCTGCATAAGTCCCAAAATTATGGCATATTAGAATCATAACAGCAAAGCTCGAGACACAAAATATAGCGAGTGAAGAAAGGTCTAATATTTCTCGTAGCAATGCTGATTGAAAATGAGAGATGATAACCAGCCAACTGCACCAGAATGACAGCTAGCCAGGGGTAAATGCTAAATTTATAGGAACCTCATAATGTACATCGGATCAATCTACACACAAGCCACGGCACCCCTCACAAATAAAGCAAATGCTGAGAAAGAACGGATGGAAGCTAACATTTAGAGAAAAGGCGGCGAACCGAAACCCCTGTTCAGAAGGTAATGGTTAGAAAAGGACCTAAAAAAAAAAGATCCAAGCTCTAGCTCGCAGCGGCCGTTCCAGCTAAAATTGCCCGAATATCCTATAAATAAGCCGCATTTCAACTATTTACAAAGCACACTCTTGCTACTGCAAGTTCCAAACATTCTAAATCGCCCAGCAGCTCCACAATCTCTTGACCTATCAACCAGGCGACCAAAACCACCCACCCCGTGACCGTGTTTTTCAAGCAATCAACAAGTTCAATGAGAAATTTTGTCTTCGCATCAACAGTGTTGCCATACGCACATAACCGAGCGGAATGAAAAGAACAGACCACAACACAGTGAACAACAGCTGTGAATTTTCGCAGAACTTGTCACGTACCTGCAAATCCCGGTGATGAACCAACCCATTCCCTACGTTCTGCGCCTTCCCGATCTCTTCATCCTCTGGTATAGCATCCAAAGTTCCGTGCCGCGAGCCCTTCCTTCTGGGGCTCACCTGTATCATCTTCGTCAAAATCACCGGAACGCCAGAGCACCGCCCCGCAACATACACCTCGATAGATGGAGAAGACACCCCCATCTTCGGTTGAAAGAACGCAGAAGATGACGACGACGAGGACAAAGGGCTGCCCAAATTCGCGACGTAGCAATCCATGAACCACCCTTTGTTCGAATCGTTCTCCAGCCCCGTGCCCACGTTGCTCCAATTGTCGTCCACCCTCTCCAGCGACCCGCACAGGACTAAGTCGTCGTTCTCCAGCACCTCGAACTCGACGCCGCCCGTGATCCTCACGTTGTCGGTGCTCAAGTACGTCACCTCGAGCGAGTCCTTGTCGACGCGGTCGAGCCTGAGCGTGATGGACGCCGGGTTCAGCTCGGGGACGCGGGCACCGTTGATCTCGAGGGAGACCCCGAGATCGCGGTGGACGTGGCGGAGCGTGAGGTGGTCGGGGACGATGCCGACGACGCAGGGGGAGATGCGGACGTAGAAGAGGCGGATCTCCAGGTGGACCGAGTAATTCAGCGACGCGGGGTAGGAGTTGGAGGTCTTGGGGATCGCCATGGACGACGATTCGGCGATTCAGCTTCGGTCTTCTGGCGATGGAGACGGAGGGAATCGAGGATTCGGCGGACCTAGCGTTGCATGGTGGATTGCAATTGCAGCGATCGAGGGAGAGAGAGAAGGCATGTGGCTGTAATTTTTCGTTTCTTAGGGTTTAGAAAGAGAAATTGAGGAAAGGAGAGGAGAGATTGAACGGGGGAAGGAGAGGAGATATTTTACTCTTTTTGTTGGGCACCCAGAGAGGCGGGTCATTTTGGTCGGGCCGGGCTTGCGGGCTTCGGGTTTGACCGAGAACGGACAAATCACCCCGTAAATAAATTAACAGCACTGACCAGTGACTACATTCACCTTTTGAAATTACTATCCTATCAATTGAAATTAATCGGTAATTGCTCGTTCGAGCCTGGGATTTAAAGAATTTTGCATTTTTTCTGTTTCGACGGCAAAGGAATGCATTTATTTCGATAAAAAAAAATATGGATTATTTTAGGAAGAAAAAAAAGAAAAAAGAAAAAATATATATATAAAAAAAAAAAACTAATCCTCATATGTCGACACCATTTTTGACAATCAGATCGGGTTGATTAATTCAATCAGGTACCACTTTTTATGCTGGCTAAAGCGCCTCTAAAGGGGGGAACAACTGAGATGGGGCAATCCTAAACATTAAAAGCCGTATACCATTGATGGCTTCGGCAAACCATCTCGTATCTGCAGAAATGGACCCTCCATACCATTAGCTCGTGCATTAACTTGTCAATCACGAATCACAGTCCATAACTCAACAGATCACCAAACCATCGACTTTCTAAATCACACAGAGAACACGCATCTAAAGGCACAAGTCCAGTATCATTCATTGCAATTTGACCCTACTTCTGACTTCCGACGTACTATTTCTGGGACTAAATCCCAACAGACAGCATAAAAAAGACGACAAAGCAAACTGCGGAGACTGCTAACTCTAATATCCGGTTTTAGATTCACAGCATCCAAGTATTCGTCTGATCTGCAAGCATGGGAGGCGACAAGGTAGATCGGTTTGGTTCTTCTGACAGTTGATGGCCTGCTAAACCATGAGACGATGGAACAGAACGGGATTGCAAGAAAAACAAGTTACTGGTGTCAAATAACCATGACATACAACTTGTCCTCGATCACCAGGAGCACCTCATCGAGTGTACAAGCGTACATTTTGCTGCCATTCAGAGCACATTCAAAAGGGAATCGAGTGTTTAATTAGCATCAAACATTTTTTTCCCGATCACGAGGGGCACTCATTGAATGAACAATCGTGCAACTCAGTGCCATTTCGAGCCCAGTAAATAAGGAATCAAGTTTTTGCCTTGCACGCTCGATCACACGGAACTCACAAAAATGTACCCTTGCATTATTAAGTGTACTTAATGAGACATCTTTGCAAAGAAGTGTTCTATTTGCAAGCATTTTTTAGATTGAGAGATTTTTGTCTTGGATTCGGATTTGCATCTCTTCATTGGAGTCTCCTTACCATCCTGCATAAAAAAACATGCCCACTTTGGCATCATAAATGGCTTCTTTTTCACTTAATGATAGGAAAATGAAACCCAAAAACATAAGAAATTCCTCAGCACTCCCAAGGGACTTGAAAAAGAAAATGCAGTGGTAACATGAGAATTTCCTAATTGTGAAAATCGAACCTTCTACATTAGGCAGATGAATATGAATGAAGATAGGAGAAAAGTGTTCATTGCTCTCAAATACAGTCTGGCTATGCATTAGTAAATTTACCATATATTTAGCTGACATCAGACCATTATCAGACAAACGGTTTTCAGCAACACCAGTTTGCTATATAAAAGAATGGGTTTGCTAACATACCACAGAAGTTTGGATGGAAGACCTCAGGGCTTTGATTCTACCACCTCTTCCATCAGACCCGACAGTTATGAGACCAACATTATTGATGCTTGAGCTTTGGATTGCCTTCAATGTCTCGCTCTGTCCCCGCTTACACCATTTTCCCAAGTACCTTGTTGTTCCATCTGGACCAAGCAATCCACCGGAAAAACATATTTCTCCTAGTGGACTTTGTAAGTTAGATACCAGCCAATCTGTTTTCATGATATGCATGCAAAAGTTCCAACAAATTGGGCAAGTATTTATGTGATGGTACTTGGTAGCACAAGCTCCATCAACTCATTGACGAAACACACACATACCAATAAAGGCAGAAGCTAATTACCTGGCCTGCCAAGCGGAGGCTGTAGGGGAGTTTCTTTTCTGATATTCAGCATTGGCTGGCCTAAGTTGTCATTCATAATTGCCACATCATCATCTATAGTGACAATATCCACTTTACTAGGCGCACTGTTAGTTTTTGAACCCGAGACCACAGCTTCCTGATTAAAGTTAGAAGAGTTCTCTGATTTGGATACTTTGTTTTTTAGAACGACATTGTTTGCACCAGGCAGAGGAAGTTCTGAGGCATCTTCCTTGATAAATATGAATGAGTCAACTTGTCTTGAGGTAACGGAACTCGGTCCATTGTTGTTATTTGCACCCACATTTCTCAGGGTCCTGAAACCTTCTTTTGCCAAAAAAGCATCTGACTTTGTTAGTTTACCAAATAAATTAGAGTCTGGCAATGGTACAGGGGGCGGCAGTGATTTATCTTCAGGGGACGATTTTCCTACTGCTGAAGTTGCATAACAGATAGCTTCACTTTGATTGGTGACATCAGATTTTTGTTTCTTTCGCTTCAGAGACCTCAGGACTTCATTATCTCTTGCTTCAATAGATGCCTCTAATTCTTGGACCCTGATCTGACAACCAGACAACAGATTATCACTTTTTTCGCCTGAAAGTATATCATCTCACAAAGAAACACTTGCAAATCCATACATTGACTGACCTTCAATTTACTTATCTTTCCTTTAGCCTTCTCGAGCTTCCGCGTTGAACGAGCCTCTCCTCTCCCTAGAACATTGCACTTAGCCATCAATTCTTTATAACTCCTGTAAAGATGCAGCATTAAACAATTTGACAAGCCTAGACGAAAGGAACAAATTGGAGCGTGGCTGGACAAAAATTTCAGAATAAATAACGGTTAACCAATTTTGCCAAGTGCATGCCCAGAATTGGGGACTTCAGAAGTAGTCAATCTATTTAAGGATTCAGATGGACATAACTCACTGATTTCGTATGACTAAGGACTTTCTAAGGATGTCTATGGTATCTCTGATGTTGCCCTCATTACCCAGACTGGCAAGCTTTAGAACTTCAGCTTCCTCCAAGTCCAAGTCAGACACCCTGTCTCGACCATCATAATACATAATATCAGTGTCTCGAATAAGAAACTATCCAAAATTAATAAGAAGGTTGCCTCTTCCTCGATCGACTTACAATTTAAGTGCAGCAAGCTCTTTAGCCAATGCCATGTTTCTTTCTTGCAACCTTAAGCATTCCAAAGCGGTTTTATCAAGCTCCTGTCAAATTTGACCAAGAAGTACCCCAAAAATTATGGAAGGATATTTTTGTAATTTGGTAGAGCAGAATAATGCCAACATCACTCTCTATAACCTGAGATTTTAAATGAAGCAACTGCTGAATGGAAGCTTTTTGTTTTAAGACATCATCCTTCAGTGCTGCCTCCTTTTTTGCCAATTCCTTGGAAAGGCATAGCTGGGACAAAATCCACATAACAAAAGATTCACATGAGGGCCAAATAGGACATAGTCAATACAAAGCTCTGGCTGATGAAACCTCAATGAGATATCCAAAACTTCTTGCCCTCGCTGCCCGTTCACTTATGCAAAATGAATGGTTTTTAGCAGTAAATGTTGTAGGGAAAACAAGAGGCGCATGGAGGTACAAAGTGATTTACACAATGCTTTTGTTATTGCGGGTAGGTCCAAAATTGCTTAGATAAGTTGAGCAGAGTCAATCTGGTGGAAGAGAACGGCAGGCTCCGTTTCTCTCCTCTCATAAGCAGCGAAAAGAGCCACCACAGTTCTATGTATTGTACAGCAACACATTTACACTTAACAAAGCTAAACCAATATCTCGAATCTCTGCCAACCTATACCCGTGAGGTCCGGACATACTCTTGCCGTGGGTATTACCTGATTTAGTTTCCATGCTCAATGTTGAAACGCCATCTCAACTGTAGCTAACTTAGTTAACAGAGATTAACAGACAATCTATTGTCAACCACATTGCAACAAAATTATCCACCCATATAAGCTTCAGTTGCCAGTAAAATCTCGAATATACCTAAATGCATTTAGATGCATAAATTACTCGTTGGCATTCTACTTGAGATTACTTCATCAGAATATGAGAAGTTCTCTTCCATCCTTTCCGTCGATAACCCGTTCAAAGCAGTCATGACCAGGTTGAGAACCTCGTACCTCCTCATTGAGCTGTTCAAGATCCTTGGTCTGTTGCTCCAGTGCAGAAATAAGCCCCGACACTTTCCCCTCCAATCTCCTCACTTCCACACGCAATACCCCGGGATCGACCTCGAGATTGGGCGACTTCGGAGGAAGAGCGGCATCGGTCACATCGCCGACAGATTGAAAATAAAGCCGACAGACTTTGTTCGCCTGGCAAGCCTGTTTGCAGATAGGGCAGCTCCGCTTCCTCGTGCTCGGACAGTACTCGAACCACTGTTGCAAGCTACGGATCCGACATTGAAAAGAGAGAGGAAAAGTCAGATCAGTTTAGCGACTGCGGCGATTTGCTCAACAGCGATTGTGAATCGGAGAAAGAGAGGAAATGGACCAGAGCTCGTGGAAGACATGGCCGCAGATGGGGATGGCTTGGAGGTCTTCGATGATAGGCTTCAGATCTTCGAAGCAGATCGAGCAGATCGTCTTGCTCTTCCCGTCGCCTGCCATCTCCGCCATCCCTAGGCTCGCGCATCTCGTCGGTGTATTCTTTTCTTATCTCTCACCTTCCCGGGAAAACGAATTGGGGGAAAATTTCGAATCGCCGGAAATACGAGCGCGCGAGGAGAGAGATTTCGGTCGGGAACGGGCCCTACACTTTGAGTTCCCTTTTTCTTTTTTCTTTTTTTAACATCACGAAAAAACTCCAAATTAATACACATATAATAAATTTACCTCAAACTATTTTTTTAATTACAAAACATCTTAAATATGTATATTGCGTTAAATTTACCCTAAACTATTTTTTCGACCACTGAAAACTTCAAACTGGTACATCTATGACAAATTTATCATAAATTAATTATTTTGACCTCTAAAAATCACAAACCGATACATATATAATAGATTTATCCTCTATTAGTTTTCGTTAAATTAGATTAATACCATAAAAAAAATTCAAATGATACATCCGTTGCAAATAAATGGTAAAAATCCCAACTGTGCATATTCGGCAATTGCCATGTGTCACCTAATGATAAAATTTAACGAAAACTAACATATGGTAAATTTAATACATGTATATCAATTTGTGTAAATTTATCAAAAATGTACCATTTTTATAATTTTTTTGGTTAAAAAATATTTTAAGGTAAAATTATCACAAGTGTACTAGTTTGGAATTTCTTATGGTATTAATCTTTTTTTTTTGTGAGTTGCCTAATTTTTATCTTGAAAAATTTTCAAATAAGAATCCGAAGTGTTTTCGTTTTCTCAAATTTGGGCCTCAAGTGAATCATGTTTTAAATAAGTGTCTGAAGTGTCATCATTTTCTTAAATAATGGTATAAAGTGAATATTTTTTCAAATAAAGATCTAAAGTAACCATAGAGTCTCGAAAAAGGACTTGATCTTGAGAGCACTTTCATCATTTCTCTTATTTGAATTTTTTTCTTTTTTACTTGTCTTTTTTTTCTTTTTCTTTTTAAAAATTAAGGAAAAAACCCACACACCCGAGCGGGAGGCCTATGGCCACCGCCCCATCGCTGGGAATTGGGGGGTTGCTGGTGCCTTGGTGAGGGCCAGTAAGCCCTCTCTTGCATTCGACAAAGGTCACCGACCCCATCTTAACCAGGAGAGGATCGGCGCCCCCGCCCGGTCTTATGCAGGGGCTCGACTCTCTCTCACTTCTCGCCTTTGGTTGTCGTCAACCCCCCCCCCCAGCAGTGGGGCAACGGCCCTGTATGTGTGCCGTTTCTTTTTTTTTTTTTTAGAAAGAACATATAAAGAGGAAAACATACGAAGAAAATAATTAAATAATTAAAAGCGCAAATGACGAAAATGCCCTTCAGGCTAGACCTTTTTTAAACTACATGACCACTTCAGGGCCTTATTTGAAAGCTGCCGTGTCACTTCAAATCCTTATTTGCAATAAGATGATCCACTACAAGCCAATTTTTAGAATTTTTCCTTTTATTTTTTATAATAAAAATTGGTGAGAAAGTAATGATTGACGTATCGACTTTTGTTTAAGTTTTGTGAACATATTAGGATAGTTGTTGGAGACGAAAATGGATAGAGCTATTTAGAAATTATTGATGCTATAAATTCGTAGCATAAATTGAGGTCTTATTCCCCTTGTTATAGGTTGGCTAATTTCAGTCCTTGATGCACAAGGTGATCGATAGGATGGGTCGGGCTCTTGGATTCGATTAAGATTAAAAAGACGAGGGTTGCCTATTAACAAAAGAACAAAATGTGACCCACTCCCTGGCCGCATTAGGCCTTTGCTAGAGTCCGCGTTAAGATGCCTTCAAACTCTCGTGGCTCGAGCTAGCGCCGCGCCGCACTCCACCACTTCTCTCGTCCCGTTCCATACACACGCTGTGCAAAAGGATCTGAAAAGATGAATACACCACAGCTAGAGATGTTAATATGGATCGCGAACCCATATTCAATAAAATGAATTAAATGTGGGTAAGTAAAGTTCTAATAAATTTGAACCAAAAAAAAAAGTTCTAATAAATGATTGAACCTTTTTTTTTTTGATAAATGGGTCGTTGATGGGTATGAATTTTAAGTCGAATTATACGTGAGTTGTAAATGTTAGGATTTGACGCACAAGCCACGACGAAATAAAGCGCACAAGCGAGAAAAAAGAAATTGATACACAATGATTTATTCTAATTCACTCTTAAGCTAGGGCTAAATCCAGCAGAGGATTCAACTATAATTAGCATATCCCATCTCTCTATCACATCCCTCAATTCAAGAAAGATATAATGTATAGTATTAACTATTTATGGAGCCAAGCTCAAACTACCAATAAAAAAAATATGGGCTCAAACTGTAAAAATCCTCTTGCGGCTCTGGGCACTGCCCCTACGACCCTCGAAGAGCGAGCCCCCGGACCTCCTCTCGTTCATCGAGGAGCGGGACCCCCTTGCTTTCCTGTCAATGGAAAGTTTGAACCATACCCCCAACAATAAATGTGTTTGTATTTGAATTCATTTACAACTCATTTAGCTAGATAAACCCAATCCATCTACAATTCGCTTAGTATGTAAAACTTGTTAATTTATATTTTTTACTTTTGTGTTTTTTTAAGTAAAAGAAATAAAGAAAAACTAAAAATAAAATTCACAAAATATGAAAACCGTTCAAAGAATGTCGCCACTGACCAATCGCAGCCCACCATCACTGGATTTTGGCGGGGAAAAAGAAAAGAAAATAGAAAATTAAAATAAAATACTTTAAAAAAAATCCTTAAAAAATTAAAGAAATCAATAGATTTGTATTGCATGAAAGTGTTTTAGCAATCTCATTTTTTTACTAAACCGTAAGAAATAAATATTTCGTGATTTGATTAACTATATAAGTGTTTAAGTATTAGCCGGGTCAGGTCGGGTCATTAGATTTATATTGCATGAAAATGGGTCAAACGGTTTAAATAAGTCAATATGGATCCGACCATATTGAAAACCCATAATTTAACCCATATTCAATAAAGTGGATCAAATATGGATAAGTAAAGTTCTAATAACAAAAAAATTTTATAAATGGGTTGTTGATGGGTATGAATTTCAAGTCACATTATATGTGGGTTGTAAATGTTAGGATCTTATGCACAAACTACAACGAAGTAAGGCACACAAGCGAGAAAAAAGAAATCGAGACACAAAGGTTTATCCTAATTCACTCTTAAATTAAAGTAAATTCAGAAGATGATTCAACTATAATTAGCACATCACATCTTTCTGTTACATACCTCAATTTAAGAAAGATATAATGTATAGTAATAACAATTTTATGGGTCCAAATTCAAACTACCAATAAAAAAATATGAGATCAAACTGTAAAAATCCTCTTGCGGCTCTCGACGCTGCCTCCATGACCCTTGACGAGCGACCCCTCGAACCCCCCTTGTTCACTAGGGAGCAGGATCCTCTTGCTTTTCTGTCAATGGAAAGTTTGAACCATATCATAACTGTGAGTGGATTTGTCTTTGAATTCATTTACAACTCATTTAGCTAGATAAACCCAACTCATCTACAATTCACTTAGTATGCAAAACTCGTTAGTTTATATTTTTTTTCCAAGTAAAAGAAATGAAGAAAAACTTAAAATTACAAAATATGGAAAATATTCAAAGAAGTCGAATGTCACCGTCGACCAACTGCCACGCACCATCCCTGGATTTCGGAGGGAAAAAAGAAAAGAAAATAAGAAATTAAAATAAAATAGAAATACTTTAAAAATTTAAAAAAAATTCTTAAAATAATAAAAAAATCACTAGATTTGTATTGCATGAAAGTGTTTTAGCAACATCAATTTTTTTTTTTACCGAATAATAAGAAACAAATATTTCATGATTTGATTAAATATAGAAGTGTTTAAGTACCAGACGAGGTCGGATGGGGGTCGTTAGATTGGTATTACATAAAAACGAGTCAAAACGGATTAAATAGGTCAATATGGATCCGACCATGTTCCACCCGATCCACCCATTTGACACCTATATTCATAGCGATTGCAAGTTAAAAAGAAAGAATGAATGAATGACATGCATGTATTTTATTTTACTCTCAATTTAGAGATCTCGTGGATTCTCTGAATTGTGTGTTCGATGGATTCAGCCAATCCTCATGAAAAAAAAAGGAGGAAAAAAAAGCATCATACTACAGAAGGTGGAGGCAATCATACCTTTTCATGTCATTGTCCGCCAGAACTTCACACGATGGATCGGAGGCAACCGATGATGAGCACCGCATCAATCCACCTTTAATGGTAGCGGTAGGTAAGGGATGGCCGCGAGCGCCAACCCCACCAACCCAAAAGTCCCACCCCTCCACCTATTAATCATCACCATTCAGGCATTCACTACCAGGCGCACCCAAAGATCCAAATGTATGTAGTCCGAGAGAATGAGATGAAGCGAACGGAAATGGATCCCCCGCCTTAGTGGGAATTAAGGCAGGCTAAGGCAAGGGATCCGGCTCGTGTTTTAAAATCTTCTCCCCCTATAAATATGACCTGGGCCGTCCGTTTTTTTATCTGGACGGCCCAGAGATTAAGGCACCCTTGCCTTTAAGGCAGGGGAGTCGAATCCGAAATAAACTGCCAAACAAATGAAAATTTACAATTTTATCTTTTCTCATGAAAAATAATTTTTCATTTATGATAATGTTTTGTTACCCTTTCATTAGGGTTCGAAGCAAGCATCACGGCTCGGCAACATCCTCAAATGAGGATGGGCCGTGATGCGGCAAACCGGCCATGCCGCGTCGTATTCCACGAATCATCACATGGCCGAGCGCAAGGATCGATTGGAACCAATCCAACTTAGCGGAGCATTGACCGAGTCGGTCGAGCGGCGCGAATCAATGCGTCGACCAACGGCTGATCTGCACGATGTCGTGAACCATGCGGCGAACGGCCCGGATGGTCGGCACGGCCAGACGAGTAACTGGGCAGACGAAGAGACGTCGTGACCCCTTGCCTCCCATGATCTTATAAAATGTCCGGGGGCTGTCCACACGATGATTGAGCCGCTTGGGAGCTCAAGAGTCCCACAAGGGACGAACCCCAAAAGACAAAGTATGGAAACTCGAGCCATGCAAGACAAGGGGAATAGGACGAGCAGGAAAAAGAAAACAGATGAGCTGAACTCGGACCACACGAAATTCTGCCCATTATTGTATAGATATGGGTGTTCCTCTCATTGCAATTCACCTTGTACACATCAACCAATGGAATAGACTCTCGTTTTCTCTCCCGCGACTCACTCTCTCTCTCTCTCTCTCTTCTCTCTCTTCTTCTTTATGTTCAAGCGTGCGAGTGAGTGAACACGATCCTCGGATTAAGGCTTGATTCGGGCAAAACCCATCCGCATAGCTCGAGTCGCCGCGCGGTTGTGGGTGGAACGCCACCCCGCGACACGCATCACAGCATGAGTAATCGATTTGAAGTCGATCTTGTTATCGAAAGAAAGGAAAACAGCTCACGACGGCGGGGTTTACCCGGTTTGGGAGAGATAAAGCGGTGGTGGGGGTTCGTTTCTAGAGACGCGTAATCTCTTCTTTCATCCGATAAAAATCATAATGCTCCTATCCTCCTCCGCTCAGTACGAGAGAGATAGAGAGAGAGAGAGTTTCACATTCTCACGTTACTCGCCCGAAGAATATAGAATCGGGGAAAAAGAAGATGGGAATCATTCATCACCTCTCCTGTATCAATCATTCCGCGAAGCCGATTCCCCTCGGTGGGATCCGAGGAATGTGTATGCAAACGAAAACAATCAAACCCTACCCCCCCTGAACGACCACAAGAATTTTCATAATGAACGATTATGACGATTCGGTTTGTTTGAAATCGAGTTCGAGCAAGAGCAATTCGAAGGGAATTTTCTTGGCGAAGGATTACGATGGATTCAGTTCCTGTGAACTCAGAGTCCGAGCAAGAGCAATAAGAAGGGAAGAGTCGATTTGGTCTCTTTTAGAAAGAGAATGGTCAACTAAATTTTCCATGCATTTGTTTCACTCTAGCCATAAATTTCAAGCCTATTTATGATTTTCTTTTCTCACGTGGTTAATTTATGATTGATTGTTCGGATTCGGATTGGAATAAGGCAAGATGGGATGTGATTAGAAATCCTATTCGGATATAAAACCTTCAATGTTCACTGTTCTCCCCTGATTGGCCGCGCACCACCTGTTCGACGTAATGCCTGAACTAAATTTGTTTTGGTTTCCTTTGATGGCTGGAGTGGAGGTCAGTCTGGTTGTGGTGGCGATGGACAAGGCCACCACGTGAGGCCACTCCTGCCCTAAGCAAGGGTCAGTGACCTCACGCTCCGAATTGGGATGAGGGTCACGCCCAGCCCTAGATCTGGACAAGCAAGGCCTCACTCGGGGCTAGCGAGGGTCGTCGGGCTTCAAATGTCCGATCGAAATTTTTTATTTGATTTGACACTTAAGTGATTCAATCGAAATTTTTGACATTTTTTATGTACTCCTTCAAATGTCATAGGGATTTCTTATTTGACATTTTATCAGGATCATCCCGATTTATAATGTTCAGATGAGATTTGTCAGATTTTGTACATGATAACTGATTGAACAGAGTAAAAATTGAGGAGACATAACTTGTGGAGCACGTTAGGAATTTTATCTCCTAATCATGAGGAGAAAAAGTAATGAGAAAACCAAAACGCCATGAAAGAGAAGATCCTGCACGATCATGACGTGGCGTTGCGATCATATGGCTATAAGCGACTGACAACACTGGCATGAATTTTTATTTTGGGCCTTATCAAGTCAGCCGATATGTATGACTCAACATGTAAATAAAAGTAATTGAAAAAATTATATTATATAACGTGTGATCACTAATTAATAAGAAATATATTTTTATTGTCAATAATGACTTATGTCTAAATATCTTCATCGATGAAAACATTTTTCGTTCATTCATTTTCTTCGTAAAGTATATAAATGATCGCTTTTAATAACATATCTTTCAAAAAAATTATTTCACTTTTTTTTGGGTCAAAAAATGCACTTTGGCAGAAGTTAGGGCTGCGTTTGGTTACACTCCCTGAAAAGTGTTTCTGTTCCAAAAGTGTTCCCGGTGGAACAAAAACGTGTATGGTAAAAAAAATATTCTTTTGAAAAAAGAAAAAAACTTTTGAAGCCAAAAAAAGAAGAAAAAAACTTATTTCTAGATTTTGGAACACTTTTTAGAAATAACTCAATGGCGAGCTTTTGCAAACCGCCGCTGGTCGCCACTGCCAATCCTTCCGCACGCCGCTACCCGCCTTTCCTTCTTTTTAGCGAAAAAAGTTTTTTTTTTAACTTACCAAATGTATTTTTATTCCTAAAAATCGTCGCCGGAAACAGAAACATACTAAAATATTTATATTCTAAATATGTTCTAAAAAATAGAAACATTATAAAACGCAACCTTAATGTCCAAATATCTTATTTAGAGAGCATTTGCGTGTGGGTTCTTATCTAAACCACTTTAGCACTTTGGCAGCTTCGTAAAGAATTAGATGCCGCCGACTTTTTTTTTTTTTTGGGTCGACGAGAAAGTGTGGGGTGCGTGTGACCGACGGGTTCCGCCACCCCCTCGCCCAGCCGTTCGCGTGCCGAATCCTAGGACTCGCCAGTCCCAGTCCGCCCCCCCTCCTCGTCGCCTTCCTCTGTTACAAGCAAAACCGGCTAGGAGCCTAGGACAGCTCATCTCCGCGTGGGCAATAAAATTATTCGACGGTTGATAACTCGATGCCGCAAAAAATTTCTAAATTATTATATCTGAACCGTTTTTGCCCTAAATTTAAAGTACTCGTAGTGCGATGTGTAATAAAAAATCTCAAACGCGACTCATATATACAAAAAAAAAAATATGGGTTTTAACGGATTTTTCGAAACTTGAGAAAGCTCTTAATACAATATTTCTAGCGAATTTTGCGACCAAAGATTTGGTTGATTTGGCGGTTTGAGATTTCCCATGACATGTAATTTATTTAGGGGTAATAGCGATTAGAGATTTCTTAGTTTGGGTAATGATGATATAGGTGATAGGTGTACTAGTTTGAGATTATTTGTAACAAGGATAATTAGTTTCAAGTAAACATGATGCATGTGTATCAATTTTTAGATTTCACGTGCTATCGGCCCATTATTCAAGGAATCCTGCACTCATGATAGGACTAACGTAGATCGTCGCATTAAATAAAATTCACATGGGCCTTATACAGGGTGGATGGTTCGAATTCTACTGAGTGCGGACATCACACCTATGATAAATTCTCCGGCCTCCAAATCCTATATTGACAACGCGTTGGGATTGTGGCTAGGAAAACGCACATAAAACGACGTTAGACATACTAAAATCTATCTATTGAATATGGTTTCTAAACGGCGAGACAATGTCTACATCGAGCGCTTACATAGGCCAGCTACCTTAAAAGTTACTTTGAGAGAGTCGCATCATTTAATAAGTTAGCTTAGGTTATTTCCTTAAGATTGTGGACATCTATACCTATACATTTGTTGATTGGACCTAAATTTTTGTCATGCAGAACATGCCAGGAAGGACCGTTTCGGATCAACGGTGGCTGTTTTGAGTTATTGATGTTGGTATTATTTGCAAGGTGTACGCGTCCAAGTACCCATATCATTTTAAGTAGCGGGTCCACATGATTTCAATGTGCACACATGCAATAATTCCTACAATTTAACTACTTGTACATCTCTAGAACGAGTAATGCAAGACGTACTAAAATTATCTTCAAATGGATTAAAGTTTGAGTTTTAAGAATTGTCCCCTACTTAAGATTATGTAAGACTTGGAGCTGCGATCAAGTCTAGAGGACACGGTTTAGTGCTTGACTTCCATTCTGCTTGTCTAGGAACGAGTCGATATTCAAAGAGCTCGACCAGGCTCTCAAGTTCAATATCAAGACCGAGCTCGATCTTCATTGTCTCTCGCGTGCTCGAAATTACTCGACTCATTCAATAGGTAAATTCGACTGTAAGATCGAATCAAACTCAATTTCAAACTCAAAGTCGATAGAGCAAAATGCGATTTGACAAAAACAACAGCACGTAGGTGTTTATAACATTTACGAATGTACTGATATGTTTGAGTTATACGAAAATTCAAATGATAAGTCGTGAGCGATTCAAATATGTTATTGTCAAACTCGAAACAACTCCGAGCTATTCGATCTCAAGAAATTGAAGTCAAGTTTAAATCATCCACTAGTCGAACTGGAGTAGCCCCTAAAATTGATTAATTTCATTTTCATTGTCTCTAATGTCATATCAATCGTTATATCGGTTTTACAGATTGGCTATCGTTATGTTGATTTAATAAATTAGCCTCGTATCCCTCACATGATGTGAAAACCTTTTTTTTATTCTTTTCGGCTTTTCTGTCGGCAATTCACGAGTCCCACTGGGCCCCACCTATACAATCTCTTCACCCCCCCCCACTGGCAGATGTGGGCCCACGCGTATGTGGACCGTTTCCATGCTTTCGCAAACCGCCCTTTGACAAACGCCAAAGTCAAACTCAAAACCACTAGCGGTTTTTCTTGTGCTTTTGGAGAGAGGAATGGGAAAGGGGAGGAGGATTGGGGCAGCATCGAGATGCCAACCCCTCCCTCTCTCTCTCTCTCTACTCATGGACGTGTCCTCTATATATGCAACTGCAGATCCCCCCCCTCTCTCTCTCACCTCCAAAAGTCAGCGCCTTCTTTTGTCTCTTCTCTCTCTCTCTCCGCCTTGCAATTCGCAATTCTTCCGTTCGCCAGACGAAGCAGAGCCACTGGGCGGCTTTGGTGCAGAGCTTGTCTCTGAAACGGCCGAGCGAGCCCTCAAGAGCTTCAGAGAGCCCATGGAGGTCGACTGGGATCTGCATGCGGTGGTCAGAGGCTGCACAACATCCGCCGCCGCCGCGTCATCGGCGAGGGAGCATCGCCTCGAACCCGCTTCCTGCCCTCCCTTATCTGCAATGGAAGGGTCAGATTCGGAGCCCTTCGAGACCAGGAAAGGCCTCTTTCTGGAGGAGCTCCACGAGCTTTACAAGCCCTTCTTGCCCACATATGAACCTCTGTTCTCGCATCGCAACAACCCCGTCTCATCTCCTCTTGCTGTTGAAGGCGCGAAGAGCTCCTCGAGTGCTAATCTGATGCAAAAGAGGCCATTTCAAAGTGCTTCTGCAATTGCTCCTCCGGCTCCGTTCAAAGCAAGCTCTCACGCTCCCAGATCCAAGAAAAGGTACCATTTTTTTCCTCCTGTATCTTCCAAAGATCTCGTGTTTCGTTACGGCGACTAAACTTTAGAAGACAAAACAGGAAGAGCCAGATGAAGGTGGTTCGTCAAGTTCCTGCAGAGAAAGTCTCTTCGGACGAGTGGGCTTGGCGGAAGTACGGTCAAAAACCCATCAAAGGCTCTCCTTTTCCAAGGTACTTAAGGAGATTGAATTTTTTTTCCAGAATGCTCGTGAAACAAACTGAGATTTCTTTTTGACGAAAATCCTTTTCTTAATGGAATTTTATGATTTCTTAAACAGGAGCTATTACAGATGCAGTAGCTCCAAAGGGTGCTTGGCCCGGAAGCAAGTAGAGCGGAACAGATCCGACCCGGAAATCTTCATAGTCACCTACACGTCGGAGCACAACCATCCTGCACCAACGCACCGGAGCTCACTCGCCGGCTCCACGCGCCCCAAGACCTCGACGCCCGAAACCCATGTCAGCGTTGACTCCGCTACAACTGCAACTACAAACCCAGTAACTTCAGCGGAAGAAGAGGCGGTGCTTGCTCCACGAAGCACCAGCAGTGAAAGCGGAGAAGAGAAGGAAGATAGTCAAAGCAGTGGCATGCTGGATAACGACGGAGAAGATGAGTCTGGGTCGTCTGGTGTGGCTCTCAGCGACGATTTCTTCGTGGGTCTGGAGGGACTATTAGGTTCTCAAGATGGAGATTCGTTTCCGGATCCGTCTCTGTCATGGTTTGGCTTTTCTTGGTCCGCCGGCGATGCAGTCACCGCCGGCGGCAGTAGCTGACCTGCAAGAAATCTCTTGTTCTCTGTTTTGATCTTTTTCTATTTGCTCTTTTCGTGCTCTGTAGAGAAAAGCTGAGTGCTGAACCGTCATTTAGGAAACTTGCTCTGTTTTGTAAAATGATTTCATTAGGCTTGAAAGGGAGGAGAAGCTGTCTTTGAGTAATTGATTTGCTGTTTCTGTTCAACAAGAACTGGCACAAATTAGTGAATATCATCTGATTCCGAGTCGCCCGTTCTTCGAAACTCGGTTGGATTTTGTTCGCGCGACATGCCTCCGAGTTCCTCTTCATATTCATCTAAATTAGACCTCGAGTTCATATATCGTTCGTGGGCATCAAATTGATCGACTTGCCAAAGTTTCTGCATAGAATAAAATGACGTTTGGTTGAGGATGGGAACAAAGTTCTCGATGCTTAGCCCTTATCGATGGCGTTTCAGGCCAATTATGTCCAAGCACGTTAGTCAAATAACTCACCAGACCGGTTCGCCCCCTCCTCAATAAGAAGTCAACGATCCATCCAACGGTCAAAGCTACAAGCCTCGTCCGTGTGCCTCACGCCCCTTCCTCGAGGCTTGTTGCCGCGCGCTCCCTCTGCGCATCGAGTACCGACATGACAGAACAACGGTATTCCAATCCAACGGGCGAGATGAATTGAGTAATTTCGGTCCTCAACCGACGCGCGTCCGATCTGCCACGTCACACCACCCCTTCTAGATGAAGCTCCTAGAGTCCTCCACTTAACCCGTGCTTTATTCCGGTTTTTTACGCCCCGCCCCACTCTCGTCCATCATGCTGATTCTCCACGCGCCACTTTCTTTGATAAAGCCTATCCGCCTCCTCGCTCTTCCGCATTCCACCGTGTCGCTGATCCTACGCTCTCACCTGACGGTAATTGAATCAGCTCGAAGATTTGCGTCCATGGCGAATTCTAGCGCCACCAATGGCGACACCTCGCCGGAGCACGTTGCCGGAGAGTGGTATTCGGTGCCTGAGCTACGGCTCCGGGGCCATTGCTTCACCGTTCCCCTCGATTATTCGGCAGATCGGAACACTTCGCAAAAGATCTCCGTCTTCGCTCGCGAAGTCGTTGCGGGTAATTACTATTATGTTGAACTGCTGTAAACTTTTTCTCCCGAATCCAAGGCTTAGATTGATTAGAAATGGGATTTGACTCTTATTCACAAATCACGTGGTAGTTCTCGTTGCTGGAATTGATAGATTCAACTTGATCGAAGTATTCTCGGGCTTGGACCACACGGATGAATTTTGGCTTCTTTGTTTTAGTTTAGTCGATTCAATACGCGAATCTCGTTGAAGGTCCATTTAGATTCCTTTACTGGGGTTCTTTCACCAATTCGAAGCTTACTCATAAGTCGACATCTTTTGACCTAACCGGTGTATAAAAGCCTTCTCTTGTCTTTACGTTGTGGGGTGTCTCATCACCGTGGTTTGTGACTGTTAAAAGCATCCTATGCATCGGCGCACTAGTGTGACGACGAGGACAACGACAGCACGACACTTCTCAGGAAATAAAAAGGGGAAAAAAAAAACAACCTTAACCACTAGGTCTGTTCGAATTGAGCGAGGTCGATGCAAATGTATGGAAGTCCAAGGGAAGTTCCACACCCTGTAGTAACGAATACTGTTCATACCTCCACTATGTTGGAAGTGCAGGACAGCAATGGACTGTCTCCAATATATGAGAAAGTATTCAATTTTGGGGTGGAGCCACATTCATTGAGATATGGTGATTCTTTTTTTTCATGGGATGTTCCTAGAAAGTAGTTTGACCAGAATTCGGATTGTTTAAGTAGCGCATGTTTGTACTATGACTTGTTGTACCGGTTTCTCAACAATGGAGCTGTCATGTGTATTCATCTTTAAAATGACGAGGACATTGCCAACTTTAGAAAAATTAATCGCTTGTTTAGAAAGATTTCCTATTTTCCGGAAATTTCCGCTTTCGCAGTCGAGTACACAAGGCACATTTGTATTGGGTTTTTCTCTTTAAGCTCCTTAGAAGCACACCTAACGTGAATACTTCATTTAAGAAATAATTTTCTCGCATCTGTGGATTCGTATGAAGAGAGAACCACCCCACTAATGCAAAGTACATTATTTTTGTGCATTGTATTTATTGGCCTAAACAATCTTTAACTGTATCTGTTTGACCTGTTTCTACCATTATAATTTTGTTTGCTTCAGTTGGGAAAGAAGAGCAACAACTGCCGTACCTGTTGTATCTACAAGGTGGACCTGGTTTTGAATCCCCAAGACCCACTGAATCCAGCGGATGGCTACACAGAGCGTGTGAAGAATTTCGTGTAATCTTGATGGATCAGGCATGATGTTGCTGGCATTACCTGGAAAATTAGTCAGTAAAATTTAGTCTCAGAGTCAACATTTCCTTGCTCAATCTCACAAGTGTTGTTGAACTGCAGCGCGGGACAGGCTTATCTACACCATTGACCGTTTCATCAATGTTGCAAATAAAATCTGCACAGAACCTGGCTAATTATTTGATACATTTTCGGGCGGATAATATTGTGAACGATGCTGAGTTTATTCGAGTGCGTCTTGTTCCTGAAGCTGGACCTTGGACAATTCTGGGTCAGGTATTTCAGTTTTTCATTCAACTGCTCTAGACTTTAGTGGACCGAGCATTCAGTGACAAGAATTTCACTTTCTGAATTGCTGAAATGCTCGTGCTTACTCTTAGTTACCAACAAGATGTAATCAGTACTTCAATTTGTTTCCCTCTGTTCTCT
Source organism: Rhodomyrtus psidioides (assembly GCA_021437785.1). Taxonomy (NCBI): domain Eukaryota; kingdom Viridiplantae; phylum Streptophyta; class Magnoliopsida; order Myrtales; family Myrtaceae; genus Rhodomyrtus; species Rhodomyrtus psidioides. The sequence continues at coordinate 1,546,568 of JAILYB010000112.1, forward strand.
CCCACCGTACTTTGGTGTCATGATTAAATTTAGTGATACTCTTTCCCGTTTTGCAGAGTTTCGGCGGTTTTTGTGCAGTAACTTATTTGAGTTTTGCTCCTCAAGGACTCAAACAAGTTCTTATAACTGGTGGAATTCCACCCATTGCAAATGGATGCACTGCAGATGCTGTGTATAAAGCAAGCTCAGAGCAGGTTACTCTTCAAAGTGAGAAGTACTACAAGAGGTATCCTCAGGATGCAGAAGTTGTTCGTGAAGTTGTAAAGTATTTGGCAGAATCTGAAGGTGGTGGGGTGAGGTATCGAGCAGATTAACAGTACTCTGGTGCTGTTAATGTTTGTGCTGAATTTCTCTTGTTTCTATTGAATTGCAGGTGATTCTTCCTTCTGGTGGCATCTTAACGCCAAGGGGTTTCCAGACTCTTGGTCTTTCTGGCTTAGGATTCAGTGGTAGCTTCGAGCGATTGCACTATATGTGAGAGGACATATTTTCAAGTTCTAAACACGTATACTTTGCAAAAAGGAAAAGTGTGTATTGATTATATGACCATCCTTTCTCGTGGACATGAACACAGGCTTGAGAGGGCTTGGGATCCTATTTTAGTACCTGGGGCATCAAAGCAAATCAGTTACTTCTTCTTGAAAACTGTAAGATCTAATGACTTGTGACTACACGATTTGTTGGTTGGTTACGATACAAATCAAAATCAACCTTAGTCATTTGATGTGCGCAGTTTGAGAATTGTTTGGGTTTTGATACAAATCCTCTATATGCTCTTCTACATGAGCCCATATACTGTCAGGTAAACATCCTCACCCCTTTCCATATTGATTATGATTGAAGCTTCCCAGTTTCTTCTTGCCTGACCAATTTTTATATGATTCTGGTGAAGTTACACTAGTCATTGAATGAGGTAATTCAACGCAATGAAGAATTGCCGCAAGCATTTGATGCATTTGACTGATTGCTTCATTTATGTATAGGGTGCTTCATCAGAGTGGTCTGCTCATAGATTTATAGGTGAAGATGAAAGCAAGTTTGATGCCATAAAGGCGGCAAAAGAAGGTCGTCCTGTTCTTTTTACAGGAGAGGTGGGAGGAAACTCTGTAATAGTGCAATTATTGGGTCGTGTGTGTATATATATATATAATTTTCTTTGCCTGTTGTGTTGGGATGCATGACTTGCTTTCCTACACTTGATTGTTAAGATGGATTGTTTCTATGCTCCAGATGATTTTCCCATGGATGTTTGACGAAATTCATGTCCTAAAGCCATTCAAAGAAGCTGCTCAGATATTGGCGGAGAGGAAGGATTGGCCTCCCCTATACGACGTCATTGCTCTCACCAATAACAAGGTGCTTGGAAAAACAATTGGCTCCCAATATATATTGATTCTGGTTGTCGGTCGACTTATTCATCTTTGTTGACAGGTACCTGTAGCAGCCGCAGTCTATTACGAAGATATGTTTGTCAATTTCAAGTTGTCGATGGAGACAGCTTCTCAAATAGCTGGTATCAGACTATGGGTAACCAACGAATACATGCATTCCGGTCTTCGCGATGGGGGTGGTCGGGTTCTGGAGCACCTGATGGCCATGTTGAACGGAAAGAAGCCATTGTTCTAATCTCCACCGGTCATTTAGTTTTCTCGCCAAGCTCTTCCATCCGAGTGCTCCCCTGCACGGGAATAACGAGTCGGATCACTGATCGAAGAAAGCTTTCTGTTTCGCCTTACCGTACGTGTGGATATTCAGCTTCTGCCACATTCATGAGTCAAATGATTTCATTCTAAACGCTTTTAAGGACTTGGATGCTGTGCTACCCTTTACCAGACTCTCAGTTCGTCGACGTTTGAAATGCCATTGTTTGGTGAGCAGCGTTTGATCAAAAGATTCAAAACCCGGATTTAGCACCTCCCGAGCGGGGCACGTGTCTTTGACTCTTGCTTGGCTCGAACACCGGAAAACTCAAAAAGGGTTTGGACCAACGTTTCACCTGGTGGAGGTGTCGTGCTTCATAATCTATCTAAGTATTTATACAGAACAATACGTCAGCTAAGGATGATAGAGAAAGAGGGAAGCATGCGTAGGGGGTGGTGAACACATTGCCTACATGTTTCGCCTTCCTTTGCAAAGGTTAGTTGAACAGAAACAGGTGGATGTTTTGGTGGCTTTTACCTCACCATTTCTAGGGTATTCATATCCGGGGAGAGATTATGAAAATAGGGGGTGCTTAAAGTTATATAGCTCCGACATATGGGCCTAACGCAATTTTCACAGCATGATCTTTATAAAAATTAAGGGCGAGCAATTTCAGGGTCAATATGTGGAGTATGTGGAATCTGAAAATTACCTATCATAATCAGTTCTTTAATTCTTAGAACCTAGAACATACGCTGTCGCGGGTTTTAGGGTCGGTTTCAGGATCTACCTAGTTCTATCTATATTCTTAACTGAACAATTACAGTAAATCATCATATTTATTGACATTCACTTACTTTTACAATCCACTAATCACAACTCATACTTAGACACACAAAGAATATGAAATATTAACAACGAAAAAGTCTCGGTCATTGATATCGCCAGAAATTAAAACTCAAACTAGTGGTTCTATATTATACGCTCATCATCGGACACCATGAAACACCGCAAGATCACACAAAGTCATATAACAAGAAGAACACAAAGGCTTGTTCCAGGTTCTAGGGAACCTGCCCGTTGGAATCAGTTCCATAATTTTTGAAATCCGGAATCTACCATGCATTTTTGGAATCTGAAATCGAATAGGTTCTCGCAGGTCTGTTTCTTAAATTTTTGGTTGTACCTTGAAATCATGCTCACCCCTACTAAAAATTGTTTCTTCCATGTATGGACCTTTTATCATGTCCTATATAATTTTAATAAACGAGATGTACGAAGTACACCCAAACCAACTTGTTTTAATTAAATGGGCCCGACCAAAGGGAAAAAAAAAGGTTAAATGGACATGCAGATTGTGCAATAAAAAATGAATTAAGTAGGAGGAGGAAAAGACCACGAAGGAGTTCCACATGTTCCACCGCTATTTATCCTTGCTCGTGCGTGGGTCAGTCCAACCTCTTCACCTTCCATGACCCTTTTCAGACCAATATCCTTTCCCTTGACGCAATCTGAAATCTCCATTTAATGGAACGACAACAAGCTGCTCCACCTCCGCGACGGATCCCGTCGACGCCGCCGCCGCTGCCTCAAAACCCTCCCTACCTCGTCGCCCGTTCCTCATCGCGCCCACCTCCTATAGACCCCCACCTCCTCGCCGGCATAAACAATTTGGCCAGTCTTGCCCCTGGAAGCACTGGTGCTGGGATCAATGAACGTAGCACCCTTACTGGGGACGCCGCGCGCCATGAGGCTTCTTTAGCGATGTCTGAGTATGGAAAGGCGGCCATGGAAGAGACCACAGGGAGGAGATTGGAGAAGCGGTCTAACGCCGCCACGAGCAGTAGAACTCGAAAGGCGGCGAGCCCGAGGTTCGAGTTCCAAACGAGGAGCGAGGACGACGTCCTCGACGATGGCTATCGTTGGAGGAAATACGGGCAGAAAGCTGTCAAAAACAGCGCACACCCCAGGTCTGTATTTACGGTTGGTTAGACAATATTTATGTGCATATCCATACGCAGTTTCTTACTTTTTGTGTCTTTGAGCAACCCGGCGGAGATAGAGAGTTAGCTTATTTCGCAAAAAAAAAAAAAAAAAATTGATTTGAAGAGTTAGATCACCTAGAAGAGAAAATCAGGCCAACGTACGTGTCCTATCTGAAACAAACTCCATGCAAATTCAATTTGATGCACGCATTGAGATTGTCCGTCCTTCGTGTCTTGAGAATGTGTATTGTCCCATGATCTAACGTGATCGGTACCGTGCGACATGGTGCGAAAGGAGCTATTATCGCTGCGCGCACGCGCCGTGCGACGTGAAGAAACAAGTGCATAGGTTGTCCGAGGACACGGGCGTCGTCGTGACAACTTACGAAGGCGTTCACAATCATCCCTCCGAGGAGATCATGGAAACCCTATCTCCACTCCTGAGGCAGATTCAATTGCTTTCTGGGTTTCCGCATGACAAGTGATGACCCCCGACTCAGTTGCTGGGCAGTTTCATAGATGATCCGTACACATACTTGCGGGGAAATCATTTTCCAGCCCAATTCGTCTCTTTGACCCGAAATGAAGCCCATCATATACTAGGTAACACCCGGGCTGAATCCATGGGTCGTATTGCAAATTGTGATGATCTGTCTCTTTGTAAAAAAAATAAATAAAGGGAATATCGTTTTTTTTTTTTTTTACTTTGTTTTGTTTCATGAGTATGACTCCATCGCATTTCTCCATTTTGTCTTTTTGCGATGCCGACATCTCCTTTTTGCTATGCAAAAGGAGAATCTCGGGCCGCTCAACTCGGGTCCAAGACGTGACGGGGCATCTCGCACGCACAATTAAGAATTTTTTTTATTTGATTTAAATACATACCCGCACAATTCCATTTATGTGCAAAAAAAAAAATAATACTTTTTGCTAACTTGTTGCCATATAAAAATCACCCGTTAATCGGACAAACTTTTGCATTTCTGAAAAAAAAAAAAAAAACCGATCCAGATTCTAAGCCCGATCCGACCCACGATTGACATCACTTTACGAAATTCCCCTCAGGAGCGCATCATCACCGACAGAAGTGAAATTAAATCCCCACAAACTCCGCATATCGCTCCTTAAATCAATCGAATAAACACCTCCGTTTGTCCTAAGATCTGTTCACACGGGAATTCCCACAACCTCGCCACGTGTCGCCGCGTTACCGCCCCCTCCACCACAACCGCATTACGGCAAGTGAACATCACACGTGTCACGGCTCGCTCCGGCTCTTGTATATAATAAAATGCAGAGCCTGATCTCTTCTGGATCCAAACCATACATTTCACTTTGACCCTTCCCTTCTCCCCTGATTCGGACCGATCCAGTTCGAGAAGCGCGAGACATGTCGGAGTGGCTGGACAAGGCGAAGAACTTCTTGGCCGAGAAGGTGGCCAGCGTCCCGATGCCGGAGCCTACCGTCACCGACGTCGATCTCAAGCACGTCTCCCGCGAGTGCGTCGAGTACAACGCCAAGGTCTCCGTCAAGAACCCCTACGGCCACTCCATCCCCATCTGCGAGATCATTTACTCTCTCAAAAGCGCCGGCAGGTAAAAAAAAAAAAATCACGCGTGGTGGTTCCAGGAATCGGGTTCTGTCCGCGCTCGATTTCTCGTGTTTGGATTTTGATCGTTGAATGAAATTTCGTCTGAATTGGTTGTGTGTTGGGGGGTTTGGAATCAGGGAGATAGCTTCGGGGAAGATACCGGATCCGGGGTCGCTGAAGGCGAGCGACACGACGATGGTGGACGTGCCGGTGAAGACGCCGTACAGCATACTGGTGAGCCTGGCGAGGGACATCGGGTCGGATTGGGACATCGACTACCAGCTCGACATCGGCCTCGTCATCGATCTCCCCGTGATTGGAAACATCACCATCCCCGTCTCTACCAAGGGCGAGATCAAGCTCCCCACCCTTTCCGACATCTTCTGATGCGAGTGTACGACAAATACCATGAGGAGAATAAAAATTTGGCCTTTTCCTTTCTGATTTCTTCCCCCCTCTCCGTAGTTGCGGTTTTTTTTTTTTTTTTCGCTGTCGAATATATGTTATGTTGACCTTTTTGCCCTTTTTGTAGATACCGTAAAATCTTTAGAGGGTTATTGAAGTTCTATACTTTTAAATCAAAGCACCAGCTTATGAATAAAGTTTTTTTTTTTTTTTATCATAGGCTTATGAATAAAGTTGACAGACTCGAATCATATTAATCATGTGTAGTGTCAAAATGTAATTATGACGTGTGACCCTTGTCATAGTACCTTTAAAACTTATCATATTTGAATAAAAATTGGTCATATCATATCTAGGGGTGAGAAAAAAATCATGAACCATCCAAATCGGACCGGATCGGACTCAACCGGTTGATTTTGGATGAAAGTCGACGGGTACGGTCCAGTTTCCTATTTCAATTTTATGGAATCAGCGGATACGGTTTGATTCCCGATTTTTGATGAAATCATCCAATCGGCCCAATCGAACCGGCCTTATATATCTTCTTTGAATTAAATATCTCTCCCAAGGCCCATCTTGCTCGCACTGTGATAATGTGTTTGTTGCATAATCAAAAAACACATTCACGTATTGTTTGTTTCATGTGGATGTATTTAATCCATCTATGAACAAATCCTCATCTCCCCACCTTTAGGTTTCTTTTTTTTTTTTTTTTTTTGCTCGGTAGAAACTTAATCGGAATCCAATTGGAAATCGGACCGGACCGATACTTTGGTTGGTTCATGGTTCATAGAAGAAGTGGTTGGTTCGTGTTTTGCAAAATCGATCTCTAGCGGATGGTTCTCGGTTCTAGGATGGGAACCATCCATCTTGGAACCGACACCCTTAATCATATCTATTGATATGCCTTTTCTTTTCATGTTAGATCTTTCGATTAGAATGTATTCTCGACACGGGAAGATAAAGACATTCTTAATAAGTGAAGACATAATCTCTTAAAATATTAGGAAACAAAATGATTTAATTTCAGATCCATTGATCGAGCAAATCAAAGGGATTCTAGAGCATCCTCTCACGAGTATATTTTAGATTAGATATGATAATAATGTCATATATGGCAGATGATTTGGAATATGTAGGGCATAATATCTTAAAAAACCTCAAAATTTAATTTTTGTCCCGTAAAAAACCCTTAATTTTAGGGGCGCGTTTAACAAAAAATGAGCAATTTGAAAAATATTTTCCAAAAAACGCTTGCTTATATCATTTTAGAAAATGCATAACAAAACGAATAGACCAGGCATAATACATCAATAAAAAAGATTTATGTTCATTTATTTTCATAAGTGTTACGAATGATTATTTTTTGAAAATTATGTTTGAACTCACTCGTTTCCTATGAAATGAACACACCTTAGGTCTTGTTGCATGAAAACCTCTCGACTTTAGGTGTTGTCCCAACTCTACTCAAACTTTTATAGTCTCATAAAAACTCACAAATTTTTACTCGAGTCACAAATCTGCCCTTATTAACTTTATGTCCAAAATTTCTTATTGACAATCGAGAAACGGAAAACTCACAAGCAGAGTTATTTGAGTGTCTCGAGCATGAGTTCTCCGATCGCGAGAGATGAAACATTTCGAAGCATGAGATATTGAAGACTGATCCTAGAACCACTAAGGGTGACTCTAACGAGGGTTGATGAAGGCAGATTTAAGACTCAAATAAAATTTTATGATCTTTTACGAGACAACAATTGGAGTAAAATTGAAACTCGACCTAAAGCTGGATTTTTAAAGAGACAACAAATTTGTAAGGTTGAATTGGGACGGGGCATAAGGTTGAGGGTTTTTTTATCGGAGACAAAAAAAAAAGTTCATGGTATCATTGGGACTGCACTTAAAGTTGGAGGTTTTTTTATAGGATAAAATTAAAAAACGAGACGAAAGAAGAATATTATGCCGAATATGAAGAGGGGACCACGAGAGAAAACATTCTATCTTGGCAAAGTGTTAGCCTATACATTCTATATATATATATTGTAAAAAAAAAACAAATGCTTCTTAAATTTTATTATTTGTATCGCTTAAATGAAGCTATTTCATTTATAAAGTCGGGTTTCATTTTCATATAAAAAAACAATCTTACTTTTAGAGTGAGCAGATTCCAACCAAATGAATAAAGAATTTGTCAGCGATTTTTTTGCGAGAGATACGAACAATGGTATTTTTATTTTGAAGTCCGTACGAAGCAAGCACACCAGCACCCGACTCCCTCGCTTTGATTCTAAAATGGCTCGATAAGGCTGGGCGGGCTTGGACATTATTTTGGGCCCATTTGGCTTGAGTCGGCAGCCGGGCCTTGACGGACTTTTTAAATTTATATATTTTTGTTTATAGACATTCTCATCGAATGGGGATGTAGCTCAGATGGTAGAGCGCTCGCTTAGCATGCGAGAGGTACGGGGATCGATACCCCGCATCTCCATCTCGATTCTTCTTTTTCTTCTCTCCTTTTTCCGCCTCGGTTCTTATGATTTACTTGTCTTTCTTGCCGGGTATTCGTTATATATATATATATATTCTCGAGAAATTGTCTCCTTACTTGGCCGCCAATTCGTAAGAAGCAGACCGAGAAAGAGAGAGGGACGAACCGGGTAGCCTCTCCTCATCCCTACCTTTCTCCAGTCAGCGATTCTAGAAATCTGACCGAAATATCTAAAAGTCAATCGCTGCATGTTGAAAAGTCAACACCCGGTCCGTGCTTCCTACTTCAAACTCCTCGAAACCATGATTTTTTTCAAAATGCGTCGGCTGCTCCTCCTCCTGCTCCTCCTCCTCCCCCCTTCCCAGCCCTTTCTCTAATTCTTTTTAGAGGAATTTCCCCCCATCAAGTCTTTAACCTTCGTCTTTGAGCTACACAAACCAGAAGAGTTATGGCCGGGCACGGCGATCTATCTCATCATCCCTCTAGGGTCGACGAAGGAAGGGCCGCCACGCCGAGCTTATCGCCCAAGTCCCTCCCGAGGCGGCGGAGAATCAAGTGGCTCGGTATTTCCATCGCATGCGTCTTGTTCGTGGTAGTCGTGCTTGGCGCGCTCGCCCTCACCGTCTTCCGCTTCCGGGACCCCGACCTCAAGCTCGAATCGATAGCCATAACCAACATAAGCCTCCTCTCCCGAGCGCCGGCAACCTCATCCTCGTCCTCGGCTTTTGTGAACGTGACCCTCAGGGAAGAAATCAGGGTGAGAAACCAGAACTGGGGCTCGTTCAAGATCGACGACAGCGTCGCGGTCTTGACGTTTCGGGGTGCTCGAATCTACGAGGGGGAGATAGCGAGCCCCGGTACTAGCGTGAAGAAGCGGAGCTCGAGAAGGGAAGCGTTGGTGATCGAAGCGGAGCTGATCAACGGCACGAGCTACGGGACTAATTACAGTTCGGAGGTTGTGGAGATAGGGACTTACGCTTACGTGTCCGGGAAGGTGAGCTTGCTGCGCGTGATCAAGAGACGGAGGTCCGGGAGCTTGAACTGCACGGTGAGCCTCAGCTTGGCGACGCAGGCAGTTCAGAACTTCAGCTGTCGCTAGAGCATCGCCGTCGTCGATCCCTCGGACTCTGATGTGGTCGTGGGCTCAAGGCCCATCAACCATGCCTTGGGAAAAGCCCATTAATGTTCGTGGGCTAGAGCCCAAAAGCTTCCCGAGTGGCCACTTCTTCATCATCGTCGTCGTCGTCATCGTCATCGGCCATCGCTTGCATTGCTCGTCCTCAATTCAATTCGACCTCGCCAAGAATTAAATGCCCGTCCCTGTTCCCCAACCTAAAATTATTAAATGCACCGGCTGAATCATCACCCACCCTACTCCCCCTTCCGCTCTCCTTCCTGACTCCTCCCCTCTTATGGATACCCCTCTCTCCCCCTCCACCCTCCTCCTCCATGTCCTCCGCCGCCGCCCTGCCCCCGCCTCCTCCCCCGCCTGTCTCCGCCGCCGGCTACCTAACCAACCTCGGCCTCGGCTACGCCATCGCCATCGCCCTCGGCTTCCTCGTCCTCCTCTCCTCCGTCCTCCTCGCCTCATACCTCTGCTGCCGCTCCTCCTCCCGCCGCCGCCGCCTCCTCCTCCTCCGCCAACAATCCGCCGGCCCGGCCCCGCCCGGCAACCCGGGCTCCGACGGCATCATCCTCCCCCGCATCATCTTCGTGGCCGAGGACGACAACGAGGAGAGCGAGGCGGATCAGAGCGTGGCGGTGGGGCTCGACCCCAGCGTCATCAATTCGTACCCCAAGTTCGCTTTCTCTAGGGAGGGCGGTGGCGTCCGCGGCAGCACGACGTGCTCGATCTGCTTGTGCGAGTACAAGGATTCGGAGATGTTGAGGATGATGCCCGAGTGCCGTCACTTCTTCCACCTGCTCTGCCTCGATGCCTGGTTGAAGCTCAACGGGTCGTGCCCTGTCTGCCGGAACTCCCCCCTTCCCACCCCTCTCTCCACGCCCCTCTCCGAGGTCGTACCGCTCTCTCAGTACGGCGAAGACCGCCGTAGACGGCGCTGATTATTCCTTTCTTCCTTCTTCCTTTTTTCTTGGGTTGGTTTGGTTGGTGGGTTTTTGTTTCTGCGAGTGTTCTTGGTGGGAGTGTAAATTCGACAACAAACGAGGTTGAGGGATTGTAATTGGGGGGATTCTTGTTCTCTCAGTTCACTGAATTCGTCATTTTGATTGGTGATAGTTGGTTAGAGTCAAGAAGAGACAGAAGAGTTCGGAATTTTGACATGTTTTCGCTGGTAGCACTTCACTGTTAGATTGAATTTTCAATTTTTTTCGTCTGCTGGGGCTTGTAATTCAGCTGAGAAGCTGACGACCTTTCCATTTTTCTGGGTAGTCCGGAGCTTGCTCTGATCGGACCAATTTGTTTCCGTCAACGCTTTTCGCAATCTGGGTCGCCACCATCTTTGGCAACCCAGAAACGCAAGGTTTGTACATTAGTGTGAAATCCAGTGTTAAAGGGTTCGATTCGACTCGAAAGTCGAGATATTTTCATGTTTTGTATCTGTGCAGAAGACGGAAGAGAAGGGGGGGGGGGGGGGGGGGGGAGTCAAAGTCATCCCACGCTTCCAAGTTGACCGACCACTTTTCTAATCCGACGACTTATGGCCCTGAATTCCGAGATGGCATCGGTTCAAACGCACTCTCCACCTTCCAACGAGTGGATTGAACAACTAGCAGCAACCACTAGACCTTGCTTCGTGACTCTCAACACCTACACCCGTTTTAAGGAACAGCTCATCCTGATCCGACAGTGCTTAAGATTTGACTTCGCCGACTAACCGAAGTTGTCTAGATTTAGCTTTGAGCTTCTTGGATCTGACAGTGTATCCCGACCCCGCTTTCATATTCGCCGTCCAGATCACGAGGGAGAAGGAAAAAGGAAAAGTTGACGACCGCAGATGCTTCTCGTCCTCGTTCTTAAGGTTTATGTTCTGTCCCACGAGCCTGTTTTTGTGTTTTCGATGCTTCTATGCCGGCCTGGAATCCCGCAAACTGCAGTAAAAAAAGTCACGACGTTGACACCTGCGCACGCTTCGTGTTGTACATGGTCGTAATTAATTATGCGCATCGATGTGACTGGATGGAAGTGCCTGGAACTGCGGACCCGAGGTTGTAAAATATTGGAGGGGGCATTGACTCGACGATCTCCAAGCTAATCCAGGTCTCTCTGATCGCTGAATCTGGGAGCTCTTGCTGACCCTTATAATTAATACTTCTAGGAAATAGTTTAAGGAATTATAAAATTTGGGGACTGCATTGGCTGAAAGTATTCAAATCACTCCCACTTCTCAAGCTCTCAGCTTTGGTTTCTCAGCGACCACACAAGCGTTGACTCCAATATCAACCCGTCTCTGCTCCTGGCCCGAGCCTCAAGTGTCAAGATCCAGGTACTTTCAACAAGAGTCTATTTCCGATTGTCATAGCCCGTTTGGTTATTTATGCGCCGGATAGCGATGATTAGCTCTGGCTAGGCCGTGATCTCGGAAGGCGGTTGTCTTGAGCACAAGACGTGAAAAATGCGGAAACCGAATGTTCTTGGCAAGTTAGGGACCTGGAGGGCTATCCCTAAGTTCTTTCTTGTTTTAGGCGGCTTCGGGGTTCTCATCTACGTCGCCACTTTGTTCAACTTCTACTCTCTTAGATCTCTTCATATTCCCGATACCTTTTGCAATAGCATCAATCAAGACAGAGCTGGGACTGTGGTTAGAGCGACCGCCGATGCGGTTATTCGCAAAATCCAGGACGAAATTAGCGCGGTAGCGCATATGTCCGCCAACACGTCGTTGTCGGAGTTCACGTCGCGATACAGCCACTTTCTTGTGGATATCCTGGGGCTTATTGAGTCAACGGAAGCCTCATTGCCATCGGATCAGGGGACTGGTGAAATCGGGGCTGTCCATCCTCTGGCAAAGCTGAAGGAGCGGCCCGATGAGCCAGTCGATTACTTCCTCATCGAAGAGATACGCAAGTACGTGAAGATTAAGCCCAACAGGTTGGGGAAACAGAACTTTATGGGAGCAAACGGGACTTTCACCAGCATTGGCCATGCTTGCTTTGCCATGAAGAAGGATTTGGAGGAGTACATGGACTATGATGTTGGTGAGATCTGCAACGATGATTGGAAACTAGCTCAGAGGCTCATGGTCCACGGGTGCGACCCGCTCCCCAGGAGGAGGTGCTTCTCGAGGGCGCCGCAGCTGTACCACAAGCCGTTCCCCATCAACGAGTCCATATGGAAGCTGCCGGACAATCGCAACGTTCGTTGGGGAGGGTATCGGTGCAAAAATTTCACTTGCTTGGCTAGGAATTCTACTGGCAAAGGATTCTTCAAATGCGCCGACTGCTTCAATCTCACCAGTCATGAAATGCCCAGATGGGTTACACCAATTTACTTCGATCCGAACACCAATCTCACTACGGATTTCGTCATACCTGAAGTGCTTGCAATCAAGCCTGGAGAGATCAGAATTGGATTGGATTTCAGTGTCGGGACCGGGACTTTTGCTGCTAGGATGAGGGAGTTCAATGTCACTATCATCACAGCGACCATAAATCTCGGCGCACCTTTCAATGAGATGATTGCTCTGCGCGGTTTCGTGCCTCTCTACTTGACGGTAAATCAGCGGCTTCCATTCTTCGACAATACCCTCGATTTGATCCACACGACGAGGTTCTTGGACGGGTGGATAGACTTCATTCTTCTGAACTTTGTGTTGTATGATTGGGATCGAGTATTGAGGCCTGGTGGCATTCTTTGGGTAGATAGCTTCTTCTGCTTGAAGGAGGATCTGGATGACTACTTGGAATCCTTCAAGATGCTGAGGTATAAGAGGCATAAATGGGTTGTGATACCAAAGTTGGATAAAGATGGCAAGGAGGTATTCTTCTCTGCCGTGCTCGAAAAGCCGCCGAGACCCTTCCGATGAATGTGTTTTCCAAGTAGTTCCTCGATTCATGTATGTCCGCCTCGATCGCTTTGTTTTGTAAGGGACGATGTGTTCGATATGATTTCGCAATTTTAGATAGACCTTCGTTCTTATACATGATGAAGCAATTTGCTAATCAAGCAGTTGATTTGGTTCTCTTGTGAGGTGAACCTCTTGAGCCTTTAAAGTTGAAAAAAAAAAATAATTAGTTGCATTTCGCAAAAGCCTTTAAGCCCAAAGTACCTCTAGACAAAAGGCTTTGGAGAGCATTTAAGATGCAATTGCATCTCCGCAAAGGGAAAAATTACCAAAAAAATCCTAAACCTATTGTAATAGTGCCGATTCAGTCCTAAACTTTTTGCAATTATACCAAGTCAGTTCATTCTCCCAAAATTGGCCGGCCGCACTGATGTGGACGCCGATTGGTCGGTGACGTATTATTCTAATATTTTTATTGAATTGATTATTATTATTATTATTATTTCCCTCTTCATCTTTTTCCTTTGGCTCTTTGCTCTCATTTTCTCCCTTTGGCAAGAGGCGTTGGCTTGAGGTGAAGCTTGCCCCTGCCATCCACTAGAAAAGGCGAGCCTCTCCGTCGTCGGGCCTTGTCATGGCCTTGAAACCCTACAACTTCATCTTCTTCCCTCTTCAACAGTGAGCGACATTGAAACTCTGCAAGTTAAACTTGTCGAAACAATGTCCACCACGAGCAGCTTGACAAATTACCAATGTCACGATAATGAACGCGAAATCCACCTTGCTAGGGGCTAGCCAGCGACCGGGCAAGAATCGACCTCGCCGTGGCCGGTGAGGTGCCTTGCCAGCCTAGATCTGGAGAGGTCTCGACCTACCTCGCCCAGCCATGGAGAGGCTCGACCTCACCGTCGCTAGGCAAGGTCTCGTGCTATCTCGTCCGACAAGGTCTCGGGTTATCTCGTCCGACAAGGTCTCGACTTGTCTTGCACCCGACGACGGCGAGGTCGAGCCTCGCCGATCTGAGTTATGGAGGGTTGACTTCGCGCGGCCACAACGAGGGGGGCCTCGCGTGGCCATTGCGAGGACCCGTGATGGCGACGCTTGCCCTCGCCAATGGCTGGCGAGGGCGAGCTTCTCCTTAGGCCTACACCTTTGGCTTGAAGAAGATGAAGAGCCACAAAGCCAGAGGAAGAAGACGAAGAGGAAAAAAAAGAAATAAAATAAAATAAAAATATTAAACAATTACATGAAAATATTAAAATAATATGTCGCCACCCGTCCATAGTTCATGTCATGTCGGCCAACTAATTTTGATCGGATGGACTGACTTGGCACAATTGCAAAAAAGGTTTAGTACTGAATCGGCATTATTGCAATAGGTTTATAACTTTTTTGGTAATTCCCCTCTCCTCCCGCAAAGTGAGTCAAAAAAGTAGCAAAACACCATTTGTATTTGGTCAAGAGACTTTAGAGCCCCAATGCTTATTTCAAATGCTGAATCAAACAGAACTTAAGATTCGACGCAAATTCGAACTCAAAGAAGAAGGGTCACAAATTTTGATCCCAAGGAAAACGATTTTTCTAAGATGAATTTAGAAACCTCCTTTCGTGATGTTTTATTCGGATGCTATGATTGCGATGGAATGATGATATTTCGTGATGCAATTAGATTAGTCAACGTACACCCAATTTTTAACTTTATTTTCGACATCAATTCGGTCAGTTTTGTCATCGTGCCTCGTGCCATTCGTGCCATCTCCTCCTGTTCCCGTTCTTGCTCTTCTCCTCCTCAATTTCCTCGAGGTTCGTAGTGGGTGTCACGCCGTATGATTTTTCTTTCGGGCCAGAAAATAACCTTGTTGTTGATATCCTACGCAACACTAAGAGGGCACGTTAAAGGAGCCTCCTTACAAAGTAGTATCCAAAAGGCTTCCGGCAGAATAGAAAGACAATTTCGTGGGAGATATTTTTTTTCTCTCAGCCCTAGCCAAAAAGTCAGCAACTTTGTTAGCTTCTCTAAAGCAAAAGCTCAGCTTGAGGTTTGACAAAATGGGTTAACAGATTATAACTTTCTCTTATAAGCGAACATGCTTCGACTTGATATGTGCAGTCTAAAGCCCTCAAGAGATCGTTGCAAGCGACTGGTGTTTTGATGGTGATGGCATGTTTTCTCTTGCGATCCAAACTCTCGTGAAAAAAGGTTTCTACCGGGGCATCTTTGCCCATTCATTTTCATGCAACTTTTCCCTTTTCTGTCTCCCTTTTGGTGAGCGAATCGGTGACGGTTTCGCAGGTTGTCTATAAAATAGCACGATTTTGGGGCATCGGCAGAGGGTTTGCTGCTGGTCACGTAGTAACTAGTAACCAATTTAATTGCCCGCAGGTGATTTGAACGTAAGAACAACTTAAGAATAACAGGAAATGTCGTTAGCGATTGACTCATTCGTCCGGCAGATTTGGTTAAAAAGATCATAACCACAAGCGATCCGCCGATAAAGTGATGATGTTAAGCAAAGCTTTGGCCCAAAGATTGATGGGCTCCAAGCATTTTGTGCTTTCATCATCCATGGTGTCTAGTCACCGGAGCGGCTTGATTCTTGCACAGCCCAGTTTGGCCTTTTGGTGCGGCATTTCTTGGGCCAGGCCTTTTTGCATTGTGCTAAAGAGTCGAGGAAATTTACCAATAGAGAGCCAGAGAGCTAGATTTATTTAAAACTAATACCACGAAAAACTCCGAACTGATATACTACGGTGGAATCCCTAAATGAGCAGACATGTGACAAACTCAACTCCGTTATTTTTTTTTGTTAAATTTTACCGTCAAATTGTTAAGTTAAAAGACAACACGTTACAGCTGGTGGGTGTATTGTTTTTAGGATTTTTATATCTATTTGTCACATGTATACTAATCTTGAGTTTTTTTTATGATATTAATCCAATTTAATGGAAACGCTTAATGGAAATTAATGG
This sequence comes from Rhodomyrtus psidioides, assembly GCA_021437785.1. Lineage (NCBI taxonomy): Eukaryota > Viridiplantae > Streptophyta > Magnoliopsida > Myrtales > Myrtaceae > Rhodomyrtus > Rhodomyrtus psidioides. The sequence goes on from JAILYB010000112.1 coordinate 1,562,613, forward strand.
AAGGTAGATTTGTCATAAGAGCATTAGTTTGGAGTTTTTGATGGGTGAAAAAAATCAATTTTGGAATAAATCCTTCACAAGTATATCAATTTGAATTCTTTTTCTCAGATAAAAAAGTTATAATTCGATATAAATTTATTGTAAATGTACTAATCGGAAGCTTTTCTTAATATTAACTCATCCATTAGAAGTAATGCATATACGCAAGAGAGACGCAAAACAAGCAGGGTGATTATGCGACATTGAAACAATAAGCCCGTAACAGAAAAGGACAAACTTAAAAAAAATGAAAAAGAAAAGAAAGAGTATATGTCTTGCAACGTACGTGCACACACATCAACTCAATCTCATTTCCAGGGTCGTTTGCTGCTTCATCGCACTTATTATGTCCATCGATGAGAGCAGAAGCCACTTCGCCCGATTAACTCATCATGCTCGCTCGCTGCGCACAGAATAATCTGCAACATCCTCGTCTGCAAGTAGGAATCTTGCGTGCCGTTTCAACTTCAGGTTCTCTTCCACGAGATATCAGGTCGTCGTCGTCGTCGTCGTCGTCGTCGTCGTCATCATCTCCAGCCAGCGCGCAAGGTTGTGTCTGATCATCAATGATTGCCCAAGCACGCGTTCTCTTGAGGGTTCAATATACTGAATTTTCGGCTTCAAGTAGTCGCGCTTCGTCTGATTCAGCTTGACTATCAATGTTCCAACTAACTGAAAGGCTGACTGAATGCGCATAGCAGCTTCTTCATCAGAGAGAGTCCTTGAGGTTTCCATCTCTTTACTTCTTTTTCCGGTGCTTTCCTCACCTGCAATTGTAGCTCCCTTACCCTCTTTAGTTTCACAGACCTCTTCCTTCTCACCGTGAAATTATTTATTTTCTGTGAAATAAACGGAACCTATGTATCTGTCCTTTTTTTTTTCCCCAATGGATGGATAGGCAACCTCTTAAGTTTAACCAAGAACATGCCGACGGTAGGAACAAATGTAATTGAAATTCAAGCTTGGTCTACGAAGGAGATTATTTCTTCGCCAAATGCTCATTTTGCGCTAGCTCGCTCGGCTCCATGTCATTGGAATTAGAGCCATCAAATGGGTGGGTTAAATCGAAAATGGTTTGACCCATATTGAATCATTCAACTCGTTTTAACCTATTTTTATGATATATAATTCCAGCGACACATACCCGACCCGATTCACACCCTAGCTGATCCATATTGCTAAAACATCTCAATATTAAAATCTAGTTTAGAAAAAATTACAATTTGTTAAGAAATAATATATTACTAAAACATTGTAGAAAATTTTCATAATTCTTAAAAAAATTGTGGTTTTTTTAATATATTTCTTTCTTTCTTTCTTTTTCTTCTACGTTCGGCTAAGGTTGTCAGCCGATCGGTGGTAGAGACCGACGATCACGACTGGTGGCGATGTCCTGTGATCGGCAGCTCCGAGGTGGCAACTTTTGTCGGATTTCATAGAAAAAAAAGGAAAAGAAAGAAAAAAAATTTCAAAATTCTTTTTTAAATCGAAAATCAGAAAACCAAAAGAATTTTTACAAATACAAAAACTATTCGAGAGGCATATGAATAGGTTGTGATTGGGTTAAAATATGAGTTTGTCTTTAAATCCATTTGCGACCTCCCTATATGACTAAGCTTACCACTCAAACTCCGGAGACAAAGATCATATAAACATTCAGCATGTCGTAACCTAATACTTTCATATGGCTTCATGTTTATCAATATTATCATGACAAGTGAAATCTTATATGTAGCTCATGTTCTAATGGCACATGAAAATATAATGTCAAACTTTTCATCATTTGGTAAGAAAAATCATTTGGTGCCCTAAATAGACATTCACTGTTCGGGCCCTAGTAACTTGCATATGAGTAGCCAAGATACTTGGTAATTCGATAGGGCAGCGGGGTCTTAAGCCCATGTACCCAAGTCCTGAGCACGAGCATGGACACTAGTCTTGGATCCACCGAAACCAATCCCGAGAATTCAGTGCCCGTGCCGGCACCCCTGTCCGGGTCTATAGAGGCTGGGCCCCAATTGAAGGGTACATTGAAAAGGTCAAGGAGGCAGCGAGGAAGAGCTCGGCCAAGCAGAAGCTTAGATGATGATGGATGAAGGTCATGATTAAAGGTGAGAGCTTTCGTTGTTTCAGGTGAATTGGTTCGGGTATGAAGTTATTTTTAACACAGAGAGATTTCGAGGAAGAAAACATATTATATCTTCTTCAAATCTTTTACAATGACCTAAAGGTATATATATACAGATAAAAGAAAGAATCCTAAAAGATATATTCTCTAATCTAGATCCTCTAATCTAGCTAATTACAATCTTTCAATCTCGCTAATTACAACTCATACATATCTTTTAGGATTACAACATCTTTTACAGCACATTCTAATAGTTTTAAACTATGTTTAGTTTAAGTTTCGGTGTTTGGATTCCATGTGCTGTTCTTGAGGTCAGAGAGGAAGATTTTTGTCATGGGTTGTGGTTGATGCTTTTGGGCATTCATGTCATGCCTGCAGAAAGAGCATTCAAGGGTGTTGCCCGTGACCCTTGCCCACCAAATCTAAATTTTCAGAAAAAATGAAAAAAAAAATTATTTTTTAAAATATTATAAAAAAATATTCACGTCAGCGCCGATCGTCCAACGTGGCATCATCGACATTCATATCAGCAATTTCTGATTAAAATTAGCCGGATGGACTGAATTGGTACAAATGCAAAAATGTTTAGGACTAAATTGTTCCAATTAAAGGCTTTATGACTTAATTGGTACTAATGCAATAAGTTTAAGACTTTTTTTAAAAAAATACTTTTTCCGTTTAAAGTCTCACGGCTCTTAGTTCTTTAGATTGAGTGAAGTTTTTAATCCAGATATTCAGTTCATTTTCCTGCATGGTTATCAATTATAGTGTAATTTCATATACATGCCGATCTGTTATTCCATAGAGCTTGTTCGCGGCTATACAAAAACTACATATGGTCGAGTGTCTTATCTCATTCCGAGTTTAATATCTGTTGATTCTTCAAGTATCTTTTGGTCCTAATTTGGGCATCCATATCACCCTTTATAGTCTGTGGATGTCGTTATTGTTAATTCTATAGTCATTTGGACTCGGTAATTCATCTATATCTAACCAATATAGCGTAGCAACTCATATCATCAATGAGGTTTTTGCATAAATTTTTCTTGTAGTTTTATTTATGCAAATGAACATTTAAATTTACTTGATCCAGAATTCTAAAGGAGAATAAAAATCCAAATTTTAAAATCACAAGCGGAACTATATGTATCTCAACAATGCTAGATAATCAGGAGTATAAATATCAAGCAACTTTAAGCCCTACAATCCTACTTTTAGTTTAGTCCTTTCAACGATATATATATACACGATCAAAGTAGAAGTTTGTTCATCAACGAACTCGCAACATAACGAAAGAGAATGTAATCTCTTTATAACTGTTGAAGTCTCAGTTGCCTAAACATGCATTCTTACAGCAAATGACGGAATATAAGCATTCCAACACAAGTAAATGAGAGGATTCTATTTGGTCGTAGTGCATTTCTCGATCTATTTCAAGTGTCACAACATTATCCATTCTGAATGCGATGAACGGTAATCAACGTTTGAGTAAGGCGACACCTTTGAAATGCTTTGATCTTCCAAATCATACACGCGAATATGTGAATTGCCATTCTCCACTAAATATATGGCATTTTTCTTAACTCTCGAGTCTTTTGGAGAGCAAGAAATTCCCCCACAAGTAGTAAGGAAAATTGCTCGGTCGCCAATGCCTTTCAGTTCCTCCCATGTCCCTTCTGCAAAATTCATCCAGAAAACTTTAAAGCCATAGATCTGCCCCATCGGGAGCGCAAATATCATCTCTTGCACAACTAACAAGTCTTCGCCGGATGAGATCAGATAATCGCGCAACACCGATATGCCTCCGGGATTTGACCAATTAATATCTTTGTTCCTCAATGCACGTACTCTCATCTCTGAATTCTCTATGCCAACAATAGCCAATTCTTCATACTTCATCAGCAAGAAAATTTGCCCTTTGAACATCGTGGCACAACTGATGTCAGGTTCAACCTTGTGCCTTTTGAATGTATCCTCTCCAGGGTTGTAATATCCGATCGTGTCCTCTCCATAATCAACCACTAGAACATATAATTGAGGATTGCTTGGCGAAGACAACAAGAAACAGCAAGAGCACACGAGGTCTTCCAAAAGGGGGGAGTGGGATTTTCTCCTAGGAGGCAGGATTCCAAAGGTTGCAATCCCCGGAATCTCGATCTTCCATGAACAGCCATTCGCGACTCGAAGTAGGGCTGATGCTCTTGTTGCGCAGATGGGGGAATGATCTTCATATGGTGGTGGTCCTCTGAAATGTCGTAAAAGGTCTGCCTCTGTCTTTCCCATCCATGGCATATCTCAAGCCAAGGGCGAGATCGATTGCCGGGAGGAGGAGGATTCAGGTAGATCTTTTGCTTTTGTTTTTCAACATCCGAGACATCCTTTTCCATCTTTATGCAAATACGTACACCAATTTGCATAGTCTACTTTCCCATAATATCAGACCGACTATAGCACCAGTAACTAGATAAAATACAAAGCAAGTAAAAATATGCATCCCTAAGTAGACGGTCTCACTTTAAATTTCCCAATTAACCCTCACCTGCATATTAAACCGGCCCAGAGAAAGCATTGACATGTTAATTAAAAAGAAAGCTATAACTACCCACCTTCCACTAAAAAGTTACGCTTTGTGTATAACCATTCATTCGATGTTTACTTTCTAGAAGTGAATTCGTACAGTGATAAAAGAATAGTGTCAAATGTTTTATTTCTAGTCAGTTGTTAGTCTTATTATTGCCTTTTTAAGGAGCCAGAAACTAACCAAGCATGGCTTTACAGTTTGTAAAAGGCACGAGATTTATTTATCAAGAAGATAATTATCAAGGATAGCACGATGGAAAAAAAGCAGTCAATCCTTTGCTTTTAGCATCTTCCATAATCTGCTCATGATTTTGACAGATATATCTAGATTCTGTTTCCTCTAAGCCGTCTTTGCTAATTCTCATTTCGATAGCCAAATCGATCCATAAATCATAAGCTAACCTAGAATAGGTAAGCAAATATTTCTTGGTTAATTGTAGGGAATCATGAACTGAATTTTGCGTTATCCCACTATTTTAATAACGCATTGTCAAAAAGAGAGTAGGGAAAATAAACGTCTTGATTATTCGTAATGTTCCTTGGACCTCCAAAAGACCAATTGCCAAAACCATAATAAACATCCATAATCTCTTACCAACGAAGGACTCAGGCGGTAGCAAACAAAAATAACAGCAGGCATTTTTAGAAGAAGAAGAAACAAGATGAGAATTCGTATTTACCCGATCAATTCGATCCACGTGGCAGTTGCCGCCTTCTCGTGATCGTGCTCGAGAATTCGTCGAGCACCTTACTCTCGGTGGCTGGTGGCGATACTATGGCGGAAACGAAAGAGGGAAAAAAGAAAATATAGAGGGGTTAGTGGTGGCAACCGATGGGAAGTAAAGTAAGGGTCCAACAGCTTGATGGTTGTATATATAAGTCACTCCCTTGATATAGAGTGAATATCCTAATTTGAAAGTATTACCAATTCCTAATCCAATTCGTACAAGATGAGTTATCAGAAGGGATCATTCCTAGTTTCCGTTAAAATTAAGGGATATGCCCCGTTTCGAAACTATTTATCTGCCAAAATATACACGAGAGATAATACTTTACCAAGCGTAATTCTTGTAGAAAAGGAAGATGACAACAATACAAAAATGAGAAGAGGGAGAGAGAACCTATTTTGTATTGTAATCGATAATTATGCATGAGAAACGCCTTATTATCGATTGGATCAAAATTACATGGTTTTGTTTGTAAAATGTTAAAATATATGCCTCGAGTATGAGCCCGTAGATATAAAACTTATCTAAATCGAGGTGCTGGGCAAGAAAGTCCAAATTGGACTTTTATGGTGGCCTTCTTCAAGACTGAATTAATTTTTATGCACATGGAATCCAAGGTGGAGTTGGGACTTTGACCGCGAGAAGAGTTAAATAGGAAAGTTGTTATTGATCCTTATACAAAAAATTCTGGATTTCAAATATTGAGCAAAGCAAGATGCGTGGATTTCCTTCTGATTGTCCAACTCGGTTTGTTCAACTTATTCATGTAGGAGTCAGAGAGATCTTGTTTCTATTCCCCAGACGAATCAGTGCCGACTACGTTGACCGAACTTAGTTTGGATTTCTTGGGAAAATTTCATTTAAGAGAATGAAGTCCTTGGATTTTCTCAAAAAAGGCAATGTATTAGATTTTGTTTCAAAGAAGGGTCCGAAGTGCATTTTTCGTTTCAAAGAAGGGCTTGATAAAAGGACATTTATGTCTTTTAACGTTTTAATTTTATTTTCCTTTTTTTTTCTTTTTCTGTTTGCATTTTCTTTTCTTTTTTCTATTCGCCTTTCCCTTTTTCCTTTCCCTCCCCTTCCCTCTTCCCTTCCGTAACTAATGCCGGCCTCGCCGAAACCAATCCTTGTTCAATAGTTGCGATAGAACAAACATTTAGCGTTGGAGGCAATATTTTGGACAAACGACGTTCAATATTAGCTCCCGATTCGGTGGAGGTTCAAGTTTGTGTTGATGATTGGACAAAGCCTCAATATAGATAACAAGGGATAGATTGCAATAATAAAACAGAATTCTTTGATGACGGAGATACCACCGGCACCGGTACCGGAATAGGTAGCGACAATTGAAGATAAGTATAGGGTTATCAAATGTAAGAGAACTACATTAGCTTTGATTTTTCTATCCCAAAAAGATATGTAGTTTCTTAATGACAATTCATTAAGTTCAAGCCTTTCCTCCTCCCTTTTTTCACCCTAAATTTGATTACAATTTATATTTGATAATTTTTTTCCAACAATTTGTATTCTCATTACAGTTTGTATTTGATAATTCATTATTTTCTTTTATTTCAAAATTCATTATTTGATAATTTGATTATAATTTTATTACAAATTCATTACAATTTAATTTTTAAACTCAAAAACCGTAATCGAAACCCGAGGTTTCATTTTTGGTTTTGAACCGGAACATGGCCTGAAATCGGCCCATAATCATCGGTTCAAAATGGAACCGAAACCACCACTTAAGGGCTCGGTTTCGGTTCCCCTAAATTGGAATCAGAACCGCCGATTGAAGAACCGAAACCGACGGTCCCCGGCTCGTGGCCATGACTACCTATGTGGGTTTCGATCAGGTTGTAAATTTCACTTCAAAAGTCAAAGGTCCTCTTGCATGCCAAGAAAGATGATCAAGAGTTCTCAAGTACTCTTGATCGGTCATGGACATCAAAGAGAAGTCACATACTCTTTGACACCCATGAAATGAAATTTGTTAAAAAAATTATAGAAAAATATTAAACCAACCATGAAATAGAAATTAAACAATATTAAGACACTCACCATATTATTTGTTGTTAGGAGGAGCCATCTCCTCCTTCTTCCCCAAGTGAGTTTGAACATGACGGGTTAATTGAGCCAGTGTCAGAAATGTTTGCTTGCAAATTTTACATCTGAACTGGTGCAGCTCCTCACTGACTTGCCACTTCCTTTTTTATTCTTTGGGGTAGGAATGTAGTGTTTCTATGGCTTCCCGTCTCCTCTTTAAAATGTAAAAAAAATGAAATAGGTTAAAAATCTCAGAAAAAATTTAAAAAAAGGCCCAAGTGCTTTTATTTGAAAAATAAGGGCCTTAAGCGAACATTGATTCAAATAAGTGCATGGAGTGCCCTGATTGTGTCAAAGAAGAGCCTAAAGTACACATTATTTCAAATAAGAACATAAAAGACTATATCAATCTAAAATAAACCCGAGTCGTTATATTTTAGTCATTCAATCATGAAATAGAAATTAAACAATATTAAGACACTCACCATATTATTCGTGGTTAGGAGGAGCCATCTCCTCCTTCTTCCCCAAGTGAGTTTGAACATGATGGGTTAATTGAGCAAGTGTCAGAAATGTTTGCTTGTTAATTTTACATCTGAACTGGTGCAGCTCTTCACTGACTTGCCGCTTCCTTTTTTGTTCTTTGGGGTAGGAATGGAGTGTTTCTTTGGCCTCCCGTCTCCTCTTTAAAATGTAAAAAAAATGAAATAGGTTAAAAATCTCGGGAAAATTTCAAAAAAGGGCCCAAGTGCTCTTATTTGAAAAATAAGGACCTTAAGCGAACATTGATTCAAATAAATGCATGAAGTGTCATGATTGTGTCAAAGAAGAGCTTAAAGTACACATGATTTCAAATAAGAACATAAAAGACTATATTAATCTAAAAAAAAACCCGAATCATTTTATTTAGGGACATTTTGGTCATTCAACCATGAAATAGAAATTAAACAATATTAAGACACTTACCATATTATTTGTGGTATTCTTCCCCAAGCGAGTTTGAACATGATGGGTTAATTGAGCCAGTGTCAGAAATATTTGCTTAAAAATTTTACATTTGAATTGGTGCAGCTCTTCACTGACTTGCCGCTTCCTTTTTTATTCTTTGGGGTAGGAATAGAGTGTTTCTATGGCTTCCCGTTTCCTCTTTAAAATGTAAACAAAAAATAAAATAGGTTAAAAATCTCGGGGAAATTTCAAAAAAGGGCCCAAGTGCTCTTATTTGAAAAATAAGGGCGTTAAGTGAACATTGATTCAAATAAGTGCATGAAGTGCCCTGATTGTGTCAAAGAAGAGCCTAAAGTACACATTATTTCAAATAAGAACATAAAAGACTATATTAATCTAAAAAAAAAAATCCCGAGTCGTTTTATTTAGGGACATTTTGGTCATTCAACCATGAAATAGAAATTAAACAATATTAAAACACATACCATATTATTCGTGGTTAGGAGGAGCCATCTCCTCCTTTTTCCCCAAGTGAGTTTGAACATGATGGGTTAATTGAGCCAGTGCCAGAAATGTTTGCTTGCAAATTTTACATCTGAACTGGTGCAACTCTTCACTGACTTGTCGCTTCCTTTTTTTGTTCTTTGGGGTAGGAATGTAGTGTTTCTATGGCTTCCCGTCTCCTCTTAAAAATGTAAAAAAATTAAATAGGTTAAAAATCTCGGGGAAATTTCAAAAAAGGGAGAAAGGGCTCTTATTTGAAAAATAAGGGCCTTAAGAGAACATTGATTCAAACAAGTGCATGAAGTGCTTGATTGTGTCAAAGAAGAGCCTAAAGTACACATTATTTCAAAGAAGAACATAAACGACTATATTAATCTAAAAAAAAACCCAGAGTCGTTTTATTTAGGGACATTTTGGCCATTCAATCATGAAATAGAAATTAAACAATATTAAGACACTCACCATATTATTCGTGGTTAGGAGGAGCCATCTCCTCCTTCCCTAAGTGAGTTTGAACATGCTGCGTTAATTGAGCTAGTGTAAGAAATGTTCGCTTGCAAATTTTACATCTGAACTGGTGCAACTCTTCACTGACTTGCCGCTTTCTTTTTTGTTCTTTGGGCTAGGAATGGAGCGTTTCTATGGCTTTCCGTCCCCTCTTTAAAATGTAAAAAAATGAAATAGGTTAAAAATCTCGGGGAAATTTCAAAAAATGGCCCAAGTGCTCTTATTTGAAAAATAAGGGCATTAAGCGAACATTAATTCAAATAAGTGCATGAAATGTCCTGATTGTATAAAAAAGAGAGCCTCAAGTACACATTATTTCGAATAAGAATATAAAAGACTATATTAATCTAAAAAAACCCGAGTAGTTTTATTTAGGAACATTTTGGTCATTCAACCATGAAATAGAAATTAAATAATATTAAGACACTTACCATATTATTCATGGTTAGGAGGAGCCATCTCCTGCTTTTTCCCCAAGTGGGTTTGAACATGATGAGTTAATTGAGCCAGTGTCAGAAATGTTTGCTTGCAAATTTTACATCTGAACTGGTGCAGCTCTTCACTGACTTGCCGCTTTCTTATTTGTTCTTTAGGGTAGGAATGGAGTGTTTTTATGGCTTCCCGTCCCCTCTTTAAATTGTAAAAAAATGAAGTAGGTTAAAAATCTCGGGGAAATTTTTAAAAAGGGCCCAAGCGCTCTTATTTGAAAAATAAGGGCCTTAAGCGAACATTGATTCAAATAAGTGCATGAAGTGTCCTGATTGTATCAAAGAAGAGCCTCAAGTACACATTATTTCAAATAAGAACATAAAAGACTATATTAATCTAAAAAAAACCCGAGTCGTTTTATTTAGGGACATTTTGGTCATTCAACCATGAAATAGAAATTAAACAATATTAAGACACTTACCATATTATTCGTGGCCTTCCCCAAGTGAGTTTGAACATGAAGGGTTAATTGAGCTAGTGTTAGAAATGTTTGCTTGCAAATTTAACATCTGAACTGGTGCAGCTCTTCATTGACTTGCCACTTCCTTTTTTGTTCTTTGACGTCCATGAAATGAAATCTGTTAAAAAAAATTGTAGAAAATTGTTAAGCCAACCATGAAATGAAAACTAAACAATATGAAGACAATCCATGAGATGGAAACTCACCATATCATTCGTCGTTGGGAGGAGCCCTCTCCGCCTTCTTCCCCTTGTGAGTATGGATGACATGATGGGTCAACTGATCCAGTGTAAGAAAATGTTTCTCGCAAGTTTGACATTGGCACCCTCTCGGATTTCCACTGACTTGCTGCTTCCTTTTCTTATTCTTGGGTGTAGGAATGGAGTGCTGCTTCCTATGGCCTCCCATCTTCCTCTTTAAAAAGTAAAAGAATGAAATAGGTTAAAAATCTCAATGGAATACCGACCAAATTTCACAGTTCCTTCATCTTAATTCTACCTAAACCAACTAATGAACCAATTCGAACCATTTCCTAGCCAAAATAACATCTAGCCGGCGCCTGAATCAGCCAACGCATCTTCGGCCAAGTCCAGTTTTCCGACGAAATCCGTCTTTTGTAATTTTCATTGTTTGTCTTGAAATCAAATCAATCAAAAATGTGTAAAGAGACTTCATAATGCTTCGACAGAGAAGGAAAACATGGATCACCTAGATTTCTGGTAAATTTGATAATTGATATAATTCCTTATAGATCAAGCTAAATTTTGTAACACACCAAAAAACTAATAATTCATCCAAGGCCATATGAAAATAGTAGCACAAAACACCAAACAAATGTAAAATTTTTACAATTTCTTTGTCTAAATTCACCTAAACTAACTCATTAACCAATCCAAACTATAACCTAGCCAAAATAACATCTTGCCGGCGCCTCAATCAGCTACCACATCTCCCACCAAGTCCCCACCAAGTCCAATTTTCCAGCGGAATTCGTTTTGTAATTTTCATTGTTTCTCTTCAAATCAAATCAATTCATCCAAAGATGTGTAAAAACATGGATCACCTAGATTTCCTATGGCAATCGGACACACATTCGCCGATAATCTTCTTGTGCAGTAGACAACAAGTGCAAAATGTCCAGAAAACTCCCTTAGATTCGACAACCAATTCAGTGAGACAAAATCGACAACCTAAATTGCTCTTCGATTCTCACATTCGACCAGCTGTCTCTACTTCCACCTTATCAGAATTTTTTTGGGCTCTATTTATGCTGTGGTTAGGGTTTATTTTGTCGTAGGGAGGATTTTCGTCATCTGAGAGACTTGTGAGCCGTGTGCTTTTGTTCAGTCGCTAAGACTGACTTCTGTAATATGTACTCCCTTTGATTATAGTGGAATATTGTTTTGTCTCGCCTGTGGACGTAGATCACCTTAATCGAACCACATAAATCATTGTGTTCTGTGTTTGTTTTTCTGCGTTTGTTACAACATAAAGAAAGACCGATTATATGATTATGACGTAAGCCACGTGACGTAACTGACCGTATACGTTTCTATTGCATTTAGGTCTACAATGTAGTACACCATAGAGAACAACTTTGTCGTTTTGGACTAAGATTCCTTTAGAGTTTTGAGTCGTTCAAATATGGGATCATGAAAACTACTCAGCCCCATCGATTTGTGAGCCTAATCAAATAGTTTATGCGTTTAGTTTATTTTCGTATTAAAATCTCCGTTTTGAGCTCAAAGTGAGTCTACTTTTCTTGTTATCCAACGATCTCTCGAGCTCAAAAAATACGTCAATGGAGTCAAGTTGAGGCTGAAGCAAGAAACTCAGATGAGCTCAAATCAAGTTCGAGCAGCATCCAAAGTCAAAAGGCTCGACTCGAGCACAAAGAGAATTGTCCCGACTCAATTAGACTCAATAACCAGCCATACTCAACTTCGAATCAACCTGACCAAAAACAGATGAAAAACGTCCCATGCATGAACTTAGTCCATGTACGCCACCTGTATTGTTGCCATTGTTATTTACAAATCCACTCCTCCGTGGGTTTCAATCTGCTCATAAATTCCACAGGGATCTATTGCATGCCAACATAGCTGATCAAGAGCTCTCGGGAACTCTTGATCAATCATGGACATCAAAGAGAAGTGACAGACTCTTTGACGTCCATGGAATGAAATATGTTAAAAAAAATTGCAGAAAATTGTTAAGCCAACCATGAAATAGAAACTAAACAATATTAAGACAATCAATGAGATGGAAACTCACCATATCATTCGTCGTTGGGAGGAGCCCTCTCCTCCTTCTTCCCCTTGTGAGTATGGATGACATGATGGGTCAACCGATCCAGTGTAAGAAAATTTTTCTCGCAAGTCTGACATTGGCACCCTCTCGGATTTCCACTGACTTGCCGCTTCCTTTTCTTATTCTTCGGTGTAGGAATGGAGTGCTACTTCCTATGGCCTCCCATCTTCCTCTTTATAAAGCAAAAGAATGAAATAGGTTAAAAATCTCAATGGAATACCAACCAAATTTCACAGTCCCTTCATCTTAATTCTACCTAAACCAACTAATGAACCAATCCGAGCCATATCCTAGCCAAAATAACATCTAGCCGGCGCCTCAATCAGCCACCACATCTTGCCGGCGCCTGAATCAGCCACTACTGCATCTTCGACCAAGTCAAATTTTTCGGCGAAATTTGTTTTTTTATTTTGTAATTTTCATCGTTTGTCTTGAAATCAAATCAATAAAAGATGTGTAAAGAGACTTCATAATGCTTCGACAGAGAAGGAAAACATGGATCATCTAGATTTCTGGTAAATTTGATAATTAATATAATTTCTTATAGATCAAGCTATCAAATTTTGTAACACACCAAAAAACTAATAATTCATCCAAGGCCATATGAAAATAGTAGTACAAAACCCAAACATATGAAAAATTTTCTTTAAAATGTAAAAACATTAAATAGGTTAAAAATCTCGGGGAAATTTCAAAAAAGGGCCAATGGGCTCTTATTTGAAAAATAATGGCCTTAAGAGAACATTGATTCAAATAAGTGCATGAAGTGCCTGATTGTGTCAAAGAAGAGCCTAAAGTACACATTATTTCAAAGAAGAACATAAACGACTATATTAATCTAAAAAAAAAACCCGAGTCATTTTATTTAGGGACATTTTGGCCATTCAATCATGAAATAGAAATTAAACAATATTAAGACACTCACCATATTATTCGTGGTTAGGAGGAGCCACCTCCTCCTTCCCTAAGTGAGTTTGAACATGCTGGGTTAATTGAGCTAGTGTAAGAAATGTTTGCTTGCAAATTTTACATCTGAACTGGTGCAACTCTTCACTGACTTGTCGCTTTCTTTTTTGTTCTTTGGGCTAGGAATGGAGCGTTTCTATGGCTTCCCGTCCCCTCTTTAAAATGTAAAAAAAAAATGAAATAAGTTAAAAATCTCGGGGAAATTTCAAAAAAGGGCCCAAGTGCTCTTATTTGAAAAATAAGGGCATTAAGCGAACATTAATTCAAATAAGTGCATGAAGTGTCCTGATTGTATAAAAAAACGAGCCACAAGTACACATTATTTCGAATAAGAACATAAAAGACTATATTAATCTAAAAAAAACCCGAGTCATTTTATTTAGAGACATTTTGGTCATTCAACCATGAAATAGAAATTAAACAATATTAAGACACTTACCAAATTATTCATGGTTAGGAGGAGCCATCTCCTCCTTCTTCCCCAAGTGAGTTTGAACATGATGGGTTAATCGAGCCAGTATCAGAAATGTTTGCTTGCAAATTTTACATCTGAACTGGTGCAGCTCTTCACTGACTTGCCGCTTTCTTATTTGTTCTTTAGGGTAGGAATGGAGTGTTTCTATGGCTTCCCGTCCCCTATTTAAAATGTAAAAAATGAAATAGGTTAAAAATCTCGGGGAAATTTTAAAAAAGGGCCCAAGTGCTCTTATTTGAAAAATAAGGGCCTTAAGCGAACATTGATTCAAATAAGTGCATGAAGTGTCCTGATTGTATCAAAGAAGAGCCTCAAGTACACATTATTTCAAATAAGAACATAAAAGACTATATTAATCTAAAAAAAACCCGAGTCGTTTTATTTAGGGACATTTTGGTCATTCAACCATGAAATAGAAATTAAACAATATTAAGACACTTACCATATTATTCGTGGCCTTCCCCAAGTGAGTTTGAACATGAAGGGTTAATTGAGCTAGTGTCAGAAATGTTTGCTTGCAAATATAACATCTGAATCGGTGCAGCTCTTCATTGACTTGCCACTTCCTTTTTTGTTCTTTGACGTCCATGAAATGAAATATGTTAAAAAAATTACAGAAAATTGTTAAGCCAACCATGAAATGAAAACTAAACAATATGAAGACAATCCATGAGATGGAAACTCACCATATCATTCGTCGTTGGGAGGAGCCCTCCCCGCCTTCTTCCCCTTGTGAGTATGGATGACATGATGGGTCAACTGATCCAGTGTAAGAAAATTTTTCTCGCAAGTTTGACATTGGCACCCTCTCGGATTTCCACTGACTTGCTGCTTCCTTTTCTTATTCTTGGGTGTAGGAATGGAGTGCTGCTTCCTATGGCCTCCCATCTTCCTCTTTAAAAAGTAAAAGAATGAAATAGGTTAAAAATCTCAATGGAATACCGACCAAATTTCACAGTTCCTTCATCTTAATTCTACCTAAACCAACTAATGAACCAATCCGAACCATTTCCTAGCCAAAATAACATCTAGCCGGCGCCTGAATCAGCCAACGCATCTTCGGCCAAGTCCAGTTTTCCGACGAAATCCATTTTTTGTAATTTTCATTGTTTGTCTTGAAATCAAATCAATCAAAAATGTGTAAAGAGACTTCATAATGCTTCGACAGAGAAGGAAAACATGGATCACCTAGATTTCTGGTAAATTTGATAATTGATATAATTCCTTATAGATCAAGCTAAATTTTGTAACACACCAAAAAACTAATAATTCATCCAAGGCCATATGAAAATAGTAGCACAAAACACCAAACAAATGTAAAATTTTCACAATTTCTTTGTCTAAATTCACCTAAACTAACTCATTAACCAATCCAAACTATAACCTAGTCAAAATAACATCTTGCCGACGCCTCAATCAGCTACCACATCTCCCACCAAGTCCCCACCAAGTCCAATTTTCCTTGGATGAATCATTGTGACATTCTGAACTTCCGACCCCTCAAGGCTAATGACATGGATTGAAAGCTCGAATTGGCAATTGAAATGAAGAATTTCAAAATTGGAAAATGGATTTGTCGTCGTCTTGCCAATGGCCACTCAAATTGAGAATAGCGAAGTTTCGGAAGAAAAGTGGCAAAAGACCGTTTTGCCCCTCAACCTCATACATTTGCCTTAAGAAAGTTGGAAGGGCAAAATAGTCAATCTACCCTCCCATAGAAACTGCCAAAAATTTGATGTGGATATGGTCAAAGGAAGTCAAAGTCAATGGATCAACCAATGGAAGCTTGCCAAGTGTCAACCAAAGAAGTCCTCATGCATTAAATGCCCATTAATTACCCATATTATCTAATTGACCTAAAATGCATTATTGGTGTGGAAGACCCTCCCTCCCTCCTCATTTGGCCGGCCACCTTCTCTCTCTTCCTCTTCTTCTTCTTTTTGCACTCGGTCGAGTAGTTTTCTCGCGGATAGAGAAAAATTACTTCACTATTCTGGCCATAACTTTGTCGTCCGACATTGGATTGAGGTAACATCACCGTCATATGAAAGCTTATCGTCTTGCCGTTCCAACAAAGTATCATAAACTCAATTTGGCCCATTATTTCTTCTCGTACGTGTTTTTGAGTGGGCAAAGGTAAAAATCTGACCCGGTTTTGGAGAGAGACGATTTTTAGGGGCTTCCGGACTCAAATGGCTCCAAATTTTCGGTGAGGTCTTCAAAACATCTAGTACTTGAGTTGGTTGAGCTAGTATGATTATTTTGTTGAGAATTTAGGATATTTTCATTTTCGTATTAAAATCTCCATTTTGAGCTCAAAGCGAGCCTACTTTTCTTGTCATCCAACGATCTCTCGAGCTCGAAAATTACGTCAACGGAGTCAAGTTGAGGCTGAAGCAAGAAACAGAGACGAGCTCAAATTAAGTTTGAGCAGCATCCAGAGTCAAAAGGCTCGACTCGAGTATAAGGAGAATTTTCTCGACTCAATTAGACTCAGTAACCAGCCATACTCAACTTCGAATCAACCTGACCAATAACAGACGAAAAACGTCCCATGCATGAGGTTGGTCCACGTACGCCACCTGTATTGTTGCCATTGTTATTTACAAATCCACTCCTCCGTGGGTTTCAATTTGCTCATAAATTCCACAGGGATCTATTGCATGCCAACATAGCTGATCAAGAGCTCTCGGGAACTCTTGATCAATCATGGACATCAAAGAGAAGTGACAGACTCTTTGACGTCCATGTAATGAAATATATTAAAAAAAAATTGCAGAAAATTGTTAAGCCAACCATGAAATAGAAACTAAACAATATTAAGACAATCCATGAGATGGAAACTCACCATATCATTCGTCGTTGGGAGGAGCCCTCTCCTCCTTCTTCCCCTTGTGAGTATGGATGACATGATGGGTCAACTGATCCAGTGTAAGAAAATTTTTCTCGCAAGTCTGACATTGGCACCCTCTCGGATTTCCACTGACTTGCCGCTTCCTTTTCTTATTCTTCGGTGTAGGAATGGAGTGCTACTTCCTATGGCCTCCCATCTTCCTCTTTAAAAAGTAAAAGAATGAAATAAGTTAAAAATGTCAGTGGAATATCGACCAAATTTCACGGTTCTTTCATCTTAATTCTACCTAAACCACCTAATGAACCAATCCGAACTATATCCGATAGAGAAAAATTACTTCACTATTCTGGTCATAACTTTGTCGTCCGACATTAGATTGAGGTAAAATTACCGTCATATGAAAGCTTATCGTCTTGCCGTTCCAAAAAAGTATTATAAGCTCAATTTGGCCCATTATTTCTTCTCGTACGTGTTTTTGAGTGGGCAAAGGTCAAAATCTGACCCGGTTTTGGAGAGAGACGATTTTTAGGGGCTTCCGGACTCAAATGGCTCCGAATTTTCGGTGAGGTCTTCAAAACATCTAGTACTTGAGTTGGTTGACCAAGTATGATTATTTTGTTGAGAATTTAGGAAATTTTCATGGCTGAACAGAGGTGATGATAAGCGAACAGATTTTGACCGTGTGAGGGTTGTGAAGGAACCAGGCTATTCAAAGGTCTTCGAGGTGTCGTTCCACTTCAAAACTCTTGGTGAGCGTCCTCAACACATAAATTGATGTTCTGGCAAGTTTAATTCGAGAGAAATTGGGACCTAGGATTGAAATATGGACTGATTATGCGGAATAGGCTCAAACCGGTTCTGTTTTGATTACTGTTCTACATGAACCGATTCTGTTGGGGGCTGTTAGAAGAGTATTTTGACCTCAAATTGACTCAAGAGACTACATAAAATGTTGATTATGATGTTAGTGGGAAGTATGTGAAGTGGATTGGGATTTAGAAGTGATTTAAGGGCTAATATGTACGCGAAACCTTCGAATTATATTATGCCCTTTATATTGTTGTATGAACCGAATATATTGAGGATTCGTGGAGGCAGTGTCGTGTAGTCGACCGATTGCTAAGGCATCTTGAGTTGCCATTTGAATGGTTATTGAGGGATTGAATTAAGAGAAGTAAGATTCAATGGCTTTTGATCCGAAATTGATGAACTTTTCTAGGTTGACGAAAGATCCTTGGTTGGTTGCATAGTTGTGGAATTGAAAAGGATCGCTTGGTGTGACGTTTTGCTAATCGATCAAGGTAAGTGTCCCAACTTAGGCACTCTGCAACTCAACCCATCTATGGTGTCGGGACGTGTGCTGTTGAATCTTTCTCATCTCCTTAAAAGAGGTTTTTCTCCTTGATTACGTGATTTCACTATACTATGTCAATATGCACAACTTTTCATGCTTCACAAATTGATGCCTTTAGACTCAATAAGAGCGAAACAGAATACCCTAAGAAACAGATGCTCGGAACTTACGTCTTGAGCATGGTCTTTCTGTTGAACTTTCTTTACTTTTTCCATTCCTGTAATCTCATTTGTGAGGATCCCTCCCCTCCTTCTTTCCCTTGTGAGGAATTTGGGCATGATATGTCAGCTGATTCAGTGTCATAAAGGTCTGCTTGCAAGTGTGACACTCGAACAGGCGCGGCTCCTCTCCACTGATTTGCCCTTTCCGCTTCTCTTTCTTGTTCTTGGGAGGAGAAGGAATGGAGTGCTTCCTATGGCGTCCCATTTTCCTTTTTAAAATGTAAAATAAAATAATGAGATACGTTAAAAATCTTGTCAGAATACCGACCAAATTTCATAATAAATTCTTGTAATAAACTATGTGCTTCATAAATTCTTGCACTCGGTCGAGTAGTTTTCTCGCGGATAGAGAAAAATTACTTCACTATTCTGGCCATAACTTTGTAGTCCGACATTGGATTGAGGTAAAATCACCGTCATATGAAAACTTATCGTCTTGCAGTTCCAACAAAGTATCATAAACTCAATTTGGCCCATTATTTCTTCTCGTACGTGTTTTTGAGTGGGCAAAGGTCAGAATCTGACCCGGTTTTGGAGAGAGACGATTTTTAGGGGTTTCCGGACTCAAATAGCTCCAAATTTTCGGTGAGGTATTCAAAACATCTAGTACTTGAGTTGGTTGGGCAAGTATGATTATTTTGTTGAGAATTTAGGATATTTTCATGTTCGTATTAAAATCTCCGTTTTGAGCTCAAAGCGAGTCTACTTTTCTTGTCATCCAACGATCTCTCGAGCTCGAAAATTACGTCAACAGAGTCAAGTTGAGGCTGAAGCAAGAAACTGAGACGAGCTCAAATTAAGTTTGAGCAGCATCTAGAGTCAAAAGGCTCGACTCGAGTATAAGGAGAATTTTCCCGACTCAATTAGACTCAGTAACCAGCCATACTCAACTTCGAATCAACCTGACCAAAAACAGACGAAAAACGTCCCATGCATGAGGTTGGTCCACGTACGCCACCTGTATTGTTGCCATTGTTATTTACAAATCCACTCCTCCGTGGGTTT
Organism: Rhodomyrtus psidioides; assembly: GCA_021437785.1. Classification (NCBI taxonomy): domain Eukaryota; kingdom Viridiplantae; phylum Streptophyta; class Magnoliopsida; order Myrtales; family Myrtaceae; genus Rhodomyrtus; species Rhodomyrtus psidioides. Next base: position 1,582,227 of record JAILYB010000112.1, read on the forward strand.
CAATCTGCTCATAAATTCCACAGGGATCTATTGCATGCCAACATAGCTGATCAAGAGCTCTCGGGAACTCTTGATCAATCATGGACATCAAAGAGAAGTGACAGACTCTTTGACGTCCATGGAATGAAATATGTTAAAAAAAATTGTAGAAAATTGTTAAGCCAACCATGAAATAGAAACTAAACAATATTAAGACAATCCATGAGATGGAAACTCACCATATCATTCGTCGTTGGGAGGAGCCCTCTCCTCCTTCTTCCCCTTGTGAGTATGGATGACATGATGGGTCAACTGATCCAGTGTAAGAAAATTTTTCTCGCAAGTCTGACATTGGCACCCTCTCGGATTTCCACTGACTTGCCGCTTCCTTTTCTTATTCTTCGGTGTAGGAATGGAGTGCTACTTCCTATGGCCTCCCATCTTCCTCTTTAAAAAGTAAAAGAATGAAATAGGTTAAAAATGTCACTGGAATATCGACCAAATTTCACGGTTCTTTCATCTTAATTCTACCTCAACCACCTAATGAACCAATCCGAACTATATCCGATAGAGAAAAATTACTTCACTATTCTGGCCATAACTTTGTCGTCCGACATTAGATTGAGGTAAAATTACCGTCATATGAAAGCTTATCGTCTTGCCGTTCCAACAAAGTATTATAAGCTCAATTTGGCCCATTATTTCTTCTTGTACGTGTTTTTGAGTGGGAAAAAGTCAAAATCTGCCCGATTTTGGAGAGAGACGATTTTTAGGGGCTTCCGGACTCAAATGGCTCCAAATTTTCGGTGAGGTCTTCAAAACATCTAGTACTTGAGTTGGTTGAGCAAGTATGATTATTTTGTTGAGAATTTAGGATATTTTCATGGCTGAACAGAGGTGATGATAAGCGAACAAATTTTGACCGTGTGAGGGTTGTGAAGGAACCGGGCTGTTCAAAGGTCTTCGAGGTGTCGTTCCACTTCAAAACTCTTGGTGAGCGTCCTCAACACATAAATTGATGTTCTGGCAAGTTTAATTCGAGAGAAATTGGGATCTAGGATTGAAATATGGACTGATTATGCGGAATAGGCTCAAACCGGTTCTGTTTTGATTACTATTCTACATGAACCGATTCTGTTGGGGGCTGTTAGAAGAGTATTTTGACCTCAAATTGACTCAAGAGACTACATAAAATGTTGATTATGATGTTAGTGGGAAGTATGTGAAGTGGATTGGGATTTAGAAGTGATTTAAGGGCTAATATGTACGCGAAACCTTCGAATTATATTATGCCCTTTATATTGTTGTATGAACCGAATATATTGAGGATTCGTGGAGGTAGTGTCGTGTAGTCGACCGATTGCTAAGGCATCTTGAGTTGCCATTTGAATGGTTATTGAGGGATTGGATTAAGAGAAGTAAGATTCAATGGATTTTGATCCGAAATTGATGAACTTTTCTAGGTTGATGAAAGATCCTTGGTTGGTTGCATAGTTGTGGAATTGAAAAGGATCGCTTGGTGTGACGTTTTGCTAATCGATCAAGGTAAGTGTCCCAGCTTAGGCACTCTACAACTCAACCCATCTATGGTGTCGGGACGTTTGCTGTTGAATCTTTCCCCTCTCCTTAAAAGAGGTTTTTCTCCTTGATTACGTGATTTCACTATACTATGTAAATATGCACAACTTTTCATGCTTCGCAAACTGATGCCTTTAGACTCAATAAGAGCGAAACAGAATACACTAAGAAACAGATGCTCGGAACTTACGTCTTGAGCATGGTCTTTCTGTTGAACTTTCTTTACTTTTTCCATTCCTGTAATCTCATTTGCGAGGATCCCTCCCCTCCTTCTTTCCCTTGTGAGGAATTTGGGCATGATATGTCAGTTGATTCAGTGTCATAAAGGTCTGCTTGCAAGTGTGACACTCGAACAGGCGCGGCTCCTCTCCACTGATTTGCCCTTTCCGCTTCCCTTTCTTGTTCTTGGGAGGAGGAGGAATGGAGTGCTTCCTATGGCCTCCCATTTTCCTTTTTAAAATGTTAAATAAAATAATGAGATACGTTAAAAATCTTGTCAGAATACCGACCAAATTTCATAATAAATTATTGTAATAAACTATGTGCATCATAAATTCTTGCACTCGGTCGAGTAGTTTTCTCGCGGATAGAGAAAAATTACTTCACTATTCTGGCCATAATTTTGTAGTCCGACATTGGATTGAGGTAAAATCACCGTCATATGAAAGCTTATCGTCTTGCCGTTCCAACAAAGTATCATAAACTCAATTTGGCCCATTATTTCTTCTCGTACGTGTTTTTGAGTGGGCAAAGGTCAGAATCTGACCCGGTTTTGGAGAGAGACGATTTTTAGGGGCTTCCGGACTCAAATGGCTCCAAATTTTCGGTGAGGTCTTCAAAACATCTAGTACTTGAGTTGGTTGAGCTAGTATGAATATTTTGTTGAGAATTTAGGATATTTTCATTTTCGTATTAAAATCTCCGTTTTGAGCTCAAAGCGAGTCTACTTTTCTTGTCATCCAACGATCTCTCGAGCTCGAAAATTACGTCAACGGAGTCAAGTTGAGGCTGAAGCAAGAAACAGAGACGAGCTTTAATTAAGTTTGAGCAGCATCTAGAGTCAAAAGGCTCGACTCGAGTATAATGAGAATTTTCCCGACTCAATTAGACTCAGTAACCAGCCATACTCAACTTCGAATCAACCTGACCAAAAACAGACGAAAAACGTCCCATCCATGAGGTTGGTCCACGTACGCCACCTGTATTGTTGCCATTGTTATTTACAAATCCACTCCTCCGTGGGTTTCAATCTGCTCATAAATTCCACAGAGATCTATTGCATGCCAACATAGCTGATCAAGAGCTCTCGGGAACTCTTGATCAATCATGGACATCAAAGAGAAGTGACAGACTCTTTGACGTCCATGGAATGAAATATGTTAAAAAAATTGCAGAAAATTGTTAAGCCAACCATGAAATAGAAACTAAACAATATTAAGACAATCCATGAGATGGAAACTCACCATATCATTCGTCGTTGGGAGGAGCCCTCTCCTCCTTCTTCCCCTTGTGAGTATGGATGACATGATGGGTCAACTGATCCAGTGTAAGAAAATTTTTCTCGCAAGTCTGACATTGGCACCCTCTCGGATTTCCACTGACTTGCCGCTTCCTTTTCTTAGTCTTCGGTGTAGGAATGGAGTGCTACTTCCTATGGCCTCCCATCTTCCTCTTTAAAAAGTAAAAGAATGAAATAGGTTAAAAATGTCAGTGGAATATCGACCAAATTTCACGGCTCTTTCATCTTAATTCTACCTAAACCACCTATTGAACCAATCCGAACTATATCCGATAGAGAAAAATTACTTCACTATTCTGGCCATAACTTTGTCGTCCGACATTAGATTGAGATAAAATTACCGTCATATGAAAGCTTATCGTCTTGCCGTTCCAACAAAGTATTATAAGCTCAATTTGGCCCATTATTTCTTCTCGTACGTGTTTTTGAGTGGGAAAAGGTCAAAATCTCACACGGTTTTGGAGAGAGACGATTTTTAGGGGCTTCCGGACTCAAATGGCTCCAAATTTTCGGTGAGGTCTTCAAAACATCTAGTACTTGAGTTGGTTGAGCAAGTATGATTATTTTGTTGAGAATTTAGGATATTTTCATGGCTGAACAGAGGTGATGATAAGCGAACAAATTTTGACCGTGTGAGGGTTGTGAAGGAACCGGGCTGTTCAAAGGTCTTCGAGGTGTCGTTCCACTTCAAAACTCTTGGTGAGCCTCCTAAACACATAAATTGATGTTCTGGCAAGTTTAATTCGAGAGAAATTGGGACCTAGGATTGAAATATGGACTGATTATGCGGAATAGGCTCAAACCGGTTCTGTTTTGATTACTGTTCTACATGAACCGATTCTGTTGGGGGCTGTTAGAAGAGTATTTTGACCTCAAATGTACTCAAGAGACTACATAAAATGTTGATTATGATGTTAGTGGGAAGTATGTGAAGTGGATTGGGATTTAGAAATGATTTAAGGGCTAATATGTACGCGAAACCTTCGAATTATATTATGCCCTTTATATTGTTGTATGAACCGAATATATTGAGGATTCGTGGAGGTAGTGTCGTGTAGTCGATCGATTGCTAAGGCATCTTGAGTTGCCATTTGAATGGTTATTGAGGGATTGGATTAAGAGAAGTAAGATTCAATGGATTTTGATCCGAAATTGATGAACTTTTCTAGGTTAACGAAAGATCCTTGGTTGGTTGCATAGTTGTGGAATTGAAAAGGATCGCTTGGTGTGACGTTTTGCTAATCGATCAAGGTAAGTGTCCCAGCTTAGGCACTCTACAACTCAACCCATCTATGGTGTCGGGACGTTTGCTTTGAATCTTTCTCCTCTCCTTAAAAGAGGTTTTTCTCCTTGATTACGTGATTTCACTATACTATGTCAATATACACAACTTTTCATGCTTCGCAAACTGATGCCTTTAGACTCAATAAGAGCGAAACAGAATACCCTAAGAAACAGATGCTCGGAACTTACGTCTTGAGCATGGTCTTTCTGTTGAACTTTCTTTACTTTTTCCATTCCTGTAATCTCATTTGCGAGGATCCCTCCCCTCCTTCTTTCCCTTGTGAGGAATTTGGGCGTGATATGTCAGCTGATTCAGTGTCATAAAGGTCTGCTTGCAAGTGTGACACTCGAACAGGCGCGGCTCCTCTCCACTGATTTGCCCTTTCCGCTTCCCTTTCTTGTTCTTGGGAGGAGAAGGAATGGAGTGCTTCCTATGGCGTCCCATTTTCCTTTTTAAAATGTAAAATAAAATAATGAGATACGTTAAAAATCTTGTCAGAATACCGACCAAATTTCATAATAAATTCTTGTAATAAACTATGTGCTTCATAAATTCTTGCACTCGGTCGAGTAGTTTTCTCGCGGATAGAGAAAAATTACTTCACTATTCTGGCCATAACTTTGTAGTCCGACATTGGATTGAGGTAAAATCACCGTCATATGAAAGCTTATCGTCTTGCAGTTCCAACAAAGTATCATAAACTCAATTTGGCCCATTATTTCTTCTCGTACGTGTTTTTGAGTGGGCAAAGGTCAGAATCTGACCCGGTTTTGGAGAGAGACGATTTTTAGGGGCTTCCGGACTCAAATAGCTCCAAATTTTCGGTGAGGTATTCAAAACATCTAGTACTTGAGTTGGTTGGGCAAGTATGATTATTTTGTTGAGAATTTAGGATATTTTCAAGTTCGTATTAAAATCTCCGTTTTGAGCTCAAAGCGAGTCTACTTTTCTTGTCATCCAACGATCTCTCGAGCTCGAAAATTACGTCAACAGAGTCAAGTTGAGGCTGAAGCAAGAAACTGAGACGAGCTCAAATTAAGTTTGAGCAGCATCTAGAGTCAAAAGGCTCGACTCGAGTATAAGGAGAATTTTCCCGACTCAATTAGACTCTGTAACCAGCCATACTCAACTTCGAATCAACCTGACCAAAAACAGACGAAAAACGTACCACACATGAGGTTGGTCCACGTACGCCACCTGTATTGTTGCCATTGTTATTTACAAATCCACTCCTCCGTGGGTTTCAATCTGCTCATAAATTCCACAGGGATCTATTGCATGCCAACCTAGCTGATCAAGAGCTCTCGGGAACTCTTGATCAATCATGGACATCAAAGAGAAGTGACAGACTCTTTGACGTCCATGGAATGAAATATGTTAAAAAAATTGCAGAAAATTGTTAAGCCAACCATGAAATAGAAACTAAACAATATTAAGACAATCCATGAGATGGAAACTCACCATATCATTCGTCGTTGGGAGGAGCCCTCTCCTCCTTCTTCCCCTTGTGAGTATGGATGACATGATGGGTCAACTGATCCAGTGTAAGAAAATTTTTCTCGCAAGTCTGACATTGGCACCCTCTCGGATTTCCACTGACTTGCCGCTTCCTTTTCTTATTCTTCGGTGTAGGAATGGAGTGCTACTTCCTATGGCCTCCCATCTTCCTCTTTAAAAAGTAAAAGAATGAAATAGGTTAAAAATGTCACTGGAATATCGACCAAATTTCACGGTTCTTTCATCTTAATTCTACCTAAACCACCTAATGAACCAATCCGAACTATATCCGATAGAGAAAAATTACTTCACTATTCTGGCCATAACTTTGTCGTCCGACATTAGATTGAGGTAAAATTACCGTCATATGAAAGCTTATCGTCTTGCCGTTCCAACAAAGTATTATAAGCTCAATTTGGCCCATTATTTCTTCTTGTACGTGTTTTTGAGTGGGAAAAAGTCAAAATCTGACCCGGTTTTGGAGAGAGACGATTTTTAGGGGCTTCCAGACTCAAATGGCTCCAAATTTTCGGCGAGGTCTTCAAAACATCTAGTACTTGAGTTGATTGAGCAAGTATGATTATTTTGTTGAGAATTTAGGATATTTTCATGGCTGAACAGAGGTGATGATAAGCGAACAAATTTTGACCGTGTGAGGGTTGTGAAGGAACCGGGCTGTTCAAAGGTCTTCGAGGTGTCGTTCCACTTCAAAACTCTTGGTGAGCGTCCTCAACACATAAATTGATGTTCTGGCAAGTTTAATTCGAGAGAAATTGGGACCTAGGATTGAAATATGGACTGATTATGCGGAATAGGTTCAAACCGGTTCTGTTTTGATTACTGTTCTACATGAACCGATTCTGTTGGGGGCTGTTAGAAGAGTATTTTGACCTCAAATTGACTCAAGAGACTACATAAAATGTTGATTATGATGTTAGTGGGAAGTATGTGAAGTGGATTGGGATTTAGAAATGATTTAAGGGCTAATATGTACGCGAAACCTTCGAATTATATTATGCCCTTTATATTGTTGTATGAACCGAATATATTGAGGATTCGTGGAGGTAGTGTCGTGTAGTCGATCGATTGCTAAGGCATCTTGAGTTGCCATTTGAATGGTTATTGAGGGATTGGATTAAGAGAAGTAAGATTCAATGGATTTTGATCCGAAATTGATGAACTTTTCTAGGTTGACGAAAGATCCTTGGTTGGTTGCATAGTTGTGGAATTGAAAAGGATCGCTTGGTGTGACGTTTTGCTAATCGATCAAGGTAAGTGTCCCAGCTTAGGCACTCTACAACTCAACCCATCTATGGTGTCGGGACGTTTGCTGTTGAATCTTTCTCCTCTCCTTAAAAGAGGTTTTTCTCCTTGATTACGTGATTTCACTATACTATGTCAATATGCACAACTTTTCATGCTTCGCAATCTGATGCCTTTAGACTCAATAAGAGCGAAACAGAATACCCTAAGAAACAGATGCTCGGAACTTACGTCTTGAGCATGGTCTTTCTGTTGAACTTTCTTTACTTTTTCCATTCCTGTAATCTCATTTGTGAGGATCCCTCCCCTCCTTCTTTCCCTTGTGAGGAATTTGGGCATGATATGTCAGCTGATTCAGTGTCATAAAGGTCTGCTTGCAAGTGTGACACTCGAACAGGCGCGGCTCCTCTCCACTGATTTGCCCTTTCCGCTTCCCTTTCTTGTTCTTGGGAGGAGAAGGAATGGAGTGCTTCCTATGGCATCCCATTTTCCTTTTTAAAATGTAAAATAAAATAATGAGATACGTTAAAAATCTTGTCAGAATACCGACCAAATTTCATAATAAATTTTTGTAATAAACTATGTGCTTCATAAATTCTTGCACTCGGTCGAGTAGTTTTCTCGAGGATAGAGAAAAATTACTTCACTATTCTGGCCATAACTTTGTAGTCCGACATTGGATTGAGGTAAAATCACCGTCATATGAAAGCTTATCGTCTTGCAGTTCCAAAAAAGTATCATAAACTCAATTTGGCCCATTATTTCTTCTCGTACGTGTTTTTGAGTGGGCAAAGGTCAGAATCTGACCCGGTTTTGGAGAGAGACGATTTTTAGGGGCTTCCGGACTCAAATAGCTCCAAATTTTCGGTGAGGTATTCAAAACATCTAGTACTTGAGTTGGTTGGGCAAGTATGATTATTTTGTTGAGAATTTAGGATATTTTCATGTTCGTATTAAAATCTCCGTTTTGAGCTCAAAGCGAGTCTACTTTTCTTGTCATCCAACGATCTCTCGAGCTCGAAAATTACGTCAACGGAGTCAAGTTGAGGCTGAAGCAAGAAACTGAGACGAGCTCAAATTAAGTTTGAGCAGCATCTAGAGTCAAAAGGCTCGACTCGAGTATAAGGAGAATTTTCCCGACTCAATTAGACTCAGAAACCAGCCATACTCAACTTCGAATCAACCTGACCAAAAACAGACGAAAAACGTCCCACGCATGAGGTTGGTCCACGTACGCCACCTGTATTGTTGCCATTGTTATTTACAAATCCACTCCTCCGTGGGTTTCAATCTGCCCATAAATTCCGCAGGGATCTATTGCATGCCAACATAGCTGATCAAGAGCTCTCGGGAACTCTTGATCAATCATGGACATCAAAGAGAAGTGACAGACTCTTTGACGTCCATGGAATGAAATATGTTAAAAAAATTGCAGAAAATTGTTAAGCCAACCATGAAATAGAAACTAAACAATATTAAGACAATCCATGAGATGGAAACTCACCATATCATTCGTCGTTGGGAGGAGCCCTCTCCTCCTTCTTCCCCTTGTGAGTATGGATGACATGATGGGTCAACTGATCCAGTGTAAGAAAATTTTTCTCGCAAGTCTGACATTGGCACCCTCTCGGATTTCCACTGACTTGCCGCTTCCTTTTCTTATTCTTCGGTGTAGGAATGGAGTGCTACTTCCTATGGCCTCCCATCTTCCTCTTTAAAAAGTAAAAGAATGAAATAGGTTAAAAATGTCACTGGAATATCGACCAAATTTCACGGTTCTTTCATCTTAATTCTACCTAAACCACCTAATGAACCAATCCGAACTATATCCGATAGAGAAAAATTACTTCACTATTCTGGCCATAACTTTGTCGTCCGACATTAGATTGAGGTAAAATTACCGTCATATGAAAGCTTATCGTCTTGCCGTTCCAACAAAGTATTATAAGCTCAATTTGGCCCATTATTTCTTCTTGTACGTGTTTTTGAGTGGGAAAAAGTCAAAATCTGACCCGGTTTTGGAGAGAGACGATTTTTAGGGGCTTCCAGACTCAAATGGCTCCAAATTTTCGGCGAGGTCTTCAAAACATCTAGTACTTGAGTTGATTGAGCAAGTATGATTATTTTGTTGAGAATTTAGGATATTTTCATGGCTGAACAGAGGTGATGATAAGCGAACAAATTTTGACCGTGTGAGGGTTGTGAAGGAACCGGGCTGTTCAAAGGTCTTCGAGGTGTCGTTCCACTTCAAAACTCTTGGTGAGCGTCCTCAACACATAAATTGATGTTCTGGCAAGTTTAATTCGAGAGAAATTGGGACCTAGGATTGAAATATGGACTGATTATGCGGAATAGGCTCAAACCGGTTCTGTTTTGATTACTGTTCTACATGAACCGATTCTGTTGGGGGCTGTTAGAAGAGTATTTTGACCTCAAATTGACTCAAGAGACTACATAAAATGTTGATTATGATGTTAGTGGGAAGTATGTGAAGTGGATTGGGATTTAGAAATGATTTAAGTGCTAATATGTACGCGAAGCCTTCGAATTATATTATGCCCTTTATATTGTTGTATGAACCGAATATATTGAGGATTCGTGGAGGTAGTGTCGTGTAGTCGACCGATTGCTAAGACATCTTGAGTTGCCATTTGAATGGTTATTGAGGGATTTGATTAAGAGAAGTAAGATTCAATGGATTTTGATCCGAAATTGATGAACTTTTCTAGGTTAACGAAAGATCCTTGGTTGGTTGCATAGTTGAGGAATTGAAAAGGATCGCTTGGTGTGACGTTTTGCTAATCGATCAAGGTAAGTGTCCCAACTTAGGCACTCTACAACTCAACCCATCTATGGTGTCGGGACGTTTGCTGTTGAATCTTTCTCCTCTCCTTAAAAGAGGTTTTTCTCCTTGATTACGTGATTTCACTATACTATGTCAATATGCACAACTTTTCATGCTTCGCAAATTGATGCCTTTAGACTCAATAAGAGCGAAACAGAATACCCTAAGAAACAGATGCTCGGAACTTACGTCTTGAGCATGGTCTTTCTGTTGAACTTTCTTTACTTTTTCCATTCCTGTAATCTCATTTGCGAGGATCCCTCCCCTCCTTCTTTCCCTTGTGAGGAATTTGGGCATGATATGTCAGCTGATTCAGTGTCATAAAGGTCTGCTTGCAAGTGTGACACTCGAACAGGCGCGGCTCCTCTCCACTGATTTGCCCTTTCCGCTTCCCTTTCTTGTTCTTGGGAGGAGAAGGAATGGAGTGCTTCCTATGGCGTCCCATTTTCCTTTTTAAAATGTAAAATAAAATAATGAGATACGTTAAAAATCTTGTCAGAATACCGACCAAATTTCATAATAAATTCTTGTAATAAACTATGTGCTTCATAAATTCTTGCACTCGGTCGAGTAGTTTTCTCGCGGATAGAGAAAAATTACTTCACTATTCTGGCCATAACTTTGTAGTCCTACATTGGATTGAGGTAAAATCACCGTCATATGAAAGCTTATCGTCTTGCAGTTCCAACAAAGTATCATAAACTCAATTTGGCCCATTATTTCTTCTCGTACGTGTTTTTGAGTGGGCAAAGGTCAGAATCTGACCCGGTTTTGGAGAGAGACGATTTTTAGGGGCTTCCGGACTCAAATAGCTCCAAATTTTCGGTGAGGTATTCAAAACATCTAGTACTTGAGTTGGTTGGGCAAGTATGATTATTTTGTTGAGAATTTAGGATATTTTCATGTTCGTATTAAAATCTCCGTTTTGGGCTCAAAGCGAGTCTACTTTTCTTGTCATCCAACGATCTCTCGAGCTCGAAAGTTACGTCAACAGAGTCAAGTTGAGGCTGAAGCAAGAAACTGAGACGAGCTCAAATTAAGTTTGAGCAGCATCTAGAGTCAAAAGGCTCGACTCGAGTATAAGGAGAATTTTCCCGACTCAATTAGACTCAGTAACCAGCCATACTCAACTTCGAATCAACCTGACCAAAAACAGACGAAAAACGTCCCACGCATGAGGTTGGTCCACGTACGCCACCTGTATTGTTGCCATTGTTATTTACAAATCCACTCCTCCGTGGGTTTCAATCTGCTCATAAATTCCACAGGGATCTATTGCATGCCAACATAGCTGATCAAGAGCTCTCGGGAACTCTTGATCAATCATGGACATCAAAGAGAAGTGACAGACTCTTTGACGTCCATGGAATGAAATATGTTAAAAAAATTGCAGAAAATTGTTAAGCCAACCATGAAATAGAAACTAAACAATATTAAGACAATCCATGAGATGGAAACTCACCATATCATTCGTCGTTGGGAGGAGCCCTCTCCTCCTTCTTCCCCTTGTGAGTATGGATGACATGATGGGTCAACTGATCCAGTGTAAGAAAATTTTTCTCGCAAGTCTGACATTGGCACCCTCTCGGATTTCCACTGACTTGCCGCTTCCTTTTCTTATTCTTCGGTGTAGGAATGGAGTGCTACTTCCTATGGCCTCCCATCTTCCTCTTTAAAAAGTAAAAGAATGAAATAGGTTAAAAATGTCACTGGAATATCGACCAAATTTCACGGTTCTTTCATCTTAATTCTACCTAAACCACCTAATGAACCAATCCGAACTATATCCGATAGAGAAAAATTACTTCACTATTCTAGCCATAACTTTGTCGTTCGACATTAGATTGAGGTAAAATTATCGTCATATGAAAGCTTATCGTCTTACCGTTCCAACAAAGTATTATAAGCTCAATTTGGCCCGTTATTTCTTCTCGTACGTGTTTTTGAGTGGGAAAAGGTCAAAATCTGACCCGATTTTGGAGAGAGACGATTTTTAGGGGCTTCCGGACTCAAATGGCTCCAAATTTTCGGTGATGTCTTCAAAACATCCTGTAATTGAGTTGGTTGAGCAAGTATGATTATTTTGTTGAGAATTTAGGATATTTTCATGGCTGAACAGAGGTGATGATAAGCGAACAGATTTTGACCGTGTGAGGGTTGTGAAGGAACCGGGCTGTTCAAAGGTCTTCGAGGTGTCGTTCCACTTCAAAACTCTTGGTGAGCGTCCTCAACACATAAATTGATGTTCTGGCAAGTTTAATTCGAGAGAAATTGGGACCTAAGATTGAAATATGGACTGATTATGCGGAATAGGCTCAAACCGGTTCTGTTTTGATTACTGTTCTACATGAACCGATTCTGTTGGGGGCTGTTAGAAGAGTATTTTGACCTCAAATTGACTCAAGAGACTACATAAAATGTTGATTATGATGTTAGTGGGAAGTATGTGAAGTGGATTGGGATTTAGAAATGATTTAAGGGCTAATATGTACGCGAAACCTTCGAATTATATCATGCCCTTTATATTGTTGTATGAACCGAATATATTGAGGATTCGTGGAGGTAGTGTCGTGTAGTCGACCGATTGCTAAGGCATCTTGAGTTGCCATTTGAATGGTTATTGAGGGATTGGATTAAGAGAAGTAAGATTCAATGGATTTTGATCCGAAATTGATGAACTTTTCTAGGTTGACGAAAGATCCTTGGTTGGTTGCATAGTTGTGGAATTGAAAAGGATCGCTTGGTGTGACGTTTTGCTAATCGATCAAGGTAAGTGTCCCAACTTAGGCACTCTACAACTCAACCCATCTATGGTGTCGGGACGTTTGCTGTTGAATCTTTCTCCTCTCCTTAAAAGAGGTTTTTCTCCTTGATTACGTGATTTCACTATACTATGTCAATATGCACAACTTTTCATGCTTCGCAAACTGATGCCTTTAGACTCAATAAGAGCGAAACAGAATACACTAAGAAACAGATGCTCGGAACTTACGTCTTGAGCATGGTCTTTCTGTTGAACTTTCTTTACTTTTTCCATTCCTGTAATCTCATTTGCGAGGATCCCTCCCCTCCTTCTTTCCCTTGTGAGGAATTTGGGCATGATATGTCAGCTGATTCAGTGTCATAAAGGTCTGCTTGCAAGTGTGACACTCGAACAGGCGCGGCTCCTCTCCACTGATTTGCCCTTTCCGCTTCCCTTTCTTGTTCTTGGGAGGAGGAGGAATGGAGTGCTTCCTATGGCGTCCCATTTTCCTTTTTAAAATGTAAAATAAAATAAAGAGATACGTTAAAAATCTTGTCAGAATACCGTCCAAAATTCATAATAAATTCTTGTAATAAAATATGTGCATCATGAATTCTTGCACTCGGTCGAGTAGTTTTCTCGCGGATAGAGAAAAATTACTTCACTATTCTGGCCATAACTTTGTAGTCCGACATTGGATTGAGGTAAAATCACCGTCACATGAAAGCTTATCATCTTGCCGTTCCAACAAAGTATCATAAACTCAATTTGGCCCATTATTTCTTCTCGTACGTGTTTTTGGGTGGGCAAAGGTCAGAATCTGACCCGGTTTTGGAGAGAGACGATTTTTAGGGGCTTCCGGACTCAAATGGCTCCAAATTTTCGGTGAGGTCTTCAAAACATCTAGTACTTGAGTTGGTTGAGCAAGTATGATTATTTTGTTGAGAATTTAAGATATTTTCATTTTCGTATTAAAATCTCCGTTTTGAGCTCAAAGCGAGTCTACTTTTCTTGTCATCCAACGATCTCTCGAGCTCGAAAATTACGTCAACGGAGTCAAGTTGAGGCTGAAGCAAGAAATTGAGACGAGCTCAAATTAAGTTTGAGCAGCATCCAGAGTCAAAAGGCTCAACTCGAGTATAAGGAGAATTTTCCCGACTCAATTAGACTCAGTAACCAGCCATACTCAACTTCGAATCAACCTGACCAAAAACAGACGAAAAACGTCCCATGCATGAGGTTGGTCCACGTACGCCACCTGTATTGTTACCATTGTTATTTACAAATCCACTCCTCCGTGGGTTTCAATCTGCTCATAAATTCCACAGGGATCTATTGCATGCCAACATAGCTGATCAAGAGCTCTCGGGAACTCTTGATCAATCATGGACATCAAAGAGAAGTGACAGACTCTTTGACATCCATGGAATGAAATATGTTAAAAAAAATTGTAGAAAATTGTTAAGCCAACCATGAAATAGAAACTAAACAATATTAAGACAATCCATGAGATGGAAACTCACCATATCATTCGTCGTTGGGAGGAGCCCTCTCCTCCTTCTTCCCCTTGTGAGTATGGATGACATGATGGGTCAACTGATCCAGTGTAAGAAAATTTTTCTCGCAAGTCTGACATTGGTACCCTCTCGGATTTCCACTGACTTGCCGCTTCCTTTTCTTATTCTTCGGTGTAGGAATGGAGTGCTACTTCCTGTGGCCTCCCATCTTCCTCTTTAAAAAGTAAAAGAATGAAATAGGTTAAAAATGTCACTGGAATATCGACCAAATTTCACGGTTCTTTCATCTTAATTCTACCTAAACCACCTAATGAACCAATCCGAACTATATCCGATAGAGAACAATTACTTCACTATTCTGGCCATAACTTTGTCGTCCGACATTAGATTGAGGTAAAATTACCGTCATATGAAAGCTTATCGTCTTGCCGTTCCAACAAAGTATTATTAGCTCAATTTGGCCCATTATTTCTTCGCGTACGTGTTTTTGAGTGGGCAAAGGTCAGAATCTGACCTGGTTTTGGAGAGAGACGATTTTTAGGGGCTTCCGGACTCAAATGGCTCCAAATTTTCGGTGAGGTCTTCAAAACATCTAGTACTTGAGTTGGTTGAGCAAGTATGATTATTTTGTTGAGAATTTAGGATATTTTCATGACTGAACAGAGGTGATGATAAGCGAACAAATTTTGACCGTGTGAGGGTTGTGAAGGAACCGGGCTGTTCAAAGGTCTTCGAGGTGTCGTTCCACTTCAAAACTCTTGGTGAGCCTCCTTAACACATAAATTGATGTTCTGGCAAGTTTAATTCGTGAGAAATTGAGACCTAGGATTGAAATATGGACTGATTATGCGGAATAGGCTCAAATCGGTTCTGTTTTGATTACTGTTCTACATGAACCGATTCTGTTGGGGGCTGTTAGAAGAGTATTTTGACCTCAAATTGACTCAAGAGCCTACCTAAAATGTTGATTATGATGTTAGTGGGAAGTATGTGAAGTGGATTGGGATTTAGAAGTGATTTAAGGGCTAATATGTACGCGAAACCTTCGAATTATATTATGCATTTTATATTGTTGTATGAACCGAATATATTGATGATTCGTGGAGGTAGTGTCGTGTAGTCGACCGATTGCTAAGGCATGTTGAGTTTCCATTTGAATGGTTATTGAGGGATTGGATTGAGAGAAGTAAGATTCAATGGCTTTTGATCCGAAATTGATGAACTTTTCTAGGTTGACGAAAGATCCTTGGTTGGTTGCATAGTTGTGGAATTGAAAAGGATCGCTTGGTGTGACGTTTTGCTAATCGATCAAGGTAAGTGTCCCAACTTTGGCACTCTACCACTCAACCCATCTATGGTGTCGGAACGTGTGCTGTTGAATCCTTCTCCTCTCCTTAAAATAGGTTTTTCTCCTTGATTACGTGATTTCACTATACTATGTCAATATGCACAACTTTTCATGCTTCGCAAACTGATACCTTTAGACTCAATAAGAGCAAAACAGAATACACTAAGAAACAAATGCTCGTAACTTACGTCTTGAGCATGGTCTTTCTGTTGAACTTTCTTTACTTTTTCCATTCCTGTAATCTCATTTGTGAGGAGCCCTCCCCTCCTTCTTTCCCTTGTGAGGAATTTGGGCATGATATGTCAGCTGTTTCAGTGTCATAAAGGTCTGCTTGCAAGTGTGACACTCGAACAGGCGCGGCTCCTGTCCTCTGACTTGCCATTTCCGCTTCCCTTTCTTGTTCTTGGGAGGAGGAGGAATGGAGTGCTTCCTATGGCCTCCCATTTTCCTTTTTAAAATGTAAAATAAAATAATGAGATACGTTAAAAATCTGGTCAGAATACCGACCAAATTTCATAATAAATTCTTGTAATAAACTATGTGCATCATAAATTCTAATCAAAGGCATAAATAAATGCAATCTAAGCAAGGATGAATACATACAAAAATAAGAAGAAAGTGAATTCTGATTTAACATGGCGTGAATTGATTAATTACTTGACTTACTCTACATGACATGTTAAATAACATCAATCTAGCATTCAAGCTACATTAGGAATTAATTATCCTAACATGAGACCACATGAGATGCTGCTAAGATGCTTCAATGACATGACAAATGTGACATTCAAAATGTTTGAAATTCCAAATTACCCTATTCTAGGACATTCGCGAACTTCGTGACACTATTTGGGATAGTCGAAATTCGAAATCCCCTCGCATGCAAGAAAATGAAGAAACACGCAATACAACTACTCTCGCGGAAGATTAAGCGTCCAATCGCCAGTTCATCTGTGCTCCCTAACAGCCAAAGCACGCACCGCTAGCTAAAGAGGAATAGATGACTCCCGCAGTTCACCGTCACCTGAATAACCAAAATTAGCGACACAAATAACACGCAAGAATAGTTCCGGACTCAGACAAAACATCTCGCCCCTCTAGACGAAGAACGACTAGCCCCCCTTCCTTCCGAAACTGAAACTTCTCTCTCACTCATCCGGAGCTCCAGCTCTAACTCCTCAACCCTCTCTTGATTTGCTTCGCTTTTCTTCGCTCCTCGCTTTCCTTCCTCGCTAATCCTCCGTCTCTCTCCCTCATTAATGCATTTCCCTTCCCTATCCCTCCCAATCTCTTCCTGGTCCAAGCCCGGAACCTTGTTGGAAATGCATCCCTCCTCCGCCGCCGTGCCGACTCCGCCGCCGCCTCCCCCAATCGCTCCTCGGCCTAATAAACCCCTTCCACTCCCTTCTCCTGATGTATTCCCTCACCGTTCGGTCCTTCGCCGGGCGGTGGCAATCCCTCCGCTCCAAGTTCACCTCCCTACACTCCTCCTTCTCCTCACTCTCATCCTCCCCGCACTGGTCCGACAACCCCCTCCGCCAACTAAAGATGAACAGATAACTCCCGCAGTTCGCCGTCATTTGGAGAACCAAAAGTAGCGGCGAAAATAACACGCAAGATCATAGTTCCGATCTCAGACAAAACATCTCGCGCCTCTCGACGAAGAAGGACTCAACGGGCAGCAAGCTCAACGAGCCTAGTTTTCTTCACAGAAATGAGTAGCAAGCACAACGAATAAAAAGTAGCGACGAAAATAACACGCAAGATCATAGATCCGAACTCACACAAAACATCTCGCGCCTCTCGTCGAAGAACGACTCAGCGAGCAACAAGCTCAACGAGCCTCGTTTTCTTCACAGAAATGAGGACGACAACCGAAAATAGCATCATCGACGGGAGATAAAAATAAGGCTACGTACCTTGGCTAATAAGGTTGAGCTATTTCTTGCCCGGACTTTCTCACTCAGCGTTCTGAGAGTGAAATCCCAGAAAGCATTTGGCGAAGAAGACGGTGAAGTGTTTCTAGTGAGAGAGAGAGAGAGTTAGAAAGAATGGGGAATGAAAAATTTCGAAGACAGACGGGGAGTGAGCGATGGAGGGAATGAAATGTGATGTGAGACTCCGCGAAATGACGATCAGACAGCGGGGCATGCTTTTTGCTACAAACGGTTTTGGTCGCCCTTTGATCTTCCCTCCCGACTGCCCTAACGGAAGTTACCAAGATGTCCCATACTTAAGGCTAGTGACCAGCCCTTCCCCGAAGTTTAGTTCGTTCAAGCTTAGAGGAGCCCACGGTAATTTCCTCTTAAGACAATACTCTCTTTTTTCTTCTCTAGATGAAGTTACCAAATATGTCCCTACTCAACGCTAGTCGCCAACGCTAACGTGACGCTTAGTTTGGTCTTGGCTTGGGGGAATCCACGGTAATTTCCACCTCTAAAATTTTCTGATTTTGCAAGATATTCTCCTCAAACTTGATATTCAATTTTAGTCCTGCCATAATTTTTTTTTATCTAATAAAAAATCAACTTACTTTCATTGTAATATTAAATTTGCCCTCATTCACCGCCATAAAAAAAAATCCACACTACTTTATCCAAAATTATCAACAAAGTCTCTTAACTACTCTCATTCGAGTCAAAAGTTATATTACTAACGCATCCTATTATACCGATCACGGAGCGCTCGTAGAGACTAATTGAGTTGAAAATCAAGAGGTCGTATGATTGAATTCGACTTAAGGGGATTGCTAAGAGAGCTCATTGTGACATTCTGAACTTCCGACCCCTCAAGGCTAATGACATAGATTGGAAGCTCGAATTGGCAATTGGAAATCAAGAATTTCAAAATTGAAAAATGGATTTGATGTCGTCTTGCCAATGGCCACTCAAATTGAGAATAACGAAGTTTCGGACGAAAAGTGGCAAACGACCGTTTTGCCCCTCAACCTCATACCTTTGCCTTAAGAAAGTTGGAAGGGCAAAATAGTCAATCTACCCTCCCATAGAAACTGCCGAAAATTTGATGTGTATATGGTCAAAGGAAGTCAAATTCAATGGATCAACCAATGGAAGCTTGCCAAGTGTCAACCAAAGAAGTCATCATGCATTAAATGCCCATTAATTACCCATATTATCTAATTGACTCAATATGCATTATTGGTGTGGAAGACCCTCCCTCCCTCCTCATTTGGCCAGCCACCTTCTCTCTCTTCCTCTTCTTCTTCTTTTTGCACTCGGTCGAGTAGTTTTCTCGCGGATAGAGAAAAATTATTTCACTATTCTGGCCATAACTTTGTCGTCCGATATTGGATTGAGGTAAAATCACAGACATATGAAAGCTTATCGTCTTGCCGTTCCAACAAAGTATTATAAGCTCAATTTGGCCCATTATTTATTCTCGTACGTGTTTTTGAGTGGGCAAAGGTCAGAATCTGATTCGGTTTTGGAGAGAGACGATTTTTAGGGGCTTCCGGACTCAAATGGCTCCAAATTTTCGGTGAGGTCTTCAAAACATCTAGTACTTGAGTTGGTTGAGCAAGTATGATTATTTTGTTGAGAATTTAGGAAATTTTCATGGCTGAACAGAGGTGATGATAAGCGAACAGATTTTGACCATGTGAGGGTTGTGAAGGAACCGGGCTGTTCAAAGGTCTTCGAGGTGTCGTTCCACTTCAAAACTCTTGGTGAGCCTCCTTAACACATAAATTGATGTTCTGGCAAGTTTAATTCGTGAGAAATTGGGACCTAAGATTGAAATATGGACTGATTATGCGGAATAGGCTCAAACCGGTTCTGTTTTGATTACTGTTCTACATGAACCGATTCTGTTGGGGGCTGTTAGAAGAGTATTTTGACCTCAAATTGACTCAAGAGACTACCTAAAATGTTGATTATGATGTTAGTGGGAAGTATGTGAAGTGGATTGGGATTTAGAAGTGATTTAAGGGCTAATATGTACGCGAAACCTTCGAATTATATTATGCCCTTTATATTGTTGTATGAACCGAATATATTGAGGATTCGTGGAGGTAGTGTCGTGTAGTCGACCGATTGCTAAGGCATCTTGAGTTGCCATTTGAATGGTTATTGAGGGATTGGATTAATAGAAGTAAGATTCAATGGCTTTTGATCCGAAATTGATGAACTTTTCTAGGTTGACGAAAGATCCTTGGTTGGTTGCATAGTTGTGGAATTGAAAAGGATCGCTTGGTGTGACGTTTTGCTAATCGATCAAGGTAAGTGTCCCAACTTAGGCACTCTACAACTCAACCCATCTATGGTGTCGGGACGTGTGCTGTTGAATCCTTCTCCTCTCCTTAAAAGAGGTTTTTCTCCTTGATTACGTGATTTCACTGTACTATGTCAATATGCACAACTTTTCATGCTTCGCAAACTGATACCTTTAGACTCAATAAGAGCGAAACAGAATACACTAAGAAACAAATGCTCGGAACTTACGTCTTGAGCATGGTCTTTCTGTTGAACTTTCTTTACTTTTTCCATTCCTGTAATCTCATTTGTGAGGAGCCCTCCCCTCCTTCTTTCCCTTGTGAGGAATTTGGGCATGATATGTCAGCTGATTCAGTGTCATAAAGGTCTGCTTGCAAGTGTGACACTCGAACAGGCGCGGCTCCTCTCCACTGACTTGCCCTTTCCGCTTCCCTTTCTTGTTCTTGGGAGGAGGAGGAATGGAGTGCTTCCTATGGCCTCCCATTTTCCTTTTGAAAATGTAAAATAAAATAATGAGATACGTTAAAAATCTGGTCAGAATACCGACCAAATTTCATAATAAAATCTTGTAATAAACTATGTGCATCATAAATTCTAATCAAAGGCATAAATAAATGCAATCTAAGCAAGGATGGATACATACAAAAATAAGATGAAAGTGAATTCTGATTTAACATGGCGTGAATTGATTAATTACTTGACTTACTCTACATGACATGTTAAATAACATCAATCTAGCATTCAAGCTACATTAGGAATTAACATGGCGAGACCCATTGTGTATGATGTGCCTGACTATGGTTGTGACTCATGCCAGTTACATTAAAATGTTCGATTTATGAAGGCCTTGTGCCATTGCATTGATGAATGCCCACATCTGGCCTTGTTGAGTTGGTCTGGGGGGACTGGTGATCAAGTTTACATTTAGGTTTCACTTGCTGAGATTTATATCTCACCCTAGTGGGAGCTTAACTTTTTTAGGTCCCAGGCGAGGGAAGCACGAACTTGCCAAGGATTGAGCATTCGAGGAAGTAGTTGATCAAATGGTTTTATTACGTTGGGTGACCTTAGAGATTGTATAATGTTTGGTGGAGGTAGAAACTAAACCTTTAGTTTTGACCATGGATATGAATTGAGACGCATTTTATAGATACGAGAAGTGTACTATTTTTTTTGTCCTAAGTCATCTTGATTTTATTTGTGTACGGAGTAGTTTCTTGCTTCCGCATGTATATGATTACAGTGATGAGGGCCGAAGGATCCTGGACCGCACAGATTGATTACGACCAGTTGGATATTCGTGAGCTCGTCGGGTTCGAGGCGTGACATCATTCGAGCAATATTAGAACTAGAACATCATAAATCAATGTACTTCCTTTTCCCTCCCTTTGTTTATAGAGTTTTACTTTACATTTTTCTTTATTAAATTGATTTTTGTTTAGGATAATTTACATTAATTATGTGAATTTCTTAATGTAAACATCCGTCACATTAATACAATACGATAGCGTTTAATGATGAAAAATAATAATTGCGCACCAATCATGGATCTTAGAAGGCTCAAATTTTATGAATATGTAAGGATCCGGTAGTTATAAACTAATTTAAGTTAAACGGCATGAAAATAAAATCACCTCTAAAGTAAGTTTTTCCTACCAACTTACCTAATTTCAAAATAAATATCGAAAGCATGTTTTGATTTGAAAGTAAATATTCAACACTAGTAATGAATATTACAGCACAAAACTACTATAATTTAATAAAATCAAGCGGCCAAGTTATTATACATTGTATTTAAGGAAGAGTGCCAGTCATTTGTTTGCTAATTACTCAATGGATATTTAATAAATTCTAATTTTCATTATCAAGAAGCAAAGAAAAAAAGAAAAAGAAAATAATGTGATGGGTTTGCTTATGTCATAAATCAGAATGTTCCTTGTGCTAAAACGGTTGGGAAGTCTACTTTAATCACTCCTTCCAATCTCCCACTAAAACGTATTTTCGATTTTACTTCTTCTGCCGCTCTCTTTTTGGATCTACCCTCACCTCTATGTAATCTCGCCGAAGGAAAGCCCTGTCGAGCTGATCGGTGGAGGGGCTTCGATCTTCGTTCGCGTAGCTTCTTCTTTTTTTGTTTACACATCGGCATTGATCGGAGCCGAAGGATGCTGAGCCCTCTAGCGAATTGGAGGGAAAGCTTGGAGAAAATCACTCTCGCCGTGCATGACGATAAACGAGGAGCTCGAGATCTACGGCCGGAGCAACGGGGACGATTCCTCCGTCTCTAATCGGAGAAACTCTCACAGTTTTGTGCATTTGCCGTCCCTCTCGCGGTCTCCCGTGGCCAATGGATTCGACTCCCCTCATGATTTCAATTGAATTGAGTGTTGATGAAATATACTAAGGGTTTGATTGCGGAGCTGATGCTTCAGCTCTTTGCGTCTCTTTTGTTATGTTCAGTTTTGGTTGAATAAATGAGCCTGGCTCCCGGACTGCGATTTGAGCACCGTGAAATGTGTTCTGGGTAAATTGTTAGTCTAGGCAAGGTTCGATTAACTTGTGGTGGCTAATATTATTGCTTAATTGATGAGATGCGCCATTGGAATCTCTTTGCTGACTTTGAAGACGCATAACCTTTCATTGGTAGTCATGCGTTCTTAAGTTTCTGATAAATTTAAATCTAAATTAAAATCGTCTATACCGCAAAACTTTGAGCTTGTCTTACAAATGCACAATCAAAAGGAGTTCCGTTTGCTCGAAATTGGGGCTTTTCCCACTTAGATTAGAGGTAAGGCATGAAGACCTTCATTTTTTAAGCTTGAATAAATTGTTTCATCATTAAGCATTTGAAGCCTGAATAAATTACTTCATTCATCATTAATCGTTAAGCTCAAATAAGTGGAGGCAAGAAATTAGTAAATTTAACTACTACTCAGTTTGGCTATTATCATGTGGTTCCTTGCGAATGGCATTCAACTTTCGGTGCTGCAGATTGTTGTATGTATTGGAAAGCATCCCAACTTAGGCACTCTACAACTCAACCCATCTATGGTGTCGGGACGTGTGCAGTTGAATCATTCTCCTCCCCTTAAAAGTGATTTTTCTCCTTGATTACGTGATTTCACTGTACTATGTCAATATGCACAACTTTTCGTGTTTCGCAAACTGATGCCTTTGGACTCAATAAGAGCGAAACAGAATACACTAAGAAACCTATGCTCGGAACATACGTCTTAAGCATGGTATTTCTGTTGAACTTTCTTTACTTTTTCCATTCATGTAATCTCATTTGTGAGGAGCCCTCCCCTCCTTCTTTCCCTTGTGAGGAATTTGGGCGTGATATGTCAGCTGATTCAGTGTCATAAAGGTCTGCTTGCAAGTGTGACACTCGAACAGGCGCGGCTCCTCTCCACTGACTTGCCCTTTCCGCTTCCCTTTCTTATTCTTGCGACGAGGAGGATGGAGTGCTTCCTATGGCCTCCCATTTTCCTTTTTAAAATGTAAAACAAAATAATGAGATACGGTGAAAATCTGCTCGGAATACCGACCAAATTTCACAATAACTTCTCTTGTAATAAACTATGTGCAACATAAATTCTAATCAAGGACATAAATAAATGCAATCTAAGCAAGGATGAATGAATACAAAAATGAGATGAAAGTGAATTCTAATTTAACATGGCGTGAATTGATTAATTACATGACTTACTCTACATGACATTGTCGCGACCCGTCCGAAAGCGGACGCGGCTAATGGATTACCGATCACGGGTCTTGGATCGGCGCGAGCCCTCCCAGGCCCATACCAAATCGCGGCGGGAGTATTTTTCAGGAGGATTCGACGATAAGAGTCGATCGCTTTCGACCTTAGTGTGGTCGTGGTGGCATGTGCAACTTGTGCATGCATTTGGAGTCGTCACCGGTCTTTCTTGGAGGGTAGACCGGAAACCTTACTGATCGATTGGGAGAGATCGATCAGTTCTACGGAACCAGAGATTTTGGGTTCGGGGACTTGGTTACGCTGGTGTCGTTACCAACACCCTTTCGGTACCTAACGCGAGTGATTTTCCTAACTAGGATTTCATGCAGGCGCAATTTTGGGTGAGGTAAGTCTGACTTTGCACATTAACCAGTTTAACATGCTCACGTAATCATAATAAATAAATAGATGTCAATCACATAAACATCTATCCTACGTGGTGATCATGGAATTATGATTTAATGGGTCTCGAGCCAATGAGACCACATTTAATCATTTTAATATTTTAATAACGGAGAGCCACTCTTCGCTTCTTCTTGGTTTCTTGAACTCTTCAAGAATCGGGCCCCAAAGAGCTTGCCGACTTAAAAGGCTCCTCCACGTAATCCTCGTAGCATTTACATCAACAATTGACTATGCTAAAAATAAAGATTACACGAAAAAATAAAAGGAGTACGCAGCCTCCATTTAATAATTACAACCCCAAATATATAAATAATCACCATACATTCATACATACATCAATCACATTGATTAGGGATTTTTCCATGATCACCACCCTTCCACGTAAGTAATAAATTCACAATTTAAAACTTAGGAAGGCACAATAAAAATTCTACGTTGAATCATATTCAGAATTTTTACGTAAAATAAGATAGCCATAAATTTTCGATTCAAAATTGATTTAGTCTCAATTTTTGCTACGTTGATTAATTTATCATATAAAATAATCAACTTCCATTAGCCATGTAAGACGAACAATTCGTTAATACATATTGGCCATAGTATTGCAAAAATTGCAAAAATCAATTAAATGCATGAAAACACCTAAGGATTGGCTCTGATACCACTGTTGGGATCCACGTAACACGTAGCGGAAATAAATAACAACCCATACATGTATCACCAGAGGCGTACTTCGTGCATTTCAATCGAAAAAAATCACAAAGCCTCAAAGGGAGTAAATAGATTACCTCTCGTAGCGTGCTTGAACAGAGGTGTCGGTTCGATGTTCTTCGATCTCAGCCTCCACAAGTGTTAGGCATCTAGTTCGGACGCACCACCAATTGACGAACGGGGAGACGACTAATAACTCCACAACAATTGTGCTAGCAATATGCGGAATCAATATTCCGAACTTAGTATATTTTGCTCACTCAAGATTATGAGAATATAGAGAGTGTTTGTGTTCTTCTCTCTAAGCTCTCAAAAATTTGCACACTCTACAAAATGTCTCTCCTCTCAACCTCAAAACTCTTGCCATCCTTTTATAGCCAAAAATACCTTCCAATAAATTGTATTTAAAAATAGCACTAACAATTATAAATTCTATCTAAAAATAGCACTCACAAATAAATGACATTTAAAAATAGCACTAACAATAGCACTCACAATTTATAATACAAAAATGCTATTTAAAAATAGCACTAACAATAGCACTCACAATTTATAATACAAAAATGCTATTTAAAAATAGCACTAACAATTATAAATTCTATCTAATAATAGCACTCACAATTTATGATAAATAAATGCTATTTAAAAATAGCACTAATAATAGCACTCACAATTTATGATAAATAAATGTCATTTAAAAATAGCACTAACAATAGCACTCACAATTTATAATACAAAAATGCTATTTAAAAATAGCACTAGCAATAGCACTCACAATACAAAAATGCTAAAAAAAAAGGCACTAACAAAGGTGTTAAAAATAATAACCATTATTATTATTACAAGAGTTAAAGAGGTTACCAAACAGTACAAATATGCATAACGTATAAATACATATGACGTATAAATACATAGAGCATATGTATACATCCGTGAAACCGGGGACTAATTGAAAGAAAAATGTGCAATTAAGCCCTTTTGGTAAAAATTGATTAAATTGGAGGGCAAATTGACCTAATTGCACTTTAAGGCTTTAGAATCCAATGTCATAGCTTATAAAAAGTGAGAATTGAAAACTAAAAGACTCGAAAAGGATTTTTTTTTTTTTAGGCTCTGTTCGGGTTTATGTTTGTGAAGGAACATAGTGACCCGAGCCGAATTTTTGAGATTTAAAGTGACACATTTGAAGAGGAAATTAAAACAAAATTATCAAATATTTTTGGGTATTTTTCTGACCACGAATGGTATTTTTCTGATTTTTTGGGTATTTTTATAATTAAATAAACTCGAAAAATATTAAAAATACCGAAAAATATTTTTTGTTCAAAATTGGTTCCTAAGGCTAAACCAAGGCTTCAAAAGTTGATTTTGTGATTTTATGACCTTTTTTGATATTTTTAATTAATTTTAAAGATTAAAAATCACAATAATAAATGGTAAAAAATCAGGTGTCAACAGACATGTTAAATAACATCAATCTAGCATTCAAGCTACATTAGGAATTAATTATCCTAACATGCGACCATATAAGATGCTGCAGAGATGCTTCAATGATGTGACAAATGTGACGTATAAAATGTTTGAAATTCCAAATTACCCAGTTCTAGGACATTCGCGAACTTCGTGACACTATTTGGGATAGTCAAAATTTGAAATCCCCTCGCATGCAAGAAAACGAAGAAACATGCAATACAACTACTCTTGCGGAAGATTTAGCGTCCAATCGCCAGTTCATCTGTGCTCCCTAATGGCCAAAGCACGTACCGCCAGCTAAAGAGGAACAAATGACTCCCGCAGTTCACCGTCATTTGAAGAACCAAAAGTAGCGACGAAAATAACACGCAAGAATAGTTCCCGACTCAGACAAAACATCTCGCCCCTCTCGACAAAGAACGACTAGCTCCCCTTCCTTCCAAAACTGAAACTTCTCTCTCACTCATCCGGAGCTCCAGCTCTAGCTCCAGCTCCAGCTCCAGCTCTAACTCCTCAACCCTCTCTTGATTTGCTTCGCTTTTCTTCGCTCCTCATTTTCCTTCCTCGCTAAGCCTCCGTCTCTCTCCCTCATTAATGGATTTCCCTTCCCTATCCCTCCCAATCTCTTCTTGGTCCTAGCCCGGAACCTTGATGGAAATGCATCCCTCCTCCGCCGCCTCCCCCCAATCGCTCCTCGACCTGATAAACCCCCTCCTCTCTCTCCTCCTACTGTCGTCCCTCACCGTCCGGTCCTTCGCCGGGCGGTGGCAATCCCTCCGCTCTAAGTTCACCTCCCTACACTCCTCCCTCTCCTCGCTTTCATCCTCCCCGCACTGGTCCGCCAACTAAAGATGAACAGATAACTCCCGCAGTTTGCCGTCATTTGGAGAACCAAAGTAGCGACGGAAATAACACGCAAGATCATAGTTCCGAACTCAGACAAAACATCTCGCGCCTCTCGACGAAGAACGACTCAGCGAGCAGCAAGCTCAACAAGCCTCTTTTTCTTCACGGAAATGAGCAGCAAGCACAACGAATCAAAAGTAGCGATGAAAATAACACGCAAGATCATAGTTCCGAACTCAGACAAAACATCTCGCGCCTCTCGACGAAAGACGACTTAGCGAGCAACAAGCTCAACGAGCCTCGTTTTCTTCACAGAAATGAGGACGACGACCGAAAATAGCTGCATCGACGGGAGATAAAAATAAGGCTACGTACCTTAGCTAACAAGGTTGAGCTATTTCTTGCCCGGACGTCTTCACTCAGCGTTCGGAGAGTGAAATCCTAGAAAGCATTTGGCGAAGAAGACGGTGAAGTGTTTCTAGAGAGAGATAGAGTGAGAGAGTATGGGGATGGAAAAATTTCGGAGATAGGCGGGGAGTGAGCGATGGAGAGAATGAGATGTGATGTGAGACTCCGCGAAAGGACGAGGTGACAGCGGGGCATGCTTTTTGCTACAAACAGTTTTGGTCGCCCTTTGTTCTTCCCTCCCGACTGCCCTAACGGAAGTTACCAAGATGTCCCCTACTTAAGGCTAGTGACCAGCCCTTCCGCGACGTTAGTTCGTTCAAGCTTAGAGGAGCCCACGGTAATTTCCTCTTAAGACAATACTCTCTTTTTCTTCTCTAGCTGAAGTTACCAAATATGTCCCTACTCAACGCTAGTCACCAGCGCTAACGCTACGCTTAGTTTGGTCTTGGCTTGGGGGAATCCACGGTAATTTCCACCTCTAAAATTTTCTGATTTTGCAAGATATTCTCCTCAAACTTGATATTCAATTTCAGTCCTGCCACGATTTTTTTTTAATCTAATAAAAAATCAACTTAATTTTTTTTTAATCTAATAAAAAATCAACTCACTTTAAAAAAAATACTTTCATTCTAATATTAAATTTGCCCTCATTCACCGCCATAAAAAAAATCCACACTACTTTATCAAAATTATCATCAAAGTCACTTAACTACTCTCCTTCGAGTCAAAAGATAGATTACTAAACGCATCCTATTATACCGGTCACGGAGCGCTCGTAGAGACTAATTGAGTTGAAAATCAAGAGGTCGTATGATTGAATTCTACTTAAGGGGATTGCTAAGAGAGCTCATTCGAGCAATAGTAAAACTAGAACATCATAAATCAATGTACTTCCTTTTCCCTCCCTTTGTTTATAGAGTTTTACTTTACATTTTTCTTTATTAAATTGATTTTTGTTTAGGATAATTTACATTAATTATGTGAATTTCTTAATGTAAACATCCGTCACATTAATACAATACGATAGCGTTTAATGATGAAAAATAATAATTGCGCACCAATCATGGATCTTAGAAGGCTCAAATTTTATGAATATGTAAGGATCCGGTAGTTATAAGCTAATTTAAGTTAAACAGCATGAAAATAAAATCACCAATAAAGTAAGTTTTTCCTTCCAACTTACCTAATTTCAAAATAAATATCAAAAGCATGTTTTGATTTGAAAGTAAATATTCAACACGAGTAATGAATATTACAGCACAAAACTACTATAATTTAATAAATTCAAGTGACCAAGTTAATATACATTGTATTTAAGGAAGAGTGCAGGTCATTTTTTTGCTAATTGCTCAATGGATATTTAATAAATTCAAATTTTCATTATCAAGAAGCAAATAATAATAATAATAATAATAATAATTTGATGGGTTTGCTTATGTCATAAATCAGAATGTTTCTTGCGCTAAAACGGTTGGGAAGTCTACTTTAATCTCTCATTCCAATCTCCCACTAAAACGTATTTTCGATTTTACTTCTTATGTCGCTCTCTTTTTGGATCTACCCTCACCTGTGCGTAATCTCGCCGAAGGAAAGCCCTGTCGAGCTAATCGATGGAGGGGCTTCGATCTTCATTCGCGTAGCTTTTTTTTTTTTTTTTTGCACATCCTCATTGATCAGAGCCGAAGGATGCTGAGCCCTCTAGCGAATTGGAGGGAAAGCTTGGAGAAAATCGCTCTCGCCGTGCACGACGACGACGAGGAGCTCGAGATCGACGGCCGGAGCAACGGGGACGATTCCTCCGTCTCTGATCGGAGAAACTCTCACAGTTTCGTGCATTCGTCGTCCCTCTTGCGGGCTCCCGTGGCCAATAGATTCGACTCCCCTCATGATTTGGAGGTGGGCTTTCAATTGAACTGATTGTTGATGAAATATACTAAGGGTTTGATTGTGGAGCTGTTGCTTCAACTCTTTGCGTCTCTTCTGTTATGTTCAGTTTTGGTTGAATAAATGAGCCTGGCTCCCGGACTGCGATTTGAGCACCGTGAAATGTGTTCTGGGTAAATTGTTAGTCTAGGCAAGGTTCGATTAACTTGTGGTGGCTAATATTGTTGCTTAATTGATGAGATGCGCCATTGGAATCTCTTTGCCGACTTTGAAGGCGCATAACCTTTCATTGGTAGTCATGCGTTCTTAAGTTTCTGAGCAATTTAAATCTAAATTAAAACCGTCTATACCGCAAAACTTTGAGCTTGTCTTACAAATGCACAATCAAAAGGAGTTCCGTTTGCTCGAAATTGGGGCTTTTCCCACTTAGATTAGAGGTAAGGCATGAAGACCTCCATTTTTTAAGCTTGAATAAATTGTTTCATCATTAAGCATTTGAAGCCTGAATAAATTACCTCATTCATCATTAAGCGTTAAGCTCAAATAAGTGGAGGCAAGAAATTAGTAAATTTAACTACTACTCAGTTTGGCTATTATCATGTGGTTCCTTGTGGATGGCATTCAACTTTCGGTGCTGCAGAATGTTGTATGTACTAGAAAGCATCCCAACTTAGGCACTCTGCAACCCTACCCGTCTATGGTGTCAGGACATGTGCTGTTGAATCCTTCTCCTCCCCTTAAAAGTGATATTTCCCCTTGATTACGTGATTTCACTGTACTATGTCAATATGCACAACTTTTCGTGCTTCGCAAACTGATGCCTTTGGACTCAATAAGAGCGAAACAGAATACACTAAGAAACAGATACTCGGAACATACGTCTTAAGCATGGTCTTTCTATTGAACTTTCTTTACTTTTTCCTTTATGGTAATCTCATTTGTGAGGATTGCTTATGTTGCGCGGAACAAGCGATCGAACGATAAAATAGACAGAACGAGTAAAGTAAATCGGACACCAGATGTACGTAGTTCGGTCGTAGAGACCTACGTCCACGGGGGGAGCAGCAACGAATTCCACTATAGAACGAGCGATACGCGGAGATTACAATCCACACTCGAGTTACACAAACACACTCTTGGTGTTTCCCAGACCCAATTACATCCAAGAACGCACACAGTGTTTAGGCCCCCCAAATTCCTTGCGAAATAATCTCTCAATCTCGCAAAGGAATTAAAACACAAATCTAACCTCAAGATTTAACTAGTTTCGACACTTGAATTCTTGATGTAATTCCACGAACAAACAAAGTCCCAATGTCAGGCACTCGTTGTGACAAATGGCGCTTCAAGCTTCTCAGATCAACAGCGGGTCACAGACAAGACCACGTTCAAGTGCTTACACCAGTAGCGCTACAAGACTTCATGATCCTTTTTCAGTCTTAATTCTTAACCCAACAATACATATTATATTATATATATGTACTTTGACGAAGACTTCCACCGCCTGACATGTTTCCTTTCTTGGATGACATCCACCTGAAGAGAATCAAGAGGATTCCATCGCAAATCTTCTTTCCTTTTGTAGAGAACACAACTAAAAGTTGGCAGATCCTCTTTTATTTATTTTCTTTGACGAAGTCAAAGACCAAATCCAGATACCATTATTTCTACTCCTGATATCCACACCTAACAGTCAACGAAGGTTCCTTCTTCTTCTTCTTCTTCTTTTCTTATCATCGTGGGCTCAAATTCGAGACAGCCTTTAACAATCCCCACCTTAGCTTGACGTTTAAGCCATGTCATGATCGTTCCGCTAAAATTCGAACTTCATCTGCTACTCTCCCAACAGCCCCGTTGGGCTCAACCGCCACAGATATCATCCAAGTCCAAGTCACGCTTGAACTTCGCCATAACTGAGAACCTCATCAGAACACCAACTGAACATGTACATTTAACTGCTCCACAAGGGCTTTCTGACACAAGCTCCTCTACCACAGGTAAAGCAAAACCACCATTGCATCCATATCTGTCTGGAGATCAAACACGTACCTTGTCAATATCAGCAGTTATAGCAACTGTTCGCTCTATAGGCTCCACCTCACTACAAACACCATCTGTGTCGATTACCACGCTAGTACATGCTACCTCAAGAGTTTCTGGTTGCAACTCCACCTCAAGCTGACACCGTCCAGATCCGTATAAACACTGCCATAATCACCCCTAGCTAGAAGTACGGAAGACTCGTCAAAAGTAACTTCTCTGCTGCAAACAGGTGAATCTATAACCGAGCACCACAACTAATCGCCACACTCACCTTGTGCATAGCTATGGAATATGCACATTGCCCTCACATCGAGCTTACAATCACTTACTCGATAATAACACGGGCAACTAAACATTCTAAAAATAGAATCATCAGCAACATTACCTGACCACACTTCTTCGAGAGTCTGATATCCAATCGCAGTCGATGGGGATCTCTTCACTAGGTAGCTCGCCATACTAAGCACATCCGCTGGAATTCTCCAAACCATACCTGCACTAGAGATCTTTTTACGGGTTTTCTCTAGTAATGCTTTGCTCATCAATTCTGCAAACTGTTGTGCTTTACTGGCACTGGTGTGGTGTTTCACTATGCCCTTTTTCATGCAGAATTTATTTGCCAGCTTCGAGCAGGACTCCATGCTAATGTCAGTTCGCACATGCTTGATCAACTTACCAGTCTCCGTTCCAATCAAAGCTCTCGACCGCGTATTCTTGACAATAGCATCAATCTTGTGCTTTCGCACAAACACCCAGGCCTTCCTCGAGCAGTCGTTAGACTCTCGAATAGATGTCGACGTCTCAGGAGATAAACTTATCAATGTCTCACCTTGAAGTTTATACAGGCCGCCATGCTTGATTCCTTTCATTATCACCACAACACCTTGAACAATCTTCAGGACTCCACCTCGTGAAGAATACTTGCATCGAGTTGAATCTAGAGCACCCAAGGAAATTAAATTCTTTTTCAATTCTGGAAAATGTCTTACCCCATTCAATGTCCTCACAATACCATCATGCATTCTGATTTTAACATTACCAACCCCCACAACATCGCATTCAGCGTTGTTTCCCAACTGCACTTTACTATTATCCATGCATTGATAAGAAATAAACCAGTTCCTGTTTGGTGTAGCATGAAAAGAACAACCAGAATCCATAATCCATCCGCCAAAGGACGAATTCTCAGTGACAGACAAGACACAATCGACACCATCAGAATTTTCAGCTACAGCTGCAACATCATCTGCAGATTCAACTCCAATTCCCTTAGCCCTTTCGTTTTTCAGCTTAAAATAATTTCTTCTAAGATGCCCTCTCTTGCCACAGTTCCAACAGGCATCACTACTAGTCCTAGACTGACTGCGTCTATTCATGTTCATACTACTTCTGCTAACACAAGTACCAGCTTTTCCTCTTTCACCTACTAAAACAGTAGATGCAGATTCGTCAAATTCTCTTCTACGGATATCCTCACTCAGAATTAAATCTCCAATCTCATCAAATGTCAAACTAGTTGACCCAGAAGAATTACTAACAGCAGTAACAATAGTATTCCAATTATCAGGCAATGAGGATAATAGAATCAAAGCACGTACCTCATCTTCAAAGTCAATCTCAACTGAACTCAATTGACAAACGATCACATTGAATTCATTGATATGATTAGTAACTGACACACCTTCGCTCATCTTCAAATTAAACAGACGTCGCATCAAATAGACCTTGTTGATCGCAAAGGGCTTCTCGTACATGTCCGACAAGGCTTTCATCAAACCCGCAGTGGTCTTCTCCTTGACGATATTAAATGCGACGTTAAGAGCCAACGTCAGCCGAATAACACTTATCGCTTGTCTATCCAGCAATTCCCAATCGGGTTGCTTCATTGTTTCTGGTTTCTTCCCAAACAGGGGCTCGTGCAGCTTCATCTTATATAAATAATCTTCTATCTGCATCTTCCAGAAACCAAAGTCCTTCCCCTCAAATTTGTCGATTTTCACTTTAACTTCCTCTGTCGCCATCGATTCGCTTCAACTCAAACAAGCCTAGGTCTGATACCAATTGTTGCGGAACAAGCGATCGAACGATAAAATAGATAGAACGAGTAAAGTAAATCGGACACCAGATGTACGTGGTTCGATCGTAGAGACCTACGTCCACGGGGAGAGTAGCAACGAATTCCACTATAGAACGAGCGATACACGGAGATTACAATCCACACTCGAGTTACACAAATACACTCTTGGTGTTCCCCAGACCCAATTACATCCAAGAACGCACACAGTATTCAGCCCCCCCAAATTCCTCGCGAAATAATCTCTCAATCTCGCAAATGAATTAAAACACAAATCTAACCTCAAGATTTAACTGGCTTCGACACTTGAATTCTTGATGTAATTCCACGAACAAACGAAGTCCCAATGTCAAGCACTCGTTGTGACAAACGGCGCTCCAAGCTTCTCAGATCAACGGCGGGTCGCAGACAAGACCACGCTCAAGCTCTTACACCAGTAGCGCTACAAGACTTCACGGTCCTTTTTCAGTCTTAATTCTTAACCCAACAATACATATTATATTATATATATGTACTTTGACGAAGACTTCCACCGCCTGACCTGTTTCCTTTCTTGGATGACATCCACCAGAAGAAAATCAAGAGGATTCCCTCGCAAATCTTATTTCCTTTTGCAGAGAACACAACTAAAAGTTGGCAGATCCTCTTTTATTTATTTTCTTTGACCAAGTCAAAGACTAAATCCAGCTACCATTATTTCTTCTCCTGATATCCACACCTAACAGTCAATGAAGGTTCCTTCTTCTTCTTCTTCTTCTTCTTTTCTTATCGTCGTGGGCTCAAATTCGAGATAATCTTTAACAGCTTACTCTAGTCACAATTGTCATTCTTATTTGGTAGATTGAGCAATACGAAGCAGAAATCAAAAGACTACAAGAATCAGAAGCAGAAATAAAGGCCCTATCAGTAAATTATGCAGCTTTGCTAAGGGAGAAAGAGGTAAACTGATGGATGATGTGCTGCTCTTATGAGTTGATAATTGATGCTCGCGATTTGCATCGTTGGAATCAATGATCTAATGTTTTCAAAAAGCTATCAATTTGGTATAATCGCTTCATGTCAGCGGTGGTTTCATTCTTTGTACCGCTAGATATTTGCTCCTGATGCAATTTGTTCCACTAGATGCAGGTTATTGTCTTCTTTAGTAGTTTGCACCCTTACTTTTGTGTAGCTGATAGCCTGAAACATACGGATGTGATTGATCCCACATAAAGATTTTATAATCCCTAGACTTTGTTCAATTGCCATCTCTTTCTCCCCAATGACCTATAGTAGTTAATGAGCTTGAGATTGAACCTAGTCCATTCCTAAAGAATTACTTTACTGCATCTTATTGGGATGCACTTTTATAATGTTTTTGCCCTTTCATCTTGCTTTGAAATATTCAAAACTAATTATTTTTCTAAATATCTTCATCTCGACGCGATCTTTGTTTATCCTACTTTAAAATAATATCACCGGTGGTGCATATGTGCGGCAAACATTCTATGATTGAGCGACATATCATGGCTCCTTGTCGGTCGTGTTGGATTTACTGTCTTATTTTTTATTTGTTATTTTCTCCAAGTTTGCAACTCTCACTCATTTACGGCTTTCTTCTTCTCGAGCAGGATCATATTTCCAGGCTGAACAAAGAAAATGGAGTATTGAAGCAGAATCTGGATGCGACTGTCAATGGTGGTAGAAACGAATGTATGAGAGCATCTATAAATAGTACAAATGCTCCCGAGGTAGGCCACTGATCGTAGGTTGGCATTGAAAAGGACGTATTTTTGTCAGAAATGTTTTCTGCCTGCTTTTATTTGACAATGTATCATTTTCTTGAATGTTTTCGAGAATAGTTGGTACGGTCATTTTGACTTTTCTACTATGTTTGCATTGCTTTTAACTGGCGCAAATGGTCACTTCAAAGTGCTGTGTCACATTATTCTATTACATCTGAAATTCTATCTGTATCGATACTTTATGCACTTGCTCATGTTTATAGACATGTTCTAATCTTGGATCTGCAGATGCTGATCAGAATGACTCAAGAGCCCGTTCGGGCAACATAACGGCTTTTGGTCACTAACAATTGTTAGATATATGAAATTAGTGATACAAGAAAAGAGACTCGGGGATTTGCCGGATATTTTTCATTAGTTGCCTGATTGTGCTATGGCATCTGTTTATAATATCACGAGCTTTCCAGTAATCTGAATTCTGGTCCTGCTTAGTTCTAGCTCCCTGAACTGTAAAAGATGCGGAACCGCAACCTCAGTATTGTTAGTATTTTTTTATCCTTGGTATTGTTAGTATTTCATATAGAGAACACATATATGAGATGACATTTGTACCATTTTGAAAATGAGCAAAACTAGCTAGCTTCCTTGTCATCTTTTCCTGACCAACGACTTGGTATTGGTCTGCTATATTATTTTCTGGCATATATGTTTTATACATCTATAGAAATTCCAGATTGTTTTCCCTGAAGAACATATTCTTAAGATGGCAATGGGGCTGAATATTCTTCGCAATGTTTAGGAGGCTAATGACCAATCACCAAACTGGCAACACAGATTTGCGACACAAATGAAAACACGTGCCAGTGTAAATCAAGGACAGAATGGTATTGTCTCGAGACTGGACATTACTGGCAACGCAACTAGGCACGCTGGAGAACATGACAGTTTTTGGGCTAAAGAAAAGGCAATGGCGCTTTGTGGGCAATCTCCTTTGTTGTGTGGATGCTTGTGTGTCACATAATGCTTGGCTGAGGTAGAATTTTCTTTCCTTAATTAGTGTATGTCTTGTCACTCAATTATGATCTTAAATGGGTAAGCTTGACAAAGATCGATGAATGCCCTTTAGGAGCTTGCAGATTTGCTAGAAGAAAAAAAACCGGTCCCTTGCAGCACTCAAGCTACTCACCAATTACGAATTAATTGGATAACTCAGGAAGGAAACTGGAGAAGGAACGCAAAAGATTAGCCACTGTAGACATTGAATTGCAAGGTTTATTCTGGCTCGAGCGATTATTATGCTTTGTGAATTAGAGTGCATGTGATTTTTTTGGGCTCCTCTTATATTGTTCTCATTTTCAGAGGAACGGAAGTTAAACGAAGCATTTTAGACCTCGCTTCAGTCACTGAAGGAAGAGAAAGACAAAGTAAGCGCTTCAGGTTTTGTTTTGATTTCCTAGTTGGCCTTATGGTTATGCATCACCATTCTTTGTTTGTAAGAATTACCTTGCCTATTTAGTTTGTTCACATGATCACTTTTCAAAATGTCTAGTTAGGTTATTTTACTTCTAGATTTTACCATGGAGAATATTTGTGACCTCTTTGCTCTCCTAAGATTTTGCATATAAATGTTTTCAAAACAAGGGCACACCCCTTACTTTTTGTCACTG
The DNA here is from genome assembly GCA_021437785.1 of Rhodomyrtus psidioides. Classification (NCBI taxonomy): domain Eukaryota; kingdom Viridiplantae; phylum Streptophyta; class Magnoliopsida; order Myrtales; family Myrtaceae; genus Rhodomyrtus; species Rhodomyrtus psidioides. Next base: position 1,619,028 of record JAILYB010000112.1, read on the forward strand.
TATTGTACGATATGACCCAAGACAATATCTTCTAATCAAAACACCTTACGGGATAATTGAGAGGAAACTTTTACTGGGCATTGAACCAAACCAAAATCGAATCCAACAAAAACTAGGAAATGACTCACCTTGTACTGATTGGATTAGGAATCGGTATACTTTCAAATTAAGGTACTTGTTCTATATTAAGAGGGTGACTTGCGCATACAAGTATCAAAGTTTAGATCGGGAATACATGAGGTCAACCATCAAACAACTCGCTCTTACTTCACTTCTGCCACTAGCCACGGTTCTTTCTCTTTTCCGCCGGACAACTCGCCTTTTTTATTGGACAGGCGGTGGACGAACTCGAGTGGATAGTTCTAAGCTAAGGCCGCAGTGACCTAGCCCATCAGTTTTCTTCTCATGGCCGAAATTAATTGAAGATTAATTAAATTAAAGAAAGAAGTCAATCATGCAAGATTTGAGTAGAACAATGATGTCGGGCGCATGCGCAGTGGAAAGAAGGCAATTTGGCTGATTCTGTGGATATGGACGTAAAACAAGACAAATAAATTAAACCGAGGTCTTCACGGCCGAAGACCACCTCCGCCGTCGCCTACTGCTGAAGCCTCTGCTTCCACCGAGACTACCCATTCCATCACCGATGCTGCGTGGTCGATCCATGCCGAGCTAATTCCGCGTCGATGAAGCAGCCTCGACAAGGTCACTGTCCTTCCACGACGACGAAGCCTCCATTCCAACAGCCTGTGCCCGTTCCTCTGCCGCTGTCCCCGACGTCAATTTGGCGGCTGCACTGCGACGACGTTGCGGCCCTCTCTTCACGACGACGGCAAGGCTAACGGTTGTTTTCCAATTCAGCAAGCATCCCGAGGAGCCATCATTCGTGATCCCAAGATTCGTTGTCCGTTCGAATTTGGAAAGTAATCTCTGCAAATTAGGTGAATATCTTTACCCATATCAATTTCAACATTGGATTATCTGAGATATTTTCTGAGGACATATGTCGAGCTAGGTAACCGGTTAGGATTTATTTCCTAATCCGTGAATGACATATTATTATTTACAAGGCCTTAGATGAATTATTAGTCTATTGGGTATTACGAAATCCGATAGGTTGATCTATAAGGCATTATATCAATTATCAAATTTAAGAGAAATTACAAAACATTCGAGTTCATTTTATCCGTTTTTTTTTTATTTGAATTTGTTTCAAGTGGATTGTTATCTTGTGAATATTTATCTGCGTCTTTAAAAAATTTTCATGTAGATTAAGATTGCAAATTATTTTAGATAGAATTACAGATTTTGAGTTAAAAGAATTTTATAGATACTAGAATTTAGACAGATATTCCATTTAGGATAGAATTTGTATGCTTAAAATAGTTTATGTTTAATAGGTTGGTATAGGTCAATTTAGTCCCCAAACTATAGTAGATAACTATTCTTTTGACATAGTTTAATCAGGCATGTCATTAAATCCGAAAATAACAAAAAATTCATTTGCATATCCTATTATATGTCACATTGCCACATCATTGAAGCATCTCATATAGTCGCATGTTGGGATAATTAATTCCTAATGTAGCCTCAATGTTAGATTAATGTTATTTAATTGCATGTCATGTAGAGTTAGACATGTAATTAATCAAGTTTATGCCATGTTAACTTAGAATTCACTTTCAGGTCATTTTTGTATGCATTCATCCTAGCTTAGATTCGCTTTTTTCTTGCTGTTGAAGTATTGCGAATTTGGGAGAGTCCGAGCTAAGAGGTAATTAGATAATAAGCGGCAGAAGAACACTACAAGTGCCAATATTTGTGTACGGAGCTCACTTTAGTGCCAATATTTTTTTTGGATCACTTTAGTGCCAATTTTTGTCAAAAACGATCATTTCAGTGCCAACAGTACACGTGTCATGATTTCCGGCAAGCCACGTCAGATCACATTGGGACACGTGTCATGATTTCCGGCAAGTCACGTCAGATTTGGCACTGAAATGATCGTTTTTGACAAAAATTGGCACTGAAGTGATCAAAAAAAAATATTGGCACTAAAGTGAGCGCCGTACACAAATATTGGCACTCCTGCTGTCTTTCTGCTGATAATAAGCTTAGCATTCCGTCAGCCTAGTTTCGGCAAAATTTAGGTCTTGACACCATCACGTTATGAAAAAGTGGGATGACATCTTTTGATGCAAAATTCGTTGGTAAAACTCTCTAAATTAGAGGGTGGGGATATTATGACGGTAACAAAGTTCATGATTCTCTGCAATTAACCAAGAAATATTTGCTTACCAGTTCTAGGTTTAATTGATGGGAACTAAAGGCGTTTATTTGCCATAGCAATAAAAGATAATTACCAAAGTCAAATTAAAGAAAAACGTAATTTGGACATACCGTTCGAAATCACGAGCTGAGGAGATGCTAAAAGCAAAGAATTGACTGCTTTTTACCTATCCTTGATGTTCATCTCCTTGATAACCATATGATCTATCTTGTGTAACTTTTTTTCTTTTTTCAATTTACATGTTAATCCTTTCTTTTAGCCAATTTAATATGTAGATAAGGATTAATTGGAAATTTAAAAGTGAGACTGTTTACTTAGATATATAGATTAATAGATGTTTACTTGCTATAAGAGATTGAGGGCTATGCACATTGGTGTAGGTCTTTGCAGTAAGATGGAAAAGGACTCCTCGGACGTTGTAAAACAAAAGCAAAAGAGCTACCTTAATCCTCCTCCCCGGCGCAATCGATCTTGCCCTTGGCTTGTGATATACCATGGAAGGGAAGGGCAGAGGCAAACCTTCTACGACATTTTGGAGGGCCGCCGCCATACGTACGAAGATCATTCCCGATCTACGCGACAACAAGTGGATCCGCCCTGTTTTGAGTCACGAATGGTTGTTCATGGAAGATCAATATTCCGGCGATTGCTGCCTTTGGAATCCCGCTTCTCTGGAGAAAATCCACCTCCCCTTTGGAGTATATCCTTTTGGTGGAGATTATGTACATGTCTCTTTTGGTGGATATATACATTGATATGTTTTGATGGAGGCTAAAAGCGAGAGAAGAGGGAAGAAGTTTGAGTCGCAGTTCTAGTTAAAAACATTTTGAGGATCTATTCCGCGATTAAAAATCTAGGAGTCGTGTAGCAAGATGCTCAATATCCTCTGGATTCGCATAGGGTAGTATGAAGGGGCAATTTGACAGCAATTGTGGGTTAGTGAAGCTGAGCATTTGACATTACAGATTCTGATTTAATGGCTAGTAACTTGATCCGAGAGGTAGGTTAGCTTGCTTAGTAGATGATGTAGTCCAATCAGAATTGAAAAGTTAAGGGATGACTTGTGTGTCATTACACTTGTGCCTATGATCACTTCGGTTGCTAAGTATAGGTGATACCGAGTTTAGCTCAATCGATAATGCGCTTGATGATGCATCTTGTAATAATATTTGGCATGTCATGTTGTGCAATTTCATTTGAGCATTGAGCATGACATGAGTTCATTGATGTCCTAAGTGGACGACGAACGCACCGAGCTGAGTGCGGGGATTGCCATGGCCTTGTCTGCGAATGCCTATATATGGGTATGAGTTGTTTGCCATTGACATTGCATCATGTGATCATAAGCACGAACACATGAAAAGTGAGACATGGCGTACTCACGACCAGCATGTCATGATACATGGTTCAAATGATTGTGGAGATGCGAGTACTCTTCAGTGCACTGAATTGAGATTGGACAATTCCTGGGCTGTGTGCAGGGATTGGCTATGGCTTCTGGATCCTGAGCTAAGTGCGGGGGAGAGCCATAGTCTTGAGTCCCGGGTGCCTCGGAGGAGAGGGCTGCAAGTCGAATCGAGTTACGATTGACCATCAGTTCGGTTGGCTTAGCAGTGGAGAGTTGATTGAAGAGCACGTCATTATGCTTTGACATCCTGGCATATGCATTGCATTTCGATGCTTGTTTGCTTCATCGTACTTTTCCTTGCGGATTAATAGCAAAAGTACTCCTGTTTAGTTTTGGATATGGTGTCCTAGGATCCTTATGATGGGATTGAACGTTTTCCTTGCTAGCCGTCGTGCTAACTCACGTTGTGGGACTACATTTTTCAGATGGGGAGACGACAATTGGGCCTAGGATCGAGATCGGAGCAGGAGGATGGGAGGCTCCGGGTGCGTCACATTAAGTTGATATCAGAGATTAGGTTAAACGGAGTGATAAGGTGTGCTAGTCATTGAAACAGTTGATAGGCAAGAACACGTTAGAACTTAAAATGTTTGTGATTGTGTTTGTTATGAGATTGGCGATAGCTTACGTAACTTAGTAGTGAATATTGTTGTCAACCACTACATAAGGAATTAATGATCGTGGTGACAAAGAAATTATGAAGGCATTGGCAGCCAATTATCATGATACTGTACATAAACTCAAGGAGCGGTTGTTTAGCCATACTACACTTGTGGGCAATTCATCTAGATTTGTCGAGTACTGGTTTCCTGCACAAATATCGAATGTGCAACTTGAACAGTATTGCGCTACTCTACTGTCAAATTCTTTGTCGCTCTATTCATCAACAAAATTTGATCCTGTCGGTGGGCTACGTGATATCCTTGTTTATGCTCGGAGGTGTTGTAATTATTCGTACGATGTTGATCCATCTATTCAAGGCCCATTGACGAAAGATCTCCAACCAATTGACTTGGACTTAGAAGAAAGGCTAGCGGGAAACTTCAGCTTCTTGATCGGTTACTTTCGGAGTTGAGACAGCATCTGAAAGTTCTCCCATTGTCTCAGTCCATTGGTGGTTGAGCAAGAGATTTGACTGGAGATGTTTTGGAGGACTTTTTACTTCCGAGATTTGGTGCAGATTCATATGAACATGCCGATGGTGGCATTCTCCCTTCTAAGAAACAGCCTACTTTGACTAAGTTTAATGACAAGGAGCTGGGAAGATTTGTGTTTTTGTTGGAGAATGGGGCCTGTTGTAATCCTAACATCAAATTGTCATCAGTTGATATGGTGATTATATTTGATAGTGACTGGAATTCTATTAGTGACTTAAGAAATTTGCAGAAATTGACAATTGAATCTCAAGCCCAAACAAAAGTAGTGCGCTTGTATTTACCTGCACGGTTGAAGAGAATGTGTTGACACCTAAATTTTGAATTTTAGAAATTCATTCATTTAAGCACAAAATGAGAGTTAGTCATAATTCTCGCAAAAAATAATTTCCTCATGCATGGCATATTTAATTTTCTGTCAAATCAGAGCTAATTTTTTAGTTCTAACAAAAAAATCGAGCAATTTTTCATATTTAATTTTTGGTGTCCATTGCATTGCACCTTCAATTTTGTCGGACTAGTGGCGAATGATCTCAAAGTGATGGTTCTAAACTCAATTTAATTAACTGGACTAAGCCCGCGGTGAATGGAAATTCGACCAAAATCTATATGAATATCAATAGGGTCGAAAATTGCATGCCAAGATAGAATATCAATTTATCTTGAAACTTGTTGAGCAATTAAGCTAGATATTATCACAGAATATAAGAGATATCAAAAGATTTTATATTGATAATAAAGAATATATCTCTTTAGGAAGTAGCAAACCCTAGCTCTGCTCTATAAATATATTTCACGCTCACAAGTCTAGGGGAGGTCACAAAATTTTATACACACGGCAGAATAGAGAGGCCGCTCAATTGACATATACCGCAGATCATTTTTGGAGACGGAGGGAGGCGTCGCTCATCGTCCTAAGCATACAAGTGGAAGCCAACACAATTGAAGAACATAGCAGAAGTTGCGGGCCGCTTTTATTGAATACAAGGCAGAAGCTCGAAGGCTGCAAAAATTGAGATACGATGATGGTGGGGTCACGATCTGAAGAAGGCTTTCGCCGAAGATTGAGAAGAGAAGCGATCTTGTAGTTCCAGTGGCACCTCGACGAAGTTTCCCGATCTCCGAGAAGCTGGTGCAACGCATGATGTTCGCGGCGAGAGATGGAAAAGACAGACTTTTGGGTCAAAGCTAAGTCCAAGAGGCATCCTTTTGTTTCCTTGCAGACCACGGTCAGAGAAGGTGATTAGAGTTTTGGCTAGTCAAGTCTGAATTTTGGTTTTGTCTCTATCTAACAACGTTCTGTGAGTTTTGGTTAGTGCAAGCAATAGGAAATATAATAACTTTCACAGGGAAACCTTGCTCATCGATGGCTATGGACCTGGGAAGATCGAGAAGCCAAAATCGTGTTGTTTCACTGCGAACGCGTCGTTAGATGCCAAGGCGCTCTCCACCAACCACCAGATCAGTGTCATCTCCTTGTTCATGATTTGCGAGCATGCCCTTCGCATCAACCCACAAATCTGGCTCCACTATCCACCTCAGCCCGGCGTTCTAGTTGCTCCGCCTTTCCTTTACTATTGTTCGGCCGAGATCTAGCTCAGCGAAGGCCCGTTCAAGCCCAGCGTTCATCATGTGTCTGCTTCATAAAAAAACTGCCAATTCAATGGGCATACACGGCACTCTTTGAGGTAAAAGGAAGAGAGAGGGGTCTCTTTCGTCACGTTCTTTTTTTCTGCAGGTTTGGGGCCATTCATGTTGAGAACACACGGCCAAAATCGAGAAGAGTGTAGAAGAGAAGAATTCTTGGTTTTACATATGCATTCATCACAGAAAAGCTAAGGGAGGTCCCCGCGCATCTCCTCCATCATCTCTCCATTAGCAAAGCCAAGAACTTTGAAGGCCTTCTGTCGACTATCTACGTGTTCGACGAATTTCCATCACGTTCATTGATGCTCTAGCGCACTTTCAGATCCAACACTGATCATCAACGCACCAATCATCCAGTGGCCGACGCGCTATAAAGAGCATCTTATGGCCACCGAAGAAGCCCACATGAAGGGTCATAGTCAAAGGAATATCACAAGAAGAAGAAAGGGACAAAGTCTAGCTTGATGCGGTGGGAATTTGGCTGTTATTGGAAAGCATAATTCTTAAAAAAAAAAAAAACAAAGTGCATGATAGCAAGGAGGCACGATCAGTAAAAGAAATTTGAGATATTGGCATTTAATCCTTCGATTTCGCTTCTCGTGCGTTCTTGTTGTTAATTTTGCAGGTTCGTCGAGTGATTATTTCGATGGAGATTCCTCCGCGAGCATTTCCCAAGGGAAACCGAAGGAAGCAAGTCTTGTTGGCATTCTTGCAAGTCCTATGTCCGAGAATCACCATCGACCACTGCAAGCCGATTTTAGATCCGCTGGATTTGAAGTTGGCTCAAACTTGGAAACCTAATCTTCAGTGTAGGTAACAATTTCTATCTTGAAATATTCTAAACAATCTTGTTGCCTAACTTAGATTATTTTGCATAGATCTAATATTTTGCAGATAATCGTGCATATCTTAACAGATGTGATCCCCATATATATAAGGCGATATTCAAAATATTGTCTTATACATAATCTGCTCATTATCTCATCATATCTTCGAAAATTTCATTCATGCATTGCATATAAAAAGTGAAAATCCAAAAAAAAGAATTACATTTTCTGAGCTTCAAATTGATTCAATCCGAGTTGCTAAACTTAGGACATCTCATGGAATTAAGGTACCGAAAGGGCATTAGTTTTAATTAACTAGTGTAATCAAGTTCCAGAATCCACAATCTCTGGTTCGCAGAAGTAAAATGGTTCTCCCGCTGTTTTACTTAGGTTTCTAATCAACCTGCCAAAAATGATTAGTGGCGACTCCAAATCTAAATCATTTCTAATTAATTTAAGTTGCGATTTGGTAGGGCTTGGGAGAGTCCGTATTAGGTTAGTCATTAAAATTAACTTAATAATCCATTAGCTTAGAAATTAGCTTATTTTTTTTAGGTCGCGACAGAAGGCATTCATATGTGAAAAGCAAGGCATGCACCTCGAAAACAAACTGCAAAATATAAGTCTAAGGACTTCCATGGAATTGTCTAATTAATTGCTTGCAGACTCCGTGGTTCAGGAGTTTCTGGTTCTGATACTACAGAATGAGAACATTGTGAAGAGCAGATCTGTCATTGTCAATGCGCAGCAAAACTCAGGAACTTACTACACAGATTTTCTTTTGGTTGGTGAGTTAATGGTTCATTCCACTGCTGAAGACTTGCCGCATAATTTTCTGGACGATGTTGGAAGGAAAGCATTCTTGGCTGGAAATATTTTTCTGGTTCAATCCTGTTGACACCTGATTTTTTTTTTGTCATTTTTTATTTTAGTTTTTATTTCCAAAATTAATTAAAAATAGCAAAACAAATCATAAAATTACAAAATCAACTTTGGAAGCCTTGGCCTAGCCTCGGGGACCAATTTTGAACAAAAAATATTTTTTTGAATTTTTTAATATTTTTTGGAATTTATTTAATTATTAAAATACCCAAAAAATCAGAAAAAATACCATCCGTGGTCAGAAAATTACAAAAAAATATTCAGAAATTTTATTTTAATTCCCTCTTTAATATTTTCACTTTTTATCAGGGAAATTTGGCTCGATTCATGGGGTTCCTTCACAAACATAATCCCGAACCGAGCCTAAAAAATCCTTTTCGAGTCTTTTAATTTTCAATTCTTGGTTTTTATAGGCTATGACATTGGACTCTAAAGTCTCGAAGTGAAATTGGGTCAATTTGCCCTCCAATTTGATCAATTTTAAACAAAATGGCTTAATTGCATAAAAATCTTTTAATTTAGTCCCCGGTTTCACAAGTTTCAAAATTAAATCTCACACGGGTATACCCATTGAAATAAAGCACATCTACCCTATAGTTTTCATCATTCTGAATCCATTGGTGGCCTCAATTTTGAATAATTTGATCGTTTATGCCCTCGATTTGGCGAAATTAACTTTCGGATCCTATGGATAATTTGAGGTTTTCACAAAATTTCAATCAATTGATTCACAAAAATACCCATATTTGATAGAAAACATGTCAAGGAATCCGATTTTGCCATCAATTTCATGAAAAGAGGTCAATTTGGGGCCCAATTTGGGCGATTTGTTCGAACCAGGCCGGTCGGGTCAGACCCGACCCGACCCGGTCCGACCGGGTCTGCAACTTAGTTGCAAACCCATGCGCACCGAACAGAAAAAACAGGGGAAGGTGGGGGAGGCCCGCCGCGGCGTTATTTTGCAAAAAGAAATCGTCGTGGTGGAGCGTCGGTCGATGGTGGGTGTTCCACGAACAAAAGGCGGTCGGCCATAGGATTAAAAAAAGAAAAAAGAGTGGTGGTTCGGCCTAGGGGAAAAGAGAGCTTGGCCGAGGGAGAGAGGGAGAGGAGCTCGGGCCGGGAGGGAGTTTGGGGGAGTTTAGAGCAAAGCCTGAGCGTGAAGGAGTTGTCCCAGACCTTCGGCAGCATTCATCGACTACCGCCAGAACCTTCGCCGTCGTTGACGAGCTCAAGCTAAGTCGGTTTCCTCTCCCAAGCTCTGTTTCTTAAATGCATGCCAAGTATTCGACAAAATGCATGAATGAACTACTCGAACCATGGCTCTCGGCCGAGCCGTCCCCGAGCCTTATTTGTGCGAAACTTGCCTTTAAGCTTTGTTAGAACTTCTTCTCCGCTCGACTTCCCTTTATTTGTGCATTAAAATTTGGCGAAACCGAGCCCGGAGCTTCGCCGGCCGCGGATTGGATCGGGAGCTCGACGGGGAGGTTCACGGTGGTCGCCGAGCCTCAAACAAACTCCGGTAAGCTCCTAAAACACCCTTGGATGCTTGCCAAATGACTGAAATCGAAGTTTGACAAAAAAAAAATTGTAAATGGTTCGCCGGAGCCGGTTCGGTCGAAGCTTTATCCGGCGGTTTTCCGGCGTTGTGTATGTCCGGTTTTGGTCGTGTGTCATTCAGGGAAGGTTGGGGAGTCGATTGGTACCAAAATCGGGCTTCAAATCTGCCATTTGCACGTCGGCATGGTGCCTCCGGTGAGGCGCTGACGACGGTCGTCTTCTCCGGCAGGGGGGACCGCGCGTTGACCGGTCAGCGCTGACGTGGCATGCCACGTAGGCGGCCACGTCAGCCGGTGGGGCCCGGTCCGAGCGCTTTTCAAGCGATTGGGATGGACGGTTCGGATCGCGACACGTGTCGCGATCCTGTGTTTTTGGAAATATTAATAAGTGATTTTCTGATAAATAAATAAAATGTGAATCAACGGTCCGGACGGTGCCAAGTGGCCTTCTGTGGAACGTACGATCTATCGCAAGATCGGACGCATCAAAGGAAGCCACGTGGCACAGCGTAGACCGTCCGATCTGGAGTTTTTTCGGATAATAAAAAAATTGATAAAAAATTGAAAAACCTTAAAAAACCGAAAACGGCGTCGTTTTATTAGACCGGTTTCGACCCGTAAGGTCGGGCAGGGCGCCCGAGAGGCGCGGGCCGGGTCTGACCCGGCCCGGAAAATATTTTTAAATAAATAAAAAATCAGAAAATAATCAAAAAATAATAAAAAAATCCAAAAAATCAATAAAAAATAGAAAATCATAAAAAATTCAAAAAAATTCGGAAAATTCAGAAAAATTCTAAAAAAATCCAGAAAATAGGAAATGGCCACATTCAACTGGCCATGACTTGTTCCGGGTCTTTCGACCCCCGATCTTTTCTGAAATGACGGTTTTGCCCCTTCGGCAAACCGTCTTCCAAAACAAATTCTAAAAAATTCAGGAAAATCCCAAAAAATAGGAAATGGCCACAAACAACTGGCCAAGACTCATTCCGGGTGTTTTGAACCCCGACCCTTCTTAAAATGACGATTTCGCCCTTTGGGCGAATCGTCTTCCAAAAATTGAAGAAAAATAAAAAAATTCCAAAAAATTCTCAAAAATGGGAAATGGCCACAAACAACTGGCCATGGAATATTTTGGGTAATTCGGTATCCAAACCTTCCAAAAATTGACGATTTTGCCCTTCGGGCTAATCGCCTCCAAATCCTCCCATTTTACCCCGGTTCGAAATCACACCTTCCCTAAGCCCTTATGGCTATACTAGGAAGCCATTGATCTGAATTGATGTGCATTGAAGTGATTTATTTATGTACTTGATTGCGCTTTGATTTAAATTGATTGTGATTGATAGGAACAGTCTTCCAATCTGCATGAAATCCTGAATTAAGCCTACCTCACCTAAAATTGCGCCTGCATGAACTCTTAGCTAGGAAAATCACTCGCGTTAGGTACCGAAAGGGCGTTGGTAATGACATCGACGTAACCAAGTCCCCGAACCCAAAATCTCTGGTTCCGCAGAACTGATCGACCTCTCCTAATCGGTCAGTAAGGTTTCCGGTCTACCCTCCCAGAAAGATCGGTGGCGACTCCAAATGCATGCACAATTTGCACATGCCACCACGACCACACTGAAGGTCGAAAGCGATCGACTCTTATCGTCGAATCCTTCTGAAAAATACTCCCGCCGCGATTTGGTATGGGCCTGGGAGGGCCCGCGATCGGTAATCCATTCGCCCGTCACACAAACGGAATTCAATCCCTCGCACCGTCGGATTGGGGGAAAATTTCGGACGGGTCGCGACAGCTGGCGACTCCACTGGGGAAATTGTTCTAAACCCCAAGTGGACTTAGGCCGTAATTAAAACGCTGAGTGATATTTCTAACCCTGCAGGCGCTCTTGAAGGTGAGGTAAGTCCGCTCATGATAGGTGTTATATGTTTTCGCAGATTGGAGTGATAATGGGTGTAGTCCGTGATTAACATTGTCGTATGCAGGTTGGCGTAGGAATGTATGTTGTGTGGATGATTTGAAGTGCTGATTGATAAACTGTTGTGCATGACTTACATTGAGATGATCACGACACATGGACACACACAACCGCGCCTAAAACCCCGGGCGCCGCTGTCGCGACCCTCTCGAGGTTGCATGTGGGCTCTCGAGGGCTAATGGGCCGTCCAGTCTAGTCGGACGCGGGCCTCTCCCAAGGCCCGTTACCCAAATCGCAACGGAGGTATGCGTAGTCGACCTTCAGTGTGGTCTGGTGACATGTGCTAAGTGTGCATGCCATGGAGTCGCCACCAATCATTTTTTGGAGGGTATGATTGGACCACCCTATTGAATAGTCGGGAGTTTCTATTCAATTCTGCGATAACCAGAGAAATGGGTTCGGGGACTTAGTTACGTCAACTGTCAGAGTTGACGCCCTTTCGGTACCTAAGTTGACTGAATTTTCTGACCTAAGATTTCATGCAGATGAGTGGAGTACGAATCCTAAATCTAGGAATTCATGCAAATAGGAATGACTATCCTAGCAATCACAATCAGTAATAAAATGCGCAAATCAATGAATCCAAATATGTAAAATAATCACACCAAATCAACATGACACTCCTAATAAGGCTCTATTAGCCTAAATAAGTATCAATCAAGCTTAGGAATGATTTAGACATGATTTTACCCATCAGGGGTAAAGTCGTAATTTTGAGACAAAAGGGACGATTTGCCTAAAAAGGGAAAATCGTCATTTCGGAATGAATCCGGAGTAAAACAAAGTCAAAAATAGGTTTGGTCACTCAATTGACCCATTTCCTATTTTTTTTGCAATTTTCATGATTTTCTGGAATTTTAGAAACCGATTTACCATTCGAAGGGGTAAAATCGTCATTTTCTAAAAATGGGAATGAAATGTGAAAATCTTAGACATAAGGTTTAGCCACCTATCTGGCCCATCTCCAAATTCTAAGCAATTTCCACAATTCATCGGAATATCAAAGACGATTTACCCTTTGAGGGGTAAAATCGTCATTTTGGATTAAATGGGAGAAAATCCAAAAAATGGAAACAAATCAATTTTTTTTTTGTCATTTTCAGCCTTCAAAATTTTTTAGAAGTTTTTAGGAATTTTCTGCAATTTTTCTCAATTTTTTTTTTGAATTTTTCCTTAATAATTCATTTTTTTGGAATTTTTTTTATTTGATTTTTTTTATATAAATTTCTGAGAATAAATCCCAACTGACAGTCCCTAACTCACCACGTGGCGTCTCGGTGACAATCGAATTATTTCAATTTTTGTAAAATTCGAAATTCATTTCTTTTAATGTTAAAAATATTTTTTTTTTTCTGAAAATCATCTAATCACGACACGTGGCTCATCTGCAGACGTCCGATCTAGCATTTTTTTTTTTATAGGACGCAACACAATGCAAAAAATAAAGAAGATATTAAGTCATTATACAACATAAAAATAAGCAATGGAGATGGGATCCGGTGAATTTTACGACGTCGGAGTCCGTCGGTGCTCGTGCAACAATGTGTGGGGGGTATATACCACCAGCAGGAGGCTCGGCCTTCCGATTCTGGGGTAGCACAATATAATTTACAGAAAATAAATAAATAAAACACCTTGGACACCAATAGGAGGCTTAGCCTTCCGATTCTGGGTCTTTTATGCGAAATATAGAAATGCTATGACATAAAGTAAATACACAGCAAATATTTAGACACCAACAGGAGGCTCGGCCTTCCAATTCTGGGTCTTTTATGCGAAATATAGAAATGCTATGACATAAAGTAAATACACAACAAATATTTAGACACCAACAGGAGGCTCGGCCTTCCGATTCTGGGTCTAATAGGTAAAATGTAAGGAGTGAAAGGTGGTCTTACCAAGATTGAACCCAAAACAAGCTCGGAAATCCAATTTGGCACTCGCGGACTCAAGTCTGATCAGTCTGACCTTTGCTACTTCAAACAGCTCTACGGGACAAATGGCTCGGCCAAATTGGACTCACGATATGTCATTAGAACGGCAAGAGAATAAGCTTTCTAACAGTATATGGCTAGTTCCCATACGATTCCTAACGAAAGAGTTATGGCCGAAAAACCGGACGGTTTTCAATCGCCCAATGACCAGAATCTATCCCAGAAAACTCCTTCAATTCAACCATTAAAACCCATCCAAAACTCAACTAGACTACAATCTCAGCTTGCTAGATTCCTAATTTAGGTGCTAGAGACATTTTATCGAATATTGGAAGCAAGGCAAGCCCTTGAATCACTCACAATGTTCACGGCACCACCTTGACAGAACCGGTTCAGATTTTTCGAACAAAACAATAAGGGATCAGCCTTTAAATCCAAATATAATCCATCTTCAAACCATAAAATACAATAATATATGTCTTAACAAGGAGTGAGAGGTGGTCTTACCAAGATTGAACCCAAAACAAACCCGAAAATCCAATTTGGCACCCGCGGACTCAAGTCTGATCAGTCTGACCTTTGCTCCTTAAAACAGCTCTACGGGACAAACGGCTGCTCCAAATTGGGCTCACGATATGTCATTAGAACGGCAAGAGAATAATCTTTCCAATGGTATATGGCTCGTTCGCATACGATGTCTAACGAAAGAGTTATGGCCGAAAAACCGGACGGTTTTTGATCTGAGCGGCGAGCTGAGCGAGAGGAAAAAACGAAAATGAAAGAGAGAGAGTTAAGGGAGAAGAAGAATCGGGAGATGATGAGGGGGAGGAGATAAATAGGCAGCGGGAAGGAGAGAGGGAGTGGGGGAGAGAGAGAGAAAAAATAATAATAATAATAATAATAATAAAATAATAAAATAATAAAAGTAAAAATAAAATAAAATAACAAAAAGAGAAGACAAAATCATTAGTCCCCTTTTCCTTTTAAATGATGATGTTTCCCTCCTTTTCCTTTTAATCATTACTAATATTTTTGTCAAATTCAATTTTATGGTGATTAGAGAACACCTAAAATCAAACCTGAATTTTACTATTTATGAGGTTAGAAAATAGATAAAATAAAAATAAAAATACCGACTATTTTTATATATCTTTGTGACCTCAAATATTATTTTTCTTGATTTTCTTCTTTTCTTTTTTTTTTTTCGAAAATATTAAAAAAAATGAAAATTATGAAAATAATTTTTTTGGTCAAAATGGTTCATTTAGCTTGGCCAAGGTCACCAAAATTGATTTTTCAATTTTTGAAATTTTTATAGATTTTCTATGAATTTTTTTAAAAAAATAAAGAAAAAAAAGGTTGATCAAAATTTAGGTGTCAACAGCTGCCCCTCTTTGAGAGGAATCTCGTTAGAGGTTTCTCTCAAAGATGAGGTGACACCTGAGTCCTGATCGACTCGACTCGGGAAACTAAAGGAAAATGAGTCATGACATCCAATCTTCATGCTTGTCCATGTATGCTCTTTCTTGAAGGGGGAACATTCATTTGACATGAGAGAGTGAGATAGTAGAGAGACATACCTGCCACTTACCTGTTCGATGTTTGTGCGATTTTCACGATGTCTGATGGATTCAAGAGAATTTCTAGGAACTCGTTACTAGAGTATCCTAGAGAGGTTAAGCTCTGACCCGTATGGTAGGTCAAACCATAATGGGATTCCTAACTAATAGGAATCTAAGGAAGACGCGTCCCATTTGGGATTTGCCAAGGATTTTGATCCGTATGGTGGATCGAACCATTGAGTTGACCATTATGACGGTTTCTACCATGAGTTGACCATTCAGGCGGTTTCTACCTTTGACTGACCCTTCAGGTGGTTTCTACCATTAATTTGACCCTTTAGGCGGTTTCTACCATTGGTTTGACCCTTCAAGCGGTTTCTACCTTTAGTTGACCCTTCAGGCGGTATCTACCTTGAATCGACCCTTCAGGCGGTATCTACCTTGAATCGACCCTTCAGGCGGTTTCTACCTTGTGTTGACCTTTCAGGCGGTATCTACCTTGGTTTTGCTTTGAAAAGGGGTCTCATGACAAGGGTTCTCCACGTCCGATGAGACTGCCTGATTTTTGAAAATGGGTCTTATGACGAGGGTTCTCCACGTCCGATGAGACTGTTTGATATTTTTGAAAAGGGGTCTCATGACGAGGGTTTTCCACGTCCGATGAGACTGCCTGATTTTTGAAAATGGGTCTCATGACGAGGGTTCTCCACGTCCGATGAGACTGCCTGATTTTTGAAAATGGGTCTCATGACGAGGGTTCTCCACGTCCGATGAGACTGTTTGATATTTTTGAAAAGGGGTCTCATGATGAGGGTTCTCCACGTCCGATGAGACTGCCTGGTTTTTGAAAAGGGGTCTCATGACGAGGGTTCTCCACGTCCGATGAGACTGCCTGATTTTTGAAAATGGGTCTCATGACGAGGGTTCTCCACGTCCGATGAGACTGTTTCTTTTAAAAGGGTTTTTCTTCCCTTTTTTTTTAGAGATCCCGAAGTTTGTCGAGAATTCAGTTTTGAAGCAGTGAAAGATTTTATTTTGACAAAGCTTCACTTGAGTCTGTTGAGGCGACATTCTGAGAGCTGGGTTCTCCAGGTATCCTGCAGAAGTTTGAGCCTGAAAGATTTTTCTTCACCAAGAAAACGTTAGTAATCTTTGGGAAGACCACGGATGTCCATTTGACAAAAACCGTATGACTTAAGTCTTAATCATGAAATGTGCATTTTGATGCCGAAGGCTATCCAAAGCATTCTTGCAACACGCAAATATGATCACAAATTCCTTGCATGGAAAATCTGGATCAACAGTTTGAAAATTCCAAAAAGAGTTTGTTCAAAACATCAATCGGAATATTTCTCGACAATGAGGTCTTCTCACCTGTTTTGAGATAATGGTTTTTATAGGGGATGCACTCAATTCCCTACTAACTTGTGCCTAGGTTTTAGGCTCATTCGCAGCGCATACATTTTGATCGGTCGAGAGGTCTTCCACGGGACCGTAATGTTGGGCTTGGATATTGGTTTTCAAAGGGGGGACTCACTTTTGTGTCGGGGCCATTGAATGAAAGTCTTCACCATCTGCTCCGGGTTTACAAGTCAAGAACCCTGCAAAATGAGAAAGAAATAGTCTTGCTCGTACTTCTTCGAGCTAAGCACTATGTTAACCCAAGTGTCTTAGTCAGAGAAGACTGTTTCAGGGTTGTGACATTGGTAGGATTGGGGACCGAAAAAGGCTTGTTTTTGGCCCAGAATTCGTGACGGGTTTGACATTGGTGATCATTGCTGATTTGCCTCCTGTCATTTCCTTTCTGCATCTTTAGTCTTTGAGGTGCGCAACCGATTTTGAGGTGTGCACCAGCTCTTTAGAGAGCGTCTCTTGTGGTATTAAGAGGTTGACAACTCTTTCTGTGTTTTTGCTCCACGGCTGACATCATTTGGGGAGCAGTCTTCTTGATCTGACTCCATTAGGGGTTTTTCCCTCTTCTTTTCCCTACCAGGTTTCTTTTAGGGATCGATCAAATTGTTCACCCGAGCATCGGCCTCGCTTTTACCAGGCACTTTGCTTTTTCTTGATGCTGGGGATTTCTTTAATCTCTTGTCGAAAGTGGGATGCTTGGCAATTGTGCTAGATATATGACTTGGCTCTTAGCACGCTTGAGTATCAACTTAGTAGTTTTCTTCGTAAACCCTAAGTCTTGAACTTCTCCGTTCCTGAAGTGATTTGTCTTTGCTTTGGAACTTGCAATGATCACCAATGGGTTTATGAAATGAATTTGCAGGCTCAACTTGGCTATGCAAAGGATATGGTGTGTGGGATAGAGAAATGAATGCTTCTCATCATCCTATGACATTTGGATTACCATATAAACAATACACAAAGATTGATGTTAGTCCGAGCAAGAAAATTTCTAACCATTTTCTCCTGATGTTGCTGGACTCACCTCCATTTTGCCCCAATGTGGGGTGGTTCTTGACAGGGTTGAGAATGAAAAACGCCGTTCGAAGGGGTTGTCAATGGTCACCTGTAGTGTTTGGGGATAAGAAACGAATGCCTCCGTCGTCCCATTCCATGTAATCGCTGCGGATGGTCCCTACTTCCGTAGGTCCAGATTTTGCTATCTGATCCGCTCCACTTCTCTCTCAAGTGTGTATAGGACGTGTTTGGATTAGGCTTTGCCTTTCGTCTTTTGAGAAAACGTCCTTTTGAAAGTTTTGAACTTTTGATTGGAAAAAATATCTTTCATTTTCTCCAAAAATTTTACCCGTCAAGGGGATTTTATGATGCACCATGCATGTTCTTATTCATGTTCAGACAACCTCCTGTTTTAAAACATGAATGCCAATGAAGTTTGAATTCTATGTATTTTCTAGACATTTGATTCTGAAAGCTTTTCTTTTTCTCTCTGTTTTTTATTTAACATCTTCAATGGATTGGGGAAAGGGATACTTACCTGTCCCCCGCGGCTGGAGATCCCTGAAAATGCGGAAGAAACATGTTATTGTACGTTCACGAATTTTTCAAAAAATTAGAACGATACAATTTACCCTTGGTCATGTATTCCAACGGGTAATACATAGGATGTGAAAACCCGTTTTGCCTTGATGGCGAGCCCCTGTAAAAAACAAACAATAAGTGTCAGTTTGCGTTCCAAAATTCAAGACAAATTGGAACGATACCGCCTTGTTCTTGCTTGGCGTTTTCATTTGAACACAAACGCGCGGCTTGCAGAAATTGGTCAACTATATTGTGGCCACGATCCCTCCGTTTGGTTGGCGATGAATCATTCTCAAGGATTTGCCCCAGAGGAGATCCATTTGTGTTTTTGGGCGCATTCCAGCGCCATTCTTCAAAGTTCCTTTTATTCAAGGAAAAAGGAAATTGTTATCGGAATGCATGTCAAAGCATGATGTGTGGAAGCGATACTTTTTACCCTCCACTCGATCTTATAATCAAAGACCATTTCTTGGAGTGCATGACTTCCAAGGCCGATAATTTTGTTCGCTCCCCAATTAGTGAGTTCTTTTCTTTTGTGGCTTTCGGCGCCAACGCCTTCCTGCTAAATGAGAAAAAACTCATGTTACATGTGGGATCTTTGGAGATCAAATTGGAACGATACAAAGTTACCGTTCACCCAAATTTGTATCTTGGGGTTTACTTCTGATGCGGACGACTATGTCATTGCGTCCCTGGATTTTGCCAGAGAAGAAACGTCCGGCGTACAAATGATTCACTTGCCCCAGTTAGGCATGGTTTTTCATGCCTGCCCCAACTAAATTCATTCCTGCATTTTGCTGCAATCATCATCCACTTTGGGAATGTCTTCTCTCGTCTGTATTTATGGGTGTTGTTCGTGAGATTAACGGCCGTTCTGCCCCAGTTGGGCGACGTTTGTCCTGGCAACATGCCTTAGCACTTTCTGTGTTTGTTGGCAATTTTCAATTCAATTTTGACAACGTCCATGCACCTGCACATGAAGAAACAGGTGTAGGTTTTGACTTCATTTGAAATTTCAGGAAAGAGATACTCCCTTCGGGGTTTCCAACATTTGAAGGGACGGTGTTCTTCAAGTATTTTGCCTTGGTAAAGCTTGTCTTGATGTTTGTTATCTCTGGATTTAATAACCCTGGTCCGATGCGTCTTTATGGGGGATCATGAGAGTTTGCCCCCGGTTTGGCCTCTTCAAAGAAAATGGGAGAACTCACTCCCATGGGTTTCGCCGATTCTGATCTTCTATCTCAATTGTCAGAATCTTCAATTATTTTTATCCATCTCTAGATGGCTTGACGGTCTTGGGATTTTTCGTGTGGCGATTTTGTGATTCTCTCGATCATCGTCGCCATTTGAAGTATTTGATGTTTTTCTTTTCCAGGTAGCGGAGCGATTTGTCCCCAGCCACTGGATGCTTTGTCTGGGGCTGGCTGATTTAGTCGTAGGCAATTTGATCCTGCCGCATTGACGCATTCAGGCTATTTGACATCAGTAAGCTTGGGTTTACTCGTGATTGAGTACTTCAACAATCTGCGCGATGAAAGGAGTGAAAGAGTCAATCACCGCGTAAGGAGCTTTAATTGAAACGATTACGGATTTACTATCCCCGCTCTGGTCACTTCTGGCATCCAAGACGGTGGAAATTCTTCAGTGGTCCCATTCATTCCCGTCATCACCTGCAAGAATGAAAAACCATATCAACTCGTGAACCAGTCAATCTGATTTGGAACAGATACAACTTTTTCGACTTAGGGAGAGCCAATCCTAATTAGGTTGCTCCTTCTTCATAATTTGATTTAATTTGTCATTGCAACCCCAATGGGTGACATCTGCTGAAGGCACATTTCTTTCTGTCTTATAGGGAAGACAAATTTTCTTTCGTTTGTCTTTGACTATCTTATCCTGTGGACAAAAGACATAAAGGTCCCCGTCAGGTATAATATTCGAAGGGCTTATTGGAACGATTACAGTTTCACCATCGTTCCATGATCATCTTGCATGTGATCGGATGAGGACATTTTTGACAAATGTATGCCATGTAAAACACGTCCCTCGTGTCTATCCACAAATGGGTTTTCCTTCTGTACCTGTTTTTTACCAGAGAGGAAAAGATAGGAAATATTATGCCGGTATCTGATTGAAAATCAATTAGGAACGACACGTCTTTACACTTGACCCGGCTGCCCCGGTCAAAAGGCATTTGCCCTCATCAGTTGACTCTCCAGGGTGGTCCAGCGCTTTTCCATGCCATCCTAGTTCGTTTAAACTCACGACTGATTCTTCACACAAGTCTTTGGATTTTGATTCATAAGCGGCGCTGAATGACCTTTTGGTTTCGAGGTGTACCAATCATTCACATACATGCGCATGAGACCAGTGAAGTTTGGCTTCTAAGAATCAAAATAGGGTTTAGAACCTAAGGCCTAGGCTCCCACTTCGAGTTCTAGAAAGGGTAGATTCCATTGCACAACTATCGCTGCATTGGGACCCAATCCATAGTTCGAAATGAGCAGAATTAAAAATGGATTACCCCGTGTTTTTCCTCACGGAGATTCCATTTTCAATTCCTTCTATTATTTTCCTAAAGAGGGCGCCCGAGGTTTTAGGCGCGGCTGTGTGTGTTCATTGTGTCGTGCTAAAGCAATAAACATGCATTTCATTTAGCAAACACCGCTTCAATATAAACATCCACACAATCATACATCCTAAACTCCTACCTGCATAAGACAGAGTTAACGAACACTTCACCCCTTATTTCTCCAATCTGCAAAAACATTTAACACCTCAAGGGTTAAAGTACGTACCTCAACTTGAAGAGCATCTGCATAAAACATGTCAGAAAAACCAATCAACTTTTTAATCGGCTCAAGTTCTCTAAGTCCCCAGTGGAGTCGCCAGTCTGTCGCGACCCTCTCGAGGTTGCATGTGGGCTCTCGAGGGCTAATGGGCCGTCCAGTCTAGTCGGACGCGGGCCTCTCCCAAGGCCCGTTACCCAAATCGCAACGGAGGTATGCGTAGTCGACCTTCAGTGTGGTCTGGTGACATGTGCTAAGTGTGCATGCCATGAAGTCGCCACCAATCATTTTTTGGAGGGTATGATTGGACCACCCTATTGAATAGTTGGGAGTTTCTATTCAATTCTGCGATAACCAGAGAAATGGGTTCGGGGACTTAGTTACGTCAACTGTCAGAGTTGACGCCCTTTCGGTACCTAAGTTGACTGAATTTTCTGACCTAAGATTTCATGCAGATGAGTGGAGTACGAATCCTAAATCTAGGAATTCATGCAAATAGGAATGACTATCCTAGCAATCACAATCAGTAATAAAATGCGCAAATCAATGAATCCAAATATGTAAAATAATCACACCAAATCAACATGACACTCCTAATAAGGCTCTATTAGCCTAAATAAGTATCAATCAAGCTTAGGAATGATTTAGACATGATTTTACCCATCAGGGGTAAAGTCGTAATTTTGAGACAAAAGGGACGATTTGCCTAAAAAGGGAAAATCGTCATTTCGGAATGAATCCGGAGTAAAACAAAGTCAAAAATAGGTTTGGTCACTCAATTGACCCATTTCCTATTTTTTTTGCAATTTTCATGATTTTCTGGAATTTTAGAAACCGATTTACCATTCGAAGGGGTAAAATCGTCATTTTCTAAAAATGGGAATGAAATGTGAAAATCTTAGACATAAGGTTTAGCCACCTATCTGGCCCATCTCCAAATTCTAAGCAATTTCCACAATTCATCGGAATATCAAAGACGATTTACCCTTTGAGGGGTAAAATCGTCATTTTGGATTAAATGGGAGAAAATCCAAAAAATGGAAACAAATCAATTTTTTTTTGTCATTTTCAGCCTTCAAAAATTTTTAGAAGTTTTTAGGAATTTTCTGCAATTTTTCTCAATTTTTTTTTGAATTTTTCCTTAATAATTCATTTTTTTGGAATTTTTTTTATTTGATTTTTTTTATATAAATTTCTGAGAATAAATCCCAACTGACAGTCCCTAACTCACCACGTGGCGTCTCGGTGACAATCGAATTATTTCAATTTTTGTAAAATTCGAAATTCATTTCTTTTAATGTTAAAAATATTTTTTTTTTCTGAAAATCATCTAATCACGACACGTGGCTCATCTGCAGACGTCCGATCTAGCATTTTTTGTTTTTTTTTTATAGGACGCAACACAATGCAAAAAATAAAGAAGATATTAAGTCATTATACAACATAAAAATAAGCAATGGAGATGGGATCCGGTGAATTTTACGACGTCGGAGTCCGTCGGTGCTCGTGCAACAATGTGTGGGGGGTATATACCACCAGCAGGAGGCTCGGCCTTCCGATTCTGGGGTAGCACAATATAATTTACAGAAAATAAATAAATAAAACACCTTGGACACCAATAGGAGGCTTAGCCTTCCGATTCTGGGTCTTTTATGCGAAATATAGAAATGCTATGACATAAAGTAAATACACAGCAAATATTTAGACACCAACAGGAGGCTCGGCCTTCCAATTCTGGGTCTTTTATGCGAAATATAGAAATGCTATGACATAAAGTAAATACACAGCAAATATTTAGACACCAACAGGAGGCTCGGCCTTCCGATTCTGGGTCTTTTATGCGAAATATAGAAATGCTATGACATAAAGTAAATACACAGCAAATATTTAGACACCAACAGGAGGCTCGGCCTTCCGATTCTGGGTCTAATAGGTAAAATGTAAGGAGTGAAAGGTGGTCTTACCAAGATTGAACCCAAAACAAGCTCGGAAATCCAATTTGGCACTCGCGGACTCAAGTATGATCAGTCTGACCTTTGCTACTTCAAACAGCTCTACGGGACAAATGGCTCGGCCAAATTGGACTCACGATATGTCATTAGAACGGCAAGAGAATAAGCTTTCTAACAGTATATGGCTCGTTCCCATACGATTCCTAACGAAAGAGTTATGGCCGAAAAACCGGACGGTTTTCAATCGCCCAATGACCAGAATCTATCCCAGAAAACTCCTTCAATTCAACCATTAAAACCCATCCAAAACTCAACTAGACTACAATCTCAGCTTGCTAGATTCCTAATTTAGGTGCTAGAGACATTTTATCGAATATTGGAAGCAAGGCAAGCCCTTGAATCACTCACAATGTTCACGGCACCACCTTGACAGAACCGGTTCAGATTTTTCGAACAAAACAATAAGGGATCAGCCCTTAAATCCAAATATAATCCATCTTCAAACCATAAAATACAATAATATATGTCTTAACAAGGAGTGAGAGGTGGTCTTACCAAGATTGAACCCAAAACAAACCCGAAAATCCAATTTGGCACCCGCGGACTCAAGTCTGATCAGTCTGACCTTTGCTCCTTAAAACAGCTCTACGGGACAAACGGCTGCTCCAAATTGGGCTCACGATATGTAATTAGAACGGCAAGAGAATAATCTTTCCAATGGTATATGGCTCGTTCGCATACAATGTCTAACGAAAGAGTTATGGCCGAAAAACCGGACGGTTTTTGATCTGGGCGGCGAGCTGAGCGAGAGGAAAAAACGAAAATGAAAGAGAGAGAGTTAAGGGAGAAGAAGAATCGGGAGATGATGAGGGGGAGGAGATAAATAGGCAGCGGGAAGGAGAGAGGGAGTGGGGGAGAGAGAGAGAAAAAATAATAATAATAATAATAAAATAATAAAATAATAAAAGTAAAAATAAAATAAAATAACAAAAAGAGAAGACAAAATCATTAGTCCCCTTTTCCTTTTAAATGATGATGTTTCCCTCCTTTTCCTTTTAATCATTACTAATATTTTTGTCAAATTCAATTTTATGGTGATCAGAGAACACCTAAAATCAAACCTGAATTTTACTATTTATGAGGTTAGAAAATAGATAAAATAAAAATAAAAATACCGACTATTTTTATATATCTTTGTGACCTCAAATATTATTTTTCTTGATTTTCTTCTTTTCTTTTTTTTTTCGAAAATATTAAAAAAAATGAAAATTATGAAAATAATTTTTTTGGTCAAAATGGTTCATTTAGCTTGGCCAAGGTCACCAAAATTGATTTTTCAATTTTTGAAATTTTTATAGATTTTCTATGAATTTTTTTAAAAAAATAAAGAAAAAAAAGGTTGATCAAAATTTAGGTGTCAACAGCCGCCTATAGGAAAACAATAGAAGGAATTGAAAATGGAATCTCCGTGAGGAAAAACACGGGGTAATCCACTTTTCAATTCCGCTCATTTTGAACTATGGATCGAGCCCCAATGCAACGATAGTTGTGCAATGGAATCTGCTCTTTCTAGAGCTCGAGATGGGAGCCTTGGCCTTAGGTTCCAAACCCTTTTGATTTTTAGAGTCAAGCCTCACTTGTCTCATGCGCATGTATTTGGATGGTTGGTATACCTAAAACCAAAAAAAGTCATTAAGCGCCACTCATGGTAAGGTCCTGCCTTTTCTATTTAAATTCACTTGCAGCCTTTTATTTCGCACAACATGCTGCATTCATCAAATCCGAGGGTTGAGTCCAATTCCATTTTAGAGTATGGATAGAGTAGAGATGATCTCTCCAAGTCGGTCCCACATCCCGGACATATTCAAGTATAAGCAATGCGTCATCCGCCATCGGACTGTCGGGACATTCAATGGAGTTTACCCTTTTCAAGCTGTCCAAGGAATGATCCAGTAACCATACCGGAAGTTGAAGGACAGGTGATAATAGCAAATCCGAGACACCTACCGGACATTATCAAAAGGGCATCTGATGAAAACGAAGACCCGAAATAGCCGGACCGAAGACATCAAGCGTTGTCCCCCAAAGACCCGACTTGGGGCATCTCTTTAGGTTATTAAGGGCCACGTTCCAGTCGTCCCTTTCCTTTTATCAGGATCATCGAGTCTGTAAGGAACACCCGCCTGTGGGTCTCCCATCTATCTTCTGCACTTCGATTTCTAATTCTTGTCTAACTGTCTTGACATTGGAGCGCGACACTGGAATTTCTCTCAACCATTCGGATTTTTCGGTTCAATTGCATGTCTTACCCAGATGAAATTTTCGTTAGAACTCACACTTGGCATGTTTAACCTAAGTACGATAATCTAGCATTCATTTCATGGTGCGCCGGACATGGAATTGAACCGGTCTATAGCATGCATCATTGGTAATCCTTGGTAATTAACTAAAGTCGTCCATGTTTCCTGAATTTAAGAGGAGACATGATATCCAAATTACCTTCGGGAAATCATTTCAATTTGGATGTCCTATCTCTCACCGAATTTAGGACACATTGGAATTGCATTTTTATCTTCTTGGAAATTCCACAGATGTTCTGGGGATTTGCCAAAAGTAATAACCATTGATTACGCTCCTTTTAGTTTTATGTTTTCTCTTGAAAAACATCGATAAGAATTTTTCACATGAGATTAAGGCTTGTGTAAAAGTCCTTATCTTCGTTAATCTCAAGAAAGCATAAAATTGAAAGGATTTATGCTTTACTTCCCTTTCTGACATCTTCCTGTCATTCGAACATGCAATTTCCAGAATCAAAATCCAAAGACTTGTGTGAAGAATCAGTCGCAAGTTAAAATCGTTGGACCACCCTAGAGAGTCAACTGATGAGGGAAGACCAAGGAATCCTTAAAAAAAAATAGTCAACTGATGAGGGCAAACGCCACCCAACCGGGGCATCCGGGTCAAGTGTAAAGACGTATCGTTCCCAATTGATTTTCAATCAGATACTGGCATAACATTTCCTATCTCTTTCTCTCAGGTACGACAAAAAGAAAGACGCCTTCAATGATGATAAAAATGAATGAGACCACTGAAGAATTTCCGTCGTCTTGGGTTCCCAAAGTAACCAGGGTCGGGATGTGAAGCATCAAAGGAAGAACAGCCTCAAGTAAAGAATGTCTCCTTGGATTGAGCATTTAAAAAGCTTCGAACGGAGAACCCGGGATATAGGGAGGTCCTTGGCACCACCGTTTGTCTTAAAAGCAATGATCGTAGTGCTATCAGTGAAACCCTTAATGAGCTACTTGAGGATCGGAAATGCTCGTTCTTATGCAATTCCTAGAATAATTCTCAGCAAAGTCAGATTATGCGGTAGATGTACACAAGAAAGCTGCGCTTCCAAAATCGGTGCCAGCACCGTCCGAAGGGCGGAGCATATATCATCACGTGAAGCTTGCCATCATTACAAATTAGATCGAATCTCGAGGCTGATAATTTCCAAGTCCCGCTGCGCCGAAAGCAGGAAGAGGAGAAACTTAGCATTGAGCCTTGGCGTTTTGTTGTTGTCATGGAGAATCAGCAGCCATCGAGCTCCAATCGTCAACAACATTCGAAGGCTACCTACACCGAGCGTTGTAGGCGGCCCCTCAGTCGAAAGCTTCAAGGGCAGCATCATGGGGCAGACAAGATGCAGCGCTGATTGAAATATGAGGCACGCGTGAATCTAAAAGGATCGGCCTTCGTCCGTAGAAAACAAATACCTTCGTGCCATGCTGACTGCATTAAAGAGAAGAGGAAAGGTTCTGCGCCTGAAGCACCAGAAGCTTGCACCTCCAAAGCTTTTCTCTGAAACATTCAAACAATCCTCAGAGTCCACTATCTTGAGTCACCACTAGTTTCGAGAAGAGACTCATTTATCTGGGGCAACCTCAAAACTTGTCAAGTCATTTCCTGCATCAAACCCTTCTCCTCAGGCCGTCCCTTGATCTGCGAAAATGCTGACGATTGGTGGGGATGACATGTTTTCAACCCGGACGTTAACAGAAACTCCCTGCCCTGTGAGACTGCGAGTCATGGCCATCGATGGCAATCCAGTCTCTCTCTCAGTGCTCATGGTTGTGCTGAGAGAATGCCAGTACAAGGTTATGGGCCGAACAAGTGCAACCAAAGCCTTAAAAGCGCTGAAGCGGAATAGGAGCAGGTTTAACATCGTCGTCACTGCCACGACGGTGTTCGACATGCGTGTCCTTGATCTTATAAAAGTCGTCAGTTCCGAAATGGACATGCCGATTGTCATCATGTCAGCAAGTGATGATCAGTCGTTTATAACGAAGGCCATACTGCATGGAGCTCATGGTTTCATAAGGAAGCCGGCCCAGGTCCGAGTGCTTCAAAATCTGTGGCAGCATGTGGTAAGAAAACAGTTACACGAGCAAGATGGCCGTAAACAAGGTGATGATGCCGTTGTGGGGCGCAGGAAGACAAGGTTCGATTGGTCCCCGGATCTTCATCGCAAGTTTGTCGACACAGTCCAACAGTTAGGGGTCGACTCAGCACCCCCGAAGCGTATAATGGAGATCATGAATGTACCGGGACTCGCCAGGAGTAACATCGCAAGTCACCTCCAGAAGTACAGAAAGGAATTGAGAGAGCACGAGGCAACTCTACTAGCTTGGTGTTCATGGACGTGACCATGGATGGCTTGATCACCATTTGAATTAAAATCAAAGGACATCACAAACGGTCGGCTAGAAGAATGGGCCTAAGAAGACTAACATACAAATGGTCACAAGATTCATCTTCCCCTTCAAACTTGGGCACCAAGGAAGACCAATGACAAATGAAGAAGAGACAAGTGGTTAAAGAGTGAGCATTTAGCCTAGGTTCTGGACAAGTGACGTTAAGTTAAAGGAGCTTTATCCATACAATTCCCAGACTGGGATAGCTGGTTTGAATCTAAGAAAAACCCTACATGCAAGTAAACACTTGTCAATTCACTTTTAGCCTTCCCAACCCACAACTATATAAACGAGAGAAGAGTTGAAGAAGGGGGCAGATTTTCACCTTGGTACCACCGAAACAGCAACAAGAGGGAACTGATCTCGGATAGTTTGGGCGACATAAAGGAGGAGAGGAACTGGGCGGACAACAGCTCAAAATAATCAAAAGGCAAGGAATCCTTTCAATTCTGTCTTTTAGAGTTGATGTGTGTTCATTTGCTAGGAAATAGGGAGCTACTGAGACCGAGATAAGGAAGAGCAGTTCGGGTTAGTAAAGATTTTGGGTGAGCAGTCCGGCTAAGAATGATAGTCCATAGATGAAAAACCTTAAAGTGGTGGCGTATTGTACGTTCAAAGTGGAGTTGCGAGTGAAAGTTTAAGGTTGGGACTAGCTCAATTGTCCTTGAGGGCCATTATTTGGCTTAATGGACAGAAATGGTTTAGGGAACAGATTGTGTGGTAAGAGAAGATGGTTAGAACTGTCCATGGGAGAAAATCATTTGATGGATAATTTAGTATCCGAATAGCTTGAATTTAGAACTAGAGGTTATCTAATTGTACTGTGGTTCGGGTGCAATTGGAAGTCGGAACCGTATGGATGTTGGTGCTAGCTCTCGGTACAATATGGAGGCTAAAAGCGAGAGAAGAGGGAAGAAGTTTGAGTCGCAGTTCTAGTTAAAAACATTTGAGGATCTATTTCGCGATTAAAAATCTATGAGTCGTGTAGCAAGATGCTCAATATCCTCTGGATTCACATAGGGTAGTAGGAAGGGGCAATTTGACAGCAATTGTGGGTTAGTGAAGCTGAGCATTTGACATTACAGATTCTGATTTAATGGCTAGTAACTTGATCCGAGAGGTAGGTTAGCTTGCTTAGTAGATGATGTAGTCTAATCAGAATTGAAAAGTTAAGGGATGACTTGTATGTCATTACACTTGTGCCTATGATCACTTCGGTTCAATCGATAATGCGCTTGATGATGCATCTTGTAATAATATTTGGCATGTCATGTTGTGCAATTTCATTTGAGCATTGAGCATGACATGAGTTCATTGATGTCCTAAGTGGACGACGGACGCACCGAGATGAGTGCGGGGATTGCCATGGGCTTGTCTGCGAATGCCTATATATGGGTATGAGTTGTTTGCCATTGACATTGCATCATGTGATCATAAGCACGAACACATGAAAAGTGAGACATGGCGTACTCACGACCAGCATGTCATGATACATGGTTCAAATGATTGTGGAGATGTGAGTACTCTTCAATGCACTGAATTGAGATTGGACAATCTCCGAGCTGTGTGCTGGGATTGGCTATGGCTTCTGGATCCTGAGCTAAGTGCGGGGGGAGAGCCATAGTCTTGAGTCCTGGGTGCCTTGAAGGAGAGGGCTGCAAGTCGAATCGAGTTACGATTGACCATCAGTTCGGTTGGCTTAGCAGTGGAGAGTTGATTGAAGAGCACGTCATTATGCTTTGACATCCTAGCATATGCATTGCATTTCGATGCTTGTTTGCTTCATCATTCTTTTCCTTGCGGTTTAATAGCAAAAGTACTCCTGTTTAGTTTTGGATATGGTGTCCTAGGATCCCTATGATGGGATTGAACGTTTTCCTTGCTAGCCGTCGTGCTAACTCACGTTGTGGGACTACATTTTTCAGATGGGGAGACGACAACTAGGCCTAGGATCGGGATCGGAGCATGAGGATGGGAGGCTCCGGGTGCGTCACATTTCGCCTTGTTCAAACATCAATTACTGTTCGTCCTATTTATATTGGATCATGTTGTAGGATCAACAAAATCAATGCTAGCAAATATAATCGTCATTTTACTAGTGTTTAAATTTGCGTTTATTTACTGCAAGAATGTACACTGAATTAAAAGTAGCTTTACATTTGTAATCATGATTTTCTTACATTGTCGAGAGGTGCTACATAGATATGGTTGTATTGTGATTTAAGTGTAAGCGATTGAACTTAAACTTAATGCGGAAATTCAATCGACGACGGATCTTCGATCAACATGATTTTCACATATAATAAGGATGAAGACGCGTACCTTTATCCATAACGATGCTTGAGGAACGATCACTGATGTAGGGAATAGAGACGATGAAAATCTGGTTTCTCTCCCTTAACCCTCGCTTACTTTTACGTTATTTCTGATGGAGAGAGACAACATACGTTATGCAAAATAACGTCTGTTATTGATAGGGTGGAGAGAGGACCAGAATTCCTTTTAAAAGGAAACGTTATCCAAGAGGTGCCTCTTCAACAGGTGCCTTCCATCAAAACACGTGAAGAGTTGCGTCTCTTCATTTATTCCTTTAATAACCCACATATAATAATTACAACATGAAATAATTATTAAACCATTATTAATAAATCATATCGGCCACATTTACTTTTACATTCTCCCACTTGGCCAATATGAGTTTCCTTTCATGGCTTAATAATACCGTAATGTGCACAATAAGATCATGTTATAAATATCACACAATAACCACAATAAAGTAAAGAAGACTAATGCGAGTCATAGCGGTTGTGTGTCATTAAGCGACACAATCCCTTCTATGTACTACGACTATAGCTCTCTACTCATCATGATCCATAAATAAGAAATATATCAATGGTCCAACTATAATGTCTCTGTTAAAGACTATCCTGTCAATCATTCATCTACTTCCATCATGTATACTAAGTAGAAACAGAATAAATCAGAAACATACATAAATGAGCTCAAAGTGTCAAACACTTAAACTAAATAAAGTCATAATACAATATCATTAGTGACGTCCAATAATGCCCATTCTTTCAACATGTTCATTAAACGTTTTGGGCGGCAATCCTTTTGTCAATGGATCTGCAATCATAAGATTGGTGCTAATATGCTCTATTGACACTCTGTGTTTCTGAACTTCTTCTTTGACAGATAAATACTTGATTTCCATATGCTTAGCACCTTTAGAATACTTGTCATTCTTAGAGAAGAAAACTGCTGCAGAATTATCACAGTAAATTTTCAGCGGCCTGGCAATACTGTCGACAATCACAAGCCCTGAAATAAAGTTTCGCAGCCATAACCCATGAATAGTGGCCTCAAAGCATGCCACAAACTCAGCCTCCATAGTGGATGCAGCAATGACTGACTGCTTCGCACTTTTCCAAGAAATTGCACCTCCAGCCAAAAGGAATAGATAACCAAACGTAGATTTCCTTGTATCGACGCATCCGGCTAAGTCTGAATCTGAATATCCAATCACCTCAAGATGATTTGATCTTTTATAAGTAAGCATGTGATCCTTTGTTCCTTGCAAGTATCTGAGAACTTTCTTTGCAGCTTTCCAATGATCCACTCCTGGATTACTTTGATACCTGCCCAGCATTCCGACGGCAAAACTGATGTCTGGTCTGGTGCAAGTCTGGGCATACATTAAGCTCCCAACAACAGATGCATAAGGAATACTTTTCATTTGCTCTTGTTCCAATTCACTTTTCGGACATTGCATTAAGCTAAATTTATCCCCCTTCTGAATTGGAACTATTCCCGCTGAACATTTATCCATGTTGAATTTCTCTAAAATTTTATTAATATAGGCCTTTTGAGACAACCCTAACAATCCTTGTGATCTATCACGGAATATTTCTATTCCTATCACATATGTTGCATCACCCATATCTTTCATTTCAAAATTCTTAGAGAGAAATTTCTTGGTTTCATGTAAAAAACCAAGATCATTAGCAGCAAGCAGAATGTCATCAACATACAGAACTAGAAAAATAAACTTGCTCCCACTGACCTTCATATATATACACCGATCAACGGTGTTTTCCTTAAAACCAAAAGAGGTTATGATATCATTGAACTTGAGATACCATTGTCGGGAAGCTTGTTTAAGTCCATATATTGACTTCTTTAATTTACATACCAGGTGCTCCTTTCCTTTAATTGAAAAGCCTTCAGGTTGGTCCATATAAACCTCTTCCTCCAAATTTCCGTTAAGAAAGGCAATTTTCACATCCATTTGGTGTAACTCTAAATCGTAATGAGCTACTAAAGCCAAAATGATTCTAAGTGAGTCTTTCTTAGAGACTGGTGAAAAAGTCTCCTTATAATCAATGCCTTCTTTTTGAGTAAAACCTTTAGCAACAAGTCTGGCTTTATATCGTTCAATATCACCTTTTGAGTCGCACTTGGTCTTAAAGACCCATTTACACCCGACCTTTTTACATCCTTTAGGCAATTCAACAATATACCAGACTTGATTATGATCCATAGATTTTAACTCATCTTTCATGGCATCAAACCACTTTGCAGAATCACTACATTCCATGGCCTGTGAAAATGAACCTGGATCATTACCAATTCCTAAGTCAATTTCTGACTCTTGTAAATAAACTACATAGTCATCAGAAATAGCCGACTTTCTGTCTCTTTGAGATCTTTTTAATGTTATTTCTGATGGCTCAACTGCTGTGGGTTCATTACTGACATGTTCATTATGGAGCGTTTGATCATTTATTTGTTGTTCTTGATTATTGTTTGGTTGAACAATAATATTTGGAACAACAACTTGAGAAGTTTTAGGTGATACACGCTTCACCCTAACTTCCTGAACGCAAGCATCACGCATTCTTTCGCTCCCACTGATGTCGCCATTCTCAATGAACCTAGCGTTTCCAGATTCAACAATTCTCGTACTATGATTAGGACAGTAAAATCTATACCCCTTGGATTTTTCTGCATAACCAATGAAATAACCACTTGTTGTTCTTAAATCCAATTTCTTTTCATGTGGATTGTAAATACGTACTTCTGCTGGACAACCCCAAACGTGTAGGTGTCGTAAACTAGGTTTTCTACTCGTCCACAGTTCAAAGGGAGTCTTTGAAACTGCCTTGCTAGGAACCCTGTTTAATAAGAACATCGAAGTCTTTAATGCATACATCCACAAAGATAAGGGTAAATATGAATAACTCATCATACTCCTAACCATTTCCATTAGAGTACGATTACGCCTTTCTGCTACACCATTTTGTTGTGGTGTACCTGGCATTGTGTATTGAGCACAAATGCCATGCCTTTCAAGAAATTTAGCAAATGGACCTGGACATTGTCCTGACTCATTATACTTTCCATAATATTCACCACCTCTATCCGACCTTACTATTTTCACATTTTTATCTAATTGTCTCTCAACCTCTTTAATATACACTTCAAGTACATTCACAAATTGAGATTTATCATGCAATAGATAAACATGACCATAACGTGAAAAATCATCAATAAAGGTAATAAAATAACTTTCCCCACCAAAAGATGGGACATCAAAAGGACCACATATATCAGTGTGTATAGTTTCAAGAAGCTCTGGCTTCTTGTGGTGCCTTTCTTAGTGTGTTTTGTTTGTTTACCTTTCATACAATCAATACACACTCCAAGATCAGTGAAATCCAAATTTGGAAGAATTTCATTCTTCACTAATCTTTGTATCCTTTCTTTGGATATGTGACCCAAACGTTTATGCCACAAGAAAGCAGAATTCTCATCAACTAAACTACGTTTAGTGCCAACATTATGATGCAAGGTCATTATGGTCTCAACAAATACATTATCAAGTTTAAACTTGTAGAGACCATCACATAAGGTTCCAGTTCCAATAAGATTTTCATTCTTAAACAAACTGAAAGATCCACATCCAAACTTAAAAGAAAAACCCGCTTCATCAAGTTTTGGCAAAGAAACTAAATTGCGGGAGAACGTAGGTACATAAAGGGTTCGAAACAAATCCAAATAATGTCCAGTATCTAAGACTAAACGATAAGTGCCAATGCCTTCAACTGGAGCTTTATTTCTATTCCCCGTGTACACATAGTTCTCATTTGGATTTAAAGCTTGGATCGTAAGGAATCCCTGCATCGTATTAGAAACGTGGGTGGTAGCACCCGAATCAATCCACCAAGTATTACGAGGAACTTCAGTAAAGTTTGATTCAAAACATACTAAAGCACAAGGCTTACCTTTCTTTTCGAACCAAGCTTTACGCTTCAAACAATCTTTCTTCAAGTGTCCAATTTTATTACAAAAATGACACTTTATAAGATTGTGCACCTTCTTGTGGATTTGAGAAGCCTTAGAAGAGTCATTCAAGATGTGTAGTCCTTTCTTCTTCTTCTTTCTACCTTTCCCACCTTTCTTGTTGGAATTCTTTTCAGGCTCTTGATGACTTAAGAGATGAACAGAATGACTCTTTTGATTCTTTATCCTTGTTTCCTCTTGAACAAGCATACTGGCC
The DNA here is from genome assembly GCA_021437785.1 of Rhodomyrtus psidioides. Classification (NCBI taxonomy): domain Eukaryota; kingdom Viridiplantae; phylum Streptophyta; class Magnoliopsida; order Myrtales; family Myrtaceae; genus Rhodomyrtus; species Rhodomyrtus psidioides. The sequence continues at coordinate 1,653,297 of JAILYB010000112.1, forward strand.
AATTCATTTACATTCCACTTATCTTTTATAGTGTTGTAATTCATCTGAAATGGTCCATATTGTTCATGAGGCAAGGAATTCAGTATAAACTGAGCTAAAAAATACTCATCCACGTTCATTCCCAAATTCTTCAGCTTTGCTGCCAGATTTGTCATCTCAAGTACATGTTCTTGCATGGTACGTGAACCATCATATTTCATGGTGGTCAAAGTGCTCATCAATGTACCAGCAAGTGACTTGTCAGCAGTTTGAGAACGCTCTTCCACAAATTTCATAAATTCCTTTGCACTGTCAGTTTTGGGAAGAGTGGTCTTTAAATTGTTTGCTACTGTCATTCGCATGAACATTAGGCTTAGTCTGTTCGATCTTTCCCAAGTTTTGGGAAGAGTGGTCTCAATTGCGTCTGTTCGTCTTTCCTCGCCGGATTCCACCGTGAGTTCCATCACTGGGTCTTCATCAACAGCCCATTTCAGATAAAATTAAAATATGGGTTTTGAAGATCTCATTGGCGCGACCACATAGATCTTTGAATCGGAAAAAAACGATTAAAAAATTTTCCAGAATCAAACAAAAATTCCTTTGAACGTAAACCCTAATCCTGAAACTTTCTCCACTTAATTCACTTCCGGCGATCACCATAATGCCGAATTGTTTGAGGGCTTTTGTCAATCATGATGGTACGACCACACAGGCCCTTGAATCAGTAAAAACGGCCAAGAAATTTGATTTTAATCAAGCAAAAACCAGTCGAACATAAATCCTAACCACCGAAATTTTCATCTGCTTAATTCGCTTCCGACAATCACTGTAATCTCGAACAACCTTAGGGTTTTTGTTACCCATGGCGATGCGACCCTACTATATAAATTTCGGGTGGTGGGTGACTTCGGCGTAAACTTACGTAATTGATGATATGCGGCGATACGTATAGTAGGAGAGCAATGTATTGACGTTAATCCATATAGAAAACAATCCAACGCGCCTTGTGGTAAACTAGTGACGGTAATATAATGATATGTTTCTCATGCATAATTATCGGTCATAATATAATGATGAAACATGTTCTGTTCTCGACGCCTCCAGTTTGTTCTCTTCATCCGTTTTTGTCTCTCTTATTCTTTGTTTATTTTCAGGTGTTTCCAAAATACACTCGCTGTTTCTCTGTTACGAGAATGTACGTTTAAAACAATTGAGACAGTGGGCTATGACCCAATTATGCATGCATGGACGAGGAGAGAGCAAGGCCCGGCAACCACGAAACCAAAACCCTCCCCGGATTTCATTAAATTTTTCGCAGGAGACCGGTTGTCGTCCAACTGAATTGCGCGTTGTCCTCAAACTGAATTGTGGTCATCTGTTCACAACTTGCTGTTTCTTAATTCGATGTAGGTAAGGCATATTTCTCAGAAACAAAGTGATAAATAGCTATTTAAACTACTCTTGACATCGAATTAAAGAGGAATTATATCCACTAGAGACATTTTCTCCTTATTCGGATAATGCAAAACATATCTAAATTGCTAAGTAGTAGCATTGAAGTAGTACGCCACCAAACATATGTAAATTGCCAAGCAGTAGCATTGTAGCAGTACAACACTGTTGACACTTGACTTTTAATCAGTTTTTATTTGAATAAATATTTAAAAATATATAAAAATTCATAAAATTGCAAAATCAACTTTGGGAGCCTTGGCCTAGCCTCTGGAACCAATTTTGAACAAAAAATATTTTCCATAATTTTTAATATTTTTTTCGAATTTGTCTAACTATAAAATAACCAAAAAATCAGAAAAATACAATTCGTGGTCAGAAAAATATAAAAAAAATATTAAATAATTTTATTTTAACTCCCTCTTCAAGTTGATTATTATAAATCTCGAAAATTCGACTTGGGTCACTATGTTCCTTCACAAACATAAACCCGAATCGAGCATCAAAATTGCTTTTTGAGTTCTTTAATTTTCAATTTTTGCTTTCAACGAGCCATGACATTGGTATCAATAACCTTGAAGTGAAATTGTGTCGATTCACCCTCTAATTTGATCAATTTTAACTAAAAGGGCTTAATTGCATAATTTTCTTTCAATTTAGTCATCGGTTTCACAAATCTCAAAATTAAATTCTCTCTAGGGACACCCATGAAAATCAAGCACCTCTGACCTACACTTTTTATCATGTTGAATCTAATGGTGGCCTTATCTTGGTCTGATTTGATCGTTTGAGCCTTCGATTAAGCGGAAATTATTTTCGGACCCTAGGCACAATTTGGGGTTTTCACTAAATTCTAATCCATTTGTTAACTAAAATACCCATTTTAGATGAAAAAAATATGTTGGGGAGTCCGATTTTGGCATCAATTTAAAGAAAAACGATTAATTCGAGGCTTAAGTTGGCGAAAAGGAGGAGCCGGATCGATCGGGTCAGGAGGAAAACTTGTGCCGACGCAAGATATACCCGAGATTGGGAAGTAAAGCATGTGAGACGAGTAAACGAGGGGACAAGATTGCAGGAAAAGGACAAAAGAAATGAAGCGGAAAACACTTCGAAGTTTACGTCTTTCACAAAACGGGAATGTTCTGTTTTCGGCGGAAAAGCACTCGAAAGCACAAAACAGAAAATGTCCTGTTTTTTGATGGACAAGTGGCAAAAAGTTTTGAGAAGGATAAGACCTTTTGATGTTTCGTGTTCTTGGGCGTTGCTGAACCGGTTTAAAACGACCCAAGCATCTATTGCAGCTTTCATTTTTTCTTTCTCCTCACCAGTTGCTTCTCTTTGCAAGGAAAATTCCGGCGAATCATGGCCCTTTTTATTGCTGCTAATTTCTTCTTCGGTGAACATGAGAAGCACCTTCATAAGAGTTGCAGATAATCCTCCGCGATAATATAAAGGGAATTTTTCAAAAAAGGATCTCAAATGCTATCAATTTATCAAATAAGGGCATAAAGTAGAAGTTGTTTCAAATAAGGGTCTGAAATGCTTAAATTGTTAAAAAAAAGGGCCCGAATGAAGGGCAATTCAGTCTTTTAACTATTTGTTATTTTTCTGTTTTCTTTTTTTCTTTTTCTTGTCTCTCTTTCCTCTCCCTTCCTTCTCCATTTTCATCGCCACCACCATATAAACTGCCACTGCCACTGCCATTCTCGCATCCCCCTCCCCTCCGGCGCTGCCGGCCACCAAGAAGAAAAAAGAGAGAGATTCTCTCTGCAGCCATCCCTCATCAACTATGGGCCTTTGCTAAGTCGCCGTGTGGTGCTTTACTCCCGCTGGACTACATCCACGATCGCCCACACAGATATGGTCACAAACTCGAACACATGCGGGCGGGCGAACGCACCCAAAGATAAAGGGAAAGCCACGGAACTGAGCCCGAAGCCGAACCATACTCAAGGAAAACTCAACGATCTCAGTGAAGATCTCCTGTCAAACTCGTGGTAGTCGTCGACCGACGAGAGAACTCCGGCTCGCTCGTTCACACTGGCTCATGGAGGCAATGAAGGTCGCCCGGGCAGCATCGGTGGACGGCCGTGAAGAATCGACTCAACGATCTCAGTGAAGACCTTTCGTCGAACTCATGGTAGGCATCGGCCGAAGAGAGGACTCCGACTCGCTCGTTCAGACTAGTTCATGGAGGCGATGAAGGTCGTCCGGGCAGCATTGGCGAATGGCCGCGATCGACTAGCTGGGCCAACATCGGGATCCTTAGGACTGCTCCTTTTCTCTCACTCTCAGTTTTTGTTGTTGTAATGTGAAGTTTGACGCATGGGAGTATGGAGGGTTTTTTTCTAAACTATGTGTAAAAAAAAAAAATTATTTACCAAAACGGTTGTCTTTTTTTTTTATTTACCAATCCGGGGGCCGCTTGGGAGTCTTAATGCCGAGCGGCACCCCGGTCGGCAGTCAAAATGCCGGCCGGGAGGCCCGATCGGCAGTCTGACTGCCGATCAGGACGTGAACAATGCCCGCTCGGCAATTATACTGCCGAGCGGGCACGTAGTCTTTTTTTTATAATTTTTTTGCTCTCGCTCGGCAGTTAGACTGCCGAGCGGGGCAACTAAAAACTATTCCTATGGGGTATGAACCTCCACCTTCTGTCATCCGAAAGCGTTGGCGCCAATATCTGATCCTCCCACAACAAACTATACAATCGTTGCAACAATTAAGAAATAATTTTTGTCAAGGCTAGAAACGGAATAAATAAACAAAATCTCTAATCTCGAAATTCCAAATTGTTTCTTGTTTACGTAAATTTGGCATTCTCTCTTATCGATCCAGCCAAGCCATAGATGAATGTCGTCAAGATCAGGGCGTCCTCAACCGGATGTCTACGCGAAGATGACCAAGGCCAAGGCTGCCCGCCTTGCCGCCGCCGCCGCATCCGCGGCTTCGATTGTTCGCTCACTAGCTCGTTCATTCATTCGCTCGCTCGCTCGTTCGTTTGTTCGTTCATTCGCTCATTCGGTCATTGGAATATATCCAATAAGAGTATCGTTCGTTCGTCCATTCGCTCGCTTGCTCGGTCGTTCGTTCGTTCGTTCGTTTGCTTACTCGTTTGTTCGTTCAAACATTGTTTGACATCAAAGACAATACATTGTCAGTAAGAGCCAATTGCAACGAGACCTTGAGGAAATCGGATTTATGCTCGATGGGAGATTGCTTGTGGATAAGGCATCTTGCTACACCAGGATGTGACGAGACGTTAAGGCATTTTGCTACACCAGGATTGCAACGAGACCTTGAGGAAATCGGATTTGTGTTGCTAATGATATTGGATGCACCGAAGCAAGCGAGCGAATGAACGAATGAGCGAGCGAGCGACCGAACGATGCTCTTATCGGATATATTCCAATGAATGAACAAACGAATGAACGAACAAATGAATGAACGAACGAACGAGCGAGCGAGCGAATAGACGAACGAACGAACGAACGAATGAGCGAGCGAGCGAGCGAACGACGCTCTTATCGGATATATTCCAACGAACGAACGAGCGAGCGAGCGAACGAACGAACGATACTCTTATCGGATATATTCCAATGACCGAACGAGCGAATGAACGAACAAACGAACGAGCTAGGGAGTGAACGATCGAGGCCACGGAGCGGTAGAGCGAACGAACGAACGACCGAGCGAGTGAACGATCAACGTCGCGGAACGAACGAACTGCCTATAATTCCATCATAGTTTTGGTAAAAGGACTCTTAAATAGCCTAACCTAGTAGCGAAATTGATCATTCAACGAACGAAGGACCTAATTTAAAATGAAGCCAAGTACGTATGAGTTGTTTAGGCATGCACGCGTCAATTTTCACGATAATAAGCTAGTTTGAACAGTGCAAAGAAAATAATAAAATAGTTTGAACAGTGCAAATATCGTAAGTTTGAGTTAAAATGGCTAGTGGCCCGCTCGGCAGTCACACTGCCGAGCGGGCAATGAAAATTAAAAAAAAATAATAATAAATTATGCCCGCTCAACAATCATATTGCCGAGCGGGCAATTTTTTTGATTTGTTGGCCCGCTCGGCAATGTGACTGCCGAGCAGGGGGCCGCTCGGCAGTCTGGTAAATATTTTTTTTTCCCATTTAGTTTGGAAAAAAGCCCCACCTCTTCCCTCTCCTTTCTTTTCATTAATTTCCCTTCGTTTACTTCTCGTTCAGTTCTTTGCTTTTCGTTTTCATTTTCGAATAATTCATTTCGCTCGAATCGAGTTTGATTTTGTTAAACTTGGAGTGCGGCGTTTCTTCTTGGACTTGACGGTTTCCCCGGCATAGGAATCCGAATTGTGCGAGTACTTGTAGAGGATCCGTCCTTCCTTGAACCCATTGAACACCCTCCCAGCTTCTCTCTCGATGTTCAACTGTACTAAATTTTCAGAACTTCAGCTTAGCATACGAGCATAAACCAGAGATCTAGGAAGAAACAGGAACATTGTACAGACTTGTTGTAGAGAGAGACAAACCTGATCCTTTCGAGGAGAGTGTCCCAGTCATTACCCTCCAACAAAGACCTCGTCTCCTCGTAACTCAACGAAAGTCGATAGTTCAAATCTCCCATCCAGATAGACATGGCCGGTTCGGCGGAACCGCCGGTTCCGGTTCACACGATAAACGTAACGTACTCATGATCCCGTATTCTCTCGGGGTCTCGCCAATCGGGTTTCTTGCAGATTTTAGGGAACTGGGTGCTCTTCAGGATCTCGCAGATGTCGGCGTTTCGCCTGATCTCGTCGCCTTCCATCTCGCCGGAGGCCAAGTGGCTGCACACGAAGCAGAAGCTGGTTTGGTGCAACGGGAGGCTTATGGATATGCATCCCTGAAGAGAACATCAATTACTGGTTTAGTACCTCGTCATTTCTATTCTTTTCAAAAATGAAGCAAAAGGAGAGTGCAAGCATTCACCATCTACACAACAATTTCCATCAAAGCTCACCTTGTTTCCGAAGCGACCCATGATCCCTCTTCCCACGGACGACACCCGGAGGTGGCCGACATGTTGCCCCAGCTCGCTCCGAGCCCACACGGTCAGGAAAATCCCGGCCATCTGCTTGCACGTCACGAGCTTGTACTTCATATCATACGTGCTCGGCGCCGGGGACGAAGGAGAGTAATATGGATCGAGCTACGCGCCCTCAAAGAGGTCGTCGCCGCAGCTCTCTTGTCGGTACTGGAACGACATGAACTCCGGCTAGTCCATGGTGTCGCTGAGCCTGCTCTGCCTCCGCCTCTCTCTGACTATCGGCGACAACTCTATGCCACAGTTGCAGGATTTGAGGAGAGCCTTGTTCGCCTTCAAGCTCTTGCACAGGACTTTCAGCGATGGCTTCTGGAGGAAGTTGACAGCGTTTGGGGTGGTTCTCGTCGCCGAATCCCTGGAGGAATTGTTCGATCGTTTCGGGCCATGGCCGGATGAGTCAGAGTTGTGGTACGGTCGGTTGAGGGCTTGGTTTATAAGGACAAGCCACTTCGCGGCCGGTTCGTTGTCCTCGACCACCAGCACGTTAAACAAAAATTATTTCTTAATTGTTGCAACGATTGTATAGTTTGTTGTGGGAGGATCAGATATTGGCGCCAACGCTTTCGGATGACAGAAGGTGGAGGTTCATACCCCCTAGGAATAGCGGGAAAAGTACACTGCAAGTGCCTTAATTTTCGTACGGCGTGCACTTAAGTGCCTTAACTTTCAAAGTGTTCACTTGAGTGCCTAAACTTTTAAAAAGCGTTCACTTGAGTACCAACTTCTTTTAAAATCGTTCACTTCGATGCCAAATCTGACATGGCTCACCGAAAATTCGACACGTGGCATTTTTAATTATTATTTGTGCTGACGTGGCTCATCGAAGTATCAGACCCCTTGTGTCACATTATTCTATTACATCTGAAATTCTATCTGTATCGATACTTTATGCACTTGCTCATGTTTATAGACATGTTCTAATCTTGGATCTGCAGATGCTGATCAGAATGACTCAAGAGCCCGTTCGGGCAACATAACTGCTTTTGGTCACTAACAATTGTTAGATATATGAAATTAGTGATACAAGAAAAGAGACTCGGGGATTTGCCGGATATTTTTCATTAGTTGCCTGATTGTGCTATGGCATCTGTTTATAATATCACGAGCTTTCCAGTAATCTGAATTCTGGTCCTGCTTAGTTCTAGCTCCCTGAACTGTAGAAGATGCGGAACCGCAACCTCGGTATTGTTAGTATTTATGATCCTTGGTATTGTTAGTATTTCATATAGAGAACACATATATGAGATGACATTTGTACCATTTTGAAAATAAGCAAAACTAGCTAGCTTCCTTGTCATCTTTTCCTGACCAACGACTTGGTATTGGTCTGCTATATTATTTTCTGGCATAGATGTTTTATACATCTATAGAAATTCCAGATTGTTTTCCCTGAAGAACATATTCTTAAGATGGCAATGGGGCTGAATATTCTTCGCAATGTTTAGGAGGCTAATGACCAATCACCAAACTGGCAACACAGATTTGCGACACAAATGAAAACACGTGCCAGTGTAAATCAAGGACAGAATGGTATTGTCTCGAGACTGGACATTACTGGCAACGCAACTAGGCACGCTGGAGAACATGCCAGTTTTTGGGCTAAAGAAAAGGCAATGGCGCTTTGTGGGCAATCTCCTTTGTTGTGTGGATGCTTGTGTGTCACATAATGCTTGGCTGAGGTAGAATTTTCTTTCCTTAATTAGTGTATGTCTTGTCACTCAATTATGATCTTAAATGGGTAAGCTTGACAAAGATCGATGAATGCCCTTTAGGAGCTTGCAGATTTGCTAGAAGAAAAAAAACCGGTCCCTTGCAGCACTCAAGCTACTCACCAATTACGAATTAATTGGATAACTCAGGAAGGAAACTGGAGAAGGAACGCAAAAGATTAGCCACTGTAGACATTGAATTGCAAGGTTTATTCTGGCTCGAGCGATTATTATGCTTTGTGAATTAGAGTGCATGTGATTTTTTTGGGCTCCTCTTATATTGTTCTCATTTTCAGAGGAACGGAAGTTAAACGAAGCATTTTAGACCTCGCTTCAGTCACTGAAGGAAGAGAAGGACAAAGTAAGCGCTTCAGGTTTTGTTTTGATTTCCTAGTAGGCCTTATGGTTACGCATCACCATTCTTTGTTTGTAAGAATTACCTTGCCTATTTAGTTTGTTCACATAATCACTTTTCAAAATGTCTAGTTAGGTTATTTTACTTCTAGATTTTACCATGGAGAACATTTGTGACCTCTTTGCTCTCCTAAGATTTTGCATATAAATGTTTTCAGAACAAGGGCACACCCCTTAGCTTTTTGTCGCTGTATTGTACGATATGACCCAAGACAACATCTTCTAATCAAAATAACTTACGGGATAATTGAGAGGAAAATTTTACTGGGCATTGAACCAAACCAAAATCGAATCCAACAAAAACTAGGAAATGACTCACCTTGTACTGATTGGATTAGGAATCGGTATTACTTTCAAATTGGGGTACTTATTCTATATTAAAAGGGTGACTTGCGCATACAAGTATCAAGTTTAGATCGGGAATACATGAAGTCAACCATCAAACAACTCGCTCTTACTTCGCTTCTGCCACTAGCCACGGTTCTTTCTCTTTTCCGTTGGACAACTCGCCCTTTTTTATTGAACTGGCGGTGGATGAAGTCGAGTGGATAGTTCTAAGCTAAGGCCGCAGTGACCTAGCCCATCAGTTCTCTTCTCATGGCCGAAATTAATTGAAGATTAATTAAATTAAAGAAAGAAGTCAATCATGCAAGATTTGAGTAGAACAATGATGACGGGCGCATGCGCAGTGGAAAGAAGGCAATTTGGCTGATTCTGTGGATATGGACGTAAAACAAGACAAATAAATTAAATTCCAGCATGATTTCTTTCCTTAAAAAATAATAATAAAATAATTCTCCCACCGTTTGGAAAGGCCACGGGCTTCGTCTATAAAAGAGCGTGAGAACATTTGTGACCTCTTTGCTCTCCTAAGATTTGCAGATAAAGGTTTTCAAAACAAGGCACAACCCTTAGTTTTTTTGTCACTGTATTGTCCGATATGTCATATGACCCAAGACAATGTCTGTTGGATCTTAGAGGCGCAGCACTCTGATACCTAAGTGTTTGAAGAAGGAAATTCTGGAAATGTTATTCACTCTCATGTTCTACTAAACGATTACAAAACACGCCTATTTATAGGCTGTAGGCATGACTCTACGACTTCTCTAGACAAACGAACAGACACGTCCAGATACATGACATTTAAAGCTAATAAATGAACATAATCTCCTAGATAACAACGTCTAGGACTCTTCCTATTCTCTAGATAATAATTGCAACAACTTAATATCTTCCAAGACTCCACTTTACGATGAGCTTGGATTACGAAGAGTCGTGACTCTTGCGATTCCCAACAGCCTCCCTTAAACCGAGCTCATCTTGACCATGCCGATCATTCTCTTGAATTTAAGGAATGAGTCTGTCTTCAACGGCTTCGTAAACATATCAGCCACTTGGTCTTCCGACTTGCAATACTGCAGCACAATCTCCTTGGACTTCACTAGATCTCGAATGAAGTGATACTTTATATCGATGTGCTTGCTTCTTCCATGAAAGACTGGATTCTTTGCAAGTGCTATGGCTGACTTATTATCACAATAAATCGCCGTCGAATGCTCTTGCTTATGACGAAGTTCAGCGAGCATCGAACGTAGCCAAACTGCTTGAGTAGCACAATAAGCCGCTGCTATATATTCTGCTTCTGCACTGGACAAAGCAACCACCTGCTGCTTCTTCGAAGACCAGGAGAAAATCCCATTTCCTAAAGAGAAAGCATAACCGGAAGTACTCTTTCTTTCTCCAATATCACCTCCCCAATCACTGTCTGTATATCCCACAAGCTGAAAATCATTAGAAAAAGTGTAGAATATACCATCATCCACAGTACCTTTAATGTACCGAAGAATCCTTTTTGCCGCCTGCAAGTGTGATTGTCTAGGAACTTCCATAAATCTGCTTATCATCCCAACACTATAAACAAGATCTGGCCGAGTAGAAGTCAAATATCGTAGACTCCCAACTAACCTCTTGAAATAAGTGGGATCGACTTCAGAACCACTTCCGTCTTTTGTCAACTTCAATCTTTCCTCCATGGGAGTGCTAATTGGTTTACAAGTAGCCATCTTGAAACGCTCAAGAATATCCTTGGCATACTTCTGTTGACAAACAAAAATACCATCCTCCGATTGAGTAACTTCTAGGCCAAGAAAATAATACATGAGACCCATATCTGTCATCTCGAACTCACGGGTCATGGCCTCCCTGAAGTCACAAATCATTTCTTGACAATCTCCAGTAAATATGACATCATCGACATATAAGCAAACAATGAGTATTTCACCATTCAAGCCAACCTTGACATATAAAGTATGCTCATAAGGACAGCGGATAAAACCATGAGTCAAGAAATAAGAATCAATTCTGGTATACCAGGCTCGTGGTGCTTGTTTGAGGCCATAAAGAGCTTTCTTCAATCTGTAGACTAAGCCCTCTTGTCCTGTTTTGACATAGCCCTCCGGTTGATCCACATACACCTCCTCCTCAAGTACGCCATTGAGAAATGTGGACTTGACATCCATTTGGTGTATTTTCCAACGCCTTTGAGCTGCTAAAGCAAAAATCATACGAATAGTATCCATTCTTGCAACCGGAGCAAATACCTCAAAATAGTCAATCCCGGGTTTCTGTTTGTAACCCTTGACTACAAGACGAGCCTTCAACCGATCAACATCACCATTAGGCTTACGCTTGGTTTTGTAGACCCATTTTACACCGATGGACTTCTTGCCTTCTGGAAGAGACGTGAGTTCCCACGTATCATTCTTTTGTAGACCCATTGAAATCTGTCATCGAAGAGTCTGAAGCCGAACCTTCTGGACCTTCTCAACGCCTTTGTAAATGTTGATGAGAGTGCCCCAAGCTTCTTTCGCCGTCTTCGAATTCGCCACTTTCTCAAAGATTGACGAATCTATCGCTTGAAAGATGTAAAAGAGAGCCTTACGATCTTTCTTACGATTCTCTTTTAGCGTCTTCTGCTCCTCCGTTGTCAAATTTGCTGCCGTTTCTGGCTCCTCGAATCCTTCTTCCACAATCTCGGTCAGCTCCTGAAACCCGAATAGCACCTCCATCTGGATCTTCCAATGCTCAAAATTCTTCCCATCGAACCTCGGGAGTTGAGGTTGGACCATCCCAGTACCACTCACAGAAGCCATCTGACTCGAGAGAAAAAACTTAGCCAAACTGGCTCTCACTGGCTCTGATACCAAATGTTGGATTTTAGAGGCGCAGCACTCTGATACCTAAGTGTTTGAAGAAGGAAATTCTGGAAATGTTATTCACTCTCATGTTCTACTAAACGATTACAAAACACGCCTATTTATAGGCTGTAGGCATGACTCTACGACTTCTCTAGACAAACGAACAGACACGTCCAGATACATGACATTTAAAGCTAATAAATGAACATAATCTCCTAGATAACAACGTCTAGGACTCTTCCTATTCTCTAGATAATAATTGCAACAACTTAATATCTTCCAAGACTCCACTTTACGATGAGCTTGGATTACGAAGAGTCGTGACTCTTGCGATTCCCAACAATGTCTTATAATTAAAATAACTTAGATGGACTTTATAACTTACTGGATAATTGAGAGGAAAATTTTACTGGGTATCGAAACCAAACCAAAATTGAATTCAACAAAAAACTAGGAAATGACACGCCTTGTACCCATTGGATTAGGAATCGGTATACTTTCAAAGTGGGATACTTAGTCTTATTTTATATTTAGGGGGTGACTTGCGCATACAAGTATCAAGTTCAGATCGGGAATACATGAAGGCAACCATCAAACAATTCGCCCTTACTTCACTTTCCTATAAGCTGCCGCCACTAGCCACGGTTCTTTTTCTCTTCCGCCGCACAACTCCCCCTTATTCATTGGACTGGCTGTGGATGAACTCGAGTGGATAGTTCTAAGCTAAGGCTGCTGTGACCTTAGCCCATTAGGTGTCATGGACTAAATTAATTGAGGATTAATTAAATTAAAGAAAGAAGTCAATCTATGTAGTACACAACCAAAGCAAAAATATCCACAGCTCACTTCTCAGTTTTGATTTTCGAGGGGTTCGATCTCTCTCAGAGTTTTAGTGAACCTTGATCTTTTCGATTGATTTGGACTGATGGACGAATGAAACCATAGAGGAAACAAACTGCAAAAAGCTACGGTCAAACAACAGAGATGCAGGACCAAAATAAAGTTTAAAATAAAAAAACAAAAAAAACAACAACAGAGATGCAGAGAGCGATACATGCGGGAGCAAAACGGAGATAGTCGCCGTCGACGTCGCTCGATCCACTGCACGAAATCGTGGGAGGATATATTTCTCTCTCTTTTTTTTTAAGGAAAGAAATCATGCTGAAATTCAAATAGATTCGGATAAAGATATTCACCTAGACTACTTTCCAAATTCAAACGGATAACGAATCGCAAACGGGATCACGAAGTAGGGAAATAAATTAACTTCTTTCAAATCTTGAATGATTGACTTCTTTCTCGGGCGCATACACAGTGGAAAGAAGGGAAATAAATTAAAATTCAGCATGATTTCTTTCCTAAAAAAAAAAGAGAGAGAAATATATCCTCTCACGGTTTGGAAAGGCCGCACGGGCGTCGTCTATAAAAGAGGCGCCTTCACTCGATACGGCAGAGAATCAAAGGGAGCGGGAGAAGGAGAGAGAGAGAGACGAGAGACGAGAAACGAGATAGTCAGCCGAGGTGTCACGGTCGAAGACCCCCTCCGCCATCGCCACCTGTTGAAGCCTCTGCTTCCATCGAGGCCCCTCCTTCCATTGGCCGATGCTGCCTGGTCGATCCACGCTGAGCTAATCCCGCGTCGACGAAGCAGCCTCGACGAGTCACTGTCCTCCCCCCGACGACGAAGCCTCCATTCCAACAGCCTGCGCCCGTTCCCCCGCTGCTGTCCTCGACATCGATTTGGCGGCTGCACTGCGACCACGTTGTTGCCCTCCCTTCCCGACGACGGCAAGGCTACCGGCTGTTTTCCAGTTCAGCAAGCATCCCAAGGAGCCAGCCACCCTTCGTATTTGGAAGGTAATCTCTTCTTAGGTGAACACCCATTCGAACATTGGATTATCTGAGATATTATTATATTTTGAGCTAGGTAACCGGTCAGGATTTATTTCCTAATCCGTGAATCACATTTGATTGTTCATATGGCCTTAGATGAATTATTATTTTTGAGCTAGGCTTAGTTGATGGGAACTAAAGGCGCTGATTTGTTGTAGCAATCAAATATAATTACCAAAGTCAGATCATAATTTGGACATACGGTTCAAAATCACGAGCTGATTATCGAAGATGCTAAAAGCAAAGAATTGACTGCTTTTTTCCTATCCTTGATGTTCATCTCCTTGATAACCACATGATCTATCTTGTGTAACTTTTTTGCTTTTTTCAATTTACATGTTAATCCTTTCTTTTGGCCAATTTAATATGTAGATGAAGATTAATTGGAAATTTAAAAGTGAGACTGTTTACCTAGATATGTAGATGTTTACTTGCTAAGTCGGACGTTGTAAATCAAAAGCAAAAGAGCTACCTTAATCCTCCTCTCAATCTTGCCCTTGCCTTCTGATATGCTATGGAAGGGAAGGACAGAGGCAAACCTTCTACGACATTTCAGAGGGCCGCCGCCATACGAAGATCATTCCCGATCTACGCGACAAGTGGATCTACCCTATTTCGAGTCACGAATGGTTGTTCACGGAAGATCCAGATTCCGGCGATTGCTGCCTTTGGAATCCCGCTTCTCTAGAGAAAATCCAGCTCCCCCCTTTGGAAGACCTTGAGTGCTCTTTTTGTTTCTTGTCTTCTTCGCCAAGCAATCCTCAATCGTATGTTTTGGTCGTTGATCGGCGAGAGGACTTCATTGGATATTGCAAACCCGGCGAGGATGCATTCAAGAGGCACAAGGTCGAAACTCATATCATTTGTGCCGCGACGTTCAAAGGGGAAGTTTTCTTGCTGTTGAAGTATTGCGAACTGGCAATAGCCGACATAGAGAACTTAGAGCTGCGAGTACGTGCATTGCGGAACAAAGATGTTGATCGTTCAAATCCCGAAGGCATAATGGCGTGTCGCGATTACCTGGTCCCATCTGGCGAAGACCTGTTATATGTGGAAGAGATGGTATTATTGGCCCCCCCGAGGGGGAAATTCTACAGGTTCAAGCTCTTCCGGATGAATTTTGCAGAAGGGACATGGGAGGAACTGAAAAGCATCGGCGACCAAACAATATTTCTTTCGGTTCAAGGAGGAATTTCTTGCTCGTCGAAAGACACAAGAGTTAAGAAAAATGCCATATACTTTGTGGAGCATGGCAATGGTCATATTCACATGTATGATCTAGAAGATCAGAGCATCTCAAAGGTTTTGCCTTGCTCAAACATCAACTACCATTCATCCAATCTATATTGGATCATGTTGTAGGATCAACAAAATCAATGCTGGCAAATATAATTGTCATTTTACTAGTGTTTAAATTTGCGTTTATTTACTGCAAGAATGTACGCTGAGTTAAAAAGTAGCTTTATGAAATCTAGGTCAAATAAATATTATAGGATCTGGCCCCCCTCCCAAAAAAAAAAACAGTTATAGGAAATTTCAGAGTAAACTTAATTGATGATATGTGAATACTTGTAGTAGGAGAACAATGTATCGACGTTAATCCATATAGAAAACAATCCAATGCGCGTAGTGGTATGAAACCTCCGATAACAACTTCAAAAAGTAAAAAAAAAAAAAAACAATCTTATGGACTCTAATGTCACGTACGCCTCTCACACGATCTTAAACTTGTGTTAAAGCCACAATCAAGATATACCCTTTCCTTGTCACACTCAAATTCGATTAACAGAAGAGGGGCAACAGCTTATGCGAAAGACCCTATTTTCTTATCGAAAAAAAATCTCGCTTTGAACTGACGTTATATTTCGACAAAAAAAATGATGTCATATATATCTTTAACATTATTTTATCAGTAAAAACCAAGGTGATCATGAAATAAATACATATATCCTTGCCGATCAATCAGCAGAACTTGTCATGTCTCATCCGAAGGGAAAGTGGATTTTCTCCGGAGAAGAGGGATTCCAAAAGCCAGCACGATCTTCTATGAACAACCACTCATGACACGAAGTAGGGTGGATCCTCTTGTTGCGCAGATCATGAATGATCTTCATATGGCGGTCTGAAATGGGGAAAATAGTCAAAAAAGTAAAAAAATTGTTTACATTTTTGTTAATTCAGTCGTAAATATTTTTTTTATTGAAAGTCATAAATTTTTTAAGTTTATTGATTTCGTCTTAAACCTTTTCATCTTTTACCGATTCAGTCATTTTGGCCGAAAATCCTTGAAGTGGATGTTGGCGTCCTATGCGACAATCAACATCGCCCGCTCACACCTGGACTATTTTAAATAATTTCAAATAATTTTTGAATTTCCTTTATTTATTTATTTTTCCCTTTTTGTTTTTTCTTGGTTCAGAGGCCGGCTGCCCCTGCCTGCCGGGTTCGGCAAACCTTGCCCAAGGGTCGGTGACCCCTGTGGGCTCTAAACCTAGAAAGACAAAAAACGGAAAAAATTAAAATAATAATAAAAAATATTAAAATATTATTACAATTTGTCCACACTAGCGGTGCCTCGTAGGATGGTTAGTGTTTACGTCAGCGATTTTCAGTCAATAGTACTAAATCGGAAAAAAAAGAAGGTAAAAAGGTGTGAGACTAAATCGGTAAACTTAAAAGACATAAAAAGACTTACGACTGAATTGGTAAAAGTGCGAAAAAATTTAAAACTTTTTGACAATTTTCTTATTCGAAATATCGTAGAAAGTTTGTATCTGTCCTTCCGTTCCCATCCATGGCTGGGGACAGCCATGGGCAAGATCGATTGCCCGGACTCAGAGGAGGATCACGATAGCTTTTTGGTTGTTCTTTTACAACGTCCGAGGCATCCCTTTCCATCTTCTGCAAACTTGAAAATAATACTAAGACAAAATGCAAGTTAACATCTATCATATCTGCCTATATTATATCAAAGACAAATTGCTATATAATAGTACCCCGTAGGTGAGTACTCAAATGCTGAACCAAAGCAAGCTTTTTGGCTGTTCATTTCAAATGATTGGGATATTATGACGGTAACAAAGTTCATGATTCTCTGCAATTAACCAAGAAATATTTGCCTACCTGTTTTAGGTTTAGTTGATGCAAACTAAAGGTGCGTGTTTGTCGTAGCAATCAAAGATAATTACCAAAGTCGGATTAAAGACGATGTAACTTGGATTTACCGTTCGAAATCACGAGCTGATTATCAAAGATGCTAAAAGGAAAGAATTTATTGTTTTTTTCCTATCCTTGATGTTGATCTCTTTGATACCCATATGATCTATCTTGTGTAACTTTTTTGCTTTTTTCAATTTACATGTTAATCCTTTCTTTTGGCCAACTTAATATGCAGCTGAGGATTAATTGGAAATTCAAAGTGAGACCGTTTATCTATAGTTGCTTACTTGCTTGCTACAAGAGGTTGAGGGGCTTCGCATATTGGTCTTTGCAGAAAGATGGAGAAGGATGCCTCGGACGTTGCAAAACAAAAGCAAAGGAGCTACCTTAATCCTCTTCCCTGGGGCAATCGATCTTGCCCTTGGCTTGTGATATGCCATGGATGGGAATTTTAGAGGCAAACTTTCTACGACATTTCGGAGGGCCGCCGCCATACGAAGATCATTCCCGATCTACATGACAAGTGCATCTTCCCAATTTCGAGTCACGAGTGGTTGTTCATGGAAGATCAAGATTCCAGCGATTTCTGCCTTTGGAATCCCACTTCTCTGGATAAAATCCAGCTCCCCCCTTTGGAAGACCTTGCGTGCTCTTTTTTTTGGTTCCTGTTGTCTTCGTCAAGCGATCCTCAATCGTATGTTCTGGTCGTTCATTGGCGAGAGGACATAATTGGATATTGCAAACTCAGCAAGGATGCATTCAAGAGGCACAAGGTCGAACCTCAAATTAATTGTGCCACAATGTTCAAAGGGGAAATTTTGTTGCTGTTGAAGTATTGCGATCTAGTTATTGCCGACATAGAGAACTCAGAGCTACGAGTACGTGCATTGGGGAACAAATACGTCAATTGTTGGAACCTCGAAGGCATACCGGCGTGTCGCGTTTACCTGGTCCCATCGACGAAGGCCTGCTATTTGTGGAAGAGATGATATTATTGGTCCTCCCAAGGGGGAAAATCTACATGGTCAAGGTCTTCCTGATGAATTTCGCCGAAGAGACATGGGAGGAACTGAAAAGCATCGGCGACCGAACAATTTTTCTTTCGGGTCGAAGGAATTTCTTGCTCTCCGAAAGACTCTAGAGTTAAGAAAAATGCCATGTACTTTGTGGAGTATGGCAATAGACATATTCACATGTATGATTTGGAAGATCAGAGCATCGCAAAGGTATCGCTTTGCTCAAATATCAATTACGGGTCATCCTATTTGTATTGGATCATGTTGTAGGATCAGCAAAATCAATGCTATTTAAATTTACGTTATTGACTGCAAGAATTATGTTTGGCTTATATCCAAAGTATTATCCAACTGGAATTAAACTTGACTAGGATTAGTACCATGGAGAACATCTGTCACCTCTTTGCTCTCCTAAGATTTGTAGATAAATGTTTTCAAAACAAGGCACATCCCTTAGTTTTTTGCCACTATACTACGTCGTATGGCCCAAGAGAATATCTCTAATTAAGATAACTCACGGTGGACTTTATAACTTACTGGACAATTGAGAGGAAAATTTTACTGGGCATTGAATCAAAACCAAAATAGAATTCAGCAAAAACTAGGAAATGACTCGTCATGTACGGATTGCAGTAGGAATCGGCACACTTTCAAAGTAGGATACCTGTTCTATACTAGGAGAACTATAATTTTTTTTTAGCTATATATATGTCTTTAAAAATGCATAAGAAATAATATTCTCTAAACTATATTTTAATATTGAAGTGTGTCACAATATAAGTCGAGTTTGATATGAATTGAATAAATATGAGTCACTAAATTTATATAGAATGAAAATGGAGCAGAACAGGCTAAGTGAATCAATATGGGTCGAACCGTATTTGATCCCATCCAAACTCAGCCCATCCGTTCGACACTTTTTACTTTTCAGTGACAGTCCACGACAAATCCTCCGCTAGAGATTCAACAGTTAAGACAAGAAGCTCTCGTCAAGTACGACACGAAGATTCTTACCATTCACCAAGTCTTGAAAATCCTCATAGAAGAGCTTTAGGTGTGCTGCGTTGTGTTGGCAAGGCATGAAAAATCTTCAAACCGAAAATTTTCTGGGTCTTTTAAGGCAATGATAACCTGACAAAAGCAGTACCCGAAGTCCCAGCCAGCCAAATTCGCCAAAGCAAAAACAGAACAGAAAACAAAGTCGCGGCGTTCGACCATACATGAGACATGCCAAATGAATTTGTGATCAAGCTGAATATACGAGTCTTCGTCATCTCTACAACTGCTCAAGATCAAGATCAATGAGCACCTTCCAGAACATGGGGGACATGGATATAATGTACAATCCAAGAAACAACAAATCCTACTTTTAATGGGAGTACAGATTATGAGAATTCCTCTTATCCTTGTGGCTCCACCTATTCACTTTACACAGACCTGATTCCTGCACACAAGGATATTTTTCACGATATGCTGGGATCTTCGAGCTTCGCCGTGGACAGATCATTTATTCTGGGGTAAATGGCTTTCTCATCAAGTTTGTTCTGGGCCCACACCAACATCTTCAATAAGCTTGGAAGTTTTGGATCTGTGTTTCAAGCAAAACAGTCGAAGTTCTCTTAACATCATTACTCGAATGAAACTTACAAGGATGGATGGCATCACCCATTCTGGTAAAAATGGACCATGCCGCAGATGACATGTAACAGCCTCATTGACATGCTCGATTTGAAATAAGGCGCATCTAGCAAAGATACAACTCTTTTCCGCTGGACTATTTGAAAGCAAGTCTTCTATCCAAGAGTACTGCTGTCAGTGGACACTCATGACATGCTCTCCAGTTCAAATCTTATTTTTTAGTCGGTTCTAACTTTTTGAAGTTTTCCTATATAGAACATGTTTCAATTACTACAAAATTTAAAATTTCAACGAATGTAGGTGTCGATATCACATCCTTAGAATTATTCACGAAAAAATAACATTTTAATCTCAGCAACAAAAAACACGCGATTGAGTAAGATGTTACAACACTTAGCCCTTAGTGAAATTTAAAATTATCCAATTGTATGATCAATGAAGGAGCCGGAAATCTGGCTTACGGGATTCGAGATCACTAGCACATTTGAGTTTAACTTTTGATCCAAACTTTTGGTAACAAAAGTATCAAGTAATCACAACTTAATTAATTATTTCCGACCAAAAAAAATCACAACTTAACTAATTATCGACACCACAGAAAAAAAAAACAAGATATTCAAGAAGATGCAATAGTCAACCAAAATGTGATTAAAAAAATAAGACTATATGTATGAAAAATGAAAAAATCGAACTTGTAATTTAAGAAAAAGAAGCCTTGATTTAAACCAAAAAGAATGTAGAACATCATAAGAGTTAAGTATGGGACGACTCAATAAATTTTTCAACGGCTGATTCGATCAAACTTCCTAAAAGTGTTTGAAATACTAAAACAGCATCGATTCTCCCTCGAGTACTAGTCATTAACCCTATATGTATGAAAAATGAAAAAATCGAACTTGGAATTTAAGAAAAAGAAAATCTATGAGAATCTCTTAATCTACTCTTCATCTCGAATCATAATTTTGTGAAGAATTTTAATCTTATTGGATGTCTTTCCAGTTTGCTTGATCTTGGAACTCAATGTCGTAGTCGGCTGTATATTTAGGTGAATGACGGTGAATGGGAAACCTATCCTCAAGTGACCGCGCTCTGTATAGGTAATGCCAAATTCTTTGGTGGTGGCATGAAGATTACACCAAATGCTGATCCTTGCAGTGGAAATTTCGAGGTGAAGTCTCTAAAGACCTTGCGCGCCCGAATGATCTTCTGTCTACTTTTTTTTTTTTTTTTGCCTATTGCTCCTGTGTCAACTTCGACATGATCTGTATCTTCCTTGCAGGTTGTGATTCTTCAGGATTTCAAGTGGTATGACTTCATCTTTAAACTGCATAAGCTCTACAATGGGACACATTTATCCGTAAATAATGTGTCTTCAAGAAGGTAAAGATACTTCCACAGGTTATTCCTCTTGTTTACATTCATCAGCATAAGAAAAGGAGAAACTGCTCTTGTTTTTTCCTTTTCTGAAGTCTGAAATGAAACATCGGGTAAGGGAAGCCATAATACCCTCAGGCATTTGGAATTGGGGCACTAGCAGTTTTCTATAGAATTGTTTTCTTCTCTCGGACTTTGTAATTTGATGGTGTCATTCTTTTCCTCCTCTCTGTTTCAAATCCAGCGTGCACTCGATCGAAGTAGAAGAAATATCAGGCACTGGCAGCATATTTGTCCAGTCAGATGGGGAACATTGGGGGTTCCTACCGCGGAAATTTCGTGTTTTACCTTCTGCTATAGAGATGATTTGCTGAAGTGGTGTCTTTACAAAACCGAATCAGGTCAAATAATTTTCTTGATTGCACACGAGGGTGACAAATTTTGACCGAGAACTCCTTTTTGGTCCGTTAATGGCAGACGCAAAATAAATGCAAGGGAAGGCCGGAGCAGAGCTTTCTGGATTGAGGGATCAATTCATTGCTGAAGCATATCGCTGTCTCTGCTTTTGCCGGATGTGTGCGATACGTTCATCTCGCAGGTTGTAGCCATAGTTCTTTTCTGTTGATCTCTTTCACCTTGTGTTAGACTCTAGAGTTGGAGAAAGGGGCATGAGTATGATCTGATGCCAGATAAAGAACAATTTTGAAAGGATTTTGTTTTTTGCTCCTCATTTTCAGAGTCCCCTAATGAATGGTGTCCACCTTTTGCTGATCCTCTGTTTTCTGACCAGAAATCATGCGTGTGGAAGAAGCTCCCTCCTCCCCAGTCACAATCGTTCTTCAATGCTTGTGAATTTTCAAATGCTTTCACAGAAATCGGGAGAGAAAAAAAGGTGTTTTGCTGAATGTAATTTGGAATATTTTGATGAGCATTAAGGCTTCTTTCTTTCTGTCTTTCTTTTTGACGTTAGTGAACTCCTTTCGAAATTTGTTGACTTGGCTGCTCTCTCTCTCTCTCTCTCTCTCCTCCCAAATCATCTTTTTGATCTTCCACTTGAACCCTTCCAAATTCAAACCGAAACACACAAAATCTTACTTTAAAATAATATCACTGGTGGTGCACATGTCACATGTGCAGCAAACATTCTATGATTGAGCGACGTATCATGGCTCCTTGTCGGTCGTGGTGGATTTACAGTCTTATTTTTTATTTGTTATTTTCTCCATGTTTGCAACTCTCAGTCATTTACGGCTTTCTTCTTCTCGAGCAGGGTCATATTTCTAGGCT
Source organism: Rhodomyrtus psidioides (assembly GCA_021437785.1). Classification (NCBI taxonomy): domain Eukaryota; kingdom Viridiplantae; phylum Streptophyta; class Magnoliopsida; order Myrtales; family Myrtaceae; genus Rhodomyrtus; species Rhodomyrtus psidioides. The sequence goes on from JAILYB010000112.1 coordinate 1,675,495, forward strand.
GAACAAAGAAAATGGTGTATTGAAGCAGAATCTGGTTGATGCGACTGTCAATGGTGGTAGAAACGAAAGTATGAGAGCATCTATAAATAGTACAAATGCTCTCAAGGTTGGTCACTGAACGTAGGTTGGCATTGGAAAGGACGTATTTTTGTCAGAAATGTTTTCTGCTTTTATTCGACAATGTATCATTTTCTTGAATGTTTTCGAGAATAGTTGATACGGTCATTTTGACTTTTCTACTGTGTTTGCATTGCTTTTAACTGACGCAAGTGGTCACTTCAAAGTGCTGTTCTTGGTTCAGTATCAGACCCCTCGTGTCACATTATTGTGTTACATCAGAAATTCTAGCTGTATGGATACTTTATGCAATTGCTCATGTTTGTAGACATGTTCTAATCTTGGATCAGCAGATGCTGACCAGAATGACTCGAGAGCCCGTTCGGGCAACATAACGGCCTTTGGTCACTAACAATTGTTAGATATGTCAAATTAGTGACACGAGAAAAGAGACTCGGGGATTTGCTGAATATTTCTCTTTAGTCGCCTGATTGTGCAATGGCATCTATTTATAATATCACGAGTTTTCCAGTAATCTGAAGCCTGGTCCTACTTAGTTCTAGCTCCCTGAACTGTAAAAGATGCGGAACCACAACCTCGGTGCTGTTAGTATTTACCATCCTTTGTATTGTTAGTATTTCATATAGAGAACACATTTATGAGATGACATTTTTACCATTTTGAAAATGAGCTAAACTAGCTGGCTTCCTTGTCATCTTTTCCTGACCAACGACTTGGTATTGGTCTGCTATATTATTTTATGGCATATATGTTTTACACATCTATAGAAATTCCAGATTGTTTTGCCTGAAGAACATATTCTTAAGATGGCAATGGGGCTGAATATTCTTCGCAATGTTTAGGAGGCTAATGACCAATCACCAAACTGGCAACACAGATTTGCAACACAATTTTGGCTTCATTTATTTCTCGAAAATGAATGATTTGAAAAATATATTACTAAAAAAATCGCTTATATTGCTTAAAAAAATGAATAAATGAAAAACATTTTTATTAACTACAAAAATGATTAAACTGTTGTAAAATATAGCGCTGCAAGTATATAACAGAGAGAACAGAGAGAGCAAGTAGAGAAAGCCAGAGGATAAATCTCTTTATTTCAACTTATCTTTTTGACCAAAACTAAGCTCCTATTTATAGGAGAATAAGGATGCACTTATCATTAATACTAATGTATTGAATTGATACATACATTTGATAGGGAGATGAACATACATTGGATAGGGAGATGAACATACATTGGATATGGAGATGAACTTAGAAATGTACCATAAAAAGTACATTAGATAGGATGAATATAATGAATATTCATTCATGTATTTCAAACATTCATGTATTTCATAACACTCCCCCTTGAATATTCATTGTGTTCATCATATTATGAATGTGCATAGAATGATACCGCCTCATTAAAAACCTTAAGCCGGAAAAATCTAGTGGGACAAAAAACCGGACAAAAGGGAAAAAGAGTACACTGCATAGTTCATAATATCCCCCCCTCAATTAAACCATATAGCCACTGCTGGGGCTAGTCAATCTTGCATCTTATGAACTCGCCGCATACCAATGCCATATACTAATTTTTCAAAAATTGACGTTGGCAATGATTTGGTAAAAAGATATGCAAGATTATTTATGGATTGAATCTGTTTAACATCAACTTGTCGACTTTCTTGGAGTTCGTGAGTATAGAAAAATTTCGGCGAGATATGCTTGGTCCTATCACCTTTGATATATCCTCCCCTAACTTGTGCAATACAAGCAGCATTATCTTCATAAATTATAGTGAAAAAAATTTACAACCGGTGTTAAACAATAAGAATTATGAATATGCGTTATAACGGATGTAGCTACTAGCGATTGCTTAGTAGAACGCCAAGAAATGGCAGTGCCGTTATAACAAAACAAATAACCAGTTTGAGAAGGAGCCTTATGTGGATCAGATTTATATCCAGTATCAGCATATCCAACTAAACCAGATGTAGTGGAATCCTTGGAATAATATAATCCCAAATCTATGGTTCCTCGGAGATAACGAAAAATATGTTTAACTCCATTCCAGTGTCTCCGAGTTGGCTCAGAACTAAAATGTGCCAATAAATTTACCGCGAAAGCGATATCTGGTCTCGTACATTGTGTCAAGTATATTAACGCCCCAATTGTATTGAGATATGGTACTTCAGGACCAACTATCTCTTCATCAGATTCTCTAGGACGAAATGGATCCTTTTTGGGATCTAGAGACCTTACAACCATAGGGGTGCTCAATCGGTGAGACTTGTCCATGTTGAAGCGTTTAAGTAATCTTTCAATATATGCTAATTGATGGACAATTATTCCATTTGCTTTATGCTCAAGCTCTAGACCAAGACAAAGTTTGGTTTTACCCAAGTCTTTAACTTCAAAATCCCTTTTCAAATACTCAGCAGTTTTAGCTAACTCTTCTAAAGTTCCAATTAAATTCATATCGTCGACATAAACTGCTACAATAGCAAATCCGATTTCTGATTTCTTAATAAACACGCATGGCTAGATATGATCATTCTTGTACCCTTCCTTAATTAGGTACTTACTTAGGCGTTGGTACCACATGCGACCGGATTGCTTTAACCCATACAAAGATCTTTGCAACTTTATTGAGAATAAGTTACGGGGAGTGCATGCTTCAGGCATTTTAAATCCCTCAGGAATTTTCATATAAATATCAGAGTCTAATGAGCCATATAGATAAGCCGTCACAATGTCCATAAGACGCATTTCCAATCTTTCAAAGACTGCAAGGCTAATTAGAAAACGAAATGTAATCATATCCATCACAGATGAATATGTCTCATCATAATCAATCCCAGGTCGCTGGGAGAATCCTTGAGCAACGAGTCGGGCTTTATATCTCACAACCTCGTTTTTCTCATTTCGTTTTCGGACAAATACCCATTTATATCCAACAGGCTTTACATTGTCGGGGATTCGAGTTACAGGTCCAAAAACTTGTCGTTTAGCTAGAGAAGCTAATTCGGCCTTAATTGCTTCTTCCCATTTAAGCAAGTCATGCCTTTGGCGGCATTCTATAATAGATTGTGGCTCACAATCATCATCCATAAATTTATGAGCAACTGAGAATGTAAAAACATCATCCATGATGATTTCATTCCGATCCCAAATCTCATTACAATATGTAATGGAATTCTCAGTATTCCCGGGGTTGGTGATCATTTCATGGGTTTGTGCTTCTTCAGGGGCAATAAGCGCTTTGGGAGCAAGCACAATACCGGGCTCTTCTGGAGTGGATTCCTGATTCTTTCCCCTTTCGTTTTCGAGGAACAGTGTCTTTTGATTCTATCGGTCTACCACGCTTCAAATGTGGTGAATTTTGATCCATTTTATCCTGTCCTTCGGGAACAACTATTCTAGCTGGAGCATTTGCAGCTGGACTATGAGACTTTGTTACCTTAGCAGCATCATTAAATGCGTCAGGAAGTCTATTGGCCATAGCCTGTAAATGGATTATACGCTGCACCTCGTTTTCACATTCAGGAGTTCTTGGGTCTAAAATTTTTCTCATTTCAGGAGATAACCTCAACTGATTTCTGCTTTGCAGTCATAGAAGTCGTAGGTGTCCCAATTGATGGAAACACTGTCTCATCGAAATGACAATCCGCGAATCTAACAGTAAAAAGATCACCAGTAGATGATTCCAAGAACCTAATAATGGACGGCGAATCAAACACAACATAAATGCCCAAACGACGTTGGGGACCCATTTTAGTTCTTTTTGGTGGTGCTACAGGCACCTGTACTGCACAACCAAAAGTGCGTAAATGTGAAATATCATGTTCATAACCAAGAACCATTTGAATGGGAGATTGTAAGAGACTAGCAGTGGGGCGTAATCTAATTAAGGCCGCCGCATGCAAAACTGCATGACCACATACTGTGTCGTTGAGATTTGTTCTCAATAATAGAGTGCGGGCAATAATTTGGATGCGTTTAATCAAGGATTCTGTCAATCCTTTTTGAGTATGAACATATGCGACTGGGTGCTCAACCTCGATTCCGAGTGAAGCACAATTTGTATCAAAACTCTTTGATGTAAATTCACCATCATTATCCATCCTTATGCTCTTAATTGGATAATCAGGGAAATGTGCTCGGAGCTTTATAATCTGCGTAAGTAAACGTGCAAATGAAACATTGCGCGTAGATAATAGGCAAACATGGGACCATCTACAGGATGCGTCCACTAGTACCATAAAATATCGAAACGGTCCACTTGGTGGTTGTATTGATCCACAAATATCACCCTGAATTCTTTGCAAAAATAAAGGGGATTCAAGATTAACCTTTGTTAGAGAAGGTTTGATAATGAGTTTTCCTTGTGAACAAGCTTCACAATTATAATCATTTGACAACAAAACCTTTGTATCCTTTAAAGGATGTCCTCTTGTGTTCTGAATTATTCTACGAATAATTGTAGCGCCAGGGTGACCAAGGCGATCATGCCACAATCCAAACTTATCAGGATTTACCAATCTCCAGGACATGGTGGCATAGGTTTCAATGGCCTTAATCATGACATAATACAAACCCGTAGGAGAAGCTTCTAGCTTCTCATGGATGGTCTTCAGGCCCATCTTATAAGAGGTAATGCCGAGAAATTTCTTATTTTGCTCATAAATAGTCTCAATATGGTACCCATTTCGGCGTACATCTTTGAAACTAAGTAGATTCCTTTTTGATCTCCTGCTTAGAAATGCATTCTCATTATGCAAGATGGTGCCATTTGGCAAAATAATTGTGGCATTCCCGAAATCATCAATAATCTTAACAGGACCTGATATTGTATGGACATGTGCTTTACGCAATGTCACACTCGAGAAAAAGTGTCTACTATGAAATATGAAATGTGTTGTTGCACTATCAAGCAAACAAATATCTTCCTTTTTCTCGGTATTTTTCATTTGCATTTATGTTGACAACTTCAGGTGTCAAGTATCATAAATTTTGTATATAAGTTATAGGATCAAATAAAATTTCAAAAATAACAAATATAAGGTTCATAAGCATTCCATTACATAATCATTTTAGAGAATAATAAAAGAGTAATACATTTAAAGAAAAACAACTAGAAAGAAATTATCATAAAACTCGAAGTCTAAGTTGTCATCCACCAGTCTGATGCCTGATCAAAGCAATCAGAGGTCCTCAAAGAAATCAGAGACATCCAAGGATGCATTTGCTGCTTCAGGAGCAAGAGGAGTCCCACCAACAGAGATATTGTTGGCCTCAACAGTGATTATTGCAGTAGGATTAATTTCAATGGCGTGAGATTCACTACGCTTGCCCGTATTTTTTAAAGATGCCTGGTATAGATCAGCAAAGTGCTTTGGCGTACGACAAGTACGTGACCAGTGCCCACCCATGCCACAGCGATGGCAAATACTTTCATTAGTTACCTTCATTGGCTTCTTTTCTTTGTCATGATACGGGTCAAGGTTAGATTTCCTAGGGCGGTTAAAATTCCTGCCACCCCTACCCCTTCGAGGATTATGTCCTTGCCTACGCTTATAGCTCTTAAAATGGCTAGTATTTTTCTCATAGTTGGCATGTGCTTCAGGCAATGCTTTTGAGCCAGTAGGTCTAAGATCATGATTTTGAGTAGCAGTTCATTTGTTTGCTCAGCAATCAGGAGCACAGAAATTAATTCAGAGTATGTGGCAAAATGACGCTGCCGATATTGCTGTTGCAATACAATGTTCGAAGCATGGAAGGTGGAGAAAGTTGTCTCTAATAGCTCCGCATCAGTGAGCTTGACACCGCATAACTCATGTCGAGAAATAATATCAAATAAAGCGGAGTTATAGTCAGGCACTGATTTAAAATCTTGCAGCCTGAGATGCTGCCAGTCATATTGCGCTTTATGGAGGATAACGGTCTTGGTATGATCATACCTATCCTTCAACCTCCTCCACAGGTCTGAGGGTCTCGAATGGATAAATATTGAGTCTGCAGGCTCTCATGCACATGACGACGAATAAAAATCAGTGCATTTGCTCTATCTTTATCATTTGAGGTTCCATCTTTTGTGATTGCATTAGCGAGACCTTGCCCTTGGAGGTGCATTTCCATGTCAAGGCACCAGGACAGATAATTATTTCCACTAACTTTCAGGATGTGGAATTTGGGCTTTTCAATTTTCGCCATAATTTTGTACCAAAATGAATCCTTAAAATAATTAGAAGGATTTCCAAATATCCACCGCCACTTCAGGAGCAGAAGGACACTTTTAGATTTGAAGTTGATTTCAGACCAAAAAGATAATAAAAGATGAAGAATTGATAGAAGAAGATGAAGTATAAGTTGATTAAAGAAAACAAAGAGAACACTTACCTACTTTCTCAGTTGGTAGATCTTCGTGCTGATAACGTGTTGTAAAACATCACGCTGCAAGTATATAAAGAGAGAGCAAGTAGAGAAAGCCAGAGGAGAAATCTCTTTATTTCAACTTATCTTTTTGACCAAAACTAAGCTCCTATTTATAGGAGAATAAGGATGCACTTATCATTAATACTAATATATTGAATTAATACATATATTTGATAGGGAGATGAACATACATTGGATAGGGAGATGAACTTAGAAATGTACCATAAAAGATACATTAGATGGGATGAATATAATGAATATCCATTCATGTATTTCAAACATTCATATATTTCATAACATAAACATGTATTTATTATCGATGATGAAAACAAGTTCCATTAACTAATTATTTAAAGTTGTGCCATCGTTTCTAGAAAAATGTTTTCCAAACCTTTTTTTTTTTTTTGCGAAATAAGCTAAGCCTCTATCTCCGCCGGGTTGCTCAAATACACAAAAAGTAAGAAACTGCGTATGGATATCCACATGTATGTTGTCTAACCAAACCAACTGTGAATACAGCCTTAAAAGTGTGATGTCTTCGGACTCAATAAGAGCGTAACAGAATATACTAAAAAAACAGATGCTCGGAACATATGTCGGTCTTTCTGTTGAACTTTATTTACTTTTGCCAATCCTGTAATCTCATTTGTGAGGAGCCCTCCCCTCCCTTCCCTTGTGAGGAAGTTGGGCGTGAAATGTCAGCTGATCCAGTGTCATGAAGTCCTGCTGGCAAGTGTAACACTTGAACAGGCACGGCTTCCCACTGACTTGCCCTTTCCGCTTCCCTTTTTATTCTTGGGAGGAGGAGGAATGGAGCCCTTCTTGTGGCCTCCCATTTTCCTGTTTAAAATGTAAAACAAAACAACGAGATAGGTTAAAAATCACCCAGAAATACCGACCAATCGCCAGTTCGTAAGAAGATGAAAATAACACGCGAGAATATTCCGAACTCGGACAATCTTGACGAAGAACGACTCGCTCCCCTTCCTTCCGAAACTAAAACTTCTCTCTCAGTCATCCGGAGCTCCAGCTCTAACTCCTCAACCCTCTCTCGATTTGCTTCGCTTTTCTTCGCTCCCTGCTTTCCTTCCTGGCTAAGCCTCCGTCTCTCTCCCTCAGTAATGCATTTCCCTTCCCTATCCCTCCAAATCTCTTACTGGTCCTTGTTGACACCTGATTTTTAATCATCTTTTATTTTGATTTTTACCTTTGAAATTAATTAAAAATAGCAAAAAAGTCATAAAATTACAAAATCAACTTTGGAAGCCTTGGCCCAGCCTTAGGAACCACTTTTGAACAAAAAATATTTTTCGAAATTTTTAATATTTTTTCGAATTTATTTAATTATAAAAATACCCAAAAAATCAGAAAAAATACCATTCGTGGTCAGAAAAATGAAAAAAAAATAGTCAATAATTTTATTTTAATTCCCTCTTCAGGTTGGTCTTTACAAATCTCAAAAATTCGACTTGGGTCACTATGTTGCTTAACAAACATAAACCCGAGTCGAGCCTAAAAATTACCTTTTGAGTCCCCTAATTTTTAATTTCCGCTTTTCATAGGCCATGACATTATAATCTAGAACCTAGAGTGCTATTTGGTCAATTAGGCCTTCAATTTGATCAATTTTGACGAAAAGACCTAATTGCACAAATTTCTTTGCGATTTAGTCCCCGGTTTCGCGAATCTTAAAATTAAATTCGCTCTAGGGACACCCATGAAAATAAAACACCCCTACCCTATAGTTTTCGTCATGACGAATCCATTGGTGGCCTCCATTTGGACTGATTTGGTCGTTTGGGCCCTCGATTAGGCGAAAATCAATTTCGGATCCTAGGCGTAATTTGGGGTTTTTATAAAATTCCAGTTCAATTATTCGCGAAAACACTCATTTTTGATGGAAAACGTGCCAAGGAATCTGATTTTAGCATCAATTTCGGGAAAAACGATCAATTTAGGGCTCAATTGGGCAAAATTTGATGACTGGATCGGTCGGGTCGGCCCCGACCCGACCCGACCGAGCCGGGTCTGCAACCAACGTTGTAGACCTGCTGTTCTTCCTCACGTACACAGTGAGCAGGGGACAAAAAATGCAGAGGAGGCAGCGTCGAGCGAGAGGGAGCGACCAAGACTGAAGGAAGCAGGCGCTTTTTCAGAGCAGGACGAGGTGCGTGATCGTCCTCGATCGCGGACAACCCTCGGCTATAAGGTCGGAGAGAGAGAAAGAGGGGAAAGGGGGGTTTTTACGGTTTCAAAAAATTTGGGAGAGAGAGAGCGAGATCCGAGAAAAACCGAGAGAGGGATGTCGCGACCCTCTTGAGGTTGTCGGGCTCTCGAGGGCTAATGGGCCGTCCTGTCTGGTCGGACGCGGGCCTCTCCCAAGGCCCATTACCCAAATCGCAACGGAGGTATGCGTGATCGACTTTCAATGTGGTCTAGTGACATGTGCTAAGTGTGCATGCCATGGAGTCGCCACCAATCATTTTTTTAGGATATGATTGGACCACCCAATCGAATAGTTGGGAGTTTCTATTCAATTCTGCGAGAACCAGAGAAATGGTTTCGGGGACTTAGTTACATCAACTGTCAGAGTTGACGCCCTTTCGGTACCTAAGTTGACTGAATTTTCTAGCCTGAGATTCATGCGGATGAGTAAGGTATGAACCCTAAATCTAGAAATTCATGTAGATAAGAGTGATTATCCTAGCAATCACAATCAGTAATAAAATGCCCAACTCAAGGAATCTAGATATGCAAATAAATCACATGGCATTCCTAGTAAGGTCCTATTTATCAATCACAGCTCAAGAATGATTTAGCTGTCCTAGCCATTCTACACACGATCTAACCTAAGAAAAGCATTAGGAAGCATCGAAGGAGTTCGAGAGTACTCACATGGGATTCGCCGTGCCCTGGTTTGGTCTTGGACGAGCTATCGAGCTCATGCCGACCCGATTATATTTGGGGATCTACTCGGCGTTTTACACCATGAAATCATGTGAAACAAAAACGAAAATATTCAGCAATGGGCATTTATTGTAGATGGTGGTCGATCTAATTGGACGTCAAGACTAAAAAAGATGTAGAAATTTACAAATTAAAATACTCGAATGACATTTTTTTTGCCAAATTCAACTCTATGCGTCGTGAAGAAACACATGCAATTGAACTTGAATTTTGACTATTTATGAGTTCAAAATGTAAAAGAAATTAAAATAAAAATATTGACTATTTTTCTATATTTTTACGACATCGAACGCTATTTTTCTTCATTTTTCATGTATTTTTCTATTTTTGGAAAATATTAAAAAATATTTAAAAATATGAAAAATTATTTTTTTTTTTATCAAAAATGGTTCATTTAGCTTGGTCAAGGCTACCAAAGATGATTTTTTAATTTTTTTTTAACTTTTTATAGATTTTTTATGAATTTTTTAAAAATAAACTATGAAAGACTGATCAAAAATCAGGTGTCAACAAGGGAGAGCATGGCCGAGGGTTCTCTGCGAGTCTTCCAAGCTTCAGGAACCCGGAGCACCGTCGCCGAAGCCCCGAGCCGCCGGCGAACCGAAGCAAGGTCGGTACCCCCCATTCCCCTGTTCATCCCCTGTTTGTTTTTGCTACTGTGGGTTTGGCTCGGTTTGACTTTTTGGTCAAACCGAGCCAAACCGAACCTATACCGATGCCATGTCGAGTTTTCCTAATGATGCCTGAATGTTATTTGCATTCGGTTTAGCTCGTGTGACCCTCGGCGTCCGCTTGAATGTCTGTGTTAACACGCACACAACCTGTTCGACGAAATGTGTTCCGGTGCTTTATATACATTAGCCTTCGGCCGAGTTGTCCCCTAGCTCTATCCGTGATATTTTCGTTTAGGAATCAACCCATAATCGACTCTAAGCCTTCTATGCTCTCTGTTTTGCATCGATCCGCGCCGGAAACGGTGGTTGGAGCTCCCCGGGCCCAAACCCGAGCCGAGAGCTCGGTCCGGCGTAGGTGGAGGTCGCCGACCCCTAGGCGACCTCAGGTAAGCCTCTTAGCCTTGGTATAGTACTCTGTGAACAGCTGAAAGCGAGTTTGAAACAAATTTTTTTTTTTCCGGAAAACGCCTCGTCGGAACCGAATCGGTGGGGGCTCGTTTTGCCGATTTCCGGCGGCTTAGTGGCTATGAATCTTGATGTATGTTGGTGTGGTTTGCTTAAGGGGTTGAATGCCGCGAAAATGAGCGAAAAATATGCAGGTTCGGGCTCGGTCCCGATTTTCCGGCGAGGATTCCGGCGAACTTGTCGGAAAAATCACTGTTCCGGCAAGTCGCCGGTCATCCTCTCCGGCGGACCATTGACCAGTCAACGATAGTTGACTGGTCAAAGGTGACGTGGCGCCACGTAGGCGGCCACGTCAGCCGCGGCGGGTCCGCGGCGAAAAAAAAAACAAAAAAACCCTAGATCGGACGGTGAGCGAGGTGCCACGTGTCGCGATCTAGGAATTTTCGAAAATAAATAAATGATTTTATAATAATAAATAATATTTTCGAAAATTCAAAAAAAAAACCTAGATCGGACGGCCGTGGGGGTGCCACGTGTCGCGATCCGAAGCTTTCGAAAAAAAAAACTAGATCAGACGGATGTGGACGTGCCACGTGTCGCGGTCTGACGCTCCCAAGGTCAAATAGATCGGACGGGTGGGATTGTGACACGTGTCGCGATCCAGCATTTTCAAGATTAAATTAATCCGGCGGCTAGGGTAGTGCCACGTGGCAAGGCGGGGACCGTCCAATTGGTTTTAATTTTCAAAAAAATTCGGATAAATTAGAAAATGGTTTAAAATAATAAAAAAATAGAAAAAATTTGAAAAAATCAAAAACGGCGTCGTTTAGACCGGCTCCGACCCGTAGGGTCGGGCCGGGCGCCCGAGAGGCGCGGGCCGGGTTTGACCCGGTCTGGAAAATATTTTTTTAATATAATATAAAAAAAATTCAAAAAAAATTTAAAAAATCGAAAATTCAATAAAAAAAAATAGAAAATCATTAAAAAATAATAAAAAATTCTAAAAAATTCTTAAAAAATTCCAAAAATAGGAAAAAGTCACAATCAACTGGCTATGACCTATTTTGGGTTTTCCAAACCCCAATCTTTCCAAAAATGACGATTTTGCCCTTTAGGCAAATCGTTTCTCAAAAATCAAAGAAATTCAGAAAATTCCCGAAAAATTACAGAAAATAGGAAATGGTCACAATCAACTGACCATGTCCTATTTTGGGTCGTTTGAAACCCGACCGCTTCCAAAATGACGATTTTTCCCTTTAGGCAAATCGTCTCCCAAAAAAATTGAAGAATTCCAGAAAATTCCAGAAAATAGGAAATAGTCACAATCAACTGGCCATGGCCTATTTTGGGTCTTTTGAAACCTGACCCCTTCCAAAATGACGATTTTGCCCTTTTGGCAGATCGTCTCCCAAAAATTCCAAGAAAATTCCAAAAAATCCAGAAAATAGAAAATGGCCACAATCAACTGGCCATGACCTATTTCAGGTCTTCCAAGCCCTAATCTTTCCAAAATGACGATTTTGCCCTTTTGGCAAATCGTCTTCCCAAGAAATTCAAAAAAAGCCAAAAAAAAAATTTCAGAAAATATGAAGTGACCACAATCAACTGGCCATAACCTGTTTTGAGTCTTCCAAACCCCAATCTTTCCGAAAATGATGATTTTGCCCTTTAGGCAAATCGTCTTCCAAAAATTGAAGAAATTCATAAAATTCCAGAAAAATTCCAGAAAATAGGAAATGGCCACAATCAACTGGCCATGACCTATTTTCGGTCTTCTGAAACCCGACCTTTTTCAAAAATGACGATTTTGCCCTTTAGGCAAATCGTCTCCAAAAAATCAAGAAAATTCGGAAAAATTTCAAAAAAATCCCAGAAGATAGGAAATGGCCACAATCAACTGGCCATGATCTATTTCTGGTCTTCTGAGTCTTGATCCTTTCAAAAATGACGATTCTGACTTTTTGGCATATCGTTCCTCAAGAAACCCTGAAAATTCCAAAAAATCCAGGAAATGGGAAATGACCACAACCAACTGGTCAAGACCTATCTTTGGTCTTTCGAATCCCGATCTTTTCAAAAAATGACGATTTTGCCCTTTAGGGAAATCGTTTCTCGAGAAATCCCGAAAAATTCAAGAAAAATCTCCAAAATAGGAAATGGCCAAGATCAACTGGCCATGACCTATTCTGTTTATTTCAACTCTCAAACCTCCCTAAAATTGACGATTTCGCCCTTCGAGCAAATCGTCCCTAAATCTTCTCAGTCTACCCTTGGTCCTAAATCACACATTCCCTAAGCCCTTAAGGCTATACTAGGAGGCCCTTGATTTGACTTGATGTGCATTGACGTGGTTCATTTATGCACTTGATTGCGCTTTCCTTATATTGATTGTGATTTGATAGGACTAGCCTTCCAATCTGCATGAAACCCCTTGAATCAAACTTACCTCACCCAAAAATTGCGCCTGTATGAAATCTTAGTTAGGAAAATCATTCGCGTTAGGTACCGAAAGGGCGTTGGTAATGACACCAACGTAACCAAGTCCCCGAACCCTAAATCTCTGGTTCCGCAGGACTGATCGATCTCTCCCAATCGATTAGTGAGGTTTCCGGTCCACCTTCCAAGAAGGACCGGTGGCGACTCCAAATGCATGCACACATAGCACATGCCACCACGACCACACCAAGGTCGAATGCGATCGACTCTTATCGTCGAAACCCCCGCATAAAAATTTACTCCCGTTGCGATTTGGTATGGGCCTGGGAGGGTCCGCGTCGAGAAAGCCCGCGATCTACATTTCAGAGTGGGGGCCCAATTCGACAATCCATTAGCCCGTTACCGTAAACGAATTTCGGGTCGCGACAGTCCTAGCCCGAAACCTTGATGGAAATGCATTCCTCCCGCCTTCGCCGTCGCGCCGCCTCCCCCCAATCGCTCAAACCCCCTCCTCTCCCTCCTCCTACGGTCGTCCCTCACCGTCCGGTCCTTCGCCGGGCGGTGGCAATCCCTCCGCTCCAAGTTCACCTCCCTACACTCCTCCCTTTCCTCGGTCTCATCCTCCCCGCACTGGTCCGACTACCCCCTCCGCCAGCTAAAGATGAACAACTACCTCCTGCAGTTCACCGTCGAACCAAGCCTCGTTTTCTTCACAGAAATGAAGACGACGATCGAAAATAGCATCTTCGACGGGAGATAAAAATAAGGCTACGTACCTTAGCTAACAAGGTTGAGCGCCCGGACGTCTTCACTCAACGTTCTGAGAGTGAAATCCTGGAAAGCGTTTGGCGAAGAAGAAGACGGTGAAGAGAGAGAGAGACGGGGAGTGAGCGAGCGCGATGGAGGGAATGAGATGTGACGTGAGCCTCCGCGGATGGACGAAGTGACAGCGGGGCATACTTTTTGCAAAAAACGGTTTTGGTCGCCTTTGCCCTGACACAATATTTTCTCCCCTCGCCACTGCCCTAAAGGAAGTTACCAAACCGCCCTTTGCTCTGACACAATATTTTCTCCCCTCGCCACTGCCCTAAAGGAAGTTACCAAATATGTCCCTACTCAACGCTAGTCGCCAGCACTAACGTGACGCTTAGTTTGGTCTTGGCTTGGGGAAATTCGCAGTAATTTTCACCTCTAAAATTTTCTGATTTTACAAGATATTCTCCTCAAACTTGATATTCAATTTCAGTCCTGCCACGATTTTTTTTATCTAATAAGAAATTCACTTACTTTAATTCTAATATTAAATTTTCCCTCATTCACCGCCATAAAAAAAATAAAAAAATGCACACTACTTTATCCAAAATTATCAACAAAGTCACTTAACTACTCTCCTTCGAGTCAAAAGATAGATTACTAAACGCATCCTATTATACCGGTCACGGAGCGCTCATAGTGACTAATTGAGTTGAAAATCAAGAGGTCGTATGATTGAATTCTACTTAAGGGGATTGCTAAGAGAGCTCATTCGAGCAATATTAGAACTAGAACATCATTGTTAGATAGCAAGGGTATATTGGTCATTTATGGGTATTTACCCTAGCTTGTATAAATACTCATATCTTCTTTTAATAAAGAGTAACTTATTCCAAATCACATGGTATCAGAGCTAGGTTAGGATCTAAACCTAGCCACCTCCACAAATCAGCACCCACCCACCGCCGGCAACCTTCATCCACCGTCGCCCGAGGGCAGGCGACCTCCTTTCGTCGTCGCCCAGCCACCCACGAGAGTCTGGGGCCTCCTTTCATCGTCGCCCAGGGCCACGAGAGCCTCCTTTCGTCGTCGCACAGGGCCGCGAGGGTCGCACAGCTCCCGCGACCTCCGGCGACTTCCATCTGCTGTCGCCTAGGGCCGGCGACCCCAGATCCAGCATGCCCGAGGCCAGGCGACCTCCACCTTGAGTCGCCAGGGCAAAGAGCTGCTGATCGAGGGTCGCGCACCAGAGTCGGGAGCTTCTAGCCACTCTGTCCAGGTTCGTACATCCATAGTTATCTGATTCTGGGTCGACCAGCTCTGGTTGATCTCCTACGACCACTGTCCAGGGAAATTCTGAGTCGGCACATCTGTTCTAGTATGTTTTGGTGAGGTGTGTCGATTTTCTTTGCTGTTCTTTGCTGCGAATGAATGTTGCTGGTGATTGTTGTTGGATTGTGGGACTGAATGGATTGTTGTTGGATTGTGGGACTGAGTGGAGGCGATGTTGTGAATTTAGAGCGACTAAATTAGTGTCGCTATTGAGTTTGATGATTAATGTTCTCTTTGTGGGATTGATGATGATATTGTGAGTTGGCTGATTGTGGTTGAAGTATTGTTAGTGGTGTGGCTGCAGGGATTTAGCTGGCTGGCTATTGGTTTGGCGAGTTGAAGTGTGTTGGTTTGGCTGGCTAGAGATTGATAATAGTTTAGAATAAGTATTTTATTATGGCAGATAAAAAGAAAGAAGAAGTAGTTACTGAAGTCATAGCTGCACCATCTGGACGTCTGTCAGAGGAGAAATTAGCTGGGGTCTCCAATTTTCAACATTGGAAGAGAGTTATTGCGGTAGCGTTGACAGGGAGAGAAATTCAACACCATTTGACAGGTGCAAGAACTGATGCTGATACTAGATGGAATACAATGGAGGCCAGAATACTTAATCAGATGTGGAATTGTATGGAATCTCATGTGGCTGCGTTGGTTTCACATGTTACCACTGTTAAGGAGTTATGGGATTATTTGAATGTTCTCTATTCTGAAGAGAATAATTTATCGAGGATATATGATGTTTCTCAAGAGTTCTTTAGAGTCGATAGAAAAGGTCGTCCTCTTAATCAATTCTTTGCCGATTTCAGGCAAATGTATGAGGAAATCAATCTTATTTTGCTGATTACCACTGATGTTAGAAAGATGCAAGAGCAGCGAGAACAGTTAGCTGTTATGTGTTTTTTGGGCGCATTAGGACCAGAGTTTGGTGCAGCTCGATCACAAATTCTTGGAGGAGAAACTGTCGCTTCTTTGAATGAGACTTTCGCTCGTGTCTCCAGGATTTCACGTGACTCATCTCGAGGTATATCTTCCACGAGTCATAGTTATGCCTTGGCTGTACAAGGGAATCGAGGTGGTAGTCGGGGTCGTGGTGGAGGTCGTACTGGTCGTGGATTTAGTAGTGGTGGCATTGGTCGTGGATTTAGTCGGGGACAGTTGCAGTCTTATGGTAGTACCTTGGATGATACCAATGGTAATACTACAGTCACACGGACTTGCCATTATTGTGGTGTAACTGGACATATTCAGCGCTTCTGCTATAAACTTCATGGCAGGCCTTCTCATTTGGCCACTGCAAATGTCGCTACTGTAGTAGATCCTGTCATTCCTTCTGAGTCATTTGAGGGTGGACAATTGATTCGAATGTCAGAGGATGAACTTGCTCGGTACAATCAGTTTAAGATATCTCAGCCAATTTCCTCCTCCATAGCTACTTTTGCTCAGACAGGTAACGCAACGGCATGTCTCTCATCTTCCTCTCACTCTTGGATCATTGATTCAGGAGCTACAGATCATATGACTGGGTCTTCAGGTATCTTTTCTAACTTTCATGAGTCTGTATCCACTATTACTTTAGCTGATGGTTCCTTATCAACGGTCAAAGGAATAGGCACAGTCCCCTTGACATCCTCCATGTCTTTGTCTTCTGTCATGTATCTTCCAAATTTTCCATCCAACCTTTTATCTGTGAGCTATCTTACAAAAGAGTATAACTGTTCAGTAACCTTTTATCCTGATTCTTGTGTTTTTCAGGATTTGAAGACGAAGAAGACGATTGGTAGAGGACACATGATGGGGGGCTATATGTGCTTGACAATACTCCTAGCATGACTTGTTTGGCAGCTTCTTCCCATCAAGTTCATTGTCGTTTAGGCCATCCCTCTTTAGGAAGTTTGAAGATGTTAGATTCTAGTTTTCAGTCTTTATCTCGCCTTGAGTGTGAGTCGTGTCAGTTTGGTAAACTTCATCGTACTAGTTATAGTCCAAGAGTCAATAAACAGGCTTCTCAGCCTTTTGCATTAGTTCATTCCGATGTTTGGGGTCCATGTCCTACTATTTCAAAGTTGGGCTTCATGTACTTTGTTACTTTTGTAGACGACTATTCAAGAACCATTTGGCTATATTTAATGAAAAGTCGTTCCGATTTATTTTCTATCTTTTGTGCATTTATTAACGAAGTACATACTCAATTTTCTACTTCTGTTCGTGTTCTTCAAAGTGATAATGCTCAAGAGTACTTTTCCACATCTTTCACTGAATTTATGTCTCAAAAGGGCATTCTTCATCAATCTTCATGTTTATATACTCCACAGCAGAATGGTATCGCTGAACGCAAGAATCGTCATTTGTTAGAAGTTACCCGTTCTTTGATGTTTGAGATGAAGATCGATAAATCCTTTTGGGCTGATGCTGTTATGACTGCATGTTTTCTCATCAATCGCATGACATCCTCTGTCCTTAAGGGTGCTATTCCCCACTCTCTTCTTTTTCCTTCTGATCCTTTATTTCATTTGCCACCACGCATAATTGGTTGTGTTTGTTATATTCGTGATCATCGCCCATTCATGACACCAAGTAGGGTGGATCCTCTTGTTGCGCAGATCAGAAATGATCTTCATATGGCGGTCCGAAATGGGAAAAATAGTCAAAAAAGTAAAAAAATTTCACATTTTTTGTCAATTCAGTCGTATTTTTTTTTTTATTGAAAGTCATAAATCTTTTAAGTTTACTAATTTCTTCTTAAACCTTTTCATCTTTTGCCGATTCAGTCATTTTAGCCGAAAATCCTTGAAGTGGATGTTGGCGTCCTACGCGACAATCAACATTGCCCGCTCACACCTGGACTATTTTAAATAATTTCAAATAATTTTTGAATTTCTTTTTTATTTATTTTTTCCTTTTTGTTTTTTCTTGGTTCAAAGGCCGGCTCCCCCTGCCTGCAGGGTTCGGCAAACCTTGCCCAAGGGTCGGTCACCCCCGTGGGCTCTAAACCTAGAAAGACAAAAAAAAATGGAAAAAATTAAAATAATAACAATATTATTAAAATATTATTATAATTTGTCCTCACTAGCGGTGCCTCGTAGGATGGTGAGTATCTACGTCGGCGATTTTCAGTCAATATTACTAAACCGGCAAAAGGTAAAAAGGCATGAGACTAAATCGGTAAACTTAAAAGACTTATAAAGACTTATGACTGAATCGGAAAAAGTACGAAAAAATTTAGAACTTTTTGACAATTTTCTTATTCGAAATATCGTAGAAAGTTTGCGCCTGTCCTTTCGTTCCCATCCATGGCTAGGGACAGCCATGGGCAAGATCGATTGCCCAGACTCGGAGGAGGACCACGATAGCTTTTTGGCTCTTCTTTTACAACGTCAGAGGCATCCCTTTCCATCTTCTGCAAATTCGTAAATAATACTAGATAAAAGGCAAGTTAACAACTATTATATTTGCCTATATTATATCAAAGACAAATTGCTATATAATAGTACCCCGTAGGTGAGTACTCAAATGCTGAACCAAAGCAAGGTTTTTGGCTGCTCATCACAAATGATTGGGATATTATGACGGTAACAAAGGGCATGTTTGATTCAGTATTTGGTCAAATGACTTTGAGTAAATGCAAATACCTTTGAGGCAAAGGCGTTTTCTAAAATACAAGTAGTGTTTGGCAAAGTATTTTTTAAAAATGCATTTGAAAGCAATTTTGATGTAAATGCCGTTTGGTGAAAAATATACTTTGTAAAGTATTTTTATTTTTTATAAAAAAAAAAGTGGCGGCGAGTGATCGTTGACGGTGATGGGCGGTAGCTGCGGCCGGCGGCGGCGACCGACTGTGGCGGCTGTTGACGATCGGCGGCAACCGGCGAAGGACAACGGCGGCGGCGACCGGCGATTGGGGCCAGCGGCGGTGGCGGCGACCGACGAAGGACGACGGCGGCGGCAACTGGCGACGTTTTACCTGCGGTGGGGAAACCGACGATCAGCGGAGGGGAGGCGACGGCGGTGGCGACCGGCGGAGGGGCGGCGACCGATGGCTAGAGGCGATTGTCGCGACCCATCCGAAGCGGACGCGGCTAATGGATTACCGATCGCGGGCCCTTCCACGCACCAGGGTGCGGATCGCGGGCTTTAGATCGGCGCGGGCCCTCCTAGGCCCATACCAAATCGCGGCGGGAGTATTTTTTTTTGGGATTCGGCGATAAGAGCCGATCGATTTCGACCTTAGTGTGGTCGTGATGGCATGTGCAACTTGTGCATGCATTTGGAGTCGCCACCGGTCTTTCTTGGAGGGTAGACCGGAAACCTTACTAACCGATTGGGAGAGATCGGTCAGTTCTGCGGAACCAGAGATTTTGGGCTCGGGGACTTGGTTACGCTGGTGTCATTACCAACGCCCTTTCGGTACCTAACGCGAGTGATTTTCCTAGCTAAGAGTTCATGCAGGCGCAATTTTAGGTGAGATAGGCTTGATTCAGGGTTTCATGCAGATTGAAAGACTATTCCTATCAACCGCAATCAAATGCATAAATAAATCATATCAATGCATATCAATTCAGATCAATGGCTTCCTAGTATAGCCATAAGGGCTTAGGTAAGGTATGATTTCGAACCGGGGGTAAAATGGGGAGATTTGGAGGCGATTTAGCCCGAAGGGAAAAATCGTCAATTTTTTGAAGACTTGGATATCGAATTACCCAAAATGTTCCATAGCCAGTTGATTGTGGCCATTTCCCATTTTTGAGAATTTTTTTGGAATTTCTTGATTTTTCTTCAATTTTTGGAAGACAATTCGCCCAAAGGGCTAAATCGTCATTTTAAGAAGGGTCGGGGTTCAAAACACCCGGAATGAGTCTTGGCCAGTTGATTGTGGCCATTTCCTATTTTTTGGGATTTTCCTGGATTTTTTTTAGAATTTTTTTGGAAGACGGTTTGCCGGAAGGGCAAAACCGTCATTTTTGGAAAGATCGGGGGTCGAAAGACCCGGAACAGGTCATGGCCAATTGAATGTGGCCATTTCCTATTTTCTGGAATTTTTTAGAATTTTTTTGGAAGACGGTTTGCCGGAAAGGCAAAACCGTCATTTTTGGAAAGATCGGGGGTCGAAAGACCCGGAACAGGTCATGGCCAATTGAATGTGGCCATTTCCTATTTTCTGGAATTATTTAGAATTTTTCTGAATTTTCCGAATTTTTTTGAATTTTTATTTTTTATTGATTTTTTTTAATTTTTATTATTTTCTGAATTTTGTTTATAATAAAATTTTCCGGGCTGGGTCAGACCCGGCCCACGCCCCTCGGGCGCCCGGCCCAACCCCACGGCCGAAACCGGCCTCGAAGAAACGACGCCGTTTCGCCATTTTTTTATTTTTTTAATCAATTTTTGATTTTTTTATTCATTTTCTATAATTATCCGAAAATCCCCGGATCGGACGGTCCTCCTTGTGCCACGTGGCCTCCTCTGGCGCGTCCGTTCTTCGGTCAGATCGGACGCTCCTCAGAGTGCCACTTGGCGCGATGCCAACCGTCTGATCAAAGTATTTTATTATTTTCGAAAATCATTTATTAATTTTGAAAATCTTTTAAATTTTCCAAAAATCCCAGATCGCGACACGTGGCGAAGCCACGGCCGTCCGATCTGGGCGGTTTATTTTCAGGCCGCGGCCCCCACCCGGCTGATGTGGCTGCTGACGTGGCAAGCCACGTCAGCCGCTGACTCTTTGACCGAGTCCCAGACCGCCGGAGAAGACGACCGACGCCGGCGATTCTCGCCGGCGCCTCGCCGGAGCCGCCAAACCGACGTAAAAACGTCGATTTCCAAGCGCGAATTCAAACCTAATCGAACCCTCATTAACTCCGGATCAACAATCAACAAAAACATGGTACGAACCACGTCGGGAAATGGCCGGCCGAAGCTTCGACCGAACCGGCTCCGGCGAAGATAATGCAAATTTTTTTTTTTTTGCTCGAAGCTTGGTTTCGTTCTACCTCCTGGCATCCAATGATGGTTTATAAACTTACCTAAGTTTGTTCGAGGCTCGGTGACCACCGTGAACCTCCCCGTCGAGCTCCCGATCCAATCCGCGGCCGGCGAAGCTCCGGGCTCGGTTTCGCCAAATTTTAATGCACAAAGAAAGGGAAGTCGAGCTTAGAGTTGATTCTAGGGGATGTTTAAGGCAAGATATACACAAAATGAGGTCCCGGGAGACCCAACCGAGAATCAAAAGTTCAAACGCTCATTTAGGCATTTTGTCGAACAGTCGTCGTGCGTTAAAAAAATGGAGATTGGGGAGAAAAACCGACCTGGTTCGGACCCGTCGACGGCGACCGAAGCTTCCCTGAGGTACTGTGAGGTGCGGGGGAGTTTCGTCTTGCTCCGGCTTCACCCGAAAATCTCTCTCTCTCCCTCGGTCTCTCCCCTCTCTCTCTCGGCTTCGCCCTCCCATTGACCCCCAGAATCCTCCATGGCCGACCGCCCTTTTCCTCCTTTTTCGCCTCAAAAGCATGCCCATCGACCACTTGCCAATGTCTCCCACGTTCGGTCGCCCTTTTTGCTTAGAAAAATTCTCCGGCTCCACCTCCCCTGCTCCCCCTGCTTTCGGCCGGTGGGTCTGCGACTTAGTCGCAGACCCGGTCGGACCGGGTCGGGTCGGGCTTGACCCGACCGGCCCGGTTCGACCAATTTCGCCCAATTGGGTCCCAAATGGACCCATTTTCATGAAATTGATGGCGAAATTGGACTCCTTGACATGTTTTCCATCAAATATGGGTATTTTCGTGAATCAATTGGTTGAAATTTAATGAAAACCCCAAATTACCCTTAGGATCCGAAATTGATTTTTGCTTAATCGAGGGTCTAAACGACTAAATTAGTCAAAATTGAGGCCACCAATGGATTCATCATGATGAAAAACATAGGGTAGAGGTGTTTAATTTCAATGTGTATGCCCGTATGAAATTTAATTTCAAGAATTGCGAAACCGGGGACTAAATTGAAAAATTTTTATGCAATTAAGCCCTTTTAGTTAAAATTGATCAAATTGGAGGGCAAATTGACCTAATTGCACTTCAAGACTTTAGAATCCAATGTCATAGCTTATAAATAGTGGGAATTAAAAATTAAAAGACTCGAAAAGGATTTTTTTGGCTCGGTTCGGGTTTATGTTTGTTAAGGAACATAGTGACCCGAGCCGAATTTTCAAGATTTAAGGTGACACACTTGAAGAGGAAATTAAAAAAAAAATATTGAATATTTTTTTGTATTTTTCTGACCACGAATGTTATTTTTATAATTTTTTGGGTATTTTTAATAATTAAATAAATTCGAAACATATTAAAAAATACCAAAAATATTTTTTTGTTCAAAATTGGTTCCTAAGGCCAGGCCAAGGCTTCCAAAGTTGATTTTGTGATTTTATGAACTTTTTTGATATTTTTAATTAATTTTAAAGAATAAAAATCACAATAATAGATGGTCAAAAATCAGGTGTTAACAGCGATCAGTGATCGGCGGCGGCGACCAGCGGCGGCGGTGGCGACGACCTGCGGTCGCAGGCGGCAAGTGAATGTGACAAAAAAAATTAGTTGCATTTGAGATGCAACTTCCCAAAGTACCTCCAAAGGTACTTTATCCTAAAGGCCTTTAGAGAGCATTTGAGATGCAATATCATCTGCCCAAAGTGAGCCAAAAAATGAACCAAACAGCATTTGCATTTGGCCAAGGGACTTTAGAGCCCAATGTTCATCTCAAATGCTGAACCAAACAGGCCCAATGTTCATGATTCTCTGCAATTAACCAAGAAATATTTGCCTACCTGTTCTAGGTTTAGTTGATGCAAACTAAAGGCGCGTGTTTGTCGTAGCAATCAAAGATAATTACCAAAGTCGGATTAAAGACAATGTAACTTGGATTTACCGTTCGAAATCACGAGCTGATTATCGGAGATGCTAAAAGAAAAGAATTTTTTGCTTTTTTCGTATCCTTGATGTTCATCTCTTTGATACCCATATGATCTATCTTGTGTAACTTTTTTGCTTTTTTCAATTTACATGTTAATTCTTTCTTTTGGCCCCTTTAATATGTGGATGAGGATTAATTGGAAATTTAAAAGTGAGAGTGTTTACTTAGATATATAGATGTTTACTTGCTATAACAGATTGAGGGGCTTTGCACATTGGCGTAGGTCTCTGCAGAAAGATGGAAAAGGACGCCTCGGACGTGTAAAACAAAAGCAAAAGAGCTGCCCTAATCCTCCTCCCCGGGGCAATCGATCTTGCCCTTGGCTTGTGATATCCCATGGAAGGGAAGGACAGAGGCAAACCTTCTACGACATTTCGGAGGGCCGCCGCCATACGAAGATCATTCCCGATCTGCGCGACAAGTTGATCTGCCCTATTTCGAGTCACGAATGGTTGTTCACGGAAGATCAAGATTCCGACGATTGCTGCCTTTGGAATCCCGCTTCTCTGGAGAAAATCCAGCTCCCCCCTTTGGAAGACCTTGCGTGCTCTTTTTGTTTCTTGTCTTCTTCGCCAAGCAATCCTCAATCGTATGTTCTGGTCGTTGATCGGCAAGAGGACTTCATTGGATATTGCAAACCCGGTGAGGATGCATTCAAGAAGCACAAGGTCGAACTTAAAATCATGTCTGCCGCGATGTTCAAAGGGGAAGTTTTCTTGCTGTCGAATTATTGCGAACTGGCTATTGTCGATGTAGAGAACTCAAAGCTGCGAGTACGTGCATTGGGGAACAAGGATGTTAATCGTTCAAATCCGGAAGGCATACTGGCGTGTTGCGATTACTTAGTCCCATCCGTCGAAGACTTGTTATTTGCGGAAGAGATGATAGTATTGGCCCTCCCGAGAGGGAAAATCTACAGGTTCAAGGTCTTCCGGATGAATTTTGCAGAAGGGACATGTGAGGAACTGAAAAGCATCGGTGGCCGAACAATATTTCTTTCGGCTCAAGGAGGAATTTCTTGCTCTTCGAAAGACACAAGAGTTAAGGAAAATGCCATATACTTTGTGGAGCATGGTAATGGTCATATTCGCATGTATGATCTGGAGGATCAGAGCATCTCAAAGGTTTCGCCTTGCTCAAATATCAATTACCGTTCATCCTCTTTACATTGGATCATGTTGTAGGACGTACAAAACCAATGCTACCAAATATAATCGTCATTTTACTAGCGTTTAAATTTGCGTTTATTTACTGAAAGAATTTACGCTGAATGTTTCTTGCCCTGAAACGGTTGGGAAGTCTACTTTAATCTATCCTTCCAATCTCCCACTAAAAAGTATTTTCGATTTTACTTGTTCTGCCGCTCTCCTTTGGATCTACCCTCACTTCGATTCAAAATCAAAAGGGAAGTCCAGAAGATAGGATCCCTTGGCGTAAGTGGCTTCGAATTTTGTACGACAGTCGTATTGATGTCCTTTCAAGTTTGTGTCGTTGGCAGTTGGAGCAAATAGGGATCCTTTTGAAAAGTGATTTAGATATGTCTGCTTGTAATGCTGATCATTTGAACTAACTGTTTTATTTTCTTGTTCTCCTGCTCCCTAGAACGTGTTTAAGCTTACAGGATCACGTCGAGCTGTGGATTGACATTATGCCAATAACCTTTGTATTTAGGCTACGAATGGAATTTGGCTGCATTTGTGTGGGATCAATTTGATTAGGCCATTCAAGAAGGGTTATGGCGTGCCTTAGAGGTCCTCCAAAGGTTGCTCAAGTTTCACCAGATGAGTCCCATTCACGTTAGCAATCCTTATGTCACGTGGGTTTTACCTGAAGTTAACATTACCAATTTCAGATAAATTGAGCCGAGCTTTGTCCATGCAAGAAGTCGGGTTCTTTTGATTCAAAAGAACCGACAATGAAGGCAACCTCTCGCGGCTCAACCAGGGAGACACTATGGAATGTTCATGTCGTCGAATGAGACTGATTAGGAAAATCTCTATTGGCTCCGTTCGTTCAAGTCAATCGTATTCAGTGCGTCGCAAAACTTACCCTCAGTCTGGATTGAGTTCTTACATAGGAATTTAACAGATTTAGACAACCACGAGAGAAAAAAAGATAGGTTTAAAGGGATTGAGTTGTAACGTTGATTGAATGCTAGCGAAGGATAACAGATGAGAACATATATTATAACATACGTTAATGTATTTTTAAACCGATATAAAATTAGAGTATATGTGAGAAAGAATAATAAATCTACTAAGTAATATACAGATCCCTCCTAATTTAAAAATATTTAGAGGGATTTAAGATGCATAATATTGAGCGGACCAATTCATGCCAGATCTTGCCTAATCCCTTCTGAATCTGTTCCATCTCTTTTCCTCTGTCCATATATGCTCTCTCTTCCCTCTTCAATCCTGTTCCTCATTTTGACCCAAAAAAAAAAAATTTCCTATTCCTCAGCGATTCTAAATAGCTAAATTTCTTCACATGAGGGCCCGGCCTGACCCGATTAGATCCTCATTTTCGTCGTCGTCGTCGTCGTCGTCGTCATCGTGAAAAACGATGTAAAGGCACGGAGAAGCAGAAACCGTATCGGATGACTTGTCTGTCTTTTTGTCTCAATCCCCTACTTCTATGCTTTGCTTAATAAACCCACGTTGGTCTCTCGTCAGGACAGCCGATTCACATCGTCTATCCCATCTCGGTACATTTCGTTTCGGTGCCTCCCCCATTCCCATCTCTTTACTTTCCTGCGTCTCATAACTGACAACTAACAATTCCAGCCGTCTCTGCTTCAAGCGCCCGCTTCTTTGACCACTGACGACGACGACGACGGTGGGGAAGACAAAGCAGACCGGACAGCGCCCGCGGAGTTAATTTCTATTTTCACGAACCTTGAGGTGGTGAAAAAACGCATGCTGTGCTATTATTATCAGATGGCATGGGGAAGAGCACCGCCATCTCTAATGGCGAATTCGTGGGTCGTCGCGAGAGCAGAGCAACGCTCCATGGCTCCTCCTCCAGATCTCCCCTTTGACCGTACCCTGTTGGGGGGCGGGTCTCTCTCCGCCTCTCGCCGCCGCGATCTCCCTTCGTCGTCAATCCTCGAGGTTGGTCTCTCTGTTAACGCGCGCGCGAAGGTTTGGATTTTTGTTCGTTTCTCCTCTATAATGGAGTCGATTGATGAACGTTGAAAGTATGCGGGTGATGATCGGGTGTGTTTTGTGGACAGGTGCTAATGGTAAGACCTGGAAGGAGTGGAAGAAACTGTTGCCTTATCTCAGGTCTCGCTTCGGTGAACATTGTAACGTGAGTCCTTGAAACGTTGCCAATCTTCAAATGTCATTGAATAGCTTTTACTTTAGATCTTGCAAGGGGCCTTATTCAGCTCAACCTTGTCTGAACCCACATGAGTGGGTGGGTGCTACTCGCTTCTTGAAAAGATGGTGGGAGATGGGTTTGGAGTACTTCATTGTATGAGACTTATACTAGGGAGAGCAATTGGCTAGATTCTAATCATGTCTTGCTGTATGCTGCTTCCGCTTGCCATGTCTGAGCTGCAGTATCATGTATGTTTGGTCTCAATTACCAAAGACTACTTGGCCTATTTGACGGTTTTCCCTCTCTCAGTTATAATGTTCCTTCTCTTCTGGATGTAATTGCATCTAGATTCTTTTCTTGAAACATGGAAAGATCTGTCCCTCCTATGTCTAAGTTGTTGATTCCATGTTAGGGCAGTATTTCTCAATTCAAACAAGCTATGTCACTAAGTGTGGTATTCTTTTGTTGAATCCGCAGATATGTGAATCTTTCACCTCTGGTCCTTCTCATGCGACTGACATAACGAGGGAGGTAGGCATCTCGACCCTAAAAAGCCAGTCAACTTGGATGCATATTCACTTTATGAACCATCAGTTTGATGCTGTATCAACATTATGTAGTCTATACGAGAGGGTGCTGATGCCGTAATTGCAGTTGGAGGCGACGGAACTCTTCATGAGGTGGGATGCCAGTAGCCTTGTCCACGTCCATAATTTGTAATTCTGTTTCTTATTACATATGAAATCCTGTCACCTAGTGTCCTGGTAAC
Organism: Rhodomyrtus psidioides; assembly: GCA_021437785.1. Lineage (NCBI taxonomy): Eukaryota > Viridiplantae > Streptophyta > Magnoliopsida > Myrtales > Myrtaceae > Rhodomyrtus > Rhodomyrtus psidioides. Next base: position 1,702,615 of record JAILYB010000112.1, read on the forward strand.
ACGAGACTAATTGCAGTGGACTAGAGTAGGTGACATGTGTACTCATGCTGGAAGTTATATATACGAGTCTTTTCGCATATAGTGTTGCAGATGTAAGGATTCGCGACTGCCAAGGTAGCTTGGATAGAAGACATTTTTCATGGGTTTTTATGTATTGGTGTTGTAATTACTGTTAGTATTATTGTGGTGGGTAGTTGGAGGACTAGGGCTGGCTACTATGTGATTTTGAAGCTCAAATGATCAATTTATTAGGTGACACGCTTTTTATAAACACATCAATGTTGTTTCCTTTTGTAACATGAGGTAGAAAAACAAATTCTGGTCACTGCCCAACAGGCCATTATAGGGTTATAGAAAGCCTCCAAAGTGATTGGTTCCTGTACATTCATTCTTATAACTTAATTGTACAATGAGAAGGTAGTCAATGGCTTCTTTTGGGCTGGAAAAGCTATCACCAATCATGATACAGCGACTTGCTCCACTGCTCTTGGTGTAAGTGTTTCCCATGAACTTCTGTAGACGTGTGATTTGCTCTTCTCGACTGTATGTAACTGTTCCTGAGACGGCTATTAAGGTGTTTTATTCATGCAGCTAACTCCCTTGGGCACAGGCTCTGATTTCGCAAGAACATTTGGCTGGTTAGTTCTTCATGATCATATTTGCTATTACTTGAGATTAAGGAAGAGCTTTTTTAATTGCTTAATAGTAGTTCAAGTAGATGTTATGGCTGGCACTTGTTTTTCTCAGGAAAAATGATCCTCATGATGCTGTTGACCGCATAGTCAAAGGTTATTCATTAAGCTTCCATTTCTTATGTTTTTCCAACATATGAAGCTTTGGCTAAAAATGTATTTGGGACATATCAAAAATCGGTACCTTCCTCTGAATGTTGATTTATTTTGTAGGATACATTTTCTCTTTGTTCGCTATGTGATTGATTCATTTTGCAGGGCAAAGATCACTAATAGATATTGGTGTCATTGGGGGAGAAAATGAAGAGCTTCATTACTTTTTGAATGTTGCGGACATTCATTTGTAAGGTTAACTTGAAACTTTTGGTGTGGACTATGACAGTGCATGCTGTACGGCGAATTTACTCATTGCCACACCTAATTTAAAATTTACAGGAGTGCAAAAGCTGGTTACTATGCTTCCAGATAGAAGCGATTTAGAAACTTATGTTATGTCTTTGGTGCATTGCAAGCCTTTATCAGGCGCCGTAACCAAGATTTACGAATCAAGGTTATTGTCTCTGAAAATCTATGAGAATCTCTTAATCTACTCTTCATCTCGAATCATAATTTTGTGAAGCATTTTAATCTTATTGGATGTCTTTCCAGTTTGCTTGATCTTGGAACTCAATGTCGTAGTCGGCTGTATATTTAGGTGAATGACGGTGAATGGGAAACCTATCCTCAAGTGACCGCGCTCTGTATAGGTAATGCCAAATTCTTTGGTGGTGGCATGAAGATTACACCAAATGCTGATCCTTGCAGTGGAAATTTCGAGGTGAAGTCTCCAAAGACCTTGCGCGCCCGAATGATCTTCTGTATACTTTTTTTTTTTTTGCCTTTTGCTCCTGTGTCAACTTCGACATGATCTGTATCTTCCTTGCAGGTTGTGATTCTTCAGGATTTCAAGTGGTATGACTTCATCTTTAAACTGCATAAGCTCTACAACGGGACACATTATCCGTAAATAATGTGTCTTCAAGAAGGTAAAGATACTTCCACAGGTTATTCCTCATGTTTACATTCATCAGCATAAGAAAAGGAGAAACTGCTCTTGTTTTTTCCTTTTCTGAAGTCTGAAATGAAACATCGGGTAAGGGAAGCCATAATACCCTCAGGCATTTGGATTTGGGGCACTAGCAGTTTTCTATAGAATTGTTTTCTTCTCTCGGACTTTGTAATTTGATGGTGTCATTCTTTTCCTCCTCTCTGTTTCAAATCCAGCGTGCACTCGATCGAAGTAGAAGAAATATCAGGCACTGGCAGCATATTTGTCCAGTCAGATGGGGAACATTGGGGGTTCCTACCGCGGAAATTTCGTGTTTTACCTTCTGCTATAGAGATGATTTGCTGAAGTGGCGTCGTTACAAAACCGAATCAGGTCAAATAATTTTCTTGATTGCACACGAGGGTGACAAATTTTGACCGAGAACTCCTTTTTGGTCCGTTAATGGCAGACGCAAAATAAATGCAAGGGAAGACCGGAGCAGAGCTTTCTGGATTGAGGGATCAACTCATTGCCGAAGCATATCGCTGTCTCTGCTTTTGCCGGATGTGTGCGATACGTTCATCTCGCAGGTTGTAGCCATAGTTCTTTTCTGTTGATCTCTTTCACCTTGTGTTAGACTCTAGAGTTGGAGAAAGGGGCATGAGTATGATCTGATGCCAGATAAAGAACAATTTTGAACGGATTTTGTCTTTTGCTCCTCATTTTCAGAGTCCCCTAATGAATGGTGTCCACCTTTTGCTGATCCTCTGTTTTCTGACCTGAAATCATGCGTGTGGAAGAACCTCCCTCCTCCCCAGTCACAATCGTTCTTCAATGCTTGTGAATTTTCAAATGCTTTCACAGAAATCGGGAGAAAAAAAAAAGGTGTTTTGCTGAATGTAATTTGGAATATTTTGATGAGCATCAAGGCTTCTTTCTTTCTGTCTTTCTTTTTGACGTTAGTGAACTCCTTTCGAAATTTGTTGACTTGGCTGCTCTCTCTCTCTCTCTCTCTCTCTCTCCTCCCAAATCATCTTTTTGATCTTCCACTTGAACCCTTCCAAATTCAAACCGAAACACACAAAATCTTACTTTAAAATAATATCACTGGTGGTGCACATGTCACATGTGCAGCAAACATTCTATGATTGAGCGACGTATCATGGCTCCTTGTCGGTCGTGGTGGATTTACAGTCTTATTTTTTATTTGTTATTTTCTCCATGTTTGCAACTCTCAGTCATTTACGGCTTTCTTCTTCTCGAGCAGGGTCATATTTCTAGGCTGAACAAAGAAAATGGTGTATTGAAGCAGAATCTGGATGCGACTGTCAATGGTGGTAGAAACGAAAGTATGAGGGCATCTATAAATAGTACAAATGCTCTCAAGGTTGGTCACTGAACGTAGGTTGGCATTGGAAAGGACGTATTTTTGTCAGAAATGTTTTTTGCTTTTATTCGACAATGTATCATTTTCTTGAATGTTTTCGAGAATAGTTGATACGGTCATTTTGACTATTCTACTGTGTTTGCATTGCTTTTAACTGGCGCAAGTGGTCACTTCAAAGTGCTGTTCTTTGTTCAGTATCAGACCCCTCGTGTCACATTATTGTATTACATCAGAAATTCTAGCTGTATGGATACTTTATGCAATTGCTTATGTTTATAGACATGTTCTAATCTTGGATCAGCAGATGTTGACCAGAATGACTCGAGAGCCCGTTCGGGCAACATAACGGCCTTTGGTCACTAACAATTGTTAGATATGTGAAATTAGTGAGTGACGCGAGAAAAGAGACTCGGGGATTTGCTGGATATTTTTCTTTAGTCGCCTAATTGTGCTATGGCATCTATTTATAATATCACGAGCTTTCAAGTAATTTGAAGTCTGGTCCTACTTAGTTCTAGCTCCCTGAACTGTAAAAGATGCGGAACCACAACCTCGGTACTGCTAGTATTTACCATCCTTTGTATTGTTAGTATTTCATATAGAGAACACATTTATGAGATGACATTTTTACCATTTTGAAAATGAGCTAAACTAGCTGGCTTCCTTGTCATCTTTTCCTGACCAACGACTTGGTATTGGTCTGCTATATTATTTTCTGGCATAGATGTTTTACACATCTATAGAAATTCCAGATTGTTTTGCCTGAAGAACATATTCTTAAGATGGCAATGGGGCTGAATATTCTTCGCAATGTTTAGGAGGCTAATGACCAATCACCAAACAGGCAACACAGATTTGCGACACAATTTTGGCTTCATTTATTTTTTGAAAATGAATGATTTGGAAAATATATTACTAAAAAAAATCGCCTATATTGCTTACAAAAAAAATGAATAAACGGAAAACATTTTTATTAGCTACAAAAATGATTAAACTGTTATGAAATACATGAATGTTTGAAATACATGAATGAATATTTGAAAGCGGCAGAGAAGAGGTAGAGAGGAGAGAGTGACGTTAGAGAGAACGTGAGGAGAAGACCGTGTAAACCCTACGTTGGGTACACGTCTTGTATTTATAATAAATAATATATCATAATAAACACAATAAATAAAATAATATAAAAAAAGTAAAAGCCCACGTGTCTTAACACTCCCCCTCAAGCTGGAACATAGATATACATCATGCCCAGCTTGTTACAAATAAACTCTATCCTCTTCCCAGTAGTAGATTTTGTAAGGACGTATGCAAGTTAATCACTGGTCCGAACATATCCGAACTCGATGACATTCCTGAGCAAAGCATCTCTGACAAAATGACAATCAACTTCAATATGTTTAGTCCTCTCATGAAAAACTGGATTATATCTAATATGTAGGCTGACTGATTATCACACCATAATTTTGAAGGACAATCAATGGAATAACCTATTTCCGTCAAAAGCTTTTGCAACCACATAATCTCGGCAGTTGTACTTGCCATTGAGCGATACTCTGCTTCGCAACTAGATCGGGCAACCACATCTTGCTTTTTACTCTTCCACGAGACAAGATTACCACCCATAAATATAGTGAAACCAGATGTAGATCGCCTATCAGCGGGAGATCCTGCCCAATCCGCATCACAAAATGCTTCGATGCGAGAATGTCCATGATTTTGATAGATAACACCCTTGCCAGGGTCCTTCTTCAAATACTTTACAATCCGCAGAGCAGCTTCCCAGTGAGGAACACGAGGGTCAGCCATAAACTGACTAACAACACTAACTGGAAAGGCAACATCATGTCTGGTCATAGTGAGATAATTGAGTTGCCCCACTAATCTACGATATCTCTCAGGCTCTGGAATCGAGGGCCCTTCTCGTGGCATGAGCTTATCACCAAGAATCATAGGAGACTCACAATATTTTGCCCCAGAAAGTCCCGTATCCTGCAATAAATCTAAAACATATTTCCTTTGAGACAGAAAACTACCATTCTTACATTTAGAAACCTCAATGCCAAGAAAGTATCCCAGAGGACCAAGATCCTTGGTCTGAAACTGACTGTGCAAGAACTCCTTGAGCCTAGAAATGCCTGCCGAGTCACTGCCAGTGATCACAATATCATCTACATATACAATCACGTAGATACAACCTACATGAGAAGTATGCTTCATGCCAAAATCTCGTACAACAGCCGTAGTAAATCTGTCAAACCATGCACGAGGTGACTGCTTGAGACCATATAAGGAGCGACGAAAACGACAGACCTTATGAGACTCCCCCTGAGCAACAAACCCAGGAGGTTACTCCATATACACCTCTTCGTCAAGATAGCCATTCAAGAAAGCATTCTTGGCATCAAGCTAATGGAGGATCCAATCACGGGATGCTGCCAAAGAAATAAATAATCGAACGGATGCCATTTTAGCCACCGGAGAAAAGGTCTCAAAATAATCAATGCCATATTGTTGAGCATATCATTTAGCAACAAGACGAGCCTTCAAGCGAGCAAGCGAGCCATCTGGGTTAACCTTGACAGTATAAACCCTTTTACAACCAATAGCCTGCTTACCTGTGGGAAGAGAAACAAGTTCCCAGGTCTCATTCTGGACCAAGGCCTACATCTCATCCACCATAGCAGCACGCCAACCAGAATGAGACAAGGCATCAGAAACTGACCGTGGAACAGAGATGGAGTCCAGAGTGGCAATCAACGCTTGTGTCTGAACAGATAAACCCTTATAAGAGTCTGTATAAACAGGTCTATCACGGCAGGCACGAATACCTTTACGGAGAGCAATAGGCTCATCAGCTGAAGGGACATCCGATACCAATGGAGAGGTATCCAATGGAGCTGGCTCTAGCAAAGATGCATTCAGAGGAGGATCCAATGATTCATCAGAAGGCACATTGGACGGGGTCGAAGAAATCACAGGAGCCGGTTGCATATTGGCTGTAGGCGTGGATGGTGTCTCAGAGGTGGAACCGGACAAAGGAAGATGGACCTGGACATCCTCCAAGAAAGGAGATGGAGAATCATCCTTGGTGCCATAGGACTGAGACTCATGGAAGGTAACATCTGCAGAGACAACATAGCGACCCAAATCTAGAGAAAAACAGCGCTAACCTTTCTGATGACGAGAATAGCCTAGAAAAATACAACGAAGAGACTTAAGGTCGAGTTTAGAAACTTTAGGTCTCGTAGCACGAACGAAACACACACACCCAAATATCTTAGGAAAGAGAGGAAACAGAGATTTACTAGGGAACAACACACGAAAAGGGATTTCTCCTTTGAGAATAACAGAATGAAGACGATTGATAAGATAAAAAGCGGTCAAAACTGCATCCGCCCAGAATGACTGATGAACATTATGCTGGAACAAGAGAACACGAGCAACCTCTAACAGATGCCTATTCTTGGGTTCTACTACACCATTCTGTTGCGGTGTATCAGGGCAAGAAGTTTGATGAATAACACCATTGCAGGAAAGAAATGATTGGAATTGAGAGGATAAATATTCCCGACCATTATCACTGTGCAAACATTTAATAGAAGTAGAGAATTGAGTTTGAACTTCAGCATAAAATTCACAAAAAATTTGGAACACCTCAGAATGATTTTTCATTAAATAGACCCACGTCATCCGTGAATGGTCATCAACAAAGGTTACACAATATCTGAAGCCAAGCTTTGACACGACAGGACAAGGACCCCATACGTCTGAATGGACTAACTCAAATGGAGTTGACACTCTTTTATTGACTCTAGGAAAATAAGGCACACGATGGTGCTTAGCAAACTGACACGACTCACATTCAAATGAGACATTCTTAAATTGAGGATATAGCTTTTGGAGGGTAGTAGGAGCTGGATAGCCGAGACGACAGTGAATCTCGTATGGACTAAAGGATGTGGCGGAGTAGGCAACTGACGGTGGTGTAGCTTCAATAATATAGATTCCTCCTTCGACCCTTCCTCTACCAATGGCCTTCCTCGTCAAAAGATCCTGAAAAATACAACCATCAGGGAAAAATGAGACTGAACAATTTAACTGTTTTGTGATCTGACTAACCGATAGTAGATTAAAGGGTGAACTCGGAACATAAAGCACAGAAGACAATGTTAAATCTGATGTAAGACAGGAAGTCCCACTTCCCTTTACAATTGTTGAAGAGCCATCCACCACAGTAATAACACTAACATGTGATGAAGAGGAATAGGTTGTAAGATTACCTATCATCCCTGTTAGGTGATCTGAAGCACCAGAATCAACAACCCATTTGCCACGAGACATGGAAACGCATGCCGTATGATTACCTGTTTGTGCATATGTAGCTGTAGAAGCTTGCCCCTCTATCTGAAATTGAGTATATCGTGAAAATTCCTCATCAGTCATCTCAATCATTCTCCTCCCAGCAATAGGAGATGACTCTTGGATCTCAGAAGATGTAGGTATTGAGGTATTAGCCACCTTGTTACTACTCGGATAACCGTGCAACTTATAAAAGTTGCTCATTAGATGACCGGGAATACCACAATGATGGAAAATACGCTGGTCTTTATTACCAACACGGCCTCTACGGCCACCGCGGCCTCAACGGCCCCCACGACCACCGCGTGATGCACCACTTCCAAAAGAAGAGAACAAGGCAGACTTGTCAATAGATTCTTGTTGCACAGACGGAGTATGAGCTCCAATGGTAACACTACTTAACCGATTATAGACTTTGGGAATAGACATGAGAACCCTCTCAGAGAGGATTTGATTTTTAATCGACTCAAGTCCAGGATGAAGACCCGACAAGAAACACATAACACCGAGTTGCTCCCTCTGTGCAATCATCTCTGTAGGACTAGTTGGAATCAGCCACAACAAATCAAGTTCATCAAACAGGGCCCGAAACTCTGTATAAAACTCTTGAATAGACTGCTCCTCCTGATTAAGTTGAAATAATTTCTTCAACACATCACACATGCTAGATTTGTTGTTGGTGTTTGAATATAACATAGTCAAACGATTCCACACATCTTGAATCGTTGGACAATTAGCAATCATAACCTTAACTTTGCGATCCATAGAATTTAAGAGAAGTCCGAAGATACGGTTCTCTTCAATCTCCCAATTCAAATAATTAGGATCGGTAAACTCAGGAGGCAAATCAATTAAGTATTTAGCCTTACCCATACCTTTTAAACATACGAGAATAGTCTTTCGCCAAATCTGAAAATTTGGGGCTCCTTCCAATTTTTCATCTGACAGTCTCGTTGGGAAAGATACGACACCATCGGTATTGTCGGAGCCTCCAGAGCCTGTTTTAAATCCACCACCCATGTTCACCTCCTTTTGTGGATCATCTCCTGCCATTGTCGTTGCAAAAGAAAGGAGACACTTGCTAGGTCTCTACACAAAAAATCCGGCACCTCCGGACCGGAGCAAGAAGATAACAACACCAGCATTTCAAGACTGAAAGCAGAAAATCAGCCTACACCGCTGGGTAGGTTGCGACAGGAGACGATGTAGAAAAACACAGAACCTCAGCCTCGACAGGAATCGGGGGGCTTAAAATCCATGCTTTTGTGTACCCATTATGGAAGAAAAGAGAAAAAACAAAAGAAGAAGGAGAAGAAAGTGAGGGCCGATCAAAACAAGGGATGTAACAAAACCTTGCTTTGATACCATGAAAGCGGCAGAGAAGAGGTAGAGGGGAGAGAATGACGTTAGAGAGAACGTGAGGAGAAAACCGTGTAAACCCTACATTGGGTACACGTCTTTATTTATAATAAATAATATCTCATAATAAACACAATAAATAAAATAACATAAAGAAAGTAAAAGCCCACGTGACTTAACAATATTCATTATATTCATCATATCTAATGTACCTTTTATGGTACATTTCTAAGTTCATCTCCCTATCCAATGAATGTTCATCTCCCCATCAAATGTATGTATTAATTCAATACATTAGTAGTAATGATAAGTGCATCATTATTCTCCTATAAATAGGAGCTTAGTTTTTGGTCATAAGAAAGAAGTTGAAATAAAGAGATTTCTCCTCTAGCTTTATCTACTTGATCTCTCTGTTCTCTCTGTTATATACTTGCAGCGCGATATTTTACAACACGTTATCAGCACAAAGATCTACCAACTGAGAAAATAGGTAAGTGTTCTCTTTGTTTTTCTTTAATCAACTTATACTTCATCTTCTTCTATCAATTCTTCATCTTTTATTATCTTTTTGGTTTGAAACCAACTTTAAATCAAAAAATGTCCTTTTGCTCCTGAAGTGGCGGTGAATATTTGGAAATCCTTCTAATTATTTTAAGGATTCATTTTGGTACAGAATTATGGCAAATATTGAAAAGCCCAAATTCCACATCCTGAAAGTGAGTGAAAATAATTATCTGTCCTAGTGCCTTGACATGGAAATGCACCTCCAAGGGCAAGGTCTCGATAATGCAATCACAGAAGATGGAACCTCAAATGATAAAGATAGAGCACATTCACTAATTTTTATTCGTCGCCATGTGCATGAGAACCTACAGACTCAATATTTATCCGTTCGAGACCCTCAGACCCTGTGGAGGAGGTTGAAGGATAGGTATGATCATACCAAGACTGTTATCCTCCCTAAAGCGCAGTATGACTGGCAGCATCTCAGGCTGCAAGATTTTAAATCAGTGTCTCACTATAACTCCGCTTCATTTGATATTATTTCTCGACTTGAGTTATACGGTGTCAAGCTCACCGATGCGGAGTTATTAGAGAAAACTTTCTCCACCTTCCATGCTTCGAACATTGTATTGCAACAGCAATATCGGCAGCGTCATTTTGCCACATACTCTGAATTAATTTCTGTGCTCCTGACTGCTGAGCAAACAAATGAACTGCTGCTAAAAAATCATGATCTTAGACCTGCTGGCTCAAAATCATTGCCTGAAGCACATGCCAACTATGAGAAAAATACTAGCCATTTTAAGAGCTATAAGCGCAGGCAAGGACATAATCCTCGAAGGGGTAGGGGTGGCAGGAATTTTAACCCCCCTAGGAAATCCAACATTGGCCCGTATCATAACAAAGAAAAGAAGCCAATGAAGGTAACTAATGAAAGTATTTGCCATCGATGTGGCATGGGTGGCCACTGGTCACGTACTTGTCGTATGCCAAAGCACTTTGCTGATCTATACCAGGCATCTTTAAAAAAATACGGGCAAGCGTAGTGAATCTCACGCCATTGAAATTAATCCTACTGCAATAACCACTGTTGAGGCCAACAATATCTCTGTTGGTGGGACTCCTCTTGCTCCTGAAGCAGCAAATGTGTTGTAATACTAACGCGGAAATAACCAGGATCTTGCAAATACGTCAATGCAAAAGCTAGAGAAAATAACGAGGAACGATAAAGGACACCAGATATAACGTGGTTCGGTCCGAATGTCAGTACCTACATCCACGGGGAGAGCCAGCAAGAACAATCCACTATATCGGAGAATCGGATTTACAATCGCTCAATACGCTCGTGTTTCCCACACCTAGATTATACCCAAACCCAAGTGTTTACAATAAACAACTCTATTGGATAAATAAAATAATAAACTCACGAAGCGCAAAACACCGTGTCGAGGAAATCCTCCGCGCGCGACCCTTTTTCGTTCGCGTCGTTCAGCCCATGGAGGCTACTGTACAGCCTCTGCTTTTCTTCCTTTTTGCGGCGCCTGTGTCTCGGCTTCGGCTTGGGAACAGAAGACCACTAAAGTCTACCTCCCCTTTATACTCGTACGGAGGCTGCCAGAATGAAAAGCAAACCCTTGCTTTCGCTTTTCATTCTTTTTTTTTCTTGCATAAAAGACTTCTTTACCCCCATATAATATATTATATTGAGAAGTCCCTTATTTTGTCATGTTGTGCAATGTAGCTCAATATCTTCTTGCTTCAAACCGCAACAGAAGATGCCCTTTTTTTTTTCTTTTGTGCGATCACCCTTCCATATTTATCCAATCAAATTAGATCCGGAAGTGATTCAAATACGAGACATAATCTAACAATTCTCCACCTTGGCTCGATGTTTGAAACCAATTCATAGTGCTCATCATCCATGCTGCTCTCCCATCGCCCCGAAAGGCGATCACTCTCGACAGACGCCAATAGTGCTCAAGCAGAGCTTGAGCTTCGCCAAAGGAACAGACTTAGTCATCATATCCGCAGGATTCTCCGCTGTCGCTATCTTTTTCACAACAACCTTACCCTTCGCTAAGATATCTCGGATGAAGTGGTACCTGATATTGATATGCTTCGTCCGCTCGTGATAAACTGGATTATATGCCAAAAATATCGCACCTTGGTTGTCACAGTGTATATCAACACTTTTTTGATCCAACCCAAAGTCCAAAAGCAAACCCTGTAACCATATCGCCTCTTTCGCTACAAAGGTCAGTGCCATGTACTCCGCCTCAGTCGACGACAAGGCTACGTGGTCCTGTAAGGACGCCTTCCAACTAACCGCACCACCTGCAAGCGTAAATACGTACCTTGCTAAATACCTGCACTCATCCAAGTCACCTGTATGATCAGAATCCACAAAACCTGTGGCTTCACTGCCATTACTGTTCCTCTTGTATACTATACCAACGTCTGTTGTCCCCTTCAAATATCTGAGGATCCATTTCACAGCTTCCCAATGAGTTTTACCAGGAAGCTTCATAAAACGACTAACTACACTGACAGCTTGTGAAATATCAGGCCTAGTGCATACCATAGCATACATAATACTACCCACTGCACTAGAATATGGAACACGGGGCATATGCTCATCCTCATCCTCAGTCTGCGGTGATAAATTAACTGAAAGTTTAAAGTGCTTCGCTAATGGTGTACTCACAGATTTCGCTGACTGCATATTAAAACGTGCTACAATCTTCTTAATATATTTCTTTTGAGACAGACGTAAAAATCTAGCAGTCCTGTCACGCAAAATCTCCATACCCAAAATTTTCTTTCCAGCACCTAAATCTTTCATCTCAAACTTGGCACTCAATTGCCTTTTCAGCACATCAATATCAGACATATTCTTAGCTGCTATCAGTATATCATCAACATATAACAACAGATATATCAAATACCCATCATCCAGTCTCCTAAAATAAACACAGCTATCCATCTGACTCTTAGAATAGTCCTGACTAGCCATGAAAGCATCAAAGCGCTTATACCATTGCCTAGGAGACTGTTTCAGCCCATATAAAGATTTCTTTAACAAGCAAACATGATCTTCCTTACCCGGAATAGCAAATCTCTCTGGCTGCCTCATGTAAATCTGCTCCTCCAACTCACTATGAAGAAACATTGTCTTTACATCAAGCTGCTCCAACTCGAGATCATGTGCAGCAACTAAGACAAGTAAAATACGAATAGAAGTATGCCTTACCACAGGAGAAAACACTTCATTGTAGTCAATGCCCTCCCGCTGTGTAAACCCCTTCGCCACAAGTCTCGCCTTATACCTCGCTGCCTCGACACCAGGAATGCCCTCTTTCCGTTTGTAGACCTATTTGCTTCCAACAACCTTCTGGCTCTTGGGTACTTTAACTAGCTCCCATGTCTGATTCCGATGGAGTGATTCCATCTCTTCACTCATAACCCCTAGCCACTGCGATGACTCAGAACTAGCCATCGCCTCAGAGTAAGACGAAGGCTCATCTGTCTCCACCTCATTACCTACAGTCAAAGCATAAGCAATATCTGTATAACCATAACGTACCGGTGGTTTTATTTTCCTTCGCTGTCTACCCTCAACTAGAGTTTGCTGTGGCTGTACTGGTTGTTCACTATCACCGACTTCAGGAATTGCGGCCTCATCTGCAGTCTCAACATCTGTTACCTCCGAGGTCTCCGGAGTCTCCACCTGAAACTCCACCTCACTACTGACACCTTGATCTGTCTGCCCTGCTGGTAGTGTCTCAGGACTCCTCTGTCGAAGCATTGCAGTCTCGTCGAAGATCACGTCTCTACTGATTAGAAAATCGGGTGATCTGGGATCAGTGCACCACAGCCGGTAGCCTTTCACCCCATGTGCATAACCCAGAAATATGCACTTCTTCGACCTCGGCTCAAGCTTACCATCACTAGCATGAGCATACGCAGGACATCCGAATACTCGTAATCCGGAGTAATCAACAATTTTCCCCGACCATACTTCCTCTGGAGTCTTCCACTCAATAGCAGATGATGGAGATCTATTAATCATGTAACAGGCCATGTTCACTGCTTCAGCCCAAAATTCCTTGCCAATTCCAGCATGTGATAACATGCTCCAAGCCCGCTCAAGTAGAGTTCTGTTCTTCCGTTCTGCCACGCCATTCTGCTGTGGTGTCCCAAGTACTGTACGGTGTCTAACAATACCTTCTCTCTCGCAGAACTCGGTAAAATCTTTACCACAGAACTCCATGTCGTTATCGGTTCTCAGGCACTTGATTTGCTTATCTGACTGCTTCTCAATCAATGCCTTAAATTTCTTGAACCGATCAAACACATCAGATTTGTGCTTCAGAAAGTATACCCATACCTTCCTGGAATAATCGTCGATAAAAGTCAGCATATAACGGGCACCTCCTTTCGAAGGAACCGGAGACGGGCCCCAGACATCTGAATGAATATACTCAACCGGTTGCTTGGTCGAATGAATACCTGTAGTAAACTTAATCCTGCGCTGCTTCCCAAAGATACAGTGCTCACATAAGTCTAACTTACTTGTCTTCTGACCCTTTAACAACCCCTATCACTCAGCATCGTCATACCTGCCTTACTCATGTGCCCTAAACGCATATGCCATAAACGAGTCAAGTCAGAATCTGACTCACCTGATGAAACTGCAGCAGCTCCTGTCACGGTCTCTCCCAGTAGATGATAGAGAGAATTCGCTTTCTTCCCTTTCATCACTGTCATGGCACCTCGAGAGATCTTCAGCACTCCACCTTCAGCGGTGTACTTACACCCGATATCATCGAGTGTCCCCAGAGAAATAAGGTTCTTCTTGAGCTCCGGTACATGCCTCACGTCTGTCAATGTGCGAACTACACCATCGTGCATCTGAATTCGAACTGTCCCTATCCCCACAACCTTGCAAGCTGCGTTATTCCCCAATAGAACTCTACCACCATCTGCAGTCTGGTAAGTAGTAAACCAGTTCCTATGAGGCGTCATATGATAAGAACACCCCGAATCTAGCACCCATTCGTTTCTTGACAAACATGTAGTCACACATAAAACAGCCTCTGCATCACTAGTGCTCTCCTCAGCAATATTCGCCACACTGACTGTGGCCTTCTGCTTATCACCTCTATTTCTCAACTTAGGACAATCTCTCCTGATGTGCCCTTCCTCATGACATTCAAAGCACTTCACGCGCCCCTTGGATTTTCTATGGCGTGATTTAGACCTACTTTTACCTCTGCTGCTACTAGACCCTCGCTGCTGCTCTCTACCCCGAATCACTAGTCCATGCGCTACATCCTGCGCCAGACTGTCATCTCGCAACTTTATCTGCCACTCTTTAGAAAACAAAGCGGACTTTACCTCCTCTGAGGTAATCGAAGTACGCCCCTGCAATAGAGAGTCAGTAAAGTGCTCCCATGACTCTGGTAAAGAAGCCAACAACATCATGCCCTGCTCTTCATCTTCAAGAATCTTACCGACATTCTTCAAATCCATCATGAGTTTATTAAATTCATCTAGGTGGGTTCTGATAGACGTACCTTCAATATATCTAAACTGGAACATCCTCTTCAACATGTACAAGCGATTGTTCAAACCCTTCTTTACATAGAGCGACAGAAGCTTTGCCCACAATGCTGCGGTATCCTTCTCCTCGCCTACCTCTATTAGCACTCCATCCGATAAATTCAACAGGATTTGACTCCTAGCTTTCCTCATCA
Source organism: Rhodomyrtus psidioides (assembly GCA_021437785.1). Lineage (NCBI taxonomy): Eukaryota > Viridiplantae > Streptophyta > Magnoliopsida > Myrtales > Myrtaceae > Rhodomyrtus > Rhodomyrtus psidioides. The sequence goes on from JAILYB010000112.1 coordinate 1,717,699, forward strand.
ACACATCCTTATCAGCATCTTTCATTAATGCAGGCAACTTAGCTTTGCCCTCCAATGCTTCTGCCAAACCTAGAGTTGTCAATAATGCCTCCATCTTGAGGCTCCACAACCCAAAGTTGTTCCTCCCGTTAAACTTCTCAATTTCAGCTTTCACCACAGTCATAATTGCAGCAACATAATTCCAGATAATAACCAGACAAGCAAAAGCCCCAAATCACAATCTAGAAATCTGACCCAAGCTCTGATACCAATTGTTGTAATACTAACGCGGAAATAACCAGGATCTTGCAAATACGTCAATGCAAAAGCCAGAGAAAATAACGAGGAACGATAAAGGACACTAGATATAACGTGGTTCGGTCCGAATGTCGGTACCTACATCCACGGGGAGAGCCAGCAAGAACATTCCACTATATCGGAGAATCGGATTTACAATCGCTCAATACGCTCGTGTTTCCCACACCTAGATTATACCCAAACCCAAGTGTTTACAATAAACAACTCTATTGGATAAATAAAATAATAAACTCACGAAGCGCAAAACACCGTGTCGAGGAAATCCTCCACGCGCGACCCTTTTTCGTTCGCGTCGTTCAGCCCGTGGAGGATACTGTACAGCCTCTGCTTTTCTTCCTTTTTGCGGCGCCTGTGTCTCGGCTTCGGCTTGGGAACAGAAGACCACTAAAGTCTACCTCCCCTTTATACTCGTACGGAGGCTGCCAGAATGAAAAGCAAACCCTTGCTTTCGCTTTTCATTCTTTTTTTTTCTTGCACAAAGACTTCTTTACCCCCATATAATATATTATATTGAGAAGTCCCTTATTTTGTCATGTTGTGCAATGTAGCTCAATATCTTCTTGCTTCAAACCGCAACAGAAGATGCCCTTTTTTTTTTCTTTTGTGCGATCACCCTTCCATATTTATCCAATCAAATTAGATCCAGAAGTGATTCAAATACGAGACATAATCTAACAAAATGCATCCTTGGATGTCTCTGATTTCTTTGAGGACCTCTGATTACTTTGATCACGCATCAGACTGGTGGATGACAGCTTAAACTTCGAGTTTTATGATAATTTCTTTCTAGTTGTTTTTCTTTAAATGTATTACTCTTTTATTATTCTCTAATATGGTTATGTAATGAAATGCTTATGAACCTTATATTTGTTATTTTTGAAATTTTATTTGATCCTATAACTTATATACAAATTTTATGATACTTGACACTTGAAGTTGTCAACATAAATGCAAATGAAAAATACCGAGAAAAAGGAAGATGTTTGTTTGCTTGATAGTGCAACAACACATTTCATATTTCATAGTAGACACTTTTTCTCGAGTGTGACATTGCGTAAAGCACATGTCCATACAATATCAGGTCCTGTTAAGATTATTGATGGCTTCGGGAATGCCACAATTATTTTGCCAAATGTCACCATCCTGCATATTGAGAATGCATTTCTAAGCAGTAGATCAAAAAGGAATCTACTTAGCTTCAAAGAAGTACGTCGAAATGGGTACCATATTAAGACTATTTATGAGCAAAATAAGGATTTTCTCGGCATTACCTCTGATAAGATGGGCCTGAAGACCATCCATGAGAAGCTAGAAGCTTCTCCTACGGGTTTGTATTGTATCATGATTAAGGCCATTGAAACCTATGCCACCATGTCCTGGAGATTAGTAAATCCTGATGAGTTTGGATTGTGGCACGATCGCCTTGGTCATCCTGGCGCTACAATGATGCCTAGAATAATTCAGAACACAAGAGGACACCCTTTAAAGGATACAAAGATTTTGTTGTCCAATGATTATAATTGTGAAGCTTGTTCACAAGGAAAACTCATTATCAAACATTCTCTAACAAAGGTTAATTTTGAATCCCCTTATTTTTGCAAAGAATTCAGGGTGATATTTATGGACCAATACAACCACCAAGTGGACGGTTTCGATATTTTATGGTACTAATGGACGGATCCTGTAGATGGTCTCATGTTTGCCTATTATCTATGCGCAATGTCGCATTTGCATGTTTACTTGCACAGATTATAAGCTCCGGGCACATTTCCCTGATTATCCAATTAAGAGCATAAGGATGGATAATGCTGGTGAATTTACATCAAAGAGTTTTGATACATATTATGCTTCACTCGGAATCGAGGTTGAGCACCTAGTCGCATATGTTCATACTCAAAATGGATTGGCAGAATCCTTGATTAAACGCATCCAAATCGTTGCCCGCACTCTATTATTGAGAACAAATCTCAACGATACAGCATGGGGTCTTGCAGTTTTGCATGCGACGGCCTTAATCCCCACTGCTAGTCTCTTACAATCTCCCCTTCAGATGGTTCTTGGTTATGAACCCGATATTTCACATTTACGCACTTTTGGTTGAGCAGTACAGGTGCCTGTAGCACCACCAAAAATAACTAAAATGGGTCCCCAACGTCGTTTGGGCATTTATGTTGGGTTTGATTCGCCGTCCATTATTAGGTTCTTGGAACCAACTACTGGTGATCTTTTTACTGCTAGATTCATGGATTGTCATTTCGATGAGACAGTGTTTTCATCAATTGGGACACCTACGACTTCTATGACTACAAAGCAGAAACCAGTTGAGGTTATCTCCTGGAATGAGAAAGATTTATCTCATTTAGACCCAAGAACTCCTGAATGTGAAAACGAGGTGCAGCGTATAATCCATTTACAGGCTATGGCCAATAGACTTCCTGACGCATTTAATGATGCTACTAAGGTAACGAAGTCTTATATTCCAGCTGCAAATGCTTCAGCTAGAATAGTTGTTCCCGAAGGACAAGATAAAATGGATCAAAATCCACCACATTTGAAGCGTGGTAGACCGATAGGATCAAAAGACACTGTTCCTCGAAAACGAAGGGGAAAGAATCAGGAATCCGCTCCAGAAGAGCCCGGCATTGTGCTTGCTCCCAAAGCGCTTATTGCCCCTGAAGAGACACAAACCCATGAAATGATCACCAACCCCGGGAATACTGAGAATTCCATTACATATTGTAATGACATTTGGGATCGGAATGAAATCATCTTGGATGATGTTTTTGCATTCTCAGTTGCTCATAAAATTATGGATGATGACTGTGAGCCACAATCTATTATTGAATGCCGTCAAAGGCATGACTGGCTTAAATGGGAAGAAGCAATTAAGGCCGAATTAGTTTCTCTAGCTAAACGAGAGGTTTTTGGATCTGTAACTCGAATCCCCGACAATGTAAAGCCTGTTGGATATAAATGGGTATTTGTCCGAAAAGGAAATGAGAAAAACGAGGTTGTGAAATATAAAGCCTGACTCGTTGCTCAAGGATTCTCCCAGCGACCTGTGATTGATTATGATGAGATATATTCACCTGCAATGGATATGATTACATTTCGTTTACTAATTAGCCTTGCAGTCTCTGAAAGATTGAAAATGCGTCTTATGGACGTTGTGACGGCTTATCTATATGGCTCATTGTCGCGACCCGTCCGAAAGCGGACGCGGCTAATGGATTACCGATCGCGGGCCTCGTGGGCTTTGGATCGGCGCGGGCCCTCCCAGGCCCATACCAAATCGCGGCGGGAGTATTTTTCAAAGGGATTCGACAATAACAGTCGATCGCTTTCGACCTTTGTGTGGTCGTGGTGGCATGTGCAACTTGTGTATGCATTTGGAGTCGCCACCGGTCTTTCTTGGAGGGTAGACCGGAAACCTTACTGACCGATTGGGAGAGATCGATCAGTTCTGCGGGACCAGAGATTTTAGGTTCGGGGACTTGGTTACGCTGGTGTCATTACCAACGCCCTTTCGGTACCTAACGCGAATGATTTTCCTAGCTAAGAATTCATGCAGGCGCAATTTTAGATGAGGTAGGCTTAATTCAGGATTTCATGCAGATTGGAAGACTATTCCTATCAATCACAATCAATTTAAGTGAAAGCGCAAACAAGTGCATAAATAAGTCTCATAGATGCACATCAATTCGAGTCAATGGCTTCCTAGCATAGCCATAAGGGTTTAGGGAATGATGTGATTTCGAACCAGGGGTAAAATGGGAAGATTTGGGGACGATTAGCCCGAAGGGCAAAATCGTCATTTTTGGAAGGTTTGAATGCCGAATTACCCAAAATATTCCATGGCCAGTTGATTGTGGCCATTTCCCATTTTTGAGAATTTTTTGGAATTTTTTTATTTTTCTTCAATTTTTGGAAGACGATTCGCCCAAAGGGCGAAATCATCATTTTAAGAAGGGTCGGGGTTCAAAACACCCGGAATGAGCCTTGGCCAGTTGATTGTGGCCATTTCCTATTTTTTGGGATTTTCCTGGATTTTTTTTAGAATTTTTTTGGAAGATGGTTTGCTGGAAGGGCAAAACCGTCATTTCTGGAAAGATCGAGGGTCGAAAGACCCGGAACAGGTCATGGCCAGTTGAATGTGGCCATTTCCTATTTTCTGGAATTTTTTAGAATTTTTTAGAATTTTCCGAATTTTTTTGAATTTTTTTTATGATCTTCTATTTTTTATTGATTTTTTTTGAATTTTTATTATTATTATTATTTTTTTATTATTAAAAATAATAATATATATAAAAAAATTATCCGGACCGGGTCGGATGACCCGGCCCGCGCCTCACGGGCGCCCGGCCCGACCCTACCGGTCGAAACCGGCCTAAAACGACGCCGTTTTGATTTTTTGAAGGTTTTTCTATTTTTTTATCATTTTTTTAATAATATCCGAAAACCCCGGATCGGATGGCCCAGGACGCGCCACGTGGCCTCCTCTGGCGCGTCTGATCTTCGGTCAGATCGGACGCTCCTCAGAGTGCCACTTGGCGCGATATCGACCGTCCGATTAAAATATTTTTATTATTTTCGAAAATCATTTATTAATTACGAAAATCATTTTTATTTTCCAAAAATCCCAGATCGCGACACGTGGCGAAGCCACGGCCGTCCAATCTGGGTATTTGATTTTTTTTAGTCGCGGCCCCACCCGGCTGACGTGGCTGCTGACGTGGCATGCCACGTCAGCCGTTGACCGGTCAACGCGCGATCGCCCCCTACCGGAGAAGACGACCGGCGCCGGCGATTTTCGCCGGCGCCTCATCGGAGGAACCACGCCGACGTGAAATTGACAGATTTAAGGCCCGATTTTAACACTAATCGACTTCCCAATCTTCCCTGAGTGACATACGACCAAAACATGACATACCCGACGTCGAAAAACCGCCGGACGAAGCCCCCGGCCGAACGGGCCCCGGGGAGAAATTTGCAGAGTTTTGTTTTTGATCAAACCTCGACTTCAGTCGTTCGGCAAGCATCCATGAGGGTTTTAGAAGCTTACCTGGGCTTGCTTCAAGCTCGCCGTCCGCCGTGCTCGCCGGTGTAAGCTCTCGGTCCAAACCACGGCCGGCGAGGCTTCGAGCTCGGTTTTCTCGCGATTTCAATGCAAAATAGACGGCACAGGGAGCTTAGAAGCAGTTCTAGGAAAGTTTTAAGGATTGATTCGCACAAAAAGAGCTTGCGGAAGGCGCGGCCGAGAGTTGTAAATTAAACTCTCATTGAGGCATTTCGTCGAATGGTTCATGTGCGCATGTAAAAACGAAAGTCAGAGGTTATACTGACCTGTTCGTGGCTTGCGGACGGCGACCGGAGCTCCAATGGCCATTGGCCTCAATCGTCGATGTCCGAAGTTGCTTCCTCGCACCCCTGCCTCGCTCGAACTCCCTCGGCCCCCTCTCACCCGAACTCTTTTTTTTCCTTTGTTTTTGTCTCTGGCCGACCGGTTCTGGTGGCTGCCGGTCCACCAAGTCGACCCTCCACCGCTGCTTTTGGTCCCCCGCACTTGCTTCCCCTTTTTCTTAAACAAATCAATCCCCATTGCTCGTTGTCCCCCTCCCATTTTTTTTTGCGTCGGCCGGTCCCTCCAAGCGGGTCTGCAACTGAGTTGCAGACCCGGTTCGGACCGGGTCGGGTCGGGTCTGACCCGACCGGCCCGGTTCGACCAATTGCAAAATTGGGCCCCAAATCGACCACTTTTCATGAAATTGATACCAAAATCGGGTTCCTTGACATGTTTTCCATCAAATAGGGGTATTTTTGTGAACCAATTGGTTGAAATTTAGTGAAAACCCCAAATTGTCCCTAGGATCCGAAAATGATTATCGCCAAATTGAGGGCCCAAACGATCAAATTAGTCCAAATTAAGGCCACCAGTGGATTCATCATGATGAAACCCATAGGGTAGAGGTGTTTAATTTCAATGGGTATGCCCGTATGAAATTTAATTTCAAGAATTGCGAAACCGGGGACTAAATTGAAAGATTTTTATGCAATTAAGCCCTTTTGTTTAAAATTGATCAAATTGGAGGGAAAATTGACCTAATTGCACTTCAAGACTTTAGAATACAATGTCATAGCTTATAAAAACCAAGAATTGAAAATTAAAAGACTCGAAAGGGATTTTTTAGGCTCGGTTCGGGATTATGTTTGTGAAGGGACCCCATGAATCGAGCCAAATTTCCCTGATAAAAAGTGAAAATATTAAAGAGAGAATTAAAATAAAATTTCTGAATATTTTTGTGTAATTTTCTGACCACGGATGGTATTTTTCTGATTTTTTTGGGTATTTTAATAATTAAATAAATTCCAAAAATATTTAAAAAAATCAAAAAATATTTTTTGTTCAAAATTGGTTCCTAAGGCTAGGCTAAGGCTTTCAAAGTTGACTTTGTGATTTTATGACTTTTTTATATTTTTAATTAATTTTAAAGAATAAAAATCACAATGATAGATGGTCAAAAATCAGGTGTCAACAGCTGCCCCTCTTTGAGAGGAGTCTCGTTAGAGGTTTCTCTCAAAGATAAGGTGGCACCTGATCCCTAACCAACTCAACTGGGACAATGAAAGAAGAAATGCTATGACATCGGATCCTTAAGGCTCCTTGATGAAAGCTCAAATTAATCCCCAGTTTACTCCAACAATTTGAACATGGGCTGGGATGAGAGAGGCTTACCTGAAGCTCACATGTCGGATGCTGCCAGTTGCGACAACTTTCAAGAAAATGCCTAGGACTCGTCATTCAGAATATCCTAGGGAGATTAAGCTCTGACCTGTATGGTAGGTCATACCATTATGGGATTCCTAACTGGTAGGAACCTAAGGAAGGCGCATCCCACACTTTGGGATTTGCTAAGGATTTTGATCTGTATGGTGGATCGGACTTTTGTGTTGATCCTTAAGGCGGTATCTACCTCGTGTTGACCCTTATGGCGGTTTCTACCTTGATTTGACCCTTCAGGCGGTTTCTACCTTTGATTGACCCTTTAGGCGGTTTCTACCTTTGTTTTGACCCTTTAGGCGGTTTCTACCTTCAAGTTTTGACCCTTTAGGCGGTTTCTACCTTTGATTTGACCCTTGAGGCGGTTTCTACCTTTGTTTGACCCTTTAGGCGGTTTCTACCTTTGTTTTGACCCTTTAGGCGGTTTCTACCTTTGATTTGACCCTTGAGGCGGTTTCTACCTTTGTTTGACCCTTTAGGCGGTTTCTACCTTTGTTTTGACCCTTTAGGCGGTTTCTACCTTTGTTTGTTTTGAAAAGGGGTCTCATGACGAGGGTTCTCCACGTCCGATGAGACTGCTTGATTTTGTTTAAAAGGGGTCCCGAGACGAGGGTTCTCCACGTCCGATGAGACTGCTTGATTTTGTTTAAAAGGGGTCCCGAGACGAGGGTTCTCCACGTCCGATGAAACTGCTTGATTTTGTTTAAAAGGGGTCCCGAGACGAAGGTTCTCCACGTCCGATAGGGCCTGTTTGATATTTTTGAAAAAGGATCCTGGGACGAGGGTTCTCCACGTCATGCTAGGACTTTTTTTTTTAAAGGTTTCTCTTCCCCAAGAAAATATTGGTAATCTTTGAGAAGACAGCAATTGTCCAATTGACAAAATTTTATGACTTAAGTTTTAGTCATGAGATGTGCATTTTGATGCTGGAGGTTATCCAAAGCATTCTTGCAACATGCAAATGTGATCACAAATCCCTTGCACGGAAAATCTGGATCAACAGTTTGAAAATTCCAAAAAGAGTTTGGTCAAAACATCAATTGGAATATTTCTCGACAATGAGGTCTTCTCACCTGTTTTGAGATAATGGTTTTTATAGGGGACACACTCAATTCCCTACTAACCTGTGCCTAGGTTTTAGGCTCATTCGCAGCACATACATTTTGATTGGTCGGGAGGTCTTCCACGGGACCGTAATGTTGGGCTTGGATATTGGTCTTCAAGGGGGACCCACTTTTGAGTTAAGGCCATTGAATGAAAGTTTTCACCATCTGCTTCGGGTTTACAAGTCAAGAACCCTGCAAAATGAGAAAGAAATAGTCTTGCTCGTACTTCTTCGAGCTAAGCTATATGTTAACCCAAGTGTCGTAGTCAGAGAAGACTGCTTCCGGGTTGTAACATTGGTGGGATTGGGGACCGAAAAAAGCTTGTTTTTGGCCCAGAATTCGTGACGGGTTTGACATTGGTGATCATTGCTGATTTACCACCTGTCCTTTCCTTTCTGCATCTTTAGTTTTTGAGGTGTACAACCGATTTTGCGGTGTGCACCAGCTCTTTAGAGAGCGTCTCTTGTTGCATTCAGAGACTGACTCTCTCTATGTCTTTGTTCTGCGCTTGATAGCATTTGGGGAGCAGTCCTTTTGGATTTGGCTCCTTCAGGGATTTCCCCTTTTCCCATCCAGCTTCATTGCGGATCAATTAAACAACTTGCACGAGCATCGGCCTTGCTTTTACCAGGCACTTTGCTTTTTCTTGATGCTAGGGATTTATTATTATTATTATTTTTTTGAAATCCCGGTTCTTCTCATCCTCGATGGGATCATGTCAGACATATGTCTGAAAGTCTAAACATGCTTTAAATATCAGCCCGGGAATCCTCTTCGTAATCCCTGAGTCTTGAACTCTTCCATTTTTGAAGGGGTGCTGCATCCGTTTTGGAATGATCACCAATGGGTTCATGAAATGAATTTGCAGGCTCAAGTTGGCTGTGCAAAGGATTCAGTGTGTGTGATAGAGAAATGAATGCTTCTCGTCATCCTATGGCACTTGGATTACCATATAAACAACACCCAAAGATTAATGTTAGTCCGAGCAAGAAAATTTCTAACCATTTTCTCCTGATGCTGCTGGACTCACCTTCATTTTGCCTCGATGTGGGGTGGTCCTTGACAGGGTTAAGAATGAAAACCGCCGTTCAAAAGGATTATCAACGGTCACCTGTAGTGTTTGGGGGATATGAAACGAATGCCTCCGTCGTCCCAACCCATGTAATCGCTGCGAATGGTCCCTACTTCCGTAAGTCCAGGTTTTGCTGTCTGATTCGCTCCACTTCTCTCTTAAGTGTGTATAGGACGTGTTTTGACTAGGCTTGCCTCTCTTTTGAGTAAACTTCCTTTTGAATGATTTGACAAATAATCATATTCAGAAAAATTCATTTCTTTCTTTCCCAAAATTTATCCATCGAGGGGATTTTGTGATGTATCGTGCATGTTCTATTCATGCTTCAGGTAACCTCCCGATTTAAATCATGAATATCGATGCATTGGAAAATCTTTATGCCGGCTGAAAGGATTCTGACATTTTTTATCTCCAGCTAACTGGGAAAAGGGATACTTACCTGTCCGTCGCAGCTGCGGATCCCTGCAAATGTAAAAGAAGCATATCATTGTATGCTCACGAATTTTCCAAAAATCGAAACGATCCATCCTACCCCTGGTCATGTACTCTAACGAGTAGTACATGGGATGTAAGAACTTGTTCGTCTGCAAGGCGACTCCCCTGTCAAGGATGAACAATAAGTGTCAATTCATATTCCCAAATTCAAGACAAATTGGGACGATACAACTTTACTCTTGATTTTCATCCCATTCTGATGTTGCGTATTGATATGAACCACGTCTATCAAATCCGCCTATCCATGCTTGGAGTGTTTGTAACATCAATGGTTCATCTGCCCCCAGTTAGGCAACATCTGTTCTGTTATTTGAACGCCTGGCTCCTTGAGTACTTTATCCATGTTTATCCTCTGAGAAGGAAAAGAAAGAAGACATCACTTCGGTATCCGATTGGAGATCGTTTAGGAACGATACATCGTTTTACCAAATGGGTGGCTTCGCGGCCAGATGCATTTTGCATTGAAGGGATGGATTCCATTATGTTCTGCGAACGATGATCATTGCTTGGGGAGCTCGCCCTTGAGCTTAAAGATGCTCAAAAGGTAAGGCGGATCCTCGTACGACTAGTTTTAAGCGTAAATGAGAAATGATCCCATGGGAGCTTTACAATGGGATTGCCAATACATTCATTCATGGTATTCAACCTCTTTTCCCCGAGCATTTTTTTACAATCGCGCCTTGAATCAAACACCTGATCGTCGGCTTTGTATCACTATTGCAAGAGTCCGCCAGCTTCAGACTGATCGAGCCAGAAATTGAGTTCCTCTCCAAGGAAATCGCTCGAATCTCCGAGCCATTGATGCTCAAGTCGAGTATCACCGACCGCTGGCGATAAATCACTTTCGCCTTGGATGATTTGATTCCTCAAGCCGGGAGCTCCCTTGTTGACCGGTAAATCTGTAGACATGTCCCATGTAAATGTTGGATTAGCCATGGGAAGAGCACTAGCAACAGGTTGGTACTCAAATTGGGGAGTTCCTATTTGCGGGAACTGCGGTATATACACTTGAGGGGTATTGAGACTGCTTGGTGGAGCGTCCTGATTTGGGTTAGAGGAGTCGGTGACACGGTTGCTGGTCTCGTCAACACTGAAACATGGTTGGGTGTTCCTGGCTCTACAATCATCGTGGTCGTAGTCATGACCAACATTCAAGTTCGAACCAGCCCCATCCGAGCTTAGTGTCACCCGTCCCTCTTTTAGTAACCTCTTGAAATATCCAAGGTGGCTCGCGACGTTAACTTTAGAGAGTCCCGGCACGTTCATGATTTCATGTATGCGCGTTGATCGTGCCGTGTCGATCCCCAACTGTCGAACTGTATCAACAAATTTGCGATGGAGTTCAGCAGTCCAAGAAAATCGCGCTTTCTTGCCAACAAGAACAGCTTGCCGACTAACCTCTATGAGATCTGATTGTGTTGGAAACTGCTCTTGTAAGCCTTCGACGGTATCTGACTGCACCGGAAGACATTGCGAAAGGCATTGTAACATATGAGCACTACCAATCTCTAGAAGTGGCTCTTCGGAGAATATTTCACTGATGAGAATATGGTTACTGCAATCAAGGCAAGTGGCACTGCACAGCGCTTCCTCATACCTAGCGCTTTCTGTTCGAAGCTTTTCATTTTCTTCCTTCAGAATCGCTAACTCTTGCTGTCTACGTAGATTCCTCAGCCGGGCTCGCTTGTTACGAAACCAATTATTGACCTCCCCAGGCTCTCACCCTAACTCTTGACCTAGCTCAGCCCTCTGCTTCTCATCTGGATGGGAGCATTCCTCGAAGAAAAAATCAAGCTCCCGGTTTCAACTTGAAGTACGGTGAAGGGGATGTTCTCCTTTCTGACGCTGATCACTGCTATGGGCATTGTTTTCATTACCACAACCTTGAGTTTCATCGTTGGAAGTGTCAATCTCCATGACCATTATGCCGGATTCAGTCCCGTGATCTTCAAATTCTTCCAACAGTTCGAGCTCGGAGACTTCTAAGTCGGGCGTTTCCAACAAATGACGGTATCCTTGGAACATTTTGGATCGAAGTATCACTGACTGATCATCGCAGAAGTCATCTGACCCTTCGAAATATTGATGTATGGGTTGGGTAGTATCGCCCGACTGGTTCTTCGAACTGGAACATCCATCCCTTCTCGAGAACATGAGAGGGGAGTTGACCGATTGACCCCCATAAGCATCTTCTACTTGGGAATTAGGGAAACAAAAATGCTCAACGCATTCCTTTGTTAGATCCTTTGAAACCACTTTCCCTAGTTCGGCAAGTCCTTGAGCACTAAGCGTAGAAAGCTCATTAGTAAGCGGAAAAACAGCGACGGATGGGTGCTGCACCTGCTGCATCTGTGGCACACACTCTTGAAGAAAATTGGGATGACTCAGATGGATATTCTGATCAATTTCCCAATAAGTGTTGGATTTGCAACCGAGGTTAGTATGACGCTGTCTTAGCGCTCTTCTGTAACAACCGAGGTGATTTGAGACCATAGCCTTGGTAAGTTCTGGTGCATTCAGGGCCTCCATTACTTTCTTCGGGTGTGCACAGTCGACCCCTATTCGCCGAACCACGTCTAAGAACTTGCGGTGAAGCTCAAGGGGCCACGCGAAAATCTTCTTCTCTTGGTTCAGAATAGTGTCGACAGCTTGACGGCTGATCTTTAACCCTTCTCGAGCGGGATCTGATCCTGCCAGAAGTCGTTGTGGAGAAGACTCTTGGGCTCTGACGTGGTGACTCTCATCATAGTGACATATATTCCCTCCTTCAGAAGGCACTGGCACTATCTTTGTGGGATTGATTTGTTCATGCACATCGCCAATATTTTCGATCCTAGCAGAAGGCTTAACGGGAAACAATCTACTGAGAGTGGTAGGGCCACCGCAGTTAGGGCAGGCAATAGTGCTAAGAACTTCTTCATACCTCATGTTATTTGTTCGAAGCTTCTCGTTCTGTTCCTTTAGAAACGCGGTCTCCCGTCGTTTGTACTGATTACTCAGCTTGGTTCGTTTATTTTGAAACCAATTCAAGATCCTCAAAGGGCTCGTCCCTAGTTTTTGACCTAACTTCTTCCTCTGTTCTGTGTCCGGGAAAGGGCATCCCTTGAAGATAGCTTCAAGTACCTGGACCTCATCCGGAGTGTAGAACTGGCGACGCTTTCTTTTCTGGCGCGGATCCTCGTCGCTGGCGCCTTGGTCGCTGAGGGCTTGAGTCTCCTGGATGGTCGAGTCGATTTCCATATCCTTCATGACGAATTCGTTTCCGAGGTCTTCAAATTCCTCTAGCCGTTCAAGTTCGGAAACATTTAGGTCAGGCGTTTCCAACAAATGACGGTACCCCTTGAACATTTTGGGTCGAAATGTCTTTTCCTGGTCTTCGTTCGCTCGATCTTCTCCACCCTTTCTCAGATGTTCGCCCTTTCTGTAATTATCAGAGATTAGGCGTGTTCCAAGAAGCGTCCCTTTGAAATCGAGTAACGAGCGTCTGACGGGCGTTCCTTTCGAGACTTCGTGATTCCCCCCGTCCGTTCTTACTCTCTCTTGCCTGAGTGGAGCGTGCAGATTTCCCGTGTCGACTTTTGCTTTATCGAGCATTACGCCTGTCCCCCTAGCTCGGTCTCCAAAGTAATAGGTCCGCCGGCCTTTAGGTGTTGTTACCTTTTCTAAGCCCGAAATCACGGGACAGAGGTGGATCTGTGACTCACCAGGGATGTATTAATGAGGCTTGATTAGCCCGGCTGCGTATAGAAAAATTATTGCAGCTTTCCCTTTCTCGTTCGAGCGTTAAAGGGCGAGAGGTTGACATCGAGGAGATTAACATTTCGATCTAACCTCTCAAACACTCCTCCATCATTCCTTCTCTTCTCTGTCGTTGAATCGCAGATGGCTTCCTCTCCTGTACCTGCTGCCTCAGCCGAAGCTTCAACCCAATGGGAGAGGTTTTATCACCTCTTAGGTAGAGGTTATGGCTACATAAACAGTCATCCTGAAGCTGAGGTTGAAGTTCGTACTCTGATTCCGTCCCTGGATACTGTGTGTATTGAAGGTACGAAACTGCAAAGGGAGTTTATGATCTTCCCAACTCTCTTCAACAATTTCCTACAGGCTTACGAAGTTGCTAGCCGGGAGGTCACTTTGGCTGGTATCGTACGAGCCCGCTATCAGGACCGAACTGAGTCTCTGATGTTGGCCATGCTGACGGCCGATAACCATAAAAGGGCTGTTGAATACGCCCACGCCCAGATTTCGATGTTGGTCCGTGAGAGGGACAACTTGGTGGAGCGTCTGGCTCTTTTTGACACCGCCTTTGAGCAAGATCAGCACAACTTCGTGCTGAGGTTCCAGTGTGCCTGGTTGGAGGAAAGGCTTGAAGACCTGAGCATGGATATAGCTCGCGGGAGGGTGCTGGCTCATGACTTAGAGCTGGAGTTCGAGTACTATGAGACCAAGGTGAACGAACTTAAGGAGAAATGTCGTCTCCTTTTCTTCAAGCTTGTAGACCTCGATTCCCAAAGTGTGGGTTGTAAGCAAGGCATGGATAGCATGGAGAATCAATCGAGCTCATTTGTGATGCTCATTAGAACTCGCTTTGGATTTACGGTTCCTCCTCAGTAGTCTGTTTGTAAAGTCTCCTGTTAAGTGCAATAAATGAGAGTGTATGTACATTTCCCCTTATCCTTCGCAAGATTCAATATTGCCCTTGGTTTCGCAATCATAGCGTTTGAGGCAACTGACGATCTTTCCGCTTTCGAGCCCGCTCACGTTATGTTTGTAACATATGCTGTCACGTTTGCCTTCGTGCGTTTGGTCGATTTACCTCGAACCCATTATGACAACAGATTGTTGTAGCTAAACATGATGATGTTAGCAAGCATCATTGTGTGAAATCAACCCTAGGCCTTAAAGAAAAAAGGAACTGCTCCGATTGAAACTTTACAATGCGCAGATAAGAAATAAGTTCTACTTGTGTACAAGCCCCCCCTTTCTCTGGGTATGTTCGATCACCAACCCATCATGTCTGGGTTCAGGTGCGCGGTCATCGACTCCAGATCATGGCCGTGAAGGTTTGCTAGCCTCCTCCTGATGGATTCTTCGAATTGTGACCACCATCTTTGTTTGAGAAGAAAAGAGGAGGGTCGACCTCTTTCCTATCAAAAGCGTGTCTCACTCAGAGATCAAGGAAGCAAAATTGTTCGAAGTGTTCCCCCATTGGATCATCTGAGATCATATGCCCTAGTTGGGCGGACTCCTGAACATTAGACATCGTGGGTGGATCAGCAGCAGGAAGAGCGCCGGTGGACGGCTGCTGCTCGAGCGGAGAAGTGTATATTTGTTGCACCGGTGGCACGTATTCTTGAGGAACATTAAGATGACTGATAGGGCTATCTTGACCAATTCTCCAACAGTTGGTGGTAGAGCTACAGGCTTGGTTGGTATCGAGACTCGGCAGGGCTCTTCTTGAGGCATGGCTATTGTGTTCGTGGCCGTACCTAATGTTCAAGTTCGAGTCGGGCTCTTCTAGGCGCCGTGCGGCATGACGCCGTCTTAGCGTCCTTCGGTAACCATTAAGGTGGTTTGTGACTAACCTTCTAGCGAGCCCCGGTTCATTCATGACCTCATGTACGCGTGTTGGACATAATGAGTCATTCCCTATTTGGTGAACCGCATCAATGAATTTTCTGTGAAGCTCTGGAGACCATATGAACTTCTTTTGGCGACTCCGGATAGCATTCGTGACTCGGCGATCATTCCTCGATTCACTCTCGGCAGGGTCTGGTTGTGCCAGAGGTTGTTGCAGGGGAAGCTGGTTGACTTCGAACTGGTCTGTGGTGATAGTAAGCCCATTGTCAGGGAAATTGTAGTGACGCGCCTCCCCTCTTTCAAAAGATGGTTTGAGGGAGTGGGGTGGCGGACGACCATCTGCGATTCTCATAGAAAACTTATCACGGAACATTTCGCGAGTGTCGATAGAACCACCGCAGTTAAGGCAAGCGGTGTTGATGAGGACTTCCTTATACCACATGTTTTCTGCTCGAACCTTGGCGTATTCTTCTTTTAGAGTTTCGAGCTCTTGACACTTTCCCCGAACCACTGATCTGGCCCGTCTGTTTTGAAACCAGTGCTTGACCCTTAAGGGTTCCATCTTTAATTTCCGGGCTAATTTTCTTCTTCGCCTCGTATTCGGGTAACGGCACTTATTGAAGGCGGCTTCGAGTATCTAGATTTCCTTCTCAGTATAGGGCCGGCGACGTCTTCTTCCACAAGATGGGACATCGCCGCTGCCGTCGTTGTTGCTGCTACTGTCGTCGTCGCCACCACTGTCATCGTCGCTGCCCTGATCCTGAACCTCGTTGCCAGCAGGGTTGGGTAGCATGGTTTCGACATCTGGCTCGATCCCAAAGACTTCGAGGTCTCCCAACTGCACATTACCTAGGACATTTGGGTCAGTCATCTCCAACAAATGACTATGACTGTTAAACATACTGGATCAAGAAGAGGTTTGTTCGTCTCTTTTTTTTATTCACTCAAGGTCTTGTAATCCTCTTCGTATGTTTACTCTCTCTAAACTTTCTTTTGAGTGACTTTGCGTACTCAGGAGTCGCTCTTCGAGCATGGAAGACGATCACCAGGCGAGCGCTCTTCTAGAGATTTTGAGTTTCTCATCTTGTCGTCTTCCTTCCTTTTCATGGTGGAGAGATCCCGGATCGCTTTTCTTTCCTCGATAGCCGAACCTGTCCCCCACTATCTCTCAAAAGACTAAATTACGTCCACCACCCGCTCAGCTTTTCATCATGACAAAACTATCAACCCTATCGCGGCTCCTTCGATATTTGCACTCGACTCCCGCTCCATCTCAATAATGGTGAAATAGACAACTCTTTTGCAACTTTTCAAACTCGTCAAGCCTGAAATCGCGGATCAAGACAGGTCTGATGATTCACAGGAGGAGCAGCCCCTGCTTTACATTAACTACCCCGGCTCCACAAGCATTATTGCTGTAACTTTTCTCCATCTTTGAGCTACTATGAAACGAGGAGAAGGTTAGTGCTCTCATTTGCCCAGCTTTCACTTTCATTCATTCCATCGCACTCGTCTTCCTCTCCATCCTTCCAACAAGAAATGGCTTCATCTTCTGCTTCTTCCTCTGACTCTTCCCATGCTTGCGTCTTTTCAATCGCAGTCCCGGCCCGATGGGAAAAACTCTATAATCTCTTGGGTCGGGGCTATACTTATATAGCCGATCATCCGGAGATCGAGGCTGAGATCCGCGTTCTATTCGCGGCCACAGACACTACTTCCATCGAGGGTACTGAGTTGGAGAAGGAGTATAAAACATTCCCAGCCCTCTTTGCAAACTTTCTAGAGGCTTACCGCGTTGCTCACAGGGAAGTTCTCGTGGCTCGTGTCTTGCGAGCCCGCTACGAAGACCGCTGCGACTGCCTGACGTTGACTAACTTCGTGGCTGACAGCCACAACAAGGTTATGGAAACTGCCAACGAGCGGGTCTCGACGATGCTTCGTGAACGGGGAAATTTGGTGGAGCGTTTGGCCTTGTGCCTGACCACCTATGAGCACGATCGTCGTAAAATCATGTTGAGGTTTCAGAGCGAGTGGCTGGAAGAGCGACTCGATACTGTTACGGCGGATGTATCCCGTGGGAGGGAATTGGTCCAGGACTTGGAACTTGCTGCTGAAGATCACAGGGCCAAGGTTGCTGGCCTTAAGAATGAGTGCAAGCGCCTTCTTCTCCAGCTCGCGGATCATGATATACGGAGCAGTGAGTGCAGGCAGAGGATCAATAACATGGAGGGCCAGCTGAGCTCCTTCGTGTCGCTGATTAGGGCTCACTTCGACTTTACTTTTCCGCCTCGCTAATCTGTATTAATCTGCTTTGGAAGTCTTTTGATTAAGCAAGAATGAATGAAAGCTCCTGTGTGTGTGTTTTAGCTTTTATATGGTCCATTTCTTCGAGCATCCGAACATCTTCAACCTGGGTGAGCTGAACCATAATATCAATAAGTTGAGCAAATATGTCCTGATTTTCTAACTTGCTCATGATCAGATGAAAGAATAGCCTCAGACTTATCCAGGAAAAGATTTCTCTCTATTACCTATTTTTTATCTGCAAATGAAAAGACAGAATCAGAAGAAATAATTTGAAAAAGAAAGCATAAACTCCTTTCAATCTTATGCTTGCTCGTGATTAATAAGGACAAAAACTTTTACAAGGGTTTTAATCTTGCGCAAAAAGTTTTTTATCAGTATTCTTCGAAGGAAAGCATATTATTGAAAGGAATGTAATTCACGATAATCGCTTTTGATCAATTTTCGAGAAGAACGAACTAGTCAAAAGTACAAGGCATAACGACGTGTTTTAAATTTAATTGAAGATACGGCATCCAAATCAATGCCGTTTTGTTAAGAACGAGGGCAATTTGGACATCTATCTCGTCATTAAATTCGAAACAATGCCGATACTCTTGATCAATTATCGTGGATTACTAATGACGTACGACATGCATGAATCAATTCAAGTGTATAATTCCTTCTAGCGAAATTGGGGTTGGATTACCCTATACGACCAAAGAGGTCATGCAAGATTTCCAATTTTGATTTCCTCTAAAGGAACTATAAACTTGACTTGGAAGTATTCGGATGATTAGAGAAAATGCCACTATCACATTCCCATGACCCGTTAAAAGAAATACAACCAAGTTCCATCTGAATGTATACACCAATAGATCCCTAATACAATCACTCTAAGGGGTGAGATAGAGAAAGCCTCGATAAAAATAAACCCTATACAAGAGGACTAATAATGGAAAATGAAACAAAGGAATGTGATCCTAACGTTTAAGGATGCCCCAAGTTCGATCTGTGACTTCCGGATCACTTGCCCCAACTCGTCATCTTCATTGGACGATATCTCAATAATGTCCATAGTAGGTTCCTTTGTTGATCACTCGGTGCTTGTCATGGGATATCATCCTCTTCGTCTTCTATCAAGGACGTTTGGGAAAAACACACACATCTATCCTTGAAATGGCATTTAATCTAATCACCAGAATGCAATGAATGAAATGCCTATATTTATATGAACTGTAATAGATTTGAGGGATAGAGAGTCTTACCAACCAAACTCGTCGACTTATGTGCGGTTTTAGGTGTACCAACCGCCCAAAGACATGCGCATGAGACAAGTGGTGGTGAACTTCTAAAAATCAGAGGATTTGGCACCTAAGGTTAAGGTTCCCACTTCGAGTTCTAGAAAGAGCCGATTCCATTGCACAGCTATCGTTACATTGGGACTCGATCCATAGTTCGAAGCGAGCGGAATTGAAAAGTGGATTACCCCGCGTTTTTCCTCACGGAGATTCCATTTTCAATTCCTTCTATTGTGTTCCTAAAGGCAGCGCCCGGGGTTTTAGGCGCGGTTGTGTGTGTCCACGTGTTGTGGTCATCACAATGCAATTCATGCACAGCAGTTTATCAATCAGCACTTCAAATTATCCACACAACATACATTCCTACGCCCAACCTGCATAAGACAATGTTAATCACGGACTACACCCCTTATTTCTCCAATCTGCAAAAACATATAACACCTACCATAAGCGGACTTACCTCACCTTCGAGAGCGCCTGCAAGGTTAGAAAAATTACTCAGCGTTTTAATTACGGCCTAAGTCCACTTGAGGTCTAGAATCATATGTTATAGAGCAAAGTTCCCCAGCGGAGTCGCCAGCTGTCGCGACCCGTCCGAAAGCGGACGCGGCTAATGGATTACCGATCGCGGGCCTCGTGGGCTTTGGATCGGCGCGGGCCCTCCCAGGCCCATACCAAATCGCGGCGGGAGTATTTTTCAAAGGGATTCGACAATAACAGTCGATCGCTTTCGACCTTAGTGTGGTCGTGGTGGCATGTGCAACTTGTGTATGCATTTGGAGTCGCCACCCGGTCTTTCTTGGAGGGTAGACCGGAAACCTTACTGACCGATTGGGAGAGATCGATCAGTTCTGCGGGACCAGAGATTTTAGGTTCGGGGACTTGGTTACGCTGGTGTCATTACCAACGCCCTTTCGGTACCTAACGCGAATGATTTTCCTAGCTAAGAATTCATGCAGGCGCAATTTTAGATGAGGTAGGCTTAATTCAGGATTTCATGCAGATTGGAAGACTATTCCTATCAATCACAATCAATTTAAGTGAAAGCGCAAACAAGTGCATAAATAAGTCTCATAGATGCACATCAATTCGAGTCAATGGCTTCCTAGCATAGCCATAAGGGTTTAGGGAATGATGTGATTTCGAACCAGGGGTAAAATGGGAAGATTTGGGGACGATTAGCCCGAAGGGCAAAATCGTCATTTTTGGAAGGTTTGAATGCCGAATTACCCAAAATATTCCATGGCCAGTTGATTGTGGCCATTTCCCATTTTTGAGAATGTTTTGGAATTTTTTTATTTTTCTTCAATTTTTGGAAGACGATTCGCCCAAAGGGCGAAATCGTCATTTTAAGAAGGGTCGGGGTTCAAAACACCCGGAATGAGCCTTGGCCAGTTGATTGTGGCCATTTCCTATTTTTTTGGGATTTTCCTGGATTTTTTTTAGAATTTTTTTGGAAGACGGTTTGCCGGAAGGGCAAAACCGTCATTTCTGGAAAGATCGAGGGTCGAAACACCCGGAACAGGTCATGGCCAGTTGAATGTGGCCATTTCCTATTTTCTGGAATTTTTTAGAATTTTTCCGAATTTTCCGAATTTTTTTGAATTTTTTTTATGATCTTCTATTTTTTATTGATTTTTTTTGAATTATTATTATTATTATTATTTTTTTATTATTAAAAATAATAATATATATAAAAAAATTATCCGGACCGGGTCGGATGACCCGGCCCGACCCTACCGGTCGAAACCGGCCTAAAACGACGCCGTTTTGATTTTTTGAAGGTTTTTCTATTTTTTTATCATTTTTTTAATAATATCCGAAAACCCCGGATCGGATGGCCCAGGACGCGCCACGTGGCCTCCTCTGGCGCGTCTGATCTTCGGTCAGATCGGACGCTCCTCAGAGTGCCACTTGGCGCGATATCGACCGTCCGATTAAAATATTTTTATTATTTTCGAAAATCATTTATTAATTACGAAAATCATTTTTATTTTCCAAAAATCCCAGATCGCGACACGTGGCGAAGCCACGGCCGTCCAATCTGGGTATTTGATTTTTTTTAGTCGCGGCCCCACCCGGCTGACGTGGCTGCTGACGTGGCATGCCACGTCAGCCGTTGACCGGTCA
Source organism: Rhodomyrtus psidioides (assembly GCA_021437785.1). NCBI lineage: Eukaryota > Viridiplantae > Streptophyta > Magnoliopsida > Myrtales > Myrtaceae > Rhodomyrtus > Rhodomyrtus psidioides. The sequence continues at coordinate 1,738,741 of JAILYB010000112.1, forward strand.
ACGCGCGATCGCCCCCTACCGGAGAAGACGACCGGCGCCGGCGATTTTCGCCGGCGCCTCACCGGAGGAACCACACCGACGTGAAATTGACAGATTTAAGGCCCGATTTTAACACTAATCGACTTCCCAATCTTCCCTGAGTGACATACGACCAAAACATGACATACCAGACGTCGAAAAACCGCCGGACGAAGCCCCCGGCCGAACGGGCCCCGGGGAGAAATTTGCAGAGTTTTGTTTTTTATCAAACCTCGACTTCAGTCGTTCGGCAAGCATCCATGAGGGTTTTAGAAGCTTACCTGGGCTTGCTTCAAGCTCGCCGTCCGCCGTGCTCGCCGGTGTAAGCTCTCGGTCCAAACCACGGCCGGCGAGGCTTCGAGCTCGGTTTTCTCGCGATTTCAATGCAAAATAGACGGCACAGGGAGCTTAGAAGCAGTTCTAGGAAAGTTTTAAGGATTGATTCGCACAAAAAGAGCTTGCGGAAGGCGCGGCCGAGAGTTGTAAATTAAACTCTCATTGAGGCATTTCGTCGAATGGTTCATGTGCGCATGTAAAAACGAAAGTCAGAGGTTATACTGACCTGTTCGTGGCTTGCGGACGGCGACCGGAGCTCCAATGGCCATTGGCCTCAGTCGTCGATGTCCGAAGTTGCTTCCTCGCACCCCTGCCTCGCTCGAACTCCCTCGGCCCCCTCTCACCCGAACTCTTTTTTTTCCTTTGTTTTTGTCTCTGGCCGACCGGTTCTGGTGGCTGCCGGTCCACCAAGTCGACCCTCCACCGCTGCTTTTGGTCCCCCGCACTTGCTTCCCCTTTTTCTTAAACAAATCGATCCCCATTGCTCGTTGTCCCCCTCCCCTTTTTTTTTGCGTCGGCCGGTCCCTCCAAGCGGGTCTGCAACTGAGTTGCAGACCCGGTTCGGACCGGGTCGGGTCGGGTCTGACCCGACCGGCCCGGTTCGACCAATTGCAAAATTGGGCCCCAAATCGACCACTTTTCATGAAATTGATACCAAAATCGGGTTCCTTGACATGTTTTCCATCAAATAGGGGTATTTTTGTGAACCAATTGGTTGAAATTTAGTGAAAACCCCAAATTGTCCCTAGGATCCGAAAATGATTATCGCCAAATTGAGGGCCCAAACGATCAAATTAGTCCAAATTAAGGCCACCAGTGGATTCATCATGATGAAACCCATAGGGTAGAGGTGTTTAATTTCAATGGGTATGCCCGTATGAAATTTAATTTCAAGAATTGCGAAACCGGGGACTAAATTGAAAGATTTTTATGCAATTAAGCCCTTTTGTTTAAAATTGATCAAATTGGAGGGAAAATTGACCTAATTTCACTTCAAGACTTTAGAATACAATGTCATAGCTTATAAAAACCAAGAATTGAAAATTAAAAGACTCGAAAGGGATTTTTTAGGCTTGGTTCGGGATTATGTTTGTGAAGGGACCCCATGAATCGAGCCAAATTTCCCTGATAAAAAGTGAAAATATTAAAGAGAGAATTAAAATAAAATTTCTGAATATTTTTGTGTAATTTTCTGAACACGGATGGTATTTTTCTGATTTTTTTGGGTATTTTAATAATTAAATAAATTCCAAAAATATTAAAAAAAATCAAAAAATATTTTTTGTTCAAAATTGGTTCCTAAGGCTAGGCTAAGGCTTCCAAAGTTGACTTTGTGATTTTATGACTTTTTTTATATTTTTAATTAATTTTAAAGAATAAAAATCACAATGATAGATGGTCAAAAATCAGGTGTCAACACTCATTAGACTCTGATATTTATATGAAAATTCCTGAGGGATTTAAAATGCCTGAAGCATGCACTCCCCGCAACTTATTCTCAATAAAGTTGCAAAGATCTTTGTATGGGTTAAAGCAATCCGGTCGCATGTGGTACCAACACCTAAGTGAGTACCTAATTAAGGAATGGTACAAGAATGATCCTATCTGCCCATACGTGTTTATTAAGAAATCAGCAACCGAATTTGCTATTGTAGCAGTTTATGTCGACGATATGAATTTAATTGGAACTCCAGAAGAGTTAGCTAAAACTGCTGAGTATTTGAAAAGGGATTTTGAAGTTAAAGACTTTGGTAAATTCAAACTTTGTCTTGGTCTAGAGCTTGAGTATAAAGAAAATGAAATAATTGTCCATCAATCAGCATATATTGAAATATTACTTAAACGCTTCAACATAGACAAGTCTCACCCATTGAGCACCCCTATGGTTGTAAGGTCTCTAGATCCCCAAAAGGATCCATTTCGTCCTAGAGAATCTGATGAAGAGATACTTGGTCATAAAGTACCATATCTCAATGCAATTGGGGCGTTAATGTACTTGGCAGAATGTACGAGATCAGATATCGCTTTCGCGGTAAATTTATTGGCACGTTTTAGTTCTGAGCCAACTCGGAGACACTGAAATGGAGTTAAACATATTTTTCGTTATCTCCGAGGAACCATAGATTTGGGATTATATTATTCCAAGGATTCCACTACATCTGGTTTAGTTGGATATGCTTATGCTGGATATAAATCTGATCCACATAAGGCTCGCTCTCAAACCGGTTATTTGTTTTGTTATAACGGCATTGTCATTTCTTTGCATTCTACTAAGCAATCGCTAGTAGCTACATCTTCTAACCACTCTTAGATTATTGTTTTATATGAAGCTGAAAGAGAGTATGTTTGGTTAAGATCCGTTATAACGCATATTCATAAATCTTGTTGTTTAACACCGGTTGCAAATTTTTCCACTATAATTTATGAAGATAATGCTGCTTGTATTGCACAAGTTAGGGGAGGATATATCAAAGGTGATAGGACCAAGCATATATCGCCGAAATTTTTCTATACTCACGAACTCCAAAAAAGTAGACAAGTTGATGTTAAATAGATTCAATCCATAAATATTCTTGAAGATCTTTTTACCAAATCATTACCAACGTCAATTTTTGAAAAATTAGTATATGGCATTGGTATGTGGCGAGTTCACAAGATGCAAGATTAACTAGCCCCAACAGTGGCTATATGGTTTAATTGAGGGGGAGATATTATGAACTATGCACTGCACTCTTTTTCCCTTTTGTCCAGTTTTTGTCCCACTGGGTTTTTCCGGCTTAAGGTTTTTAATGAGGCAGTATCATTCTATGCACATTCATAATATGACGAACACAATGAATATTCAAGGGGGAGTGTTATGAAATACATGAATGTTTGAAATACATGAATGAATATTCATTATATTCATCCTATCTAATGTACCTTTTATGGTACATTTATAAGTTCATCTCCCTATCAAATGTATGTATTAATTCAAAACATTAGTATTAAGGATAAGTGCATCCCTATTCTCCTATAAATAGGAGCTTAGTTTTTGGTCATAAGAAAGAAGTTGAAGTAAAGAGATTTCTCATCTGGCTTTCTCTACTTGATCTCTCTGTTCTCTGTGTTATATACTTTCAGCGCGATATTTTACAACATAAACATGTATTCATTATCGATGATGAAAACAAGTTCCATTAACTAATTATTTAAAGTGGTGCCATCGTTTCTAGAAAAATGTTTTCCAAATCAATTATTATAATTTTTTTTTTGCGAAATAAGCTATGTCTCTATCTCCGCTGGGTTGCTCAAATACACAAAAAGTAAGAAATTGCGTATGGATATCCACATGTATGTTGTCTAACCAAACCAACCGTGAATACAGCCTTAAAAGTGTGATATCTTTGGACTCAATAAGACTGTAACAGAATATACTAAAAAAACAGATGCTCGGAACATACGTCGGTCTTTCTGTTGAACTTTATTTACTTTTGCCATTCCTGTAATCTCATTTGTGAGGAGCCCTCCCCTCCTTTCCCTTGTGAGGAAGTTGGGCGTAAAATGTCAGCTGATCCAGTGTCATGAAGTCCTGCTGGCAAGTGTGACACTTGAACAGGCACGGCTTCCCACTTACTTGCCCTTTCCGCTTCCCTTTTTTGTTCTTAGGAGGAGGAGGAATGGAGTCCTTCTTGTGGCCTCCCATTTTCCTGTTTAAAATGTAAAACAAAACAACGAGATAGGTTAAAAATCACCCAGAAATACCGACCAATCGCCAATTCGTAAGAAGATGAAAATAACACGCGAGAATATTACGAACTCGGACAATCTCGACGAAGAACGACTCGCTCCCCTTCCTTCTGAAACTAAAACTTCTCTCTCACTCATCGGGAGCTCCATCTCTAACTCCTCAACTCTCTCTCGATTTGCTTCGCCTTTCTTCGCTCCTTACTTTCCTTCCTGGCTAAGCCTCCGTCTCTCTCCCTCAGTAATGCATTTCCCTTCCCTATCCCTCCAAATCACTTCCTGGTCCTAGCCCGGAACCTTGATGGAAATACATTCCTCCCCTCTTCGCCGCCGCGCCGCCTCCCCCCAATCGCTCCTCGACCTGGTAAACCCCTTCCTCTCCCTCCTCCTGCGGTTGTCCCTCACCGTCCGATCCTTCGCCGGGAGGTGGCAATCCCTCCGCTCCAAGTTCACCTCCCTACACTCCTCCCTCTCCTTGCTCTCATCCTCCCCGTACTGATCCCACAACCCCCTCCGCCAGCTAAAGATGAACAACTACCTCCCGCAGTTCACCGTCGAACCAAGTCTCGTTTTCTTCACAGAAATGAGGACGACGATCGAAAATAGCATCATCGACGGGAGATAAAAATAAGGCTACGTACCTTAGCTAACAAGGTTGAGCGCCCGAACGTCTTCACTCAGCGTTCTGAGAGTGAAATCCTGCAAAGCGTTTGGCGAAGAAGAAGACGGTGAAGGGAGAGAAAGACGGGGAGTGAGCGAGCGCGATGGAGGGAATGAGATGTGATCTGAGGCTCCGCGGATGAACGAGGTGACAGCGGGGCATACTTTTTGCAAAAAACGGTTTTGGTCGCCTTTGCTCTGACACAATATTTTCTCCCATCGCCACTGCCCTAAAGGAAGTTACCAAACCGCCCTTTGCTCTGACACAAACACAATATTTTCTCCCCTCGCGAGCGACTACCCTAAAGGAAATTACCAAACCGCCCTTTGCTCTGACACAAAAAGTGAGAGTGTTTACTTAGATATATAGATGTTTACTTGCTATAACAGATTAAGGGGCTTTGCACATTGGTGTAGGTCTCTGCATAAAGATGGAAAAGGATGCCTCGGACCTTGTAAAACAAAAGCAAAAGAGCTACCTTAATCCTCCTCCCCGGGGCAATCGATCTTGCCCTTGGCTTGTGATATCCCATGGAAGGGAAGGAAGAGGCAAACCTTCTACGACATTTCGGAGGGCCGCCGCCATACTTTTTCCAAATCAATTATTATCATTTTTTTTTTGCGAAATAAGCTAAGTCTCTATCTCCGCTGGGTTGCTCAAATACACAAAAAGTAAGAAACTGCGTATGGATATCCACATGTATGTTGTCTAACCAAACCAACCGTGAATACAGCCTTAAAAGTGTGATGTCTTTGGACTCAATCAGAGTGTAACAGAATATACTAAAAAAACAGATGCTCGGAACATACGTCGGTCTTTCTGTTAAACTTTATTTACTTTTGCCATTCCTGTAATCTCATTTGTGAGGAGCCCTCCCCTCCTTTCCCTTGTGAAGAAGTTGGGCATGAAATGTCAGCTGATCCAATGTCATGAAGTCCTGCTGGCAAGTGTGAAACTTGAACAGGCACAGCTTCCCAATTACTTGCCCTTTCCGCTTCCCTTTTTTGTTCTTGGGAGGAGAAGGAATGGAGTCCTTCTTGTGGCCTCCCATTTTCCTATTTAAAATGTAAAACAAAACAACTAGATAGGTTAAAAATCACCCAGAAATACCGACCAATCGCCAGTTCGTAAGAAGATGAAAATAACACGCGAGAATATTTCGAACTCGGACAATCTCGACGAAGAACGACTCGCTCCCCTTCCTTCCGAAACTAAAACGTCTCTCTCACTCATCGGGAGCTCCATCACTAACTCCTCAACCCTCTCTCGATTTGCTTCGCTTTTCTTCGCTCCTTACTTTCCTTCCTGGCTAAGCATCCGTCTCTCTCCCTCAGTAATGCATTTCCCTTCCCTATCCCTCCAAATCTCTTCCTGGTCCTAGCCCGGAACCTTGATGGAAATGCATTCCTCCCCCCTTCGCCGCCGCGCCGCCTCCCCCCAATCGCTCCTCGACCTGATAAACCCCCTCCTCTCCCTCCTCCTGCGGTTGTCCCCCACCGTCCTGTCCTTCGCCGGGCGGTGGCAATCCCTCCGCTCCAAGTTCACCTCCCTACACTCCTGCCTCTCCTTGCTCTCATCCTCCCCGCACTGATCCGACAACCCCCTCCGCCAGCTAAAGATGAACAAATACCTCCCGCAGTTCACCATCGAACCAAGTCTCGTTTTCTTCACAGAAATGAGGACGACGATCCAAAATAGCATCATCGACGGGAGATAAAAATAAGGCTACGTACCTTAGCTAACAAGGTTGAGCGCCCGAACGTCTTCACTCAGCGTTCTGAGAGTGAAATCCTGCAAAGCGTTTGGCGAAGAAGAAGACTGTGAAGGGAGAGAAAGACGGGGAGTGAGCGAGCGCGATGGAGGGAATGAGATGTGATGTGAGGCTCCGCAGATGAACGAGGTGACAGCGGGGCATACTTTTTGCAAAAAAACGGTTTTGGTCGCCTTTGCTCTGACACAATATTTTCTCCCCTCGCCACTGCCCTAAAGGAAGTTACCAAACCGCCCTTTGCTCTGACACAAACACAATATTTTCTCCCCTCGCGAGCGACTGCCCTAAAGGAAGTTACCAAACCGCCCTTTGCTCTGACACAAAAAGTGAGAGTGTTTACTTAGATATATAGATGTTTACTTGCTATAACAGATTGAGGGGCTTTGCACATTGGTGTAGGTCTCTGCATAAAGATGGAAAAGGATGCCCCGGACTCTGTAAAACAAAAGCAAAAGAGCTACCTTAATCTTCCTCCCCGGGGCAATCGATCTTGCCCTTGGCTTGTGATATCCCATGGAAGGGAAGGAAGAGGCAAACCTTCTACGACATTTCGGAGGGCCGCCGCCATACTTTTTCCAAATCAATTATTATAATTTTTTTTTTGCGAAATAAGCTATGTCTCTATCTCCGCTGGGTTGCTCAAATACACAAAAAGTAAGAAACTGCGTATGGATATCCACATGTATGTTGTCTTACCAAACCAACCGCGAATACAGCCTTAAAAGTGTGATGTCTTTGGACTCAATAAGAGTGGAACAGAATATACTAAAAAAACAGATGCTCGGAACATACGTCGGTCTTTCTGTTGAACTTTATTTACTTTTGCCATTCTTGTAATCTCATTTGTGAGGAGCCCTCCCCTCCTTTCCCTTGTGAGGAAGTTGGGCATGAAATGTCAGCTGATCCAGTGTCATGAAGTCCTGCTGGCAAGTGTGACACTTGAACAGGCATAGCTTCCCACTGACTTGCCCTTTCTGCTTCCCTTTTTTGTTCTTGGGAGGAGGAGGAATGGAGTCCTTCTTGTGGCCTCCCATTTTCTTGTTTAAAATGTAAAACAAAACAACGAGATAGGTTAAAAATCACCCAGAAATACCGACCAATCGCCAGTTCATAAGAAGATGAAAATAACACGCGAGAATATTTCGAACTCGGACAATCTCGACGAAGAACGACTCGCTCCCCTTCCTTCCGAAACTAAAACTTCTCTCTCACTCATCGGGAGCTCCATCTCTAACTCCTCAACCCTCTCTCGATTTGCTTCGCTTTTCTTCGCTCCTTACTTTCCTTCCTGGCTAAGCCTCCCTCTCTCTCCCTCAGTAATTCATTTCCCTTCCCTATCCCTCCAAATCTCTTCCTGGTCCTAGCCCGGAACCTTGATGGAAATGCATTCCTCCTCCCTTCGCCGCCGCGCCGCCTCCCCCCAATCGCTCCTCGACCTGATAAACCCCCTCCTCTCCCTCCTCCTACGGTTGTCCCTCACCGTCCAATCCTTCGCCGGGCGGTGGCAATCCCTCCGCTCCAAGTTCACCTCCCGACACTCCTCCTTCTCCTTGCTCTCATCCTCCCCGCACTGATCTGACAACCCCCTCCGCCAGCTAAAGATGAACAACTACCTCCCGCAGTTCACCGTCGAACCAAGTCTCGTTTTCTTCACAGAAATGAGGACGACGATCGAAAATAGCATCATCGACGGGAGAGAAAGACGGGGAGTGAGCGAGCGCGATGGAGGGAATGAGATGTAATGTGAGGCTCCGCGGATGAACGAGGTGACAGCAGGGCATACTTTTTGCAAAAAACGGTTTTGGTCGCCTTTGCTCTAACACAATATTTTCTCCCATCGCCACTACCCTAATGGAAGTTACCAAACCGCCCTTTGCTCTGACACAAAAAGTGAGAGTGTTTACTTAGATATATAGATGTTTACTTGCTATAACAGATTGAGGGGCTTTGCACATTGGTGTAGGTCTCTGCAGAAAGATGGAAAAGGATGCCTCAGACCTTGTAAAACAAAAGCAAAAGAGCTACCTTAATCCTCCTCCCCGGGGCAATCGATCTTGCCCTTGGCTTGTGATATCCCATGGAAGGGAAGGAAGAGGCAAACCTTCTACAACATTTCGGAGGGCCGCCGCCATACTTTTTCCAAATCAATTATTGTATTTTTTTTTTTTGCGAAACAAGCTAAGTCTCTATCTCCGCTGGGTTGCTCAAATACACAAAAAGTAAGAAACTGCGTATGGATATCCACATGTATGTTGTCTAACCAAACCAACCGTGAATACAGCCTTAAAAGTGTGATGTCTTTGGACTCAATAAGAGTGTAATAGAATATACTAAAAAAACAGATGCTCGGAACATACGTCGGTCTTTCTGTTGAAATTTATTTACTTTTGCCATTCCTGTAATCTCATTTGTGAGGAGCCCTCCCCTCCTTTCCCTTGTGAGGAAGTTGGGCATGAAATGTCAGCTGATCCAGTGTCATGAAGTCCTGCTGGCAAGTGTGACACTTGAACAGGCACAGCTTCCCACTTACTTGCCCTTTCCGCTTCCCTTTTTTGTTCTTGGGAGGAGGAGGAATGGAGTCCTTCTTGTGGCCTCCCATTTTCCTGTTTAAAATGTAAAACAAAACAACTAGATAGGTTAAAAATCCCCCAGAAATACCGACCAATCGCCAGTTCGTAAGAAGATGAAAATAACACGCGAGAATATTTCGAACTCGGACAATCTCGACGAAGAACGACTCGCTCCCCTTCCTTCCGAAACTAAAACTTCTCTCTCACTCATCGGGAGCTCCATCTCTAACTCCTCAACCCTCTCTCGATTTGCTTCGCTTTTCTTCGCTCCTTACTTTCCTTCCTGGCTAAGCCTCCGTCTCTCTCCCTCAGTAATGCATTTCCCTTCCCTATCCCTCCAAATCTCTTCTTGGTCCTAGCCCGGAACCTTGATGGAAATGCATTCCTCCCCCCTTCGCCGCCGCGCCGCCTCCCCCCAATCGCTCCTCGACCTGATAAACCCCCTCCTCTCCCTCCTCCTGCGGTTGTCCCCCACCGTCCGGTCCTTCGCCGGGCGGTGGCAATCCCTCCGCTCCAAGTTCACCTCCCTACACTCCTCCCGCTCCTTGCTCTCATCCTCCCCGCACTGATCCGACAACCCCCTCCGCCAGCTAAAGATGAACAAATACCTCCCGCAGTTCACCGTCGAACCAAGTCTCGTTTTCTTCATAGAAATGAGGACGACGATCGAAAATAGCATCATCGACGGGAGATAAAAATAAGGCTACGTACCTTAGCTAACAAGGTTGAGCGCCCGAACTTCTTCACTCAGCGTTCTCAGAGTGAAATCCTGCAAAGCGTTTGGCGAAGAAGAAGACGGTGAAGGGAGAGAAAGACGGGGAGTGAGCGAGCGCGATGGAGGGAATGAGTTGTGATGTGAGGCTCCGCGGATGAACGAGGTGACAGCGGGGCATACTTTTTGCAAAAAAACGGTTTTGGTCGCCTTTGCTCTGACACAATATTTTCTCCCCTCGCCACTGCCCTAAAGGAAGTTACCAAACCGCCCTTTGCTCTGACACAAACACAATATTTTCTCCCCTCGCCACTGCCCTAAAGGAAGTTACCAAACCGCCCTTTGCTCTGACACAAACACAATATTTTCTCCCCTCGCGAGCGACTGCCCTAAAGGAAGTTACCAAACCGCCCTTTGCTCTGACACAAAAAGTGAGAGTGTTTACTTAGATATATAGATGTTTACTTGCTATAACAGATTGAGGGGCTTTGCACATTGGTGTAGGTCTCTGCAGAAAGATGGAAAAGGATGCCCCGGACTCTGTAAAACAAAAGCAAAAGAGCTACCTTAATCTTCCTCCCCGGGGCAATCGATCTTGCCCTTGGCTTGTGATATCCCATGGAAGGGAAGGAAGAGGCAAACCTTCTACGACATTTCGGAGGGCCGCCGCCATACTTTTTCCAAATCAATTATTATAATTTTTTTTTTGCGAAATAAGCTAAGTCTCTATCTCCGCTGGGTTGCTCAAATACACAAAAAGTAAGAAACTGCGTATGGATATCCACATGTATGTTGTCTTACCAAACCAACCGTGAATACAGCCTTAAAAGTGTGATGTCTTTGGACTCAATAAGAGTGTAACAGAATATACTAAAAAAACAGATGCTCGGAACATACGTCGGTCTTTCTGTTGAACTTTATTTACTTTTTCCATTCTTGTAATCTCATTTGTGAGGAGCCCTCCCCTCCTTTCCCTTGTGAGGAAGTTGGGCATGAAATGTCAGCTGATCCAGTGTCATGAAGTCCTACTGGCAAGTGTGACACTTGAACAGGCACAGCTTCCCACTGACTTGCCCTTTCCGCTTCCCTTTTTTGTTCTTGGGAGGAGGAGGAATGGAGTCCTTCTTGTGGCCTCCCATTTTCCTGTTTAAAATGTAAAACAAAACAACGAGATAGGTTAAAAATCACCCAGAAATACCGACCAATCACCAGTTCATAAGAAGATGAAAATAACACGCGAGAATATTTCAAACTCGGACAATCTCGACGAAGAACGACTCGCTCCCCTTCCTTCCGAAACTAAAACTTCTCTCTCACTCATCGGGAGCTCCATCTCTAACTCCTCAACCCTCTCTCGATTTGCTTCGCTTTTCTTCGCTCCTTACTTTCCTTCCTGGCTAAGCCTCCCTCTCTCTCCCTCAGTAATTCATTTCCCTTCCCTATCCCTCCAAATCTCTTCCTGGTCCTAGCCCGGAACCTTGATGGAAATGCATTCCTCCTCCCTTCGCCGCCGCGCCGCCTCCCCCCAATCGCTCCTCGACCTGATAAACCCCCTCCTCTCCCTCCTCCTACGGTTGTCCCTCACCGTCCAATCCTTCGCCGGGCGGTGGCAATCCCTCCGCTCCAAGTTCACCTCCCGACACTCCTCCTTCTCCTTGCTCTCATCCTCCCCGCAATGATCTGACAACCCCCTCCGCCAGCTAAAGATGAACAACTACCTCCCGCAGTTCACCGTCGAACCAAGTCTCGTTTTCTTCACAGAAATGAGGACGACGATCGAAAATAGCATCATCGACGGGAGATAAAAATAAGGCTACGTACCTTAGCTAACAAGGTTGAGCGCCCGAACGTCTTCACTCAGCGTTCTGAGAGTGAAATCCTGAAAGCGTTTGGCGAAGAAGAAGACGGTGAAGGGAGAGAAAGACGGGGAGTGAGCGAGCGCGATGGAAGGAATGAGATGTAATGTGAGGCTCCGCGGATGAACGAGGTGACAGCAGGGCATACTTTTTGCAAAAAACGGTTTTGGTCGCCTTTGCTCTAACATAATATTTTCTCCCATCGCCACTGCCCTAAAGGAAGTTACCAAACCGCCCTTTGCTCTGACACAAAAAGTGAGAGTGTTTACTTAGATATATAGATGTTTACTTGCTATAACAGATTGAGGGGCTTTGCACATTGGTGTAGGTCTTTGCAGAAAGATGGAAAAGGATGCCTCGGACCTTGTAAAACAAAAGCAAAAGAGCTACCTTAATCCTCCTCCCCGGGGCAATCGATCTTGCCCTTGGCTTGTGATAACCCATGGAAGCAAAGGAAGAGGCAAACCTTCTACGACATTTCGGAGGGCCGCCGCCATACTTTTTCCAAATCAATTATTGTAATTGTTTTTTTTGCGAAATAAGCTAAGTCTCTATCTCCGCTGGGTTGCTCAAATACACAAAAAGTAAGAAACTGTGTATGGATATCCAAATGTATGTTGTCTAACCAAACCAACCGTGAATACAGCCTTAAAAGTGTGATGTCTTTGGACTCAATAAGAGTGTAACAGAATATACTAAAAAAACAGATGCTCGGAACATACGTCGGTCTTTCTGTTGAAATTTATTTACTTTTGCCATTCCTGTAATCTCATTTGTGAGGAGCCCTCCCCTCCTTTCCCTTGTGAGGAAGTTGGGCATGAAATGTCAGCTGATCCAGTGTCATGAAGTCCTGCTGGCAAGTGTGACACTTGAACAGGCACAGCTTCCCACTGACTTGCCCTTTCCGCCTCCCTTTTTTGTTCTTGGGAGGAGGAGGAGGAATGGAGTCCTTCTTGTGGCCCCCCATTTTCCTGTTTAAAATGTAAAACAAAACAACGAGATAGGTTAAAAATCACCCAGAAATACCGACCAATCGCCAGTTCATAAGAAGATGAAAATTTCACGCGAGAATATTTCGAACTCGGACAATCTCGACGAAGAACGACTCGCTCCCCTTCCTTCCGAAACTAAAACTTCTCTCTCAATCATCGGGAGCTCCATCTCTAACTCCTCAACCCTCTCTCGATTTGCTTCGCTTTTCTTCGCTCCTTACTTTCCTTCCTGGCTAAGCCTCCCTCTCTCTCCGTCAGTAAATCATTTCCCTTCCCTATCCCTCCAAATCTCTTCCTGGTCCTAGCCCGGAACCTTGATGGAAATGCATTCCTCCCCCATTCGCCGCTGCGCCGCCTCCCCCCAATCGCTCCTCGACCTGATAAACCCCCTCCTCTCCCTCCTCTTGCGGTTGTCCCTCACCGTCCAATCCTTCGCCGGGCGGTGGCAATCCCTCCGCTCCAAGTTCACCTCCCTACACTCCTCCCTCTCCTTGCTCTCATCCTCCCCGCACTGATCCGACAACCCCCTCCGCAAGCTAAAGATGAACAACTACCTCCCGCAGTTCACCGTCGAACCAAGTCTCGTTTTCTTCACAGAAATGAGGACGACGATCGAAAATAACATCATCGACGGGAGATAAAAATAAGGCTTAGCTAACATGGTTGAGCGCCCGAACGTCTTCACTCAGCGTTCTGAGAGTGAAATCCTGCAAAGCGTTTGGCGAAGAAGAAGACGGTGAAGGGAGAGAAAGACGGGGAGTGAGCGAGCGCGATGGAGGGAATGAGATGTGATGTGAGGCTCCGCGGATGAACGAGGTGACAGCGGGGCATACTTTTTGCAAAAAATGGTTTTGGTCGCCTTTGCTCTGACAAAATATTTTCTCCCATCGCCACTGCCCAAAAGGAAGTTACCAAACCGCCCTTTGCTCTGACACAAACACAATATTTTCTCCCCTCGCGAGCGACTACCCTAAAGGAAGTTACCAAACCGCCCTTTGCTCTGACACAAAAAGTGAGTGTGTTTACTTAGATATATAGATGTTTACTTGCTATAACAGATTGAGGGGCTTTGCACATTGGTGTAGGTCTCTGCAGAAAGATGGAAAAGGATGCCTCGGACCTTGTAAAACAAAAGCAAAAGAGCTACCTTAATCCTCCTCCCCGGGGCAATCGATCTTGCCCTTGGCTTGTGATATCCCATGGAAGGGAAGGAAGAGGCAAACCTTCTACAACATTTCGGAGGGCCGCCGCCATACTTTTTCCAAATCAATTATTGTAATTTTTTTTTTGCGAAACAAGCTAAGTCTCTATCTCCGCTGGGTTGCTCAAATACACAAAAAGTAAGAAACTGCGTATGGATATCCACATGTATGTTGTCTAACCAAACCAACCGTGAATACAGCCTTAAAAGTGTGATGTCTTTGGACTCAATAAGAGTGTAACAGAATATACTAAAAAAACAGATGCTCGGAACATACGTCGGTCTTTCTGTTGAAATTTATTTACTTTTGCCATTCCTGTAATCTCATTTGTGAGGAGCCCTCCCCTCCTTTCCCTTGTGAGGAAGTTGGGCATGAAATGTCAGCTGATCCAGTGTCATGAAGTCCTGCTGGCAAGTGTGACACTTGAACAGGCACAGCTTCCCACTTACTTGCCCTTTCCGCTTCCCTTTTTTGTTCTTGGGAGGAGGAGGAATGGAGTCCTTCTTGTGGCCTCCCATTTTCCTGTTTAAAATGTAAAACAAAACAACTAGATAGGTTAAAAATCCCCCAGAAATACCGACCAATCGCCAGTTCGTAAGAAGATGAAAATAACACGCGAGAATATTTCGAACTCGGACAATCTCGACGAAGAACGACTCGCTCCCCTTCCTTCCGAAACTAAAACTTCTCTCTCACTCATCGGGAGCTCCATCTCTAACTCCTCAACCCTCTCTCGATTTGCTTCGCTTTTCTTCGCTCCTTACTTTCCTTCCTGGCTAAGCCTCCGTCTCTCTCCCTCAGTAATGCATTTCCCTTCCCTATCCCTCCAAATCTCTTCTTGGTCCTAGCCCGGAACCTTGATGGAAATGCATTCCTCCCCCCTTCGCCGCCGCGCCGCCTCCCCCCAATCGCTCCTCGACCTGATAAACCCCCTCCTCTCCCTCCTCCTGCGGTTGTCCCCCACCGTCCGGTCCTTCGCCGGGCGGTGGCAATCCCTCCGCTCCAAGTTCACCTCCCTACACTCCTCCCGCTCCTTGCTCTCATCCTCCCCGCACTGATCCGACAACCCCCTCCGCCAGCTAAAGATGAACAAATACCTCCCGCAGTTCACCGTCGAACCAAGTCTCGTTTTCTTCATAGAAATGAGGACGACGATCGAAAATAGCATCATCGACGGGAGATAAAAATAAGGCTACGTACCTTAGCTAACAAGGTTGAGCGCCCGAACTTCTTCACTCAGCGTTCTCAGAGTGAAATCCTGCAAAGCGTTTGGCGAAGAAGAAGACGGTGAAGGGAGAGAAAGACGGGGAGTGAGCGAGCGCGATGGAGGGAATGAGATGTGATGTGAGGCTCCGCGGATGAACGAGGTGACAGCGGGGCATACTTTTTGCAAAAAACGGTTTTGGTCGCCTTTGCTCTGACACAATATTTTCTCCCCTCGCCACTGCCCTAAAGGAACTTACCAAACCGCCCTTTGCTCTGACACAAACACAATATTTTCTCCCCTCGCGAGCGACTGCCCTAAAGGAAGTTACCAAACCGCCCTTTGCTCTGACACAAAAAGTGAGAGTGTTTACTTAGATATATAGATGTTTACTTGCTATAACAGATTGAGGGGCTTTGCACATTGGTGTAGGTCTCTGCAGAAAGATGGAAAAGGATGCCTCGGACCTTGTAAAACAAAAGCAAAAGAGCTACCTTAATCCTCCTCCCCGGGGCAATCGATCTTGCCCTTGGCTTGTGATATCCCATGGAAGGGAAGGAAGAGGCAAACCTTCTACGACATTTCGGAGGGCCGCCGCCATACTTTTTCCAAATCAATTATTATAATTTTTTTTTTGCGAAATAAGCTAAGTCTCTATCTCCGCTGGGTTGCTCAAATACACAAAAAGTAAGAAATTGCGTATGGATATCCACATGTATGTTGTCTAACCAAACCAACCGTGAATACAGCCTTAAAAGTGTGATGTCTTTGGACTCAATAAGAGTGGAACAGAATATACTAAAAAAACAGATGCTCGGAACATACGTCGGTCTTTCTGTTGAACTTTATTTACTTTTGCCATTCTTGTAATCTCATTTGTGAGGAGCCCTCCCCTCCTTTCCCTTGTGAGGAAGTTGGGCATGAAATGTCAGCTGATCCAGTGTCATGAAGTCCTGCTGGCAAGTGTGACACTTGAACAGGCACAGCTTCCCACTGACTTGCCCTTTCCGCTTCCCTTTTTTGTTCTTGGGAGGAGGAGGAATGGAGTCCTTCTTGTGGCCTCCCATTTTCCTGTTTAAAATGTAAAACAAAACAACGAGATAGGTTAAAAATCACCCAGAAATACCGACCAATCGCCAGTTCATAAGAAGATGAAAATAACACGCGAGAATATTTCGAACTCGGACAATCTCGACGAAGAACGACTCGCTCCCCTTCCTTCCGAAACTAAAACTTCTCTCTCACTCATCGGGAGCTCCATCTCTAACTCCTCAACCCTCTCTCGATTTGCTTCGCTTATCTTCGCTCCTTACTTTCCTTCCTGGCTAAGCCTCCGTCTCTCTCCCTCAGTAATGCATTTCCCTTCCCTACCCCTCCAAATCTCTTCCTGGTCCTAGCCCGGAACCTTGATGGAAATGCATTCCTCCCCCCTTCGACGCCGCGCCGCCTCCCCCCAATCGCTCCTCGACCTGATAAACCCCCTCATCTCCCTCCTCCTGCGGTTGTACCCCACCGTCCGGTCCTTCGCCGGGCGGTGGCAATCCCTCCGCTCCAAGTTCACCTCCCTACACTCCTCCCGCTCCTTGCTCTCATCCTCCCCGCACTGATCCGACAACCCCCTCCGCCAGCTAAAGATGAACAAATACCTCCCGCAGTTCACCGTCGAACCAAGTCTCGTTTTCTTCACAGAAATGAGGACGACGATCGAAAATAGCATCATCGACGGGAGATAAAAATAAGGCTACGTACCTTAGCTAACAAGGTTGAGTGCCCGAACGTCTTCACTCAGCGTTCTCAGAGTGAAATCCTGCAAAGCGTTTGGCGAAGAAGAAGACGGTGAAGGGAGAGAAAGACGGGGAGTGAGCGAGCGCGATGGAGGGAATGAGATGTGATGTGAGGCTCCGCGGATGAACGAGGTGACAGCGGGGCATACTTTTTGCAAAAAACGGTTTTGGTCGCCTTTGCTCTGACACAATATTTTCTCCCCTCGCCACTGCCCTAAAGGAAGTTACCAAACCGCCCTTTGCTCTGACACAAACACAATATTTTGTCCCCTCGCGAGCGACTGCCCTAAAGGAAGTTACCAAACCGCCCTTTGCTCTGACACAAAAAGTGAGAGTGTTTACTTAGATATATAGATGTTTACTTGCTATAACAGATTGAGGGGCTTTGCACATTGGTGTAGGTCTCTGCAGAAAGATGGAAAAGGATGCCTCGGACCTTGTAAAACAAAAGCAAAAGAGCTACCTTAATCCTCCTCCCCGGGGAAATCGATCTTGCCCTTGGCTTGTGATATCCCATGGAAGGAAAGGAAGAGGCAAACCTTCTACGACATTTCGGAGGGCCGCCGCCATACTTTTTCCAAATCAATTATTGTAATTGTTTTTTTTGCGAAATAAGCTAAGTCTCTATCTCCGCTGGATTGCCCAAATACACAAAAAGTAAGAAACTGCGTATGGATATCCACATGTATGTTGTCTAACCAAACCAACCGTGAATACAGCCTTAAAAGTGTGATGTCTTTGGACTCAATAAGAGTGTAACAGAATATACTAAAAAAACAGATGCTCGGAACATACGTCGGTCTTTCTGTTGAACTTTATTTACTTTTGCCATTCCTGTAATCTCATTTGTGAGGAGCCCTCCCCTCCTTTCCCTTGTGAGGAAGTTGGGCATGAAATGTCAGCTGATCCAGTGTCATGAAGTCCTGCTGGCAAGTGTGACACTTGAACAGGCACAGCTTCCCACTTACTTGCCCTTTCCGCTTCCCTTTTTTGTTCTTGGGAGGAGGAGGAGGAATGGAGTCCTTCTTGTGGCCTCCCATTTTCCTGTTTAAAATGTAAAACAAAACAACTAGATAGGTTAAAAATCACCCAGAAATACCGACCAATCGCCAGTTCGTAAGAAGATGAAAATAACACGCGAGAATATTTCGAACTCGGACAATCTCGACGAAGAACGACTCGCTCCCCTTCCTTCCGAAACTAAAACTTCTCTCTCACTCATCGGGAGCTCCATCTCTAACTCCTCAACCCTCTCTCGATTTGCTTCGCTTTTCTTCGCTCCTTACTTTCCTTCCTGGCTAAGCCTCCGTCTCTCTCCCTCAGTAATGCATTTCCCTTCCCTATCCCTCCAAATCTCTTCCTGGTCCTAGCCCGGAACCTTGATGGAATTGCATTCCTCCCCCCTTCGCCGCCGCGCCGCCTCCCCCCAATCGCTCCTCGACCTGATAAACCCCCTCCTCTCCCTCCTCCTGCGGTTGTCCCCCACCGTCCGGTCCTTCGCCGGGCGGTGGTAATCCCTCCGCTCCAAGTTCACCTCCCTACACTCCTCCCGCTCCTTGCTCTCATCCTCCCCGCACTAATCCGACAACCCCCTCCGCCAGCTAAAGATGAACAAATACCTCCCGCAGTTCACCGTCGAACCAAGTCTCGTTTTCTTCACAGAAATGAGGACGACGATCGAAAATAGCATCATCGACGGGAGATAAAAATAAGGCTACGTACCTTAGCTAACAAGGTTGAGCGCCCGAACGTCTTCACTCAACGTTCTCTGAGTGAAATCCTGCAAAGCTTTTGGCGAAGAAGAAGACGGTGAAGGGAGAGAAAGACGGGGAGTGAGCGAGCGCGATGGAGGGAATGAGATGTGATGTGAGGCTCCGCGGATGAACGAGGTGACAGCGGGGCATACTTTTTGCAAAAAACGGTTTTGGTCGCCTTTGCTCTGACACAATATTTCTCCCCTCGCCACTACCCTAAAGGAAGTTACCAAATCGCCCTTTGCTCTGACACAAACACAATATTTTCTCCCCTCGCGAGCGACTGCCCTAAAGGAAGTTACCAAACCGCCCTTTGCTCTGACACAAAAAGTGAGAGTGTTTACTTAGATATATAGATGTTTACTTGCTATAACAGATTGTGGGGCTTTGCACATTGGTGTAGGTCTCTGCAGAAAGATGGAAAAGGATGCCTCGGACCTTGTAAAACAAAAGCAAAAGAGCTACCTTAATCCTCCTCCCCGGGGCAATCGATCTTGCCCTTGGCTTGTGATATCCCATGGAAGCAAAGGAAGAGGCAAACCTTCTACGACATTTCGGAGGGCCGCCGCCATACTTTTTCCAAATCAATTATTGTAATTGTTTTTTTTGCGAAATAAGCTAAGTCTCTATCTCCGCTGGGTTGCTCAAATACACAAAAAGTAAGAAACTGTGTATGGATATCCAAATGTATGTTGTCTAACCAAACCAACCGTGAATACAGCCTTAAAAGTGTGATGTCTTTGGACTCAATAAGAGTGTAACAGAATATACTAAAAAAACAGATGCTCGGAACATACGTCGGTCTTTCTGTTGAAATTTATTTACTTTTGCCATTCCTGTAATCTCATTTGTGAGGAGCCCTCCCCTCCTTTCCCTTGTGAGGAAGTTGGGCATGAAATGTCAGCTGATCCAGTGTCATGAAGTCCTGCTGGCAAGTGTGACACTTGAACAGGCACAGCTTCCCACTGACTTGCCCTTTCCGCCTCCCTTTTTTGTTCTTGGGAGGAGGAGGAGGAATGGAGTCCTTCTTGTGGCCCCCCATTTTCCTGTTTAAAATGTAAAACAAAACAACGAGATAGGTTAAAAATCACCCAGAAATACCGACCAATCGCCAGTTCATAAGAAGATGAAAATTTCACGCGAGAATATTTCGAACTCGGACAATCTCGACGAAGAACGACTCGCTCCCCTTCCTTCCGAAACTAAAACTTCTCTCTCAATCATCGGGAGCTCCATCTCTAACTCCTCAACCCTCTCTCGATTTGCTTCGCTTTTCTTCGCTCCTTACTTTCCTTCCTGGCTAAGCCTCCCTCTCTCTCCGTCAGTAAATCATTTCCCTTCCCTATCCCTCCAAATCTCTTCCTGGTCCTAGCCCGGAACCTTGATGGAAATGCATTCCTCCCCCATTCGCCGCTGCGCCGCCTCCCCCCAATCGCTCCTCGACCTGATAAACCCCCTCCTCTCCCTCCTCTTGCGGTTGTCCCTCACCGTCCAATCCTTCGCCGGGCGGTGGCAATCCCTCCGCTCCAAGTTCACCTCCCTACACTCCTCCCTCTCCTTGCTCTCATCCTCCCCGCACTGATCCGACAACCCCCTCCGCAAGCTAAAGATGAACAACTACCTCCCGCAGTTCACCGTCGAACCAAGTCTCGTTTTCTTCACAGAAATGAGGACGACGATCGAAAATAACATCATCGACGGGAGATAAAAATAAGGCTTAGCTAACAAGGTTGAGCGCCCGAACGTCTTCACTCAGCGTTCTGAGAGTGAAATCCTGCAAAGCGTTTGGCGAAGAAGAAGACGGTGAAGGGAGAGAAAGACGGGGAGTGAGAGAGCGCGATGGAGGGAATGAGATGTGATGTGAGGCTCCGCGGATGAACGAGGTGACAGCGGGGCATACTTTTTGCAAAAAATGGTTTTGGTCGCCTTTGCTCTGACAAAATATTTTCTCCCATCGCCACTGCCCAAAAGGAAGTTACCAAACCGCCCTTTGCTCTGACACAAACACAATATTTTCTCCCCTCGCGAGCGACTACCCTAAAGGAAGTTACCAAACCGCCCTTTGCTCTGACACAAAAAGTGAGTGTGTTTACTTAGATATATAGATGTTTACTTGCTATAACAGATTGAGGGGCTTTGCACATTGGTGTAGGTCTCTGCAGAAAGATGGAAAAGGATGCCTCGGACCTTGTAAAACAAAAGCAAAAGAGCTACCTTAATCCTCCTCCCCGGGGCAATCGATCTTGCCCTTGGCTTGTGATATCCCATGGAAGGGAAGGAAGAGGCAAACCTTCTACGACATTTCGGAGGGCCGCCGCCATACTTTTTCCAAATCAATTATTATAATTGTTTTTTTGCGAAATAAGCTAAGTCTCTATCTCCGCTGGGTTGCTCAAATACACAAAAAGTAAGAAACTGTGTATGGATATCCACATGTATGTTGTCTAACCAAACCAACCGTGAATACAGCCTTAAAAGTGTGATGTCTTTGGACTCAAAAAGGTGTTACAGAATATATTAAAAAAATAGATGCTCGGAACATACGTCGGTCTTTCTGTTGAACTTTATTTACTTTTGCCATTCCTGTAATCTCATTTGTGAGGAGCCCTCCCCTCCTTTCCCTTGTGAGGAAGTTGGGCATGAAATGTCAGTTTATCCAGTGTCATGAAGTCCTGCTGGCAAGTGTGACACTTGAACAGGCACAGCTTCCCACTTACTTGCCCTTTCCGCTTCCCTTTTTTGTTCTTGGGAGGAGGATGAATGGAGTCCTTCTTGTGGCCTCCCATTTTCTTGTTTAAAATGTAAAACAAAACAACTAGATAGGTTAAAAATCACCCTGAAATACCGACCAATCGCCAATTCGTAAGAAGATGAAAATAACACGCGAGAATATTTCGAACTCGGACAATCTCGACGAAGAACGACTCGCTCCCCTTCCTTCCGAAACTAAAACTTCTCTCTCACTCATCGGGAGCTCCATCTCTAACTCCTCAACCCTCTCTCGATTTGCTTCGCTTTTCTTCGCTCCTTACTTTCCTTCCTGGCTAAGCCTCCGTCTCTCTCCCTCAGTAATGCATTTCCCTTCCCTATCCCTCCAAATCTCTTCCTGGTCCTAGCCCGGAACCTTGATGGAAATGAATTCCTCCCCCCTTCGCCGCCGAGCCGCCTCCCCCCAATCGCTCCTCGACCTGATAAACCCCCTCCTCTCCCTCCTTCTGCGGTTGTCCCCCACCGTCCGGTCCTTCGCCGGGCGGTGGTAATCCATCCGCTCCAAGTTCACCTCCCTAAACTCCTCCCGGTCCTTGCTCACATCCTCCCCGCACTGATCCGACAACCCCCTCCGCCAGCTAAAGATGAACAAATACCTCCCGCAGTTCACCGTCGAACCAAGTCTCGTTTTCTTCACAGAAATGACGACGACGATCGAAAATAGAATCATCGACGGGAGATAAAAATAAGGCTACGTACCTTAGCTAACAAGGTTGAGCGCCCGAACGTCTTCACTCAGCGTTCTAAGAGTGAAATCCTGCAAAGCGTTTGGCGAAGAAGAAGACGGTGAAGGGAGAGAAAGACGGGGAGTGAGCGAGCGCGATGGAGGGAATGAGATGTGATGTGAGGCTCCGCGGATGAACGAGGTGACAACGGGGCATACTTTTTGCAAAAAACGGTTTTGGTCGCCTTTGCTCTGACACAATATTTCTCCCCTCGCCACTGCCCTAAAGGAAGTTACCAAACCGCCCTTTGCTCTGACACAAACACAATATTTTCTCCCCTCGCGAGCGACTGCCCTAAAGGAAGTTACCAAACCGCCCTTTGCTCTGACACAAAAAGTGAGAGTGTTTACTTAGATATATAGATGTTTACTTGCTATAACAGATTGAGGGGCTTTGCACATTGGTGTAGGACTCTGCAGAAAGATGGAAAAGGATGCCTCGGACCTTGTAAAACAAAAGCAAAAGAGCTACCTTAATCCTCCTCCCCGGGGCAATCGATCTTGCCCTTGGCTTGTGATATCCCATGGAAGGGAAGGAAGAGGCAAACCTTCTACGACATTTCGGAGGGCCGCCGCCGTACTTTTTCCAAATCAATTATTATATTTTTTTTTGCGTAATAAGCTATGTCTCTATCTCCGCTGGGTTGCTCAAGTACACAAAAAGTAAGAACTGCGTATGGATATCCACATGTATGTTGTCTAACCAAACCAACCGTGAATACAGCCTTAAAAGTGTGATGTCTTTGGACTCAATAAGAGTGGAACAGAATATACTAAAAAAACAAATGCTCGGAACATACGTCGGTCTTTCTGTTGAACTTTATTTACTTTTGCCATTCCTGTAATCTCATTTGTGAGGAGCCCTCCCCTCCTTTCCCTTGTGAGGAAGTTGGGCATGAAATGTCAGCTGATCCAGTGTCATGAAGTCCTGCTAGCAAGTGTGACACTTGAACAGGCACTGCTTCCCACTGACTTGCCCTTTCCGCCTCCCTTTTTTGTTCATGGGAGGAGGATGAATGGAGTCCTTCTTGTGGCCTCCCATTTTCCTGTTTAAAATGTAAAACAAAACAACGAGATAGGTTAAAAATCATCCAGAAATACCGACCAATCGCCATTTCGTAAGAAGATGAAAATAACACGCGAGAATATTTCGAACTCGGACAATCTCGACGAAGAACGACTCGCTCCCCTTCCTTCCGAAACTAAAACTTCTCTCTCACTCATCAGGAGCTCCATCTCTAACTCCTCAACCCTCTCTCGATTTGCTTCGCTTTTCTTCGCTCCTTACTTTCCTTCCTGGCTAAGCCTCCGTCTCTCTCCCTCAGTAATGCATTTCCCTTCCCTATCCCTCCAAATCTCTTCCTGGTCCTAGCCCGGAACCTTGATGGAAATGCATTCCTCCCCCATTCGCCGCTGCGCCGCCTCCCCCCAATCGCTCCTCGACCTGATAAACCCCCTCCTCTCCCTCCTCTTGCGGTTGTCCCTCACCGTCCAATCCTTCGCCGGGCGGTGGCAATCCCTCCGCTCCAAGTTCACCTCCCTACACTCCTCCCTCTCCTTGCTCTCATCCTCCCCGCACTGATCCGACAACCCCCTCCGTAAGCTAAAGATGAACAACTACCTCCCGCAGTTCACCGTCGAACCAAGTCTCGTTTTCTTCACCGAAATGAGGACGACGAACGAAAATAACATCATCGACGGGAGATAAAAATAAGGCTTAGCTAACAAGGTTGAGCGCCCGAACGTCTTCACTCAGCGTTCTGAGAGTGAAATCCTGCAAAGCGTTTGGCGAAGAAGAAGACGGTGATGGGAGAGAAAGACGGGGAGTGAGCGAGCGCGATGGAGGGAATGAGTTGTGATGTGAGGCACCGCGGATGAACGAGGTGACAGCGGGGCATACTTTTTGCAAAAAATGGTTTTGGTCGCCTTACCTCTGACACAATATTTTCTCCCATCGCCACTGCCCTAAAGGAAGTTACCAAACCGCCCTTTGCTCTGACACAAACACAATATTTTCTCCCCTCGCGAGCGACTACCCTAAAGGAAGTTACCAAACCTCCCTTTGCTCTGACACAAAAAGTGAGTGTGTTTACTTAGATATATAGATGTTTACTTGCTATAACAGATTGAGGGGCTTTGCACATTGGTGTAGGTCTCTGCAGAAAGATGGAAAAGGATGCCTCGGACCTTGTAAAACAAAAGCAAAAGAGCTACCTTAATCCTCCTCCCCGGGGCAATCGATCTTGCCCTTGGCTTGTGGTATCCCATGGAAGGGAAGGAAGAGGCAAACCTTCTACGACATTTCGGAGGGCCGCCGCCATAATTTTTCCAAATCAATTATTATAATTGTTTTTTTTGCGAAATAAGCTAAGTCTCTATCTCCGCTGAGTTGCTCAAATACACAAAAAGTAAGAAACTGTGTATGGATATCCACATGTATGTTGTCTAACCAAACCAACCGTGAATACAGCCTTAAAAGTGTGATGTCTTTGGACTCAAAAAGGTGTTACAGAATATATTAAAAAAATAGATGCTCGGAACATACGTCGGTCTTTCTGTTGAACTTTATTTACTTATGCCATTCCTGTAATCTCATTTGTGAGGAGCCCTCCCCTCCTTTCCCTTGTGAGGAAGTTGGGCATGAAATGTCAATTGATCCAGTGTCATGAAGTCCTGCTGGCAAGTGTGACACTTGAACAGGCACAGCTTCCCACTTACTTGCCCTTTCCGCTTCCCTTTTTTGTTCTTGGGAGGAGGAGGAATGGAGTCCTTCTTGTGGCCTCCCATTTTCCTGTTTAAAATGTAAAACAAAACAACTAGATAGGTTAAAAAACACCCAGAAATACCGACCAATCGCCAGTTCGTAAGAAGATGAAAATAACACGCGAGAATATTTCGAACTCGGACAATCTCGACGAAGAACGACTCGCTCCCCTTCCTTCCGAAACTAAAACTTCTCTCTCACTCATCGGGAGCTCCATCTCTAACTCCTCAACCCTCTCTCGATTTGCTTCGCTTTTCTTCGCTCCTTTCTTTCCTTCCTAGCTAAGCCTCCGTCTGTCTCCCTCAGTAATGCATTTCCCTTCCCTATCCCTCCAAATCTCTTCTTGGTCCTAGCCCGGAACCTGGATGGAAATGCATTCCTCCCCCCTTCGCCGCCGTGCCGCCTCCCCCCAATCGCTCCTCGACCTGATAAACCCCCTCCTCTCCCTCCTCCTGCGGTTGTCCCCCACCGTCCGGTCCTTCGCCGGGCGGTGGCAATCCCTCCGCTCCAAGTTCACCTCCCTACACTCCTCCCTCTCCTTGCTCTCATCCTCCCCGGACTGATCCAACAATCCCCTCCGCCAGCTAAAGATGAACAAATACCTCCCGCAGTTCACCGTCGAACCAAGTCTCGTTTTCTTCACAGAAATGAGGACGACGATCGAAAATCGCATCATCGACGGGAGATAAAAATAAGGCTACGTACCTTAGCTAACAAGGTTGAGCGCACGAACGTCTTCACTCAGCGTTCTGAGAGTGAAATCCTGCAAAGCGTTTGGCGAAGAAGAAGACGGTGAAGGGAGAGAAAGACGGGGAGTGAGAAAGCGCGATGGAGGGAATGAGATGTGATGTGAGGCTGCGCGGATGAACGAGGTGACAGCGGGGCATACTTTTTGCAAAAAACGGTTTTGGTCGCCTTTGCTCTGACACAATATTTTCTCCCCTCGCCACTGCCCTAATGGAAGTTACCAAACCGCCCTTTGCTCTGACACAAACACAATATTTTCTCCCCTCGCGAGCGACTGCCCTAAAGGAAGTTACCAAACCGCCCTTTGCTCTGACACAAAATGTGAGAGTGTTTACTTAGATATATAGATGTTTACTTGCTATAACAGATTGAGGGGCTTTGCACATTGGTGTAGGTCTATGCAGAAAGATGGAAAAGGATGCCTCGGACCTTGTAAAACAAAAGCAAAAGAGCTACCTTAATCCTCCTCCCCGGGGCAATCGATCTTGCCCTTGGCTTGTGATATCCCATGGAAGGGAAGGAAGAGGCAAACCTTCTACGACATTTCGGAGGGCCGCCGCCATACTTTTTCCAAATCAATTATTATAATTATTTTTTTGCGAAATAAGCTAAGTCTCTATCTCCGCTGGGTTGCTCAAATACACAAAAAGTAAGAAACTGCGTATGGATATCCACATGAATGTTGTCTAACCAAACCAACCGTGAATACAGCCTTAAAAGTGTGATGTCTTTGGACTCAATAAGAGTGTAACAGAATATACTAAAAAAACAGATGCTCGGAACATACGTCGGTCTTTCTGTTGAACTTTATTTACTTTTGTCATTCCTATAATCTCATTTGTGAGGAGCCCTCCCCTCCTTTCCCTTGTGAGGAAGTTGGGCATGAAATGTCAGCTGATCCAGTGTCATGAAGTCCTGCTGGCAAGTGTGACACTTGAACAGGCACAGCTTCCCACTTACTTGCCCTTTTCGCTTCCCTTTTTTGTTCTTGGGAGGAGGAGGAATGGAGTCCTACTTGTGGCCTCCCTTTTTCCTGTTTAAAATGTAAAACAAAACAACGAGATAGGTTAAAAATCACCCAGAAATACCGACCAATCGCCAGTTCGTAAGAAGATGAAAATAACACGCGAGAATATTTCGAACTCGGACAATCTCGACGAAGAACGACTCGCTCCCCTTCCTTCCGAAACTAAAACTTCTCTCTCACTCATCGGGAGCTCCATCTCTAACTCCTCAACCCTCTCTCGATTTGCTTCGCTTTTCTTCGCTCCTTACTTTCCTTCCTGGCTAAGCCTCCCTCTCTCTCCCTCAGTAATGCATTTCCCTTCCCTATCCAATCAAATCTCGTCCTGGTCTTAGCCCGGAACCTTGATGGAAATGCATTCCTCCCCCCTTCGCCGCCGCACCGCCTCCCCCCAATCGCTCCTCGACCTGATAAACCCCCTCCTCTCCCTCCTCCTGCGGTTGTCCCTCACCGTCCAATCCTTCGCTGGGCGGTGGCAATCCCTCCGCTCCAAGTTCACCTCCCGACACTCCTCCCTCTCCTTGCTCTCATCCTCCCCGCACTGATCCGACAACCCCCTCCGCCAGCTAAAGATGAACAACTACCTCCCGCAGTTCACCGTCGAACCAAGTCTCGTTTTCTTCACAGAAATGAGGACGACGATCGAAAATAGCATCATCGACGGGAGATAAAAATAAGGCTACGTACCTTAGCTAACAAGGTTGAGCGCCCGAACGTCTTCACTCAGCGTTCTGAGAGTGAAATCCTGCAAAGCGTTTGGCGAAGAAGAAGACGGTGAAGGGAGAGAAAGACGGGGAGTGAGCGAGCGCGATGGAGGGAATGAGATGTGATGTGAGGCTCCGCGGATGAACGAGGTGACAGCGGGGCATACTTTTTGCAAAAAACGGTTCTGGTCGCCTTTGCTCTGAAACAATATTTTCTCCTATCGCCACTGCCCTAAAGGAAGTTACCAAACCGCCCATTGCTCTGACACAAAAAGTGAGAGTGTTTACTTAGATATATAGATGTTTACTTGCTATAACAGATTGAGGGGCTTTGCACATTGGTGTAGGTCTCTGCAGAAAGATTGAAAAGGATGCCTCGGACCTTGTAAAACAAAAGCAAAAGAGCTACCTTAATCCTCCTCCCCGGGGCAATCGATCTTGCCCTTGGCTTGTGATATCCCATGGAAGGGAAGGAAGAGGCAAACCTTCTACGACATTTCGGAGGGCCGCCGCCATACTTTTTCCAAATCAATTATTTATTTATTTTTTTGCGAAATAAGCTAAGTCTCTATCTCCGCTGGGTTGCTCAAAAACACAAAAAGTAAGAAATTGCGTATGGATATCCACATGTATGTTGTCTAACCAAACCAACCGTGAATACAGCCTTAAAAGTGTGATGTCTTTGGACTCAATAAGAGTGTAACAGAATATACTAAAAAAACAGATGCTCGGAACATACGTCGGTCATTCTGTTGAACTTTATTTACTTTTGCCATTCCTGTAATCTCATTTGTGAGGAGCCCTCCCCTCCTTTCCCTTGTGAGGTAGTTGGGCATGAAATGTCAGCTGATCCAGTGTCATGAAGTCCTGCTGGCAAGTGTGACACTTGAACAGGCACTGCTTCCCACTTACTTGCCCTTTCCGCTTCCCTTTTGTGTTCTTGGGAGGAGGAGGAATGGAGTCCTTCTTGTGGCCTCCCATTTTCCTGTTTAAAATGTAAAACAAAACAACGAGATAGGTTAAAAATCACCCAGAAATACCTACCAATCGCCAGTTCGTAAGAAGATGAAAATAACACGCGAGAATATTTCGAACTCGGACAATCTCGACGACGAACGACTCGTTCCCCTTCCTTCCGAAACTAAAACTTCTCTCTCACTCATCGGGAGCTCCATCTCTAACTCCTCAACCCTCTCTTGATTTGCTTCGCTTTTCTTCGCTCCTTTCTTTCCTTCCTGGCTAAGCCTCCCTCTCTCTCCCTCAGTAATGCATTTCCCTTCCCTATCCCTCCAAATCTCTTCCTGGTCCTAGCCCGGAACCTTAATCGAAATGCATTCCTCCGCCCTTCGCCGCCGCGCCGCCTCCCCCCAATCGCTCCTCGACCTGATAAACCCCCTCCTCTCCCTCCTCCTGCGGTTGTCCCTCACCGTCCGGTCCTTCGCCGGGCGGTGGCAATCCCTCCGCTCCAAGTTCACCTCCCTACACTCCTCCCTCTCCTTGCTCTCATCCTCCCCGCACTGATCCGACAACCCCCTCCGCCAGCTAAAGATGAACAACTACCTCCCGCAGTTCACCGTCGAACCAAGTCTCGTTTTCTTCACAGAAATGAGGACGACGATCGAAAATAGCATCATCGACGGGAGATAAAAATAAGGCTACGTACCTTAGCTAACAAGGTTGAGCGCCCGAACGTCTTCACTCAGCGTTCTGAGAGTGAAATCCTGCAAAGCGTTTGGCGAAGAAGAAGACGGTGAAGGGAGAGAAAGACGGGGAGTGAGCGAGCGCGATGGAGGGAATGAAATGTGATGTGAGGCTCCGCGGAAGAACGAGGTGACAGCGGGGCATACTTTTTGCAAAAAACGGTTTTGGTCGCCTTTGCTCTGACACAATATTTTCTCCCATCGCCACTGCCTTAAAGGAAGTTACCAAACCGCCCATTGCTCTGACACAAAAAGTTAGAGTGTTTACTTAGATATATAGATGTTTACTTGCTATAACAGATTGAGGGGCTTTGTACATTGGTGTAGGTCTCTGCAGAAAGATGGAAAAGGATGCCTCGGAGCTTGTAAAACAAAAGCAAAAGAGCTACCTTAATCCTCCTCCCCGGGCAAATCGATCTTGCCTTTGGCTTGTGATATCCCATGGAAGGGAAGGAAGAGGCAAACCTTCTACGACATTTCAGAGGGCCGCCGCCATACTTTTTCCAAATCAATTATTATAATTTTTTTTTTGCGAAATAAGCTAAATCTCTATCTCCGCTAGGTTGCTCAAATACACAAAAAGTAAGAAACTGCGTATGGATATCCACATGTATGTTGTCTAACCAAACCAACCGTGAATACAGCCTTAAAAGTGTGATGTCTTTGGACTCAATAAGACTGTAACAGAATATACTAAAAAAACAGTTGCTTGGAATATACGTCGGTCTTTCTGTTGAACTTTATTTACTTTTGCCATTCCTGTAATCTCATTTGTGAGGAGCCCTCCCCTCCTTTCCCTTGTGAGGAAGTTGGGCATGAAATGTCAGCTGATCCAGTGTCATGAAGTCCTGCTGGCAAGTGTGACACTTGAACAGGTTCAGCTTCCTACTTACTTGCCCTTTCCGATTCCCTTTTTTGTTCTTGGGAGGAGGAGGAATGGAGTCCTTCTTGTGGCCTCCCATTTTCCTGTTTAAAATGTAAAACAAAACAACTAGATCGGTTAAAAATTACCCAGAAATACCGACCAATCGTCAGTTCATAAGAAGATGAAAATAGCACGCGAGAATATTTCGAACTCGGACAATCTCGACGAAGAACGACTCGCTCCCCTTCCTTCCGAAACTAAAACTTCTCTCTCACTCATCGGGAGCTCCATCTCTAACTCCTCAACCCTCTCTCGATTTGCTTCGCTTTTCTTCGCTCCTCACTTTCCTTCCTGGCTAAGCCTCCGTCTCTCTCCATCACTAATGCATTTCCCTTCCCTATCCCTCCAAATCTCTTCCTGGTCCTAGCCCGGAACCTTGATGGAAATGCATTCCTCCCCCCTTCGCCGCCGCGCCGCCTCCCCCCAATCGCTCCTCGACCTGATAAACCCCCTCCTCTCCCTCCTCCTGCGGTTGTCCCCCACCGTCTGGTCCTTCGCCGGGCGGTGGCAATCCCTCCGCTCCAAGTTCACCTCCCTACACTCCTCCATCTCCTTGCTCTCATCCTCCCCGCACTGATCCGACAACCCCCTCCGCCAGCTAAAGATGAACAAATACCTCCCGCAGTTCACCGTCGAACCAAGTCTCCTTTTCTTGACAGAAATGAGGACGACGATCGAAAATAGCATCATCGACGGGAGATAAAAATAAGGCTACGTACCTTAGCTAACAAGGTTGAGCGCCCGAACGTCTTCACTCAGCGTTCTGAGAGTGAAATCCTGCAAAGCGTTTGGCGAAGAAGAAGACGGTGAAGGGAGAGAAAGACGGGGAGTGAGCGAGCGCGAAGGAGGGAATGAGATGTGATGTGAGGCTCCGCGGATGAACGAGGTGACAGCGGGGCATACTTTTTCCAAAAAACGGTTTTGGTCGCCTTTGCTCTGACACAATATTTTCTCCCCTCGCCACTGCCCTAAAGGAAGTTACCAAACCGCCCTTTGCTCTAACACAAACACAATATTTTCTCCCCTCGCGAGCGACTGCCCTGAAGGAAGTTACCAAACCGCCCTTTGCTCTGACACAAAAAGTGAGAGTGTTTACTTAGATATATAGATCTTTACTTGCTATAACAGATTGAGGGGCTTTGTACATTGGTGTAGGTCTCTGCAGAAAGATGGAAAAGGATGCATCGGACCTTGTAAAACAAAAGCAAAAGAGCTACCTTAATCCTCCTCCCCGGGGCAATCGATCTTGCCCTTGGCTTGTGATATCCCATGGAAGGGAAGGAAGAGGCAAACCTTCTACGACATTTCGGAGGGCCGCCGCCATACTTTTTCCAAATCAATTATTATTATTATTTTTTGCGAAATAAGCTATGTCTCTATCTCCGCTGGGTTGCTCAAATACACAAAAAGTAAGAAACTGCGTATGGATATCCACATGTATGTTGTCCAACCAAACCAACCGCGAATACAGCCTTAAAAGTGTGATGTCTTTGGACTCAATAAGAGTGTAACAGAATATACTAAAAATACAGATGCTCGGAACATACGTCGGTCTTTCTGTTGAACTTTATTTACTTTTGCCATTCCTGTAATCTCATTTGTGAGGAGCCCTCCCCTCCTTTCCCTTGTGAGGAAGTTGGGCATGAAATGTCAGCTGATCCAGTGTCATGAAGTCCTGCTGGCAAGTGTGACACTTGAACAGGCACAGCTTCCCACTTACTTGCCCTTTCCGCTTCACTTTTTTGTTCTTGGGAGGAGGAGGAATGGAGTCCTTCTTGTGGCCTCCCATTTTCCTGTTTAAAATGTAAAACAAAACAACTAGATAGGTTAAAAATCACCCAGAAATACCGACCAATCGTCAGTTCATAAGAAGATGAAAATAGCACGCGAGAATATTTCGAACTCGGACAATCTCGACGAAGAACGACTCGCTCCCCTTCCTTCCGAAACTAAAACTTCTCTCTCACTCATCGGGAGCTCCATCTCTAACTCCTCAACCCTCTCTCGATTTGCTTCGCTTTTCTTCGCTCCTCACTTTCCTTCCTGGCTAAGCCTCCGTCTCTCTCCATCACTAATGCATTTCCCTTCCCTATCCCTCCAAATCTCTTCCTGGTCCTAGCCCGGAACCTTGATGGAAATGCATTCCTCCCCCCTTCGCCGCCGCGCCGCCTCCCCCCAATCGCTCCTCGACCTGATAAACCCCCTCCTCTCCCTCATCCTGCGGTTGTCCCCCACCGTCTGGTCCTTCGCCGGGCGGTGGCAATCCCTCCGCTCCAAGTTCACCTCCCTACACTCCTCCCTCTCCTTGCTCTCATCCTCCCCGCACTGATCCGACAACCCCCTCCGCCAGCTAAAGATGAACAAATACCTCCCGCAGTTCACCGTCGAACCAAGTCTCGTTTTCTTCACAGAAATGAGGACGACGATCGAAAATAGCATCATCGACGGGAGATAAAAATAAGGCTACGTACCTTAGCTAACAAGGTTGAGCGCCCGAACGTCTTCACTCAGCGTTCTGAGAGTGAAATCCTGCAAAGCGTTTGGCGAAGAATAAGACGGTGAAGGGAGAGAAAGACGGGGAGTGAGCGAGCGCGAAGGAGGGAATGAGATGTGATGTGAGGCTCCGCGGATGAACGAGGTGACAGCGGGGCATACTTTTTCCAAAAAACGGTTTTGGTCGCCTTTGCTCTGACACAATATTTTCTCCCCTCGCCACTGCCCTAAAGGAAGTTACCAAACCGCCCTTTGCTCTAACACAAACACAATATTTTCTCCCCTCGCGAGCGACTGCCCTGAAGGAAGTTACCAAACCGCCCTTTGCTCTGACACAAAAAGTGAGAGTGTTTACTTAGATATATAGATGTTTACTTGCTATAACAGATTGAGGGGCTTTGCACATTGGTGTAGGTCTCTGCAGAAAGATGGAAAAGGATGCCTCGGACCTTGTAAAACAAAAGCAAAAGAGCTACCTTAATCCTCCTCCCCGGGGCAATCGATCTTGCCCTTGGCTTGTGATATCCCATGGAAGGGAAGGAAGAGGCAAACCTTCTACGACATTTCGGAGGGCCGCCGCCATACTTTTTCCAAATCAATTATTATTATTATTTTTTGCGAAATAAGCTATGTCTCTATCTCCGCTGGGTTGCTCAAATACACAAAAAGTAAGAAACTGCGTATGGATATCCACATGTATGTTGTCTAACCAAACCAACCGCGAATACAGCCTTAAAAGTGTGATGTCTTTGGACTCAATAAGAGTGTAACAGAATATACTAAAAATACAGATGCTCGGAACATACGTCGGTCTTTCTGTTGAACTTTATTTACTTTTGCCATTCCTGTAATCTCATTTGTGAGGAGCCCTCCCCTCCTTTCCCTTGTGAGGAAGTTGGGCATGAAATGTCAGCTGATCCAGTGTCATGAAGTCCTGCTGGCAAGTGTGACACTTGAACAGGCACAGCTTCCCACTTACTTGCCCTTTCCGCTTCACTTTTTTGTTCTTGGGAGGAGGAGGAATGGAGTCCTTCTTGTGGCCTCCCATTTTCCTGTTTAAAATGTAAAACAAAACAACGAGATAGGTTAAAAATCACCCAGAAATACCGACCAATCGCCAGTTCGTAAGAAGATGAAAATAACACGCGAGAATATTTCGAACTCGGACAATCTCGACGAAGAACGACTCGCTCCCCTTCCTTCCGAAACTAAAACTTCTCTCTCACTCATCGGGAGCTCCATCTCTAACTCCTCAACCCTCTCTCGATTTGCTTCGCTTTTCTTCGCTCCTTACTTTCCTTCCTGGCAAAGCCTCCCTCTCTCTCCCTCAGCAATGCATTTTCCTTCCCTATCCCTCCAAATCTCTTCCTGGTCCTAGCCCGGAACCTTGATGGAAATGCATTCCTCCCCCCTTCGCCGCCGCGCCGCCTCCCCCCAATCGCTCATCGACCTGATAAACCCCCTCCACTCCCTCTTCTTGCGGTTGTCCCTCACCGTCCAATCCTTCGTCGGGCGGTGGCAATCCCTCCGCTCCAAGTTCACCTCACTACACTCCTCCCTCTCCTTGCTCTCATCCTCCCCGCACTGATCCGACAACCCCCACCGCCAGCTAAAGATGAACAACTACCTCCCGCATTTCACCGTCGAACCAAGTCTCGTTTTCTTCACAGAAATGAGGACGATGATCGAAAATAGCATCATCGACGGGAGATAAAAATAAGGCTACGTACCTTAGCTAACAAGGTTGAGCGCCCGAACGTCTTCACTCAGCGTTCTGAGAGTGAAATCCTGCAAAGCGTTTGGCGAAGAAGAAGACGATGAAGGGAGAGAAAGACGGGGAGTGAGCGAGCGCGATGGAGGGAATGAGACGTGATGTGAGGCTCCGCGGATGAACGAGGTGACAACGGGGCATACTTTTTACAAAAACCGGTTTGGGTCGCCTTTGCTCTGACACAATATTTTCTCCCATCGCCACTGCCCTAAAGGAAGTTACCAAACCGCCCTTTGCTCTGACACAAACACAATATTTTCTCCCCTCGCGAGCGACTACCCTAAAGGAAGTTACCAAACCGCCCTTTGCTCTGACACAAAAAGTGAGAGTGTTTACTTAGATATATAGATCTTTACTTGCTATAACAGATTGAGGGGCTTTGCACATTGGTGTAGGTCGCTGCAGAAAGATGGAAAAGGATGCCTCGGACCTTGTAAAACAAAAGTAAAAGAGCTACCTTAATCCTCCTCCCCGGGGCAATCGATCTTGCCCTTGGCTTGTGATATCCCATGGAAGGGAAGGAAGAGGCAAACCTTCTACGACATTTTGGAGGGCCGCCGCCATACTTTTTCCAAATCAATTATTATAATTTTTTTTTTGCGAAATAAGCTAAGTCTCTATCTCCGCTGGGTTGCTCAAATACACAAAAAGTAAGAAACTGCGTATGGATATCCACATGTATGTTGTCTAACCAAACCAACCGTGAATACAGCCTTAAAAGTGTGTTGTCTTTGGACTCAATAAGAGTGTAACAGAATATTCTAAAAAAACAGATGCTCGGAACATACGTCGGTCTTTCTGTTGAACTTTATTTACTTTTTCCATTCTTGTAATCTCATTTGTGAGGAGCCCTCCCCTCCTTTCCCTTGTGAGGAAGTTGGGCATGAAATGTCAGCTGATCCAGTGTCATGAAGTCCTGCTGGCAAGTGTGACACTTGAACAGGCACAGCTTCCCACTTACTTGCCCTTTCCGCTTCCCTTTTTTGTTCTTGGGAGGAGGAGGAATGGAGTCCTTCTTGTGGCCTCCCATTTTACTGTTTAAATTGTAAAACAAAACAACTAGATAGGTTAAAAATCACCCAGAAATACCGACCAATCGCCAGTTCGTAAGAAGATGAAAATAACACGCGAGAATATTTCGAACTCGGACAATCTCGACGAAGAACGACTCGCTCCCCTTCCTTCCGAAACTAAAACTTCTCTCTCACTCATCGGGAGCTCCATCTCTAACTCCTCAACCCTCTCTCGATTTGCTTCGCTTTTCTTCACTCCTTACTTTCCTTCCTGGCTAAGCCTCCGTCTCTCTCCCTCAGTAATGCATTTCCCTTCCCTATCCCTCCAAATCTCTTCCTGATCCTAGCCCGGAACCTTGATGGAAATGCATTCCTCCCCCCTTCGCCGCCGCGCCGCCTCCCCCCAATCGCTCCTCGACCTGAAAAACCGCCTCCTCTCCCACCTCCAGCGGTTGTCCCCCACCGTCCGGTCCTTCACCGGGCGGTGGCAATCCCTCCGCTCCAAGTTCACCTCCCTACACTCCTCCCTCTCCTTGCTCTCTTCCTCCCCGCACTGATCCAACAACCCCCTCCGCCAGCTAAAGATGAACAAATACCTCCCGGAGTTCACCGTCGAACCAAGTCTCCTTTTCTTCACAGAAATGAGGACGACGAGCGAAAATAGCATCATCGACGGGAGAAAAAAATAAGGCTACGTACCTTAGCTAACAAGGTTGAGCGCCCGAACGTCTTCACTCAGCGTTCTGAGAGTGAAATCCTGCAAAGCGTTTGGCGAAGAAGAAGACGGTGAAGGGAGAGAAAGACGGGGAGTGAGCGAGCGCGATGGAGGGAATGAGATGTGATGTGAGGCTCCACGGATGAACGAGGTGACAGCGGGGCATACTTTTTGCAAAAAACGGTTTTGGTCGCCTTTGCTCTGACACAATATTTTCTCCCCTCGCCACTGCCCTAAAGGAAGTTACCAAACCGCCCTTCGCTCAGACACAAACACAATATTTTCTCCCCTCGCGAGCGACTGCCCTAAAGGAAGTTACCAAACCGCCCTTTGCTCTGACACAAAAAGTGAGAGTGTTTACTTAGATATATAGATGTTTACTTGCTCTAACAGATTGAGGGGCTTTGCACATTGGTGTAGGTCTCTGCAGAAAGATGGAAAAAGATGCCTCGGACCTTGTAAAACAAAAGCAAAAGAGCTACCTTAATCCTCCTCCCTGGGGCAATCGATCTTGCCCTTGGCTTGTGATATCCCATGGAAGGGAAGGAAGAGGCAAACCTTCTACGACATTTCGGAGGTCCGCCGCCATACTTTTTCCAAATCAATTATTATAATTTTTTTTTTGCGAAATAAGCTAAGTCTCTATCTCCGCTGGGTTGCTCAAATACACAAAAAGTAAGAAACTGCGTATGGATATCCACATGTATGTTGTCTAACCAAACCCACCGTGAATACAGCCTTAAAAGTGTGATGTCTTTGGACTCAATAAGAGTGTAACAGAATGTCCTAAAAAAACAGATGCTCGGAACATACGTCGGTCTTTCTGTTGAACTTTATTTACTTTTGCCATTCCTGTAATCTCATTTGTGAGGAGCCCTCCCCTCCTTTCCCTTGTGAGGAAGTTGGGCATGAAATGTCAGCTGATCCAGTGTCATGAAGTCCTGCTGGCAAGTGTGACACTTGAACAGGCACAGCTTCCCACTGACTTGCCCTTTCCGCTTCCCTTTTTTGTTCTTGGGAGGAGGAGGAATGGAGTCCTTCTTGTGGCCTCCCATTTTACTGTTTAAAATGTAAAACAAAACAACGAGATAGGTTAAAAATCACCCAGAAATACCGACCAATCGCCAGTTCGTAAGAAGATGAAAATAACACGCGAGAATATTTCGAACTCGGACAATCTCGACGAAGAACGACTCGCTCCCCTTCCTTCCGAAACTAAAAACTTCTCTCTCACTCATCGGGAGCTCCATCTCTAACTCCTCAACCCTCTCTCGATTTGCTTCGCTTTTCTTCGCTCCTTACTTTCCTTCCTCGCTAAGCCTCCGTCTCTCTCCCTCAGTAATGCATTTCCCTTCCCTATCCCTCCAAATCTCTTCCTGGTCCTAGCCCGGAACCTTGATGGAAATGCATTCCTCCCCCCTTCGCCGCCGCGCCACCTCCCCCCAATCGCTCCTCGACCTGATAAACCCCCTCCTCTCCCTCCTCCTGCGGTTGTCCCTCACCGTCCAATCCTTCGCCGGGCGGTGGCAATCCCTCCGCTCCAAGTTCACCTCCCTACACTCCTCCCTCTCCTTGCTCTCATCCTCCCCGCACTGATCTGACAACCCCCTCCGCCAGCTAAAGATGAACAACTACCTCCAGCAGTTCCCCGTCGAACCAAGTCTCCTTTTCTTCACAGAAATGAGGACGATGATCGAAAATAGCATCATCGACGGGAGATAAAAATAAGGCTACGTACCTTAGCTAACAAGGTTGAGCGCCCGAACGTCTTCGCTCAGCGTTCTGAGAGTGAAATCCTGCAAAGCGTTTGGCGAAGAAGAAGACGGTGAAGGGAGAGAAAGACGGGGAGTGAGCGAGCGCGAAGGAGGGAATAAGATGTGATGTGAGGCTCCGCGAATGAACGAGGTGACAGCGGGGCATACTTTTTGCAAAAAACGGTTTTGGTCGCCTTTGCTCTGACACAATATTTTCTCCCATCGCCACTGCCCTAAAGGAAGTTACCAAACCGCCATTTGCTCTGACACAAAAAGTGAGAGTGTTTACTTAGATATATAGATGTTTACTTGCTATAACAGATTGAGGGGCTTTGCACATTGGTGTAGTTCTCTGCATAAAGATGGAAAAGGATGCCTCGGACCTTGTAAAACAAAAGCAAAAGAGCTACCTTAATCCTCCTCCCCGGGGCAATCGATCTTGCCCTTGGCTTGTGATATCCCATTGAAAGGAAGGAAGAGGCAAACCTTCTACGACATTTCGGAGGGCCGCCGCCATACCTTTTCCAAATCAATTATTATATTTGTTTTTTTTGCGAAATAAGCTAAGTCTCTATCTCCGCTGGGTTGCTCAAATACACAAAAAGTTAGAAACTGCGTATGGATATCCACATGTATGTTGTCTAACCAAACCAATCGTGAATACAGCCTTAAAAGTGTGATGTGTTTGGACTCAATAAGAGTGTAACAGAATATGCTAAAAAAACATATGCTCGGAACATACGTCGGTCTTTCTGTTGAACTTTATTTACTTTTGCCATTCCTGTAATCTCATTTGTGAGGAGCCCTCCCCTCCTTTCCCTTGTGAGGAAGTTGGGCATGAAATGTCAGCTGATCCAGTGTCATGAAGTCCTGCTGGCAAGTGTGACACTTGAACAGGCACCGCTTCCCACTTACTTGCCCTTTCCGTTTCCCTTTTTTGTTCTTGGGAGGAGGAGGAATGGAGTCCTTCTTGTGGCCTCCCATTTTCCTATTTAAAATGTAAAACAAAACAACTAGATAGGTTAAAAATCACCCAGAAATACCGACCAATCGCCAGTTCGTAAGAAGATGAAAATAACACGCGAGAATATTTCGAACTCGGACAATCTCGACGAAGAACGACTCGCTCCCCTTCCTTCCGAAACTAAAACTTCTCTCTCACTCATCGAGAGCTCCATCTCTAACTCCTCAACCCTCTCTCGATTTGCTTCGCTTTTCTTCGCTCCTTACTTTCCTTCCTAGCTAAGCCTCCGTCTCTCTCCCTCAGTAATGCCTTTCCCTTCCCTATCCCTCCAAATCTCTTCCTGGTCCTAGCCCGGAACCTTGATGGAAATGCATTCCTCCCCCCAATCGCTCCTCAACCAGATAAACCCCCTCCTCTCCCTCCTCCTGCGGTTGTCCCTCACCGTCCGGTCCTTCGCCGGGCGGTGGCAATCCCTCCGCTCCAAGTTCACCTCCCTACACTCCTCCCTCTCCTTGCTCTCATCCTCCCCGCACTGATCCGACAACCCCCTCCGCCAGCTAAAGATGAACAACTACCTCCCGCAGTTCACCGTCGAACCAAGTCTCGTTTTCTTCACAGAAATGAGGACGACGATCGAAAATTGCATCATCGACGGGAGATAAAAATAAGGCTACGTACCTTAGCTAACAAGGTTGAGCGCCCGAACGTCTTCACTTAGCGTTCTGAGAGTGAAATCCTGCAAAGCGTTTGGCGAAGAAGAAGACGGTGAAGGGAGAGAAAGACGGGGAGTGAGCGAGCGCGATAGAGGGAATGAGACGTGATGTGAGGCTCCGCGGATGAACGAGGTGACAGCGGGGCATAATTTTTGCAAAAACCGATTTGGGTCGCCTTTGCTCTGACACAATATTTTCTCCCATCGCCACTGCCCTAAAGGAAGTTACCAAAACGCCCTTTGCTCTGACACAAAAAGTGAGAGTGTTTACTTAGATATATAGATGTTTACTTGCTATAACAGATTGAGGGGCTTTGCACATTGGTGTAGGTCTCTGCAGAAAGATGGAAAAGGATGCCTCGGACCTTGTAAAACAAAAGCAAAAGAGCTACCTTAATCCTCATCCCCGGGGCAATCGATCTTGCCCTTGGCTTGTGATATCCCATGGAAGGGAAGGAAGAGGCAAACCTTCTACGACATTTCGGAGGGCCGCCGCCATACTTTTTCCAAATCAATTATTATAATTGTTTTTTTTTTGCGAAATAAGCTAAGTCTCTATCTCCGCTGGGTTGCTCAAATACACAAAAAGTAAGAAACTGCGTATGGATATCCACATGTATGTTGTCTAACCAAACCAACCGTGAATACAGCCTTAAAAGTGTGATGTCTTTGGACTCAATAAGAGTGTAACAGAATATACTAAAAAAACATATGCTCGGAACATACGTCGGTCTTTCTGTTGAACTTTATTTACTTTTGCCATTCCTGTAATCTCATTTGTGAGGAGCCATCCCCTCCTTTCCCTTGTGAGGAAGTTGGGCATGAAATGTCAGTTGATCCAGTGTCATGAAGTCCTGCTGGCAAGTGTGTCACTTGAACAGGCACAGCTTCCCACTTACTTGCCCTTTCCGCTTCCCTTTTTTGTTCTTGGGAGGAGGAGGAATGTAGTCCTTCTTATGGCCTCCCATTTTCCTGTTTAAAATGTAAAACAAAACAACTAGATAGGTTAAAAATCACCCAGAAATACCGACCAATCGCCAGTTCGAAAGAAGATGAAAATAACACGCGAGAATATTTCGAACTCGGACAATCTTGACGAAGAACGACTCGCTCCCCTTCCTTCCGAAACTAAAACTTCTCTCTCACTCATCGGGAGCTCCATCTCTAACTCCTCAACCCTCTCTCGATTTGCTTCGCTTTTCTTCGCTCCTTACTTTCCTTCCTAGCTAAGCCTCCGTCTCTCTCCCTCAGTAATGCCTTTCCCTTCCCTATCCCTCCAAATCTCTTCCTGGTCCTAGCCCGGAACCTTGATGGAAATGCATTCCTCCCCCCTTCGCCGCCGCGCCGCCTCCCCTCAATCGCTCCTCGACCTGATAAACCCCCTCCTCTCCCTCCTCTCCCTCCTCCTGCGGTTGTCCCTCACCGTCCGGTCCTTCGCCGGGCGGTGGCAATCCCTCCGCTCCAAGTTCACCTCCCTACACTCCTCCCTCTCCTTGCTCTCATCCTCCCCGCACTGATCCGACAACCCCCTCCGCCAGCTAAAGATGAACAACTACCTCCCGCAGTTCACCGTCGAACCAAGTCTCGTTTTCTTCACAGAAATGAGGACGACGATCGAAAATAGCATCATCGACGGGAGATAAAAATAAGGCTACGTACCTTAGCTAACAAGGTTGAGCGCCCGAACGTCTTCACTCAGCGTTCTGAGAGTGAAATCCTGCAAAGCGTTTGGCGAAGAAGAAGACGGTGAAGGGAGAGAAAGACGGGGAGTGAGCGAGCGCGATGGAGGGAATGAAATGTGATGTGAGGCTCCGCGGAAGAACGAGGTGACAGCGGGGCATACTTTTTGCAAAAAACGGTTTTGGTCGCCTTTGCTCTGACACAATATTTTCTCCCATCGCCACTGCCTTAAAGGAAGTAACCAAACCGCCCATTGCTCTGACACAAAAAGTTAGAGTGTTTACTTAGATATATAGATGTTTACTTGCTATAACAGATTGAGGGGCTTTGTACATTGGTGTAGGTCTCTGCAGAAAGATGGAAAAGGATGCCTCGGAGCTTGTAAAACAAAAGCAAAAGAGCTACCTTAATCCTCCTCCCCGGGCAAATCGATCTTGCCTTTGGCTTGTGATATCCCATGGAAGGGAAGGAAGAGGCAAACCTTCTACGACATTTCAGAGGGCCGCCGCCATACTTTTTCCAAATCAATTATTATAATTTTTTTTTTGCGAAATAAGCTAAATCTCTATCTCCGCTGGGTTGCTCAAATACACAAAAAGTAAGAAACTGCGTATGGATATCCACATGTATGTTGTCTAACCAAACCAACCGTGAATACAGCCTTAAAAGTGTGATGTCTTTGGACTCAATAAGACTGTAACAGAATATACTAAAAAAACAGTTGCTTGGAATATACGTCGGTCTTTCTGTTGAACTTTATTTACTTTTGCCATTCCTCTAATCTCATTTGTGAGGAGCCCTCCCCTCCTTTCCCTTGTGAGGAAGTTGGGCATGAAATGTCAGCTGATCCAGTGTCATGAAGTCCTGCTGGCAAGTGTGACACTTGAACAGGCACAGCTTCCCACTTACTTGCCCTTCCCGCTTCCCTTTTTTGTTCTTGGGAGGAGGAGGAATGGAGTCCTTCTTGTGGCCTCCCATTTTCCTGTTTAAAATGTAAAACAAAACAACGAGATAGGTTAAAAATCACCCAGAAATACCGACCAATCGCCAGTTCGTAAGAAGATGAAAATAACACGCGAGAATATTTCGAACTCGGACAATCTCGACGAAGAACGACTCGCTCCCCTTCCTTCCGAAACTAAAACTTCTCTCTCACTCATCGGGAGCTCCATCTCTAACTCCTCAACCCTCTCTCGATTTGCTTCGCTTTTCTTCGCTCCTTACTTTCCTCCCTGGCTAAGCCTCCGTCTCTCTCCCTCATTAATGCATTTCCCTTCCCTATCCCTCCAAATATCTTCCTGATCCTAGCCCGGAACCTTGATGGAAATGCATTCCTCCCCCCTTCGCCGCCGCGCCGCCTCCCCCCAATCGCTCCTCGACCTGATAAACCCCCTCCTCTCCCTCCACCTGCGG
This sequence comes from Rhodomyrtus psidioides, assembly GCA_021437785.1. NCBI lineage: Eukaryota > Viridiplantae > Streptophyta > Magnoliopsida > Myrtales > Myrtaceae > Rhodomyrtus > Rhodomyrtus psidioides. The sequence continues at coordinate 1,781,199 of JAILYB010000112.1, forward strand.
TTGTCCCTCACCGTCCGGCCCTTCGCCGGGCGGTGGCAATCCCTCCGCTCCAAGTTCACCTCCCTACACTCCTTCCTCTCCTTGCTCTCATCCTCCCCGCACTGATCCGACAACCCCCTCCGCCAGCTAAAGATGAACAAATAGCTCCCGCAGTTCACCTTCGAACCAAGTCTCGTTTTCTTCACAGAAATGAGGACGACGATCGAAAATAGCATCATCGACGGGAGATAAAAATAAGGCTACGTACCTTAGCTAACAAGGTTGAGCGCCCGAACGTCTTTACTCAGCGTTCTGAGAGTGAAATCCTGCAAAGCGTTTGGCGAAGAAGAAGACGGTGAAGGGAGAGAAAGACAGGGAGTGAGCGACCGCGATGGAGGGAACGAGATGTGATGTGAGGCTCCGCGGATGAACGAGGTGACAGCGGGGCATACTTTTTGCAAAAAACGGTTTTGGTCGCCTTTGCTCTGACACAATATTTTCTCCCCTCGCCACTGCCCTAAAGGAAGTTACCAAACCGCCCTTTGCTCTGACACAAACACAATATTTTCTCCCCTCGCGAGCGACTGCCCTAAAGGAAGTTACCAAACCGCCCTTTGCTCTGACACAAAAAGTGAGAGTGTTTACTTAGATATATAGATGTTTACTTGCTTTAACAGATTGAGGGGCTTTGCACATTGGTGTAGGTCTCTGCAGAAAGATGGAAAAGGATGCCTCGGACCTTGTAAAACAAAACAAAAGAGCTACCTTAATCCTCCTCCCCGGGGCAATCGATCTTACCCTTGGCTTGTGATATCCCATGGAAGGGAAGGAAGAGGCAAACCATCTACGACATTTCGGAGGGCCGCCGCCATACTTTTTTCAAATCAATTATAATTATTTTTTTTTGCGAAATAAGCTATGTCTCTATCTCCGCTGGGTTGCTCAAATACACAAAAAGTAAGAAACTGCGTATGGATATCCACATGTATGTTGTCTAACCAAACCAACCGCGAATACAGCCTTAAAAGTGTGACGTCTTTGGACTCAATAAGAGTGTAACAGAATATACTAAAAATACAGATGCTCGGAACATACGTCGGTCTTTCTGTTGAACTTTATTTACTTTTGCCATTCCTGTAATCTCATTTGTGAGGAGCCCTCCCCTCCTTTCCCTTGTGAGGAAGTTGGGCATGAAATGTCAGCTGATCCAGTGTCATGAAGTCCTGCTGGCAAGTGTCACACTTGAACAGGCACAGCTTCCCACTTATTTGCCCTTTCCGCTTCCCTTTTTTGTTCTTGGGAGGAGGAGGAATGGAGTCCTTCTTGTGGCCTCCCATTTTCCTGTTTAAAATGTAAAACAAAACAACGAGATAGGTTAAAAATCACCCAGAAATACCGACCAATCGCAAGTTCGTAAGAAGATGAAAATAACACGCGAGAATATTTCGAACTCGGACAATCTCGACGAAGAACGACTCGCTCCCCTTCCTTCTGAAACTAAAACTTCTCTCTCACTCATCGGGAGCTCCATCTCTAACTCCTCAACCCTCTCTCGATTTGCTTCGCTTTTCTTCGCTCCTTACTTTCCTTCCTGGCAAAGCCTCCCTCTCTCTCCCTCAGTAATGCATTTCCCTTCCCCATCCCTCCAAATCTCTTCCTGGTCCTAGCCCGGAACCTTGATGGAAATGCTTTCCTCCCCCTTCGCCGCCGCGCCGCCTCCCCCCAATCGCTCCTCGACCTGATGAACCCCCTCCACTCCCTCCTCCTGCGGTTGTCCCTCACCGTCCAATCCTTCGTCGGGCGGTGGCAATCCCTCCGCTCCAAGTTCACCTCCCTACACTCCTCCCTCTCCTTGCTCTCATCCTCCCCGCACTGATCCGACAACCCCCACCGCCAGCTAAAGATGAACAACTACCTCCCGCAGTTCACCGTCGAACCAAGTCTCGTTTTCTTCACAAAAATGTGGACGACGATCGAAAATAGCATCATCGACGGGAGATAAAAATAAGGCTACGTACCTTAGCTAACAAGGTTGAGCGCCCGAACGTCTTTACTCAGCGTTCTGAGAGTGAAATCCTGCAAAGCGTTTGGCGAAGAAGAAGACGGTGAAGGGAGAGAAAGACGGGGAGTGAGCGAGCGCGATGGAGGGAATGAGACGTGATGTGAGGCTCCGCGGATGAACGAGGTGACAGCGGGGCATACTTTTTGCAAAAACCGGTTTGGGTCGCCTTTGCTCTGACACAATATTTTCTCCCATCGCCACTGCCCTAAAGGAAGTTACCAAACCGCCCTTTGCTCTGACACAAACACAATATTTTCTCCCCTCGCGAGCGACTACCCTAAAGGAAGTTACCAAACCGCCCTTTGCTCTGACACAAAAAGTGAGAGTGTTTACTTAGATATATAGATGTTTACTTGCTATAACAGATTGAGGGGCTTTGCACATTGGTGTAGGTCTCTGCAGAAAGATGGAAAAGGATGCCTCGGACCATGTAAAACAAAAGCAAAAGAGCTACCTTAATCCTCCTCCCCGGGGCAATCGATCTTGCCCTTGGCTTGTGATATCCCATGGAAGGGAAGGAAGAGGCAAACCTTCTACGACATTTTGGAGGGCCGCCGCCATCCTTTTTCCAAATCAATTATTATATTTTTTTTTTTTTGCGAAATAAGCTAAGTCTCTATCTCCGCTGGGTTGCTCAAATACACAAAAAGTTAGAAACTGCGTATGGATATCCACATGTATGTTTTCTAACCAAACAAACCGTGAATACAGTCTTAAAAGTATGTTGTCTTTGGACTCAATAAGAGTGTAACAGAATATACTAAAAAAACAGATGCTCGGAACATACGTCGGTCTTTCTGTTGAACTTTATTTACTTTTGCCATTCCTGTAATCTCATTTGTGAGGAGCCCTCCCCTCCTTTCCCTTGTTAGGAAGTTGGGCATGAAATGTCAGCTGATCCAGTGTCATGAAGTCCTGCTGGCAAGTGTGACACTTGAACAGGCACAGCTTCCCACTTACTTGCCCTTTCCGCTTCACTTTTTTATTCTTGGGAGGAGGAGGAATGGAGTCCTTCTTGTGGCCTCCCATTTTCCTGTTTAAAATGTAAAACAAAACAACTAGATAGGTTAAAAATCACCCAGAAATACCGACCAATCGCCAGTTCGTAAGAAGATGAAAATAACACGCGAGAATATTTCGAACTTGGACAATCTCGACGAAGAACGACTCCCTCCCCTTCCTTCCGAAACTAAAACTTCTCTCTCACTCATCGGGAGCTCCATCTCTAACTCCTCAACCCTCTCTCGATTTGCTTCGCTTTTCTTCGCTCCTTACTTTCCTTCCTGGCTAAGCCTCCGTCTCTCTCCCTCAGTAATGCATTTCCCTTCCCTATCCCTCCAAATCTCTTCCTGGTCCTAGCCCGGAACCTTGATGGAAATGCATTCCTCCCCCCTTCGCCGCCTCCCCCCAATCGCTACTCGACCTGATAAACCCCCTCCTCTCCCTCCTCCTGCGGTTGTCCCTCACCGTCCAATCCTTCGCCGGGCGGTGGCAATCCCTCCGCTCCAAGTTCACCTCCCTACACTCCTCCCTCTCCTTGCTCTCATCCTCCCCGCACTGATCCGACAACCCCCTCCACCAGCTAAAGATGAACAACTACCTCCCGCAGTTCACCGTCGAACCAAGTCTCGTTTTCTTCACAGAAATGAGGACGACGATCGAAAATAGCATCATCGACGGGAGATAAAAATAAGGCTACGTACCTTAGCTAACAAGGTTGAGCGCCCGAACGTCTTCACTCAGCGTTCTGAGAGTGAAATCCTGCAAAGCGTTTGGCGAAGAAGAAGACGGTGAAGGGAGAGAAAGACGGGGAGTGAGCGAGCGCGATGGAGGGAATGAGATGTGATGTGAGGCTCCGCGGATGAACGAGGTGACAGCGGGGCATACTTTTTGCAAAAAACGGTTTTGGTCGCCTTTGCTCTGACACAATATTTTCTCCCATCGCCACTGCCCTAAAGGAAGTTACCAAACCGCCCTTTGCTCTGACACAAAAAGTGAGAGTGTTTACTTAGATATATAGATGTTTACTTGCTATAACAGATTGAGGGGCTTTTTACATTGGTGTAGGTCTCTGCAGAAAGAACGAAAAGGATGCCTCGACCTTGTAAAACAAAAGCAAAAGAGCTTCCTTAATACTCCTCCCCGGGGCAATCGATCTTGCCCTTGGCTTGTGATATCCCATGGAAGGGAAGGAAGAGGCAAATCTTCTACGACATTTCGGAGGGCCGCCGCCATACTTTTTCCAAATCAATTATTATAATTTTTTTTTTTGCGAAATAAGCTAAGTCTCTATCTCCGCTGGGTTGCTCAAATACACAAAAAGTAAGAAACTGCGTATGGATATCCACTTGTATGTTGTCTAACCAAACCAACCGTGAATACAGCCTTAAAAGTGTGTTGTCTTTGGACTCAATAAGAGTGTAACAGAATATACTAAAAAAACAGATGCTCGGAACATACGTCGGTCTTTCTGTTGAACTTTATTTACTTTTGCCATTCCTGTAATCTCATTTGTGAGGAGCCCTCCCCTCCTTTCCCTTGTGAGGAAGTTGGGCATGAAATGTCAGCTGATCCAGTGTCATGAAGTCCTGCTGGCAAGTGTGACACTTGAACAGGCACAGCTTCCCACTTACTTGCCCTTTCCGCTTCCCTTTTTTGTTCTTGGGAGGAGGAGGAATGGAGTCCTTCTTGTGGCCTCCCATTTTCCTGTTTAAAATGTAAAACAAAACAACGAGATAGGTTAAAAATCACCCAGAAATACCGACCAATCGCCAGTTCGTAAGAAGATGAAAATAACACGCGAGAATATTTCGAACTCGGACAATCTCGACAAAGAACGACTCGCTCCCCTTCCTTCCGAAACTAAAACTTCTCTCTCACTCATCGGGAGCTCCATCTCTAACTCCTCAACCCTCTCTCGATTTGCTTCGCTTCTCTTCGCTCCTTACTTTCCTTCCTGGCTAAGACTCCGTCTCTCTCCCTCAGTAATGCATTTCCCTTCCCTATCCCTCCAAATCTCTTACTAGTCCTAGCCCGGAACCTTGATGGAAATGCATTCCTCCCCCCTTCGCCGCCGCGCCGCCTCCCCCCAATCGCTACTCGACCTGATAAACCCCCTCCTCTCCCTCCTCCTGCGGTTGTCCCTCACCGTCCAATCCTTCGCCGGGCGGTGGCAATCCCTCCGCTCCAAGTTCACCTCCCTACACTCCTCCCTCTCCTTGCTCTCATCCTCCCCGCACTGATCCGACAACCCCCTCCGCCAGCTAAAGATGAACAACTACCTCCCGCAGTTCCCCGTCGAACCAAGTCTCGTTTTCTTCACAGAAATGAGGACGACGATCGAAAATAGCATCATCGACGGGAGATAAAAATAAGGCTACGTACCTTAGCTAACAAGGTTGAGCGCCCGAACGTCTTCACTCAGCGTTCTGAGAGTGAAATCCTACAAAGCGTTTGGCGAAGAAGAAGACGGTGAATGGAGAGAAAGACGGGGAGTGAGCGAGTGCGATGGAGGGAATGAGATGTGATGTGAGGCTCCGCGGATGAACGAGGTGACAGCGGGGCATACTTTTTGCAAAAAACGGTTTGGTCGCCTTTGCTCTGACACAATATTTTCTCCCATCGCCACTGCCCTAAAGCAAGTTACCAAACCACCCTTTGCTCTGACACAAAAAGTGAGAGTGTTTACTTAGATATATAGATGTTTACTTGCTATAACAGATTGAGGGGCTTTGCACATTGGTGTAGGTCTCTGCAGAAAGAACGAAAAGGATGCCTCGACCTTGTAAAACAAAAGCAAAAGAGCTTCCTTAATCCTCCTCCCTGGGGCAATCGATCTTGCCCTTGGCTTGTGATATCCCACGGAAGGGAAGGAAGAGGCAAACCTTCTACGACATTTCGGAGGGCCGCCGCCATACTTTTTCCAAATCAATTATTATAATTTTTTTTTGCGAAATAAGCTAAGTCTCTATCTCCGCTGGGTTGCTCAAATACACAAAACGTAAGAAACTGCGTATGGATATCCACATGTATTTTGTCTAACCAAACCAACCGTGAATACAGCCTTAAAAGTGTGTTGTCTTTGGACTCAATAAGAGTGTAACAGAATATACTAAAAAAACAGATGCTCGGAACATACGTCGGTCTTTCTGTTGAACTTTATTTACTTTTGCCATTCCTGTAATCTCATTTGTGAGGAGCCCTCCCCTCCTTTCCCTTGTGAGGAAGTTGGGCATGAAATGTCAGCTGATCCAGTGTCATGAAGTCCTGCTGGCAAGTGTGACACTTGAACAGGCACAGCTTCCCACTTACTTGCCCTTTCCGCTTCCCTTTTTTGTTCTTGGGAGGAGGAGAAATGGAGTCCTTCTTGTGGCCTCCCATTTTCCTGTTTAAAATGTAAAACAAAACAACGAGATAGGTTAAAAATCACCCAGAAATACCGACCAATCGCAAGTTCGTAAGAAGATGAAAATAACACGCGAGAATATTTCGAACTCGGACAATCTCGACAAAGAACGACTCGCTCCCCTTCCTTCCGAAACTAAAACTTCTCTCTCACTCATCGGGAGCTCCATCTCTAACTCCTCAACCCTCTCTCGATTTGCTTCGCTTTTCTTCGCTCCTTACTTTCCTTCCTGGCTAAGCCTCCGTCTCTCTCCCTCAGTAATGCATTTCCCTTCCCTATCCCTCCAAATCTCTTACTGGTCCTAGCCCGGAACCTTGATGGAAATGCATTCCTCCCCCCTTCGCCGCCGCGCCGCCTCCCCCCAATCGCTACTCGACCTGATAAACCCCCTCCTCTCCCTCCTCCTGCGGTTGTCCCTCACCGTCCAATCCTTCGCCGGGCGGTGGCAATCCCTCCGCTCCAAGTTCACCTCCCTACACTCCTCCCTCTCCTTGCTCTCATCCTCCCCGCACTGATCCGACAACCCCCTCCGCCAGCTAAAGATGAACAACTACCTCCCGCAGTTCCCCGTCGAACCAAGTCTCGTTTTCTTCACAGAAATGAGGACGACGATCGAAAATAGCATCATCGACGGGAGATAAAAATAAGGCTACGTACCTTAGCTAACAAGGTTGAGCGCCCGAACGTCTTCACTCAGCGTTCTGAGAGTGAAATCCTGCAAAGCGTTTGGCGAAGAAGATGACGGTGAAGGGAGAGAAAGACGGGGAGTGAGCGAGCGCGATGGAGGGAATGAGATGTGATGTGAGGCTCCGCGGATGAACGAGGTGACAGCGGGGCATACTTTTTGCAAAAAACGGTTTTGGTCGCCTTTGCTCTGACACAATATTTTCTCCCATCGCCACTGCCCTAAAGGAAGTTACCAAACCACCCTTTGCTCTGACACAAAAAGTGAGAGTGTTTACTTAGATATATAGATGTTTACTTGCTATAACAGATTGAGGGGCTTTGCACATTGGTGTAGGTCTCTGCAGAAAGATGGAAAAGGATGCCTCGACCTTGTAAAACAAAAGCAAAAGAGCTTCCTTAATCCTCCTCCCCGGGGCAATCGATCTTGCCCTTGGCATGTGATATCCCATTGAAGGGAAGGAAGAGGAAAACCTTCTACGACATTTCGGAGGGATGCCGCCATACTTTTTCCAAATCAATTATTATAATTTTTTTTTTGCGAAATAAGCTAAGTCTCTATCTCCGCTGGGTTCCTCAAATACACAAAAAGTAAGAAACTGCGTATGGATATCCACATGTATGTTGTCTAACCAAACCAACCGTGAATACAGCCTTAAAAGTGTGTTGTCTTTGGACTCAATAAGAGTGTAACAGAATATACTAAAAAAACAGATGCTCGGAACATACGTCGGTCTTTCTGTTGAACTTTATTTACTTTTGCCATTCCTGTAATCTCATTTGTGAGGAGCCCACCCCTCCTTTCCCTTGTGAGGAAGTTGGGCATGAAATGTCAGCTGATCCAGTGTCATGAAGTCCTGCTGGCAAGTGTGACACTTGAACAGGCACAGCTTCCCACTTACTTGCTCTTTCCGCTTCCCTTTTTTGTTCTTGGGAGGAGGAGGAATGGAGTCCTTCTTGTGGCCTCCCATTTTCCTGTTTAAAATGTAAAACAAAGCAACGAGATAGGGTAAAAATCATCAAGAAATACCGACCAATCGCCAGTTCGTAAGAAGATGAAAATAACACGCGAGAATATTTCGAACTCGGACAATCTCGACAAAGAACGACTCGCTCCCCTTCCTTCCGAAACTAAAACTTCTCTCTCACTCATCGGGAGCTCCATCTCTAACTCCTCAACCCTCTCTCGATTTGCTTCGCTTTTCTTCGCTCCTTACTTTCATTCCTGGCTAAGCCTCCGTCTCTCTCCCTCAGTAATGCATTTCACGTCCCTATCCCTCCAAATCTCTTCCTGGTCCTAGCCCGGAACCTTGATGGAAATGCATTCCTCCCCCCTTCGCCGCCGCGCCGCCTCCCCCCAATCGCTCCTCGACCTGATAAACCCCCTCCTCTCCCTCCTCCTGCGGTTGTCCCTCACCGTCCAATCCTTCGCCGGGCGGTGGCAATCCCTCCGCTCCAAGTTCACCTCCCTACACTCCTCCCTCTCCTTGCTCTCATCCTCGCCGCACTGATCCGACAACCCCCTCCGCCAGCTAAAGATGAAAAACTACCTCCCGCAGTTCCCCGTCGAACCAAGTCTCGTTTTCTTCACAGAAATGAGGACGACGATCGAAAATAGCATCATCGACGGGAGATAAAAATAAGGCTACGTACCTTAGCTAACAAGGTTGAGCGCCCGAACGTCTTCACTCAGCGTTCTGAGAGTGAAATCCTGCAAAGCGTTTGGCGAAGAAGATGACGGTGAAGGGAGAGAAAAACGGGGAGTGAGCGAGCGGGATGGAGGGAATGAGATGTGATGTGAGGCTCCGCGGATGAACGAGGTGACAGCGGGGCATACTTTTTGCAAAAAACGGTTTTGGTCGCCTTTGCTCTGACACAATATTTTCTCCCATCGCCACTGCCCTAAAGGAAGTTACCAAACCGCCCTTTGCTCTGACACAAAAAGTGAGAGTGTTTACTTAGATATATAGATGTTTACTTGCTATAACAGATTGAGGGGCTTTGCACATTGGTGTAGGTCTCTGCAGAAAGAACGAAAAGGATGCCTCGACCTTGTAAAACAAAAGCAAAAGAGCTTCCTTAATCCTCCTCCCCGGGGCAATCGATCTTGCCCTTGGCTTGTGATATCCCATGGAAGGGAAGGAAGAGGCAAACCTTCTACGACATTTCGGAGGGCCGCTGCCATACTTTTCCAAATCAATTATTATAATTTTTTTTTTTGCGAAATAAGCTAAGTCTCTATCTCCGCTGGGTTGCTCAAATACATAAAAAGTAAGAAACTGCGTATGGATATCCACATGTATGTTGTCTAACCAAACCAACCGTGAATACAGCCTTAAAAGTGTGTTGTCTTTGGACTCAATAAGAGTGTAACAGAATATACTAAAAAAACAGATGCTCGGAACATACATCGGTCTTTCTGTTGAACTTTATTTACTTTTGCCATTCCTGTAATCTCATTTGTGAGGAGCCCTCCCCTCCTTTCCCTTGTGAGGAAGTTGGGCATGAAATGTCAGCTGATCCAGTGTCATGAAGTCCTGCTGGCAAGTGTGACACTTGAACAGGCACAGCTTCCCACTTACTTGCCCTTTCCGCTTCCCTTTTTTGTTCTTGGGAGGAGGAGGAATGGAGTCCTTCTTGTGGCCTCCCATTTTCCTGTTTAAAATGTAAAACAAAACAACGAGATAGGTTAAAAATCACCCAGAAATACCGACCAATCGCCAGTTCGTAAGAAGATGAAAATAACACGCGAGAATATTTCGAACTCGGACAATCTCGACGAAGAACGACTCGCTCCCCTTCCTTCCGAAACTAAAACTTCTCTCTCACTCATCGGGAGCTCCATCTCTAACTCCTCAACCCTCTCTCGATTTGCTTCGCTTTTCTTCGCTCCTTACTTTCCTTCCTGGCTAAGCCTCCGTCTCTCTCCCTCAGTAATGCATTTCCCTTCCATATCCCTCCAAATCTCTTCCTGGTCCTAGCCCGGAACCTTGATGGAAATGCATTCCTCCCCCCTTCGCCGCCGCGCCGCCTCCCCCCAATCCCACCTCGACCTGATAAACCCCCTCTCCTCCCTCCTTTTGCGGTTGTCCCTCACCGTCCAGTCCTTCGCCGGGCGGTGGCAATCCCTCCGCTCCAAGTTCACCTCCCTACATTTCTCCCTCTCCTTGCTCTCATCCTCCCCACACTGATCCGACAACCCCCTCCGCCAGCTAAAGATGAACAACTACCTCCCGCAGTTCCCCGTCGAACCAAGTATCGTTTTCTTCATAGAAATGAGGACGACGATCGAAAATAGCATCATCGACGGGAGATAAAAATAAGGCTACGTACCTTAGCTAACAAGGTTGAGCGCCCGAACGTCTTCACTCAGCGTTCTGAGAGTGAAATCCTGCAAAGCGTTTGGCGAAGAAGATGACGGTGAAGGGAGAGAAAGACGGGGAGTGAGCGAGCGCGATGGAGGGAATGAGATGTGATGTGAGGCTCCGCGGATGAACGAGGTGACAGCGGGGCATCCTTTTTGCAAAAACGGTTTTGGTCGCCTTTGCTCTGACACAATATTTTCTCCCATCGCCACTCCCCTAAAGGAAGTTACCAAACCGCCCTTTGCTCTGACACAAAAAGTGAGAGTGTTTACTTAGATATATAGATGTTTACTTGCTATAACAGATTGAGGGGCTTTGCACATTGGTGTAGGTCTCTGCAGAAAGATGGAAAAGGATGCCTCGACCTTGTAAAACAAAAGCAAAAGAGCTTCCTTAATCCTCCTCCCCGGGGCAATCGATCTTGCCCTTGGCTTGTGATATCCCATGGAAGGGAAGGAAGAGGCAAACCTTCTACGACATTTCGGAGGGATGCCGCCATAATTTTTCCAAATCAATTATTATAATTTTTTTTTTTGCGAAATAAGCTAAGTCTCTATCTCCGCTGGGTTGCTCAAATACACAAAAAGTAAGAAACTGCGTATGGATATCCACATGTATGTTGTCTAACCAAACCAACCGTGAATACAGCCTTAAAAGTGTGTTGTCTTTGGACTCAATAAGAGTGTAACAGAATATACTAAAAAAACAGATGCTCGGAACATACGTCGGTCTTTCTGTTGAACTTTATTTACTTTTGCCATTCCTGTAATCTCATTTGTGAGGAGCCCACCCCTCCTTTCCCTTGTGAGGAAGTTGGGCATGAAATGTCAGCTGATCCAGTGTCATGAAGTCCTGCTGGCAAGTGTGACACTTGAACAGGCACAGCTTCCCACTTACTTGCTCTTTCCGCTTCCCTCTTTTGTTCTTGGGAGGAGGAGGAATGGAGTCCTTCTTGTGGCCTCCCATTTTCCTGTTTAAAATGTAAAACAAAGCAACGAGATAGGGTAAAAATCATCCAGAAATACCGACCAATCGCCAGTTCGTAAGAAGATGAAAATAACACGCGAGAATATTTCGAACTCGGACAATCTCGACGAAGAACGACTCGCTCCCCTTCCTTCCGAAACTAAAACTTCTCTCTCACTCATCGGGAGCTCCATCTCTAACTCCTCAACCCTCTCTCGATTTGCTTCGCTTTTCTTCGCTCCTTACTTTCATTCCTGGCTAAGCCTCCGTCTCTCTCCCTCAGTAATGCATTTCCCGTCCCTATCCCTCCAAATCTCTTCCTGGTCCTAGCCCGGAACCTTGATGGAAATGCATTCCTCCCCCCTTCGCCGCCGCGCCGCCTCCCCCCAATCGCTCCTCGACCTGATAAACCCCCTCCTCTCCCTCCTCCTGCGGTTGTCCCTCACCGTCCAATCCTTCGCCGGGCGGTGGCAATCCCTCCGCTCCAAGTTCACCTCCCTACACTCCTCCCTCTCCTTGCTCTCATCCTCGCCGCACTGATCCGACAACCCCCTCCGCCAGCTAAAGATGAAAAACTACCTCCCGCAGTTCCCCGTCGAACCAAGTCTCGTTTTCTTCACAGAAATGAGGACGACGATCGAAAATAGCATCATCGACGGGAGATAAAAATAAGGCTACGTACCTTAGCTAACAAGGTTGAGCGCCCGAACGTCTTCACTCAGCGTTCTGAGAGTGAAATCCTGCAAAGCGTTTGGCGAAGAAGATGACGGTGAAGGGAGAGAAAGACGGGGAGTGAGCGAGCGGGATGGAGGGAATGAGATGTGATGTGAGGCTCCGCGGATGAACGAGGTGACAGCGGGGCATACTTTTTGCAAAAAACGGTTTTGGTCGCCTTTGCTCTGACACAATATTTTCTCCCATCGCCACTGCCCTAAAGGAAGTTACCAAACCGCCCTTTGCTCTGACACAAAAAGTGAGAGTGTTTACTTAGATATATAGATGTTTACTTGCTATAACAGATTGAGGGGCTTCGCACATTGGTGTAGGTCTCTGCAGAAAGATCGAAAAGGATGCCTCGACCTTGTAAAACAAAAGCAAAAGAGCTTCCTTAATCCTCCTCCCCGGGGCAATCGATCTTGCCCTTGGCTTGTGATATCCCATGGAAGGGAAGGAAGAGGCAAACCTTCTACGACATTTCGGAGGGCCGCCGCCATACTTTTTCCAAATCAATTATTATAATTTTTTTTTTGCGAAATAAGCTAAGTCTCTATCTCCGCTGGGTTGCTCAAATACATAAAAAGTAAGAAACTGCGTATGGATATCCACATGTATGTTGTCTAACCAAACCAACCGTGAATACAGCCTTAAAAGTGTGTTGTCTATGGACTCAATAAGAGTGTAACAGAATATACTAAAAAAACAGATGCTCGGAACATACATCGGTCTTTCTGTTGAACTTTATTTACTTTTGCCATTCCTGTAATCTCATTTGTGAGGAGCCCTCCCCTCCTTTCCCTTGTGAGGAAGTTGGGCATGAAATGTCAGCTGATCCAGTGTCATGAAGTCCTGCTGGCAAGTGTGACACTTGAACAGGCACAGCTTCCCACTTACTTGCCCTTTCCGCTTCCCTTTTTTGTTCTTGGGAGGAGGAGGAATGGAGTCCTTCTTGTGGCCTCCCATTTTCCTGTTTAAAATGTAAAACAAAACAACGAGATAGGTTAAAAATCACCCAGAAATACCGACCAATCGCCAGTTCGTAAGAAGATGAAAATAACACGCGAGAATATTTCGAACTCGGACAATCTCGACGAAGAACGACTCGCTCCCCTTCCTTCCGAAACTAAAACTTCTCTCTCACTCATCGGGAGCTCCATCTCTAACTCCTCAACCCTCTCTCGATTTGCTTCGCTTTTCTTCGCTCCTTACATTCCTTCCTGGCTAAGCCTCCGTCTCTCTCCCTCAGTAATGCATTTCCCTTCCATATCCCTCCAAATCTCTTCCTGGTCCTAGCCCGGAACCTTGATGGAAATGCATTCCTCCCCCCTTCGCCGCCGCGCCGCCTCCCCCCAATCCCACCTCGACCTGATAAACCCCCTCTCCTCCCTCCTTTTGCGGTTGTCCCTCACCGTCCGGTCCTTCGCCGGGCGGTGGCAATCCCTCCGCTCCAAGTTCACCTCCCTACATTTCTCCCTCTCCTTGCTCTCATCCTCCCCACACTGATCCGACAACCCCCTCCGCCAGCTAAAGATGAACAACTACCTCCCGCAGTTCCCCGTCGAACCAAGTCTCGTTTTCTTCATAGAAATGAGGACGACGATCGAAAATAGCATCATCGACGGGAGATAAAAATAAGGCTACGTACCTTAGCTAACAAGGTTGAGCGCCCGAACGTCTTCACTCAGCGTTCTGAGAGTGAAATCCTGCAAAGCGTTTGGCGAAGAAGATGACGGTGAAGGGACAGAAAGACGGGGAGTGAGCGAGCGCGATGGAGGGAATGAGATGTGATGTGAGGCTCCGCGGATGAACGAGGTGACAGCGGGGCATACTTTTTGCAAAAAACGGTTTTGGTCGCCTTTGCTCTGACACAATATTTTCTCCCATCGCCACTCCCCTAAAGGAAGTTACCAAACCGCCCTTTGCTCTGACACAAAAAGTGAGAGTGTTTACTTAGATATATAGATGTTTACTTGCTATAACAGATTGAGGGGCTTTGCACATTGGTGTAGGTCTCTGCAGAAAGATGGAAAAGGATGCCTCGACCTTGTAAAACAAAAGCAAAAGAGCTTCCTTAATCCTCCTCCCCGGGGCAATCGATCTTGCCCTTGGCTTGTGATATCCCATGGAAGGGAAGGAAGAGGCAAACCTTCTACGACATTTCGGAGGGCCGCCGCCATAATTTTTCCAAATCAATTATTATAATTTTTTTTTTTGCGAAATAAGCTAAGTCTCTATCTCCGCTGGGTTGCTCAAATACACAAAAAGTAAGAAACTGCGTATGGATATCCACATGTATGTTGTCTAACCAAACCAACCGTGAATACAGCCTTAAAAGTGTGTTGTCTTTGGACTCAATAAGAGTGTAATAGAATTTACTAAAAAAACAGATGCTCGGAACATACGTCGGTCTTTCTGTTGAACTTTATTTACTTTTGCCATTCCTGTAATCTCATTTGTGATGAGCCCTCCCCTCCTTTCCCTTGTGAGGAAGTTGGGCATGAAATGTCAGCTGATCCAGTGTCATGAAGTCCTGCTGGCAAGTGTGACACTTGAACAGGCACAGCTTCCCACTTACTTGCCCTTTCCGCTTCCCTTTTTTGTTCTTGGGAGGAGGAGGAATGGAGTCCTTCTTGTGGCCTCCCATTTTCCTGTTTAAAATGTAAAACAAAACAACGAGATAGGTTAAAAATCACCCAGAAATACCGACCAATCGCCAGTTCGTAAGAAGATGAAAATAACACGCGAGAATATTTCGAACTCGGACAATCTCGACGAAGAACGACTCGCTCCCCTTCCTTCCGAAACTAAAACTTCTCTCTCACTCATCGGGAGCTCCATCTCTAACTCCTCAACCCTCTCTCGATTTGCTTCGCTTTTCTTCGCTCCTTACATTCCTTCCTGGCTAAGCCTCCGTCTCTCTCCCTCAGTAATGCATTTCCCTTCCATATCCCTCCAAATCTCTTCCTGGTCCTAGCCCGGAACCTTGATGGAAATGCATTCCTCCCCCCTTCGCCGCCGCGCCGCCTCCCCCCAATCCCACCTCGACCTGATAAACCCCCTCTCCTCCCTCCTTTTGCGGTTGTCCCTCACCGTCCGGTCCTTCGCCGGGCGGTGGCAATCCCTCCGCTCCAAGTTCACCTCCCTACATTTCTCCCTCTCCTTGCTCTCATCCTCCCCACACTGATCCGACAACCCCCTCCGCCAGCTAAAGATGAACAACTACCTCCCGCAGTTCCCCGTCGAACCAAGTCTCGTTTTCTTCATAGAAATGAGGACGACGATCGAAAATGGCATCATCGACGGGAGATAAAAATAAGGCTACGTACCTTAGCTAACAAGGTTGAGCGCCCAAACGTCTTCACTCAGCGTTCTGAGAGTGAAATCCTGCAAAGCGTTTGGCGAAGAAGATGACGGTGAAGGGAGAGAAAGACGGGGAGTGAGCGAGCGCGATGGAGGGAATGAGATGTGATGTGAGGCTCCGCGGATGAACGAGGTGACAGCGGGGCATACTTTTTGCAAAAAACGGTTTTGGTCGCCTTTGCTCTGACACAATATTTTCTCCCATCGCCACTCCCCTAAAGGAAGTTACCAAACCGCCCTTTGCTCTGACACAAAAAGTGAGAGTGTTTACTTAGATATATAGATGTTTACTTGCTATAACAGATTGAGGGGCTTTGCACATTGGTGTAGGTCTCTGCAGAAAGATGGAAAAGGATGCCTCGACCTTGTAAAACAAAAGCAAAAGAGCTTCCTTAATCCTCCTCCCCGGGGCAATCGATCTTGCCCTTGGCTTGTGATATCCCATGGAAGGGAAGGAAGAGGCAAACCTTCTACGACATTTCGGAGGGCCGCCGCCATAATTTTTCCAAATCAATTATTATAATTTTTTTTTTTGCGAAATAAGCTAAGTCTCTATCTCCGCTGGGTTGCTCAAATACACAAAAAGTAAGAAACTGCGTATGGATATCCACATGTATGTTGTCTAACCAAACCAACCGTGAATACAGCCTTAAAAGTGTGTTGTCTTTGGACTCAATAAGAGTGTAACAGAATATACTAAAAAAACAGATGCTCGGAACAAACGTCGGTCTTTCTGTTGAACTTTATTTACTTTTGCCATTCCTGTAATCTCATTTGTGATGAGCCCTCCCCTCCTTTCCCTTGTGAGGAAGTTGGGCATGAAATGTCAGCTGATCCAGTGTCATGAAGTCCTGCTGGCAAGTGTGACACTTGAACAGGCACAGCTTCCCACTTACTTGCCCTTTCCGCTTCCCTTTTTTGTTCTTGGGAGGAGGAGGAATGGAGTCCTTCTTGTGGCCTCCCATTTTCCTGTTTAAAATGTAAAACAAAACAACGAGATAGGTTAAAAATCACCCAGAAATACCGACCAATCGCCAGTTCGTAAGAAGATGAAAATAACACGCGAGAATATTTCGAACTCGGACAATCTCGTTGAAGAACGACTCGCTCCCCTTCCTTCCGAAACTAAAACTTCTCTCTCACTCATCGGGAGCTCCATCTCTAACTCCTCAACCCTCTCTCGATTTGCTTCGCTTTTCTTCGCTCCTTACTTTCCTTCCTGGCTAAGCCTCCCTCTCTCTCCCTCAGTAATGCATTTCCCTTCCCTATCCCTCCAAATCTCTTCCTGGTCCTAGCCCGGAACCTTGATGGAAATGCATTCCTCCCCCCTTCGCCGCCGCGCCGCCTCCCCCCAATCGCTCCTCGACCTGATAAACCCCTTCATCTCCCTCCTCCTGCATTTGTCCCTCACCGTCCGGTCCTTCGCCGAGCGGTGGCAATCCCTCCGCTCCAAGTTCACCTCCCTACACTCCTCCCTCTCCTTGCTCTCATCCTCGCCGCACTGATCCGACAACCCCCTCCGCCAGCTAAAGATGAACAACTACCTCCCGCAGTTCCCCGTCGAACCAAGTCTCGTTTTCTTCACAGAAATGAGGACGACGATCGAAAATAGCATCATCGACGGGAGATAAAAATAAGGCTACGTACCTTAGCTAACTTGGTTGAGCGCCCGAACGTCTTCACTCAGCGTTCTGAGAGTGAAATCCTGCAAAGCGTTTGGCGAAGAAGATGACGGTGAAGGGAGAGAAAGACGGGGAGTGAGCGAGCGCGATGGAGGGAATGAGATGTGATGTGAGGCTCCGCGGATGAACGAGGTGACAGCGGGGCATACTTTTTGCAAAAAACGGTTTTGGTCGCCTTTGCTCTGACACAATATTTTCTCCCATCGCCACTGCCCTAAAGGTAGTTACCAAACCGCCCTTTGCTCTGACACAAAAAGTGAGAGTGTTTACTTAGATATATAGATGTTTACTTGCTATAGCAGATTGAGGGGCTTTGCACATTGGTGTAGGTCTCTGCAGAAAGATCGAAAAGGATGCCTCGACCTTGTAAAACAAAAGCAAAAGAGCTTCCTTAATCCTCCTCCCCGGGGCAATCGATCTTGCCCTTGGCTTGTGATATCCCATGGAAGGGAAGGAAGAGGCAAACCTTCTACGACATTTCGGAGGGCCGCCGCCATACTTTTTCCAAATCAATTATTATAATTTTTTTTTTTGCGAAATAAGCTAAGTCTCTATCTCCGCTGGGTTACTCAAATACACAAAAAGTAAGAAACTGCGTATGGATATCCACATGTATGTTGTCTAACCAAACCAACCGTGAATATAGCCTTAAAAGTGTGTTGTCTTTGGACTCAATAAGAGTGTAACAGAATATACTAAAAAAACAGATGCTCGGAACATACATCGGTCTTTCTGTTGAACTTTATTAACTTTTGCCATTCCTGTAATCTCATTTGTGAGGAGCCCTCCCCTCCTTTCCCTTGTGAGGAAGTTGGGCATGAAATGTCAGCTGATCTAGTGTCATGAAGTCCTGCTGGCAAGTGTGACACTTGAACAGGCACAGCTTCCCACTTACTTGCCCTTTCCGCTTCCCTTTTTTGTTCTTGGGAGGAGGAGGAATGGAGTCTTTCTTGTGGCCTCGAATTTTCCTGTTTAAAATGTAAAACAAAACAACGAGATAGGTTAAAAATCACCCAGAAATACCGACCAATCGCCAGTTCGTAAGAAGATGAAAATAACACGCGAGAATATTTCGAACTCGGACAATCTCGACGAAGAACGACTCGTTCCCCTTCCTTCCGAAACTAAAACTTCTCTCTCACTCATCGGGAGCTCCATCTCTAACTCCTCAACCCTCTCTCGATTTGCTTCGCTTTTCTTCGCTCCTTACTTTCCTTCCTGGCTAAGCCTCCGTCTCTCTCCCTCAGTAATGCATTTCCCTTCCATATCCCTCCAAATCTCTTCCTGGTCCTAGCCCGGAACCTTGATGGAAATGCATTCCTCCCCCCTTCGCCGCCGCGCTACCTCCCCCCAATCGCTCCTCGACCTGATAAACCCCCTCCTCTCCCTCCTCCTGCGGTTATCCCTCACCGTCCGGTCCTTCGCCGGGCGGTGGCAATCCCTCCGCTCCAAGTTCACCTCCCTACACTCCTCCCTCTCCTTGCTCTCATCCTCCCCACACTGATCCGACAACCCCCTCCGCCAGCTAAAGATGAACAACTACCTCCCGCAGTTCCCCGTCGAACCAAGTCTCATTTTCTTCACATAAATGAGGACGACGATCGAAAATAGCATCATCGACGGGAGATAAAAATAAGGCTACGTACCTTAGCTAACAAGGTTGAGCGCCCGAACGTCTTCACTCAGCGTTCTGAGAGTGAAATCCTGCAAAGCGTTTAGCGAAGAAGAAGACGGTGAAGGGAGAGAAAGACGGGGAGTGAGCGAGCGCGATGGAGGAAATGAGATGTGATGTGAGGCTCCGCGGATGAACGAGGTGACAGCGGGGCATACTTTTTGCAAAAAACGGTTTTGGTCGCCTTTGCTCTGACACAATATTTTCTCCCATCGCCACTACCCTAAAGGAAGTTACCAAACCGCCCTTTGCTCTGACATAAAAAGTGAGAGTGTTTACTTAGATATATAGATGTTTACTTGCTATAACAGATTGAGGGGCTTTGCACATTGGTGTAGGTCTCTGCAGAAAGATGGAAAAGGATGCCTCGACCTTGTAAAACAAAAGCAAAAGAGCTTCCTTAATCCTCCTCCCCGGGGCAATCGATCTTGCCCTTGGCTTGTGATATCCCATGGAAGGGAAGGAAG
This sequence comes from Rhodomyrtus psidioides, assembly GCA_021437785.1. Taxonomy (NCBI): domain Eukaryota; kingdom Viridiplantae; phylum Streptophyta; class Magnoliopsida; order Myrtales; family Myrtaceae; genus Rhodomyrtus; species Rhodomyrtus psidioides. The sequence continues at coordinate 1,800,558 of JAILYB010000112.1, forward strand.
AGGAAAACCTTCTACGACATTTCGGAGGGCCGCCGCCATAATTTTTCCAAATCAATTATTATAATTTTTTTTTTTGCGAAATAAGCTAAGTCTCTATCTCCGCTAGGTTGCTCAAATACACAAAAAGTAAGAAACTGCGTATGGATATCCACATGTATGTTGTCTAACCAAACCAACCGTGAATACAGCCTTAAAAGTGTGATGTCTTTGGACTCAATAGGAGTGTAACAGAATATACTAAAAAAACAGATGCTCGGAACATACGTCGGTCTTTCTGTTGAACTTTATTTACTTTTGCCATTCCTGTAATCTCATTTGTGAGGAGCCCTCCCCTCCTTTCCCTTGTGAGGAAGTCGGGCATGAAATGTCAGCTGATCCAGTGTCATGAAGTCCTGCTGGCAAGTGTGACACTTGAACAGGCACAGCTTCCCACTTACTTGCCCTTTCCGCTTCCCTTTTTTGTTCTTGGGAGGAGGAGGAATGGAGTCCTTCTTGTGGCCTCCCATTTTCCTGTTTAAAATGTAAAACAAAACAATGTGATAGGTTAAAAATCACCCAGAAATACCGACCAATCGCCAGTTCGTAAGAAGATGAAAATAACACGCGAGAATATTTCGAACTTGGACAATCTCGACGAAGAACGACTCGCTCCCCTTCCTTCCGAAACTAAAACTTCTCTCTCACTCATCGGGAGCTCCATCTCTAACTCCTCAACCCTCTCTCGATTTGCTTCGCTTTTCTTCGCTCCCTACTTTCCTTCCTGGCTAAGCCTCCCTCTCTCTCCCTCAGTAATGCATTTCCCTTCCCTATCCCTCCAAATCTCTTCCTGGTCCTAGCCCGGAACCTTGATGGAAATGCATTCCTCCCCCCTTCGCCGCCGCGCCGCCTCCCCCCAATCGCTCCTCGACCTGATAAACCCCCTCATCTCCCTCCTACTACGGTTGTCCCTCACCGTCCGGTCCTTCGCCGGGCGGTGGCAATCCCTCCGCTCCAAGTTCACCTCCCTACACTCCTCCCTCTCCTTGCTCTCATCCTCCCCGCACTGATCCGACAACCCCCTCCGCCAGCTAAAGATGAACAACTACCTCCCGCAGTTCACCGTCGAACCAAGTCTCGTTTTCTTCACAGAAATGAGGACGACGATCGAAAATAGCATCATCGACGGGAGATAAAAATAAGGCTACGTACCTTAGCTAACAAGGTTGAGCGCCCGCACGTCTTCACTCAGCGTTCTGAGAGTGAAATCCTGCAAAGCGTTTGGCTAAGAAGAAGACGGTGAAGGGAGAGAAAGACGGGGAGTGAGCGAGCGCGATGAAGGGAATGAGATGTGATGTGAGGCTCCGCGGATGAACGAGGTGACAGTGGGGCATACTTTTTGCAAAAAACGGTTTTGGTCGCCTTTGCTCTGACACAATATTTTCTCCCCTCGCCACTGCCCTAAAGGAAGTTACCCAACCGCCCTTTGCTCTGACACAAACACAATATTTTCTCCCCTTGCGAGCGACTGCCCTAAAGGAAGTTACCAAATATGTACCTACTCAACGCTAGTCGCCAGCGCTAACGCGATGCTTAGTTTGGTCTTGCTTGGGAGAATTCACGATAATTTTCACCTCTAAAATTTTCTTATTTTGCAAGATATTCTCCTCAAACTTGATATTCAATTTCAGTCTGCCACGATTTTTTTTATCTAATAGAAAATCCACTTACTTTCATTCTAATATTAAATTTTCCTTCATTCACCGCCATAAAAAAATAAAAATCCTCACTACTTTATCCAAAATTATGAACAAAGTCACTTAACTACTCTCCTTCGAGTCAAAAGATAGATTACTAAACGCATCCTATTATACCGGTCACGGAGCGCTCGTAGGGACTAATTGAGTTAAAAATCAAGAGGTCGTATGATTGAATTCTACTTAAGGGGATTGCTAAGAGAGCTCATTCGAGCAATATTAGAACTAGAACATCATAAATCAATGTGCTTCCTTTTCCCTCCCTTTGTTTATAGAGTTTTACTTTACATTTTTTTTTATTAAATTCATTTTTGTTTAGGATAATTTACATTAATTATGTGAATTTCTTAATGTAAACATCCGTCACGTTAATACAATACGATAGCATTTAATGATGAAAAATAATAATTGCGAACCAATCATGGATCTTAGACGGCTCAAATTTTATGAATATGTAAGGATCCGGTAGTTATAAACTAATTTGAGTTAAACAGCATGAAAATAAAATCACCTCTAAAGTAAGTTTTTCCTTCCAACTTACCTAATTTCAAAATAAATATGGAAAGCATGTTTTGATTTGAAAGTAAATATTCAACATGAATAATGAACATTACAGCACAAAACTACTATAATTTAATAAATTCAAGCGACTATTATGAAATACATGAATGTTTGAAAAACATGAATGAATTTTCATTATATTCATCCTATCTAATGTACATTTTATGGTACATTTCTAAGTTCATCTCCCTATCCAATGAATGTTCATCTCCCTATCCAATGAATATTCATCTCACTATCAAACGTATGTATTAATTCATTACATTAGTATTAATGATAAGTGCATCCTTATTCTCCTATAAATAAGAACTTAGTTTTTGGTCATATATAATAAGTTGAAATAAAGAAATTTCTCCTCTGACTTTCTCTACTTGCTCTCTCTGTTCTCTCTGTTATATACTTGCAGCGCAATATTTTACAACACGTTATCAGCACGAAGATCTACCAACTGAGAAAGTAGGTAAGTGTTCTCTTTATTTTTCTTTAATCACCTTATACTTCATCTTCTTCTATCAATTCTTCATCTTTTATTATCGTTTTGGTCTGAAACCAACTTCAAATCTAAAAGTGTCCTTCTGCTCCTGAAGTGGCGGTGGATATTTGGAAATCCTTCTAATTATTTTAAGGATTCATTTTGGTATAGAATTATGGCAAATATTGAAAAGCCCAAATTCCACATCCTGAAAGTGGGTGGAAATAATTATCTGTCCTGGTGCCTTGACATGGAAATGCACCTCCAAGGGCAAGGTCTCGCTAATGCAATCACAAAAAATGGAACCTCAAATGATAAAGATAGAGCAAATGCACTGATTTTTATTCGTCGTCATGTGCATGAGAGCCTGCAGACTCAATATTTATCCGTTTGAGACCCTCAGACCCTGTAGAGGAGGTTGAAGGATAGGTATGATCAACCAAGACTGTTATCCTCCCTAAAGCGCAGTATGACTGGCAGCATCTCAGGCTGCAAGATTTTAAATCAGTGTCTGACAATAACTCCGCTTTATTTGATATTATTTCTCGACTTGAGTTATGCGGTGTCAAGCTCACCGATGCGGAACTATTAGAGAAAACTTTCTCCACCTTCCATGCTTCGAACATTGTATTGCAACAGCAATATCAACAGCGTCATTTTGCCACATACTCTGAATTAATTTATGCGCTCCTGACTGTTGAGCAAACAAATGAACTGCTGCTCAAAAATCATGATCTTAGACCTGCTGGCTCAAAAGCATTGCCTGAAGCAAATGCCAACTATGAGAAAAATATTGGCCATTTTAAGAGCTATAAACGCAGGCAAGGACATAATCCTCGAAGGGGGTAGGGGTGGCAGGAATTTTAACCGCCCTATGAAATCTAACATTGCCCCGTATCATGACAAAGAAAAGAAGCCAATGAATGTAACTAATGAAAGTATTTGCTATCGCTGTGGCATGGGTGGGCACTGGTCACGTACTTGTCGTACGCCAAAGCACTTTGCTGATCTATACCATGCATCTTTAAAAAATACGGGCAAGCGTAGTGAATCTCACGCCATTGAAATTAATCCTACTGCAATAACCACTGTTGAGGCCAACAATATCTCTGTTGGTGGGACTCCCCTTGCTCCTGAAGCAGCAAATGCATCCTTGGATGTCTCTGATTTCTTTGAGGACCTCTAATTGCTTTGATCAGGCATCAAACTGGTGGATGACAACTCAAACTTCGATTTTTATGATGATTTCTTTCTAGTTGTTTTTCTTTAAATGTATTACTCTTTTATTATTCTCTAATATGGTTATGTAATGAAATGCTTATGAACCTTATATTTGTTATTTTTGAAATTTTATTTGATCCTATAACTTATATACAAATTTTATGATACTTGACACATGAAGTTGTCAACATAAATGCAAATGAAAAATATCGAGAAAAAGGAAGATGTTTGTTTGCTTGATAGTGCAACAACACATTCTATATTTTATAGTAGACACTTTTTCTCGAGTGTGACATTGCGTAAAGCACATGTCCATACAATATCAGGTCCTATTAAAATTATTGATGGTTTCGGGAATGCCACAATTATTTTGCCAAATGGCACCATCCTGCATATTGAGAATGCATTTATAAACAATAGATCAAAAAGGAATCTACATAGCTTCAAAGATGTACGTCGAAATGGGTACCATATTGAGACTATTTATGAGCAAAATAAGGATTTTCTCGACATTACCTCTTACAAGATGGGCCTGAAGACCATCCATGAGAAGCTAGAAGCTTCTCCTACGGGTTTGTATTGTATCATGATTAAGGCCATTGAAACCTATGCCACCATGTCCTGGAGATTAGTAAATCCTGATAAGTTTGGATTGTGGCATGATCGCCTTGGTCACCCTGGCGCTACAATGATGCGTAGAATAATTCAGAACACAAGAGGACACCCTTTAAAGGATATAAAGATTTTGTTGTCCAATGATTATAATTGTGAAGCTTGTTCACAAGGAAAACTCATTATCAAACCTTCTCTAACAAAGGTTAATCTTGAATCCCCTTTATTTTTGCAAAGAATTCAGGGTGATATTTGTGGACCAATACAACCACCAAGTGAACCGTTTCGATATTTTATGGTACTAATGGACGCATCCTGTAGATGGTCCCATGTTTGCCTATTATCTACGCGCAGTGTCGCATTTGCACGTTTACTTGCGCAGATTATAAAGCTCCGGGCATATTTCCCTGATTATCCAATTAAGAGCATAAGGATGGATAATGCTGGTGAATTTACATCAAAGAGTTTTGATACATATTATGCTTCACTCGGAATCGAGGTTGAGCACCTAGTCGCATATGCTCATACTCAAAATGGATTGGCAGAATCCTTGATTAAACGCATCCAAATCATTGCCCGCACTCTATTATTGAGAACAATCTCAACGATACAGCATGGGGTCATACAGTTTTGCATGCGGCGGCCTTAATTAGATTGCGCCCCACTGCTAGTCTCTTACAATCTCCCCTTCATATGGTTCTTGGTTATGAACCTGATATTTCACATTTACGCACTTTTGGTTGTGCAGTACAGTTGCCTGTAGCACCACCAAAAAGAACTAAAATGGGTCTCCAACGCCGTTTGGGCATTTATGTTGGGTTTGATTCGCCGTCCATTATTAGGTTCTTGGAACCAACTACTGGTGATCTTTTTACTGCTAGATTCGCGGATTGTCATTTCGATGAGACAGTGTTTTCATCAATTGGGACACCTACGACTTCTATGACTGCAAAGCAGAAACCAGTTGAGGTTATCTCTTGGAATGAGAAAGATTTATCTCATTTAGACCCAAGAACTCCTGAATGTGAAAACGAGGTGCAGTGCATAATCTATTTACAGGCTATGGCCAATAGACTTCCTAACGCATTTAATGATGCTACTAAGGTAACGAAGTCTCATATTCCAGCTGCAAATGCTCCGGCTATAATAGTTATTCCCGAAGGACAAGATAAAATGGATCAAAATCCACCACATTTGAAGCGTGGTAGACCGATAGGATCAAAAGATACTGTTTCTCGAAAACGAAGGGGAAAGAATCAGGAATCCGCTCCAGAAGAGCCCGGTATTGTGCTTGCTCCCAAAGCGCTTATTGCCCCTGAAGAGGCACAAACCCATGAAATGATCACCAACCCCGGGAATACTGAGAATTCCATTACATATTGTAATGACATTTGGGATCGGAATGAAATCATCTTGGATGATGTTTTTGCATTCTCAGTTGCTCATAAAATTATGGATGATGATTGTGAGCCACAATCTATTATTGAATGCCGTCAAAGGCATGACTGGCTCAAATGAGAAGAAGCAATTAAGGCCGAATTAGTTTCTCTAGCTAAACGAGAGGTTTTTGGACCTGTAACTCGAATCCCCGACAATGTAAAGCCTGTTGGATATAAATGAGTATTTGTCCGAAAACGAAATGAGAAAAACGAGGTTGTGAGATATAAAGCCCGACTCGTTGCTCAAGGATTCTCCCAGCGACCTGGGATTGATTATGATGAGATATATTCACATGTGATGGATATGATTACATTTCGTTTTCTCATTAGCCTTGCAGTCTCTGAAAGATTGGAAATGCGTCTTATGGACGTTGTGACGGCTTATCTATATGGCTCATTAGACTCTGATATTTATATGAAAATTCCTGAGGGATTTAAAATGCCTGAAGCATGCACTCCCCGCAATTTATTCTCAATAAAGTTACAAAGATCTTTGTATGGGTGAAAGCAATCCGGTCGCATGTGGTACCAACACCTAAGTGAGTACCTAATTAAGGAAGGGTACAAGAATGATCCTATCTGCCCATGCGTCTTTATTAAGAAATCAGAAATCGAATTTGCTATTGTAGCAGTTTATGTCGACGATATGAATTTAATTGGAACTCCATAAGAGTTAGCTAAAACTGCTGAGTATTTGAAAAGGGATTTTGAAGTTAAAGACTTGGGTAAAATCAAACTTTGTCTTGGTCTAGAGCTTGAGCATAAAGCAAATGGAATAATTGTCCATCAATCAGCATACATTGAAAGATTACTTAAACGCTTCAACATGGACAAGTCTCACCCATTAAGCACCCCTATGGTTGTAAGGTCTCTAGATCCCCAAAAGGATCCATTTCGTCCTAGAGAATCTGATGAACAGATACTTGGTCCTGAAGTACTATATCTCAATGCAATTGGGGCGTTAATGTACTTGGCACAATGTACGAGATCAGATATCGCTTTCGCGGTAAATTTATTGGCACGTTTTAGTTCTGAGCCAACTCGGAGACACTGGAATGGAGTTAAACATATTTTTCGTTATCTCCGAGGAACCATAGATTTGGGATTATATTATTCCAAGGATTCCACTACATATGGTTTAGTTGGATATGCTTATGCTGGATATAAATCTGATCCACATAAGGCTCGCTCTCAAACCGGTTATTTGTTTTGTTATAACGGCACTGTCATTTCTTGGCGTTCTACTAAGCAATCGCTAGTAGCTACATCTTTTAACCACTCTGAGATTATTGTTTTATATGAAGCTGGAAGAGAATGTGTTTGGTTAAGATCCGCTATAACGCATATTCATAAATCTTGTTGTTTAACACCGGTTGCAAATTTTTCCACTATAATTTATGAAGATAATGCTGCTTGTATTGCACAAGTTAGGGGAGGATATATCAAAGCTGATAGGACCAAGCATATCTCGCCGAAACTTTTCTATACTCACGAACTCCAAGAAAGTCGACAAGTTGATGTTAAACAGATTCAATCCATAAATAATCTTGCAGATCTTTTTACCAAATCATTACCAACGTCAATTTTTTAAAAATTAGTATATGGCATTGGTATGCGGCGAGTTCACAAGATGCAAGATTGACTAGCCCCAAAAGTGGCTATATGGTTTAATTGAGGGGGAGATATTATGAACTATGCACTGCACTCTTTTTCCCTTTTGTCCGGTTTTTGTCCCACTGGGTTTTTCCGGCTTAAGGTTTTTAATGAGGCAGTATCATTCTATGCACATTCATAATATGATGAACACAATGAATATTCAACGGGGAGTGTTATGAAATACATGAATGTTTGAAATACATGAATGAATATTCATTATATTCATCCTATCTAATGTACCTTTTATGGTACATTTCTAAGTTCATCTCCCTATCAAATGAATGTTCATCTCCCTATCAAATGTATGTATTAATTAAATACATTAGTATTAATGATAAGTGCATCCGTATTCTCCTATAAATAGGAGCTTAGTTTTTGGTCATAAGAAAGAAGTTGAAATAAAGAGATTTCTCCTCTAACTTTCTCTACTTGATCTCTCTGTTCTCTCTGTTATAAACTTGCAGCGCGATATTTTACAATATAAACATGTATTTATTATCGATGATGAAAACAAGTTCCATTAACTAATTATTTAAAGTGGTGCCATCGTTTCTAGAAAAATATTTTCCAAATCAATTATTATTATTATTTTTGCGAAATAAGCTAAGTCTCTATCTCCGCCGGGTTGCTCAAATACACAAAAAGTAAGAAACTGCGTATGGATATCCACATGTATGTTGTATAACCAAACCAACCGTGAATACAGCCTTAAAAGTGTGATGTCTTTGGACTCAATAAGAGCGTAACAGAATATACTAAAAAAACATATGCTCGGAACATACGTCGGTCTTTCTGTTGAACTTTATTTACTTTTGTCATTCCTGTAATCTCATTTGTGAGGAGCCCTCCCCTCCTTTCCCTTGTGAGGAAGTTGGGCGTGAAATGTCAGCTGATCCAGTATCATGAAGTCCTGCTGGCAAGTGTGACATTTGAACAAGCACGGCTTCCCACTGACTTGCCCTTTCCGCTTCCCTTTTTTGTTCTTGGGAGGAGGAGGAATGGAACCCTTCTTGTGGCCTCCCATTTTCCTGTTTAAAATGTAAAACAAAACAACGAGATAGGTTAAAAATCACCCAGAAATACCGACCAATCGCCATTTCGTAAGAAGATGAAAATAACACGCGAGAATATTCCGAACTCGGACAATCTCGACGAAGAACGACTCGCTCCCCTTCCTTCCGAAACTAAAACTTCTCTCTCACTCATCCGGAGCTCCAGCTCTAACTCCTCAACCCTCTCTCGATTTGCTTCGCTTTTCTTCGCTCCCTGCTTTCCTTCCTGGCTAAGCCTCCGTCTCTCTCCCTCAGTAATGCATTTCCCTTCCTTATCCCTCCAAATATCTTCCTGGTCCTAGCCCGGAACCTTGATGGAAATGCATTCCTCCCTCCTTCGCTGCCGCGCCGCCTCACCCCAATCGCTCCTCGACCTGATAAACCCCCTCCTCTCCCTCCTCCTGTAGTTGTCCCTCACCGTCCGGTCCTTCGCCGGGCGGTGGCAATCCCTCCGCTCCAAGTTCACCTCTCTACACTCCTCCCTCTCCTCGCTCTCATCCTCCCCGCACTGGTCCGACAACCCCCTCCGCCAGCTAAAGATGAACAACTACCTCCCGCAGTTCACCGTCGAACCAAGCGTCGTTTCTTCACAGAAATGAGGACGACGATCGAAAATAGCATCATCGACGGGAGATAAAAATAAGGCTACGTACCTTAGCTAACAAGGTTGAGCGCCCGGACGTCTTCACTCAGCGTTCTAAGAGTGAAATCCTGCAAAGCGTTTGTCGCGACCCGTCCGAATAGCGGACGCGGCTAATGGATTACCGATCGCGGGTCTTGGATCGGCGCGGGCCCTCCCAAGCCCATACCAAATCGCGGCGGGAGTTTTCATTTAATGGGTTCGACGATAAGAGTCGATCGCTTTCGACCTTCAGTGTGGTCATGGTGGCATGTGCAACTTGTGCATGCATTTGGAGTCGCCACCGGTCTTTCTTGGAGGGTAGACCGGAAACCTTACTGACCGATTGGGAGAGATCGATCAGTTCTACGGAACCAGAGATTTTGGGTTCGGGGACTTGGTTACGCTGGTGTCATTACCAACGCCCTTTCGGTACCTAACGCGAGTGATTTTCCTAGCTAAGAATTCATGAAAAAATCATTTGAGAAGGCAACATTGATTGATTTTAACCTAAGTCACTAACAAAGGTTATCATGCGGGTGCACAATCAATTAATGGAAAATCCAGAAATTACTGTAATCAGGGAAGCATGTGCCACACAAGTTAATTCCTTTTTTTTTTAATTTTTATATGAATGCATGAAAGACTATACTATATGTGATGCATGAAATTATTCTATGATGTAATGACATGAATTACATGTAAGGCTATATGACATGCAAATTAAATGAATGCACAAATGAGACCATGATTTAATTAAATTAACTACGTGGCATATAAATTAAGTAAAATCAAGACATGCAATTCTAATATGCTATTTAAGCTAAAATGCAATCTAACATGACATGGCATAGATGACATGGCAAAGATGAATGACATGGCATGACAAAGATGACGCGGCAAAGATAACGTGGCAAAGATGACATGGCATGGATGACATGGCATGGATGATGTGGCCTGGATGACATGACATGGATGCGTGGCATGGATGACATGACATGGATGACGTAGCCTAGATGACATGACAAGGATGAATTTATTTCCTAAAATAGAACTATGCCAAAACAATTCTTATCTTGCATATTTTAGAGTCTAAATTGACCTAAACCCTAATATACTAGAGACAATTTATTTTAGACATGAAATTCTATTTAAACATGCAATTTCTATCCTAAAATGCAATCTAATCTAATTATTTACAAAAAGGATTGGATGTGCGATTATCTATGTGGTGCTATTTTATTGAAAAAAAAATATGTAATTTTTAAATATGGAGATGAATGAATGCAGTTTTTTTGTTTTTGCAATATTTTTTTTAGGGTTTTCTTTTTATAAAATGCAGGGCAATGCGAATTATAATGAAATAAAGAAGGATATTAAAAGAACATAAACATAACGAAAGGGGACAGGATCCGATGAATTTTACGACGTCGGAGTCCGTCGGTATTCGTGCAACAAGGTGTAGGGATATAAACCACCAGCAGGAGGCTCAGCCTTCCGATTCTGGGGTAGTACAATATAATTTGCAGGAAATAAATGAACACAATGCCTTTGACACCAATAGGAGGCTCGGCCTTCCGATTCTGGATCTGATAGGCAAAATATAGAAAAAGCACACTTTTATTGGATGCAATGCAATGCAAAGCAAATGATTTATAATAAAAGACGCATTGATTAAAAAAAAACTCAAAAAATATACGAGCTCAAGCCATCAATCACATCTTCGCATACTAAAGTGGAAGAAAATTACCTTCAATTGCTCGAGAAAAATTTATTCGCACAAGTTGTCACTTGCGTTATGTCAACACGAGCATAAAATATCACAATGAGGAGGTTGATTACATCAGCGAAAGAATTACAAAGAGTTTTTTTTTTTGTATGGAAGCATAAGAAACGAAACACTACGATCTCTCTTCTTTTTATCTTCCTCCCCTCCCTATTGCTTGTCACGTATACTCTCAAGAATGTGGATGCTGAAAATCTTTTAGCAATTCTCCACGTCTTCCCCCCTCTTCATTATCGACGAGCTCCTCTTAAATAGCCACCGAGGATTCTTCATCTATGGATAGTCTGCGAATTTCTGGTCGCCTCCCCAAAACCAATGGTCGATGGAATGATGGCTACTCCATTTGCCAATCTCTTTTGGAAAGCCCTACGTCCCACTAGCAAGAACCTCCCCTTTTCCGCCGAAAGGAGACACCTCTTCATTCTCTTCCTTCCATTTTTTATTCCTTCTTTCTTTTTTGTTGAAGACCCCATCTCCCTTCTTGTCGTGAAGCACATGAAGAAAACGGCTAATAGAGAGACCCCTCCATCGAAAAAGAGAGGCCAACTCCTTTTTTTATTATTTTCTTTCTTTGCCTTATGATGGTGCACGTATTAGTCATACACCTTTCTTGCATGTGCTTATTTTTTTGTCTGCCATTTCTCCATTTGGTATCATCTTTTAGTCTTCTCAATGTCCTTCACTTGTTTTCCTTTTTAATTTCACTTGAGATCCCCTCATCTAAGCAAGGACAAGAATGCTCCATTTATATCCCATTGGGTGCCTTTCCACTTTCTTTTTATGAAGGCCTCCACGTGAAGGTGTCCATACCCTATCTTTTTTTTGGTTGCTTTTCTTTTATTCCTTTTGTCTCCACTCACTATTTTTTAGTGAAAATCCCATCCATCCGAGCGGGCGTCATAGTGGAAGATGGCATCCTATTTGTCTCATCACTCCATGGATGTTACTTATTGCGGATTTGCTTTCCAAATTGGTACTGGACACATCGTCAATTAGGCATTTCCATGGATACCTTTCGAAATGATTCAACGCATTTGGTAGGCTAGGGACAAAAATGAAAGATTGTTTTGTGCAATTAAATCCCTAACACCAAAATTGAGAAAATCAACCCACAATCGGATCAAATTGAAGTGCTAGAACTTAAATTGAATGTCAAGACTCTAAAGTGCAAAAATCACAAAATTAAAAGACTCAAAATCCATTTTTTATGCTCGGTTTGGATTTACGTTTGTGAAGGAACATAGTGACCCAAGCCGAATTTTCAAGATTTAAAGTGACACACTTGAAGAGGAATTTAAAACAAAATTATTGAATATTTTTGTGTATTTGTCTGACCACGAATGGTATTTTTATGATTTTTTTGGATATTTTTATAATTAAATAAATTATAAAATACCAAAAAATATTTTTTGTTCAAAATTGGTCCCTGAGGCTAGGCCAAGGCTTTCAAAGTTGATTTTGTGATTTTATGGCCTTTTTTGATATTTTTAATTAATTTTTTAAAGAATAAAAATCACAATAATAAATGGTCAAAAATCAGGTGTCAACAGCGTTTGGCGAAGAAGAAGACGGTGAAGGGAGAGAGAGACGGGGAGTGAGCGAGCGCGATGGAGGGAATGAGATGTGACGTGAGGCTCCGCGGATGAACGAGGTGACAGCGGGGCATACTTTTTGCAAAAAACGGTTTTGGTCGCCTTTGCTCTGACACAATATTTTCTCCCATCGCCACTGCCCTAAAGGAAGTTACCAAACCGCCCTTTGCTCTGACACAAACACAATATTTTCTCCCCTCGCGAGCGACTACCCTAAAGGAAGTTACCAAACCGCCCTTTGCTCTGACACAAAAAGTGAGAGTGTTTACTTAGATATATAGATGTTTACTTGCTATAACAGATTGAGGGGTTTTGCACATTGGTGTAGGTCTCTGCAGAAAGATGGAAAAGGATGCCTCGGACCTTGTAAAACAAAAGCAAAAGAGCTACCTTAATCCTCCTCCCCGGGGCAATCGATCTTACCCTTGGCTTGTGATATCCCATGGAAGGGAAGGAAGAGGCAAACCTTCTACGACATTTCGGAGGGCCGCCGCCATACGAAGATCATTCCTGATCTGCGCGACAAGTTGATCTGTCCTATTTCGAGTCACGAATGGTTGTTCACGGAAGATCAAGATTCCGACGATTGCTGCCTTTGGAATCCCGCTTCTCTGGAGAAAATCCAGCTCCCCCCTTTGGAAGACCTTGCGTGCTCTTTTTGTTTCTTGTCTTCTTCGCCAAGCAATCCTCAATCCTATGTTTTGGTCGTTGATCGGCAAGAGGACTTCATTGGATATTGCAAACCCGGTGAGGATGAATTCAAGAGGCACAAGGTCAAATTTAAAATCATTTGTGCTGCGATGTTCAAAGGGGAAGTTTTCTTGTTGTCGAATTATTGCGAACTGGCTATTATCGACGTAGAGAACTCAGAGCTGCGAGTACGTGCATTGGGGAACAAGGATGTTAATTGTTCAAATCCATAAGGCATACTGGCGTGTCGCCATTACCTGGTCCCATCCGGCGAAGACCTGTTAATTGTGGAAGAGATGATATTATTGGCCCTCCCGAGAGGGAAAATCTACAGGTGCAAGGTATTCCGGATGAATTTTGCAGAAGGGACATGGGAGGAACTGAAAAACATCGGTGACCGAACAATATTTCTTTCTGCTCAAGGAGGAATTTCTTACCCTTCGAAAGACACAAGAGTTACGGAAAATGCCATATACTTTGTGGAGCATGGTAATGGTCATATTCGCATGTATGATATGGAGGATCAGAGCATCTCAAAGGTTTCGCCTTGCTCAAATATCAATTACCGTTCATCCTCTTTACATTGGATCATGTTGTAGAATGTGCAAAACCAATGCTACCAAATATAATCGTCATTTTACTAGCGTTTAAATTTGCTTTTATTTACTGAAAGAATTTACGCTGAATGTTTCTTGCCATGAAACGGTTCATCTCAAAGGTTTCACCTTGCTCAAATATCAATTACCGTTCATCCTTTTTACATTGGATCATGTTGTAGGATGTACAAAACCAATGCTACCAAATATAATCAACATTTTACTAGCGTTTAAATTTGCGTTTATTTACTAAAAGAATTTACACTGAATGTTTCTTGCCCTGAAACGGTTGGGAAGTCTACTTTAATCTCTCCTTCCAATCTCCCACTAAAACGTATTTTGGATTTTACTTCTTTTGCCACTCTCCTTTGGATCTACCCTCACTTCGATTCAAAATCAAAAGGGAAGTCCACAAGATAGGATCCCTTGGCGTAAGTGGCTTCGGATTTTGTACGACAGTCGTATTGATGTCCTTTCAAGTTTGTGTCGTTGGCAGTTGGAGCAAATAGTGATCCTTTTGAAAAGTGATTTAGATATGTCTGCTTGTAATGCTGGTCATTTGAACTAACTGTTGTATTTTCTTGTTCTCCTGCTCCCTAGAATGTGTTTAAGCTTACAGGGTCACGTCAAGCTGTGGATTGACATTATGCCAATAACCTTTGTATTTAGGCTACGAATGAAATTTGGCTGCATTTGTGTGGGATCAATTTGATTAGGCCATTCAAGAAGGGTTATGGCGTGCCCTAGAGGGCCTCCAAAGGTTGCTCAAGTTTCACCAAATGAGTCCCATTCACGTTAGCAATCCTTATGTCACGTGGGTTTTACCTGAAGTTAACATTACCAATTTCAGATAAATTGAGCCGAGCTTTGTCCATGCAAGAAGTCGGGTTCTTTTGATTCAAAAGAACCGACAATGAAGGCAACCTCTCGCGTTTCAACCAGGGAGACACTATGGAATGTTCATGTCGTCGAATGAGACTGATTAGGAAAATCTCGTTTGGCTCCGTTCGTTCAAGTCAATCGTATTCAGTACGCCGTGAAATTTACCCTCAGTCTGGATTGAGTTCTTGCATAGGAATTTAACAGATTTAGACAACCACGAGAGAAAAAAAGAGACGTATTTAAAGGGATTGAGTTGTAACGTTGATTGAATGCTAGCGAAGGATAACATATGAGAACATAGATTATAACATATGTTAATGTATTTTTAAACCGATATAAAATTAGAGTATATGTGAGAAAGAATAATAAATCTACTAAGTAATATACAAATCCCTCCTAATTTAAAAATATTTAGAGGGATTTAAGATGCATAATATTGAGCGGACCAATTCATGCCAGATTTGCCTAATCCCTTCTGAATCTGTTCCATCTCTTTTCCTCTGTCCATATATGCTCTCTCTTCCCTCTTCAATCCTGTTCCTCATTTTGACCCCCCCAAAAAAAAAAATCCTATTCCTCAGCGATTCTAAGGCTGCGTATGGTAGCGTTTCTGTTCCAGGGAGCATTTTTTGAACAGAAACATTTTTTTGTGTTTCTGTTCAAAATTACGATTTTTAGGAAAAAAAACGTGTTTGGTAATTTAAAAAAAAAAACACTTTTTTCAGTCGCCGACCGGCGGAGGCCGGCGACCGGAGGTGGGCGGCGGCCGGCGACCGGAGGTGGGCGGCGGCCGGCGACCGGAGGTGGGCGACGGCCAGCGATGGGCGGCGGCGGCGACAGGCGGCCGGCGGCGGCCTGCGACCGGCGGCCGGAGACCGGCAGCGGCGGGCGACCGGCGGCGGCCGGAGACCGGCAGCGGCGGGCGACCGGCGGCGGCCGGAGACCGGCAGCGGCGGGCGACCGGCGGCGGCCGGTGGCGGCGGACGGCGACGGGGGACGGCGGCCGGTGACCGTCGACGGCCGGCTTTTAGCGAGGCGGCGAGTGGTAATCGCGTCGGCGACGATGGATGGTGGTTTCAAAAGTGCTCCAAAAAGTGTTCCAAAATCCCAGAAGCAAGTTTTTTTTGTTCTTTCAAAAGTGTTCCCTAGCACAAAAGTGTTCCGCGGAACACTTTCGGAACATTTTTGAACCATACGCGTTTCTGCTCCAAAAGTGTTCCCGGAACACTTTTGGAACAGAAACAGTTTCCCCAGCCACCATCCATACGCAGCCTAAATAGCTAAATTTCATCACATGAGGGCCCGGCCTGACCCGATTAGATCCTCATTTTCGTCGTCGTCGTCGTCGTCATCGTGGAAAACGATGTAAAGGCACGGAGAAGCAGAAACCGTATCGGATGACTTGTCTGTCTTTTTGTCTCAATCCCCTACTTCTAAGCTTTGCTTAATAAACCCACGTTGGTCTCTCGTCAGGACAGCCGATTCACATCGTCTATCCCATCTCGGTACATTTCGTTTCGGTGCCTCCCCCATTCCCATCTCTTTACTTTCCTGCGTCTCATAACTGACAACTAACAATTCCAGCCGTCTCTGCTTCAAGCGCCCGCTTCTTTGACCACTGACGACGACGACGACGGTGGGGAAGACAAAGCAGACCGGACAGCGCCCGCGGAGTTAATTTCTATTTTCACGAACCTTGAGGTGGTGAAAAAACGCATGCTGTGCTATTATTATCAGATGGCATGGGGAAGAGCACCGCCATCTCTAATGGCGAATTCGTGGGTCGTCGCGAGAGCAGAGCAACGCTCCATGGCTCCTCCTCCAGATCTCCCCTTTGACCGTACCCTGTTGGGGGGCGGGTCTCTCTCCGCCTCTCGCCGCCGCGATCTCCCTTCGTCGTCAATCCTCGAGGTTGGTCTCTCTGTTAACGCGCGCGCGAAGGTTTGGATTTTTGTTCGTTTCTCCTCTATAATGGAGTCGATTGATGAACGTTGAAAGTATGCGGGTGATGATCGGGTGTGTTTTGTGGACAGGTGCTAATGGTAAGACCTGGAAGGAGTGGAAGAAACTGTTGCCTTATCTCAGGTCTCGCTTCGGTGAACATTGTAACGTGAGTCCTTGAAACGTTGCCAATCTTCAAATGTCATTGAATAGCTTTTACTTTAGATCTTGCAAGGGGCCTTATTCAGCTCAACCTTGTCTGAACCCACATGAGTGGGTGGGTGCTACTCGCTTCTTGAAAAGATGGTGGGAGATGGGTTTGGAGTACTTCATTGTATGAGACTTATACTAGGGAGAGCAATTGGCTAGATTCTAATCATGTCTTGCTGTATGCTGCTTCCGCTTGCCATGTCTGAGCTGCAGTATCATGTATGTTTGGTCTCAATTACCAAAGACTACTTGGCCTAATTGACGGTTTTCCCTCTTGAGTTATAATGTTCCTTCTCTTCTGCATGTAGTTGCATCTAGATTCTTTTCTTGAAACATGGAAAGATCTGTCCCTCCTATGTCTAAGTTGTTGATTCCATGTTAGGGCAGTATTTCTCAATTCAAACAAGCTATGTCACTAAGTGTGGTATTCTTTTGTTGAATCCGCAGATATGTGAATCTTTCACCTCTGGTCCTTCTCATGCGACTGACATAACGAGGGAGGTAGGCATCTCGACCCTAAAAAGCCAGTCAACTTGGATGCATATTCACTTTATGAACCATCAGTTTGATGCTGTGTCAACATTATGTAGTCTATGCGAGAGGGTGCTGATGCTGTAATTGCAGTTGGAGGCGACGGAACTCTTCATGAGGTGGGATGCCATTAGCCTTGTCCATGTCCATAATTTGTAATTCTGTTTCTTATTACATATGAAATCCTGTCACCTAGTGTCCTGGTAACACGAGACTAATTGCAGTGGACTAGAGTAGGTGACATGTGTACTCATGCTGGAAGTTATATATACGAGTCTTTTCGCATAAAGTGTTGCAGATGTAAGGATTCGCGACTGCCAAGGTAGCTTGGATAGAAGGCATTTTTCATGGGTTTTTATGTATTGGGGTTGTAATTACTGTTAGTATTGTTGTGGTGGGTAGTTGGAGGACTAGGACTGGCTACTATGTGATTTTGAAGCTCAAATGATCAATTTATTAGGTGACACACTTTTTATAAACACATCAATGTTGTTTCCTTTTGTAACATGAGGTAGAAAAACAAATTCTGGTCACTGCCCAACAGGCCATTATAGGGTTATAGAAAGCCTCCAAAGTGATTGGTTCCTGTACATTCATTCTTATAACTTAATTGTACAATGAGAAGGTAGTCAAATGGCTTCTTTTGGGCTGGAAAAGCTATCACCAATCATGATACAGCGACTTGCTCCACTGCTCTTGGTGTAAGTGTTTCCCATGAACTTCTGTAGACGTGTGATTTGCTCTTCTCGACTGTATGTAACTGTTCCTGAGACGGCTATTAAGGTGTTTTATTCATGCAGCTAATTCCCTTGGGCACAGGCTCTGATTTCGCAAGAACATTTGGCTGGTTTGTTCTTCATGATCATATTTGCTATTACTTGAGATTAAGGAAGTGCTTTTTTAATTGCTTAATAGTAGTTAAAGTAGATGTTATGGCAGGCGGCGGACGACGGGCGGCGGCGGCCGGCGGACGGCCGGCGGCGGACGGCCGGTGACCAGGGAGCGTTAGGACCAAAAGTGTTCTCGAAACAAAAAAACATCTTTTTTTTTTACCAAAAGTGTTCTTTTTTTTTAAAGTGTTCTTCGGAACACTTTTGGAACATTTTTTTGCCATACGCGTTTATGTTCCATAAGTGTTCTGAGAATACTTTTAGAACAGAAACGCAACCCAGAGAGCGTTGCCAAACGCAACCTTATAGTCTTGATCATTAGGCTCGACTCCAGAGTCACTTGTGAAGGACATTTTGATTGTGATTCGAAAGGTAATATATGGCCGAAAATGGAAAAATACTTGTGAATCAAGTAAAGACGGTATATAGGGCAAGAGTCATAGAGACAAATTATTTCGGAATGATTATTGTAGAATAACATTCAATTTTCACAGTGCCAATTTGATGGTTGATACATTAAGAGGATCTCTACAACACTTTCTACAAAATTATGCGATCAAACAAGCTAAACCAATCCCAATGACCACCCTTACGCCTGTATTCAACCATGACAGCTCTCCATCTTCTCCCTCTAAGTATTCCGAACCTCGGTCCTGGTGGTGGCCATATTCCTTGCATTCGAGCTTGTGGTCCGAGTATGAGTACTGTTCCAACTACAATACAACAACATTTTTTATTTTTGGTCAAAACAATACAGCAACATTGAAAGGTAGAGATATATCAACAAGAATGAACCAGAAGTATTGCAAATCAATCAGCAATCACATGAATTGCAAATGGTACTTTGATTTATGCTAGATAACAGTGAATGAGCAACATCAAATACACATGTTTCTAAAGATTGCTTTTTGAGAATAATTAGAGGGAAGGATTTATAGCCACTATCTCAACAGCCATATCTATTCACACTTAAGCTATAGGATCCAAGTATCAAATCATACATGGAACCCGACCTTCACTCAAATTTAAAGAGATCATGAGTGATAATGTAAGTGACATCCCGGGAACAAGAGACTAACATGAATCACATATCACCAAAGAAGTTAAAAATGGAAGATCAATTAATTCCAGTAGTTCAAGTTCGTCATTACACAACACGTTACATATATCAACTAGTTCCAGTGGGTGAAGTTCATTATTACATGACATAGTACTTATATCATTTCACTCAAAATGACTTGATCCAGAAGGATCCAAGAAGTAGAAGTAATGTCGTTAAAGAGGAGCACCTGGAATGACATTCTCTGTTACTAGATAGTAGTGGTAATTCAGGATCCAATTTGTCGATAGAAAGCGATCGATCCTGTGATGGTATCATCAATGTGGACAGAGTGCTGATCATTTCTGATCCTGATAGAAGTAAAGGGAAGCTGTTGCTCTTTCATCTTAAGCATTTCAGGATGCAAAATTCCATGTACTTCTTGTGTCCTTTCACACGAGAGATTAACATGAGAAGGCTCTGTAAGTAGTCCTGTAAAAAGAAATCAGCCAATTTAGAAACCGGAAACACTAGAAGCCATCCAAAAAGCTGTTTAAAGCTTGAAAACGTGATTAGGGGGGAAGTAACGCTTTCTGTTGCATTGGGAATTAAACAGGGGAAGTGTGCCAAAAAATATTTTTGATATCTTGATCAACATCCAACATTAACAGTTTACAAGCCCGCCTACAATGCTAAGTACTTCATAACAGCATACCTGCAGAGGAAGCGCAGAAGCAACATTTTTTTTCTGAGACTTAGTACTCTGGAATCGTATCTAGCGCAGAAGCACGTGGATAGTTAAACTCTCTCCTCTTATGCCTTCCTGATATCCTTCCACCTAGCTCGTGACTTTGAGAAATCCATCTGAGTAATACTCAACTGAGCAGAGAATTCCAACAAAGAATAAAGTTATTCAGTACAAACGGGCATTAGAAACCATTAAAAAGCAGAAACAAAAAAACAAGCACTCGCTAACAGAGATACACCAAATAAACAAATATTTTTCTCTAGAAGACCTCCAACAAGAGAATAATCTTAACTATTGTGGCCATTAACAGTCCAGTTGGCAATGGATTGGAGATAACATACGCAGCTAGACATGGATGCGTTAACATAGTCATTTTCTCAAAATAAATTCAGTCGAACCGATACTTGGCTAAAAGGAAAAGAATTGATTCGAACCAATACACTCATTGTGACGGAGTGAATAACCACACCAAAGATAAACAAGAAAAAGGAAGCCAGGCACAGCTCCACGGACCTTTCTTTCCTCTGAACAAGTTACTCAAGTGCTTGAACCAGACCACCCTTGAAGGTGCTCGAGCAACGGAGCAGATCTCGAGAGCGAGCGGCGGAGAAAAGATCGAACGAGTACCGGAGCAGAGAGAGCGGAGCATAAAGCATGAAGAAGGCGGAGCAGGGAGAGAAGATAAAAACCCAAAAATTTCAAAAACAAGAGAGCGAGGGAGATCGAAGGGTCGCGTCATCTTTCTCAAGAAGGAGCGAGAAGAGAGAGAAAAAGAAGCTATAGGTAATTAATGCACACAGGTCTATTAACGAAAGAATTTGTTAAATAAGAAAGCAAAAAGAAATTTTATGCGGAGGTAATTCGTTGGACCCCACTCGGCTGATATGGCTCCTCTTGATTGGCCGGGGCGCACGATGACGTGTTGACCCCGGCCTACCCAATATTTTCTCAAGAGTTGCCGCGTGCTTCAAATAATTTGGCAAGTGGGGTTCGATTGCCACGTGTCACACATTGAGTGGTAAGCTGGACCACGTCAGCCTTCCCAGTCTGTACACAATATTTTCTCCGACTTTGGTCTTGGCTTGGGGGAATTCACGGTAATTTCCACCTCTAAAATTTTCTGATTTTGCAAAATATTCTCCTCAAACTTGATAGTTAATTTCAATCCTGCCACGATTTTTTTTATCTAATAAAAAATCCACTTACTTTCATTCTAATATTAAATTTACCCTCATTCACCGCCATAAAAAAATCGACACTACTTTATCCAAAATTATCAACAAAGTCACTTAACTACTCTTCTTCGGGTCAAAATATAGATTACTAAACGCATCCTATTATACCGATCACAGAGCGCTCGTAGAGACTAATTGAGTTGAAAATCAAGAGGTGGTATGATTGAATTCTACTTAAGGGGATTGCTAAGAGAGCTCGTTCGAGCAATATTAGAACTAGAACATCATAAATCAATGTACTTCGTCTTCCCTCCCCTTTGTTTATAGAGTTTTACTTTACTTTTTTCTTTATTAAATTGATTTTTATTTAGGATAATTTACATTAATTATGTGAATTTCTTAATGTAAACATCGGTCACGTTAATACAATACGATAGCGTTTAATGATGAAAAATAATAATTGCGCACCAATCATGGATCTTAGAAGGCTCAAATTTTATGAATATGTAAGGATCCGATAGTTATAAACTAATTTAAGTTAAACGACATGAAAATAAAATCACCTCTAAGGTAAGTTTTTCCTTCCAACTTACCTAATTTCAAAATAAATATCGAAAGCATGTTTTGATTTGAAAGTAAATATTCAACATGAGTAATGAATATTACGGCACAAAACTACTATAATTTAATAAATTCAAGTGACCAAGTTATTATACATTGTATTTAAGGAAGAGTGCCGGTATTTTTTTTGCTAATTGCTCAATGGATATTTAATAAATTCAAATTTTCATTATCAAGAAGTAAAAAATAAATAAATAAAGTGATGGGTTTGCTTATGTCATAAATCAGAATGTTCCTTGCGCTAAAACGGTTGGGAAGTCTACTTTAATCTCTCCTTCCAATCTCCCACTAAAAACGTATTTTCGATTTTACTTCTTCTGCCGCTCTCTTTTTGGATCTACCCTCACCTCTGCGTAATCTCGCCGAAGGAAAGCTTCGATCTTCGTTTGCGTAGCTTTTTTTTTGCACATCCGCATTGATCGGAGCCGAAGGATGCTGAGCCCTCTAGCGAATTGGAGGGAAAGCTTGGAGAAAATCGCTCTCGCCGTGCACGACGACGACGAGGAGCTCGAGATCTACGGCCGGAGCAACGGGGACGATTCCTCCGTCTCTGATCGGAGAAACTCTCACAGTTTCGCGCATTCGCCGTCCTTCTCGCGGTCTCCCGTGGCCAATGGATTCGACTCCCCTCATGATTTGGAGGTGGGCTTTCAATTGAACTGATTGTTGATGAAATATACTACGGTTTGATTGCGGAGCTGTTGATTCAGCTCGTTGCGTCTCTTATGTTATGTTCAATTTTGGTTGAATAAATGAGCCTGGCTCCCGGACTGCGATTTGAGCACAGTGAAATGTTTTCTGGGTAAATTGTTAGTCTAGGCAAGGTTCGATTAACTTGTGGTGGCTAATATTGTTGCTTAATTGATGAGATGCGCCATTGGAATCTCTTTGCCGACTTTGAAGACGCATAACCTTTTATTGGTAGTCATGCGTTCTTAAGTTTCTGAGAAATTAAAATCGTCTATACTGCAAAACTTTGAGCTTGTCTTACAAATGCGCAATCAAAAAGAGTTCCATTTGCTCGAAATTGGGGCTTTTCCCACTTAGATTAGAGGTAAGGCATGAAGACCTCCATTTTTTAAGCTTGAATAAATTGTTTCATCATTAAGCATTTGAAGCCTGAATAAATTACTACATCATTAAGCATTAAGCTCAAATAAGTGGAGGCTAGAAATTAGTAAATTTAACTACTACTCAGTTTGGCTATTATCATGTGGTCTGAAATGGTTCCTTGCGGATGGCATTCAACTTTCGGTGCTGCAGAATGTTGTATGTACTGGAAAGCATCCCAACTTAGGCACTCTGCAACCCTACCCGTTTATGGTGTCGGGATGTGTGCTGTTGAATCCTTCTCTGCCCCTTAAAAGTGATATTTCTCCTTGATTTGGTGATTTCACTGTACTATGTCAATATGCACAACTTTTCGTGCTTTGCAAACTGATGCCTTTGGACTCAATCAGAGCGAAACAGAATACACTAAGAAACATATGCCCAGAACATACGTCTTAAGCATGGTCTTTCTGTTGAACTTTCTTTACTTTTTCCTTTCCGGTAATCTCATTTGTGAGGATTGCTTACTCCAATCACAATTGTCATTCTTATTTGGTAGATTGAGCAATACAAAGCAGAAATCAAAAGGCTACAAGAATCAGAAGCAGAAATAAAGGCCCTATCAGTAAATTATGCGGCTTTGCTAAAGGAGAAAGAGGTAAACTGATGGATGATTTGCTGCTCTTATTGGTTGATAATTGATGCGCGTGACTCGCATTGTTGGAATCGATAATCTAAAGTTTTCAAAAGCTATCAATTTGGTATAATGGCTTCATGTCAGGGGTGGATTCATTCTTCGTACTGCTAGAAATTTACTCCCGATGCAATTTATTTCACTGGATGTAGTTTATTGTCTTCTTTAGTAGCTTGTACCCTTATTTTGTTTAGATGATATCCTGAATCATACAAATGTGATTGGTCCCTCATAAAGTTTTATAGTCCCTGGAAGTTGTTCAATTGTCTTTTCTTTCTCCCCAGTGAACCTAGTAGTTAAGGAGCTTGAGATTGAACCTCGTCCATTCCTGAAAAATTACTTTACTGCATCTTATCTGGATGCACTTTTATAATGTTTTTGACCTTTGATCTTGCTTTGAAATATTGAAAACTAGTTAGTTTTCAAAATATCTGCATTGTGGTGCGATTTTTTTTTTTATCCTAGTTAAATTTGGTATGACTGATGTTGCATATGTGCTACGGACATTCTATGATTGAGCTACTTGTCATGACTCCTTGTCGGCAGTGATGAATTTGCTGTCTTATCTGTTATTTTGTCCAAGTTTGCAAAATAGTTGTCTCACTAATTCATGACTTTCTTCTTGTCGAGCAGGATCATATTTCAAGACTGAACAAAGAAAATGGAGTATTGAAGCAGAATCTGGATATGACTGCCAATGGTGGTAGAAACGAAAGCATGAGAGCATCTATAAATAGTACACATGCTCTCAAGGTAGGTCACTGAACGTAGGTTGGCATTGAAAAGGATGTTTTCTTGTCAGAAATGTTTTCTGCTTTTTTTTAACAATGTATCATTTGATTGAATTTCCTCGAGAATAGCTGGTACAATCATTTTGACTTTTCTACTATGTTTGCATTGTTTTAACTGGCGCAAGTGGTCACTTCAAAGTGCTGTTCTTTGTTCAATATCAGAGCCCTCATGTCACATTATTCTATTACATCTGAAATTCTAGCTGTATCGATACTTTATGCACTTGCTCATGTTTATAGACGTGTTCTAATCTTGGATCAGCGGATGCTGATCAGAGTGACTCAAGAGTGTGTTCGGGCAACATAACAGCTTTTGGTCACTAACAACTGTTAGAGATATGAAACAGTGAGACAAGAAAAGAGAACTCTGGGATTTGCCAGATATTTTTCATGACTTGCCTGATTGTGATATGACAAATAATGTCACGAGCTTTCCAGTAGTCTCAAGATGGTCCCGCTTTAGTTCTAGCTCCCTGAACTGTAAAAGATTCAGAATCATAACCAATGGTGGTAGAAACGAAAGCATGAGAGCATCTATAAATAGTACACATGCTCTCAAGGTAGGTCACTGAACGTAGGCTGGCATTGAAAAGGATGTTTTCTTGTCAGAAATGTTTTCTGCTTTTTTTTAACAATGTATCATTTGATTGAATTTCCTCGAGAATAGCTGGTACAATCATTTTGACTTTTCTACTATGTTTGCATTGTTTTAACTGGCGCAAGTGGTCACTTCAAAGTGCTGTTCTTTGTTCAATATCAGAGCCCTCATGTCACATTATTCTATTACATCTGAAATTCTAGCTGTATCGATACTTTATGCACTTGCTCATGTTTATAGACGTGTTCTAATCTTGGATCAGCGGATGCTGATCAGAGTGACTCAAGAGTGTGTTCGGGCAACATAACAGCTTTTGGTCACTAACAACTGTTAGAGATATGAAACAGTGAGACAAGAAAAGAGAACTCTGGGATTTGCCAGATATTTTTCATGACTTGCCTGATTGTGATATGACAAATAATGTCACGAGCTTTCCAGTAGTCTCAAGATGGTCCCGCTTTAGTTCTAGCTCCCTGAACTGTAAAAGATTCAGAATCATAACCTTGGTACTGTTAGTATTATATCATCCTGTGCTTTGAGTAAAGTCGTATGGGGAGCACATTTGACATTTTTACCGTTTTGAAAATGAGAGAGTACTAGAAATGACCGTTGGACTAATAAAGCTAAACTAGTTGGCTTCCTTGTCATATTTTCCTGACCAATGGTTTGGTTTTGGTCTGCTATATTATTGTTTGGCATATATAGAAATTCCATATTGTTGTGCTTGAAGCATATGATCCTAAGATGGCAATGAGGCTGAATATTCTTCACAATGTTTAGGAGGCTAATGACCAATCACCAAACCGGCAACACAAATTTGCAACGCAATTGAAAGCACGTTCCGGTGTAAATCAAGGACCGAATGGTATTGTCTCGAGACTGGACATTACTGGCAACGGAACTAGACATGCTGGAGAACATGACAGTTTTTGGGCTAAAGAAAAGGTAATGGCGCTTTGTGGTCAATCTCCTTTGTTGCGTGGATGCTTGTGTGTCATATAATGCATGGCTGAGGTAGAATTTTTTGCTTAATTAGTGTATGTATGTCACTTAAATGGATAAGCTTGACAAAGATCTATAAATGCCCTTTAGGAGCTTGCAGATTTGTTAGAAGAAAAAAACCGATCCCTTGCAGCACTACAAGCTACTCACCAACTACAAATTGGAGAACTCAAGATGGAACTGGAGAAGGAACGCAAAAGATTAGCAACTGTAGACATTGAATTGCAAGGTTTATTCCAACTCTAGCAATTATTATGCTTTGTGAATTAGAGTGCATGTGATTTTTTTGGGCTCCTTATATATTGTTCTCATTTTCAGAGGAACGGAAGTTAAACGAAGCATTTCAGACCCAACTTCAGTCGCTGAAGGATGAGAAGGACAAAGTAAGTGCTTTAGTTTTTGTTTTGATTTCGTAGCAGGTCTTATGGTCATACATCATCATTCTTTGTTTGTAGGCATTATCTTACCTATTTAGTTTGTTCAGATTAGGTTATTGTATAAAATGATGTCTAGGTCTTTCTTCAATCATTCCTGAAAAACTAAGGGGAGCTGACCTACACTTTACCTTGAGTGATGTGAAACTTTTTCCATGTGCCAACAGCCACATGGGCTACATCATGTGAAATTTCCACTCTATTTTTCGTGGACTTCTTGACCCAATCAAAGCCATTTCAGAAGTACACTAACAAAATGAAGATCTGCAAAGTAGAATGGTTTTGAAAAAAATGAACGCCCAAAATTTCTCTTCCTGACTTGGTGATGCTAACTCTGGCAACTTTCGTTTTCTAATTTTTTTTCTCGGGTGTCATCATCCTGTATTGGCAGATCTTCATGGAAAGGAATCAAGTGCGCAACAAATTGAATGAGAAATTATTGGAAATAAAAAGATTGCAGAATGGGTTGGACAGGCATGATAACAAAGATGTTGATGGGACTTTCGACAGACTAAAAAGAGTCATTGCCTCCCTGGAGAATGAAAATAACAACCTCAAGGTTGTGGTCTGCCATGAGCGTCTACAATGTTTTTCCCCCTAATTTTCACATGTCTACTACGTCTTTGGTTATTCCTCCACTGTTTAACTGTGTGGTAAATGATTTTTGTAGGTGGAGAAAAGTGAACTTGAGGTTGCGTCGAGGACGACCGGGAACTCTCCAATTGTCAAAGGGACCCAAAGTAGGGTGAATGAGGTGAACTTTTAGTTAGGAATGTCATAGAGACCTACAGCACCAGTAATGATGACATTATGATACACTTTACTTTTTATAACCTTTCTGTGCTACTTTTTCTAAACCAAGATACTTGTACAGGATGTAGTTCCATTCGGAAGTTCTCGTGAAAGAGACGAATTAAAGCAATCCTTGCAAAAGTTGGAGAATGATTTGAAGGAAACCCGAAAAGAGAGGGATAAAGCATTGCGAGAATTGAGCCGGCTTAAACAGCATTTGTTGGATAAGGTTGCATATTCATGCTTTTGATTTGCTTTCAGCAGAATAAATCGTCATTTAATCAGATGTTGGGACAGTGGTGCTCAATAAAATAATTCATGCTAGATTAGTTTTGACATGCGGATAATCTGTTTGCTGATTACGGAATATGCTGGCAGCCCCAAAATGCTTTTTCATTTTAGACAAGTAATGAGCTAAAAGCACTAGGCCTCCCTGTACTTTGGTCAGTTATTGATGGTTCAGCTCATTGCTAACACGAATATGAGGAGAAAAGAAAAAGAAATAGAGGTTTCCATTGTGTTGAGCATAATGTTTTAATTTTCAACTTATGATCTTTGATTTGTGCATTTTCTCTTCAATTATATGTTCTACACATTCTTACCATAGCCTAATGATCTTCTCACTACAATGATGACAATAGAAACTACACCTTTTTTCCCCTGTAAATGGATTGATCACATACGTGCATCTACTTCATCATTTTTATTAATTGTTGTGTCCTCTTGAAGATTCATAAATTTGAGGTCCTCTTACTAGAATTTATGATTGTTTTTTCTTAGGCCTCCACTATGCCCTCAAAAGTGGCCCTTTAACCATAAGGTCATTTCATCTCAATTGAGCTTCTTTAACAATGAACAACCAATATTTTCAAATTGCGAAGGGTATCTTGTAATATCTAAGATCCATTGCCCTCGGTTGTCCAATTTATCTATATTTGGCTTTTTCATTTTTTCTTATGCTTAAATTTAGCATTAGTGGGATGGTTCATCATTGTCAAGATATTTATCTACGGTTCTCCCCATTCCGGTCATTGTTGTAAATGTTGCAGAAATGTGCACATCAGTCATTGTCTGAACTTTACGCCACTTTCTCCACCAGTCTGAATAAGTCAATGTAATCAGGTTTTTTAAATATGACTCAGTTCCATGTTCATATCTGTTTTTGTACTATTTTTGTGCACAGAGATTCCTTTTCTTTCCTATTTGCTTTAATTTTGGCTAAGGTTTATATCATCATGCCCACAAGTATTTCAGTGACCTGTATGCACGGATGCGAATGCTTAATCTGCTCTATGAGTCACATCTCATTGCTGCTGCTGCTAGACTTATTGAATATGGCTCGATTCGTTATAAGTGAATATGATTTGCGATTTGTGCACTCGATTGAGATGATTTTTCTTGCTGCAATTCATATAGGAATCTGAAGAATCCGAAAAGATGGATGAGGACAGAAAAGTAATTGAAGAATTGCGAGAAACCATTGCGACTCAGAAAACTCAGATTATGCGCCTTGAGAAAGCTTTCAACCAAGCAATAGCAAATCAGGATGAGTTACGGATGAATAGTAGCAATGAAAGTCGAAAGCAGAAGGAGATCATTGAAGACCTGAACAAAAAAATTGCAAATTATATGAGCATTCTAGATGGCAAGAACATGGAGCTTCTGAATCTTCAGACTGCCCTCGGTCAGTATTATGCGGAAATTGAAGCAAAGGTAAATGAAATGCGGCAACTTCATGAAAAGATCAGGTTTTTGTGCTTCTGAAAAAGCGTCCTTATCCATCATATGGCTGTCTTCTATTCATTTTTCTCCGTAGGAACATTTAGCAAGAGATCTGGCTTTGGCAAGAGAAGAATGCGCAAGATTCTCGGAGCTTTTGAATGTAATTTCTCTCCCTTTCATCATTAAAGTTGATCTTAGAGGCAAACTTCCATTTTCCTTTATTTGCACAGCCTTTCTCGTAACGACAGTCACAGTTTTATGCACTTGTTAATTCTTATAAAGACTGCATGTTTGAAAGCCTCCAGAAGTACAGGAGTCCCATCTGCGTGATGTTCTTATTTCCATCTCCTTGCAGTTGTTGATAGGAAATGGTGAAATTTCATGAAAAGTTAACCTTGGGTGACAAGTGTACTTTCTGACCGAGCAAGTTCAACGGGCCCTCATACATTTCCCAAAATAATTTTGAAATGATTGCGCTTGTCGTCTGGTACAAGGTTTTTTAAAAATGAGTCTACTGATTACCACACTTGGTACAGAATGCACACCAGTCGGCGGAGGTGTCCAGAAGGGAGAAGGAAGATATTTTGGGTAAACTCTCTCAAGTTGAAAGGGTGCTGATTGAAGGGAATAACAGAGTAAACAAACTCGAGGAAGATAACGCAAAACTGCGACGTGCGCTTGAGCAGAGCATGACCCAGCTTAATAGAATGTCCATGGACTCAGATTATCTAGTTGACAGGTTGGCTGGCTGTGATTATGCTTTTGAACTTTTTATTTCTCTGATAGTTAAATTGTTTTAAGTATCTGCTGCTGGAATTGGGACATTTCTTTGTTTAACTCTGCTGGCTGACACAAGTTAATCCTACTTTATAGGGGATGGCTCTTGTCCAATGGTTCTAATATTGCTGTTCTTATGGAAATGGAGATTCATGTAGAGACAATTCAGGAGAGGCTTATTGAGACTTTACTCTTTATGCATTTAATGGGAGAATTTGTCTTTAAGTTCAATATTTCTGCTAGCAAAGAAGAATCACGCATGCCTTCATTAATGTGTCAATATTCAGTGCTCTTAAACCGGATTGCCAAAGCAGATGGCTTGGTGTTGATTGGTATCTAGGCCAGATAAATAATTTGATGTTGGTGCTCTATCAAAAATCTGCATTGAAATCCTTTGCTGGGCAAGGGAAAGCGCAGTGCGCCTGGTGCAAATGGCTTTCCTTTTTCATGAATATAGCAAAATCTTTGATGACTTGTATTACTTAGTTGTTGTCATCTGCTGTTTCTAATGATGTGGGTGATACTACAGGCGTATTGTGATCAAATTGCTTGTGACTTATTTCCAGAGAAATCACAGCAAAGAGGTAAGAGACTCCTTTACACATGCTCCACGATTTTGCACTTTGCAATAACTTGAGAAAGGTCAGGTTAGGTATCTGGGACTTGTAGTATACTGAAAGCAATGCTCCCTAATAGAGTGAGCTAAGTCCAGAAATTTGAATCTCCTGCTGCATGGAGTTGCTGCATCATACATATGATTTCTCAATTGGTACCTTTTGATTGATTTATTTTTGTCACCTTCTCTGGAGATTTTCAGGTTCTGGATCTTATGGTACGCATGCTTGGATTTTCAGATGAAGACAAACAGAGGATTGGTGTTGCACAACAAGGTGCCGGCAAAGGTGTTGTTCGGGGTGTCCTGGGTATTCCTGGCCGTCTTGTAGGTGGTATCTTGGGAGGAAGTTCAGTCGAAGCACATGCTACTATGACATCTGACAATCAGGTTAGTGTTTCATTTTTTAGATTCAAAATTATGCTGGGTAAATAAATGCGTCTCTTTCTCTTCCTCAGTAGAATTTCCGATCAAGAAACTTTATACTGTTAAGTGAGGATAGATTTTATGTATTTATGGCCAAAACAAACCCAGTAGATAAGCATGTGGAGTAATTTAATTACCTGTTATCCCAAAACTGATTAATAGTTAATACTTCATTGACCAGACCGGCTAACTATTTGAGCATGGTCAACTTGGGGACTGGTTTCGTTCTCAGTTCAACCAGTCGAAGTAGCAGATCTGCTTCTGATCTAAAAACACTTCCTCTTCTTTGCATGTACGAAATTTGCCACATTCGCATCTAAAACTTGCATTTGTTCCCTTTTCGAAACGAGTTTTCCCACCTAATGAGTTGGGGTTCCATGTTGCTTCTCCCTATCTGCCTTGCGCCTGAATTGCCCGGCCAATTTAGTTTCCATCAATGGTTTACTGATAAATTTCTGGCGTCATCTATCGGCCCTTTCGTTCTCGAGTCTTAGATAACTCAGGCCTCATTCCTGAATTATCTGGGTGCCCAAAAGTGCGCACAAAGTCCTCTTTCCCACCGAAGGGTGTGGATTTATTCATGCATTTTTCTTCACAAAGCCATTTTAAGTGGGTAAATTATCAACCTAATGCTATTTCCGGCATTCCTTTTCAGTCCATTGCCGATCTTTGGGTTGATTTTCTTCTCAAAGAGACCAATGAAAGGGAGAGAAGGGACCATGATGGATCAACAGCCGAATCCGCATTTGATACAAGTGGAAAAAGTCCAAACACATTGGACACTGCTCCACCTTTATCAGATAGCAGAACATCTGCAGCAGCTGGAGTCCCACCCAGTTTCTCAAGATTTAGCCCATCCATGAGCCAAGGTTCCAGTCCCCTGCCATTTCAGGGGGATACGCGACCACCCGAACGCTATGGGTCTGAGTTCTCTACAGTTCCTTTATACAACTCGGATAGTACATCAAGGACTTCTAGACCTTTTCCCAGATAATTAATGCCTCCTCATGTAATTAACCAAGTATAGGAAATTCTTCTGTGTAATCTGTGCTACTTTTGTTATACTGCCCTGTTGCGATTCGTTTGAATACAAGGTTGCTCGCCCAAATTTTTGTGACATCATCAATTTGAATAATAAGAATGCACAACAGTGCTTATTTGCCCTTGCAAACTCCAAAAGCTAGGAAGTTCATGAACTTAGCTGATGCCTGGAACCAATGGACTTGGAGCGTCCCGGCTATAAGAATCTTCTTGGGCTTGCAGGCGGTTCGGCTGGAGATCTTATCTTGAAAGTACTCCGGGCAATTTAAGGCTCGGCAACATATGGAGGCGTGAATGCCTCTGGTCGAAGCTCTACGGTGATCAAACTGGACACAATTCGGCTGTTATTGTACGACCTAGTCACGGTACATCTCAAACAAGTGATTCAGTCTTTGATTAGCACACCCAGCATAGCTGATGTCTACCAAATTTCAGTTCCACGCGGTAAGGCTCTTTCGATGAACTCGGACAAATGAATCCGACGAAAATAGCAAGAGCTAGAAATCAATTACAGACGCGTGCAATTTCCTAGTCCATCCTGAGACAGCCAAGACAAAAAGAAGAACAGTAAACAAGGGCGGAGACTAATATTTTTTTTTTTTCTGCTAGAATTTCCGCAGTCAATCGCTTCTTGACAACGTCAACGACGAAAGTGAGGCACGTCAAAGACATCAAAACCCCCCAAGAAAACTCTCTTCAGACAAAAAATCGTTCGAACGGTCAAGGACACCGTGGAACAGGAATCCTATTCCGAGAGAGAGAGAGAAAGAGGAAGTTCCCCTTGATTGGTGCCTGTAAATATCAAACTGGAATGCGATTATATTCCCGGAATAGAATAGTCGCATCATGTTTGGTCGCTAATGGTGTTCCGTTACTGCTAATGGTGGTGGCGGAGACAAGACACTCTGGAGGATAACACCTAAACTTCCCTCAGTCGTCCCTTTTCCAAGAATGTGTGCCACGACAAACTCCTTTAAATGTGTCGAGCGAGGAATACGAAGTCCGAGTGTGGAACCGGACAACGTGCATTGCTAACGGGTAATTAGTTGTTTATAAGCAAGTAGTAATCGCTCTTCTTCGTAAAGAAAGTGACAGGAAAAACATTGTGATAGTACATAGATATTTTATCTATATGTAGTGGGAGAATTTCTAAGGAATCCTATAAGATCCTGCTAAGCCTGTTTCATTCGACGATGAGGGGAGCCGTTTGCAATGGCCTTGTGGGAGTGAGCGATTGCCATCGAGGGGTTGAGCACCGAGGACCCGGGACAGGGGGCGAAAGGGGCCTTGGCCACTTGAAGGTCGAGAGCTTCGAAGGACCCGGGCATTTACGTGGCGACCGCCCGTTCTTCCCGTGAAAAACAATGCATGTTAGTCGCACGAGAGTGTGCAACATTCTTGTACCGAACAGAGAAATTATCGATCTGGGCACTAAGGTTAGCTGGGGGGGAAGTACAGATTCAGATGAGGAACACGAAACCGTCACCTCTTTTGGTTTCTACCTACGGTTTCTTTAGACCGGCACCATCTTATCTTAACACGAGAAGACATGAAAAAGAGGCCTCGAAATCATCAAATTGTTACAAAAAGTAGGGACTAGGAATCATTAATGTAGACATAACATAATGCTGCGCGATAATTTTTTTTTTAATCATTTTTTATCACGACGAAGAATAGCTGAGCCACATGGTCCAACCAAAATTTTTTTTTACGTGCTTTATGGTTGATTTTTTTTAATAAAAAAAATGGATTTCTAATTGTTTTTTTTAATCAACCGAAGATATTGTTTGGGACGAGAACGGGAGGTCGTTTTTGGCACAAAAGTTATAGGTTGAGTGGGAGTCTCGTACGCTCGAAAATGCATATAAGTATTTGGAAAGTAGAGTGCAATTTCCGCTCTCACCCACTCCCACACTTTTCTCTTCCTTCTAGACTAAGTCTCACACTTGACATTTTTATTTTCTACCCCCATGCATTTTCTCCTTTTTTCACTCTTTTTTTTTGGCTCATCAGTGCGTATTTATCTAGTTTTATTCTTATGCTTTCCCCTTATCTTTTTTGTTTTCAATTTGTTCGTTCTTTTCCAACGTACAACTTTTACTTAAAAACTGGTATACACATATATGTATGGTGTTTTTTTTTTTCATGTGTTTTCCTATAAAAAGGAAAAATTACCCAATAAAAAAGTCTTAAATCCGTTGTAATTGTGTCAATTCAGATCTAAATCATTTGCGTTTATGTCAATTCGGTCCTTCCGGCGAACTTTGGCCAGCCGACGCCGATGTCGACACTAGCCCGTGATGATTTGGATAGCGTTTGGCCTTTGCCCAGGCCGAGTCTCGACTTCGTCGTTGGGCAAGCTCGCCATCTGCCCAACGCAGGACGAGGCCACACCTCGCCATGGTTGGGCGAGCTCAGCTTACACGCCATGTGGCGAAACATAGATCGAGATCAATGTCCAATCTGTACGTTCGAAAAGTTTAATCTTCATTATGTTCAAATTGAATTTGCGTGGACATTCTGGATACAAATCTAATGGTGATATGGATTTGAATTATGTCACTGAAAGTCGAATTTATGAAAAAGACAGAGACTTTCAGATTAGCTATCGAGTTTTATCTACTTAATTCGAGTTTAATCAGTGTAGTTATTGTATCAAATCAATTGGTGAAAGATGTACAAAAGAAAGGTTTTGACGAGGATATGTGTAATAAACTAAAGGTGGGGAGGACAATTTAATGTTTTTTTTTCCTTCTCTTTTACGGTCACGCTATTTACCTAGCCTTTTTTATTTACTTAATTAGCATTAGCAATTTATTTAAAAAATTGGCTACTTAATTTTAAACTTTTGATCGCTATCTTGAACTTAAGCACGTCTTTTTTTTTTTAACAACGACACCTTAAATTAATATCAACTTTTACGTTTCAAGTAACCTTTTTTTGTTAATTAAAGTTCGTACTAATTTGTGTCCACAAAATCGAACTGTTGAATAGATAGTGACGATCTCGAAGCCATCTTAAGATGTTAAAATTTAAGATCATGAGCACAACGAGTCGACGAAAAGTTTAAAACTTAACCGATATCGAAAGAGCACCATCAAAATGCTGACGCTGCCTCGATATACTCCGGAGATCTTCATTTCGACTTAGGTAATGAGGTAAATTTTTCCGTGATACTTATGATTATGCTTCCAAAAGACTTAAAATAAAGAGCGGAAATAAATACAGATCAATTCTAGAAGCTCGTCACAGTCGAAAAGTAAATGAATTTTTCGAAAAATATTTTCTCAAAAATGATCGCACGCGTCAAAACAATTTGCATAGACGATCAAAATACTTTTTATCTATTCATTATCATAACCTATATAAGCGATTCACTTTTCGACAAAATATTTTTCAAATCACTTATTTTTCGCGAAATAAAAGGAACTTCTAAAGTTTTGGCCAACAAAAAAAAAAAATTCATACCATGGGGGATGGGGCAAGATTATGGAAACTTCCGCACCGTCTACAGTTGCTGGGTCGTGGCGTGCGACCTAAATTATTGCCGCTTCTCCACTTCTTTCCCGAAAAGTACAATAACGTACTCACTACTCGCCATTTGAAGTAATCTTTATTTGGTTATCACAACACATTAATAACAACAACATTAGTTAAATCATAAATACAAAAGCTTGTTCTCACGGGGTGGGAAAGCGAGGGCCACACGCTAAGCTATGCTCGACCATCTATTGCCGCTTTCCCTAAAACCGATCGCCCGAAATAATCACCCGACGAAGGGGTATTATTTTCATTATCGACAGAAATTTATGTCCGATCTCGCGTCCGTCCTCGGAGGGTTCGAGGGCGGGGGCGGTGAGGCGGCATTGGGAGTTTTGATTTCCGCGGACTTTCAACGGGTTTTCGGAGGCGCATTCCGCCGGGTATCGACGCGACGCATCGCCGTCAGGGTCGCCGTCAGGGATCTATCCGGTATTTTTTAATTTTGTTTTTATTTTATTATTTTCGAGGCCAAGATATTTTTTGGGGGAGACTTCCGAGCGCGCACCTCGCACCAAACCGCGTGCTTCTTCGCTGTAATAAAGGAAAAAGGAAAAAAAAAAAAAAAGGGGGCCCTCCCCTTAAATTCGCGAACTTATGTGAACCTCACAAAAATCACGAACTCCTAAAAACAGAAACTTTGCACGATGCCCGTTGTTCTCTGGATAAGAATGGCACATGGGATTTGAGAGATTTATTCCCTCTTTCTTGTTTCTTTCTTCCTTCCTTCCTTCCTTCGTTCGTTCATATCGATCCGATTAGAAAACGGGCGTCGCCCTTTCTTTTTGGGTTTCTTTGATTGATCGCCGAATCGATCCGAGAGCGGTGGGTGTGTGATTTTTCTTTTCTTTTTTTTACTTTTTATTTTTCCGCCCCTTTTTCAGAGAATCGGAGATTTGCAGACATCCTCGGCCGAGATCCGCGCCTCCAGCCGAGGATTTCTTGTTCAGCGATGGAGGCCGAGAAGAAGTACATTACGTCGGAGGAGCTCAAGAAGCACAGCTCCCCTGGGGATCTGTGGATCTCGATCCAGGGGAAGGTGTACGATGTCTCCGACTGGGCCAAGCAGCACCCCGGCGGCGAGGTCCCGCTCCTCACCCTGGCCGGCCAGGACGTCACCGACGCCTTCATGGCCTACCACCCCGGATCGGCCTGGAAGCACCTGGAGGCGCTGTTCACTGGGTACCGCGTACGGGACTTCGTCCCCTCCGAGGTTTCCAAGGACTACCGGAAGCTCCACGCCCAGTTCGCCAGGCTGGGGCTCTTCGAGAGGAAGGGGCACGTCGCGGTGTGCTCCCTCGCTGCCATCGCGCTGATGCTCTCCCTCTGCGTGTACGGCGTGGTGGCCTGCGAGGGCGCCGCGATCCACTTCCTCTGCGCCGTCCTGCTCGGGTTGCTGTGGATCCAGAGCGCCTACATGGGGCACGACTCGGGGCACTACCAGGTGATGACCACCACCGGCTACAACCGGACGGCCCAGATCCTCGCGGGCAACTGCCTCACCGGGATCAGCATCGCGTGGTGGAAGTGGACCCACAACGCCCACCACCTCGCCTGCAACAGCCTCGACTACGATCCGGACCTCCAGCACATCCCGGTGTTCGCCGTCTCCTCCAGGTTCTTCAACTCGCTCACCTCCATCTTCTACGGTCGGAAACTCAAGTTCGACTTCCTGGCGAGGCTGCTGGTGAGCTACCAGCATTGGACGTTCTACCCGGTCATGTGCTTCGGGCGCATCAATCTGTTCATCCAGACCTTCTTGCTCTTGTTCTCCAAGAGACATGTCCCGGATCGAGCCCTCAACATTCTGGGCACCCTTGTGTTCTGGACTTGGTTCCCTCTGCTCGTGTCTTGCCTGCCCAATTGGAGCGAGCGGGCCATGTTCGTGGTCACCAGCCTCAGCGTCACCGCCATCCAGCACATCCAGTTCTGCCTGAACCACTTCTCCGCCAACGTCTACATGGGCCCGCCCAACGGGACAGACTGGTTCGAGAAGCAGACGGCCGGGACCATCGACATCGCGTGCCCGACCTGGATGGACTGGTTCCACGGCGGGCTCCAGTTCCAGCTGGAGCACCATCTGTTCCCAAGGATGCCCCGCTGCCAGCTCCGGGGGATCGCCCCGCTGGCCCGCGACCTGTGCAAGAAGCACAACCTGCCCTACCGGAGCCTGTCCTTCTGGGATGCCAACGTCTCCACCATTAGGACGCTGAGGACCGCCGCGCTGCAGGCCCGCGACCTGTCCAACCCCGTGCCCAAGAACTTAGTCTGGGAAGCTGTCAACACCCACGGCTGAGCCCGTCGGAGGATTTACAATTCCAAATTTTTTACCCGCTTTCCAGATTTTTCGATTCTCTTTTGCCCATTTCAAAATTTCAATCCCGGAGTTTAGTTGCGAGGTTGATTCTTACGTCGATCTTCCGGCTCCATACATTGATTTGTTTGTTTGAATTTAGCAACGTCTTTGTGGCTCACATTTCATCTTCCGTACCCCCCCAAATCTATTATACAACACGAAACCCCCCCTCGTTACTAAGGAAAAATTCAAATTTGTCCGGACATTGCTTTACTAGGTTTCTGGTCTTCCTTTCGTTTTCAACCTAAGTTACTGTCGGTCGCTCGCTCGGGTCTCTCCGCGCAGCCGATGAAGAGGACTTTCGAGGCAGGCAAACCTTCGCGGTGAGATATTTTGGCAGAAGAATCGATTGATTGCGGGGGGAGCAACTGTGAATCGTCAAAATTGACCATTCTCCGCTTCTTCGGATCGATCCGATGCACGGTGGAAAAGGAAGTGGGGGGGGGGGGGCCCTCCTCTCGACCGTTAACCGATTCGTGGTGCGCATGAACGTGCCCTTCACTTTCACCACCACGCCGCCCCACCCCCACGACATTTGTCTATAGGAGGGCCCCCCCACGACTTTTGTGATGCCGGCCACCGCGCGACATGCCCGGCTCGCGCCGTCTCGGTTTTGCCCACCCTTCTCGAGTTCACCTCGGACGGAGAAGGGCTTCGATTAATTCCCACCGCACGTTGGCAGGGTCACGTTTCGCTCCAACTAAAAATCTCGGGTCACGTGTATCGGGCTGATCAGCGACATCGGAAATAGCAAATCCACGTCCAGGACTCTGTTAAAACGTTGCTCTTCGTTAGGGAAAGTTGCTTGGGAGTCCACCACACCCATTTAATGTGACTTTAAAACATTAGTTGGTTGAAGACATAATTAAGGCCCGTTAATCAGGACAGAAAAGTAGTGTTCATTGGCCACGTGATTGTATTGATTACGTTTTCCTCATCGTACGGACTCAGTCATAAGTACCTTAATAACTAAGATATCTAATTTAAAAATAAACAAATAATAATTCAAAGTTCCATTATATATTTTTTCTTGGGCTTTATCGCAGAGATGGCGATTGGCTCCATTGGACGGCGGACCGCATCCGGATGCCATCATTCGAGCCATATCTACGAGACGCTATCATTTCCCCCCTCTAGTCCCTCTCGTAATTGAGCTAATCATGGGCCCTCCTTCGGCCCATATTTTATGAAATGGACCCACCATTAATTCTTTTTTCGGGTGGGCCCAGACGCCCAGTCCCGCACGGGGGAATACCCTGAAAAGCCCATCCCCGTGGATCCCACTTCGCTTCTGATTGCAGGGGCGTTTCTGACTTTTCAGGCACCCTTATTATTTCTTCTTTAATTTTTGTTTGTTTTTTTTTTTTTTCTGGGGGGGAGTTACTATTCTGGAAGTGAATGAATGGGAAACCCACCGTCCTCTTGCTTGGGAAGTCTGTGCACTGTGCAAATGCCAACTACCGCGAACGCACACAACTAAATATAAAACAGCTCTCTCTCTCTCTCTCTTCTTTCTCTCTCTTAAAATACTCTCTCGCTGTGTCATCTTCCCTTGCCATTAACTCCAAATCGCACTCCCTCGTCTTGCTTCTCTCTCACTCCATCTCTCTCTCTCTCTACTGTGTGGATTTTGTTTGGTTCTTGTTGGTGTAGCTATCTCACCAACACCCAAAACCTCACTCTCCGGAATCTCGCAAGTTTCTTCAATCCGCTCTCGGCGTCGTCGGCATCCTTGGTTCTCGTTAGGGTTTGCGACGTTCCCCCGATGCGTTTGCCCTCGAGTTTGAGCTCGCTGGGCATGGAAATGGGGATGGAAACGGAGCGGCCGAGGTCGGATAACCCGGCCATGACTTTCGATGAGGTCTCCATGGAGCGGAGCAAGAGCTTCGTCAAAGCCTTGCAGGTTATTTTGAATCCTCGGTGTTCTGGATGCTTTTGTTGTTTGTAGTTGTGAGGCTGCTTTCGTGAGGGGTGCTGGGGATGGATCTGTTGCTCGTTTGATGCTCGAGCTCATCTGTTTCGAGAGAGGTTTTGGTGTCTTGCATCTTCCTTTTTCGGGCCGATGTTGTCGTGCTTCATGGACGCTTGCATGATTGCTGGTTGACTTTACAGTTTTGTGCGCAATTGCGAGAGTTTGATTTCCGATTGTTGATTTGTCGAAGTGATTGATTGAGGTTGTATCCGTGTTGGTACCGTCGCAGGAGTTGAAGAATTTGAGGCCTCAGCTTTATTCAGCTGCAGAGTACTGCGAGAAGTCTTATCTCAATAGTGAGCAAAAACAAATGTACGATCCTTTTTCCTGACGGCCACATTTTCTATCTTGCTGAAAGTGTAGAATGTGAACAGCTGATGATTTGCTTTCGGTAGTGCCTATAGATGATGACCTACGCAGGCCCGAACTCGGATAGCGACTAAACCTTGCCTATTCCTCTGTTTCATATATAAGGAAGTTGTTTTCCAATTCACTGGGAACATGCAGACTTGATATTGCAAAGCTCAAAGACCTGGAATATAACTTGTTTACGACATGATACCTAGTATGCTTTCATTATAATGCAGAAGCGTTCTTCTTGCACTTCCGCCCACTTCATTGTTCGAAGACAATATAGTGCTTAATCTTGCTATCTATTGAAAGACATATCTAGTTGGTTAGGAGTCGTGTCCAGTGGAGTGGCGCAGTGTCAGTAATGTAAAAAGACCTGGTTCATGGAGCTGGAATGTTTGGGGTCTGTGCGTCAGATTTCAGTTTTGTCATTCAATAAGCTAAGAACATTTTTTGGCTAATGGCTCTCGAAATGATTATTTATGATATGTAAAACATGGAGGGGTGTGAGTGTCACTTAGAAAGAATGGTGCTCTTTTATGTTGTGTTGTTTGGAAAATTTAAAAAGGTGATCTTCGTTCTGTTCTTATTTTGAAGTTGTTGTTTCCTAAAGATTGTATTTTTAATTTGATGAGATTGAGATCTAGAAAGTGCTCCATCGAGCAACTTTGCTGGAGGTCGTTGTAAGGCTTTTTGCAAAGTAACTTGAAAACTACTATTCACATTTACATCATTAGAGTAGATTCTTGCATTTCACATTCTTGTCTCGATCTACCTCACTGGACACAACTTCTTGATGATTTGACACCCATATATGTAGTTTGTTCAACATGGATTCTCGAGCTAACTTCTGGAATGTTGTGATTGTCTTTGTTTTCTCGATGTCTTATTCACAATTAAGCTCATTAGTTAATTTATGAAATTCGGCTCACTGGTGAACTCAGGGTGTTGGATAATCTGAAAGATTATGCTGTACGAGCCCTGGTCAATGCTGTCGATCACCTTGGAACAGTGGCTTATAAATTAACTGACCTAGTTGAGCAGCAATCTTTGGATATCACAGTCATGGAGCTAAAGGTCACTAGTTTTGATCAGGTAAGCTCTTTCTACCATTAGATTAACAGCATAATCATGTGGAAAAAACTAAATGATAGAGATTTAAGTGAACTTTTTGTACACCTCAGCAACTTCTTACATGCCAAACGTACACGGATAAGGAAGGCCTCCGGCAGCAGCAGTTGTTGGCAATTATTCCCCGACATCACAAGCACTATATGTTACCAAGTAAGACTATTAACATTCCTGAGATGCCAAGTTGGATTGTGAGAAATTTGTTAGTTTTGCATCTTTTTTGTTAGCTTATCTTAATTGCATACTCTCGATCTTTGTACAATATTAACTTTTTTATATTCCAAATGAGCTAGATTCTGTCAATAAGAAAGTGCATTTTAGTCCGCAAATTCAGAAAGATGTCAGGCAAAATCATTTTCAAGCTAGATCTCGTCTTCAGCCTTCAGGTATATGGACTTGACAGTGTTGCACTTTAGCTATTTACTTTAATCTTACACGATTTTGCATTATTTTTATTCTCCGACATGAAGCTCAATCATTTTTATCCTAGGTACCCCTGCTGCAAAAACACTTTCTTGGCATTTAGCGTCAGAAACAAAGTCTACATTGAAAGGATCTCAAAATGCTTCAGCAAGGTAACTGGTCAGCTTGTGTTTACCAGTTCTCTTGCTTAAGAACAGAATGGTGCTTAATTTCTGCTTCATTTGCAGCACTGAAGATTCTGCAAAAAAGCCCCAAGTCTTTCATCTGCTAGGTGTGTTCTGTGTGCTATTTTTCTTCTTTCAAGCTTTTTGTGATTTCTCCTGACATTGTTACTGCACACAAGAATGATCTCCACATGTTCATTTTGTCATCTGTGTAGATGATGGCGAGAATTCTCTGACGAGATCCTCGGCAGGTCATCCACAAGGTCTAACAGGAGGTTCTACATATGGTGCAGTCTCGCCATCAATTGGTCCTGCACGCAGGGTAATTTGTTACTTTACAAGATCGAAGACACTCCTGTCTTTTGAGTAGGTTACACTGTAGTCCATCACTGATAGATATGGTCACGGTGTAATTGTTCTACCTCTCATCTGAGGTGGTGAGTGATGATGTACGAGAGGTCATCTTGGGGAGCTCTTCTGCTGCCACCACGGTACATTGGGATTTTGAAGAATTGTTCAAAGCATCAATTTTACTCATAGAAGACTCTGTTCTCTTTCAGGATTCTTG
The DNA here is from genome assembly GCA_021437785.1 of Rhodomyrtus psidioides. Taxonomy (NCBI): domain Eukaryota; kingdom Viridiplantae; phylum Streptophyta; class Magnoliopsida; order Myrtales; family Myrtaceae; genus Rhodomyrtus; species Rhodomyrtus psidioides. The sequence goes on from JAILYB010000112.1 coordinate 1,843,069, forward strand.
GGAGGGCGCCAAACCATTATCAACATTCAGGTCGTTCGATACTCCAAATTGGCGGGAGATTGTTCGTACCCCTGCTCGCAGCAAAAGCATGCTATCAGCCTTCTTTGTCAAACCAAAGACGCCTAAGATGAAGGCTAGTGCTGTCTCATGAATCCCAAATAACATAGATGCTAGCCGTCACCATTGACGTCTTGTGGTCGAATCGTTGTAAATTGCATTCTAGTTTCTTCTTTCTCTGCAATTATCCTCTGGAATTGGATCGGTCTTTAGATGACATGTACCTATCTAGGATCTTGATCCAAGCACTTTACGGTTAGCTTGTTAATAACGGGCGATGTCCGGCTTGAATGTACGGTCTTCATTCTCTTCATTCCTTTTGGATACTGATGCGAGATATTCTTTTATCTCTGGAAATAACCAATGCAATGTTTGCTGTTTGTACTCGCTCTTAGGCAATTGACTGATCATTTGTAAGGCTGGTGACCCCCTGTGATGTGATAACGCAGTTGATAATCTCTCACCCAATTATTCATCTTCCTGGTTCATATGCAGTTTTCGCTCCACTCCCAAAGAATCCAAAACCAATTTCGTATGATCAACCAGCAACTGTTCATCCATATTTTAGGTTGCATTTGGTTGGACTTTGGGGCTCCGAAGGTCCTTGGACAAACAAAACTGGTATTTGGCAGTTTTTCTTAGGGAGCTTTTTATAGATGCATTGTATTTTCAAAGAATGGAAGTCTAACCTAGTTTTAAATTATGACATTTTTGGGAATGCTAATTCAATTTTTTTTCTTCAATCTTTGCACATGCTTGTTACTTTTGAAATTCTATTTTTACCTTTACCATTTTTACTTAGGTTGCTGGCGAGCCTTGCTCGAAGAGCATCGGCTGCCTCTAAGGTCGTGTAATATCAGGCGAGTGTCGCGCGGCCCAGCCCTCACCTAAGGACATTCGATGGCTTGAGTCATTTGCTAATGTCTGGTGAAGAGTTTGAATTTTATGTTTTTAGGCAAATAATAATAATAATAATAAGCAAAGTCCTTTGGTAAGTGGAATTTTTTTCAGAACAACCTTTAAATTACATTCTACCAAACTACTGTTTGCATTTTGAGAACACCTTTCATTTAGTTTTTTCTACAATTTACTCGAACGTTCTCCCCAAATGTGAATTAAAGTCCGCCTTAACCTTTCACAGGCACATCAGAAAGCAGCAATATGTGAATTGGAAAAGTTAAGATGGAGAATTCAGGATTAAACAGCAAAGAAATTTTTTGACTTGAAAAGGAAAAAGAAAGTCGATTTGCTTTTTGAAATGAAGTGATTAATCGCATAAAGTACAATAAATGATGACAAATGATCGCTTATATCGTGTTTAGAAAAAAATTTAATTTCATTCATTTTAATAAGCCACACAAGTTATTTTCTTAAAGATAATATTTCCTAAATTAATCATTTTTCGTAAATGAAACTGATCCGGATCCTCTACCTTAATGGTAGAGAATCATTGAGATCCTCACCCTCCATGTGAGGAGCCCCACTCACATGGATGGTGGGGATTTCAATCCTCTCCCATAAAACTGAGCATAAAATTCGAAAATTCATAAACCGCAGATGAAATGGAATGGGGCCCATGTTATTGGATAGCGATGGGCGGGGCCCGTGGAAGAAGCAAGAAACTTGGGTAGAACGCCAACCATTGGCCCACGTGTCGATAGAAGATCCACCTGGCGCAGGAAGTGTCCAGACGCTTCTCCAGATTGGGAACTGGAGAAAGGGCGCGAAACATCTGGATTTGTCTACCTCTGCTCCGTTCTTTGTTCTTCCATGGCCGTCGATGGTCCTTCCTTATATAGCAGAGGAGGTCTCCTCGAGCGGAACAATCCCGAAGCGCGACTTTCGTACTCGATCCGACTGCAAGAGAAAGCTCAGAAAGGAAAGAGAGGCAGAAGAAACGATACGTCGTTTGGGTGGGTGGACCGATTTGTGCCGGAAACTGAGTCATTCGGATTCGCGGAACCGTTCCCGGTGGATCTCCGCAACTTCGATCAAGCCTTCCTACTTTGCTTCCGGTTTTTCGACTTCTTCTTAAGCTGTAAGTTGCGTTTTCTTCTCTTCCTCTCCGCTCCTCTGCTTCTCATTTTTGCATGTTGTTTCGCTGGAAGACGACTGAACATGTTTATACGCCGTCTGTGTATCGCAAGGTCCATTTGGATTGGATTCGGGGTGGTGATTTTGTGGGAATGTTCTCCTGTAAATTCGGTCCTTGTTTCGTGATTAGGATGGGGGTAGAAAGTAGGAACTCATCAGTTTCGGGCACTGCATCGTCCATCTGCTTGGATGTCCCTTATTAGTGTTGCTCTCGCCCAGTTCATCGGTGATTGTTGTATTCTGAATTCGAGCATGTTGTTGGGTAGCAGAATTGGCAAGAATTGAGCATCTTGTGGCACCTCGTTGGAGGTACTCCGTGGGATACCGTGATTGTCCCTGTTCTTGGGAAAGACGTTAGTAAATGTTGAGGGCACGATGACCTTCTCTTTGTTGTCTGAGCATTTCTGCAGACCATCTTATAGGACCCAAAATTATGCGGAAAAGAGTACCTTTTAACTGATTTCTGCTTTCCGAGATTTTTCTTTTTTTCTTAATCTTCTGAAGTTTAAGGTTATGACGAAGTATTATAGGCGTGTGCTTTTCTCTTATTTCTGTTCTGTGTCTCTGATAATTTCTGCAGCTCTTTAGACCTACATTGCTTGAAAAACCGTTCAAATCTCACGCTTGGGTGTATAGATATGTCGTTTGAAGAGAAGTTGTACAAAATTGCCATTTTTCATCTTGGTTGTAACGAATGTGTGTTTCTCCTGCTAAACTTGGCTCTATAGAGTTGTATGATGATGATGATGATGTGCCGCTTTAAACACCGTTTATGTATGCATTACCTTTTACTGGCTCGAACAATTCTGCTGGAAAATTACTGAGCAAGGTGTTAGTACTGCTAGCTCAATCTTGCTTTCTTCTGTTTGTGCATGATCAATTTTTGACATATTCTTTCCCTCTTTCTTCAGTAATATATGTTATTTTTCTGATGGGGTTGTATTCTTCGCTGCACAGAACAAGGATTTGATATTGGTGACTTCGAGTGACATAAAATTTCTACTCAAGATGTCACCTGCTTATGGATACACGGATTCTCATCCCCGTCGGAGCTACATAATGCCTTGCAGGCAGCATCGCCAGGCCAATGCCAGATGAAATCCCACCTCAACTGGGGATCAATCCGACTGCATTTCCCGTTCCACATGAGCCCTTGCCATACCCATATGCTGGTAATTGCAGCTATCCTGCGCCATGCCATGCTTGCTATAACCAAATGGCAACTCCCGGCTACTATCACAGACCACCATACCCCTACTTTTTCCAGCCACCACCGTTTCATTGTTGGGGACCTTATTCTGGGAATGCTGAACCCTTTGCTAGTCATAATGAACTGCCTTATCCACCAGCTTAACCAATGGAACGACCGCATGCTGTTCGAGAACACCATTGCTGTGGATGCCCTAATCATGTATGCAACCCAAAGAACGAAAAGGGTGTGAAGATAGAAGAGCACGAACCATTAGATTCAGACAAGAAGGGTGAGAACTATCCAGAGTCATTGGTGCCAGAGAATTGGAGAAACTTTCCATATCCGATTGTTTGGATCCCACCTGAAAATAACAGCAACAAAGAGCGGGGAACCCATGCCAAACCGAGGATCATGGATCTTGATAATGCTTCCCAGGAAAAGAAACCAGCTCTTTCATCATTGCATAAGGAGCCTGGGTGGAAGAGTTGGTTTCCTCTCTTTATGGGCAACTATGACCATTCAAAACCTGAAGGAGAAAAGAAAAGATCTGATAATCAGGATGTGCGCAATAACGAAAGAAACTATCCATTTCCTGTCATTTGGATTCCTCCTTATGATAAACAAGAGAAGGGAGGGGCTAAGAAGGAACAACAAGCCAATACACTGGAATCTCCTGAATCCAATTTGAAGGTGTTCCCGATGCAGCTTCATAGCAATCATAATAGAAATTCAGATGGAGGACCGCAAGTCAATTATAGAAATGAAGTTAGGTCGCACCATCAGGATGCGGAGAAGAACATTGATGTGAAAGAGCCTTGTGTGGGCAAGAATAACTCATGAGACTCTCAAGAAGCAGCAGCAAAAGCCTTGAGGAAAAGGACTATAGATACTCCTGTTGATAGAGTCCCTGGATTTGATGCCAGAAAGTCGTCGACATCCCCGACCAAAACATCAAAGTTGCCCCCGGTTTGTTTGAGAGTTGATCCCTTGCCTAGGAAGAATGGCTGCAATGGTAGTTCAAAATATCCTAGTCCTCCAGGTTCTGAAATGAAATCTCGCAGTTCAAGTGATGCACCCTCTACGGACAGTAACAAACAAAATTCACGCACCCAAAGCGTGAACAGAACCTCAGAGGAGTGCCCGAAAAGGAAAGAAGTGAAAGTCATTGAGGTGAAAGAGGGAACTCCTAGTCCGAGCGACAACAACAGTGGAGATTTGAAAAGCAGTTTCAAGGTTGATTATCCACAAAAGATTAAAGAGAACAAAGACCACAGTGAGAAGGAGCAACTTTGTGAAATTAAAGAGGGTAAGGGAGCTACAATTGCAGGTGATGAAAGCATTGAAAAAAGAAGTGAAGAGTTGCAAGCCTCGAGGGCTCTATCTGATGAAGAAGCTGCTATGCGCATTCAGTCAGCCTATCGTGGTTTCCAAGTAAGGAAATGGGATACTCTGAAGAAATTGAAGCAAATGGCTAAGGTTCATGATGAGGTGGCTAACGTAAGGAAGAGTATCGAGGAGCTAGCATCTTCAAAGGACACTTTGCCTGATCAAGGGAAACTTGAAAGGCAGAAAGTGCTCATTGGAGAATCTATAATGAATCTTCTGCTGCGGCTTGATACAATTCAGGTAAGCCACTGATATAGTGAATTATGCTGTCTATATTTTATTTCTCTGGATGCAGAAAGAGCAGGCTAGGAGCCCCACATTCGTTGGTAATCGTGGAATTATTGGAAAATGGGAATCGAGATAAGAGAAGGGCTTGATCATGCTGTGGCTTTTGAAGTGTCTCTTCCATATTTCGTGAATATTTTGGATTTTTCAGATCTTGAATTTGCTTTCAATACGTGCACACTTTTTTTTATGAATATACACAATGCTGTTATTGCTTATCATGAGTTGGATACTCGGACACTGGTGAATATTTAACGAAAGTGTGTGTATCTCACCATTTTTCAGTTGTACGTCTTTGTGTTTGCTTTTTGCCATGGAAAACTGAAACCTTTTGATGGACTTGTTCCTGTGAGATGCTTCTAATTCTTCTTGTTGATTTGGGATTGTTTTTTGTGCTCCAGGGATTACATCGTAATTTGCGAGAGATTCGGAAATCTTTGGCGAGGGAGCTAGTTGCCTTACAAGAGGAGCTCGATTCTTTGACAACGAAGAATCTGGAGCTGTCTGTTGATAACTCTGATACTGCTAGGGATAATGGAAGTATGGTCAGCGAGAAAGAACATGATAAGGAAACGAAGAGACAGTTTGAAGAGAGCCTTTCAGTTAGTGAGAACGTTGGTGGTCAACGTGAATCAGACGAAGAGCAACTTCTCAAAGCTGAAAATTCAGTATCTGAACCCTCAGAGAATGCGTGTTCAGCTATCATTGATGATCAGACACAAGTGGCATTCGAGGATTTGATAAGTGAAACATCAGCATCCTTGGATGTGGAGTCGCAACAAGCTGCCTTGCTGCAGCGTACTGTCAGACATCTAAACGAAATTGATGATGGCGAACCACCCGTGGCCAGCATTATGGAGCCTACGGAGACTAATCCGAAGTGCCCTGCTGGAGAAAAGAATGAGAGAGTGGAGTTGGACACGGTGGAGAAAAGTAATTATGATTCTGGGGTTGAAGATGAGATTAGGCTGGCATCCGATTTGGAAGATGGAAGCAGCACGAAGATGGAGTTTACGTGCACAGATCAAGTAGCTTCCGCTCTGCAAGCATTGCCACAAGCAGATGAGGAGAAAGGAACCATAGCGTTCAACAGTGCGGGAGTGGAGCCTGCTACTTTTACTGGCCCAACCCTGTGCACTGGAGATGACGACTTGTTTTCTCATAGAATAGAACCTGAAGTGGAAGTGGCAAGCAAGATTCATATTGCAGAGGAGGATGTTGCAGATGCTATGCTCAGCGAGCATGATAAGTTTGGCAAAGTGGATTCTGTTCTCAATGGACATGATATGTGCAGTGAAGGTAGCGATGCTATTACTTCTCCAGATAATTGTGCCAAACTGACCATTGAGGCGCGGCAGCTGGAAGTGCCCAAAGCAATGACTTCAGATTCGGAAGTAGTCGACAATGTGCATCTAGAGCAACTAGTTGCACCGGTAACAGATGATTTGTCACCTGCTGGCTCTCTAAAGAGTGAGGAATCTTCCCAGGATGCACCCAATGGAGCGGAACGAGACCAGAGACATGAAGAGGGTAATAGCGATGAAGCTCCTTTGCCGCCTCGACCAGAGGAAGCTCAGACAGGGATGCTAGGAGGAAACTTCTCGAGATGTAAACGAAGACAAGGCCATCGTCTCTGCTGATCTTAGCTGCAATTGCTCCAACACGTTGAGCGGTGAATCTCCAGCTCACGAGAAGGAAGAGTTAATTGCAGAGAAGGTGGAGAATATTGATCTGATGACGCATGTTGTAGAGGAAGTGGATGAACGAGAAGACAATCATGAGGAGAAGGCGGTTGTTGCTCCAAGAAAATATACCTCAGATGAAGGTGCTGAGCAAGTTGAGCAGTCACTGCCTAGTCTCGATGATTCAAATGTGAGCAGGCCTGCGGAGGAGATGGACGGTAACGAGAAACTAATGGGAGAGAACGAGAAACTGAGGGAGATGTTGGAGAAACTGATGGAATCAGGGAAAGAGCAGTTGAACGTGATATCTGAATTGACTGGAAGAGTGAAGGATTTGGAGAGGAGATTGGCCAGGAATAAAAGGACGAGACCGAGGTGCAGATCAGTGGCGGCGAAGCCTCGATCTTCGCATGCCAAGTCATGTGCGGATTCTGTGTAACTGAGGGCGGCTGATGAATGTTCTACGGGCAAGTCTTCACATAAGTTCCAGGGGGATGAGATTATGTGGTGATGTGTGTGTACGTATGGAATAACTGTCTAATGCAAAAGTTTGTCCTTCCTGTTTTCAGGCTTATTGTTTCAACAAGTGTGTAGCCTGATAACGCTGTGTGTTTTGTGTCTTTGTTGCGTTGCGTTGATGCATGCTTCAGATCAGATCTAGCTCTCTCAACTCTTTTAGAAACAATGCAAAAGGGCCTGGCCCGAGAAATGCAATACCAGAAGGCCAAACTGGGCTGTTAAAGAATCAAAGCCGCTCTAGTGTCTACATTACAGATGGTGAAAGCCCAAAATGCTGGGGCCATCGATCTTTGGGCCAAGCTTTGCTTTTAGCATTGCAGCTCATGATCACCTGTATCGGCGGATGGCTCATGGGTATCATCTTTTTAACGAAATCTGCCTACCAGTGAACCGATCCTTAACGACATTTCCTATTTACTCTAAAACTTGTCCTTACGTCCAAACCACCTGTGGGCAACTAAATTGGTTACTAGCACCGCCTGCAGCAAAAACCCATTGCCGATGCCCCCAAACCGTGATATTTTTGAAAAAAAAAAAACGTGCTGTTTATAGACACCTGCAAAGCGCCATCGATTCGCTCACCAAAACGGGAAAAAGGGAGAAAGTTGCATGGAAACGAACGGGCGAAGATGCCCAAGTGATGTTTTCCCAAGAGAAACCTGTCGATCACCCGTCGAAACGCCAGTCGCGTACTGACCAAATGGTGCAAATCTGCTTCTTGATTTGTACAGCGCGACACCCACTTCGAAACTCGAGGACATTAAGAAGAAACGGAGAAGTAGAGCAAGAACAGGAGAGATGGCACGAAGCACGATGACGCAGAGACTGACTTGATGTCGAAAATAAAGTTAAAAAAAAAAATCCTGCTTTTTCCCTTTGCATGGGGATTGATACATGGCTCTCAGGCCTGCTCTATCTGCTTTCTTTATTTGTTTTTCTCCCCTTGACATCTCCAGATTTCTCGCCGATTCTGCAGCAAACCGCACATACAGAACAGCCACACAACCCCATTATTTTATGTTTTATTGTCTGTAAACCGAAACAAGAACTCGTCTCTGCTCTCGGAGGTGATTGTGACTTGTTGTGTGGGGTCATATTCAACTCAACTCTACCTTTTTGTTATGACTATTACCCGTCTCTTTTTAACTTCTATCTGTCTGGTCGCAGAAGAGATTTGATCTGTTGGCGGGTCTGGTAAAGAAGCGTCCAGTCTTCACTTTTCACCTTCCTTTCTTTAGGGTTGACAATGGTGAGCTCGCAGCAGAGCTGTTTCAGAACTTTGTGACGCTCTCTACAAACGTTTGAATCCATGAATTCATCGTGCCTGGTCTTATGAAGAGTGCACATAGTGATGATGTTCTGTTCTCCTTGTTGGATACTTGAAGGACGCTTGCATCTTCACTGAACCAGTCAAAATATGCCGTAAATAATAAATTTACGACTTACTTATTTGTGATTTTCTCTTCATTCTATCTCGCTTTTACTCTATTTCGCATTCATTCACCTCGGTCTCGGTATGAATTTTTATAAGTCGAGTTAAATATGAAAGTATTTTAAGAACATGAATTATAAAACGGATCGGATCGTTTATGACCCGATTCAAAACTGACATGTCCCACCCGTTTGACGGGTGTAAATTCTTGACCAAGGAAGTTTTTCAATGGATGGTGTGGTTGACAGAAATCGAATTACATGCAAAGCACGTGCTGTTTAATGCTTTCTTCTCCTTCTTCTTTTTTCCATATGTCCAACCAATCGCTCCATGTCGAGTAACCAATTGTTCGAATGAATTCAATGTGTGGAATGGACCGTGGTTCGATAATTGAATGGTCCAAATTCACCTCGTTGCCTAGCTTGCGTGCTTGGACAGTGTCCTTTGTTTTGGTCACTTGCCTCCGATTAGTTAGGTAATTAAATGATTGATTGATTGATTAAAAGCCATTCCCGCCTAGTTCATAGACCACAGTCGGGTCATTTTCACAACTGCTCTGCTCACCTAAACATGCTTTATTAGCTTTCATGCTCTCATCAAACTACGCAATAAATTAAGATTAAACAATTTTCTGATTTATTTCGTCATATTCATTAACATATTTAGTCTTCCATCATTGGCTTGATAGTAGAAAATCAATCTTTTTTTTTACAGCTAGCTTCGCAACATTTTGGAAATTGGAAAATCGCACGTCACGAGCATACTACATATTTTTCAAGTTTACTCTCTTCGCTATAACATGTCAGATTATCATTTCAAGGCGCAGATCCGTTCATTCTAGTCAATATTATCAGGTCCAATTACGTTAATACACTTAATGTCGTGTTCGAGATGTCTCTTGTATTTCGTAATGTCGTGTTTATTAATGTGCACAGTGTTTTTTTTTCAATGATATCACCGGTACTTACAGATACATGCACATGGAGACCTACAAATATGTGGCTCATTCGTTGGACCTCTTACCGAGCGGTTGATGTAGTTATGTAACAAAAGGTTGGGGCTATTTTCACATATTATACTTATGCTAATTCAATCATAAACTTCTCAATATTGCCAACATAGTCCTTAACCTTTTAAGAAATTTTAATGCAATCCTTCCAGCCAATTACCATGGAAAATTGCTAACGCGATGTCCATTTATCGACAACCGTGGTATATGGCATGCTGAGATCAATGGAAATAGAAAGCCAGAGTTGATTGGCTACTCGTATGCTGATTATGCCGGTGACAGATAACTCTAGAAACTCCATAGTAGGTTACAAAAATGTGTGGTATTGTTTATGACTAAAGAGTACTAAACAATGTTGCGTATTGCTATTGCATAAAAAGGTAAGAAACTCTCGCGGATGAAGAAATTCGTACAAGAGCTGGGTTTGAAGCAAGAGAAATTTGTTTTGCGTTGTGACAGTACGAGCACTAGACCTTAGTAAAAATCTGGGTGCTGCAGCATTCAAGGACGAAGCACATTGATGTGAAATATCATTGGATTTGAGAGAAATTAGGAAAAAAAAAGACTTTATTACTTGAGTAATTCCATATCAATGACAATGGATTTCAGAGATGACAGTCAAAATCTTGACCATGGTAAAACTTGATTCTTATAAAATAAGTGGGCATGATGGAAATGAAGGGGGAGATTTGTTAGGCCATGCCTCCTCATAGGGTCTAGCTCATCATCATTAGAACAATAAAAGAAGAAATAAAAGAGGAAAGAGCTTAAGTAGAAAGAAAAAAAAAAGGAACGTGATCGACGGTTTGAAGTTGAGTTCTACACTTTTTCACATTTTGTCTATTGAGTCTATCTAGTCAATTTTGGCTAAAAAAATTTTATATGGACGTCGATCATCTTACATGGCACGACCAGCATTAACATAGGCAATATATACTAATATTTTAAACTTTAATTTTTTCTTTTCCGTTCTTTTTTGGTTCAAAAGGGCAGTGGCTCCACCGGCCACTGGCTAAGGGTAGCAGCCCTTGCTAGTTTGGCTAGGGCTAGCCTTCACTATGGCTAGTGATGGCCTAGATGAGGGTTAATGACATCTCGTCCATGGCTAGCGAGGGCTTCACGGACCTTGCCCAGGGGCTGGCAACCCGATGCCGGCTCTAGCCAACCTCTAGCCAACAAAAGAAAAAAGGAAAATTAAAAAATACTATAAATAAAAAAACAAAAAGATATTATATAATTGTCAAAAAAATTCACATCAGCGTAAGTCATTCCACGTAGAACGATTGATATCAACATCGGTTATTTCAGGCCTAAACTGACCAAATAGGCTCAATTAACAAAATGTGAAAAGATTTAGGTTTCAATTAAAAAGGTTTAAGACTGAATTGGTAAACGCGAAATGTGTTTAGGACCGAGATAATTTTCCCGGAGAAGAGGCAGCCAACTTCTTGAAAGATTCGTTTGTGAAGATTTGTCCTAATTTGCTGTGTTGTTCGGTGAGTGTTCTAATCATTGAAATCCTTCTTCAAATTGTCTCTCATTTTCTATGGCAGTGGCGATGATATTTTGGCATATTGTTGAGCTTGAGACTCTATCTATATGGCTATTGATCCTCCTACTAATTTTTGGCGATAAGTGGAAGTTTTTTAAGCGGTTCGTAATTTTTCTCGTAATGGATTTTTCACGTGTAAAATTTGTGGGTGTTGTTGCTGCTTCTAACATTGTATTCATTGTCTCGGGGGATTTTCCCATGCCAAATGCCCTTTCACCTATCTTCTCTGGACAATCAATTCACGTGATAGGAGTTACGGACAAGGCAAACCGAAACGGGGGTGCGAATAGCGCCGCGTCTCGGAAGACGTACGCGATACCGGCAAGGTTTTCAACACGTTCACGACTCGAAAAAACATCATGAAACCAGGTCGACGGGCTCTATCGGAAGCCCCCCCTTCGTCGTCTCCTTAAACGGCAAAGCTCTCCAACACGAATGACCTTTACTTACCAATCCAACTAGCTAAACCAATCGCTCTTACCTGGAACCAAAAACAAGGTTAAAGGAGTCGCGGGGGCTAAAATTCGACCATGCTCGGGGTGTCTGCACACGAATAGGAAACATGGAGGCCGCCTATGTACCGACCTACGGGGCTCCGGAGGAGTAGAGGCACGAACAATAATTTTCTCGAAGAAGCTGAAAACTCCATAGAACAGAAAAAAGATGTCGGCATTGCACTAATTAACTTAGCAATGATTCCACGTTGTTGCAAGAGATGGATTGAACTGATTGATGATGACAAGCTGTCCTTCCCGGAGCAAAAGATTGAACTTGCTGCATTCAATCCCTAGCTGCATTCACAAAAACAGTAGAGCTACAGCTTCCTTTAGTTATTGTTCTTTCTCTCGCTTCATTTACTCGTCACTTTCTTTGCTGTTGGAGAGAGAAATTTACTATCGAAGTTCTAACCTGTACGCATGCTAATTTAATCATAAGTATTAACGATTTATCAATATAGCCATCTGTGCACTTTTGATCGAAGATCACTGACATAGACGCTGACTGTCCTACGTGATACGGCCGTTCCTGACGTGAAATTTTTAATAATCTTTTTATAGTTTTTGATATTTCCCTTTCTTTTTCTTTTCCTTTTTCTTTGCTTTTGGTTTTTACCCTTCTCTTTTTCAATTATTTTTTTAAATAAATTTCTGCAATGCTTCATACTGAAGTAATTAAGGTTGTTGCTTTTTTCTTCCTTTTCCCAAGTGATGACCCTTTTTTTCTTTTTGCATCCTTCGGGCTAGAAGACGATAGTAAAAATTAAATAAGGAAAAGAATTCAGACGACGGAACGAAGCCCACGTCAGAATCGATTGACTCAAAGGAATAAATTAGTCCGCAAGGGCATGTCAAAAGATTATGAATGGAGGGCATATGATATGGTGTGCCAAATCATACGTGGAGGAGCACTTTGCATTCTCAATTTTATTTTTCTCTCTTTACTTTGCTCGACATATCATGCGTGGTGCACCTAAATCGAAAGACTCAGCAGGGAATGGGAAGAATAATAATAAAAATAAACAAAAAAGGTATATATGTATGTATGTATGTATGTGTGTGTGTGTTTATTTTTTAATGTTCAAGCAAATTACTATGCATGATTCTCCTAATCAGCAATCACATGTGTTCCCACATTGAAAGAAAGGTATATCTCTAGCTTCCATTCAATCCATGGCTTTGCTCAGGAGTTGGGCAAGGCGGATCGATCAAATCGAAAATCACTAGGACGGAACAGAACCCTAATTGTCGAAAATTAGAAGTGGTGATTTATGGTTTGGCTAAGGAGGGAATTAGATCTATTATTTTTAATTTATTTTATATTCCTTAAATGCAAACCTAACAACCCACTAGTTTTTTTTAAAAAAATAATTTATGAATGCAAACCTAAATTTTAAATAAAAAAATATTAAAATTAAAGTTAGTGTTGCTTGCTCCTGCTAATAATTCACCTGTTCCATCGGACCGTCCGGTCGGTCTGGTTCTCAGTTTCTGCCTGGGATCGGGCCGGACGGAAAATCGATCACCCCCTAACTTTACTCACGGAACCGAAGATCTGTTGGGTTCTTCGTGGGCATTCGAATATACGCGATTTCGAGTTTGATTTCTTCGAAAGAAAGGAATTTGTAGGTCGAGGTCGAACGTGGGCCGAATCCGATGCTATGTTCTCGATGAGGTAAGAATCCACTAGGAGAGCACGATTGGGCAAATTAACATCTTTAGGACATCGAAGGTTTCCGGAGTCGCGAAAACGATACAAGACCAAAAAACGTGGCTTCTCTTTGTCGAGTCATTTCCGGAGATTATTAATCGTTCTTACTATGTGGGAGGATGATTAGTAAATTCCGGCAATATTTGTTTTGGTGATTTTTTTTTTCTTTAATATCGATTAGTAATCTTTTAATCCCAAGGAAAAGCGTACAGCCGAAGGCGGCCTGCAAAGAGGACCGATTAGTGGCCCGAAAGATCCACGTAATTGTCATATCGATGTCACGAAATGATTAACAAATGGAATAAAATAGCACGAAAAGGTTGAAGAACATCACTTTCGATGTTGGGTTAGATCGGGGCTGTGGCCAATTGCGTTATCGCTGTACATGGAGGCTTTACTTTATTTTCGCAAAAAAAAAAAGAATAAATAATTTCAGAAAAAATATGTAAATTTAAATAATCGCTTAAAAATGCGTTTGCCATTCACGAAAATATTCATACATAAATTATCGTGGGTGGCGAAAGCATTTTTCACGGACTAATTGTTCTACGCGATGCCGTGATCGTTTTGAAAAAAAATCAAATCAAATCAAATCAAATCATTCGTTCTGCGTGAAGTAAATGGAGGCGGAATTGTAAACCCGATTGGGCTTTTTCCCCATTAACGAGATCAGCATATTCAAAGGGGGCGGATGGAATCAGAAATAAAGTATTGGAAGTGAGACATGACTTAATGTGGCGCCTTTAAAGGCTAAGGTGGCTTGGTTGGAAAGAGAGGGTTTCGTAGTGGTGGCACCACTAGAGACCCGCCCCCCTCTCTCTCTCTCTCCCTCTCTCTTCTCTTTTGCTACAAAGTACAAACACTAGGATGCCAAATTGATTTTAGGCGATCAATGCCATTCCTTGGTTGCACTTGCACTTGATATAAAAACGAATATGTTGGAGACATCTAGGAAAGCTCCACAACCACACAACACAAGAGCATTAGCCTAAAGAACCTTTTGGGGGATAATCATTTCGAATGTGATTGCAAATTGTGCATCATCCCAATTGCCAAATTCGGTACAACAAGAGAGACCCCTTTTCATTTTTTTCCCCCTTAATTACACGCTTGGCTTTGGTTTTTACGCATAATTCGGAATATCGCGATTGGTTATAAAAAAAAAAAGAAAATCCCCGAGAGGCCAGCTCGATGATCGGGGTTAACCTTTCTTGTAAATTGAAAAATGAGTGGGCACTGGTACTACCAAAGAAGGAAAAAAAGAGAGAGAGAGAGTAAAGCATATAAAAGTCAAAAATGGAGATTGATGAGTAAGATGGCATTACAAAATTTCCTGTTCATTGTGCCCGAAATTCCCACAATTTTGTTTAATTTCTTCTTCTTCTTCTTCTTCTTCTTTTTTTTGCCTTTATGAAAGGGATGACTTTTGTGCTGTGTACGCATGTCGCATGGTGGAAAGAAAAAAACAAGCCTTACTTTTTACCTCTCTCCCCTGCACTGTTTTACAAAGCAATTATGATAATTTTTTCATTAGAAAAAAATATATATATATTCTAAAATCAACGATACGATCGAAGGGTATATACCTGTTGTCATTATCTTATCTTTTTCACAGCTACTAACTCCGAGTTAAATTACATGTACTGATATTTTCTCTTTTACATGTTAAGAGACCGGGAGACATGACGGGCGCTAACGAAACCTTTTGAGCTGTCATAATAAAAGTTCCATGTCTAATACCGGATTGTTCGATCTCCTGACTAATTTTTTTTATTTTATTTTTTTATTTTCTCATTTTCAATCTAAGTTCGGAGGTCGTAGCTCCACTAAAATGCTAATAATCAAGAACAACATCGGTTCTGTCGCGACGCGAGCCGTTCAGAGATTTTGCTCGGGATGCGAAATGAACGGCTGATCTCCTTTTAGAATAGAGCATTTCATTACACTAACGATGTCTTCTTTTCAACCATAAAATCCCAATTTGCCTCGCTCTGTTTCCATTCTTCCTTTTCCCCTCGTTTCCCTCTCTCTCTCTCTACACCCTCCAACTCACGTCACAGCAGTGGTGGAGACACAGCGTCAGTGACAGCCTGCGTGGGTGCACGCGCCTCCGTCTCTCTCTCTCTCTCTCTAAACGACGGTCTCTTCGTCCCCACGCTAGAAAAACCCCTTCTCTCTCTCTCTCTCTCTATCTCCCCACAACTACAACAGCAGCCTACTGGAAGAACAGCCTTCTCTGATTTCATTCCTTGCCTGTCGTTCCTCTCCATTAAAGAATTAACACCTCCAAAACACTCATGTAAACCCAACTCTCCCATCTTCCTCTCTCCCTCCCTCTGTGGCGGTGGGTTGCTCAGGCGTGGTTATTTACCAAATCCGGAGCAATCCCATTTCATCCTTTTTCGGAATCCATATCGCACAGGGTCGGTTTCGATTTTTCTCTCTTTTGTTGATGTGCGTCTGTTATACTATAGACTTTTATGGTTCGGCCGTTTCGTATCCGCTGTCAAAATTGCTCCTTTTCGGATTCTTCGCCATCGATATCGATCCTCTCTCTCGCAAATCTTGAAACTTTCGCCTGAATCTGCCTTCACCCATCTAGCCTCCAACTCTGGAAAGGCTCTCAACCAGGTGCTTTTCATCTCTCGATCTAACGGAGCTATTTCCTCTTCCTTCTTTTTGCGGTTCTTTCTTCCCCGTGCTTCGTTGATCCGGTTGTGGCTTCAATCCGTGAGGTGGGTTCAGCTAGGATGTGTCATTTCTTGGTACTGGTGGGTGGGGCTTTGAGCGTGATTGGTATTACCCAGTCCTTTTTTTTTTCCCCATTTTCAGTATAGTTTAGCTCGAATTGATTTGCCTCTGTTTCGGGTGCCCAAATATTGCTTGGTTTGGTACTGAAGGGTGTGGCTTTGAGTGTAATTGGTATTTACCAGTTTTTTCCCCCCTTTTTTCATCATGGGTTAGCTCAAATTGCTTTGGCTCTGTTTGGGTGCCTTAATATTACTTGGTTTGGTTGCTAGCCACGACTCTGTGAAATCCAGCTAGAGAGTTAACTTTTTTATGTTGTTTTGTGCTGGCCCTGTTGCGATGATGATGATGAATGGAGTAATTTATGTTTCTGGCTTTGCTTCTATTTGTACATGAATGCGGCTTCTTTTCATGGGGGGTAAGTTCTCGAGTTTGTGGACATTGTGCTTCAGATGTTCTGCAACTTGATTGAGTTGACTGAAGCAACCTATAGAATAATTCAGATTTGATTTGATTTGTCTTCGTGGGAATGCAAATTACTGGAATGGTACTTTCTAAGTTTTGATGATTAATGGTAAATTCTGACATCGGTGAGGACTTTCTTGTGTGGAGATGAGCTTTTCTTTGGAGGTTACTAAGGGCTTTTGATATCTTTATGTACCTAGATTTTTTTATATGTTTCTGACTAATCTTTGCATTCAAACTAATCTGTTTTTACCCTCTCCAAAAGATTTTTGCAACTAGTAACTTGTCTGATCTTCTCTTCAGTTTTCTTTGCAGCACTTTTTCTTTCATTTAGCTAGGTTTAACAAAATTTTATTGTTATTCAGGCCTTTTACTCATAGTTTGAGATGACGGATGGAGAAACATCTTGGGTTAGTCACTGCAATGACGACACTGCTAGAGACATAGATGAGTTTGAATCGTTCTCTGAGCTTAGCGATGAAGGCAATCAAGCAGCTTCGGCAGTCTCTCTGGATCTGATCTTGCCGGATGATCTCTTGGAACGAATCTTGGCTTGTCTCCCTGTTGCAAGCATCTTCAGAGCAGGTTCTGTCTGTAAAAGATGGCATGAATTAGTTAGCTCGGGAAGGTTCTTATGGAACCTGGCACAGGTACCGTCTCAGAAACCATGGTATTTCATGTTTACGAGTTCTGATGAGCCTGGTGGGTATGCCTATGATCCAACCCTTAGGAAGTGGTACAATGTTGGCCTGCCTTGCATTGAAACATCCAATTGGTTCAAAGCTTCTTCATGTGGGTTGGTTTCCTTCATGGACAATGACAGTAGAAGCGAATTATACGTCTGCAACCCGATCTCTAGACGTTCGAGGAAGCTAGCAGAGCCCCCGGGTTTGAAATTTTCTGATTATAGTGCCCTGGCAATGTCGACCAACAGAGTTTCCACTGGTTATCAGATCTCTATTGTGAAATCAAAGCAAGTCCCTGGGAATTTTGTCCAGTGGGATCTTTCAATTCATCTATATGATTCCGAGACTAGGATGTGGGCCACCTCATCTACCGAGGTTTTCACTGGTTGGAGGGCTGGTGACGAGAGTGTGATTTGTGATGGCATTTTGTACTTCTTGATTTACTCGACAGGTGGTCGTGCACCGGAAAACCGTCATGGCCTAGTACCGTATGATCTCTCAGGTCGATCTTCCCATGGTTTGTTGATCAGAAACTCTATTCCAGTACCTTGCCCCCTTACCTGTGGCCGTCTCATGAATCTGAAGGAGAACCTGGTTATGGTGGGAGGCATTGGTAAACAAGATCGGCCTGACATAATTAAGGGGATCGGCATCTGGATGTTAAAAGGGAGGGAGTGGCAAGAGATTGCGCGCATGCCCCACAAGTACTTTCAAGGATTTGGGGAACTTGATGATGTTTTTGCCAGCAGCGGTATGGATGATCTGATATACATCCAGAGCTACGGCTCCTCGCTGCTGCTTGTTTTTGACATGAACCAAAAACAATGGAAGTGGTCTCCAAAGTGCCCTGTGACGAAGAGGTTCCCTCTTCAGCTTTTCACTGGTTTTTCGTTTGAGCCCAGGCTTGAAATTGCTCCCTAATATGTTTTTTTGTTCTATTCGATGGTCGCTTTTGTCGGAGCAACACTTCATGGTCCTTGTGTTTGTTTGCAATTAACTTAAGTTATATGGTCAAGTGGGATGACAAAGTTTATAGAGAGATTGTAGCAGCAATGGAAGCAGATACCATTCTTTGCATTCAGAAAATGGGAGTAAATATGAGCTTTGGGTTCTCGATGTCTTTTGTATCTAAGATTATACTTCCCAACATCCGAGTTAATTCGTTTTTGCTTTGTAGTGCTATTCATACGCGCAGCATAGCAACTAGAATTTGACAGTACCTCATGTCTACATTGTCTAGTGCACATCTTCCCTTTGTGCACCACGGTTCCCGACTTTACTGAATCTGCAAGTATTCCAGAATGTTATACTTGGCTGGTTCTCTCTGTTCTGTTGTAAGACTAGGTTTTTGAAACAAGAAGTTTCTGAATTGGAGGGTTAGGCATTCCTGGGTTCGCGGGTGTTAATGTGGTCTTTAGGCATATTGCATATTCTTCTTTAGTGGCATTGTCTGCACTAGTTCCTGGATTTATACCGACAGTTTATCCCCATTTGTGATGGGACTACTTTAGAGCCATGCTTGTAGGGACAAAGGGTTTTTTGGTTTCTCGTGTGAAAAGAAGAAGAATCGTACGAGCCAAATGCTGTAGCTTCACTATGGGTACTAATGCCGACGGTGCGAAAACGCGCTGGATCATATTCGAGTGCGAAGGATCGATCTTGGAATGGCATCTGACAAAGGGTGAAATTCCAGTATAGGAACCTGATTCCTTGAGTGATCTAACTTGCACGCATCATCGGTGTTACTACATCTGCTCGATAACGGGAGCTGGCAACGGTCAGAAAATGCCTCGCTTATATAGGCAAGAGCTCGGTTCGTCGCCGGCCATACTGGACGACGGGTCTGTTTGCTCCAAACCCTGGTAACCCATACCGGCGGAAAGGTGAAAACGGAGGTGAAAACGGATCAATTTCAATGTATGCTCTTCTGATGCTAAGTGTCTTTATATGGTTAATGAAAGAGAGAATTCCTTATTCAAACGAGGAAAATTCTGTGTGTGGTGCCGTCGTGACGTACTCCTTAATAAAATTAAAAATTGGAAAATATTATTCTACTCTTTCGGAATTTATTGCGAGAAATTGAGTGCGTATCCGGGAGAATCCGACAGAAGTTTATGGGTTCGAGAAATAGAATTCTTGGGTCCATCACAATTTCAATTTCTGGAAGCAATAAACGAGGACGAGTCTACTCAAAACTTTCTTTCTGGTACCACCGCACCGTGCACGGTTGTCGGCTCTTCTACCAATTAAAAATAATTGAAGTGACAAGGCCTGTAATAAATATGATAAAACGAAGTTTAACGTAATTATTATTTTTTTTTTGTCAGAACGTAATTATCATTTAAGGAGAAGAAAAAGGAGGTGTCAGATGAAATTGATGTTCAAAGCTTACACAGGGAATTGGAGCAGCTCCAATACTTGATTTTTTTTTTGAGTTAATACCACAAAAAATCAAATTGATAAATTTATAATAAATTTATATCAAATTATTTTTTTATCATAAAAAATCATAAACTGATATATCTACGAAAAATTTACCATAAATTAATTTTTTGACCACGAAGAACCCTAAACTAGTACACTTGTAATAAATTTATCATTTGTTAAATTATGTTAATACCACGAAAAATCTCAAATTGATACACATGTTAGAAATCCTAAACTGGTATACCCATAAACTGTGACGTGCCATCTAACTCAGCAATTTGACGAAAACTGACAAATGATAAATTTATCACAGATATATCAGTTTGAGGTAAATTTGTCATAAGTGTATAAGTTTGGGATTTTTATGGTTAAAAAAATAATTTGTGATAAATTTGTCACAGATGTACCGGTTTAGGGTTTTTCGTGCTAATATCCCTTTTTTTTTTTTGTATGTGTATCTTTTGTGACAAGGGTTTATCTTAGTAAGTAATTTGTCTAAATTCTCATCTATGTTTACTGTACATAACTTTTTTAGCGTAAACGAAGATGTTAATGATCATCCGGAAAACAAAGATCTTATTTCCGTCCTTAATTTAAGTTTTAAAGTCGGTTCCATCAACGGAAACTGCTACATTTCTTCCTTGTAGCTATTTTGTTTCCAAGCAAGAAAAGTATTCATCAATGTGAGAGAGACCTGCTTTAAATTCATGCAGGGACTGCAAGGCTTTGCGGCTTACAAATTCAATCACTTTTGTGTGCTCAGACGACAAACAGAAGATGTTTAATTTTTGTATGTTAATTTCAAGCTCAAAGAGAAGGTAGTTTTCAGCAATCAGTGCTGGACAGCAACATTCTTACAGTCGCAAAAGCCAGTCTTCATGCAGATTGTTCCCGCGAAACGCCAGAAACCCGCTAGCTGCTGTTCCATTGAGTGGCGCTTGTCATCGGACTATGGTCTACTTTGAGATGTTATGATTTGGCTTACTGCTGAGGGATTCAAATTGCCAAAACTTCTTGATATGACGCGCATGATTGTTCAACTAGATGTAGAACTTTGCAAACAGCAAATCTTTCTCGGGTAGTATGTGAACTCAGACGTGTTTCTACCTTCTTTGCGGAACAGCACAAAATACTGCGTATGGAACTTTCTTTGATTCATCTTAGACCCGTCAAATGAAGCATGATCCGATACTCGAAGCGGGAATTCAATCCCCTTCCACAATGGAGGTTATCGAGTTTGACTGAAAAGATTATTGTCCAGCTGTTTTCGGGCAACTCTTTCCTTCTTACCATTTGGTCACTCTGCTTGATGGTGTTGCTCTTTCTTATATTCTTGGCATTCTGGTAAGCATTGAATCGCTTACATCTTGCATTCTTCTAATAAAGGCACTGTTGGAAATGCTTCCAAACTACTATCGTCATGTGAAGAAGTATAGAGAATTGCTGTGGACCAAGCTGTATGGACTCCATGATGTGAGGCCAGTAGGAGGCCTTGAGGTAGATAATATTGCCTGAGCTATTACGGCTTGTTTATTCTGTTTCCAAGTGAAGAATGACCGTGAGTTGGGCTATCTCTTTACCTTAGTGACTTGATTGCAACAGTTAATGATTCTCTGTTTGCAGGTTTATTATGATCTCGGGGGCTCGTCACAAAGTGGTACTGCTAACAAGATAGAATTTGTAGAGAGACCCACATTGTAGGAGATGCACTTCGATTTCTGCTTTTATTTGGATCCCTTGACCTGAAACCGGCTGTCATCCCGTGATCTGTCTGGCAAAAATATACAGAACCTAATCACTTGCAGTCGGCAACAAATTGTTTTTTTACCATTTCTCCTGGAAAATTGACCACAGCAACGTTTTACTCCCCTTGCATTCAGAGGTTCAATATCTGTTACATTATATGCTTCTGTCCTCTTGAAAGCAAATTCATTTCTTCGATTGGATGCGCAAAAGAGCTATGACTTGCAAGCTCTATTTGTTACACAGATGTACATAAAAGGCAAGTCAGTGGCATCTTTCAGAAGAAACCATACTTGTAATGTCTTCATGATCAATAGCATATCATAAGATAGATAGGTGTTATGTTGTTCTGATGTTACAACCTAGTAAATTCACAAAATCTTTATAGCGACCATAGAAAGAGTGAAGCCGTCATTAAAGAAAGTAATTCTAGATTGAAAAGAGCACACACATTCTGGATGGCATGCCTCGTCAGTTAAATGGGAAGTTGGTCATTCATTTTTTTCGCTATTTATACGCGTCTTAATCCCTTTCTTCTTGTTTCACAAGCAAATAAAGTAAGCCTGTAAGTTCTTGGACTCATGAAGGAATCATGGATGACAGTCTGCTACTTGGTATACATATAAAACCTTCACATCAAGGTGGCCTCCTGCCGAATACTAGAGTTCAGAGAGCAAAGTGAAAGCTTTGCCTTTCTGATCCCGTGAACGACGATACATGATCTCCTTGCGTTATGCACGGAGATCTCATGTGTAAGTACTCCATTTCTTCCACATACTACGAAGCCGTAGTATGTGTAGTGTTGGATGCTTGGAGTTTTACAGAGAAATTACATTTTTCTGCTTCATTAATCTACCGTTTGGAAGCGGCTTGTAGTTCTTTAAAAGGTTTTCCAGGGATGAACTCCTAGCATCTATCGAATTGTGCTTCATTCTTTGCTTCTTTAGTGTTGTTTATTATCAATGATTCTTGTTTTTAAGTCCACAAAGTACGGAGGAGTCATGGCGTGCGCCTTCTCTAGCTGTTGAAATGTCCTACATTGCTAAATGGACGTGCTTAATCAATCACGAGGGATGGGGAAAAATCGTTTTTTGCACTCTTTCTTCGCTCATCACTTCGACTACAATCATCAGTTTGAAGTTACCGCCATGACAGATGTGCATCTTTACATTGTTATGATTTCTGTCTGTTGTGCTCGTGCAAGTTCAGGTGATGGAAGGAACTCTGACATGCCTAATGCCGGCTCTGATGATTCTCTCCATACTGATGAGCATGTGGAGTCAACTCTCTCCGACTTTTGCGACATATTTTACCGGCAGACTCTGATATTTCTCGAGAGAACGTCGAAAATGATATGTCCCGGCATGTTTCCTTTAGCAGCTGCACAGTATTCTCGGTGAAGGGAATCGGTATTTGCTTGTGATCGAGTACGAATGAACTTACATCCTACTTCCTACAAACATGGGGAGCGTATTGTTGAAGCCAAGGGCCAACGCAAGGGAATGCTTCGACTCAATGCTGTATTTGGAGTTAGTGGACATTCTCTAAAACTATGATGTGATTAAATCCCTCGATCACGACATCAATTCACTATAGAATAGTTCGAAATCAATGTCAGCCATAAATCCTAGGACATATTCTGCTCGTTATCAGGAATGACAGTATAGTTAGAAGTCAGTATCAAGCCGTATCATTTGGCACATTCTGCTTAATATCCAAATGCTTTTCGGCTTTTGGTATTCAAACTTGTTACTGCCAGAGCAGTTTTTCCCCATCTGCTAAAAATCTTTCTAAATCTATCTGATATATCGCTGAATAGCTAGGTTTGCTGAACTCAGCTTGAATTTGATGATCCCGTTAAAATGCCAGTAACAGAATCTTGCACAGAACTTTGAGATCATGCTAGAAGTGCAAGTTCGAGTGATCGCGAATCAAATCTTGACGTTTGAGAACATACCGGTGCCAGATACTCATCGAGCGAGGTTATCCTATGTACGACTTATTCTGAGTTAATTCAGCATTCGAACTAGTAGCACTGGAATGAATAAACAATCATAGACATAGAATTAATGAATAAATGCCACAAATTGGCAAGTCTTGACTGGTTTTTGAGTGTGAAGCACCATGTTATTGATCTGGCATCTACTTATACCAGCTAATTCGCACACTAACCAAAACTTGCAGGAGCTTCTGCCTCCCTCTGGTCCTCAAAAGAAGATCAAACAAAGCAGTCTCGAGCAGAACAGGGGAAGTATATTCAAAGCTTGTTTGCTGCTGACACAGCTTTTACTTTTTAGGAAACATCGGATAGATGAAGCCTGAAGCAGAATTGAATAATGGAGACAAAGAAGACAGTTTCGGTCATCCATGAAGATGGCTCGAGAAAACATTGCTTCGCTCCATCGCTCCGTCATTGTTGTTGACGGCACGCCACGACGTCTGCCGGGCGCTTCTCCTGGGTCGTATGTATCTCGTGACATGTCGATATAAAATCGTCATCGGCAAGAAAATCAAAAGCCACCTTACCCCTTACCCTTTTCGATTTGCTTGCGTTTGTAATGTAACTTTGCTCTTGGCTTGACATTCCATAGTTCAATTTGATCTTGCTCGGCCACTGCTACTACAGCGGAAGTTTTGAATTTCCTGCCGACTCACCTGGAAATGTTGAATCATTCCTTCCTGTCCCGAATCTCACTTGCATGGGCCTATAATTAAGGATGCCCTAATCACGGGCCCCCGGAAATTTTGCAATCGGAGCTCAACCCGGTCCAAAAAATATATCCCCACATGTGGGATCGATCCGATTCGTGGTGCATCTATAATTCTCATTGATGGATAGGATAAGAATTCAATCCGATAACTTTTCCAAGAGAAGCAAGCGATGGCCGTATTTATGTTACTTTCTAATTTGATATCCAGGGAGATTATGCGAGGTGCTAAGCGGAATTTTTCGCAATAATCAAAAGAGTGGAGAGCAGAGGATGCGGTCGAAATCGATACAAGTGTAATCCTAGGACCACAACAACGCTCATGAGCCTCCGAGAATGAATCCACTGGTGGTCCTGGAAAAAAAAAAGCATGTTCTTTTGCTTGCTGCTTCCTCACGAGCCTCGACATTACTTTAGTGGGTTCCATGATTTTGTGATTGGCCACCGGGCGACAGTGAGACAACCTTGGACAGAGGCTATATACGAAACCTAATGCCATCAGCTCAGCTCAGCTCAGCTTTTGTTTTAGTTTTTGTGTGTTTCTCCTTCGTATAGATCCTTTTATCGGATATATACGGTCCGCACTGAGGGCATATACGACTCGTTGTCACGTGAATATCGCTATAGTCTCCTCACTATGTAAAGATACGGGGTATTGGTTATTTTCTCAAAGGATTATGAGCTTTTTTTTTTTTTGGTCGAAAAGGATTATGAGCTTTGCTTACATACTTATGACCCGCATTACAATCATTCAGATTTTCTGATTCTGTTTTTTGGACCATAAAAAGATGAGAACCCTTTTTGGTAATATAAATTATTTTGATTATGATTCTATTTCCAAAATCAATTTTAGAGCAAAAACAAGAATAAGAAAAAAAAATTGGTTATGAAAAAATAATCACTTTTGAGAATCACAAAACAGAATGGAGTCACTTTTTTCTCAACCTAAAACAGAACAACGAGGTTTTATTAAAAAAAAATTAAAAAAAATTGCAATTTTTTTTAAAAAAATACAAAAAAAAAGAAAATCCCTAAAAATAGAAAAAGCTTATATTAGGCTTGTTTCACCTCATTTTAATAAATTTCCTAAGTTTCATAGATTTTATTCTTTTTTTAGAAAATAATAAGCACTTATCAAATTAAACCCGAACTACATTTTTAAGCCCTTAGGATTTTGTTAGGTCTCTATGATGCGATTCATCAATGCAGGATAATGCAGTGATTTTCCTTGCAAAAATGAGGGTATTACTCGTGTTGGTTATCTACTCGCTCAAAAGAATTGGATGAAACCTCACAATAAATGGCGAAAATGACTTGTGATAATTCTTGATATTTATTTTTACATTTTAATATGTAATATATTATATAAGAGAATAAATATGAATTAATCTTTGATTAATTCGAAATATAGGATGTAGTTTCGCAAAGTAATTAATAATTATTTGACTTAAATGACAAAAATTGAGAAGAACAATTGTTCTCGAGAACAGAAATTATGTACATTTATCAAACAAATTTCTGTTTTAGGAACAAAAATTTTATGCAACTACTATTCTGATTCTTTAAAATACATCTAGAAAATAGAATCAGAAAAAATCGTTTTAATCGAAATTACTTTTCCAAATTAGAATGGTCGCACATGCATGCCCTTGTTGAAATTTTGGTCACCGAATGTTCAGTCCTGCTAAAGCAAGGTGCTGCTTTTAAGTCGCTCCCAAGGGAAAAAGATATCGGGGTAATCATTGCAGAAGGAACTGCAACCTTGAATGTTACTAGAGTTAGCTGTCAGCCTACCATGTAGGAGGCCTAGCATAGCATGAAAGAATCAAGAAAGTCTGTCCTTTAATTAGACTGCTGATTTGATACCTTACACCACCGAAATGTTTTACTCGTACTTCCCCTCGAGTTTTGCCATGTTACTTTTACAGTGGGGGGGGGGAAAGTGAATAGGAGAATGGATTTTGCCTGATTGTCGTGAACTTGTGACTTGCTGTGTTTTAGAGCTCTTATGAAGAGATGCTAAGCAACACGAAACTCTGTTCGGTTGTGCAGCTGGGGTCACCTGATTCTTGTAATGGCTAAGCAAATGTTAATCGTATGGATTACACGTGGACTTGATACAGTAATCCAAATCACAATTTTGTCTCTGGAAGTGGAAACAGGAGAACTTTCTTTTTGGCTAATGTCTGATAACTGCAGCAGCAAGGCAAAAAACTAAACACCACTCTGTCTTTGTCGTTGACTCCTCACAGCAGGGGCCACGAGAGAGAGAGAGAGAGAGAGAGAGAGAGAGAGAGCCGATCCTTTGGATTCTTGAAGAAGAGTGGGCGTTTCCCTCATGCGAGCAGAGAGCTTGCAAGACGAGCAGAGATGGGTTGCAGAAATTGTCCCTTCGAATTACCAATTTGAGAGAGAGAGAGAGAGAGAGGAGGTAAAGAAAGCAGCTTTCAGATGGAAAGCAGAGGGAAAAGCGTGGAGAGAGAGGGAAAAGAGCAGGGGCTGGCGGTGAAAAAGTGGAAACAAGGTGCCGCCTTGGGAAAAAGAGGAGGCCCTAGCACGCCACCGCCCACATGGAGGCTTGAGCTCTCTCCCTCTCAACCTCAGAATCACTCCGTCCAAGAATTCCTCACAGACCCTCCGCACTCATCAGCACTCTCTGCCCGGAAGCTGTGTGCTTGTCTCTGGGAGATTGAGCCCCACCAGACCCTCCATCTTGCTAGAATGGCGAGCAAAAACAAGAGCAGGCATCGTCAACATAAGCACCACGATGACCTGGGCTTTGAGGACTTCGTCCCTCCTAGCACTGTAAAACCTGAAGAGGTACTCTTGTTCTCTAGCTCTCTTTCTTTTCGTTGGTGCTTGAATTTCTCAGCTCTTGCCATTGTGATTCGCCAAATCATGGAAGTCTCTGTTGATAGCTTTGCTGTGGGTTCTGCTTGCCCTGAGTATTTCTGTTTCTGTGCCATGTTTTTCTTGGTGCTCAGATGTTGTATGCTGTTCCGACCTTCAAGCTTATGAGTTTCTGTCGGATCAGTAACTAAAGATGTAATAATCGGTCAATTCTGCGGTTATCTCCATAGTACATTCTAAAAAATTTCTGCATTTTCCTTATTCAGAGGCTAGGCCACTAGAACGAACAGCTTGCAAAGTGGTTGATGGCTTAAAGCCTAAACCATCTGGGAAACGAGAGATGTACCTAACATGCTCTCTGATGCCCGGCTTTTGATGGTCTTGGAATTGCTCTTCCTATGCCTCTCAGTTTTCCTGCAAATACTATTTAGTTTGTGTTAGTTGTTTCTTCATGCAATGACACGCGAAGGATTTAGGTCCCTGAGTGTGAGACATGTTGACGAGGCGGGATTTATGCCTTAAATCTCTAACAAAAATGTGTGAATATATCTCACAAGATAAGTTTCAATAAATTTCTAGTGGCTGCCACCAGCCCCTGTGGAGTGCCAATTTCTTCATGAGAATTGGCCTTTGCTCGTGAGGCAAGACGAACTCATGTTAGCCCATGGTTTCTGTCCTGGAGCTTCTTGTTTGTAAAGATCATGTCATCTATCTCGTTGGCGGCCGCTAGAAATTTTACAAACAAGAAGCTCCAGGTGTGCCGATGTCTTCATGAGAATTGGCCTTTTCTCGTGAGGCAAGACAAACTTATGTTAGGCTATGGTTTCTGTCCTGGAGCTTCTTGTTTGTAAAGATCATGTCATGTCATCTATCTCATTGCCCTGTTTTTGAGAGAAGATCTGTTCGTCGAGACTGGTATTAAGATCTTGTATTGATTGCACTAAAGTTTACAAAACCTGTTCCATCTGCCTGTGAGCTCGTTGCCCTTCTTCAAATGCTTCAGTATAACGAGTTACAGACTTAAGGTTATTAGTTTGACCCATGGAGATTGGTTTGTTTTGATCGGTTTATATCACACACTCTCAGCATTGGTAAAGAAAGTGTAAGCACAAGAGGCTTGTGCTTGATTGTAGAAACCTACTGGTATCATAGGACCTTATGTGTCATCTTACAGTAACATGTAATGGATAGGTCTGGAAGTATAGTTTGTTTGATTTATTATCCAATGCCTTTTCTGCTGACCTGTCTTTCCTCATCTTCCATCGCAGCCAGCGATTGCAGGCTGTCTCACAGGGCAAATTGCAGCATCGCCCATGCAACGACATAACTCTGGTGGGAATGAACGTGCTTTCGAGTCTGCCACTCCAGAAACTTGTAGTGGGTCAATGGAGGTCATCGTCGCTCAACATTCTTCTGCTTTTTTTATTTCGATTTTTTAATTTCAGTCAATAGAATGAGGTTATTGTTACTACTATATGTCGCAAATTGGAAGAACTGCAACTTTGTTCCATAAAGAAAGGAACTTCAACCATTTTTAAGGGAACGTTACTGTTTTTAGGAGAACCAGCACCTGAAAAACTATGAATGATATAGCAGATATCGCTAGTGTACCAACAACGTGGAACTACAGAACTTGCCAGTTTTTGCCCGCTTTTGCTATTTGAAATTTTTCCCTCTTGAGAGCCGTTCTCCTGATGCTGCTTCGCTGTTAACTGAGTTTTGCTGAATGCTGCTGTTGTTTTTTGCTTGACAGGTGGCACCATATAAGCCTCTTCCCAGAGATATATTGGATGGAAAAGGAAGAATAGGTGGGTCAGGTTATAGCCTTCAGACATCGACGGAATTACTGAAGGTGCTCAATCGGATCTGGAGTCTTGAAGAGCAGCATGTGTCTGACAAATCAATGTTGAAAGCTTTGAAATCAGAACTGCATCAATCTCACTCTAGAATTAAAGAGTTGATGAGGGAGAAGCAAAAGGATAGGCGAATAATGGATGATTTGATGAAGGAACTTTCAGAGGACAAGTACGGTAGGAAGCAGAGGGAACAAGAGAGAATTGAAGCTGAAGCTGAATTGCTGAGGGAAGAGACGGAGAAAGAGAGAAAGCTAAGAAAGCGTTCGGAAAGCCTGCACAGGAAGCTGGCCAAAGAGCTTTCTGAACTGAAGTCTGCTTATTCTACTGCTCTGAGAGAGCTTGAAAGAGAGAAGAAAGCGCGGATTTTACTAGAAAATCTTTGTGACGAGTTTGCTAAAGGAATAAGAGATTATGAACTGGTGGTGAGATCTTTAAAGCATGGGCCCATAAAAGAAACCGTTGTTAGGGAAAGCCTTGATCGCCTGATTCTCCACATCTCAGAAGCGTGGCTTGACGAGCGTATGCAAATGAAGCTGGCAGAATCTCATGATGATGTCGCTGGAAAGGACACTGTCGTGGACAAATTAAGTTCTGATATAGAAAGTTTTCTTCAAACTAAACGATCGGCTGGATCAAGTAAGAATGGTGAGGTCGCCTTGAATGACACGAAAGGAAGGTGTTTTCGACGGCATTCTTTGGAATCATTTGCTTTAAAAGAGGCTGGAAGTGCACCTCCGGTGGCCCATGACGACGATTGTTCTCTCGATAGCGATTGGCAATGTTTTGTACAAAGTAATAAAGTGGATGCTAAAGAAAGCAAAGAGAGCTATCAACGAACTGGTGCTAACGTTTCACACGGCCATCTTGCTGATCTAGTTAGGTCGAGGTCCTCGGACAAAGACTTGAGACGTGAAATTACGAAGTCCGGCGATCCGTCCACTCTGCCAGAAGCATGCAACGATGGAACCGGGGAAAACGTAAGGACTGGAGAGGAAAACCGATCAGGACTAAATGATACGGAGACGTATGTGATGGGCACGAATGCTGGATACTGCCAGCATGGAGAACTCCGTGGATCGAATGCGGATGGTTCTTTCGATCATATGATTAGAAGCCACTCACTGCGTCTGAAAAGCGCTAGTACTCGTCCTGTGAGCAACTCACGGGACGAACATCGCGGTGTGCCTGGATATGCAAGTCAGGTGAGTCCAGTGCAAAAGTGGCCATCAAAATTGCCTTTGCCGGAGCCTGGCAAAATCGCGTCTTCTTTAAGATGGCCGAAAGGGTTGAAGGAAAACGCGCTGATGGCGAAGCTGCTCGAAGCACGGATAGAGGGTCAGCATTCCCGTTCGAAGGCTCACAGAGGTACTGCATAGGTTGATGGTACTTGTAAATTGCGCTTACAAGTGACAGGCTTTATAGTCTAGATAATATGCTATTAAAGCGATCATCAATGTTGAATCTACCAACTTTCTTCATAGAGTTTTCGTCCAGATAATTAACAATGGCATAGAAAGCTTAAAGCTTATAGAGCAATAGCTGTACTGCAATAGTATTGGCAGCAAAGTGGAGTAATGAACATCTCGCACCGGCCCGATCGGCTACAAGAGCGCTTCAGTTAGAGGGTCTTTATGCTTGATTCTGTGATTGTAGGGAGGTGAGCATTAGAAGATAAACAATCAGATGCTTCCCTTGATTGATTTACAGGAATGGTAGAGAACCCATCAGTTTCTGCTATTGATACCCAGCACATCTATCAAAGATTATGCTAGAGCCACTTCTAGGGTTAATTATAGGCAGGTTGAGAATATCCTCATCTCATCTATGATGTGGATTTTGTTCTTGTGATACCAATTACTAATACTATATCTGATATCAGAGAGTTATAATAATCACTTGCTTTATGGCGATTTGACTGCATAGTTCTGCTTACTCTTGATGTTACTGTAATATCTAATTGTGAAATGGGACCGTGGGCAATTCCTCTAACAGCTTGAGTTGTAAGACGAAGGCGTCATATGATAGTTACATGGTTTAACACTTTCCTTCTGCGTATGCTGGACTATGACCTTATGACTAAGCCAGTGACTATATAATACGAGAGACAAATGGAAAATTACCAAAAAAGTCCTAGAAACATCGGAGCTTAGGACCTCTTACTCCAATATCATGTGAAATCTTGGGAGACCGCTATCAGCTATTTTAAAAATTTAAGCCGTTAAATGAAGGTGTTTAATACTTTAAGTATTCTAATAATAATTAGACAAGGCACTTTGATTTTTTTTTTTTTTTTTTGGTTACAAGTTGCAACCAACAATGTTAAAACCTTTCATTATAATTAAATATAAAATATGATAAAAACACGAAACTATTGGTGTTACCTAACCAGTTACGAAATGTAAAATTAAAAGAAATATCACGGAGCGATATTGTATCATGGGAAATTTTTTTGTGGGACTAATTAGAGTTAATTAACTCCTCTATTTTCTATAGCCCACTGTCTTATATCTTTTGTCCAGTTGGACATTTTCTGTTCATTGTGGTATGGTGCTACGAGTTGAGGCAGCAACTACTTTGGTTAAGCATTCTTGGAGCAATTGATTGCCTTCTTCATGCGAATCTGAACAAGGCATCGATAAAGAATTGGATAGGACTTACCACTCGCATGCTCTCTTTTGCATAAAAAAAAGGCCAATCATGCAGTAAAAGCAGTCCAGTCATGATCATCTACAGAGATGGACATTCATCAAACACCTTCCTAACATAGTGTGCTCTTTGCATCCGAATCTCTCGCGTCACGCTAGCAGAGTTACGCCTAGATGGTGCTAGGATCAGGTGCACGAAATAGAGAGTGAATGTAAGAAAGAGAAATTGAGATACAAGATTTATCTCGATTTACCCATAAGCTGTGGCTATATATTTCATTATAATTAGCATCTCTCGTATTTCTTCTACAACTCTCAATTACAAGAGAATTAGATCATGCACACACGCACAAAAGGCACAAAACGGGCCGAGAAAATATTCATGGGCTAAATTCCAAACTATTAATAAAATAAGGACCCAAGCTATAAAAGTCCACTGGCTGTCCAAGAGGCGGTCATCCCTCGAGTCTCGTGCCTTACTATCTATGAGGAGTATGAACCGCACTCAATAGATTGGCTGTTTAGGGCTTGTAGAGAATTACTTATCCACGTTCTGTCTCTGACCGATCGTGCTAAACTCGAGCCGGCGTCGAGGCCCAAGCTTCTTCAAGGCGCAAAGTGTTGAATCTCCACGCAATGAGAGACATTCAATAATGCCTAATTAATGAATTTTAATGGCAGACAACCTGAACATTGTGCCGAACATATTTTCAATGTAACCAAAAGGAGTAGACCATTTTGATTTTGATTTTGCCAGATGCAAGATACTTTCAAATCCCAAACTTTTAACTCACCATCCGAAGCATCAAGTCTGAAACGGAACCTTCCTTTCCCCTCTCCAATTAAAACCAAAGTTTGGGAATGTGAATTTTAATCAGATGACATCAAATTTTCCCACTCAGATCATTTGGGGTCAGCTCCCCAATCAGATGGTCGAGCTCTAAAAGCATCCTCATCAGGGAAACACTAAATGGGGTCCCCCAAATTACAAAGGCCCAGATCATTCCAATCTAAGTGCCCCACTTGAGCGGCTCAAAACAAGTTTTTCTATTTGCTTGAACCAATGATAACCCACGATTAGAAAGCGATGGAAAGAGATACCTGTTTAAAAAATATTGCCACTAGTCCTTCTTTACTTTGGAGCCCCTCTCTTGTATTTTATTGTTCTTGGACAAGTATACTCCACAAGAGAATCTTCCCAACGCATGTATGGCAGTTGCGACGATGTCAAACTTATTCCGAGAATATTACACGAATGATTCCTAAACTTTGGTCCGATGTCCAATCTCGTCTCCAGACTTTTAATTTATCCGGTATGATCCTTGAATTTTAGCTCAACGTGCAATGTCGTTCCTGAACTTTTAATTGTGATCGCTAGACATTTGGTACGTATTTAATTTAGTTCTTAAACTAATGAAAATGCTCAATGTTGTCATTCCATCAATTCAAATTAACAAAAATTGTTGATTTGTTTCTAATCCGGTAGGTTTATATGATGGATCAAAATAAAATTACATAAGGATTATCCACGTTACATATTCAATTCAAATTGTACAATAGGACAAATCCATGTTATTTGATATCCCGATTTGAGCCGAATATCTTACGTGGTTAATCCACGAATAATGTTATTCTTTGATCCACCATTCAAACTTATCGGATTGAAAACCAAATTAGTAAATTTCATTAACTTGAATTAATGGAATGATAACATTGTTATTTCATATAGTCTAGGGATTAGATTGAATATTTACCAAAATTTCACGGACCACATTGAGTTACAAGTTTAGGAACGATATTAGGTCAAAGTTCAAAGATCATTTGTGTAATTATTCCTTACTTTATTTATCTTTGTAGTAGAAATCAAAAAATATTTATGGCCTTTTTGGTAACGTTTCTGTTCATCTGTTTCTATTTCCCGGAATAAAAAAGAATCAGAAATATTTATGGTAATGCAAATGATTCTGATTCTGATTCTGCTTCAGAGAATACTTTTGGACAAAAAATAAGAAACAAAATAAAGTTATTTCTCCAAAAAAAGAACACTTTTGAGAATAAAAAAGGCAATAATAGTCTTCTTTCACTTTTGTCAGGCGTCCGTAATGCATGGGCCGGGTCGACCCAACCCGGTTAGGATAATTTTTTAAATAAAATTTTGAAAATTAATAAAAAAAAAATTAAAAAATCAAAACATGGAAAATTCATAAAAAATCTAAAAATTTGGAAAAAACCAGAACACATTTTTTTAAAAAGAAGATGAGTCATGTCAACTGGTCAATCATATTTTTGATGATTTTGCTTCTCATGGACAAATCGTTCCAAAAAATCCTGAAAATTTTAAAAAAAAAATCTCAAAAAGTAGAAAATAGGTCCATTCAATATGCCAATCTTGTTTTTGGTGATTTTGCCTTTCGATTTTTCCTAAACTTTACCTGATTTGTTACCGAAATACCATACTACATCAATGATCATCCGCATGATATCCAAGGGTAAAACTGAGCGACCAATATGATAAAGATGGATTTTATTCATTTTGAACAATAAAAGATAATCATAGTCCCCTCTTTCATCCTCGACATATGCATAGACTCAAGAGAAACACGGGAAAGCAATAATTTTAATCAAATCTGAAGTAATTTTGGTAAAAAAGATGTCACGGTGCAAGAGAATCGTACTGTGGGGTTTAAGGAAAGTCATCAAATGCGATTATGTAATTATTTGATTTAAATGACAAATTAGGAAGAGAAATTATTTTTCACAACAGAAATTTTGTGCAGTTACCAAACGTATTTTTGTTCCGAGAACAGAGATTTTATACAATTACCAAACGCGTTCTAATTCTCTAAAACATCCAGGGAACAGAATAAAAAAATTGATTCTAATCAGAATCAATTTTTTGAAACAGAAACGTTACCAAACAGGCCCTTAGTGATTTTAAAGAAGGTACTTGTTAACAGTGATTAGGAAAACATTTCAATTTTAAAAGCACCGACAAAAAGCAGTAAAACTAAAAAAATTTGTGAATATCTAGTTTATTTAATTATTTAACAGCACTTATTAGCAAAACCTATAAAAGATCACGTATGCAAAAGTGATTTTATCTTTTGATATTTTACTTACATTGCTTGCTGAATGAGTTTCCTAAAGTTGCTTGCTTACGTAACCACATCGGGAACATTCAGATTCTCTATTTATAACAAAATGAACGGTCGAGATTGAATATGGAGGCAGCTCGAAGCCCTATTTAAGGACCAACATAAGGTGGCATGGGACATCATCAACCAATTCAGTCAACTTCCATCTACTTGACTTTGGTTTGGGGGGGGACAAGGACGTTGGCGTCCTAAAGGGGCTCTCTGCACTCCATTTCTGATGGGAGATGAAGGGTAAAACACAGCTGCTCGTTCATGGATACCTTTAGACATGGGGACAAATCTGTGTTTGTGGGGGTTCTTTCGATCATCGTGTCTAAGGGTTTGCATGAACTTGGAGATGAGGTTACCTTGATCCCTTTTGTATTGGAGTGAAGGGAGCTCCTCAGGTTTGCTCTAACTCATCTCCTTCCCTCATCTTCTCTCTCGCCTTTTCTGAACTTTTGTCATCTTGATAAGCTGACGGGACGAAGATATCGATACATGCATTCATCGTTTGCATGAACGTAACAGATGAATGCGGAAAAGGTAATGATGTCTGTCTTTTCGTTTTAACATATCCCGACACATCCTTCATTTTCTCCTACTCCATTTCGGCCGAGAGAGATGGAGTTGACGAATGGAACTTTTACTAGACTTACATTTGTCTGTTGCATGACTTGCCGGATGAATCTCGAGACCGGGTGATCTTCAGCTCTCCTGTGTCCAGTTTGGAGGGCGACTGCCTGTACTGGTGATTGGAGTCTTCTTCGGGCTTCATGGTGCTCGAAAGGAGTAGCTCCTCCCGACTCTGCTGGCGAAAGCCAGCATGGCACTCCCCTGATCTATCATCCACGGCTTACACGCTCGGAATGATCGGGTCATATGAAGAGTTAGTTGTCTGTATCTAGAGACAGAACTCTTCATTAGTATAACTGAGCGTGATGTATAGACTGAGAGATTACCAATTGTCTGCTACTACAGCTCCAATCCTTTGTCTGCTGATGTCTGTAAAAAAACTGGAATTCAACACGAGCTTGTAAGTCGAAGCGGCATGATACTGTCCGGTTTTATATGCAAATAAGATTTCTTGCTTCCAATGGCATGATTTTTGTTTTGCATGCACTTGAGAATTCATTTGGCATGTGCAAGATGAGATCCACCCATATACGGAATATTGTACACACAAAGTTATGTAGGCAGTAACATACGAGCTGCGCCCAACGACAGCAAAAACTAAAAGGGCACTGAGAAATGTACGAAAAAAATTCATTCCCCCGATTCAAGTGACACGAAGCCGCCGTGGCGACCACCAACCCTCTTCTGCAATAATTTTCCATTCTTTCTCTTGGAGTTGGATTCTTGGGTGTTGGTGGACAATTCAACGACCGACCGACCTACCAACATTAGCTCTCGAGAAATTTTCGGATCCTGTTTGGAAACCGACATCATTGATTTACATTATCAACGGCCAAAGCCC
The DNA here is from genome assembly GCA_021437785.1 of Rhodomyrtus psidioides. Lineage (NCBI taxonomy): Eukaryota > Viridiplantae > Streptophyta > Magnoliopsida > Myrtales > Myrtaceae > Rhodomyrtus > Rhodomyrtus psidioides. The sequence goes on from JAILYB010000112.1 coordinate 1,879,224, forward strand.
TCCCGGATATCACGGAGCCAGGATCGTCATTCATATGTTGGCCCTAGAGATCTCGTCGCAAGTTGCCTTCATGCGAAATCAAATCTGCCCAAGTTAATTCCGCCTCCAAATTGGCAACTAGTGGAAATGATTCACATATGGAGATAATGGTGCAAGATAGGCCATGAAAACCTTCGTTTTTTGGAAATGCTGGATAGATTTTCTGGACAAATTTAGCGTTGAATTTTTTTTTTTTGGGGGGGGGGGGGGGAGGAGGGTGACCACGAGTTTAGTGCAATCCAGCCTCGACTCAAGCTTTAATCCCATCAATCAAACCAATCAGCTTTCAGCTTTCCTCATCGATTAGTAAAAATTCAAGGGATTATTATCATAATAGCCACCTGAGCCCACATGGCAACCAGCTAATTTATAAAATAATTTTTCCCGTATAATAAGGTGTAGTCGAACCAACAAAAGAAAACCTAGTAAGTTGATCGCAAATCGCATGCTACTTATGTTTAGATTCAATTATGAGCCATAGATTAGTTCTAAAACAATAAAGTTTGCAGTAAAATGTTAGAAATTATTTGATGAATTTGGATTTGGACAAAAAGCCCCAGCAAATCCTGTAAGGCCAAGATCGTCTTCAATACTCGACCCCAAATCTCGGGGATTATGCATGAAATCACAATCAATATTGACCCTTAAATGGAAAGTTAATAGAGAGGATTATACTCATCGACATGTAATCCTAGATTTTGCCAAAAGACATTTAAGGCATGACCCGACCTTTCCTTTATTTCCTGTAAAGAGCCACGGTCCCATCTAAATCTCCCATATAAGAACATATGTGCTCAAAGGTTCATCCATGAGTTCTCTCCCTGGGAGTGATTAGGGTTTTGAGTTTGTGCTATGCTGTGTATTATACATGTGTACAGATCAGAGCTCCCTTCCACACCAAATCTGAAAGGAGATGATGGCAGATTGCAGCTGCTGGTTCATGGACACCCATGGGATGTCCTGGCCAAGAGGAGACTAAGCTACATATTTCAGAGGCATCCCTAGGGTTTGCATGAGCTTGGAGATGAGATTGCCCTCGTCGTTTCGGCTTGGAGTGAAGGGAGTTCTGATTCGCACACACCTTTCTTTCAAGCTATATAATCTGCATGTCCATGTTTTTTGTAGATACGCATATCTGTTAAATAATTTCAAGACAAGAACGTCGTACATGTTTCAGGACCGAATTAGGTGGGGCGCACGTACGACGTCCGGGGTTGCCAGTTTTGGTCGGGGCATTTCCATTCGAGCCGGGGCTTCCTTGCAAGGCGTTTCACGGGCCTTCAGCTACTCGGATCTTCACGCTCCCACCCGGGGTTATCCTATGTCGGACCGTACGCGTTTTATATGTACGTTGGTTTGGAGTCTTTCAGGAAGGCGTGCGACTTGGATGCATGGCATGTTTCCTGGAACCACGAGGAACAAAAAGGAGCTGTTTTGAAAGATTCAATAAAGGCTGCCCTAACATAAGCGCGTTTCTTGAAATCTGGTCTAGAGATTGTCAAACGTGTTAATAAAATCCTCGTGACAATTCCTGTTTGGCAAGAGTCGTATGCCACTTTGACTTCTGATGGAACGTAGTACAAATGAATGCAATGCGGAGTCTATTTTGGACCTGAAATGGCTGGGACTGCCATTAAATCTCCCCCTAATATTCATTTGATTGATTAGAGACCATTTGGTGACTTTACTCATTGTTGTTTTTATCGCTTCTAATCCACAGATACGTTTTCACGAGATTAACTGCTTCGCAGCTTTTTTTTTGGTCGAAAAAGATTTGCTTAGCAAGATATCTATCTTCCCCTCGTGTTGAGATAAGAACGGAACTTGCGATCGAAACCCGATGAAGTGCTAGATATTATTAAAGCGTCCCATTCTCGATATAAAAAAAAAAAAACTAAGCAATCAAGGGTTATCAAATTTGGTAGGAAATTCATTGAACATGTTAAGTATAGCGTATGCTACTTAACTTGGTCAACGGAAAAACATGCTATTGGTATTGTTATGTTACGTAGGCATCACATTTGATTTTCTACTACTACCCCTAAATTTTCTATCGAAGGAAGAGGGAATAGGTTTTTATTGCAATATTTGACAATGTTTAATTGCTTTTTAGCTGTTTTTAAGAGACATTATAATACAATTGCGATATAAAAACAAGGAAAATGCTTTCTTGACCGTATGATCATGGATGATACAATCTCAACCTTAGATTCACGGCTGTCATGGCAGAAGCTCTATAAAGAGGATGCCATTCATAATTGCAAATTGGAAAAATGCCAATTGGATCTGAGCCTTGGCAACAATTATGCTAATTAGAACGATCTGGGTGGGTTGGATTAGAAGTTCCCTTCTCATGCATGGTGTCCACTTATTTAGGTCCACGGAAGTTATGCCGCACCTAATCATATGTCGTTATGAAAACCTCGTACTTCTTAATTCCTCGTGGCCCCAAAGAGCAAGAATTTTCAGGCTCGGTAGCCAATCTCGCTTTTCGCCCTTCGGACACCTCCATTGATGGTGATCCAGTATTGCCAATATACTTGACCTGTAGCTAGCTGTATAGAATAAGTCGTTGTTTTCACCGTTTGATTCGGGTTGAAATGAAAGAGTACGATGTAACATACTTAGTTCGGTGGTTACTAAAAGCGATTTTATTCGAACGATGGAAGCTTCTCATATGCCTTTCTTTTTTCGATTTGAGTAACAACAAATGGCGCGAGAATCCCATTCTCTTAACGTTATCCGCCTGTTTGTTTGTTTGGTTTTTTTTTTCCTGCTGCAGACATGTTAATTCTCGGGCAAGAAGAAGATTTAGCTTCATCTAGAAAAGGAAAATACAATGATTTTTAGCTTCGTTTGTCTCGCGAAAAATGAATGATTAAATGATCGTTTATATTATTTAAATTAATCAATGAAAATTATTCATTGATTCCAATAATACATATCCAAATATCTTTTGTCATTTTATTTTATAAGAAATAAAGCAATAATTTTAGAATTTATTTTTAAATCATTTATTTTTTGCAAATAAATTGAACTTTTATGTCATTCTTATATTCATAATGAGGTCAAGAGATCAACACTTGAACATAACAACGAAGATATTTGGACATGAGTTATTGACAACAATCGAAATATTTTTTATTAATTAATTATTTAAAGCCATATAAACGAATTGAATGGGAATCAACACAAGAACATAATCATAAAGAGCTAAAGAATATGAAGTTTCTCTGTTTTCCGTTGACCCAGTATTTAGATTTTTTTTTTCCTTGTACGACAGCATGGTTAGAGTGTTCTTCGGACAAGGGGAGTCATCAAGCTCTGACCGACAATAGGTGGGAACCCCTTCCACGTCAGCATCTGTTTGTGTAGCGATAATTCAACAACGATCTGCAATTTCCTTCCTGGTCACATGACAGCACCGCGCACAACGGCAGGACCTGACCCGAACCCCAACTAACCGCTACTAAAAATCGGAACTTTGAACGTCGAACACAGTCCAAATCGAGATTTTGTTGCCCAAAAGGCGTCCCGGCTTCCTCCACCCTCTCGTCTCCCATTTCTTTAGATAACGCCAGCTCACCAAATCTCTTCGAGGGCTTCGTCTTCGTCTCCGTCTCCTCCTTTGTCTCTCTCGTTTGTTTTGGGTTGTACGCACGGGGATGCGTGAGATGGGGGCGGATCTGTTTGACCCGAGGTCGGAGATGGAGCCGCAGTTCTCGCAGTCGTCCGATGGGAACTTCGGGTTCGCGTTCAACGACAGCAACTTCTCCGACCGGGTGCTCCGGATCGAGGTCGTCGGTGGGCCGTCGGAGTGCAGATCGGACGGGGAGGGCGGCTGTTGCACCAGTATTGCCGATTGGGCCCGTCTGAGGAAGAGGAGGCGAGAAGATGGTAGGAAGGAGACGGGTAATTTTTTTTTTCTGCTCCTTTCTTTTGCCCATTTAAAGTTTTGATTTTTTTTTCTTTCTTATCTTGATGAGCTGGTAGCTGAGGAAACAATACGAGAAATGATGATTTTGAGGTTTTGTCTTAGTTCCGATTTTCTTGTGTGTATATGATGATTTCGGTGGTTCGGTGCTGGTTTGAAGCTCCATGAACGGTGGTTTATCTCTTATCTCTCATCTGTTTCTTTTTGGGTTTATTCTGTGATTTTGCCTAGAAAAACATGTGGAAGGAAAAGGATGATTGTATATCAAAACTAGAGGCTCTTGTGTTCGTTTCTGGAAATTGTTTAGATTGACTCAGTCGTCTCAAGGAGAGAAGGTGAATGCTGTGACTGGTTCTATAAATGGACAAGAAAAGATCTGTACATGCATTCCTAATTTTACCACGTTTTCTCCCGAAAGATATTTAAGAATGAAAAGCTTCCTGACCATGTGAAATTATAAAACGTGCTTAAGTTATCACTTTCATTTCTCGCTTTACAATCTAGACCACGAGTGTTTGCAAAAAATTGATTCTGAAATGTACTTCTACAATCTAGACTAAATTATAAAACGTGCTTAAGTTCTTGATGTAGTATTGAGTCCGAAACAGCTAATTTTACCTGCTAGATGTGCTTGATTGTTTAACTAGACCATTTTACTGGAATCATATGGGCGTGTGCATTTCAATATCTGAACCCACAATTTCTTTGCTTAAAAACAAAATTTCTTGCTTTAAAATTATGGTCGAGATTCTGCCGTGTGACATAGCACGCTAGTATTTGTCGTTGTAGTTGTCTTGTTTCAGTTAGTTTCTACACCTTGACCTACCTTGACCTGCCCTTTCAACATTGGTGAGTCGGAAATCCCCAGCCTACTGATCAGGATAAGGGGTTCATGTTCATGACATTTTCCACATTCATGGAACTAGTGAAGGGGTGCGTGGATAGGGTTGCAACTTGCAACATCTTTCTAAGCTGCTTCACAGCCTATTATGTATTTCCTTGTTTAACGAACATCAACTTTATGAACTAGTCCTGTGTGTGCAGTCTTCATGTACTCCAATGGCTGAATCTTGAGATAGTTGCTGGACCAGTTGCACCTTGATCGGTTTCTCTCTATTTACAGCAATGATGTTTAGAAGAATAGTTGCTGGACCAGTTGCACGTTGATTGTTTCTGCCTGTTTACAGCAGTGATGTTTAGAAGTGTTCACTATTTACAGTTTCCTGTGTTTTCTCACCCTTTACATCTTATGTTCACTTTTGGCCTGTTTACTTAGGCGTCATTGGCCAGTGCTAATTATATATCTGTTTCATCTATTTCCAGCTCTTGATATCACTGTATGCCCTGAGGAGCAGATTCTTAATGAGCCTGACATGGATGACTGTGATGGCTGTGAAAATCAGGATGATGCAGTTGCAATGGTTGAAGAATCCCCATCAGGTACTAAATGTTTCTTTTTTGTGTGTCCTTGTTAGTTTTCGTCTTTCAATAGTTTCCTTCACATAAAGCTAGGAGATCAGAGATTTAAAAGAATATAATAGATGGTCAGAGAAAGAAAATCAGGAGATGGCTGCAATATAGTAAACTGGGTTCAAGATCCTGCATTATATTAGGTGCGGAGTCGAGGTTGTATTGGGCAGTCCAGTGACTGCAAATTCCAACTTTTTTCCTCATGCTTATTTCACAATCATAAGTTGTAATTCCTTATACTAAAATTTAGAAGTTTGGTTAAATACATGGGATGTGTTCAGGGAAAATTTGTTGTCCATCTTTTGTCATGTGACGCTAAACCCGTCTTGATAATCTGTTAGGTGATGAAGCGGCAAGTAGCAATGACTCAGGCTGGAGCATGGACTCTTCCACAGTTTTGAAAATTAAGACACTGCACATCAGCAGTCCTATCTTAGCTGCAAAAAGTCCATTCTTTTACAAGGTTATCTTTTTCACTGTATGATAATTTCCAATGTTTATTATATTGAGCACTTATTATTGACGCTTTTCATTGATATCTTACTTGTAGCTCTTCTCAAATGGTATGAGGGAGTCAGAACAACGGCATGTAACTCTGCGCATCAATGCATCTGGTATAAAGTCCTCTTTGTCCTTTTTTCTCTTTGATATGCTAATGCTTTTCCAACATTTTGTTTTTCCTCATTTCAGTGTTTGTTCTGAGATGAGATTGCTGCATGCCATGGTATTTTTAGGCATACATGCGCTATGATTATTGTTTCACATAGGATGCCATTGTACGTAGAACTTTTAATTGTTGTTGTCCATTTTGGCTGTGTAACTTGATTTTTCTACTTACTGCTTGACACAGAGGAAGCGGCCCTCATGGAACTTCTAAATTTCATGTACAGCACTACCCTGTCTGCAAATACAGCTCCTGCTTTACTTGATGTGCTGATGGCTGCTGACAAATTTGAAGTGGCGTCCTGCATGAGGTATTGCAGTCGATTGCTGCGAAATTTGCCCATGACGCCTGAGTCTGCATTACTTTATTTAGAGCTCCCATCCAGCGTTCTAATGGGTGAAGCTGTCCAGCCCTTGACTGATGCAGCGAAGCAGTATCTTGCCGCACGTTATAAGGACATAAACAGGTTACTATTCCTTTGTTCATCTAATGAATGGCTTTTCTTTTACCTCCTGTCTTTCTACTCTTATCTGACTCCCAAACTAGATCGATATAGGCTAGTGAATTCGAAGCAGTTTTGGACAGAAAAACTTGGCTTCAACCATAAGTCTTCTCCATTTTGAAATAGGTATCAAGAAGAAGTGATGGGCCTGCCTCTTGCTGGGATCGAGGCCATTCTGTCTTGTGACGATCTCCAGGTTGCATCGGAAGACGCGGTGTATGACTTTATCTTGAGATGGGCTAGAGGCCAATATCCAGTATTGGAGGAGCGACGTGATGTTCTAGGATCACGCCTCGCACGATACATACGCTTTCCTTATATGTCCTGTAGAAAGCTTAAGAAGGTTTTATCGTGTAATGACTTTGACCATGAAGTTGCATCAAAGCTTGTGCTTGAGGCCCTCTTCTTCAAAGCAGAGGCCCCACACCGGCAGCGAACCCTAGCGGCTGAAGAATGCACAACATCAAACCGCCGTTTCGTGGAGAGGGCCTATAAATATCGACCCGTTAAGGTTGTTGAGTTTGAACTTCCTAGGCAGCAGTGTGTGGTTTACCTGGATTTGAAGCGGGAAGAATGCGCAAATCTTTTTCCGTCTGGACGAGTTTACTCTCAAGCATTCCACTTGGGTGGACAAGGATTCTTTCTCTCGGCTCATTGCAACATGGACCAGCAAAGCTCGTTCCATTGCTTTGGGCTGTTTCTTGGCATGCAAGAGAAGGGATCTGTGACTTTTGCTGTGGATTATGAATTTGCGGCCAGATCAAAACCCACGGAGGAGTACATTAGTAAGTACAAGGGCAACTACACATTTACCGGTGGAAAAGCTGTTGGTTACCGCAATCTCTTTGCGATGCCGTGGACTAACTTCATGGCCGAGGACAGCCACTACTTCATCAACGGCATCCTTCATCTGAGAGCCGAGCTTACCATCAGGAGCTGACTAGTCTCCTCTAATCCAGGTGTCATGTTAACGAGGTTGGCTTGTAACTAGCCCTGACCGTTTTCTTTTGCTGCAACAGTCTCTCTCCCTCTTTGAGAGGTTGAGGCAATTGCGAGATACTGCTACTGCAATTTGCATAAATTTTACATCATACGAATGAGGAGAAAATGTTATTGCGGAGAAGTCATTTTCTCCCAAGAATGTAGCTCGACGTTAACTGCCTAAAGTAGCTATCTACGTTACTGAGGATTTGTCTTATCAGCTTCACATATATGTATGTTCTTAACGCGGACTCGAAATGCATCTTGTTGGGTGCATATCACTTTGTTTCTAAGAAACATTCCTTTAAAGGGTATATTGGATTTGGTTCCTTTTGAAAGGCCGAGTTTTGAACGGATGACCACCAAATCTTATGAAGTTAAAAGAGTATTGTAAGCCTTTTGCATATGTTATCCAGCACGTAGATTGCATAGCCCGGATAAGAAGTTTCGTATGCGGGGAAAATAGAACTCGATCACAGGATGGATCAGAGAGAGGAAACTACAGAAGCTATGACGAATTTGTGCAGGAAACATTTTGGTTCTCTTCGTGTTCAAAAAATTATTCAAGAAGTCCTAAATTTATTACACTTTTGTCAATTACGTCGGCCGTTACAATAAAAAATTTAAAATATTATTTTTACATTTTTAAAAGAATTTTTTCTATATCTCTTTTTTCTTTTCTGTGTTTTTTTTTTTATATATACTTGTGGCCGGCAACCTGTCGGGCCCTCGCCTAGATCCAGGCAAAGTGTGTCCTGGCTCTCGTCAGCCAACAAGTGAGGGTTTTGGCTCTTGCCTGTGGCCAGCCAGAGATGGGCAACTATGTCGAGTTGCTGACCATAAGTGTAAAAATAATAATAATAAACAAACTCGAAAAAAATCAAAATATTATTAAAAATTATCACGTTAAGCACTAGACAATCAGCGTACATGATGTGTGTATTCAATTGACAAAAAGTAAAAATAGGAAGAATTCAATTGACAAAAAAAAAAAAAATGAAGACTGAATTGACAGAAACACAATGAGTTTAGGATTTTGATCATTTTCCCCGCTCATATTCCCTTTTTCAAGAACAATCAAACAGATGAAAGATTAACTAAGTTGAGTTGGTAACTGAACACGGACCATTCTCCAAAACTATAAGCACATGATTAAGGGGAAAAGGAAGGGTTTTTATAAACTTGAGATTTCCATGCGCAAAATACACACAGATCGGATGATGCTTTTACGCAGCAAATGGAAGATCCAAGCACTTGTAAAGTCCAAACAGCCGAAGTAGGCAAATTTATTAGAATTTTTCAGTCATTCGCAAGCCCAACAAGAGAAAGTGCAGAGACCTAATGAGAGACTAAAGTTTACTAGCACCCCAATCCGCCAGTTCCCTCTTCGAAAGATGCTTTCCTCAAATCAAGAAAAGCTTTCTAGCTTCAGTTGCTCTAACGACAGTTTCGACGTCCCTCGCTTTGCACATCTTACCTGCACAAGATTGATAAGAAAAAGACATTATCAGACAAATGAGAACTAACAATCTAAATTCAATAGCAGAGGACCGCGAATGACAACACCAATGACAGCAACTTTAAGATTATTCAATTCCCCCAAAAAGAGATGGCATGAAAGCAAGGCAAAGATGTCAAACATCGGGGATTCAGTTGTTTGAGGAGCGCACATATGGCAAGTTTGAAGCTAAGAGAGTATCCTGCAATTCCCAAGCCATCACAAAATACCAGCAAAATACCAGCAAACCAGTGACATACCAAAGTCTTCTTATCTTAGGCTAACTGAATGCATGGTACCAAACAGTCGTGGGATAGAAGTCAGAAGTTCGAAGCAACAGGCAAAGCTCACGAAACAAATAGCCAACCCCTATTCCACCACTACAATGGTTAGAAATAGATGAATTAACGAGTCCAAATGACTATAAAAAGTAACAATAACGACAACTGCAAAATTAATGAGGGTAATCTGGATTTCCAGATTAGGACCAGAAGATACAGGGAGAATCAACAGAGATTAAACTTGGAATAAGATAAGACAGACAACCATATGTACCATTTGTATAGCCCCAGATAAGCCTTATGGAATGACAAACGTCAGTATATTTATGAAATTGCACTATGATTGAAAATCATGCAGGAAAATTAACTGAATATCTGTAGTAAGAACTTCACTCATTCCAAAGAACTAAGTGCCGTGAGACTTTAAACACCCTATCAGTATCGGGTACTCAAAGTTAGACAAGTTAATATATATATTTGGTCGATCGAGCACTCTTATAGGGATTGAGCTGCACCAGTCTCATAGTTTGTTGGAGATACTAGAACATCTTTTGCGCATATTTTGTGTATAGGTGGCTTCTACCTGAAGCCATTTTACATAGGGGCAGTACCCCTGATACCTTGTTAATGAAACCTTATTTATCATTCAAAAGGAAAAGGATTTTACTTCAACTCCAGACCAAAAAAGACCCATGAATGATTTCTTCCTTATTAATACAGACTGAAACATCATAGTAGGAAAACAATGGCCATAAACTAAAACTTGCGACCATGACATCAAAGAAGTCATTTTTGCTAGGTAATGGGATCACAGAAGACTAAAACCTTCCCTTGCCTAAATAAGAAGAGAAAAGGATGATCGAAATCTTCCTGTTGCTCTTGAGCATGTAATCGGAAGTCAATGCATATTGTATCAAGATTGGACGAACAATCGCATACCCAAAGAAGCTAATGACCACTCATCAAATTCTAAAATGCACAGAACGATCTGCATTCTGCCAATCTCTACACCTAAATTAAAGAGTCTAATCAATTTCAACATCCCTGAACCATCTATGGCTTATTCTTCAGGCATTACATGAATGCTCAACAAGGCATCAACTACAATCTACGACAAATATCTTCCTTTCTGACCTCAAAAACAGCACATGGAACACAAACACTGAAATTTCTTCATAATTCATACACAGACCAATTCACCTAAAACAACTAAAGCTCTAACCTTTGATCACGACTTTCATCCATCATCATCTAAGCTTCTTCTTGGTCGAGCTCTTCCTCGCAGCCTCCTTGACCTTCTCAATGTACCCTTCAATCGGCGGCGTGAGTGTCGCCATGACGCGGTTTGCAGGGAAAGGCGTCAAATCCGGCACCAGTGCCGCCTCTCTCAGCTTCTCCGGCAAGGCTTCTATCGCCTCCTTCTTCATACCCAACAAATTAGTCTCCGCAGCCTGCCTCGCCCTATGCCTCCTCATCAAAACCCTAGAATATTCCTTCGCAAGCCGCCTTCCATCCTCTACCGTGAGCTCATACTTCGGAATCTTATCCGCATCGACCAGTCCCAGCGTGATCAAATCCAAACCCGGGGTCCCAATTATCTCCGGCTTATCAGAGACGGCCAATTTCGACTTCCCCTTCTTCATCATTTCGATCTCTCGTTGCCGGTCCCTGTTGATCAACCCCATTTTCTCGCGCTCGGCCTCGCGGGCCCGCTGCTTGTCGGTCAAGTGGCGGAGCGGGGTCGGCGCATTGAGGCACGCCTCGACGAGGCCTTCGGCCTCGGAGGGGCCGCGCTTGCCGCCGCCGCCCTTGGAGGTAGAGTCCGACGGCCCGGGGGATTTCTTGGTGGTGAGCCTGGAGCGCTTGAGGGGTTGGCCCGCTTTGAGCTTGGACTTTCCCTTGGCGGTTCTGCTGACGGAGCAGCGTTGGAGGAATTGGTGGGCCAGCGATTCGAGTGACGAAGAAGAAGATGATGGCGACGTGCTTAGAGGTTTCGGTCTCGCTAGTCGTAGCATTTTCCCGAGGGGGGGTGGAGGCTACTTTGGAAGTTGGAGATAACAGAGGAAGTGTTGTCGATTACACTGCACTCAAAGCTTCGAGTTTGGCGGCTATGGCGTATGTGTGCGTGTGCGAAAATGCTAACCTTGCGAAAATGCTGAGTCGATTCGAAGGGCAAAGAAGAGGAAAAAGAAGGAACAGAAGCGAAACCTTCAACTTTGGGCCTATTTCAAAACCCATTTCATGAAAATTTCAATAGTTTTAGGCAAGGCCAAAGCCCATATTTTGGAGCTTAAAATCTTCTTTGGAAAGGATAGTGCTTTTCTATGTACATGAGCCTCGACCTCTCGAGTATTATTCAGATATATATATGCTGTTTCTCTTGAATGTGAAATATTTGTCCAAACATCCAATTATAGTTTGTCACAACGAAGAACTTTCCAATTTAGTCTTATGATCGGGCGAACCTCTTTGGTCCAATTGCCTTAAAGACCACTATTGCATGCATTGCATAAATCTTGCGTTGTTAATCAGAATCTAATCAGGGTCTTTGGCACATCTCAGTCCTCATTTGTCTTTTGTGTGATTTGGGGGAAAAGAATTTCTGTGGCTTGAAGCGCTGCCACCAAATATGAATCTAAAGTGAAGCATGGTTAATAGATACTGATGTGGCAGCATTCTATAGAGTAATGGTAAATCACGTTAAGCACGTGTGCACTTTGCATCGACTCTGAATCTCATGAAATCAAGAAACAGATACTGCTATCATCGATGCAAAAGATGCAGCAGCATTCTATAGAGTAATAGTAAATCACATTAAGCACATGGGAACTTTGCATCGACTCTGAATCTTATGAAATCAAGAAACAGGTGAGGTTGGGCGCGGGCTAGGGAAATACAAGAGACAGAAATTCACAGAGGAGCTATGTCGAAATATAAATGCAAGTGCCTCTACCATAGGAGTACAAAGATTGAACATGTGACCGATCCCCTGGACCTATTCGGTTCCAGCAATCTTCTTCTTCAGACCTTCGATATCTTCGACTAGTTCCTTCCTGCTCGACTGAGGAAACAAATCATGTCACACGTTAGGTATGCACGGTTTACTGGCCAATCGTATTTTATAGAAGATTAATGCCTAGGATACATGTAATATCAAGAGCATAGTGCATATACTAGATTTATGCAGTAAGTGAAAGTCAGTTAGTAGACAGTGAAGTTAGAACTTTACCTTGAAGAGAAGGTATCTGTAGACGAACCATCCGGTGTATCCAAGCCCCACCAACTCCATGATCTTTGGAAGCTGGTCACAAAAAACATCTTCTTAAGATTCATGGTGCTGTACAATGTCCGTAGGACTGTTTAAGCCATTAGCCGAACAAAGTACCACATTTATGGCAGAGCAAAGTACAATACAACAAAAGCATCCGTATTCTTATCTAACAAAACAGCATACCAAAGGAACAGAGTTGATAGCTCCCACCACGACGGACGATAACCAGACAGCCACAATAGCCCCACCTCCATAGAGAATAACTGTGGACTTATTTTCCAGGGCGTCCCACTGAAAGAGAGACACAAGAGGATTAGTCGACATTAGCTCTGCACAAAACGAGAGGAGTACCTGGCTTGCTTCAGTAGCTATCGTGGCTTAGTGAAGTCCCTCACCTTCTCCTTCAGGTCTGTGAATAGTTCCCCGGCATCAACTGGAGCGGGGGAATCGTCCGAAGACGCTCTAATCTGGACCAACGATAATCTCCGCGGCCCTGGTCGAAAGAACATCAGAAAATAAGACGATATGGTCATCACCCACCCAAAACAAATACAGATGACGACGACAATGCAATTCTTTTAAGGCTCACAAATTAAGTCAGCTATCAGCCTACTTGTCAACAAAATAAATTGCTTTGATTGAACCAATTAGGGGAGCCTACTTCACCCCCCATCAAAACTATTATGTTGTTCCAAGTTGCTCCTCCTCAAGTTGCCACCTTAATAAACAGACTTACATGTAAAATTGTGTGCTAGTCCGCATAGGCAGGTCCACAAGAGGCACAGGAACTGTGAAAACTACCACTCATTGCCATTAGGTGTACTCCTTTTCTTATTATGGCCGTAAAGTTAACTTGAATTCAGCACTTTCGCTCGTAACTTGTGAGCAAACAGGCGTTGTGTGGATTTGCAAAATGAGGATAATGTGCATCCTAATTCACACCCAATTGCTCTCTCCTCTCCCCTCCTTCTCCTCAACCCCCCCAGGGGGGGGGGGGGGCTGCATTTCAGTCTGCTTGATACGAATCGCCGCATTGCACTTTCATCAGTTTCAACCAGCTTTGACATTCTTGCAAACATATACTTGTTCACTCATAAATCTTTCAACAGAACTAGCAACAGGATATTACCTCCATTCCTCCAATCATAGCCTATTGTTCATCCTACAAAAGCTTGGTGCCTCATTCAATGATTGCTAAAGAATTACAAGGATTCACGACACAGTTCTGAAAGTTTCTACTTCTTTTTTTCTTTAAAGCTATTGTCTGGCATTCAACTTCGATTTTTGTAAAGTATAAGATGGGAGTCATTCACTCACACTCCGCGCATTTCCGCATCCACACACGCACCTTCCTTAACCGACAGTTAAAATTCGCCCAACCGAAACAAATGTACCTGAGTAGAGCTTGGCGGGATGGGAAGAGAAGCGCGACGGGAGGTAAGGCAAGGAGGAGACCCGGGCGGCGGCGACGGACGTCCTGACCGCTCGCGGAGGCAACAGCGCGGCGGTGGCCGCCATGGAAGTAGATGCTGCTGCCATTCGGTAAGCTGCTAGAGCAAACTGTGGCCTCTCAGCAATGGTGTGGTGCGCCTCGCTTCGCTTATCTCTCTCTCTCTCTCTCGTTCTCTCTCTCTCTTGCTGTTCTTGCTTTTGTGTATCCTTGGTTAAACTCCGCGTATTATCCACTGGGATTTTGCGACACCACGCCTCGGTTCGGACACGGATCTCCTTGGTCGACACGTGGATCGACAGAGCTCTCTGATTGGTCGGTTTCCTATCTACAAAATCCACGTTCGCTTTTCCCTCTCTCCCCCTCCCTCTCTAGAGCGGAGGAAGAAGACCCCAATTTGTTTGGTCACTCTTAGGGGTGTGTAAATTGGACCGGACCGGCCCGGGACCGGCTCGGACCGGGCGGGTTGGTCCGGTCCCTGAGGTGGATGGGTTGGTCCCCGATCCCAATAAATGGACCGGTGACTGGGCGGTCCGGTCCTCGGGTTCTTGTGTTGGGACCGGATCGGCCCGGCCCGGACCGGACCGCCAATAATATATAATTATATATATATATATAAATATATATAATTACAAAAGGAATTAAAAACAAAACGGAATCTCTCTAGAGTAAGAAGAATCCCGGACCGGCCCATCATTCATATGGCATTCAGTATGCTATCCTGGTGGTGTTTTGACATTCGGTGACTTAAGTTGTTGAGCCCCAATGTGGAATACAATAGTCGTTTAATATATTTTAATATTTTCTAGGATTTGTTTTTCCTTTTTTTTTTCTCTTTGTTCTTTTATTTTCATCTTTTTCCAGCCAAGATGAGGGCCAACGAAGCTCGCCCCACCTCTGATTGATCGCTGGGCTTGGCGGTCAGCTGGAGGAAGAATAAAAATGTAGTAACAAGCTTTGTAGCGGTTGGGCCAGGACCAGGACCGGACCGGGACCGAACCGGACCGATGGTCCTGGTCCTGTTCGGTCCCGGTCCGGTCCATGGTCCCGAAAATATGGGGACCGGACTATTGGTCCGGTCCTCGAGTTCATGCCGGGACCGGACCGGCCTGGACCATGCACACCCCTAGTCACTCTCTCTTCACTCACTCATTTGCTTGCTTCATTAACACAAATGATCTTTAAAATTTAATTTAACGTTTATTATCACTCTTAAACTTTTTATTTATTCAATATAATCCATGAACTATTTGTAAATATTCAATATAATTTCTTGAACTTTTAATTATTTGTTTTTACCAATTAAACCACAGGCCTTCAAAATCCCATGTGGACAATCCATGTGTAACTTTTTTTTTCCACCATTCACACTTATCATGTTAAAAGCAATGTCAGTAGATTTCGTTAACTTGAATTAATGGAAAAAATGATATTAATCATTTTCATACAGTTTAAGGACTAGATTGAACATGTACTAATAGTTTACGGACTGCATTGGGCATATTAAGGGCCTGCATGGCAATCATTCTGATTCGAAAAAGTGATTATGATTAAAATGACTTTTTCTGATTTTGTTCACTGGATGAGTTTTAGAACTGCCCAAAATTTCTGTTCTTAGAATAGAAATGCGTTTGATAACTGCACAAAACTTTTATTCCCGATAACAATTGCTCTTTTTAATTTTTTTCATTTTTTTGTCAGACCCAATTTTTGTCATTTAAGTCAAATAATTACGTAGTTACTTTGTAAAATTTTATCCTACATTTCTAATTAATCGAAGATTAATTTATATTGATTCTCTTATATAACATATTGTGTAAAAATAAATATCAAGAATCATCGCGAGTCATTTTTGCCATTTATTATGGAGTTTCATCGAAACTCTTTTGAGTGAGCAAGTAACCAACATGAGCGATATCCTCGTTTCTATAATGAAAATGCATTGCACTGCCGTGCATTGGTGTGTATTTTTTATTCTAGAAAATCAAATCTCAGTATTAATTCATTGAAAACGTAAGAACGAGAGCCTGCTAAATGTTCACGATGGTTATTTTTTTCTTTTTAAAAATTTTTCTTTTATAAAACTAGACTAAGTCTAAAGCACATAAACTTAGGCAAATTGCAATGAATGGAATTAAGGAATCGTGGCATTGATAAATATCATCATAAAATCCTAATGAAGCCTTAAGGGCTTAGAGAAATATGGTTTGAGTTTAATTGCAAAGGTATTTATGATTTTATTAATAGAGAACAAAATCTATGAAACCTAGGCCCAAATTTATGAAAACAAGGTCAAAATAGTCCAATCTAAGATTTTTCTATTTTTAGGGATTTTCTGAAATTTTTTTTATCTTTTAGAATTTTTCCATTTTTTTAACTTTTTTGTTTTATTTTATTATCTTATATATATTTTTATTTGAATTCTATTTTAGGTCTAGGGAAAATTGACGAGAGAACTGAAAAGTAAAAATCAGAGATGTGAGACTTTATTGATTCTTGAAAGTGATTTTTTTTTTCCAAAACCAACTTTTTTTTTGTTCTTGTTTTTGTCCCAAAACTGTTTCAGGGAACATAATCACAATCACAATCACTTAAGTTACCAAGCAAGATTATATCTTGTTTTTTTTTCTCTGGGGAATAGAATCAAAGAAACGAATTGTTGTCATGCAAGCCTTAAAAGTTCAAGAAACTGCATTGGACATTTACAAATAGTTCAATAACCATATTGCTCATTTTAGAGATATTATTGCATATTAAATTAAAGTTCATGCACCGTTCTTGTCATTTTTTCCAATAACAAAAAGAAGGCAACACAGAGTAGGGTGAGAATCGATCAGGGGTTGACCTTGGCCCGACCCTAGACCAGCCCAACCTACCCAAACTTGGTTCGGTTCCCAAGGGGACTGGGTCGGTCCCTGATCCTGGAGTCGCTGGAACCTGCATTATATGGGTAGGTACTTGGTCTTGAGGCTTTAGGGTACCCTAGCTATAGAGATATATGTTTCCAAACCCTAGGTACATAGCTTAAAACGCCCAGCCCTCATTTCATCTTCTTTTGTCATTTTCATCTCGCTCTCTTAGGGCGCGCATGGCAACACTTCTGCTTCAGAAAGCATTTCTGAAGCAGAAGTTCAAAAATCAACTTCTGCTTCGGAAGTATAAGTTAAAAAACAGCTTCAATTTCAGAATTTGATTTCTGATCAGAAAAATGCGTTTGATAACTGGATGAAATTTCTGCTTCTGAAATAGAAAGCTGTTTGGTAATGATTGAAAATTTACACTTTTGAATTTTTATTAATATAAAATATTCTAACAAAAATTATTGCTCCTTACGAAATGAAGAAAAAAAAGGACTATTTATTGATTAAAAAAATAAAGTTTGATCAATCTATATGAATTACAAACTCGAATATTCGAATACGAAACACAATCATGTATATAACAAACTATACCACAATGGATATCATTCACCACTATTGCGAAATAACAACTAGAAAATGCACAAATGTAAAGATTATTTGATTCTTCCATATTTTTTTTCTTTTCTTTTTCATGTCCCATACCGTTTTATATATATACACCGCAATTGATGTTTCATTTTGAATTCTCACATCGTCTCTTGACAAACGCATTGTTCACTTTCCATATACTATCACATAATTTGGACTGATGAATCTTCCGAAATTCCAAAGTTTCGAAGCAGTGCCCTGCTGTTTTCTTGTGGCCAAAAAGACTGAAATAATCACCGGTATCAACCAGATATAAATGCATCAATACGAAAATAGTGGCAAATTAAGGTAGTCATCGGAAAGCTATTTTGACACGGTGATTGAAATTCCATTCACCAAACAATCTTTCGAGACATAGTTTAGATGAAAGAAGTCGATAGAACAACAATGAACCCAGCAAAAGGGGACGGCTTTCTTAGGGCCATTCGCCTCCTCCAACATCATGACTTGAAAAGCATCGACACAGAATTACAAACTATATATTGCATGTGGCGAAAGCAACAGGAGGTTGGACGAGCTTCTTGTTGTGTGGGACTGCCATTTCCTTCTTGAGCTGAGTAAGTATTTCCTCCATGGTGTACTCCCTCTGTCAATTTATGAGCAACCCAAATTTCTTTGGCTCCATCTGCACAAAGCAGTATTTTTTAACATCTTCTATGTCAATTTGAGATTAGGTCTAGCTGTAAATTTCTTTACAAATTAATTATGATACACAAAATGCTACAATCTGGCAAATTAATGCAATCTAACACCTTCATTTACAAATTTATGGAGCTGTAGAACACCAAATAGATGACGATCATGATACCCAAAATAACATGTACTTTTACAAGGAAATATCCCATATATTGAGTGTTTAATTGCCATTTAACAATACCTCTTCATCGATTTCTGGCTGTCCATCAAAACGCAAAAGTACAAGTAGGATGTATGATTCATCGCTCTGGAAATAGATTGGAGAGAGCTCATTCAATGCATAAGCCTTTAATGACACTTGACATAGAACACAAATAGACCCATTAAACTCATAAAGGCTAGTCCTAATGATATACATCAAAACTCATTGAGGATCTACACAACATTTAAAAAGGAAAAATAATCCGTTCTCTCAAAATAGCAAACTCAGAACTCCATATGAGGATGCATCATTACATTAATTTCAAAATCAGACAATCTCATACAAAGATCAGTCAAAGAAATGAACTTAAGGAGACAACATGCTCAAGTAAATGAACCAACCAATTCATCAGGATATGCATATTACCAACATAAAATGGAGAAGATTGTCCAAAGCATTGTCTACAGAGCTCAATATTGCATGTAAGATCAAAATGATAAAGTACATAGAAGGCATCCCTAAAAAGCTTATTCAACAATAACCAAGCCTAAAATCCTTTTTGAAGCAAGAACTAAAATCCTTCCGATGACGGAACCAAGGCTATGGGACTCAATCTTGTCTTTATGACAACTTTGTAATCCAGTCACAAGGGCCGAGAATGAATAAAGAACATGCACAAGACTTGTGCTGGGTTGAAAGGGAAGAAGGTTTTTAAGATACACAACAGGGCAAAGAACCATTAGAAAAAGCAATGCAAGAAATGGCCCATGAATCAACCGAAGACACTTTCACTACGTGGTTTGCTATGCTCGTCATAGTACAAATGAAGCTTTGCTTCGTAGAGCTTCTTTTTACCTGCATCCACTGCCTCAATTGTAAGATGGTGCAAGATACCAGCAACCACCTGTTCATGTGCCTTCACCACCCTCGCAAACTCGAGGAGTCCATTCTTCAAGAAAGTAAACATTGTCGGTCCATGAGGCATTCTTGTGCATGTATGACTAGACATAGTGGTCGTCATCTAAGATGGGTTCTAAAAAAAGTTTGGCACCATCTCTGTGATCGAACTAAAATCTTACAAAAAACCCCACAGACGAATCATCAAAAACTAGGCTACTTCCTATACCAGAATTATGTGACAAAGCACAATACGCTCAAAATCTATCTTTTCTCTCATCTTCTCTTCAAGTCAAGCTTATACCATCTAAGCAGCAGCTCCGACCATATTCGGGTGCATCATTGCGATATTGTGAAAATTTACAAGGTCCACATCCTCCGGATCAATTTACCAGAATAAAATCTTGAAGATTTACAAGAACTCACATCCACTGGATGGCGAATCGACACCTGACCCACAAGCAAACTAAATCGAACAATCCACCTATGGAATCCGCAAAAAAGGGCGGGCAGAAATCACGAATGACAGAAACCGCAGCAACGATTGATCGTGTCTATCCAAAACCAGAGCGGCGACAGTCGAAATGCAGCAAAAAGACACGGTGCATAAAAAAAAAAAACCGAGGACAGAGGCAATGGAAACCACCTCCTTGTTGTTGTGCTCGTCGACGGCGAAACGGCCGAGGCTTTCGACCTCGACGCTATTCTCGGCCCCTCGCGACTCGTGAACTCCACCGAGAGTGGCCATGGAATGAGAACCGTCTCCTTCCGTTCCCGCTTCTCGATCGGCGCAGAAACCTGCTTCTCCGAGTGCGGCAAAGGCCGAGACCACGAGGAGAGACGAGAATAAGTAGGCGATGAGCTTTAGTTTCATGGCGATTTCATGAGCTTTGGTGCCGCCGCCGGAGGAGGCGAGGAAGAGGCGGCGGCGGAGAAGAGGAGGACGAGGTGGTGGGGGAGAGTGAGGATGAGAGAGAGACAGACGATATAGATAAAAACAGACCTTGCTTCCCACAGAATGGTTTGCGCGAGGGAGAGACCACCATCGCGGTCAAAACCCAGGGCGTTAGAGAACCACCATCGCGGTCAAACATGAAGCGTCGGGAGTCGATTTGGGTGGGAGAGAGGAAACCACCGTCGCCATCAAAACCCAAGCATCGGGCTTCGATTTGGGTGGGAGGGAGAGAACGACCGTCGCAGTCGAAAACCAAGGCGTCGGGTGTCGATTTGGCTGGGAGGGAGAGAACCGCTGTCGCCATCTCTGCTGGGTTTTGATCATCGGGCGTCGATGTGGGTGGGAGGAAGAGAGCACGAAAGAATGGAGTCGTCTTCGTCTTTTGGGGGGGGGGGGGCGAAGATGAGCAGAACCGACTAAAGAGAGAGAGGAGATAAAAACAGAGCTTGCTTCTCAGAGAATAGCTTCTAATTGAGAAGCTAGTTTTTTTAACTTCTAAAAAAGTCCAAAAAAAGCACTTCTCAAGAAAAAAAGCACTTTCAGAAGCAGATTCTTTTTTTTTACCAAACGATTTTCTGCTTCAGAAATTGTGTTACTAAACGGATTTCTGCTCCAGAAGTCACTTCTGAAGCAGAAAATTATGCTTCTGAAGTGTTACCATGTGCACCCTTACAGTCTCACTCTCTCCCTCAATCTCAGATTCTTCTTGACCTCTCGGCGGCTCAATCTCTTTCTCTCGCTCGCTCTAGCAAAGCAACGACTCTCTACTTCTCTCCATGCTCGTTTGTTCTTTGCCGGTGCCGATCATCGGCAATGAAGACTCCTTGTCTTAGCAATTTATATTAAGCACCTCCATACTCGGTTCTAAGAGAAACAGAGGCCCAGAATCTTAATTTAATGGCCACATTCGTTGGTGCTCGTTCGGTTGTCCGAAGTCCTGTGGTGTCTCTCTTTTATGTTGAAATCTTAAATTGAACTTGCTGAATCTAGATAACGTGTCAACGATAATGGAATCGCCAGGCCATGGATGTGAAGAATTAGAAACCACTCACATGTCTCAACGAACTTGATCGTATGTAACGAGCTTGCCTTGTACCAGTGTTCACAGTTTAGTTGCTCAATAATATATGTAATTTCAAAGAGTACTTTGTCTTTCAAGGGATACACAAAATGAAACAAAAATAGAATAAGTTGATCCCGAGTTGACCCTAAATCAGACCGGACCCACAAGGTCAGTCTAGTCCTTGGTCCGAGCTCAATAGGGTTGGTCCCTAGTCCCAAAAATTGGGGACTAACATTGTGCGGGTTGGTCCTTGAGTTAGGTGCTGAACCGGCCCAACTCGAATCATGCTTACCCCTAATATAGAGGGCCTAGCTATAATTACTTGAACCGGCTAAGGGCCCAATAATAATTCATCCGAAGCTTGCTCATAATCCGTACATCCGCATCAGCTTAAAATTACAATTCAACTTTACCATTGATAAGACAAACACATCTACATCATCTTGAAAATCACATGCATGTGGGATTATGGGTTTTTCATAGGCACGTGAGTTGATGAGAAACTAATTTATGTCCAAGTCAGATTACTAATAATGGGTAGTAACTCGGGAAAGACGTGTCAAAAAAGTCATAAATCTATTGTAATTTTTTTTTGTACTAATTCAGTCCTAAACCTATTCATTTGGTACTAATTAAGTCTTAAACCTTTTATTAGTGTCAATTCAATATTAATGCCAATTCAGTCATAAATCTTTTGCATTTATGCCAATTGAGTTAATTTGGCTAAATTTTGATCGAAAATCATTGACATGGATATCGATTGTCCTACGTGACATGTCTAGCTCTGACTTTTATATATATATATATATATTATTCTAATATTTTCAATAAGTTTTTAAGCATTTTCTTTGTTTTTTTAATATTTTAAAAATTACTTCGCGTATAAAAAATATTAAAAAAATATCTACGTCAGCGCTAGTCGTGCCACGTAGGACAATTGATGTCCATGTTAACGATTTTTCGGCTAAAATTGGCAAGATTTAGGATTAAATCGACACTAATGCAAACGATTTATGACAGAATTGGCATCAATAAAATGTTTAGAACTGAATGGCACAAATACAAAAAGGTTTATGACTGAATCGACATCAATAAAAGGTTTAAGACTGAACTGGCACAAAAAAATATTTATGACTGAATTGGTACTGATGCAATAAGTTTTGGACTTTTTTGACAGTTTTCCTAGCAAATCGAACAGCGCATTCCCCGCGATAGAGACTCAACTAATGTCAAAATCGGACAGCGCATTCCAATATAGAGACTCAACTAATGTCAAAATCGGACAGCGCATTCCAATTTTGACGTTAGCTCATGTCTAATTGGGCCATATGATGTTACGAATAGGTTTTACATTTAAAGGGCCTGCCACGAATCATATCTGAACTGAAACCTACCGAAACCATCGGGCCTAGCAGATTAAAGTAAAAAAAGAACCTTGGTGAGTGCAGTTGTTCAACTGTTTCATTTGAGCGCTGCTAGATGAACGAGTAATGGGGGTTATGTTTTAATAATGCAGTCATTAGCCCTAACGAGATTATTCCTGCGATGCGACAACACCCACTTTTTTTTCTTAATGCCCCCCATTTGTCAAAAGACAGGACATTGGCGTACCTACTCAAATGCGGACATCCTTAGTCTCCGCCTTGTTTCGGCCGTTTGACACGGCTTTTTAGCAGTCTTGCATGATCCTAAACCCTAATCTACTCATCTTCCTCATATTTAGCGTCTTTCGCATTCGGCATTTCCCTTCCAAAGCCAATCCTGAGTTCAACTTGAAAATGGAAGCCCTCCTTCGTGTTTATACACGGTGAAATAAGGCCAAGCCCGTGACATTACATATCATCTTGGATCAGAGCAAATTTAATAGGATCTTCCTTTTAACGTCTCCATGTTCCTCGCGTCTAATCTACTAGTCAAACATGTGAGTCGGATCGGGTCATAAATGGTATGACTTAAATATATCCATTTAACCCTTGTATGACCGATTTATTGCAATGAAAATCTAGTGACTTACACCCGACTCGATCCATATCCCTAAAACACTTTCATGTTTAATTCAATATAAGAAACCCACACCTAAACTGAGATGAGAGTGTGAAGTGTGAGCTCGTAATCAAGTGAGGGGCGAAAGAGAATGAATAGAGAGTTATAGAACTGGGTTGGATCTAAGTAAGTTGTAGATCCATTTATGAGCCATTTACGACTCATTTAACAATCATACATATTTAACACATTTATTGATTTAAACTAACTTCTATAACAATTAAGCTCATCACATATGGGTTAAGAAATGAGTTTATAACCCACTTTAATAGGTTTATTGCTCGGTAACATGGGGGAAGGGGAAAGACGGATGGGATTTATCTCGCTTTCGGCATAGCGGGCCTCGGCGGAGGGCCGCACAACATGCTGTTAGCTCAGTGACAGAGCGCGGCCCTAATAGTTGCGTCATTCTATTTGGTGTGCGAGAGCTTTAGTAGTGGTCGGCTTTTAGGTGTTATAAATAGCACTCAAGTGGAGAGTAATACACATCGAACAAATAAGATGATGACAACCTACTCGATTACCTTCAATCAAACGTACATCATAGCTTTTTCTCAATGCGCAGTAGCTTTCATGAAACCATAACGCGAAGAAATCTATGATGCTTGAACCGTTCGTCGAGAGAGCATCGGTGGATCGCCGGAAAGCGTCTCGATCTGATGCGCTGAACCAGTCTCGCGTGTCGATAATCTAATTGAGTCTAAATTCGTGCATATCTCTACTAACCGGACATACTTGCGCGTTCGCAGATATTCACTGCCCGCTGATGCTGCGTTAGGCTAAATTAAGCCATGGCTGTTTTTGGGGGGGAGCAGACTGGTTTCTGCCGTTTCTCGTGGGGGCTACCGGTGCCTCGTTGGTACCGTCCTGTTACAGCCAACCCATTCTTGTTCTCCAACCGACACGCACTCGGGAAGAACTATGATTCCAGCGTGAAAAACATTCACATTCCGATAAATCCTTGGCGAAATGAAATAAGGAAAGGACACTCAGCAAAGGCGAAACTTCCATTTGACTCTGTCTATTTAAGGTTTTTCCTCGAGGGGCCAGTGCAGCGTGGCTCTGGTAATTGCATGATGAGTAGAGTTATAATCAGATCCATCTCACTGACCCCATAAAGCCATTCTTTCCCGGCATACAGCTCAGACCTCCTGTTCTATAGGACATTCCAAGGACATGGCGAGGAACGTGGGGCGAGTTTGGAGGTCGGAGCTTTTTTGCCTCTTTTTCCCATGTCGCAAGCACGCATCTGGTTTTGATGTAGCTCTCTGTTGGGTTGAGATTGAGACACTTTGGGTTGGAAGAAGGAAGATCCGTCCTCTAGAAGGAATTTGAATCTGACTTCAAGGTTGATGGCATTGTTCTTTTATGAGAACAGAAAGAAAGCTTCAGGTAAAACCATTCCCCCCCGCCCCCCGAAATTTGATCTCTTGATGTTGATTGTATTGTGACGAGGAGTCATTCTTCAGGATCAAGAACCTTTCTTCTTTTTTGATTTTGTTCCGGTACTTTGAAATGAAAGATGCGAAGAGGCTTTGGTTTTTGTCATCTGGGTGGCTTTCTCTTTGTGGTCATTCTCATCCACGCTCGTGCAAGCTTCAGAGGCTATGGCCCTGAGCTCCTAGATGCAGTCATCCACGAATATGCCAACAAACGCTGCGCAACCGAGAACAGGGTTTGTTTACAAGATCTCCCTCCCTGCCAACTTCTCTGGGATTGAAGTCTCGATCGTCAGGCTCAGGAGCTCGAGCTTTTGGGTCAGAGGATCGAACCTGACGTCTTTCAACATCCCACCAATGATCATTCCCTTCCCTTATGCGAAGAGGCTTGCCATAGTGAGTGAGAACCTCCAGAATTGGTCTTCTAGTTACTAGAAGTCCCCGGGTATAGGCTGGCCAGTCCTGTTGTGGGGTTCATGATGTTGATGCTCCAATTCAAGTGGAGTTGGCAACAAGATGCTCAATTTAAGCATCAAAGGCGACCCCATTTTGGTGAGTCTCTCTCCAGCTGAGCCAGAGCTGCGCGACGTCAAATCAGTCCCTGCAATGCGTCGAGTTCAGGCCTAACGGGTCAGTCGGTTTTTAGCAACATGACTTCACCGAATGGATGCGTCGCACGACGTCAAGGTCATTTTGCCCTTGTAGTTCCAGCTTCAGCCCCGCAACAGAAGAAGAAAGAAGCAAGGTTTTGGGAAATGGTGGGTTGTAGGATTCGTAGGCGGGTTCCTCGTGTTGGTTTCTGCGAGTTGATTGTGTGGGGGACGTACAAGGTAGTGGTGAGGCAGAGGATCAAGGAAATGGAGGAAAGAGTCTGAGAAGGGCGTCTCTTTCGACACGGTCTGGATACGGACAAGTAAAATGCCTTCGGCGTCCATGCTCAGAACCCAGCCGATTCTGGAGGCTAATGAACATGTTCCATGACTCTGCAGATTGATTCTTCCATTGGATTGTTTCCATAATTAGTCCTTTCTCTGCTCTTCTCAAGATGTGCAAGGTAAAACAGGAAAAACAAAATAAAATAAAATGCCCCTCTACCGAACTTTCTCAATGTGAACAATATGATACCACAGGAAATTTCCTAGCAAGACTCTGGATGTTGCCATCAGGGGAAGAAAGGAAGGGAAATTGACATATCGGTTTTGCTTCTTTTAAAAAACGATTTGGTACGTGTTTACACCTCTAGGTTGGTGCATTCATTTGACCAGTGATTATTCCTTGTGAAGGAGAGAGATTGAAGGGATTAAAAATGTTTTGCATGCATGCTGTGACTTTGTGCTTGTTTCAGCTCCAGACACATGTGGTAGGAGAAACGTCTGACTCAAAGTTGGGTCTTGGAAGCCGGCAGATTTTTGGCACTTCTGCTGGTAAGTTTCCATGGCATGATCCTGTTTACAACTGAACCATAGGCGAGGCGAATATGGAGGGCCCGCCTGTAAACCCAGTAGGGTTTCGGGGGGACATATGCATTGTATCACCCTTTTTTTCCTGTTTATTATTCGAGCGTCTCCGCCTCACAAGTCACAATGATAACACTTTCAGGTTTCTGAAACTCCCTATGGCAGCTGTAATTGAAGAAGAAATTTGATCCTGCATTCGGTAATTGCTAGCGTGTCAGCAACCAGTCGGTTTGCTATGGATGTAGTGTTGGGCGTAGGGAGTAGATTTTTCTGCGTGGATATTGCATAATAACCCCACCACAAGTTCGTACTATCAATTCGTGTCTTCCTTGTGCATTTCTCTGAGTTCAAAGAGTCGGCCTACCCTGTTATTTGATGCTTCAAAGTACAGATGAAGTCTTATTACATTTAACGGGTCATCGCTGTAAGAGTAGCAGCATCCAAGGCTGTAGATTACTTACGATCAACCTATAGGTTGGAGATCGCAATGCTGGTGAGTGAAAACGGCGGATCGAAGTAAGATCCGTTTATGATGGCCCAGGTAATTAGCTTGTTAGCAGCTTCGGTGGCGTGTATTCCGTCCCAGCTTACAGATGTGAGGGGTCATTGCAAGCCGAAGCAGTTAGCAAGCTGCCATTTATCTCTTTGCTACTGCCACAGAAGACTCGAGGATCGAAGTTGTACTCGCCGCCTCCATATCCACAGCATGCCCTGGTACCATATTTGAGTCCTGAACGATCCAAACCATATCGAAATTTATTAACTCAATTTATCTAGAACCTGTAAATTTTAAGGGGAATGTATAGTGTTGAAGATATGGATTGTTATCTTGTTAGCACACTTGATGTCTGCAGCAGCCATGCACAGTCAAGTAAGAGGCCCCTTTCTCGTTTCTTTAATAGTTCATAATTCATGTCCTCAATTGACTAACTTAGCTCTAGCAATTTGAGGTTGCTTCTCTGGTGCTTTCTAGTAACAATTAGTTCAACTAGACGATGAAATTATGATATCATACTCAATTTTTTCACAAAATTGGAAGTTAACAAGAAGTGAAAGAAGCTACCATGATTCTCAGGATGCCGAAATAGCTCTAGCAAAACCGAGTGAGTATCGACGTAAATGAGGTTTGCATTATGAAGGGAAGCTCTGGTTTGAGCCAGTGTGTCATTCAACAATTTGTTGTACTCGACCACCGCGTTGTTGTAAGAAATCATGCATCCATAAGCGTCAAGATCGGAGCTGCTGTGAGGGAGCTCCACCAGAAAGGCTGGATAACAGCCGATTGGAGCGAGGTTTAGCACGAAAAATGTACGCCCTCCCAAGGAATATAGCTCCTTACAAACGCGAGAAATTTGCAAGAAAGTGATGTTTACACTATATTGAAAGCATTTACTAGGTAATTTGTTTTATAATTGACATGGAAGATCCAGATAATCATGTCTGCTTATTAAGCATGACGGTGTATTGTTCAAATCGATACACTTATAGGAGGTTGTGAAGTAAACTGAACACGTGTGATCGTTAAACTGTAATTGGTTGACTCTGCGACAGGTGGAAGTGAGTGAAATCTTACAACCTTGGATCTAGACAGGTAGATTGACAGAGGGTGTTCCACTTTGTGCATGGACCTAGACAAGGAAAAACTGAATAATCTGTCTGTTCAAATCGTGCAAGTAGGGGCCATCTAATTCATTAGACTTTGGATCCTAAGAGCTTATTTCAACAATCCAGATAAGGGTCCCTTTCTGGGCTTCATCTTGATCTAGACTCGCTTGCAGCTCATTTGCTTCAGGCTGCATCATATTGACATTAGTCAGTATCCCCCAGATAAATGATTTGATAGATTGAAACAGCTCGATCTTTCTGTAAGCTCCAGTCAGGTTTTTGTTTTTCGGTATATCGGTGTTTGTCGGTCTGTGGAGCTTACACGAGTTGATAATTATACATGTCGAAAGTGGGAAAAAAAGTTCTCAGGCCAAGCAGAGCACTCACCTTGATAGTTGCAGCAATCTGGGCCACAACTTGAGGAAGATACTGCTGCACTCCACCAATACCAGCAGATGCTAAATTGGATGTGAAGTCATTCTGACCGATGTAAAATGTGTAAATGGACTTCCCAAATATATCTGGTGAAGGTAGGTTTGTTCCTGAAAATCAATGTTACAGAAAACTAACACATCATGTCAAAAGATCTTTGATCGCTCACTTGTGGTTTCTGTTATCATCAGCAATTAGTTTTGCCAGTTTATGGTATACCCTTCTGGCCGGAGGGGTGAAATTCATCGACTCTGGCCTTGAATGCCTTCATTTGGTTGAGCTGAATGGGAAGAGCAAAAGGACTGAGCCCAGATACAAATAAGGACGTGTTTGGCAGGAGCACGGTTGATGCCAGCGTTGCGTAGTTGGCCCCATGTCTGTAGTCAGACCCGATTGATTGCAGATATGGACTCAGAAATGGCAGTCCTAGAGCCTGTGCTGGCACATCGAATGAAAGATTTTACCGCACTTTAATCCATGAATTTCATTTTCGGGTGATTTAACTGGCAAAAAAATATTCAAGAGATACGTTTCCCCATCAAGGTTGTAAGCAAAACATCGTAGTACCAGAAACACGCAGAGCTTATTGTTGATGGTGTCGATATGGATCCCATCTCACCATTCATGAACTGTGATTGATTCGACTTATTAAATGTGTCTACATTAGGAGAAATTTATCTATAGAGCTCTATTTCCAGGGACAATGCAGAGAATCCTTAACAGTCTCATGCAACCAAAAGACAAGGAATGAAGGAGGAGGAAATGAGGACACTTGGCCAAAACGAAATTTTATCTTCTGCAAAATCTGTCATCGATTATGACCTTAAGACACCCTACAATTGCTAGGTTGGTCATTTTCTCATTCTGGAAAGTAATTAACTCACTGTGAGAAGCTGCAGCAAGACTTGTTGACAGAGTCTGGACAACTGCTGGGTATTTACTGCTAAACAACTAACAATTTTCTGCTGTGCATCTTCTTCGATCCCTTTTAAAGCATAACCATGCAGTTACAAGAATTTTAAGTCAAAAACGTCTGACACCTACTAGAACATCTGAGTGAATCTCATCCAACATTACCCAAGAAATCAACGGTGAGCCTTCCGTCCGATGCCCGCCCCGTTGGCCGCTTAAAGTAGGTCATCCCAAAAGGCCCAGTTTGCGCTGGGAAAGCCGCGTTGAACCCACCTGTATCGGTGTTTGAGTCGCCAAAGTTGAATATCGCCCTGAACTCGCACTTGGAGTAGCATGAAAAGCTCAGCATTCCCCCCATCACCAAAACCACCACCAAGAAATGCCTGAGAATGGCCAATGCCTTGAAGATCGGCACACCCATTTCCCACTTTTGCTCCTACAAAAACAGTGCCTCAATAATTTATTGAATTCTCGGTTCCTCAAAATGGAAAAAAAGTGATTGCTTTTCAGATAGGCCTTATCTTGTAACGCATGATTAGTTGAGGCCATATACGTCCAGTGACAGAGAAGAGATATCATAATCTGTTAGAAGCAGTAAATACACAGATCTCTGTTCTTGCCAGGTAAAGTAACAGAAGCGGTAACTTCACCGATCATCGGCGGATATCTCCAAGCCGAATGTGGTAAGCAAAACAAACTTCCAACAGGGGAGACGGAAGCAAACGAAGTTCACTGTCCTGGTGTTGGTAAGGAAAGGTCCAAAATGATTGAGGGATGCGTTTCAAACTTTCAATCAGTGACTGGTCGGTCGTCCTATACAACAAGAAGATAATGGACATCCTGGCCCTGGCCCTGGCCCTTGGGTGTGTTCATACTACTTGACTGGTACTTCGACCAAAAAAAGAAAAAAATACTACTAGACTAGCACTCACTCTTTCACTCTTAAGGAAAAGAACGAGGTGGTTGATCCATCTGATTTAGTAAAGATGGTCTAAACTGTGTGGCCTTTATCTGGGGATCGCGCCGCCAACTAGAATGACGGAATCAAGCACTCATTTTGAGTTAGAAAGTTTGAAAGTCACTTATAAATTACTATATATTAATTGGAAGCTCGTGGCAAGGCATGGGAAAGAGGATCGATCTTTGAGATTGATTTCTGACTTGCTTCTACAGAACAAAGATTGAAAAAAAAAACAATCATTCACAATCATTGACGAAGGATTTCTCGAAAAGTTAAGAATTGATAATTCCTTTTAAAAATTGAATGAATTCGATCTTAGGCATATGCGAGGAAGGCAATCAAAACATGGGAAAGAGGACCGATTTTTAGATTGATTTCTAAAACATGGTTAACTTGTAAAACTATCAAACTGTTTTTGCCAAAGGTTCAACCTTTTGGACTAAATTGAAACTAGAGTTCTATGCAGTAGAGAGGAAAAGAACAAGAATGGCAACTGGGCCCCCAACGTACACCAACCGCGAATCCATTGGCCGAAGCTCCATAGCCGCCCATTCACATCTACAAAAAGCAAGCAAAAAGAGATTGGAAGTTGATCCGCAAAGGCCCTTCCTTTACCTTTACTGTCTGAAAGGAGATATAAAAAATTGATGATCATTACAAGAACCAAAACTCAAGCCACAGGGGTCCCAAATTCTTCTCCGTGTTGGAGAACCAGATTCTTTTTCCTTTTCATTTTTTGTTGGGTTTCGTTTTTTTAATCAAGTAAGACTCCGTGAGCTTGTCGTTATTGTTTTCTTCTTCTTTGTTGATTTCGTCGAGCTTCCTTCGTCTCTCTTCTGGATCGGAGCCGCGTCGATGGCTTCCAAGCGAATTCTGAAGGAGCTCAAAGATCTCCAGAAAGACCCTCCTACCTCCTGCAGTGCTGGTACCTCATTCTTCTTCTTCTTCTTGTTTTCTCACCATTTTTTTTGCTTTTTTTACAGTAATTTTTTGTGGGTATCCTTCTTTGGTTAGATCTTTTACTGCTTTAAGATTAATCGAGTCTCGAGCTTCAGTTCTGTAGTTTGTGTTGCAGAGTTTTCTTCTTGTGCTTGCTTCGTAGTTACTGTCGGCGCTTGAGTTTATAATACCCTTAGATAGGATGTATTGGCTTTGAAGTGCCTGCTAAAGACAATGGAACAGATTTTTTGGTTGTTATGGAGGCTGATTGCTAGGATCATACGCATGAATGGTGTTTGAAGAGTTGTTGCTAGGATCTTTCCATAGTCAATGGATTGGTTTCTGGGAAGAGCAAATAGAATACACTAGTGGGCAAGCATGCAAGTCTTGGTATGTCTTTGACAATATAGCTGAAGATTACCACTAACTTGCTTGGTCTGGTGCTTTGTGCAACTCCATCTACATGGATGATGGGTGGGATATCTAACATTGGGAAAGAAGACCATTGAAGTATCTCTTCAAGATGGTCCTGGATTAGGAGAAGAAACTTCATCATAAGCTTTTCAGGTTTTTTTTATCTGGGGGAGGTTGAAGGTCAAAACATTCCCCGCTTATTTTCTTCATCACTCCATATTGAAGGTCGATGTAATGGATGAGGTGGCATACTGAGATTTGGACAGTGAAGATTCAGTTTCTAATGGGTTTGATCTGGTTTTGGGGCTTCACAATTCATTTTGACCTCTACTTTTGTATCTTAAAGCAGTTTTTTTTCTTGCCCATATGCCTTAGAGCATATTGGATTGGCCCGTCTGGGAATGATAGTTGCTTGGTGACAAGTGAAACTGAAGACAGTATGGAGCATAATTTTGTTCTTTCCATTGTGTACAAGTCTTGGACGAAACATGTAGATGGGGGTATTCTGATTCTTTTTTATTCTCTGTGCCTTGATCATCTATTTGCTTTTATTGCCAAGAGACTGGGCCAGTCCATGTTATTAGTAGAGGATGTCCTGAATATAAAAGATCTCGCTAACCTAACCTAGATTGTGGATACCTGACAACGCATCAGGTGGGAAAATCAGAAGCAAATTATGCTCAGTTGAGTGTTGCATCATTCTGATGACATTTTGGGTTCCGTCAATTGTCTATTGGTGACTCGACGAATGTCATGTGCTGAAAAGTTTGTTTTGTATTTTTTGCTCCTCATGTGAGACATAGTAGTTATGATGCTGAAATGTGAATTATGTGTCCTGTTGCTTTAAAATTATTGGCAGGCCCTGTAGGAGAGGACATGTTCCACTGGCAAGCAACAATAATGGGTCCCTCAGATAGTCCTTATGCAGGTGGAGTGTTTCTAGTAACTATCCATTTCCCTCCAGATTACCCATTTAAACCCCCTAAGGTATGAGATCTATACTTCTCGTCATCCTCTCAAGAGATGAACGGCATCAAGAACTTTTTTTCTTTATCTTTTTTTTTTTTCGGCCATACGATAAATGAAGGATTGAAACGCCCTCGGGTGTATTCTTCTTCTTCTTCTTCTTCTTTTGATTTTCAAAGTGAGGTTGTGGTTAAAGATGTTTCAACTTAGGTTGTGGATTGGTTTCAGCTTTTGCCTTTCCAATCACATTTGCTAACCTTTCTTGAGGGTTCGTGCAAAGAAAAATTCTCATTTTGGAATAACCAATAATTGACAGGTAGGCCAACTGAGTAATGGGATATTGATATATATCCATTGGCATTAGATTTCTAAGTTACGATCACTGTCATAGTCCACAAGCTATTCATACATGATTTCCCGTCCATTACTGGTTGGATCAGATAGAATGTCTTTATCATTGGCTTACTTCATATGCACAGACTGAGCTTCAGTAATGATTCAGCAAGAAAGTTAATGTTAGGACAGCCAGAAAGTTAAACCTCAGGGTTATAGATTTTGGTTACTGAGAAATGGATGCTATTGATAATGTGGGCACCCCTGTTTTGCAGCTAGCCTTTAGGACAAAAGTCTTCCACCCAAATATCAACAGCAATGGCAGCATTTGTCTTGACATTCTAAAGGAGCAATGGAGTCCAGCCTTAACCATTTCCAAGGTCCTACTCTCTTGATTGTGCATATGCTACTGAAAAGCTAATTACTTTCAAACCCACTTTATTTGTGCTTTTATTGCTTTTTGATGTGTAAAATACTGTTGAAGAGTTATGGTTGAGGCAAGGTTATGCTTAGGCAAAGCACTTCTGAAAACAGATGTTTTGGCTTTTTCCACACATTAGTCTTCTCATGGTTTTCAGAAAATGAATGTTAGAAAACAACTGAGTGCCATACCGTATGCTTATAGCTAATGTCACCGATCATTGCAGACCCACTATGCATTATGTGCTATTGTTAATGCATTGTTTAGTCTTAGTATTCTTGCAAACATGCCATAGAGCTCTGCTGTTGAGTTTCGAGCGTTTCCGTTTGACTCCTGACAGGGTAACTATCACCTGACCCTCAGGGCAGTAAATTTTGCGAACCTTTATTTCGAACTTTTCGCGGTTTTACTCCAAAGAACAATTTTCTTTTGAAATGAATTTGTATGGGATACACAGTTTTTGGTGTAGTTAACTATGCTGACAGTCTCTATAGGGAATTTGTGTTAGTTGAATTATAATGTTGTGCTATGGTGGTTCAATTTTGGATGATGCATTTCATCTGTAGTCTCTGGATTGAATATTTTAGCAGTTGACATCTTAAAGGTGAAATAAGATTATGAGTTTTGGCTGAGGATCCCCGAAATAGCTTTGGGTTGTCGGTTTGATGTCATTAACGCATTGCATGGTCGCAGAGTTCATAGAAGGGCCTGTCTCTTAAGTTGGTGGGAAAGGTTCTTGTCTTATCTTTCAGGTTTTGCTTTCAATCTGTTCGCTCTTGACGGACCCGAACCCAGACGATCCCCTGGTGCCAGAGATCGCTCATATGTACAAGGCTGACCGGGCCAAGTACGAGGCGACCGCGAGGAGCTGGACCCAGAAGTACGCCATGGGCTAGCAGGGGTACTTGCTGCAACCTCTTACCGAGATATTGTCCGCCGTTATCCTTTGCTGTAATTTATCTTGACTGGCGAGCGATAAAATACGCTGTCTAGTTTGGTCCGTCGTGCCAACGAGGGACACTGGATATTTCCCGGCCTATCTGAACTAGCAAAGACTGCAGTTGAATGTTGTAAAGTTGTTGCTGTTTCCTTCGGTTGTTTGGCTTGTCCTGTACATCTATTTGCTCCGCATGAACCCGATAACTTGCTATGAATTTCGAGGGCCCTCGAATTCGACTGAACTGTTGATGCAGGTTCTGGAAAAAAAAAAATTGTAATATCTGTGTGCTGTACATCTTTACTAAGGCCGGGATGAATATTTTCTTGTCGGAAACGTTATTGAGCTGTCGGACATCCGAAGTCTTAAAACTTGTCTTGATAATTCGCTATATTTTAATAAACATATTTGAAAAATGAAAATGAAAATAAAAATAAAAAATATGGATCCTTGGTTTTGGTTTTCAACGTTTACCTCACGTGGGAAGGGAGCTTTCGCTCCTCCATAGCCTATTCGACAACCCGGTAAGCGTCCTTGATACGTCCTTTATTTTAACATGCCGTTGCTCACATATCTTGCATTGCTAATTGCTTGTCTCATGTATATATATATATATATATATATAATGCCCTTTTATGGGTGTTTATGTCGAAGGGATCTCAAGGTCCGGACGACTTCCCCCTCTATTTTTACGCGGATCGAGGTTCTATTTCTTGGCGAAAGCATCATCTGCCATTCCCTTATAAGGGCAGGTCCTGCCCTTTGAATCCAGACCATCCGTGTTATGAATGAATAATCCAGATTATTACTAAAAAAATAAAAAAATAAAAAATTCAAAAAGTTATCCCTTAAAAATAGGATATCTAGGCCATCCGTTTAAAAAAGGATGGCCCGGATCCTAAGGGCGGGTGCCTGCCCTTCTAAGGGAAAGGTAGACGATCCGGATCCCTATTCTTGTGGTAACTCACTCCCTTTTGGAGACTTTCTTGCTTGTTGTCGGCTCAAGTTGCAGTCTATCTCGAGCTTGAATAATCGCTTTGGATGATGTTGATGCAAATCGTGGAGGGGATACTTGAGCCGATGCTTTAAGATGTTCGTTCCAACTTCCACCCCCCCATTCGCTTAGACGACGAAGCGGTTTAAGCAACTTTCCTTTCACAATTATTTCCCCCCAATAAACGCTCGATAATAGTAGGGCGCTGACACGTCATGACGCTAATGAGTTGACAAGTCGAGAGTTTTTCTAATATTCGGCAAAAGACGCCGGTCATTTGGAAAGTGCCGGGGGCCAAAAAAAAAAAAATGAGAGGAGGGAGAGATGGCAAAATTAGGTAAATTTCCGACGAGACTTTCCGCGGCGAAAGGCGAAAATGCGCGATCTCAAGTTTCCCAGAACTACGAAAAAGTCAAAGCACGTGAGGAAACCCAACACGTGCACGTGCGGGGAGGAGGGGACAAAATTAAATGAGTGGGGGGGTAGCTCTAGGTCCTTCGCCTTATGTTGTCTCTTTTTTCACCCCACGGTCTGCTGTTCTCGACCAAGAGGCCAACCGCCAACGTATTGCCAATTGCTTGGTCCCCAAGCTCAATCTTTCTCCGAGGTTTTATTTTTTTTTTCCCCATTTTCCCAAGACAATGTTCGGGGCCCACATCTGCAAACCTTGACGTTTTCGCTGGGGTCCTTTTTGCCTTCATCTTAATTATTTTCTTAATCCAGGTTAGTAGGATCCATTTGGTCTAAGTCAACCCACATCCCTCCTTGTTATCATTATTTTTATTACTTTGCCATGAACACGACAACATACGACGGTAATACACCCCCCCGCACGGAACGTTCTCTAGACTCTGCCCTCGCGATTTTTTTTTTTTGTGGGTAAAGTAAAGGAAGGTCACGAATTATTTAATACTTCCAAGTTTTAAAAGAACAACTAAGCGCGAAATAATAATGCAATAATAATTTAAATACATAATTATACGTCGAACCAATGTCCCGGACCTCCAAACGACCACGCATCGCGAAAACGGCACTGCAGACAGAGGAAACATGAGCGTGTCTTTTCATCCTCGGAGCCAATATCATTCCTCAAGTGTGGTCATCATCAGAATCATTACGATGAATTACTTAAAAATAAATGTTTTTTCTTCACTATATGACGCCAAGAAGAAGAACTCTTTTTTATTAATATTACGAAAAAAAAATCCTAAATTATGCTCATTGTAACCTTGAATTGTTTTTTTTTAATGTGTTAACAAAACCATCAAATTCGTACCAGCACGACAAAGGTACAATCTTTCTACTGCCGAAAATCCCTTAACTTAATCCATCGCGACAACAATGCTCAAATTTCTTTTTACAATGGCACAAGTTGGAGGTATTGATATTGCAATGGGTAAATTTTATCTTGGTGGTAGACGGATGGTATTTTTGCCCCGACGTGTACGGTTTTAATAAAAAACACAGAAATACAAGTTTAGGGTATTGGAGTCACCGGACGTAGTTTATATATTTCGTCGGTATTTTCTCCTTAATTAACAGTGAATTAAATGATAAGTGGAGGGCATTTGATTTTTTTTTTCTATTTTTGGCTCAAACGACATGCTTCACGAACCAGCAAGCAAATAAATCGACCATTAACAAATAATATCAGGGAATTTTTGTAATTTTCCTCTAAAATCAGATAAGAAAGGCCCACTGATCTTCTCCAAAGTCGGAGGAGGGATAGGCTCACCTGACGGTGACGAAACGATGGCCAAAGCGGAGAGAGAGAGAGAGAGGGGCGTTGGGAAGACCGAAGGACCTCCTCGCCGGGGTTGACCGTACAGTTCCCTCGAGGAGCGCGTGCGACTTGGTATACGAGGTTCTGTTACTTGAAGGCCAAGTTCAATCGGAGGGACCAGACCGTATTACCGGGCCACGGAGGTACACGTGTCGTCCATCGGGAGCCGTATCAGGTGATGCGGCGAGTCGTCTGGGATCCCCGTCGCGACCGGAATCTTCTTCCCCCTCTTCCTCCCCCCTCTCTCTCTCCCTGTATAACAGAACACCGTTCGCGCTTCAAATGGGGAAAATCCCCCAAATTCATTCCGTAAATTCGATTTTTAATTATTATCAAACCACCCCCGAGATTTAAGATTTTCCAATATCAGACCCCAAAAGCAAAAATGGAAAATTAAGGAAATAATTTCGTTTTGGGTGGTTTTCGGATCCTCCTATAAAAGAGGGATCTCCGCGCTTTGACTCTTCTCACTCTTTTCTTAATTCTCTCTCTCTCTCTCGCTCTGCAAAAATCTCACCCTCCTCCTCCTCCTCCTCTCTGTACTGTTGCATTCTCCGTTCAAAAGGCTCTTCCTTTTCTTCTCTCGATCCTGCCCTGCCGGTGATGTTGAGGATCCCTCTCTCTGTTTCGCCACAGCGGCAGCATCGTTTTGTTCACAGAGAGTGTTCTTTGTTCTTGGGGGTCTCCTCCTTAATTCATTCTCTTTCTTCGGTTACCATCTCATTAAAGACCGTCTCCGTTAAAAGAAGAAAGGCGTAAAGAGTCGTCGTGTTCTCTAACTTTAACGCTTCTCACTCTCGACTGTTGTTGAATCCGAACCCCACACCCTGTTTTCATCCTTCCACTCTCTCTTTCCCTCCCTCTGGAGACATCTCACTGCCTCTCTCCCCCTCTCACTCATGGACCGACCATTTCTGTGTCCGTGTCCGTGCCCGCCATCTTCCTCTTCTTGTTCTTGTTCTGCTTCGATCAAGTACTCCGAGCACCGCACCGTCAGCAACAAGGCCGCCGGAGAGTCGGCGTCGCCGTCGTCCATGTCTAGGATCGTGAGGATCTCGTTCACCGACGAGGACGCGACCGACTCGTCGAGCGACGAGGAAGGAGGAGGGCCGGCCTCCCGCTGCCGGGTCAAGAAGTACGTGAGCGAGATCCGTATCGAGGACGACTCTGTTTCGCGGCCCGGAAACAGAGCAGCCAACGGCGAGAGGGGAGCCAACAGCGGCAAGGCGAGGACTAAAGCGAAGCAACAGCAGCAGCAGCAGCAGCAGGAGGCGGCGCCGGAGGGCGGGAGGAGGTACAGAGGGGTGAGGCGGAGGCGGTGGGGGAGGTGGGCGGCGGAGATTAGAGACCCCGTGAAGCGGGGGAGGATCTGGCTCGGCACGTACGACACAGCGGAGGAAGCCGCCCTCGTCTACGATCGAGCCGCGATACGGATCAAGGGGCCAGATGCTCAAACCAACTTCACGAGGCCAACAATCGAGGTGCCCACAGCGGCGCCTAGCTCGGCGAAAGGCGGTGGTAAAGTGGGTCGGAATCAGAGCCTTTCCTCTCCGACGTCGGTGCTGAGGTTTCAGACGAGCGAGGAAGCGGAGCCCGAGTCCAAGGTGGGCGACTGGCCGCCGGCTCAGCAGGTTCCCGAGGACGAGATGTGTTTGCTGGATCCGGTTTTCCTGAGGGGCTTCTTCGACCCGGAAAGCCCCGGCCCGGTTTTCCTGGAAGAGATGGCCAGGGCGGACGCGATGTCCAAGGACGAAGCCGATCAAGCGTGCTTCGAGTTCTCGGAAGACGATCTCGGGTCCTGGAAATGGGACGTGGACAATTACTTTCAAGACCCTCTGGTGCTTCACTGATGACCCTTAAATGGCCAGTTCCAAAGTCGGGGATCTCATTGATTCGTTCCGTGAAGAAAACTGAAATCGTGTTCAGGTCCAACGTGAACGTCGTCCTGTTAATTATGACTGTCAAGATCCTTCCTTTTGTACAAAAGAACTAAAATCCCAACAGGCACCGTTCATGGATGTTTGCAAATGTCGTTCTCCCATGTGTCTCTTGGTTCCTGCCGTGGTGCAGGATATGTATGATGGTGTTTTTTTTTTTTTCTCATCCTATGCAAAGAGTGTAAATGTGCATGAATTCTCTAATTCCCAAGAATGCGAAATGTGTGCAAGTTTCATTTCTTAGGCCTCTCTTTTTCTTTTTCTTTTTTTCTCTCTCTCGCCCTTTTGAAAAGAAAAAAAAATTCAGTTTCATTTCTTTAGTGGCCCTATTAAAAAAAAATTATCCAAGTGCCAACTAAGCTTATAAAAAAGTTGAAGCCCATGTTCAACGGTTGGCCACAACTGAACACTTGCCAGCCATAAGCTTTTTTTTTTTTTTCTTTCCATTCCTATTTTGGGGTGTGACCAATTCAATTCCATCGTTGTCTACTCTGCTCTTTCTTTCTTTGCCCTAGTTGTACTGTTCCTACTTTTCGCCAAAAGGGAGATAAGGGGGGCGACTTCTGTGGAGTATCCTTGGGGTTTACCGGGTAAGAAGGTTCAAACTGAACCCCCCAAAAAAACACGGGACACATTCAAATTCACGTATCATATGGGTTTATACCGGTTTATGTTCTTAAAACAGGAAAAAAAAAGAGTGCATGCAAGTAATGAAAATCAATTAATTAGCTGCCGATGCGAAGATGAAAAAAACTTCCTAGGAACTTGTTAAGGAATTTCCTAATCCCACCTTAAGAATTGTCCGGTTCTTAGTTCACTTTGCTCGCTGCGTTCGTCAATGTTTTTTTCCTAGTTCTTTCAGTCTAGGACGATGCATTCAGCAGCGGAAAATGGATTACAGAGAAAAAGTACCAAAAAGCTCTAAACTTATTGCATCAGTACTAATTTAATCTTAAGTTTTGTTTTTTTTTTTGGGGGGT
This sequence comes from Rhodomyrtus psidioides, assembly GCA_021437785.1. NCBI lineage: Eukaryota > Viridiplantae > Streptophyta > Magnoliopsida > Myrtales > Myrtaceae > Rhodomyrtus > Rhodomyrtus psidioides. The sequence continues at coordinate 1,919,129 of JAILYB010000112.1, forward strand.
CAAAAGTCCAAACCTTTTGATTGGACCAATTTAATCCTAAGCTTTTTTGCATTGGTATTCATTTAGCTCATTTAGCTAATTTTAGTTTTGAAATTGTTGATGTGGACACCCACCGTCTTATGTGGCATAGCCAGTGTTGACGTAGACATTTTTCTAATAATATTTTTTTGTTCTTTTGTTCTTTCACTTTAGTCTGTGAGGACTTGGTGGCCCTCGACAGTCGCTGGCGAGGGTTGTTGCCCTTGATAGATATGAGCAAGGACTGCCTCACCTATGGCCGTGTGCAAGGCTGCGAATGCCCCTTGCCCTAGGCCCTTGTGGCATCCACTAGCTGTGGGCAAGGGCCATCAAGCCCACGCTTAGTAGCCGGCGATGGTTGCTGCCGACCATCGCTAGCCAAAGTGAAAGAAAAAAAAAAGAACTTTCAAAAGGAATTATTAAAAAAAATGTTCACGTCGGCGCCAGCTACTCCACGTAAGATGACCGGCTTTTACGTTAGCGATTTCTGACTAAAATTAGTCAAATAGATTAAATTGATACTAATGCAATAGATTTGAGATTTTTTTTTTATATACTTTTTCCTATGGAGACCTGTCCACAATCATAATGCACTTCCAGAGGTTGGCGGAAAGGGCAGGGAGGCACATTTATGTCGGAGTCGTACTTTGCTCAATCTCACTAGGGTATGGAAGTGGATATTAATTGCCATCGATGTGGCCAGATGGATCAATCTGGACATAAAAGGAAATGAACGAACGAGCGGGAGTTCGTGTGTCTTGAGGACATCTTGAATCTTCATAATTCACCTCATTGGAAACATGGAAGAAGGATAGGTCTGGTGTATCACCATTAAAATCTCCACGAGGGCAAAAAATTATTGAAAACTAACTATGTCAACGTGCATATAATGTATCATTAAATGTATTCAAGGAGTTGGTCATGTTGACATGGCACTCGATAGTTCATGCTTCGAAAAAGATATTGAAAATGGTGAATAAATTATATGATGGTTTATTGCCACTTTGGGGACATTGTCCAATTGGAGAGTTACGTTTGTTAAAATGCACGTGTGAGTTATGTTAGAAAAGTCTCACATCGAATAAGTGGTGCGGTGTGGGTCCAATAAGATATATTGACGGATCTGATTTAATACCGTTTTTATGTTTTCAATTTTGATTTGATGTGTATGTTAGCTTGAGATGCTATGTAGTCAAGAAATTGGCCATTTTAAGACCACCGAAATAAAGATTATGACGACGAGATAAAATTTCCATATAACGATGGTTTTCCAAGGCAGACATCGTGTGAAGTTGATTTCCCTCGACAAGCACAAACAAGAGGCGTGGAAAATTGGCGGTTCCGAGGGACATTGACTAGAGAGTGGAAGACCTTTGACTAAGACCCCTGTAACGTGTTAATCAAGGGGAGAGTCCGTCAATTTCTCAGTCCAAGTCAAAGGAAAGCACCAGGAAAGAGAGAGAGTAGAGAGGTCAGGCAAGGCAGGGAGGGAGGCATTTCTAGGAAAGGAAGGACCGTGCCAAGGGCTCATCCCTAGGAGCCCCTGTCCTAGGCTTCCTTTGCTCAGGCCGTCCGTCCGAGGAACACACCAAGTATGTCGTGCGGTCGCTTTCCAGGCATTATTTCGAGACTCGGACTGGTGTCCTGTGCGCTTGTATCCTGTCCTGGTGTGGATTGGGTGGATCGTGATTGAGCGTAACTTGGGCTTGGAAAATGGGGTGGATTGACCGGGTTGTTGAAGCCTAGCGGGTGGATCCGTTAGGGGAAAATCTACCGAGTCTTTGACACGATTCAATGCTTCTCTGTTAGGAGACCCGAGGTCCTCAAAAGTCGGGCCACATGGCAAATGCATACAGAGAACCATTTTTTTCTTTTTTGGTAAGTACAGAGAACCATTTATTGAGTGACGCCTACATTGATCAATACGAAAACATTGCTTTTGCTGCCAAAGACATGCAAATTGCAAAGGCCTTCCTTTACATGTTGAAATCGATGAAATCGATTATGAAAGAGATTGATGGTCGATTCATAAGTGTAAGAAAAAATCTCGTCCTGTGAGTTAACTTTTGAGACGAGAGAGGCTCAAGACCATCCAATATTGGTATCAGAGTTCAGGTTACTAATCTAAACCTAGCAGTTACATGTGAACCTAACAATCACATGTGAGAGAGACGGGTTGGGATAGTGGTTAGCGCTCGATTTCTTAGTGGGAGGGAAAGCCTCCTAAAGTCATTGCACTTGCTTTCGAATTCGATATTTCTTAAACCAAGATGTTGGATGGGTGGTAAACGACCAGACTCTCGAGTTCAATTCCTACTCGGCACCGCCATTTTGGGTCAAACTAAAAGAAAGTAATGTTAGATGTATTGTATAAATTAGGACATGGGTTTTCCTTTAGTGTATATATTTACGTTTATACTCTTCTTTGTATGTATACTTATATCGGTCGTATGCCTAATGGTAAATCAAGCATTCAATTATCCACTTCTCTAAATCTATCATGGTATCAGATCAGAGTCATCTCTAGTAATAATCATATAATCAACATAGAGTAGTAGAATAGTACAACAAGCAGGAGAAGAGTGAGTGAACATAGCATGATCATTCTCATTCTGAACAAAACTAGTTGATCGAACTACATCTGTAAAACGTACTCTGATGAGTTTGGTTCCTTTATGGCTACTGTCCACACTTTGTAGGAACATCACAATATCGTATAGCCGTACAACATGCCGAATGGCGTGATGCTATGTCTGAGGAATTATCTGCTCTTGAGTACACTGGTACATGGGATTTTGTCCCTCTTCCACCAAGGAAGTTCTTGATATCTTGTCGTTGGATCTATAAAATCAAGACTCACTCTAATGTTAATATTGAGTGCAATAAAGCGTGTTTTATTGCACGTGTTTTTGATCAGGAGTATGAGATTGATTATGAGGAGACTTTTGCTCATGTTGCCAAAATGGCTTCTATTTGAACTTTTCTTTTAGTAGCCTCTATTCGTAATTGGCCCGTTTTCAACTTGATGTGAAGAATGTTTTTCTTCATGGGGTACTTCAGGAGGAACTCCATATGCAACCACCTCCTGGTTTGGCTCATTCTCCTGGTCGGGTTTGTCGTCTTCGTTGGACCTTTTATGGTCTTAGACAGGCTCCTCGAGCTTGGTTTGAACGTTTTGTAGATGTAGTTCGATCAACTGGTTTTGTTCAGAGTGAGAATGATCATGTTATGTTCACTCGCACTTCTCCTACTGATTGTGCTATTCTGCTACTCTATGTTAATGATATGATTATTACTGAAGATGACTCTGCTTTGATACCATGATAGATTTAGAGAAGTGAATAATTGAATGCTTGATTTACCATTAGACACATTGTTGACATACGTATACATATAAAGAAGGGTATAAACGTAAATATATACACTAAAGGAAAAACCATAGCCCTAATTTATACAATACATCTAACAAGTAATATCTTAAACCCTATCCGGGCGGAAACCAAAAGGACCCATGGTCTTGAATCCTACGTATGAGGAAGAAGAACGCTTTAGCAGCTTTAGAACCTTGTAGGGGTGAGTAGGGGAATTACCCGTTCCGTTCGTGGATGATGATTAAGGGGGGGCAAGGACAATAATTTAGCAGCCTAAATTTGTCTCGACTTGTGTCGGCTGCTACTGCTCATGCCCCCACTCCAAAATTCTCCTTGTCCACTCAAAGCGGTCCTAAAGCAGAGCAGGAGTCACTGCTGGCTCACCAGAAAATGTGCTAAACCAAGCCAAAAAGCCAAAAGAGAGAAATCTCCACGAATTAGATGAGGATAAAGGCAAGGACACAGATCCCATTCTCTGATCATCTGGTGGGCAAAGTAAGTGGGATCCTCAGCTTCAATCAGGCTCGTTACACCCAATACGGACCCATAAGATTTCACCCCAGAATATCGCAGGGCAAGAAAAAGATGAGAAAAGAGAAGGGTAAAGGAAGAAAAGAAGCACCTGACATAGATTTCGTTCCGATTCTCTCCATTCGCCGCGTCTCGGGACCGTTAAGGTGTTGGTCCTCCATGTCTCTTTGGCTTGTTCATGAAACGAAGAGCCAAATCTTCTTGCTTTCCCTTCCACTTTCTTTAACTTTCTCCGTGCCCATTTCATGCTCAGAAAGAAAGGAAAAAAAAAAAATACACACAAAACCTCAAAACAAAAGGAAGAACCAAAGGATTGTTGTTGATTGGTGGGCTGGCTTGGCTGGTGAGAATCGAGGAGCAAATATTGCAGAGAAGTTCTGCATGTCTTCCACAGGACTGGGGTTTGCCTTCTTCATGCACCGGTTTGTGAGCACTGAGCACTACAACCATCGTGAAGGAGAAGAAGTTAAGAGACTTTATGGAGCTCTTCACTGTACTTTGTGAGTCATGTTATTAGGGTTGTTGATGTTTTGAAAGAGTTTAAAGCCACTGAAGATCAAACTATCATGCAAAAGATTTGCAGAAATTACCGTTTACATCTCTCTAAGCAAGACAATTCTGTAAGATCCGACCACCTTAGAGTGCGTCCGTTGATTTGCCAAGGTACAAGCTCAAGCTCAGCTGCTCATCTTCTCGGGAACTTACAATCAAGCCCCGTTATTGCGTTAGGGTTACAAGTGCAGCTCCAATTATTGGGGCCCATTATTTAGGCCTTCTTCATAATTACACAGCTTATATGGTGCATGAACGAATTGCATTTAGTCACAAATTCTAAAAAAAGTGGATCTCATAATAATTTTTAATTAATTAATATTATTTTTTTAGCAGAAAAAAAAGGACTGTTAACATAACCGTCACCCAAAGACCGTTAGATAATCAATTCTCTTTAACAGGTATGTTCCAAGTTTTAGATGAGGAAATAAACAACCTAGAAAATCGATAAAATTGCCAAAATAATCATAAGCCTATTGCAATTGTCCTAATTTAATTCTAAATTTATTGTATTTGTGTCACTTCAATCCTTCCTACTAATCATGGTTGGCCAATGCTGACGTGGATGCCGGCGTTGAAATGGATAATTTTTAAATTTTTGAATTTGCCTTCTCCACCTTCCTCCGGCAATCGGCCAGAGGCCATAGCCGGCGAGGGTGAGGTTGGCCTCGACTAGGCTGAGCCTTGCCATCGGCGCTAGGCAAGCTCGTTGGTGGTAATGGCAAGGCTCGGCCTCCCCAGATTTGGGCAAGGCCAACCTCGCCATGGTTGCCCGATCTGGCCGAGGAAGAGAGCCCATGGGAAGAGGGGAGGGTGCCGATGGAGGTGAAGCAATGGTGGAGCTGGCAGTTCACGGCGTGCCTACAGTGGTGGATCTTGAACTTCCCCGACGTCGATGACAACAACTCCTGCAACGCCAACATTTCTTTGCTGCTCAATCTTAATCCGGATTGCTTTCTCGTAATATCAAGATTCGATCTTTCGTTCCTACGATGCATTGGCGAACGATCAAAGGGAGGTGGAGAAGTAAAAAAAAAAAAACAATTCAGCGTCATGCCGGTCTGCGTTCCCGTCAGTGCCAGCTAGTTAGGTTGGCCGGAAACACTAAATTGACACAAACACAAAAAGGTTCAAGACTGATTGGCATAATTGCAATAGATATATGACTTTTTTGGTAATTTTCACATCATAACAACAGTAGAAAAGGCGTGAAGCACGCTTTAAAAAAAAAAAAAGAGAGTCAAATTGCATCTTCTCAAATGGAGGCAATCTCATTTCCTCAGCCTCTTTAGTTTGTTCAACGAAAATTTCAATAATCAACTGAAGTCTGTTAACCGTGTGCGGTCAAGATGTGATACTCTGAAATTTCATAATGGGGCTCGAGCGCATCAAATCTACGGACGAGTGTCATGACCACGACCCTCCGCGCGCTCGAGAGCACCGAGCCTGTCAATGGAGGTGAGTTTTAGGCTTTCCGCGCATCAAGTGTTTGTTCATACCACCAGCCTCCATCCGAGCAGCAACGTCGAGATCCAGAACGCATTCAGCAGAATCTTCTGTCTTTAAAGCTTGACAATTCATGTAAATGCTCAGGTCTATCGCTCATCCTCCTTTTTCATTTCCCATGAAAGGTCACGACCATGTCAGTATTCAGTACCTGACGAAGTAGATGGCACGTTTGTGGCCCTGACGCTCGAAAGCACAGTGGTCACTGTTCTGTATTAACAAGTCATTCTCTGTTCCGAGTCACTGAGTTACCGGATTCGTCGCGCGGCCACCAAATGCTGCTCGCGTTTAAAAATCTCACGCGACGGTCCTCGAACAAGCCACGTCCTTTTCAGGTAAGCGGGTCACGAAGGGCCAATGCACCGGGCGGTCGCGATCCCGTGCGAAAGCGAGGGATTGGGTGAGGGCATGAAACAGCTAAGCCAATGAGTTGGGGAGCAGAAACTTCCCTTCAAAGCAAACCCCACATAGTGCAGCACATAAAGAAATAAAAAGGTGGTAACAAGTTGGACCCAGAATGATTTGGTAGAACATAGCGACAATGAATGAATCCCTCCAAAAAGCGGAATATGTCTACCTTACATTCCAAAGTGTCTCGCGCTTCCAGCAGCAAATGAAGAGAGAAAGGAAAAAGGGGTGAAAGGAAAAACAAAGGCCTGACAAAATCTGGAAAAAGAGGATTCCTTCGTTCTGGAATATTGTGGAAGAAGTCATTTGCGACAGAGAACGAAAGGGAAATAAAGCTGGTCTGGTTACGTTGAGTTGGGCATTGAGTGCTTTTGGATTTTGATGGAGTTGAATGGAGATCTGCAGGGTCTCATTGAGAGAGCTTGGGCACTGAAAGACACCATTGATGGCGAAATCAACAGCAGTTTCAGGTATTGCAACTTCTGCTCGCGACATGGTCATAACTGCGACATCGCGGGGACAGCATGTAAGGAGACAGAGAGACTCACTGCCATAAGAGATTCACTGAATGATGTGGAGTCCATGCTCATATTCTTACAGGTGTGGTTCTGTTTGGTTCTGCTCTTTTTCTTCCAGCTTTAATCCAATTGAAAGAACTATGGCACTCTTCGTTCAAGCAAATTAGTCTTTCTTGAGTTCATGTTCATGTAGCCGGGGTAACTTACCATGCAATCATGTTGAAGATCTGTGTAAACTGGCTATTGGTGTGGCATGATTAAGCTGCGTATGTTCGTCCTTCTTCAATTTGCCTGTGATCATACGACAGCGTGAGAGTTTTTTCATAGGCGATTAAAGATTTGTTATCGTTGGCGAGAGGCAATTACTGTTGGAATAGAACGGGGAACTGAAGCTGGAATCACAGTCCCCAAAATTTATTCCAAGGAAGAGTTTCACTTTCTGATTAATCAATCTAATCCTTCTCCTCTTAGAATTTCTGTGTTACCTACACAACCAAGTATAGCTTCAGAAAGTTCACAACAGAGAGCAATTTCATTGCAGAGGCTCCGGAGCTGGCAGCACTTGGACAGACACGCTGCGCTTGCTCGGTTGGAAGATAGCAGATCCGTCCTCATTGCAAATGTGAGCCAATATCAAGGAAGGCCTCTCGACGTGGTGCGAGAATTAAATGCATGTTTCGGCGATGGGAAAGTGGTGTCCCACAAGATAAAATCAATAGATCAAATGGCGAAGAGAAACAACGATCCAGCTGATATTAAGCATCGGAAAAGGCCGGGACTAGGCTTCCTGGTCTGTTGCTGTAAGGTACTGCTGAGTCCATGGAAGTGGCACAAGGCCGTCGGGATTACCGTGAAACTAGTTGTCGTCTCCGCTGGCATTTCGTTGATGATGTCTTTGATAAGTTGCAAGCAGCAGAAATGGAGTTGCAGGAAGGGAATTTTGTCACTGATGGACCCAACAGAAGTGGGGGATAATGGCAGTTTGGTAGGCATTTCAAAGAGGCCTCTACATGTTTTAAGTGGCAGGGGATAACTGCATGGCTACTAATTCATCAATTCATTGAATTGCATCAAGGTTATAGTTTTTATTTTTGTCCTTGCAAAAATCTTTTCTGCAGTTTTCAAGGGTGCATGGTGTGATCCGATAATGATACTCTCTTACATGACATACTCGAAGAAAAGATTGACATATTCTGAGACCCTTTCAAATGGGTCGAGCGTGCTTTTTCCACTCCTAATTTGGCTCAAACATGTTCCGAAAAATGTTATGACCTTTTTGCCAATTGCGGATCCCATCTTTCAGCATATTATGTGTTACATTGGTGTCCTTTTTTTGTTTTTTGTTTTGTCGCCATCCTTCTCTTTCTCTCTCTTGCACTCAATTATTTTCTCTCTCTTGCGGCTCCCACTCTCACTCTTTTTGGTAAAAGCGTGGCATTCTCCGGCAAAGTCGCGGTTATGAGGCGGCCCCGAGCGGCGGTTTCTTGGTGAGGTAGTTATTGTCGCACCTCAGATTTGCCTCCAAGACGGAGGATCTATCTGTCAAGCACAAGCCATCAAACTCGATCGACCTTGACTCCTCAAATCTTTTTCCTTCGAACCCATCATTTCAAATCCAGCAGAGTACGCAATTTAAACGTGAGCCCCATAAAACAACACAAAGCCCCATACAAGCCATCCAAATGCTCTAATGAATGTTATCACTAAGCTGTACTTAAGCGCATAATCAGGCCTGTCCATATAGATTAGACAGCTTTGGCTGGGTTGGGTTTCGATCAATCTAGTATATGGACGAGACCCAATCCAGCCCATGGTCAGAGGCAAAAGTCAAGTTGCTCTGTTTCTCTCTGCAACTTTTTCCCATTCAGATGGGCAGGGGTCATTGGACGACTATGAGGGTCCTTCTCTGCCACCGAGTCCGAGTCAGCCACGCCATCTCCTTCAGTTGCGCGCCACGTATCAGTATCCCCTCATTGCCACGCTACCTCCCCACTCTTTGAAAGGCCTAGAAGAATTTGTCTTTTACCAGAAAATTTGGAGGAAAGGATGGCCAGCTTCCAAAACCAAGCCAAACCTCTCTGAGCTCCCTGCTGACAAAAGTGCTGACGCTGAGTTGGGAAGCTAGAAAGAAGCCATCTACCGAGGGACATGACCCACAACTCACCGCGCAATTCTCCTCAGCACCAATCCCAGTTCGTATTCACTTTCCAATTACGAATTCTTTGGCGCTCTCTGCTTCACGCTACGTATCAGAATCTCCTCTTCTTGCCCTTGCAAGACCATTAATTGATACCTTAACGAGCCCTTGGGACCTCTTTGCCCAAGTTGAATTTTGCAATCCATTCATTACACAAGCCGTTATTTGTCCAGAATTTAACTTCCCCGCTTCCATTGAGTTGCCTTGGGAAGACGAGGTCGGCCTAACCCTTTTCTTTTCAATAAAAATCGAGACTTTACTGAAGGTATCTTCTTCCTGACGACGAATTCTCGCCTGTTTCATTGGAAGTGAGGGCTATAATTCTGAGGTGGGTATTATGGTCGGATCAAGACCAGGCGTGCCTTCGTCTTCATGGTTAGGCGCTGCGACAACAAGAGTTGATTTTGACGGCAAAGTGCCCTCTGTTTCGGAGAAGATGGTCGGCGAAGGCAAAGAAAACTTGTCAGAGAAGAAATGCGTTTCCGACGTGGAGTTGGGTTTTGGAGAGAGGGCTTTCTCTGCGGCTGGTGCTGCCATCATCTCCGCAATCATTGTCAACCCTCTGGATGTCGCCAAGGTATCTTGTTTCACTCGAAAACCATTCCGCAAGCTTTAATCAATTTCTGGGTGTGTTCTAACTTGATTACTACCGTTCATTTTCTGATTTACCCTTTTGTTCTCATTTCGAGATTTTCACTGCTGTTTTAGCTGACTGATCGTATCTTGTTGAGATAACAATTGCGAATCTTGTCAAATTGTTGCCTTTCTTGCTCACATTGTTTTCCATGGCTATTCCTTTGTTCATCACTACCAGGCCATTATCAGGCCATCCAAACTACTGCTATATATTTGTTTGTAATGGAGTTTTTGATAGTGAAGAATTGGATCGTTCTAATGATATTGTCATGTCTTAAACTCGTATGTTTAAAGATTTGAGACTCCGTTTCTTTGGATACTCTATGTTCAAATTATGGATTGTGTAAAATTGCAGACAAGGTTGCAAGCTCAGGCTGCTGGGGTCCCTTCGAAGGGGCTGTGTCACATGTCCTCATTCGATCCGAATGTGGTATGTGTTTGTCTATCGTATTTTTCCTGTACCCTCATCGGATAATTTCATTAGCAATTCCGATTTCCCCCAGGTGTGAGGGTGTATTAACCATGTATGTATATTGCATTTCTATTTAGATGCTTCCAGACTTAAGGAGTTATACGTCATGCACACGTTCCATAATTCACAATGAACCAGTGTGCCCTCCCGAATGTGGCCGGTATAAAGGGACTCTGGATGTCTTCTACAAAGTCATAAGCCAGGTTAGTTTGCTTTACGGTTGTGGAGCATATGTTAGAATCTGTATACGAGGCAGAAGAACTAAGGTGAAAAACACGTACTTACGACACTTCACTGTTTGATTCTGACTAAGGATTTGTATAAATCTTTGGATGATGGTACTACTTGCTTATGCCTCACATAATTTTCTCGATTTTCTGGCAAGACAATTGAAAACATGTATCGTGTGATGTGTTTTGCTACAGAGCTTTTTTTTTTTTTTTGGTCGAATTTTGCTACAGAGCTTGAACATCCAAAATGGTGCCAAATTTTGTAGCTTCATAATGCATCTGAGCAATCAGCTTTCTGGTTACTGCCAAGAACTTTGGATTGCATGTAGCTTGTAAAATAACTAATTATAATTGCTCCAAGAATTTGTTGCTATAAACCCACCACTTTTGGACCACTCATGTCACCACAATTGTATGCATAGTTTGTAGATAATGGATCATCTGGAATTCTTATCAATAAAATGGTGCTTGAGGAGATTCAGTATCGGAAACTGAACTGGGGCATTTGCGACTTCAGCCTCTTTATTTTTAGGATCCAGCAGAAAAGATCAAGGTTCTGCCTATCTACAACGCAGCTAGCAATTTTGTTGCATTCCAGTGTTATGATTATCTCACCAGTAAAATTTATTTGTGAACAATTGCCGTAATGGCAATAGCCAAACAATAGATGTACGCTACATGAGAAATTAATTTTGCAGTTTGCTTCGTTTGTCACAATTGGGCGTCATCATGTTTTTCTTTTCTTGGGCTGCAGGAGGGATTTTCAAGGTTGTGGAGAGGCACAAATGCAAGCTTAGCTCTGGCAGTGCCAACAGTAAGACTCCTATATGTTAAGAATCATGCGAAATCTTTCTTGAGAAATACATGCTGATGGAAATTCCTTGTTGTTGTTAATCAGGTGGGAATCTATTTGCCGTGCTATGATATCTTACGCAATGTGATGGAAGATTATACAACAGAACACATGCCAAGCTTGACACCATATGTTCCGTTGCTTGCAGGCTCAGCTGCTAGGTCATTAGCCTGTATTTCTTGTTATCCTGTGGAATTGGCAAGAACGCGGATGCAGGTTCAGTTTTTACCTTTTCTCAATAGCTTTTTCAAGAGTCAATGCTCTTGTTTAATTGAATTCTTCTTTGGCTGGAGAGTAACTATCCATTATTGAGGACGTCCTGTCAATGTTCTTAGTCTGTTTTCTTAAACAAATTTTCTTCTAAGCTAGTGAAGGGAAAGAAGTAGGGAGGACTGATATCTTCTTCTCTTCATGTGCTTTCCTAAGTCAAGCTGTTTCATTGGCAACCAGAAGGAACTGAAGTTTTAACAGCTATAAACACTTTTGTTGACTGATAGGCATTCAAAGAAATGAAAAATGGTCCAAAACCTCCAGGAGTTTGGAAGACATTGCTTGAGGTCATTAACCCTGTCCGAAGCACAAACAGCCTTCAAAATTGTGAGTACGGTTTTGACGTTTGTGACTCTCTCCCCCTCAGAAAACAATTGCTGGTGAAAATATTCTGCTATCATTTTACTTATATAAGCATATTGATATGATTAATATCATGGTACAGTGCAAACCTTCCGCATTCTGTGGACTGGTCTTGGAGCACAACTCGCACGTGATGTTCCTTTTTCTGCAGTCTGCTGGTCAACTCTCGAGCCGGCAAGTTTTGCCCTGCCGTTTTTACTCTCAATTAAAAAATTTATATTTGCTTGGATAGTTTTGCATTCTATCCGTGGATCAATGCCGTTGCTTTTCTGTACAGATCAGGCAGAGAATCTTTGAATTGGTTGGAGAGGAACCCAGTGCAGCCATTGTCCTTGGGGCAAATTTTTCTGCTGGTTTTGTGGCCGGAACAATTGCAGCTGCTGCAACTTGTCCATTGGATGTGGCAAAGACAAGGCGGCAGATTGAGGTAGTTTTGATGTTGAGCTTCAAATGTACATACCAAATCATAAGCGTGCATGTCCATGTTCCGTCTTAGTAGATAGGTTTTGAATTAGGTTGTTACTAGAAGCCTCGTTGAGCTGGGAATGACCGTTCGTTGTCGCTAACTTTTTGCGTCCTTACAGAAGGATCCGACAAGGGCATTAAACATGACGACAAGACAAACTTTAGCTGAAATATGGAGGTATTTTTTCATGCTGGTACACGGCAAACATATATATAATGTTGATGTGATGTATGTCTATATAAGCTCTTCAGGGTAATAGTTTTTCCTTCTGAGCCTGCCCGAGATATAGATCATATTAAAAGTTGTGTGTAGGTGTCGCTAAGTTACGAATATCGGATTCTGTTGCATGAGAACTCGCTTGAAATCAAATGAATGTGTGCTGTGATGGTTCTATTTGTCTGCGGGGACATTAATGGTCTCGGCTTTTTTGGCTTGGAACAGGGATGGTGGGATGAAAGGATTGTTTGCCGGAGTAGTACCTCGAGTTGGTCGCGCTGGTCCATCGGTTGGAATAGTCGTGTCATTCTATGAAGTCGTCAAGTATTGTTTACATCACAGACACACTAAAGATGGTGGAAGAGGATAAGGTACGTCCAGTAGGTCCTTTTGTCGTTCATGCCGGGACTGGTCATGTTCAACCTCAGCCATCGATCTAGGATTGACACTGCATCCAACGATGGGAAGAGGACTCAAGAACATTTCCTTCATGTTTGTTTTGCTTCAGAAATTATTCTCCATTATTATAATCCAAGCAAGCAAGCAATCTTAGTTTTATTTGCAAATTGTTGTTTTATTTCCTTAGATTATTTTCGTGATCGCGGATTTTTCGACTATGATTTTTGGATTAAATTTACGAGAATCTACTAAAAAATGAAATGTTATAGTTAATGTATGCATCATACACAATGCACTCTCATAGATTATCCTCTTACTTGTGCTTAAGTTATTTTTTCAACAATAGTTTCTTAGTACGAAATATAAAGAATTATACAACTCATTAATAGAATAATCAGTTTTCTTTGTCAAAAATGCAATAATTAATCAGCTCTATACCAAATACATTATTTCTTGGAAAAGAGGTACACCGATTTTGTTCCAAATGGAGAAGGAAAAGGGGAAAAAAAAAAAAGAAGGCGGCTAGCATCCATATTTAATCTTAATAAATACAGACTGAGAAATTTTTTTTACATGAGTGTTCTAGCATATAGCCTTTCTTTGATTTTTACTTTTTATATTTTTCCAACGTAAGTTTAGTAGAGACAATGAAGGGAAAACAATATATTATTTTTAATTTGTGACACTAAAGACCTTTAAGAAAATTGTAAAACACTTCCAATATGGCAATATGTGACTTTCCCTCAATTGAATAAAATTGTTTCTCGTTTGACACTCGACACGACTAAAATTAATTCATGACGTGTTTTTCTTTTCCCTCGTAAGATCACAACATTCAGTAAAGACTTTATAATAATTGGAGTAGGAGTATGACTTCAAACCGAGTGGGTGTGATGTGATGACGTGTTTTTGGTCAAATGTATAATATAGTTTATGAACTTTTAATTTATTCAATTTTGTCGATAGACTTTGGCCCAATATGCAATATCATCCTTAGCAATTCAATTTGTTTAATGTAGTCGCTGAATTATTGTTAAATTTTCAATGACATAGGCACCAGCTATTCTATGTGGCACGGTCTGCATTGATATGGATGATTTTTTTTTATTTTTTTTTTAAATTTTTGGTTGATACTACAAAAAATCCCAAACTGATACACTTGTGACAATTTTACCCCAAATTATTTTTTTAACCATGAAAAACCCCAAACTGGTACATCTATGACAAATTTACCCCAAGCTGGTATAGCCGTGAGAAATTTACCATCCGTTAGTTTTCGTTAGATTTTACCGTCAAATTGCTAAGTTAGATGACACATGACTATTGTCGGGTGTACACGTTACCCTTTATTAGCTATATGTGTATCAATTTGAAATTTTTCGTGGTATTAACTCAATTTAATGGAAATTAACAAAGGGTAAATTTGTCATATGTGTACCAGTTTGGGATTTTTATGGTAAAAAAAAGTAGTTTGGGGTAAATTTATCACAGTTATACCAGTTTAGGGTTTTTGGTGGTTAAAAAAATAATTTAGGGTAAATTTATCACAAGTGTAACAGTTTGAGGTTTTTGGTGGTCAAAAAAATAGTTTGGAGTAAATTTGTCACAGATGTACCAGTTTGGGGTTTTTCGCGGTATTAACCCTTAAATTTTTCATATTTTTATAATGTTTATTTTATGTTATCTTCTTATTTATTTTCTTTATTTTCTCTTTTTTGTTATATATTTTTCATCTTCCCCAACCCTCGCTAGCTCTTCAGGAAGAAGGGAAGTGAAAAAATAAAACGGAAAGAAAGAAAAGAAAAGAACTTAAGAAAGTTAAAAAAAAAATATCGAATTGGTTGCCGTACAAATTGAGGACTTTTTGGATAATTTTCCCTAATTTTGCACCACGAAAATAAATGTTGAATGGAAGTGTCTAAAAGCTTAAAAGTTCATATTCCTATTGGCCATTGCAAAAAAACTATCATATGAGGATTTAAGACGACCATGCTGCCTACTTAACAATTAGAGAAGACCGCAGCTTGCTGACATCTCGTTCCTCGTCCTTAATTGATACTAACGTAATTAAGATGGTCATCAAGTATTGACAAACCAATCCTAAACCGTGTTGGGAATACTGCCTTAGACCTCTACGCCCTCATTTGTTGATTCGTCTCGAGTAAATCGCGGAATCGCCACAAATTCACAACAAGTTAGGGTGCGTATGATAGCACTTTTGGAAGTAGATTTCTACGTCAGAAATGCTTCCGGAGTAGAAATCCATTTGATAATATAACTTTTGAAGCAAAAATTCATTTGTAAAAAAAAATTATACTGAAGTTCTTTTTCCCCTGTTGACACCTAATTTTGGATCGGCCTTTTTTCTAGTTATTTCTTAGAAAATTTATAAAAAATTCATAAAAAGTCAAAAAATTACAAAATCAACTTTGGTGGCCTTGGCCAAGCCTAAGGAACCATTTTTGACAAAACAATAATTTTTCATATTTTTCATATTTTTTAATATTTTTGGAAATTAGGAAAATACTTGAAAATTCAAGAAAAATAGCATTTGAGGTCACAAAAATATGGAAAAATAGTAAATATTTTTATTTTAAATCCTTTGTCTTTTTGACCTCACAAAAAGTCCAAAATCAGATTCAATTTTATGTGTTCCTTTGTAACACATATGATTGAATTTGGTAAAAAAATGTCAATTGAGTCTTTTAATTTGCAATTTTGGAATTTTTTAGGATATTGACTTTCAATCTAATTTTCCCTTATTTCAATTTAACCCAATTATCCGTACATAATGTTTAATTGCATAAATTGAGCAAAATTGTATACTAAATTGCGTTTTAGTCCTTGAAATTGGGCATAATTGAAATTACTTTCAATTCAAGGACTACCATTACAAATTGAAATCACTACCCAATGCTTTTCACCATTCCGAATCGATTGGCATGGGTAATTTGGTCCAATTTAATCATTTGAGCCCTCAATTGCACAATTCCCTGATTTGCAATTAAAGGAAAATTTGGGGATTTCATAGAAATTGGTATGAACTTTTGGGAACAACCATATTTTTAGATAAAATTCATACCATAAATTCGATTCTAAGGTCCAATTGCAAAAATTCCTCATCAATTTGGGTTTAATTTGAAAAATTGCAAGTCGGAACCGGTTCAAACCGATCAGACCGGTTGAACCGGTCTGCTACAGTGTCATCGTCTTCCTCAGGACTCCCGCGTGAATGGACAGTTCTCAGGAGAATTTTGATCGAGCAATTGACTAGACAATCGGCCATAATCGGGAGAGGTTAGGTGGGCGTCTTGTTCCTCACCTTGAGACCTTTCGATCAAGACCAGCCTCAAGACAAATAGTCGCCGGACGAGCTCCGGCGAGGTCAGTCAAGCCTGTAAATCTACAAAAGTCAACAAAAGCAAACTCAGAGCAAATTTGCGTTAAATTCGAGCCAAATGACACTCGACGGAAGGCTTGACGGACTTGGACAGATACCCGACAGATTCCGTCATCGTCCGATGACCAAATGGCGCATGGGAGGCACGTGACAGGGGGAGACGGGAGTTCCCCGCTAGGCGCCAAAATTCGAAATAGGTATAAAGGCTAATGGACCTTCTAGAACGAGGGAGTTAGTTGATTCAGTTAGAGGAGAGTGAACAGAATCGAAAAAGAGAGAGGACCAACGAGAGAGAGCTTGCCCTCCATCGCCATTGTCGAGGGCAGAGCTCGAATTTGTAGAGCGTCGGTCAGGCCTTTCAAGGCTAGACCAAAGCTTCAAGAGACCGTCAAGAGGCCGCCCATACGGGGAGGAAGTGATCGCCGTCGACTGCGCGAGCCGAAACCACGAAATCAGGTGAGTCTGGTCTTCAAGCTTTCGCACTGTGCTTTAATGGCGGAACTCGATTCCGACCTTGATTCTTTGAGTTAGGGTAGGCGTTTTGCTCCTCACACATCCCTAACCATCATTGCATCTTCATTTTGCATCGACTTCGCTCAAATACCTCGAATCGAGTCTTCAAAATTAGCCTCCATAGCCGATCACTGTTCAAAGTCGCCCAACAAAATCTGGGCCGAGCGAGCTCAATCGGAGCTCGAAGTAAGTCTTCTGAACATTGAGTGATGCTTCTGTGTTGATGAATTAGCCTAAAATGCCATGAATCGCATGATTAGAGTAGCTATGTATGTACTGGTTCGAGCTTCCCTGCGCTCGATCCTACGGGTGAAGTCACGCGATTTTACGATATGTTGTATACAAACCCGAGACGAGTCGATTGCCACCGGTCTTGCTCGATTCCTTCAAGATTCCACCGTTGGATCATCGCCGGAGAGTCGTGACCGTCCATTCAGAGGTAGTCGCGAGGTTGAAGACGAAGCTGACGTGGCGGGTCAATGAGTCAGCGTTCTTAGGTGGCAGTCGGCCATTGATCCACGTGTTAGTCCAGTCAGCACGGCCGTTGGGGTCTGTTATTCGAATAAACAGATCGGACGGCTCAGATAAATCGAGTCTAAATTCTAGCGGCCGTCCGATCAGTAATTAGGTTTATTCGAAAATGTTTTAAAATTAGAAAATCAAAACGGTTTGAAACGGTGCCGTTTAGGTTAGTGGTAGTGCGGTGTCGTTTAGGTTAGTGATGGTGGACGGTCTAGATCGAGTCTTGCGTTCTAATCTTGGCCGTAGGTTTTAGTAGGTTGATTGGGCGGTCCAGATCAAGTCTCCGTTCAATCTAGGCCGTAGGTTTTAGTAATCTAATCCAGCGGCCGTGGATTAGCCATGCGATTCAATAGGAACCGTCGGATCAAGTTTGGATAATCCGAAAATAAAAAAGCTGGTACGGCGTCGTTTTAGGCGCGGGTCGCGCGGATCCGGGTCTGGGTCGGGTTCCGACCCGAGTGGGTCGGGTTGAACCGGTCCGAAGTATTTTTTTTTTATAAAAAATTCAAAAAATGATTTAAAAAATAAAAAAAATCCGAAAAATAAAAAATTTCTAGAAAATCCTAAAAAATGCTAGAAAATCCCAAACAAATGTCGAAAAATTGTGAGAAAATCCTAGATATTCCAGAAATCCCTAAAAATTGAGGATTGACCACAGACAACTGGTCAATCCTATTTTTGGGGTTTCTTATCCGTTCTTCCGAGAATTGACGATATTACCCTTTAGGGGTAAGTCGCCTCTACTGTATATGCGAGATAAGGCCGACAATGCCAAGGTAAGAATTAGGGTCGGTTAGGCGATCAATTCTTAGGCTTGGGTTTTCGAGCCCCGTTCATTTTCTTAAAATGACGATTTTACCCCTCAATGGGAAAATCGTCTTTCTTGTTCCAATCGAGTCCTGAGAATGGCTTAAAATTAGAGTTTGAGTCAGGTGGGTGACCAATCCTAATATTTGAGATTTTCAGTTCTCATCTTTGTCTAAAATGACGACTTTACCCCTCCAAGGGTAAAATCACTTTTAAATTCCAGAAAATTATGAAAATTCCCGAAAAATAGGAAATGAAAGGATTTTATTGTCGATCCCATTTCCATCATATTTGACCGCATATTTCATCTGAAATGACGATTTTTCCCTTTTGAGGCAAATTGTCCCTAAATTTCTCAAAATTACGATTCTGCCCCTCATGGGCTGATCATGTCAAAATCATTCCTAAACCTTGATTGATACTTCTCTAGGCTAATAGGGCCTCATTAAGGATGCCATGCTGCTTTCATGTGTTTTATCCGCATGTTTTGGATCCTTGATTTGCGCTTTTATTTTCGTTGATTATGAGTGATAGGGTAGCCATTCCTATCTGTATGAAATCCTAGATTTAGGATCCGTACCCCACTCGTCTGCACGAAATCTTAGAACTAGATAAATCATTCAACTTAGGTGCCGAAAGGGCGTCAATTCTGACAGTTGGCGTAACAAAGTCCCCGATCCCACTTCTCTAGTTTTCGTAGAATCGAATAGACCGCTCCCAACTATTCGATAGGGTTTCCGATCGTACCCTCCACGAAACGATTAGTGGCGACTCCTTGGCATGTACACATATCACATGTCACCAGACCGCACTGAAGGTCGATCACGTATATCTAGCCGTTGCGATTTGGGTAATGGACCTTGGGAGTGGTCTGCGTACGATCAGGCGACATCGGACGGCCCATTAGCCCACGAGAGCCCGGTAGCGCTCGAGAGGGTCGCGACAGACTGGCGACTCCTCTAGGGATCATTCTAAACCAGAATCTCTGGTTTAGAATTCCAGAGGACTTGAGCCGATTAAAAAATTGGTTGGTTTATTTGACCTTATTTTTTGCAGACGCTCTTGAAGATGGGGTAGGTACGCTAACTATTGTGTTAGATGTTTTTGCAGATTGAAGAAATAAGGGGTGTAGTGATTGCTGACATCTTTCCTGCAGGTTGGAGTTGGAGATGTATGTTTATCTTACGCACATATTAAAGCGGTGTTTGATACAAACTGCTGTGCATGACTTGCATTGTGATGATCACGACACATCGCACACACTGGCGGTCAAACCCCGACTGCAACCACTTCTAGATTACCTTAGATAGGGAAAGGATGCGAAAGGATCTCGTGTTTGATGGCACTTGAGACTTTCGTGTTCGTTCCCGCTCACAATCCAAATTGGCGATATCTAGCCCTTTTGGGTGGGTACCCTTGGGGAGGAGTCTGCCTCATTTGGATCGTGAGAGCTTGAGCCGTAGGTTCCTCACCTGATTTTTAATTTTTAGAATATACCCACTTGTCTCATGTGCATGTCTATGGATGGTTGGTATACCTAAAACTGCCTGTTGTTACAGGGGAACATTTCACATTCCCCGAGTTTGGTTGGTAAGGCATTTATTTTCAATGTACATTACTATTCCCTGTTCCATAGTATGACTCATGCATTACATGCATCCACATGCATTTGCATGCATCGTGAAAATCACTCAAGTGACTAATTGAAATAACAATGATAAGGGGGTATGATGTCGCTGTTCCCTAGAAATTCAACAGAGTTGGTAATCTTCGAATGCCTAAAGAAAGTCACTCGCTCTGGACCGAACACGAGGTTGCACTTTACCAGATTTGTGCATGGCCGAGAGCTAACTGGACGCAAGTTGGGATACGCCGAAGATTGCCAAACCCGCTACTATGTCGATAACCTCAGGTTTAAGTGACAAGCAGACGAAATGTTCAAGGATTATCTGGAAACGTAGAGACAACATCGCAACCGCTTAGCTAGGGACGCGTATGTTCGTCGAAAGGCTGAACGGTAAACTAAGGAAGATATACCCATGATCACCCTTTGGGGGAAAAGGAGACGCCCTGCGATCAAGACAAGGTCGAAGCACATTGTACTAAAAAAGACGAAACGCGAGAAGACTCCAGAAGTCATTATACCGTGGACCAGAGAATGGCCAGAGGAGCTGAGATGCCTCAATCAATTCACTGAAGACGACCCCTTACACTTAACTGGGGGATGGTTCCTGACTGATTATCATTGTAAAGAAGAGTAGACATTTGGGAAATGGTGGTTTAGATCCTCATATTCCATCGGCCTTTTATGGCTTTCTTGTTTGTAGAGTCTCTCTTTACCTTTCTTTCGTTAAACATCCTGGTTGTAATAAGGGATTCATTCCGCTCTACTCCCATTTGATGTATTGACCAATGGAATGTGACGTTGTTGTTTTCCTTAGTCACTAGAGTGAACCTGACTAAATTGCGTAATTCACTTTCTTGAAATTCAAATTAGACTTTAAGTCAGGTCTTCAGTACCTGAAAAAGGTTCTAATTTCCATTTCTTCGATTGAACTATGCAATTAAGTTAGCCCATGCATGTTTCATGGCATTTGCATAGTCACATGTTTAAAGTAATTTTTGATGATTGACTTTACAAAATCATTTGCATATTTTAGACTTGATGGGAAAGAATGATATTCAAGTGTTTAAAGTTCACCGGACCGAACTCTTATCATGGTGGGATAGCATAGGCGAAGCCAGCCAGAAACACGCCAAATCATGACTGGGGTATCTATTGGACCTGCTGAAGATTGAGTGCCTACCTACCTTTATTCAAGCCATGGCGTTATATTGGGATCCTACCACCGCTACATTCTGCATGGAAGGGCTGGAAGTTACCCCTACTCTTGAAGAATACAGCGCCACCATCGGAGTTGAGTTTACTCACTTACTAGTTCAACCTCCCATAGGATTCGAGCCCTTGAGTCAACTAGCTGAATTCCTTGACACAAGTCTTAACGAAGTCAAAGCAGATGCCAAAAGTAATTCTGGACGAATTTCACTATCCTTCCTTCTAGACCGATTCCCCAACCTCCCTGCCGCTAAATGGACTAAATCTGGTAGAGCCTTTATCTTGACCTTCTTTAGCTTTGTGCTATTCCCGATCTCGTCTGTCACCTTCGACCCTATTATGGCTGTAGTAGTCAGACAAGTTTGTTGTGGGTGGGATTACTCGAACATTATCCTTGCTGAGACATTCATTTCCCTAAATCGCTTCAAGAAAAATAAGAAGGGAATCTTTAGAGCCTCTAGTGATCTTTTGTACCTATGGTTCACATCTCATATCAGACAATTCCATATCCGCATGGGTTTCACTAAGATTAGCTCCGATGCCCATACTCTAAAAACCTTTGTCAGAACCCATACACGTATTCCTAAGTTCAGCTTCGTAGAATGGAAGAACTTCCTTAGAACTCTGAAACCGGAACAACTCCGATGGCGGCTTAGATTGCCAACACTGGGCAAAGTCAGGCTCGCATGTAATGGCAAAGACCCGGTCCCTTTGCTAGGATTCACGGGCGCTACTGCATATTATTCGAAGAGGGTTATCCGGTAATTTGGGGCATTACAGGAAATCCCTTCTCCACTGCGGCCTGGTATATTCTCATTTGACGTACCAAAAGAGACCCCTACATGAGAAAAGAAGAAACAGATTGAAGCTAAGGTGAAATTTATTATACACTCTTTGAAAAACTCTCAAGCTGAAGATATAAGATGGCCAGAAAACATGACTCGCATGGAGAACGTTCACAGGGCTACCACAGAATACATTCAGAACTTTGAGGTGGTCAGACGCAGCCTTGTCGAGCCTTATGTACCCGAATACATCGTACCGTACGTGCCTGGAGTAGAGCCGTACATACCCGAAAATATGGGATCGCCGTCGTATTCAGAAGATGAAGAGTCCCAGATTGAAGAGATGGATCCATGTTGGGAGGATGAGGACACCTTAAACCTCAAGCGTCCTAGACTTGAATAGGCTATTCTGTCAAGTGCAAAATAAGCAAATACTATGATGCCTTTTCATGCATACTCACTTGTACTGAATATTACTTTGAACGCATATGCATGAGTGTGGACATGTTTTACAAATGCATAAAAACTATCGTCAAAGATTACGCTTCTTTTAATTTCATGAATTCTTTTTGGAGAATGATTAAAAGAACTACTCACATGAGACTAAGGCTCACAAAATAGTGCTTTTTCTCATTCACCAATAGAAAACATGCAATTAAAAGAATCAAGTACTTTCTTTTGTCAATACTGAAGAAATACTCACTAGAATTCCTTTTGAAATCAAGTACACTCTCACCACGGAATTACCAACACATCGTTTTTGCACTCGGCTTAAGTCGAGAATGGAACAACAGGAGTTGACCCCGCGAGTAGGCATGCTGAAGACTCAAATGACTGCTATGGCGATTATGATGGCTGAAATTAAAGCAATGCTGGAAGCCTCCCACGCCAGACAGACAGTGGCTCCTAACCAGAACAACTCAAGTCCATCATTCGCACCCGATATGATTGATAAAGAGATAGTAGAAGATGCCCAACGTACAGAGGAAGATGTCCGTATGCCGAACGTCCAAACACAGCAAAAGACACCCCCTGTTGTCATCAACCTTGAGAAAGATGAAAAGGGGAAGCAGACCGTGAAAACTGAAGGAGAGGCTAAGCGAATAACCAAGATCGAGGAATGTTTAAGCAGCCAGGGTTATGAGTTAGCCCGTTTCGACAAGATATCTCCTTTTGCCAAGGTGGAGACCCCTCCTGACTACAAGGAACCAGATTTCGTGAGGAAGTATAATGGGACAGGCTGTCCCCGTGCTCACCTCAAATATTACCTGCGCAAGATGGCGTAATATTCAGACTATGTTCCACTACTAATGAACACGTTCCAAGAAAGCCTGACTGGCGCCACTCTTGCTTGGTTCATCGAACTGGACCTAGATGACTATGATGTGTGGGAAGATCTTGCAGATGACTTCCTCAGGCAGTATAAGTGTTGGATCTAGCAATGTTACCTAGAGGGGGGTGAATAGGTGAATCCATGACCTAATTGAAATTACTTACGAAATTTTAAAAATAATTTCAATTCAGGATCTGGGAACAGTACGCAATATGAGCTAATCACAGAGATAGAGATCATGGAAGAGAAATATGCACGCAATGTTTATAGTTGTTCGGCTTATCAAGCCTACGTCCACTCTCCCACGATGACAGCCGATCGGCTGGATTTCACTATGAAGAATCAAGAGAATTACAAACACTCAACCACTTGATTTTTCTCTCTCACAGATTCTCACAATGAATGAATTTTGAATGTTCAGAATACTTTTGGGTAACACTCAGTATACGCTTGCACTTTGGATCGTTGTTCGCTCTCCTTCTTCAATCCATCATGGTTCTTCTTTTATACTTCCCTGCCTCCAACCTAGCCGTTGGATACCCGGCCAAAGGATCGCTCTTCAATCCTTGATTGGACGCCATCAATCATGATTGAACGAGACTGTATCTCCAGAAGATATGTAGACCGTTGAGGAAGATATTGAACCCTTCTGATTCAGTCGCCCATACAACTAAATCTCCAGTTTCCATAAGTGTGGTAAGTTTGAGTTTGTTCCCGAAAGGATATTCTTTAGAAGATAATATCCCATTGTAGAAAGTCCCTTAATTGATTAGAAGGGACATCCGGGCAATCGAATATCACAAACTTTCCATAGGAATCTTGCCTTGATCGAAAACCTGCCATACGTGGGTCTTCATGCTTTGAAGATGCAGAAACTGACTCAATTCAAGTTTCGTCTTCATAAAGAATTTCCTGAATTAGATCAGTGTTCATGGAATGGTAATTCGGAGATTTGATAAGGTCTATCTGTCATTGTATATAGATCGTCAAACGATAGAAGGTCATCTTGAACCTGACCCTTAGAAGCAGCTCCATCTGAAGGTCCTTATATGCACTCCATCTGACCCCGTCAGAAACTCTTTCATCTGACCCTTCGTCAGAAGCACTTCCATCTGAACCTTCGTTAGAAGCACTTCCATCTGATCCTTCGTCCATATGACAGATTTAGATCTATACAACCTGCAGCTTACTCATTCTTTCTGCATCGTAAAGCGTTATATAATCCCTTTTGATAGTTTTGTCAGAATCAAAATATAGGAGAATTTTCACAACAATAAGTTCAATACGGCTACAGCCCCGACAAGAGAAGACCTCCTACAAACCTCAAAAGCAAGGGGTGAATTGATTAGAACATACGCCCAGAGGTGGCGAGCTTTGGCGACCCAAGTAAAATCGTCAATCCCAGAAGAGGAGCTGGTTGACTTGTTCTTGAAAGCACTCCCCTATGAATACTTTGACAGATTGAGCACCTCAGGATGTCAAACCTTTTTTGATAAAGGTGGCCGAAAGGCTCGAGTGGGCCTTAAGAGAAAGGAGGCCGCATGAAATCTCTATCAGAAAATAATATCCCTTGAAAAAGGAGAGAGAGGCTGGGCTCGACATAGCCTTCATACTAGACCCCCATAAGCCCAAGGAATTTAACAATTCTAATCAGACTAAGGGAGGATTGTTGTGGTCGGCACCAAAAGGGCAAGAGCCTAGAAAGAGGCAACACCAAAAGCAGTTCTCTCAGCTCCCGAGGCCTTTATCCAAGTTGCTCCCAATGCTGCTAGAATAACACTTGGTGGCGAAGGAACCACCTAGGGCAAATCCTGTTAAATATCATGGCTTTGATGAAAGTCAAACATGTGTCTACCTGTCGCGACCCTCTCGAGATTCGCCATGGGCTCTCGAGGGCTAATGGGCCGTCCAGTCTGGTCGGACGCGGGCCTCTCCCAAGGCCCGTTACCCAAATCGCAACGGAGGTATACGTAGTCGACCTTCAGTGTGGTCTAGTGATATGTGCTAAGTGTGCATGCCATGGAGTCGCCACCAATCATTTTTTTGGAGGGTATGATTGGACCACCCTATTGAATAGTCGGGAGTTTCTATTCAATTCTGCGATAACCAGGGAAATGGGTTCGGGGACTTAGTTACGTCAACTATCAAAGTTGACGCCCTTTCGGTACCTAAGTTGACTGAGTTTTCTGACTTAAGATTTCATACAGATGAGTGGGGTACGAGTCCTAAATCTAGGAGTTCATGCAAATAGGAATGACTATCCTGGCAATCACAATCAATAATAAAGTGCACAAATCAATGAATTCAAATGTACAAATAAATCACATGGCATTCCTAATAAGGCCATATTGGCCTAGAGAAGCATCAATCAGGCTTAGGAATAATTTAGACATGATTTTGCCCATCAGGGGCAAAATCGTAATTTTGAGACAAAGGGGACAATTTGCCCAAAAAGGACAAAATCATCATTTCGGAATGAATCCGGAGTCAAAACAGGTTTGGTCACTCAATTGACCCATTTCCTATTTTTTGGCAATTTTCGTGATTTTCGGGAATTTTAGAAACCGATTTACCATTCGAAGGGTAAAATCGTCATTTTCTAAAAATGGAAATGAAATGTGGAAATCTTAGACATAAGGTTTAACCACCCATCTGGCCCATCACCAAATTCTAAGCAATTTCCACAATTCATCAGAATATCAAAGACGATTTACCCTTTGAGGGGTGAAATCGCCATTTTGGATTAAATGGGAGAAAATCCCAAAAATGAAAACAAATTAATTTTTTGTCATTTTCAGCCTTGGACAATTTTTAGAATTTTTCTGCAATTTTTTCTCAATTTTTTTGTTTTTCTTTAATTTTTCCATTTTTTTGGCATTTTTGATTTATTAATATTTTATTATATTTTCAGAAAATATTTTAACAAAAAGCATGTCTTTGACAATAGATAACACTCAACCAGATAAATAAGCTAACCACTAGACTGAAACAAATACATACAAATCAAGTCTATAAATGCAATATTTTAGAAAAATAATCCTGATATACAGATCGGGTACGTAAAACATACCGGATTGGACACCGGCCTTCAATCGCCCAGCCTCAGCCTGCGACCATCCCCATGCCCGTTACCTGTCGATCGCCATTAGAATGTCGATAGTCAATTTCACAAATTAAGACTAAAAAATAAAAATAAAAAAAATTAAAAATTAAAAAAATTAAAAAATTGGACACTGTTCATGCACTGTTCCGACACTGTTCCGACACTGTTCATGCACTGTTCCGACACTGTTCGGACACGGCTCCGACACGTCCGACACGCCCGGACACGCTCCGACACGTCCGGACACGTCCGGACACGTTCCGACGCGTCCGGACACGTTCTGACGACGGGGTGGTGACCCGAGGCTGTTTCTGGGCTCCACCAGCGGCGCGTAGGCTCCATAAGCTCCGAGGGAGGAGGTAGGACTCCGGGGCTGTCGCCGGAGGCGATAGCGCGCTTTGGCGATGACGGATTTGGCCCGATCCGAAACAATCCCGAACCAAACTCCGAAACGAGTGGAGGCCGGAGGTCTTGGGTTGTTCACGGCGGCTTTGAGGTACGACGGCTAGCGACGACGGCGGAAGGGGGGGTTCCATTTTAGGCGTCCACGAAGAAGAAGAAAAGAAAAGGAAGAAGAAGCTACGGGAGAGGAAGGAGAAGAAGAAGAGGAGGAAGAAGGAAAAGAAAAAGAAAGAGAGAGAAGGAAGAAGAGGAGGCGACGGAAGAAGAGGGGGAGGGGGGAAGAGTAAAATAATAATAAAAATATAATAATAAAAATATAATATAATAATAATATAATAAAATACTAAAAAGTAGAAATAATAATAAAATAATCAAAAGCGAAGACAAAATGATTAGTCTCCTTTTCCTTTTAAATGATGATGTTTTCACTCCTTTTTCTTTTAATCATTATTAATATTTTTGTCAAATTCAATTTTATGGTGATCAGAGAACACCTAAAATCGAACCTGAATTTTACTATTTTATGAGGTCCTAAAGTAAAGAAAATTAAAAAATAAAAATACCGACTATTTGTATATATTTTTGTGACCTCGAATACTACTTTTTTTTTTATTTTCTTTTTATTTTTATATTTTTCGAAAATAATAATAATAAAAAATATGAAAAATATGAAAAAATATTTTTTTTATCCAAAATGGTCCCTTTAGCTTGGCCAAAGCTACCAAAGTTGATTTTGTAATTTTATGACTTTTTTTGATATTTTTAATTAATTTTAAAGAATAAAAATCACAATAATATAGATGGTCAAAAATCAGGTGTCAACAGCTGCCCCTCTTTGAGAGGAATCTCGTCAGAGGTTTCTCTCAAAGATAAGGTGGCGCCTGATTCCTAACCGACTCGACTGGGAAAATGAGTGAAGAAATACTACGACATTGAATCTTTAAGGCTCAAAAAACCAAAATTAATCCCTGGTTTGCTCTAACCATTGGAACATGGGCTGGGATGAGAGAAGCTTACCTGAAGCTTACCTGCCGGATGCTGCCCGCTGCGACGACTTTCAAGAAGATACCTAGGACTCGTCATTCAGGATATCCTAGGGAGATTTAGCCCTGACCTGTATGGTAGGTCATACCATTATGGGATTCCTAACTGGTAGGAACCTAAGGAAGGCGCATCCCACGCTTGAGGATTTGCCAGT
The DNA here is from genome assembly GCA_021437785.1 of Rhodomyrtus psidioides. NCBI lineage: Eukaryota > Viridiplantae > Streptophyta > Magnoliopsida > Myrtales > Myrtaceae > Rhodomyrtus > Rhodomyrtus psidioides. The sequence goes on from JAILYB010000112.1 coordinate 1,947,034, forward strand.
GATTTTAATCCGTATGGTGGATCGAACCTTTGTGTTGATCTTTAAGTACCTCGTGTTGACCCTTATGGCGGTTTCTACCATGAGTTGATCCTTCAGGCGGTTTCTACCTTGGTTTTGACCCTTCAGGCGGTATCTACCCTGAGTTGACCCTTCAGGCGGTATCTACCTTGAGTTGACCCTTCAGGCGGTTTCTACCATGAGTTGACCCTTCAGGCGGTTTCTACCTTTGTTTGACCCTTTAGGCGGTATCTACCTTGAGTTGACCCTTCAGGCGGTTTCTACCTTTGGTTGACCCTTCAGGCGGTTTCTACCTCGAGTTGACCCTTCAGGCGGTTTCTACCTTTGGTTGACCCTTCAGGCGGTTTCTACCTTGAGTTGACCCTTCAGGCGGTTTCTACCTTGTGTTGACCCTTCAGGCGATTTCTACCTTCATTTGGTTTGAAAAGGGGTCTCATGACGAGGGTTCTCCACGTCCGATGAGACTGTTTGATATTTGAAAAGAGGTCCTAGGACGAGGGTTCTCCACGTCATGCCAGGACTGTTTGATATTTTTGAAAAAGGGATCCTAGGACGAGGGTTCTCCACGTCAAGCTAGGACTGTTTGATTTTTGAAAAGGGATCTCATGACGAGGGTTCTCCACGTCCGATGAGACTGTTTGATATTTTTGAAAAGGGGGTCTCATGACGAGGGTTCTCCACGTCCAATGAGACTGTCTGATTTTGAAAAGGTTTTTTTTTTAAGGGTTTCTCTTCCCCAAGAAAATATTGGTAATCTTTGAGAAGACAGCAATTGTCCAATTGACAAAATTTTATGACTTAAGCTTTAGTCATGAGATGTGCATTTTGATGCTGGAGGTTATCCAAAACATTCTTGCAACATGCAAATGTGATCACAAATCCCTTGCATGGAAAATCTGGATCAACAGTTTGAAAATTCCCAAAAAGAGTTTGCTCAAAACATCAATTGGAATATTTCTCGACAAAGAGGCCAACTCACCTGTTTTGAGGTGATGATTTTTAGGGGATGCACTCAATTCCCTACTGACCTGTGCCTAGGTTTTAGGCTCATTCGCAGCGCATACATTTTGATCGGTCGGGAGGTCTTCCACGGGACCGTAATGTTGGGCTTGGATATTGGTTTTCAAGGGGGACCCGCTTTGGAGTCGGGGCCATCGAATGAAAATCTTCACCATCTGCTCCGGGTTTACAAGTCAAGAACCCTGCAAAATGAGAAAGAAAGAGTCTTGCTCGTACTTCTTCGAGCTAAGCTATATGTTAACCCAAGTGTCTTAGTCAGAGAAGACTGTTTCAGGGTTGTAACATTGGTAGGATTGGGGACCGAAAAAGGCTTGTTTTTGGCCCAGAAATCACGAAGGATTTGACATTGGTGATCATTGCAAATTTGTCACATGTCTTTTCCATCATGCATCTTCCATTTTTGAGGTGTGCAACCGCTTTTGAGGTGTGCACAAGTCCTTTAGAGAACGTCTCTTGTGGTATTAAGAGATTGACAATTCTGTCCGTGTTTTTGCACCACTGCTGACATCATTTGGGGAGCAGTCTTCTTGATCTGACTCCTTTATGGGTTTTTCTCTCTTCCCAACTAGGCTTTATTGGGGATCAATCAAACAGTTTTCACGAGCATCGGCCTTGCTTTTACCAGATACTTTGCTTTTTCTTGATGCTGGGGATTTTTTTCTTTGTTGAAATCCCGCCTTTTCTTTTCCTTTGGAACTACGATGTTCAGAAAATTGTGCTAGATATACAACTTGAATCATAGCACATTTAAACGCCGATATGAAATTTTTCTATAAATCCCATCTCTTGATTTCTTCCGTTCTTGGAGTGATGCAGTTTCTATCTTGAAACATCCCATGATCACCAACAGGGGTTTATGAAATGAATTCGCAGGCTCAACTTGGCTGTGCAAAGGATATGGTGTGTGGGATAGAGAATGAATGCTTCTCGTCATCCTATGGCACTTGGATTACCATATAAACAACACACAAAGATTAATGTTAGTCCGAGCAAGAAAATTTCTAACCATTTTCTCCTGATGCTGCTGGACTTATTTCCTTTTTGCCCCGGTGTGGGGTGGTTCTTGACAGGGTTAAGAATGAAAACCGCCGTTCAAGGGGGTTATCAACGGTCACCTGTAGTGTTTGGGGGATATGAAACGAATGCCTCCGTCGTCCCAACCCATGTAATCGCTGCGAATGGTCCCTACTTCCGTAGGTCCAGATTCTGCTGTCTTATCCGCTCCATTTCTCTCTTAAGTGTGTATAGGACGTGTTTGGACTAGGCTTTGCCTCTCGTCTTTTGAGAAAACGTCCTTTTGAAAGTTTTGAACAACTTTTGATTGGAAAAATCTCTTTCGTTTTCTCCAAAAATTTTACCCGCCAAGGGGATTTTATGATGCACAACGCATGTTCAGATAACCTCATGTTTCAAAACATGAATGCCAATGAAGTTAGAATTCTATGTCTTTTCTAGACATCAGATTCTAAAAGCTTTTCTTTTCTTCTCTATTTTTTTATTCAACATCTTCAAGGGATTTGGGAGAGGGATACTTACCTGTCCCTCGCGGCTGGAGATCCCTGAAAATGCAGAAGAAACATGTTATTGTTCGTTCATGCATTTTTCAAAAAATTAGAACGATACATCTTACCCTTGGTCATGTACTCTAACGAGTAGTACATGGGATGTAAAAACCTGTTCGTCTGTAAGGCGATTCCCCTGTCAAGGATATATAACGAGTATCAATTCATATTCTCAAATTCAAGACAAATTGGAACGATACAACTTTACTCTTGGTTCTCATCCCGTTCTGATGTTGCGTATTGATATGAACAACATCTATCAAATCCGCCTATCCATTCTTGGAGTGTTTGCAACATCAATGGTTCATCTGCCCCCAGTTAGGCAACGTCTGTTCTGTTATTCGAACAAATGGCTCCTTGAGTGATTTATCCACGTTTATCACCTGAGAAGGGAAAGAAAGGAGACATTACTTCGGTATTCGATTGAAGATCGTTTAGGAACGATACATCGTTTTACCAAATAGGTGGATTCGCGGCCAAACGTATTTCGTATTGTAGGGGTAGATCCCATTATACTCCGCGGGTAATAGTCATTGTTCGGGGAACTTGCTCCACGGATTAAGCGATTAATCCACGGCCCTCGGCTTGAAGATGCTCAAAGGGTGATGTTGACACTCACGCGCAATTAGTTCTAGACATTAATGAAAGATGTTCCCGTGGGAACCTTACAGTGCGATCAACAACATTTTCAATAGGAGTGTTCCACCCCTTTCGTCTAAGCATTTTTCATCGAGTAACCATGCCTTGCATCAGACGTTTGGTCACCTGCCTTGCGTCACCACTGCGATGGCCCTCCGGCTCCAAATTGATCGAGCCAAAGATTGAACTCATCGCCAAGGAAATTGCTCGGGTCTTCGAGCCATTGATGTTCAAGTTGGGTATCAACAATTGTTGGGGGCAGATTTCTTTCATCGCCTTCATTGTGAGGGACTGGAGTCTTTGAGCTGGAACCTTCATCATTGCCCTGTTGGGGTCGAGACATACATTCCTGAAGAGTATTGATCCAAGTGTCCAGCTCCTTATCAAGGAAATCGCCTGTTCTTTCTAGCCCTCGGTGCCCATATTGGGTGTCGTCGACTGCAGGTGAGGGATTCCTCTCTTTGCTCTCGCCATGAGCAATTTGATCCCTCGAATTGGAACTTCCTCCAATGACCGGCAGGTTTATATGTGCACTCTCTACCAATGCCAGATCCGCTTCAGGGACAGCATTAATGACCGAATCGCGCTCAAACTGAGGAATCCCTATGTGCTGGAACTGTGGTATATACTCTTGAGGAGTATTGAGATAGCTCGGCGGAGCATTCTGATTTGGGTTAGAGGAGTCGCTGACACGACTGCTGGTCCCGTCATTGCTGAAACGCGGTTGGGTGCTCTCGGCCCTCCAATCATCGTGGTTGTAACTCTGCCCGGAACTTGAGCTCCAACTGGCTTTATGATGGTTTAACGCTATCCTTCCATCCCTTAGCAATCTCCTATAGTACTTGAGGTGAGACTCGACGTTAATTCTAGAGAGCCCCGGCACATTCATAATCTCGAGTATGCGTAGTGGGCTAGCCGAATCAACTCCCAGCTCTCGAATTGCATCAACAAATTTGGTGTGAAGTTCATAGGTCCAGTAAAACCTTGTTCTCTTATCACCCAAAATATCGTCAATACTTCGGTAGCTATTCTCTACGGGATCTAGTCGTTTCAAAAGTTGTCCGGGGAGGGACTCACCGACTTTGGATTGGCTGGCTGCGACAGCGAGTTCGTCATTGAGAGAACTCCCCCTGTGATGATTCATATCCCATTTCTCAGAGGATGTTGGTGTTGATCCTATGGTGTTGACTTGCTCATGCAGATCTCCGGCGGTATCTGGCTGTGTCGGAAAATGCTGTGGAGAATACGGTAACAGCTGAGCGTTATTCGTCAACAGGGATGGTTCATCGAGGAACACCTCACCGAGGACAACAGGATTACCACAGTTAAGGCAGGTGGCCTTGGTCAGAGCTTCCTTATATCTCGCGCTTTCAGCTTGAAGCTTCTCATTCTCCTCCTTTAGGACCAGTAGCTCATGGTCTGCGTATTGCTGTTTCACCCGGGTTCGTTTGTTGGCGAACCAAAACTTGACCTTCGAAAGCTCCAATCCTATCTTTCGGCTCAACTCCATTTTCTGTTGTCTGCTTGGAGTGGGGCATTCATTGAAGAAAGCTTCAAGCTCTCGGATTTGGCCTGGAGTGTGGCGTTGTAGTTGCTTCCTTTTCCGACTCCGGTCATCATTGTATACTCCTTCTTCGTAGCTGAAACCTAGAATTTCATCGCTGGAGGAGTCAGTTTCTATGGCCTTCGGGCAGGATTCAGCTCCAGGATCTTCAAAGTCTCCCAGCAGTTCGTGCTCAGAAATGTCCAGGTCGGGCGTTTCTAGCAGATGGGAATAACTTTTAAACATGATGGATCGGGGTATCTCGGGCTGATCTAGTTCACTCAGCTTTCTCAATTCGCTCTTACGTGTTTGCTCACTCTAGAAATTTTCTCAAGTGATTGTGCGTGTCCTGGAACCATCCTTCAGGCTGCATATGAAGACCAACAAGCAAGCGCTCCTCCCGAGATTCTGCAATTACTCATCGTCTGTATTCCCCTTTCTTTTTCCTCGTGATAGGATCTCAAACTCTCTTGCATTGATTCGGTTTCATCGAGTATTGCGCTCGTCCCCTAGTTCAGTCTTCAAAGTGGTGGGTCTACAATCTTTCGGCGCCTTTTATGATTTGCTAGGCCCGAGAACGTGGGGAGCAGCGATGGACCCGCAATTAATGACTCCGTTTAATTCATTTAGCTCCATGGGAATTAACGCTATGACCTTCTCTCAACCCCTTTTCATCGTTCAAACGAAAGTGACATTTTCCCTGTGCATGCTGTTACTCTTCATTTCAGCATCCCGGGCGCTTGGTGAGGAATGAGTTCGTGGCCACTCAAAATTTTAAAGACCGTCTCTGGTTTCAGACTTAATCTAACAAGGGGTCATCACAACTGAGCATGACGATGTTCGTCGATAGCGTTGGTTTTAATATAGAATTAACTATAGTCATTAAAGAAAAATGTTCCCGTAGGAACTTTACAACGGATAAAATGAGTGATCTACTCGTGAACATGTTCTTCTTTCTATGGGTGTTCGTGGTGACCGACCCATCGTGCCCCGAGTCAGGTGCTAGATCATGGCTATCCAAGCATGCCAGCTTCCCACTGATTGAACAAGGTATCGAGCCCCTCATCGAAGAAATCGTCTGTCGTGGGTTGACCAGCGGCAGGCAGAGCACCAGCCGACTGCTGCTCGAATGGAGGAGTGTGCACTCGCTGTACTTGTGACACGCGCTCTTGAGAAGTGTTGAAATGGCCCGGGAGGACATTCTGATCAGCTTTCAGTTTGCCGGTGGTCGGGTTGCTAGCTTGATTGATGCTTAGATTTGGCCGGGTATCTCTTGATGCCTGAGCATTACAATGGCGGTCGCCCCTAGCTTTTGAGCTCGAGACGGATTCCTCCCGGTTTAGCTCCGCTCGACGTTGTTTTAATAGCTTTCTGTAGGCAGCAAGGTGATTCCTGACCAGCTCCTTACTAAGCCCCGGTACATTCATGGCCTTAAATATGCGCGTCGGAGTTGCTGAATCGATCCCCATTTGGTGAACCACGTCTAGGAATCTGGAATGCAGTTCAGGGGGCCAAGCGAACCTCCTCTTATCGTGGCCCAAAATTGCATCGATGGCTTGACGACTGATTAACTCATCTCCAGCAGGACCCGACCCTATCGAAAATTGTTGTGCATGAGGCTGATATGCTTTGAGCTGGTCGGCGGTAACATCCAGCTCCTTGAAACTGTAACTCCAATCAAAGCGATGCAAATCCCATCCCCCAGGAGGTATTTGTATCATCTTCGTAGGATCATCCTGCTCCTGCGTGACTCCGGCAAAATCTGGTTGAGTAGGAGATGCCCCGAGGGAGTAAGGTGGTAAATGAACGTCTTCAATCATTGCGTGAGGCTCATCGGGGAATATCTTACCGCGAGCGATGAGGTTATCGCAATGAGGGCAAACGGTAATATTGAGAGCTTTTTCATACCTCATGTTTTCTGTTCGCAGCTTTTGGTTTTCTTCCTTTAAAATCTCGACCACCTGACGTTTGCGTTGAGCCCTCGATTTGGATCTCCTATTTTGAAACCAAAACTGGATCCTCGACTGATTAATCCCCAACTCCCGGCTCAATTCAATTCTCCACTTCTTTTTCATGTAATGGCTTTTACTGAAAAGGGTTTCCAGCATTTGGGTTTCCTCCTGAGAGTATTGGTGAGGACGTCTTCTTTTCCCGAGTTGAGCATCGTGGATGTCGTTGTCGTCGTCGCCGTGATCTTGATTTCCGTTGCCAGAAGTGTTGGGCTCCATGGTTTTGGCGTTAGACTTGATCTTGGAATCTTCGAGATCCCTCTGTGGTTCAATTTCTGAGATTTTTGAGTCAGTCGCCTCTAGCAGCTGACAGTAACCTCTTAAATATGTTGGATTGAGAAATGTTTGATTGGTTCTTGCCCACTCAGAGTTCTCCACTCTCTCCTGTATGCTCACTCCCTATAAAGTTTTCTTCGAGTAACTTTGCATGTTCAGGAGACGCTCTTCAAGCATCATTAGGCAAACGTTCCCCCTCAAGACCTTGAATTTCTCGCTTAGCTTTTCAACGTGATGGGACTGCCAAATCCTGTTAGGGCTCTCTTCGATAGTTGCGCTTACCTCCCACCTAACTCTAATAATGGTAATCCCGACAAATTTTTTACATCTTTTAATTGATGAGCCGGAAATCGCGGACCGAAACGAATCCAATGGTTCTCGTGAGGGGACCTCCTGCTTTACCCCCTAACTGGGCTCCACCAGCATTATTACTGAGACCCTTCATCATCCTCGAGTTGCTATAAAATGAGGAATTAATGTATGGAAGGTTAACGTTCTCGCATAATCAGCTTCTTCCTTCTAATCTCTCTGTTAAACTCGTCTTATTCTCAAGCCAACCCAACGCAAATGGCCTCCTCTCCCGTACGCACTTTTTCAACTGATGTCTTGGCCCAGTGAGAAAAGCTTTACAACCTACTGGGTCGCGGTTACGCGCACATAACCGATCATTCTGCAACCGAGGATGCAATCTGTGTCCTGCTCGAGGACCTTGATACCACTTCTCTCGAAGGTACTACACTGGGGAGGGAATATAGAACTTTCCCGACTCTCTTTGCACACTCCTTAGAGGCCTATCGTGTTGCTAATCGGGAGGTTCTCGTGGCTCGCGTCTTGCGGGCTCGTTATGAGGATCGATCTGATCATTTGGTGCTGACCAACTATCTGGTTGATAGTTACAAAAAGGCCGTCGAGTTTGCTAATGAGCGGGTCGCGACGTTGCTTCGCGAGAGGAGAAATCTGGTGGATCAATTGGCCATATCCCTGACCACCGGCGAGCATGACCGCCGCAACGTCCTGTTGAGGCTTCAGAGCGACTGGCAGGAAGAACGGCTCGACAAGATAACCGAGGACATAGCTCGCGGGAATGGACTGGTTCGGGACCTGGAAGTAGTCACCGAAGAACACGAGGCCAAGGTCGCCGAAGTTAAGGGAGAATGCAGAAGTCTTCTCCTCAGGCTTGCCGACCACAACATGCGGAGCTGGGAGTATGAGCAGAGCATTAATAACATGGAGGGTCAGTTGGGATCCTTTGTGTCGTTAATTAGGGCTCACTTTGGCTTTACTTTTCCACCCCGACTTGTATGACCTGCTTCTGAAAACCCTCCGCTGAGCAAAATAAATGAAAGTTCTCGTGTGTGTGTTTTAACTTCTGTATGGTTCATTTCTTCGAGCATCCAAACATCTTCAACTTGAGTGAGCCGAACCATAATAGCAATAAGCCGAGCAAATACGTCCTGATTTTATAACTCGCTCATGATCAGATGGAAGAATAGTTGCAGATTTGTCCAAGAAAAGATTTCTCTATACTACTTGTTTTTCACCTGCAAATAAAAAGACAGAATCAGAAGGAATAATTTGAAAAAGAAAGCATAGACCCCTTTCAATCTTATGCTTGCTTGTGATTAATAAGGACAAGAACTTTTACAAGGGTTTTAATCTTGTGCGAAAAGTTTTTATCAATATTCCTCGAAAGAAAGCATACTATTGAAAGGAACGTAATTCACGATAATCGCTTTTGATTAATTTCGAGAGGAATGACTTACTCAAAAGTGCAAGACATAATAACGCGTTTTAAATTCAATTGAAGATATGGCATCCAAATTAAGGTCGTTCGCTAAGAACGAAAGTAGTTTGGACATCTATCTCGTCATTAAATTCAAAACAACGCCGATATTCTCGATCAATTATCGTGGATTACCAGCGACGTAAAACATGCATGGACCAATTCAAGTGTATAATTCCTTCTAGCGAAATTGGGGTTGGATTACCCTATACGACCAAAAAGGTCGTGCAAGATTTCCAATTTTAATTTCCTCTAAAGGAATTATAAACTTGACTTGGGAGTATTCGGATGATTAGAGAAAATGCCACCATCACATTCCCATGACCTGTCAAAAGAAATACAACCAAGTTCCATCTAAATGTGTACACCAATAGATCCCTAATACAATCATTCTAAGGGGTGAGATAGAGAAAGCCTCGATAAAAATAAACCCTATACAAGAGGACTAGTAATGGAAAATGAAACAAAGGAATGTGATCCTAACGTTTAAGGATGCCCCAAGTTCGATCTGTGACTTCCGGATCACTTGCCCCAACTCGTCATCTTCATTGGACGATATCTCAATAATGTCCATAGTAGGCTCCTTTGTTGCTCACTCGGTGCTTGTCATGGGATATCATCCTCTTCGTCTTCTATCAAGGACGTTTGGGAAAAACACACACATCTATCCTTGAAATGGCATTTAATCTAATCACCAGAATGCAATGAATGAAATGCCTATATTTATATGAACTGTAATAGATTTGAGGGATAGAGAGTCTTACCAACCAAACTCGTCGACTTATGTGCGGTTTTAGGTGTACCAACCGCCCAAAGACATGCGCATGAGACAAGTGATGGTGAACTTCTAAAAATCAGAAGGTTTGGCACCTAAGGTTAAGGTTCCCACTTCGAGTTCTGAAAAGAGCCGATTCCATTGCACAGCTATCGTTGCATTGGGACTCGATCCATAGTTCGAAGCGAGCGGAATTGAAAAGTGGATTACCCCGCGTTTTTCTTCACGGAGATTCCATTTTCAATTCCTTCTATTGTGTTCCTATAGGCGACGCCCGGGGTTTTAGGCGCGGTTGTGTGTGTCCACGTGTTGTGATCATCACAATGCAATTCATGCATAGCAGTTTATCAATCAGCACTTCAAATCATCCACACAACATACATTCCTACGCCCAACCTGCATAAGACAATGTTAATCACGGACTACACCCCTTATTTCTCCGATCTGCAAAAACATATAACCCCTATCATGAGCGGACTTACCTCACCTTCAAGAGCGCCTGCAAGGTTAGAAATATCACTCAACGTTTTAATTACGGCCTAAGTCCACTTGAGGTCTAGAACCATAGGTTCTAGAACAAAGGTCCCCAGCGGAGTCGCCAATCTGTCGCGACCCTCTCGAGATTCGCCATGGGCTCTCGAGGGCTAATGGGCCGTCCAGTCTGGTCGGACGCGGGCCTCTCCCAAGGCCCGTTACCCAAATCGCAACGGAGGTATACGTAGTCGACCTTCAGTGTGGTCTAGTGATATGTGCTAAGTGTGCATGCCATGGAGTCGCCACCAATCATTTTTTTGGAGGGTATGATTGGACCACCCTATTGAATAGTCGGGAGTTTCTATTCAATTCTGCGATAACCAGGGAAATGGGTTCGGGGACTTAGTTACGTCAACTATCAAAGTTGACGCCCTTTCGGTACCTAAGTTGACTGAGTTTTCTGACTTAAGATTTCATACAGATGAGTGGGGTACGAGTCCTAAATCTAGGAGTTCATGCAGATATGAATGACTATCCTGGCAATCACAATCAATAATAAAGTGCACAAATCAATGAATTCAAATGTACAAATAAATCACATGGCATTCCTAATAAGGCCATATTGGCCTAGAGAAGCATCAATCAGGCTTAGGAATAATTTAGACATGATTTTGCCCATCAGGGGCAAAATCGTAATTTTGAGACAAAGGGGACAATTTGCCCAAAAAGGACAAAATCATCATTTCGGAATGAATCCGGAGTCAAAACAGGTTTGGTTACTCAATTGACCCATTTCCTATTTTTTGGCAATTTTCGTGATTTTCGGGAATTTTAGAAACCGATTTACCATTCGAAGGGTAAAATCGTCATTTTCTAAAAATGGAAATGAAATGTGGAAATCTTAGACATAAGGTTTAACCACTGTCGCGACCCGTCCGAAAGCGGACGCGGCTAATGGATTACCGATCACGGGTCTTGGGTCGGCGCGAGCCCTCCCAGGCCCATACCAAATCGCGGCGGGAATATTTTTCAGGAGGATTCGACGATAAGAGTCGATCGCTTTCGACCTTAGTGTGGTCGTGGTGGCATGTGCAACTTGTGCATGCATTTGGAGTCGCCACCGGTCTTTCTTGGAGGGTAGACCGGAAACCTTACTGATCGATTGGGAGAGATCGATCAGTTCTACGGAACCAGAGATTTTGGGTTCGGGGACTTGGTTACGCTGGTGTCGTTACCAACGTCCTTTCGGTACCTAACGTGAGTGATTTTCCTAACTAGGATTTCATGCATGCGCAATTTTGGGTGAGGTAAGTCTGACTTTGCACATTAACCAGTTTAACATGCTCACGTAATCATAATAAATAAATAGACGTCAATCACATAAACATCTATCCTACGTGGTGATCATGGAATTATGATTTAATGGGTCTCGAGCCAATGAGACCACATTTAATCATTTTAATATTTTAATAACGGAGAGCCGCTCTTCGCTTCTTCTTGGTTTCTTGAACTCTTCAAGAATTGGGCCCCAAAGAGCTCGCCGACTTAAAAGGCTCCTCCACGTAATCCTCGTAGCATTTACATCAACAATTGACTATGCTAAAAATAAAGATTACATGAAAAATAAAAGGAGTACGCAGCCTCCATTTAATAATTACAACCCCAAATATATAAATAATCATCATACATTCATATATACATCAATCACATTGATTAGGGATTTTTCCATGATCACCACCCTTTCACGTAAGTAATAAATTCACAATTTAAAACTTATGAAGGCACAATAAAAATTCTACGTTGAATCATATTCAGAATTTTTACGTAAAATAAGATAGCCATAAATTTTCGATTCAAAATTGATTTAGTCTCAATTTTTGCTACGTTGATTAATTTATCATATAAAATAATCAATCTCCATTAGCCATGTAAGACGAACAATTCGTTAATACATATTGGCCATAGTATTGCAAAAATTGCAAAAAATCAATTAAATGCACGAAAACACCTAAGGATTGGCTCTGATACCACTGTTGGGATCCACGTAACACGTAGCGGAAATAAATAACAACCCATACATGTATCTCCAGAGGCGTACTTCGTGCATTTCAATCGAAAAAAATCACAAAGTCTCAAAGGGAGTAAATAGATTACCTCTCGTAGCGTGCTTGAACGGAGGTGTCGGTTCGATGTTCTTCGATCTCAGCCTCCACAAGTGTTAGGCATCTAGTTCGGACGCACCACCAATTGACGAACGGGGAGACGACTAATAACTCCACAACAATTGTGCTAGCAATATGCGGAACCAATATTCCGAACTTAGTATATTTTGCTCACTCAAGATTATGAGAATATAGATAGTGTTTGTGTTCTTCTCTCTAAGCTCTCAAAAATTTGCACACTCTACAAAATGTCTCTCCCCTCTCAACCTCAAAACTATTGCCATCCTTTTATAGCCAAAAATACCTTCCAATAAATTGTATTTAAAAATAGCACTAACAATTATAAATTCTATCTAAAAATAGCACTCACAAATAAATGACATTTAAAAATAGCACTAACAATAGCACTCACAATTTATAATACAAAAATGCTATTTAAAAATAGCACTAACAATTATAAATTCTATCTAATAATAGCACTCACAATTTATGATAAATAAATGCCATTTAAAAATAGCACTAACAATAGCACTCACAATTTATGATAAATAAATGTCATTTAAAAATAGCACTAACAATAGCACTCACAATTTATAATACAAAGATGCTATTTAAAAATAGCACTAGCAATAGCACTCACAATACAAAAATGCTAAAAAAAAAGGCACTAACAAAGGTGTTAAAAATAATAACCATTATTATTATTACAAGAGTTAAAGAGGTTACCAAACAGTACAAATATGCATAACGTATAAATACGTATGACGTATAAATACGTAGAGCATACGTATACATCCGTGAAACCGGGGACTAATTGAAAGAAAAATGTGCAATTAAGCCCTTTTGGTAAAAATTGATTAAATTGGAGGGCAAATTGACCTAATTGTACTTTAAGACTTTAGAATCCAATGTCATAGCTTATAAAAAGTGAGAATTGAAAACTAAAAGACTCGAAAAGGATTTTTTTTTTTTTTTTAGGCTCGGTTCGGGTTTATGTTTGTGAAGGAACATAGTGACCCGAGCCAAATTTTTGAGATTTAAAGTGACACACTTGAAGAGGAAATTAAAGCAAAATTATCGAATATTTTTGGGTATTTTTCTGACCACGAATGGTATTTTTCTGATTTTTTGGGTATTTTTATAATTAAATAAACTCGAAAAATATTAAAAATACCGAAAAATATTTTTTGTTCAAAATTGGTTCCTAAGGCTAAACCAAGGCTTCCAAAGTTGATTTTGTGATTTTATGACCTTTTTTGATATTTTTAATTAATTTTAAAGAATAAAAATCACAATAATAAATGGTAAAAAATCAGGTGTCAACAACCACCCATCTGGCCCATCACCAAATTCTAAGCAATTTCCACAATTCATCAGAATATCAAAGACGATTTACCCTTTGAGGGGTGAAATCGCCATTTTGGATTAAATGGGAGAAAATCCCAAAAATGAAAACAAATCAATTTTTTGTCATTTTCAGCCTTGGACAATTTTTAGAATTTTTCTGCAATTTTTTCTCAATTTTTTTGTTTTTCTTTAATTTTTCCATTTTTTTGGCATTTTTGATTTATTAATATTTTATTATATTTTCAGAAAATATTTTAACAAAAGGCATGTCTTTGACAATAGATAACACTCAACCAGATAAATAAGCTAACCACTAGACTGAAACAAATACATACAAATCAAGTCTATAAATGCAATATTTTAGAAAAATAATCCTGATATACAGATCGGGTACGTAAAACATACCGGATTGGACACCGGCCTTCAATCGCCCAGCCTCAGCCTGCGACCATCCCCATGCCCGTTACCTGTCGATCGCCATTAGAATGTCGATAGTCAATTTCACAAATTAAGACTAAAAAATAAAAATAAAAAAAATTAAAAATTTAAAAAAATTAAAAAATTGGACACTGTTCATGCACTGTTCCGACACTGTTCCGACACGGCTCCGACACGTCCGACACGCCCGGACACGCTCCGACACGTCCGGACACGTTCCGACGCGTCCGGACACGTTCCGACGACAGGGTGGTGACCCGAGGCTGTTTCTGGGCTCCACCAGCGGCGCGTAGGCTCCATAAGCTCCGAGGGAGGAGGTAGGACTCCGGGGCTGTCGCCGGAGGCGATAGCGCGCTTTGGCGATGACGGATTTGGCCCGATCCGAAACAATCCCGAACCAAACTCCGAAACGAGTGGAGGCCGGAGGTCTTGGGTTGTTCACGGCGGCTTTGAGGTACGACGGCTAGCGACGACGGCGGAAGGGGGGGTTCCATTTTAGGCGTCCACGAAGAAGAAGAAAAGAAAAGGAAGAAGAAGCTACGGGAGAGGAAGGAGAAGAAGAAGAGGAGGAAGAAGGAAAAGAAAAAGAAAGAGAGAGAAGGAAGAAGAGGAGGCGACGGAAGAAGAGGGGGAGGGGGGAAGAGTAAAATAATAATAAAAATATAATAATAAAAATATAATATAATAATAATATAATAAAATACTAAAAAGTAGAAATAATAATAAAATAATCAAAAGCGAAGATAAAATGATTAGTCTCCTTTTCCTTTTAAATGATGATGTTTTCACTCCTTTTTCTTTTAATCATTATTAATATTTTTGTCAAATTCAATTTTATGGTGATCAGAGAACACCTAAAATCGAACCTGAATTTTACTATTTTATGAGGTCCTAAAGTAAAGAAAATTAAAAAATAAAAATACCGACTATTTGTATATATTTTTGTGACCTCGAATACTACTTTTTTTTTATTTTCTTTTTATTTTTATATTTTTCGAAAATAATAATAATAAAAAATATGAAAAATATGAAAAAATATTTTTTTTATCCAAAATGGTCCCTTTAGCTTGGCCAAAGCTACCAAAGTTGATTTTGTAATTTTATGACTTTTTTTGATATTTTTAATTAATTTTAAAGAATAAAAATCACAATAATATAGATGGTCAAAAATCAGGTGTCAACACTACCACATGGGCGAAAGAGGACACAACGTCGATAATTGCTATATCCTTAAACTGAAGGTACAAGCTTTGATTGACAGTCAGATTCTGAAATTTGATAACATGGCTCCGAATGTACAAGAAAATTCACTCCCTGACCACAAGTGGTATGGGCAATATTCACTGACGAGGAGGAGAACCACCTTAAGCTGAAGGTAGACATACCTAAACTAACTAACATTCTAGCGATCGCTTCACTATATCCGAAAGAAGGGGAGGTCTCTGCTGACATGAAGAAATTGTGTATCGCTAAGATGATGAGCTTGGGGATAATATCAAAAGTTACCGATGAAAGATTCGAGGGAGTCGAGGCCTCTCTAAGCTTAGAAGGAAGCCACTTTGTGATTAAAACCGAGCAGGAAAGCGCGTGGAGTACCCCGCACGAGAGTCTGGTAGGTGATCTCAGGTCGACCATCCACCCTGAAGAAGAACTCGATGCGCACGAACTGGAAGCTAAGAGGCGAAGTTTAGCAGATCGCAGATTCATGACTAACGCACTAGAAATAGGAGAAATCATAGACAACCTGGGTGAAGATTCTAGAGGATATAACTTTAAGGTGAAATATTCCGCTCCTCCTAGTTTCTATCAGAGAATGGAGGATATCATACCAGACGGATGGGGAGGTATGGATGATCCCGTCCAACCGGAAATTCCGAAGGAGGTGGAAAAACCTTTTACGAAAGGGTTTGAATCGTTGATTGACCAGATGATAGATACCAAGCTTAACACAGAGCAGTATGTCGAAATAGAGAGATCGGAGGATCGGCGACAAGACTCAGTTAAACTATTCAAGGGAGTGAGAGAGTACTCGAGATTTGCGACATCAGCAAAGCTAAGAAGCGACGACCAGCATCGTCAACTGGAAAATGAAATTTTCTCAAAGGACTTCGACGACACTGTGTCGATGATTGAAGCCGCTACGACTGTGGTGATCAAACTGAAAGAGCTTGACAGCTTGAGTGAGGTAGAAGATTGTCTGATCAAATCTGTTGTGATTCGACTACCAAGAGAGGAAGCGGACGATACAGCTGAACCAGAGGCATCTTGCCTAACGACGATAACCATAAAAGTCCCTCCGGTAGAAGAGTACGATCCTAAGGCAGTCCACTGGGACTGTGGGACGGAGGAAGTAGATGCGGTAATGAGGTCTGGATGATTCTACGCCTCTAGGGAAGGCGAGTCCGAAAAGAAGGAAGTCGCGAAGGAAGACCCAGAAAAGCTCATGTTCATTATTATAACCAGTGAGTTTGAAGTGATAGAGCAGTTAAGGAAGATGCCAGCCCAAATATCTCTACTGGATTTGTTCATCAATTCAGATAAGCACAAAAATGCACTACTGAAGATACTGAATGAGGTGCATGTCCCTGAAATAATTAATGATGTGCAGTTAGGGGACTTTGTAGGGGCAATCCTTCTAAAAGATCAATTGAGCTTCTCAGATGAAGACTTTCCCATGGAAGGGAGAGGACACAACAAGGCCTTATACATTACTGCACAGTGTAATGGAAAAAGAATAGCACACGTACTGATTGACAACGGATGCGCTTTCAACATATGCCCTTTAGCTACCTTGAGGAGTTTAGGCATAAAAAAAGAGATGGTTAAAGCCTCCAAAACAACGGTGAGAGCTTTTGATGGGATGAAAAAGACTGTGGTAGGTGAGATTGAGCTCGACGTACTCATCGGCCCAACAAAATTCTCTATAAACTTCCAAGTGATGGATTTGCCTAGTGCATTCGGATTCCTACTGGGAAGACCTTGGATTCATGTAGCGGGAGCCGTACCTTCAAGCCTACATCAGAAGGTACGATTTGTAGTAGATGGGAAGGTAATTGCCGTGCATGGAGAAGTTGACCTCCAAACATATCAGAGCAGCGCCATTCCCTAATCGAACCCGAAATTAGGGTGGAAGCAAGCTATCATTCCCTGGAGTTGGTGGCAGCAGTACACACTCCCGTGAGGGCAAGATTGAGAACTTCATATATTTCTGAAACCAACCTTTTACCAGCAAAGATGCTATTGGCAAATGGATATAACCATGGAAAAGATTTGGGCAAACATGGCTAGGGAATAAATACCTCTACAGTTGAAATCTAACCAGCATAGGATGGGCTTGGGGTATCAGAAAAGCCGTCTAGGCGAGTCTGCCTCTAACAAAACAGGCCGAGGCCAAGGCAAGAGCCTGGGAGGCCAGAAAAATTAGCGAGATTCATTAATTGGTTCTCCAGCTTGGAAAGGCAAATCCAAGATGTTCAATGGCCCTTTGAACGAGTACTTTAGCAAGAACTCTAGGTGGTTGTCAGAAGAAGATATAACCCCAATAGCAGAACCAGATCTGGCGAACCCTTTCTTGGGGGATAACTTCGTGAATGTCATCATAGAGTGGCTGGGTGATGAAGCCACTACTTCTGAGTAAAGAAATATCTTCCCTACTCTTGATACTGCTTTCAAATTTCATGCATTTCGTCGCACTTTCAATTTTCGTTGTTTGAAATAAATGTAGGAAAACGCCTTTGGATCTCCGGCCGTTGGTCCAAACAGCATAGCTTCTAATGCCGCCCATTTTGCATTCAATAAAATCACACAAGTTTTGTTAAGGACATATTGTCGCGACCCTCTCCCGAGCGCCATCTAAATGGGCTAGCGAGGGTTAATGGGCCGCCCGATCGCTGCTTGATCGGACGCGGGCCTCTCCCAAGGCCCATGACCCAAGTCGCAACTGCTGGATGTACGTGGTCGACCTTCAGTGTGGTCTAGTGACATGTGATGAGTGTACATGTCAAGGAGTCGCCACCAATCGTTTCGTGGAGGGTACGATCGGAAAACCCTATCGAATAGTTGGGAGTGGTCTATTCGATCCTGCGGAAACCAGAGAAGTGGGTTCGGGGACTTAGTTACGCCAACTGTCTAAGTTGACGCCCTTTCGGTACCTAAACTGAATGGTTTATCTGATCCTAGGATTTCATACAGACGAGTGAGGTACAGATCCTAAATCTAAGAGTTCATACAGATGGGAATTACTACCCTATCACTCACAATCAATAGAAATAAGTGCGCAAATCAAGGAATCAATACATGCGGATAAAACATATGAAATCAGTATGGCATCCCTAATGAGGCCCTATTAGCCTAGAGAAGTAGCAATCATGGCTTAGGAATGAATTTGGCATGATTTGCCCATGAGGGGCAAAATCGTAATTTTGAACAATTCGGGGACAATTCACCTCAAAAAGGGCAAATTTGTCATTTTAGATAAATCGGGAAGTCAGAAGACAGGGGAAATTGGATTGGCCATCAATCCAATCCATTTCTTATTTTTCTGGAATTTCCAGGATTTTTCTGGAATTTAAAAGTGATTTTACCCTTGGAGGGGTAAAATCGTCATTTTGAACAAAGATGAGGACTGAAAATCTCAAATATTAGGATCGGTCGTCCACCTGACCCAAACCCTAACTTTAAGCAATTTTCAGAACTCGATTGAGACAAGAAAGACGATTTTCCCATTAAAGGGCAAAATCGTCATTTTGAGAAAAGAAGCGGGACTCGAAAACCCAAACCTAAGAATTGATCGCCTACCCGACCCTAATTCTTACCTTGGCATTATCGGTTTTATCTTGCATATACAGCAGAGGCGACTTACCCCTAAAGGGTAATGTCGTCGAGTCTCGAAAGAACGGGTAAGAAACCCCAAAAATAGGGTTGACCAGTTGTCTGTGGTCAATCCTCGATTTTTGGGGATTTCTGGAGTGTCTAGGATTTTTCCACTATTTTTTCATATTTTTTTGGAATTTTCTGGCATTTTCTAGCATTTTTTTGGATTTTCTGAAATTTTTCCGATTTTTTTTTTATTTTTTAAAATCATTTTTTGATTTTTTTATTAAAAAAAAATATTCGGGCCGGGTCGGGTGAACCGGCCCACGGCCCGCGGCCCAGCCCGGACCCGGATCCGCGCGACCCGCGCCCAAAACGACGCCGTTTTTGCCTTCTCCCGCTCAGATTTTTTTAAATTCCCGCCCAAACGAATCAAAGGCCTAGATTGTGCCACGTGTCGCCTGATGGACGGTTTGATCTAAGGCTGGAAACTGACGGTCCAAATTGAACTTCCTGATCGAACCACAACCGTCCGATCTAAGGGATTTTTAATTTTCGAAAATCATTTTTAATTTCCGAAGAAGCGAGATCGCGACACGTGGCACGCCTACCACCGTCGGATCAATTTCGTTTTTTTTCTGTTGTAACGACGGTGCTGACGTGGCTGCCACGTGGGCGCCACGTCAGCGCCACGTGGGCGTTGACTGGTCTACTTTCGTTGACCAGTCGACAGTTTAGCCGAAGAAGACCGCAGCGCCGGCGCCTCGTCGGAGGGCGATTTCTCCACCTACGGACTACCAAAAATCGCGAAATCACCGCCATTTAACTCATTCCACCGAGCTCTACAACATATATCGTACTCAACACAGCAGAATCGGGTTTGGTTAACCTGCAAATCAAGGCCGGAGCTAATCTCCGGCGAGCTATCGTCCTAACCATTCCGAGCGAGATCTATCCCTCCAAATCAATCAAGAAGCATCCTAGGAGTTCGAGAAAACTTACCAGGCCATTGCGAGGTTTCGGTTTCGCTCGGCTCAAGCTCACGAGCTCTCGACGGGTTCGGGTGGTTGGAGGCCGACTCGTGCGATTTAGGCGGTGAAATGATATGTAATGAAAAGCGAAAATGCTCAGTGATGCAAGACAAGGGAGTTGCAAGTCAAAACGCAACAAACGACGCGCCGGAAGTCAAGATGCCATTAGAGATCGACCTCAAGCTTAGAGACTCAACTCACCTGTTTTTGCGATGAACTGACGAACGAGCTAGTCCATTGCGTTCGCAAGGTCGAGACGAAATCGAAGATGGCGACAGCATGGCTTGGCGAAGTTTGGAAGGCACCGGCCGAGCCTTTGAAGCCTTCGGCCCTACACTCCTTCCATGGCGGGCGGTCCCCCCCCCCCTCTCTCTCTCTCTCTCTCTCTCTCTCTCTCTCTCTGCGTTTCGTTCTCTCTCTCTTTTTCACTCTATCTTTGCCCGCTCCCTCTCTCTGCGAGCACTTTCTCTCTCTCTCTCTCTGCGTCTCTCTCCTCCTCTGTGCGTCGCCAACCCCCTCCTTTTTGAGGTCGTTTTCTTTTTATTCTGTTGTTCTCCAATCCTCTTCAATCGAATCCGTTCCTTTGCAACCAAACTCTCAACTGATCCCCCTCCCTCCTTTTGTTTTTTTTATTCGCGCGCAGAAGCAGAACGTAATGTTATGTTCTTCTTGATCTGGTCAACCGGGTTGACTGGGTCGGTCAACCCGACCCAGTTGACCCGGTTCTAAATTTTCTGTTCAAATTGGATGCCCTGATGTATCAATATCACAAAATTGACATCAAAATTAGACTCTATGGCACAGACTCCACCTAGAAATGTGATTTTCGTGAGAAATTCCTTTCGAATTGATTGAAAACCCCAAATGTAGAGTAGGATCCGAATTTGATTTTTTGCCAAATTGATGCTCTTAATGGGCGAATTGGCCCCAATGGAGCCCACCATTAGATTCAGGGGGTCGAATACTATAGGGAGGAAGCATTGGGGTTCTATGGGTGTCCCTCAGAAAAGTTTAATTTCGGAATTGGCATAATAGGGACTAAAATGAAAAGATTTTTTATGCAATTAGGTCCCTAAAGCCAAAATTGATTAAATCAGTGCACAATTGAACCAAATTGAAATGTCGGGCAATCAAGATGAATGTCTAGATTCTTAAAAATGCAAAGTATTGCAAATAGAAAGACTCAAAACATATTTTTTGACAAATTTAACCCTGTGCGTTGCAAAGAAACACACAAAATTTAAACTTGAATTTCGACTTTTGATGAGGTCAAAATGACAAGGGATTTAAAATAAAAATATTGACTATTTTCCTATATTTTTGTGACCTCAAATTGTATTTTTGTTGATTTTTCTAGTATTTTTCTATTTTCTAAAAATACTGAAAAATGTGAAAAATATGAAAAATTATTTTTTGGTCAAGAATGGTTCCTTGGGCTTGGCCAAGGCCACCAAAATTGATTTTGTAATTTTTTGACTTTTTATGAATTTTTTATGATTTTTCAAAAATAAAACTGAAAAAGACTAGGTCAAAAATCAGGTGTCAACAGCTGCCCCTCTTTGAGGGGAATCTCGTGAGAGGTTTCGCTCAAAGACAGGTGACACCTGAGTCTAGACCGACTCGACTGGGGAAAAGAAAAACGAATCTTGACATTCAATCTTTCTTGCTTTGCTGGTAAACGCTCTGTTTGTTCTGCTCTGGCTACTGTGAGAGAGAAAGTAGAGAGACCCACCTGTTACTTACCTGTTGATCACCTGCCTGATGCTCGTGCGGCATGCGCGGTGTATAGCGGGTTCAAGTGAATACCTAGGGACTCGTCTTTTGAGTATTCTAGGGCGGTTAAACTCTAGCCTGTATGGTAGGCCGTACCAGAATGGGATTCCTATACTTGACAAGAACCTGTGAATGACGCACCCAGTCTCTTAGGGATTATCGGGGTTTTGATCCGTATGGTGGATCAGACCATGAATAGGACTCCTCTTTGCTAGGAACCTATGGGTGACGCACCCAGTCTCTTAGGGATTGTCAGGGGTTTTGATCCGTATGGTGGATCAGACCGTGAATATGACTCCTTTCTGCTAGGAACCTATGGATGACGCACCCAGTCTCTTAGGGATTGTCGAACATTTTGATCCTTCAGGGGGATCAGGCCGAGAATAGGATTCCTTTCTGCTAGGAACCTATGGATGACTCACCCAGTCTCTTAGGGATTGTCGAACAATTTGATCCTTCAGGGGGATCAGGCCGAGAATAGGATTCCTTTCTGCTAGGAACCTATGGATGACGCACCCTGTCTCTTAGGGATTGTCGAACATTTTGATCCTATATTCTAAGGAATTAACTAGGATTCATACAAGTGAGATGTGCCTAATCTTGAGGCTTTACCACATGAGCTATTCTGGGCTTAGGGGTTACCTAGAACCTCACAGAAAGTTGATTTTGTCAGAAGTTTTTGATCCTATATTCTAAGGAATTAACTAGGATTCATACAAGTGAGGTATGCCTAACCTTTAGGCTTCACCAAATGAGTTATTCTGGGTTTAGGGGTTACCTAGAACCTCACAGAAAGCTGATCTTGAAAATTGTCCTTTCGACATGCAATGCGTTATTCTGGGATTTTGGGATTCCAAGTATCCTGCAGAAAACTTAAACCTGCAAAAACTTCGATAAGATTCTTCTGGGATCTAGGGGCTACCTGAGATCTCGCAGAAAGACTATCTTGAATGTTGTCCTTTCGACATTGAAGGTGACATTCTGGGACCTGGGAGCTCCAGGTATCCTGTAGAAAGTTCCAACCTGTAACACTGGGATCTCATAGAGAGATGATTTCTAAAGATTGTCTTCTTGACATGGGAGGTGACATTCTGGGATCTGGGTACTCCAGGTATCCTGCAGAAAGTTCAAACCTATAAATTTGAAATCTCACAGAGGGATGATTTCGGAGATTGTCCTTTTGACATCGGATGTGACATTCTGGGATCTGGGGACTCCAGGTATCCTGCAGAAAGTTCAAACCTGTAAATTTGAAATCTCACAGAGGGATGATTTCGGAGGTTGTCCTTTTGACATTGGAGGCGACATTCTGGGATCTGGGAGCTCCAGGTATCCTGCAGAAAGTTCAAACCAGTAAATTTGAAATCTCACAAAGGGATGATTTCGGAGATTGTCCTTTTGACATTTTAGGTGACATTCTAGGATCTGGGGACTCTAGGTATCCTGCAGAAAGCTCAAACCTGTAAAATTGTTCACAAGAATGTGTTTTCCTGAGATATGGAATTACCAGGGATCTTGCAGGAAAAAAAACTTGAAAGCTCTTCTTCGCAGAGCGAGGCATCCTTCTAGAATCTGGGGCTACCATGATTTCTATAGAAGTTTAACCAATAAAAATAGCGTTCTAGGATCTGGGGTTACCAAGAATCTGTCAGAAGCTCAGGCATATAAACTCTCATTCTTAGAGAAATGTGTTATTCTGAGACCCGGGGTTACCAGGGGTCCTGTAGAAGTTTAAACTTGAAATATATTCTTCACAAAAGAAGTAGCATTCTGAGGTCTGGGGATACCAGGGGTCTTATAGAAGCTTGAACCTGTAAACTCTTTCTTACCAAGAGAGGTTGTGTTCTCTTGAGATCTGGGATTGCCAGGAATTCTGAAGAAGTTTAGACATGTTTAAACGTTTCTCACTAAGAGTGATATGAGCCATTTTAGGAGCTGAAGTCATCAAGAATTTTGCGGAAGCTCCAATCTGAAAATTTTCTTACCAAAGGCACATCAATGGTCTTTAAGTGATATCTGATGTCAAGCTGACAACACTTTATGACTTATATCAAAGTCATGAAAGATTTCAATAAATGCATTATGATGCTGGAGGTTATCCAAAACACCTTGCAACATACGGGAGTGATCAAAAATTCCTTGTGGGGAAAGTTTGAATCAAACAATTTGAAATTACCAAAAAAGTTTGGTTAAAATGTTCAACGGAGTATTCTCATCAAAGAGGACTTCTTACCGCTCTGAGATAATGGTCTTTTATCAAGAATGCACTCGAATTTCCTATCAAACCTGCGCCTAGGGTTCAGGATTATTCGCAGTGAATACACCTCGATCGATCAGGAGGACTTCCAAGGGACCGTAATGTTGGGCTTGGTCAACGGTTTTCAAAGGGGGACTTTCATGCAAGTCAAGGCTTTCGAAGAGAAGTCTTCAATGTCTGCTCCAGGTTTACAAGTCAAGAAACCTGCAAAATGAGAAAGAAATAATCTCGCTCGAACTTCTTCGAGCTAAGCTTAGACATTAAACCCTATGTCAATCTAAGTGCCTTAATCAGAAAAGGCTTTTCAGGGTTGTAACGTAGGTAGGATTTGGGACCAAAAAAGGCTTATTTTTGGCTCAAAATATGCGAAGGGTTTTAACATTGGTGATCACTGCAAGTTTGCTGCCATCTTGCCCCTTCTGATTCAAAGAGCGTCTTCAGTCTTTGAAGTGCATTAGTAGTTTTTGAAGAGCATTGTCAGTCTTCGAAGCGCACATTTGTCTTTAGAGAATATCTCTTTCATGTTGAGACTGTGTCAACATCTTGTCTACACTTTCATCATTTGAGTGTGACATAATCTGGGAGTATCCCTTGCTGTCCAGCTCCCTTGGGATTTTCTTTTACAATCAGATCTCACTAGTGACCTATACAAAGGTATCATGCCATCTTTTGGCATTTACAAGATCAAACACCTAATTCACAAGTGTACAAGTATTTGGATGGGCATTGGCCTTGCTTTTACCAGACATTTTGCTTTTTCTTGATGCCCAAGATCGGATTTTTCTCTTCTCTTTTTTTTTCTTTTTCTTGAAATCCCATCTTTTCTTTTCTTTTGGGGATCAGAATTTTCAAATGAGTGTGCTAGATGTACAACTTGAATTTTAGCACTCAAACATTAATCTATGAATTTTTCACAAATCCTGTGTTTTGAACTCTTCCGCTCTTGAAGGGACGTTGCTTCCGTCTTGGAATATGCAATGATCACCAACGGGTTTGTGAAATGAACGTATAGGCTCAACTGGGTTGTACAAAGGGTAAATGTGTATAGGATAGAGAAACGAATGCTTTTCGTCATCCTAAAGCACCTGAATTACCATAGAAGTTAAAATGACAAGCAACACACGAAGATTGATGCAAGTCTGAGCAAGAGAACTTCTAACCATTTACCTCTTGATACCGCTGGACGTACCTCCAGTTTGCCCCACTGTGGGGTGGTTCTTGACAGGGGTAAAGAATGAAACCGTCGTTCAAAGGGGTATCAACGGTCACCTGTAGTGTTTAAGATAGAGAAACGAATGCCTCCGTCGTCTCAATCCATGTAATCACTGCGAATAACCCTTACGTCCGTAGGTCAAGGTCTCGCTATCCTTACCACTCCACTTATCTCTTAAGTGTGTATGGGACGTGTTTGGACCAGACTTGCCTCTTGTCTGAGGAAACATCCTTTTGAACGGTTTAAGCAACTTTTATTGGAAAAGTTCATTTTGCTTTCTACAAAACTTACCCTCTAAGGGGATTTATGATGCACAATGCATATTTCAATCATGTTCAGATAACCTCCAAGTTTAAACATGAGTGCCAATGCCATGACTGTGAGAATTTTGCATTTTTATTGACATGATAATTGAATGCATGCTAGATTCCAAGAAGCCTTTCAAATTCTAGCAATAAAGATCCCGACAGTCTTAAAACCTAAGAGGTTGGGAAAGGAATACTTACCTGCCCAGCGCGGCTAGGGATCCCTGAAAAACATAAAAGGAATATGTCAGTGTATGCTCTCGAATTTCAGAAAATTTAGAACGATACACCTTACCCTTGATCATGCACTCCAAGGGATTGGATAGATTCATGAAAATCTGCATTTTTCTTAACAACACAAGATGGTTAAGTTGTTCTAAAATTTCTTGAAATTCTCAGTCTTTGGAGAAAAAGGACGTGCATATGACCACCACGACAGTAAGTCCTCTTGATCATGCATTCCAATCTGAACGCGAATACGTAGATTATAGAAAACGGCCATTTCGACCTACGGCGATGACGCCTTCGTCTGATTGGGACAATGAATCCTGCTTGATGGCTTCATTCATCTTCGGAACGTGCTCCTATGCCTTTATTCGGAGTTCCTTATTCAAGGAAAAATGAATTCTTATCAAAATGTATGCTAAAGCATGTGGTGTGGAAGCGATACTTTTTACCCTCCACTTGATCTTATAGCCAAAGATCATTTCTTGAATGCTCGACTTCCGAAGCTGTTATCTTCAAAGATCATCTCGCCTTGAAGTTGAGTCGGCAAGTTCTTTCCCTCTGAATCCTTTTGAATGCCAATAATTTTCTGTTGAAATTAGGGCAAATTCATATCAGGAGAAAGATCATTGATGACCAAATTAGAACGACACAAAGTCACCCTTTATCAAGTTTGTATCTTGAGGTTTAACTCTGATGTGAACGACTCTTCTATCACGTTCATTGATCCTGCTGGGAATGAAATGCCACTTTGGCATCCAGTTACGTAGATGATCTGTTTGCCCCAGTTAGGCATGACTTGCCATGGCTAGGTAATGCTTGCCCCAGTCAAATGGTTCTATTCATTTTTGCATTTTCATGCGATCCCTTATCCAGTTTGGATTATCTCTTACTTGGATCTTCACTTGACTTTTCACCTTTGAAGTGTCGTCCTTCCAATGCTTGAGAAAGTCGTTTGCTTCATGCATCTTTGTCACTTGTGACCATCCTTGTGATGTTCTCCTCTTTGTTGGACTCCTGATAATGTCCTAATGGCGTATTCTGCCACAGAAAGAAATAATTTTGCATTAGCAAATGCAAGAAAAAGGAGTAAATTGGATACGACACCCAACTACCCTTCTTTTGTCAATTGTCGACATTTATCCCTTGATTGAGTCCATTCCAATATTGTATGCTGATATGGACAACATTCGTCGAATCTCTCCATCCATGCTTGAAGGTGTTGATAACATCAACAATCCATTTGCCCCAGTTGGGCGACGTCTACCTTGGCCAAATGCCTTAGCATTTTTCATGTCATTTGATGATTTCCAATCCTATTTGAAGAGGTCTTTGTACCTGTACATGAAGCAATGAGTATTCATCCATGTTTAACTTTAAATAAATCACCAAGGAACGTGATACTCCCTTTGAGGTATTTGCATTTTCGTTGATCAAAAAAATTGTCTCTTTCGGTTGCTTTGTCCCAATAGGTGATGTCTTGATGCTTGTTGTCTTTGGGCTTGACAACTTGCTCCAATATGCTGTCTTGGTGGCGCATGAGAATCTTGCCCCCAGCTTGGTCTCTTGACAGGAAAGGAGGGGCTTGCCCTAATGAACCTTCTTTGCTAGTTCTAGTTATTTATCTCAACCATCTGAATCTTTGATCACTTTTATCTATCTCTTGGTAGCTCGACATCTTTGGAATTTATCGCATGACGTCTTAGCGACTTTCTCAGTAATTCTATCCACCGATCTTGACTTCTTTGATATTTTCAGTATCCCCCAAATTAACAGTAATCGGCTCTTCCGAAGTAGGAGACGTTGATTCCTCAAAGGCATTCCTTTCCCTGCGGATAGATGCATAACCTTCATCATCGTCTTCTTCCTCTTTCGGCAATCGAATCACAACAGGCTTGACTAGGCGATCTTCTTCCTTATTCAGGCTGTCAAGCTCTTCCAGCTTAATTACCACAGTCGTAGCGGTTTCAAACATTGACACAGTGTTGTCAAAGTCCCTTAAGGAGATTTCGTCTCTCGGTCGACAATGTTGGTCGTTGTCACCTAGTACTGCTGATGTGGCAGATCTCGGGTATTCTCTTTCAGCTAAATCCTGCTGTTGATTCTTTGATCTCTTTGTTTTGGCATACTGCTTTGTGTCAAGCTTAGTAACCCTCACTTGGTCAAGTGATGACTCAGGCTCTTTCGAAAAAGACTTTTCCTGGTTGAACGGGATCATCCATGCCTCCCCATTTGTCTGGTATAATATCCTCCATTCTCTGATAGAAGCTAGGAGGAGCAGAGTACTTCACTTTAAAGTTGTATCCTCCAGAGTCTTGACCCAGGTCGTCTACAATTTCACCTATTTCGAGTGTGTTAGCCATGAATCTGCGATCTGCTAGACTTCGCCTCTTGGCTTCCAGTTCGTCCTCTTCGAATTCTTCTTCTGATTAAGTGACCGGCCCAAGATTGTCTACAAGATTCTTGTACGGGATGTCCCGGGTGCTACCCCGCTCAGTTTTGATCATGAAATGGCTTCCTTCCAAAGATGGAGAAGCTTCGACCCCTTCGAATTCTTTATCGGTAATATCGGACATTATCCCCAAGCTCCTCATCTTGGCGATACATGGCTTCTTTACGTCGGTAGAGATCTCTCCTGCTTTTGGGTATGATGAAGCGGTTGCTAGAAGGTCGGTCAGCTAAAACATGTTCACCCTCAGCTAGAGGTGGTTTTCCTCTTCTTCAGTAAATATCGCCCCTACCGCTTGATGATCCGGCAGTGGATTCTCTTGTACATTCGGGGCTGTATTGTCAAATTTTAGAATCTGATTATCAATCAGGGCTTGCACTTTCATCTTCAGGATATAACAGTTATCCACATTATGCCCCATTTCGCCCATATGGCAGACACAAGTCGGGCTCTTGTCAAAACCATGATACTTAACCGGATTTGCCCTAGGTGGTTCCTTTGCCACCAAATATTGTTCTAGCAACATCGGGGGTAGCTTGGACAAAGGCCTCGGGAGCTGAGAGAATTGCTTTTGGGGTTGCCTCTTTCTGGGCCTTGCCCTTTTGGTGCCGTCCATGACGATCCTCCTTTGGTTCTTTTCTGGCAGAAGCTTCATGGGGCCTCCTTTCTCTTAAGGCCCATTCGGGCTTTTCAGCCACCTTTATCAAATATGCGAAGGTTTGACATCCTGAGGCGTCTAACCTGTCGAAGTATTCGTAGGGGAGTGCTTTCAGGGACAAATCAATCAGCTTGTCTTCTGGGATTGACGACTTTACTTGAGTAGCCAAAGCTCGCCACCTCTGGGTGTATGTTTTGATAACTCGCCCCTTGCCTTTAAGGTTTGCAACAAGTCTTCTCTTGTTGGGGCCATAGCAGTGTTGAATTTATACTGTCTGAGGAAGTCTTCTGCAAGATCTTCCCACCTATCATAATCTTCTAGGTCCAGCTCGATGAATTAAGCCAGAGCGGCGCCAGCTAGATTTTCTTGGAACATGTTCATCAGTAACGGAACATAGTTTGAATACTGCGCCATCTTGCGTAGGTAATATTTGAGGTGAGCGCTTGGACAGCCTGTCCCATTATACTTCCTTATAGTCAGGAGGGGTCTCCACCTCAGCGAAGGGAGATATCTTGTCGAAACGGGCCAACTCATAGTCCTGGTTGCTTAAACATTCTTTAATCTTGGCTGATCCCTTAGCCTCCACCTTGATTTTTACGATCTGCTTCCCCTTTTTCCTCATTCTCGAGGTTGATAACAACATGGGACGCTTTTTGTTGTGACGGGGTGTTCGGCTCACGGATATCCTCCTCCGCCCGTTGAGTATTTCCCGTCGTTTTTTTATCAGCTATATCGGGGGCAAGTGATGGATTTGAGTTGTTTAGGAACTACTGTCTGTCTGGCTTGGGAGACTTCCGGCATTGCCTTAATATTAGCCATCATAGTTGCCATTGAACTATTTGATATTTCCCTATCAAAGGAAAGAAGGTTCGTGTCAGAACAGCATACAAAATGGGCAATTGGAATTGATACAATTTACCCTTCGTTCCTTGGGTCTCGGCATTTTCCTTTCACTTGGATTCTTTTGCCTTGACCTGTCGATATCTTTCATATAAGTGATGCATGCATGATATGTATGATGCAAGTGATCTAAGATGATTCATGTTTGCAACGAAAAATGGATTCGTGCCTTTCACTCTTGTTCACAGAGAGCATTTCTTATCAAGCATGTCAATATATAAAGTTTGAATTCTTTCTTTTCGAATGCTCTTTTCAAAGAGACTTCTAACTGTTAAGAAACTTTTTCAAGTTTTCTCGAGAATTTTGTTCGCAGATTGAGCCATTATGACGCTCTTGAAATCATCTATCCTAAATGCATGTGTGAGATGATATGAAAAGCGGGTACTCCCTGTTCTGTCATCTGAAGTCGTTGCTTCTTGGGTGTCTTGACTCTGTTTATCACCAAGAGGGATGGCTCGGCATCGTTTTTCTTGGAAGCATTGTTGCTATGGCGAAACACTTTTTGTACTCAATGGATGGATTTCATTCCATTACGTTCCATGAGTGATAACCATCGTTTCGGGGACTTGCCCCAGGTATCACCATGATGAATCTGATGTCTTCGACTTCGGCATGCTTTCTGGATAGGGAAATGATTTGCCCCCAGCAACTGAGTATTCCACCTTGAGTTAGCTGATTTAGCCATATGAAGCCCCATTGTATCGCGCTAACGCCTTCCCTGTTGGTTGAGTCAATCACTTCCATGTCAGGTGATTTTGACGTTTGACATTCTTCAATCTATTCTGACACATGTCTTCTACTATCATTCTCTGTATATGAAAGAGAAACATCTCAGTCATTTGTATGAAATGGAATCAGAATAAGGGACAATTTACTCCCTTTTGTGACAACAGAGGATGAAACTTCATCGTAATTATCGGAAGGTCTCGGCATTTGATGTTGTACGATGTTCGACACTATTTGGGTTCTGTCACTCTCCTTCTTGAGGTTGGGTGATCTTTCGCCACTTTCGCTCTATTGATGTATTTCAATTTCTTGGTTCAAAGATGGGCAACAATCATCTCTTCATGGTCTTTTCGATTTGTCATGACTTCACGACGCTCCTCAAGCACCCTACTACTCGAGATCCACAAGTGTAGATTTATCTCTATTTGTGTACATTTACA
Source organism: Rhodomyrtus psidioides (assembly GCA_021437785.1). Classification (NCBI taxonomy): domain Eukaryota; kingdom Viridiplantae; phylum Streptophyta; class Magnoliopsida; order Myrtales; family Myrtaceae; genus Rhodomyrtus; species Rhodomyrtus psidioides. Next base: position 1,977,869 of record JAILYB010000112.1, read on the forward strand.
CCTTGAAGTGTTGCTTCGCAAATAAGCATTCAGCTTTCTTCATCCCTACATATAGAAAATGAGATGATCATTTCATATCTTGAGAGGATTGAAATGAGGAACGATATACACCCTTTTGTGATTGAGTGATCATCAATTTCATGGTGAGAAACACTAGTGTTTGTACTCCTTGAGACGTGCTTCAATTGGCGATCGTGCCATGTCACATTGGCCTCCAATTTTGAGGGTCCACAATTGAGTCTTCTTTAAAGGGACAAATGTCGACCTCACACAATCATTTTATTTCACCTACATGACATGAGGAATGAATAAGTCAATTGTTGCATAAAAAGCTCTAATTGAAACGATCACAGATTTACTATCCCCAGAGTTTCTTCAATTCCCCTCATTTTGAGCATCAGAGATGAAGGAATGTTCCTTAACGATCCTCATTCACCTTTTATAATCACCTGCAAGTGTGAGTGACCATGTCATTGTTTAAACAAATCAATTTAATTTGGAACGAATACACCCTTTTCGCCTTAGAGAGGTCGATCCAAATTGGGCATGCCCCTTTTTCATGTTGTCTTGTTCTGGGCTTATCATTGTCGATTCATCTTATTTTGGAAACCCCATGGGTGGCTCCTGATGAAGACGCATCTCCTTTTATGTTACAGGGAAAACAAGCCTCACATTATTGGCCTTCAGCCGTTTTGACCTGTTGGCAAAAGAAATAACCAAGCAAGTCAAGTATAACACTCGAAGCTTTTATTGGAACGATTACAGTTTTACCATCGTTCGATCACATCTCGCATGCGATTAGATGAAGGAATCTTCAATAAATGCATGTCATGTATAACCTGTCAGAAAGGAGACACACTTAGCATTTTACATAGCAAAGACGTCTCTCAATGAGGTCGCCTCTCATAATGAAAGCGAGGCGACGATACATATCCCATAATCCCTATTTACGGGCATCTGATGTCCGCCAAGATTTCAAGATAAGAGGATACGTCATTAAAAGATCGATCCATGGTCATCAATCAAACACCCATTTAATTCCAAACGTTTAATATGCAAACGGGGGCATTAATCTTGAAAGATTGCTCTGTGACATTTTTCTTGTGAAAATCATGTGATCTTTGTTTTAAGAACTCACTATACAAAAATGTGATTGTAAACATGGCCTTAGCTTTATGCCCCAAAATCTTGAATTGGAAGAATTTTAGACAAAAAGAAATGTCATCTTAATCCATGTTTGGAAATTTGGATGAACCATCTATTCCGTAGGGACGGCTTAGAAGTGTTCCCACTTTTGTATCTAAAATTCATTGTCAAAAACTTTCATTTGTAAACTCAAACACCCAGGGCATTCAGTTGATTTCCATGAATTTCTTATCATGAAATTTCACTAGGAAATGAACAAGTAGAGGGAGAAGTCATACTTACAGTGACCAGCGGGATTATTATTATTATTATTATTATTTTTTTGGTTTTAGGTATACCAACCTCTCACAGACATGCGCATGAGACAAGTGGGTATACTCTAAAAATCGAAAATCAGGTGAGGAACCTACGGCTCAGGCTCCCACGATCCACACGAGGCAGATTCCTCCCCAAGGGTACCTACCCAAGAGGGCTAGATATCGCCAATGCAGATGGCAGGCGGGAACGAATACGAAAGTCTCAAGTGCCATCAAACACAAGATCCTTTTCGCATCCCTTCCCTATCTAAGATAACCTAAGGGTGGTTGCAGTCGGGGTTTGACCGCCAGTGTGTGCAATGTGTCGTGATCATCACAATGCAAAGTCATGCACAGCAGTTTATATCAAACACCGCTTCAGTAAATGCATAAAGTAAACATACATTCCCAACTCCAACCTGCAGGAAAAATGTCAACAATCACTCCACCCCTTATTTCTCCAATCTGCAAAAACATCTAACACAATGGTCAGCATACGTACCTCACCTTCGAGAGCATCTGCAGAAAATAATGTCAGATAAACCAAACAACTTTTTAATCGGCTCAAGTCCTCTGGAATTCGTAACCAGAGATTCTGGTTTTAGAATAAGTCCCCAGCGGAGTCGCCAGTTTGTCGCGACCCTCTCCCGAGCGCCATCTAAATGGGCTAGCGAGGGTTAATGGGCCGCCCGATCGCTGCTTGATCGGACGCGGGCCTCTCCCAAGGCCCATGACCCAAGTCGCAACTGCTGGATGTACGTGGTCGACCTTCAGTGTGGTCTAGTGACATGTGATGAGTGTACATGTCAAGGAGTCGCCACCAATCGTTTCGTGGAGGGTACGATCGGAAAACCCTATCGAATAGTTGGGAGTGGTCTATTCGATCCTGCGGAAACCAGAGAAGTGGGTTCGGGGACTTAGTTACGCCAACTGTCTAAGTTGACGCCCTTTCGGTACCTAAACTGAATGGTTTATCTGATCCTAGGATTTCATACAGACGAGTGGGGTACAGATCCTAAATCTAAGAGTTCATACAGATGGGAATTACTACCCTATCACTCACAATCAATAGAAATAAGTGCGCAAATCAAGGAATCAATACATGCGGATAAAACATATGAAATCAGTATGGCATCCCTAATGAGGCCCTATTAGCCTAGAGAAGTAGCAATCATGGCTTAGGAATGAATTTGGCATGATTTGCCCATGAGGGGCAAAATCGTAATTTTGAACAATTCGGGGACAATTCACCTCAAAAAGGGCAAATTTGTCATTTTAGATAAATCGGGAAGTCAGAAGACAGGGGAAATTGGATTGGCCATCAATCCAATCCATTTCTTATTTTTCTGGAATTTCCAGGATTTTTCTGGAATTTAAAAGTGATTTTACCCTTGGAGGGGTAAAATCGTCATTTTGAACAAAGATGAGGACTGAAAATCTCAAATATTAGGGCCGGTCGTCCACCTGACCCAAACCCTAACTTTAAGCAATTTTCAGAACTCGATTGAGACAAGAAAGACGATTTTCCCATTAAAGGGCAAAATCGTCATTTTGAGAAAAGAAGCGGGACTCGAAAACCCAAACCTAAGAATTGATCGCCTACCCGACCCTAATTCTTACCTTGGCATTATCGGTTTTATCTTGCATATACAGCAGAGGCGACTTACCCCTAAAGGGTAATGTCGTCGAGTCTCGAAAGAACGGGTAAGAAACCCCAAAAATAGGGTTGACCAGTTGTCTGTGGTCAATCCTCGATTTTTGGGGATTTCTGGAGTGTCTAGGATTTTTCCACTATTTTTTCATATTTTTTTTGGAATTTTCTGGCATTTTCTAGCATTTTTTTGGATTTTCTGAAATTTTTCCGATTTTTTTTTATTTTTTAAAATCATTTTTTGATTTTTTTATTAAAAAAAAATATTCGGGCCGGGTCGGGTGACCCGGCCCACGGCCCGCGGCCCAGTCCGGACCCGGATCCGCGCGACCCGCGCCCAAAACGACGCCGTTTTTGCCTTCTCCCGCTCAGATTTTTTTAAATTCCCGCCCAAACGAATCAAAGGCCTAGATTGTGCCACGTGTCGCCTGATGGACGGTTTGATCTAAGGCTGGAAACTGACGGTCCAAATTGAACTTCCTGATCGAACCACAACCGTCCGATCTAAGGGATTTTTAATTTTCGAAAATCATTTTTAATTTCCGAAGAAGCGAGATCGCGACACGTGGCACGCCTACCACCGTCGGATCAATTTCGTTTTTTTTCTGTTGTAACGACGGTGCTGACGTGGCTGCCACGTGGGCGCCACGTCAGCGCCACGTGGGCGTTGACTGGTCTACTTTCGTTGACCAGTCGACAGTTTAGCCGAAGAAGACCGCAGCGCCGGCGCCTCGTCGGAGGGCGATTTCTCCACCTACGGACTACCAAAAATCGCGAAATCACCGCCATTTAACTCATTCCACCGAGCTCTACAACATATATCGTACTCAACACAGCAGAATCGGGTTTGGTTAACCTGCAAATCAAGGCCGGAGCTAATCTCCGGCGAGCTATCGTCCTAACCATTCCGAGCGAGATCTATCCCTCCAAATCAATCAAGAAGCATCCTAGGAGTTCGAGAAAACTTACCAGGCCATTGCGAGGTTTCGGTTTCGCTCGGCTCAAGCTCACGAGCTCTCGACGGGTTCGGGTGGTTGGAGGCCGACTCGTGCGATTTAGGCGGTGAAATGATATGTAATGAAAAGCGAAAATGCTCAGTGATGCAAGACAAGGGAGTTGCAAGTCAAAACGCAACAAACGACGCGCCGGAAGTCAAGATGCCATTAGAGATCGACCTCAAGCTTAAAGACTCAACTCACCTGTTTCTGCGATGAACTGACGAACGAGCTAGTCCATTGCGTTCGCAAGGTCGAGACGAAATCGAAGATGGCGACAGCATGGCTTGGCGAAGTTTGGAAGGCACCGGCCGAGCCTTTGAAGCCTTCGGCCCTACACTCCTTCCATGGCGGGCGGTCCCCCCCCCCTCTCTCTCTCTCTCTCTCTCTCTCTCTCTCTGCGTTTCGTTCTCTCTCTCTTTTTCACTCTATCTTTGCCCGCTCCCTCTCTCTGCGAGCACTTTCTCTCTCTCTCTCTCTGCGTCTCTCTCCTCCTCTGTGCGTCGCCAACCCCCTCCTTTTTGAGGTCGTTTTCTTTTTATTCTGTTGTTCTCCAATCCTCTTCAACCGAATCGTTCCTTTGCAACCAAACTCTCAACTGATCCCCCTCCCTCCTTTTGTTTTTTTTATTCGCGCGCAGAAGCAGAACGTAATGTTCTGTTCTTCTTGATCTGGTCAACCGGGTTGACTGGGTCGGTCAACCCGACCCAGTTGACCCGGTTCTAAATTTTCTATTCAAATTGGATGCCCTGATGTATCAATATCACAAAATTGACATCAAAATTAGACTCTATGGCACAGACTCCACCTAGAAATGTGATTTTCGTGAGAAATTCCTTTCGAATTGATTGAAAACCCCAAATGTAGAGTAGGATTCGAATTTGATTTTTTGCCAAATTGATGCTCTTAATGGGCGAATTGGCCCCAATGGAGCCCACCATTAGATTCAGGGGGTCGAATACTATAGGGAGGAAGCATTGGGGGTTCTATGGGTGTCCCTCAGAAAAGTTTAATTTCGGAATTGGCATAATAGGGACTAAAATGAAAAGATTTTTTATGCAATTAGGTCCCTAAAGCCAAAATTGATTAAATCAGTGCACAATTGAACCAAATTGAAATGTCGGGCAATCAAGATGAATGTCTAGATTCTTAAAAATGCAAAGTATTGCAAATAGAAAGACTCAAAACATATTTTTTGACAAATTTAACCCTGTGCGTTGCAAAGAAACACACAAAATTTAAACTTGAATTTTGACTTTTGATGAGGTCAAAATGACAAGGGATTTAAAATAAAAATATTGACTATTTTCCTATATTTTTGTGACCTCAAATTGTATTTTTGTTGATTTGTCTAGTATTTTTCTATTTTCTAAAAATACTGAAAAATGTGAAAAATATGAAAAATTATTTTTTGGTCAAGAATGGTTCCTTGGGCTTGGCCAAGGCCACCAAAGTTGATTTTGTAATTTTTTGACTTTTTATGAATTTTTTTATGATTTTTCAAAAATAAAACTGAAAAGACTAGGTCAAAAATCAGGTGTCAACACATATGGAACCACAAATCAGCCCGATGATGATACTAGTCTTCCACGCAGAAGCTTGAGGCCTGATTTTCTTTATGATTCCTAATTTCTAAAAGATTTCTGAGGGACGAGGATGTCCTTTGATATGAGGACTAGTTCCATTTATACCTGCATTTATTTTGAAATCTCGTTTGAAAAGGTTTTCCACACCCATGCATGACATTTCTATATGTAATATAGACTAACCATGCTCATGACATTTCAGGCATATCATTTCAAACATACATACCAGGTTGTTATGCGATTCAAATCACCGCATTGACTGTTCCTACAATATTGAAGAAGAGGATGAGGATGGGGGTTATACGTCTATCCGCAGAGAATGGAGTGCCTTCGAGGAGTCAATGCCTCATACTTCAGAAGAACCGGTTGTTATTAACTTGTGCGACACTATGAATATCAAGGAAATCAAGATCGGTGGACATTTATGAAAGGCTCAGGTTTACAGAATTACTGATGGAGTATCAGGATATCTTCGCATGGTCTTACGCTAACATGCCAGGTTTGGATCCCAGAATTGTGGAACATGCATTACCCACAGATCCCAGTGTAAAACCTGTCAGGCAAGGCAGCAGACGAATGAAAGCCGAGTTAGAAGACAAAATTAAAGAATATGTGATGAGGCTTCTCAGGGTGGGCTTTATTGAAGCTATCCCATACTCGGACTAGATTGCAAACATAGTCCCCGTCATGAAGAAGGACGGCAGAGTTCGGATCTGCGTAGATTACTGAGATTTGAATAGAACAAGTCCGAAAGATGATTTCCCATTACCTCACATTGACGTATTGGTATATAGTACCGCAGGGTACGAACTATTCTCATTCATGGATGGATTCTCCGGATATAACCATATCCTCATGAAGAAGGAGGACAAACCGAAGATTGCTTTTACCACCCCTTGGGGAAACTTTTTCTACAAGGTTATGCCCTTCGAACTGAAGAACGCCGGAGCCACTTACCAAAAGGCTATGATCACATTATTCCACGACATGATCCATAAAGAAATCGAAGTATATGTCGATGACATGATCGCCAAGTCCAGGAAGGGACAGGATCACATTCAGGTGTTAAGAAAACTATTTGAGCGACTGCACAAATACAAGTTGAGGTTGAACCCTAACAAATGTGTGTTTGGGGCAAAATCTGGGAAACTTCTCTGATTCATGGTCAGTAACAGATGCATTGAAATTGATCCTTCAAAAATTCAAGCTATCCATGATCTGGCAACTCCCTCCACAGTAAAAGAAGTAAGAGGCCTTTTGGGGAGACTGAACTATATTGCCAGATTCATCAATCGGTTATCAGATGTGGCTAAACCAATTTTCAAACTACTTAAAAAGGGTGTAAAAGTGACATGGGATGCAGAATGCAGCTAGGCATTCCAGAAGATTAAGAACTATCTAGTCACTCCACCAGTGCTTGTACCACCCATCCCAAGTCACCCCTTGATATTATATTTGACTATACAACAGGAATCTTTGGGAGCCTTACTTGCCCAAACAAGCCCGATGGATGGTAAAGAAAGAGCCATCTATTACTTGAGCAAAATACATACATGTTGAAAGGGCTTGTGTAGCAACTGTATGGGTACTTCGTAAGTTAAGACAGTATACCATTCATCACCATATTCAGCTGGTAACAAAAAATGACCTTGTCAAGTACCTCTTGGAGAAGCCCGCTCTGATTGGGAAGGTAGTAAAATGGCATGTGATGTTATCTGAATTTGACATCAAGTGTTCTCCACAAAAATCAGTAAAAGGGAGAGCCATAACTGATATGTTGGCAGAAAACTCACAAAGTTGCAAGTTTTCCAGAAAAACGAAAACATAAGATCAAGTTTTGAACCTGGCAGAGAATAAGTGGGCCATGTATTTCGATGGCGCTGTTAACCTATCAAGAGCCGGCACTGAGGCAGTATTGATATCCCCTGACGATTAACATTATCCCGTTGCGGCAAAGATGACTTTCCCTTGCACTAATAATATCTCAGAATACGAGGCATGTATATTTCCATGGGAATACCTAGGCTGCAAGTTTATGGAGATTTCATGCTCATTATTTTACAAACACAGGGAGAGTGAAAAACAAAGGACGCAAACCTGATCCCTTATCATGAATATCTTGAAGAGTTGACACTTAAGTTCGAAGATGTGTTATTTGAATACCTACCAAGATCTCATAACCAATTTGCAGATGCACTAGCCACACTGGCCTCGATGCTGCAAATGACTGGAGGGATAGAAATAGAACCACTAAGGATCGGCATAGTCGAAAAATCGGCCTATTGTATGATGATAGAAGAAGAATTCGACGGAGAGCCGTGGTACTATGACATCAAGAATTATCTCTTAAAGGGGGAGTTTTCGAAAGGATGTCAGGCGGGAGACCGGAGATACATAATCAGGATGGCCAGCAAGTTCTTCCTCAGTGGACAAGTTATGTACAAAAGGTCATTTGACTTCACTCTGTTAAGGTGCGTAGATGCTAAAGAAGCAAATATTCTCATGAAGGAGATCCATGAAGGTATATGTGGGCCCCATATGAACGGCCACCTCCTCGCCAAGAAAATCATGCGGCTCGGATATTATTGGATGACCATAGAATCAGACTACTGCCAGCATGTCCGGTCATGCCACCAGTGCCAAATATACGGCGATAAAATTAATGCGCCCCCGAATGAACTGCATCAAATGTCCGAAGCCTGGCATTTTTCTATGTGGGGGATAGACATGATAAGACCCATCAATCCAACAGCTTCAAATGGTCATCGCTTCATCCTAGTGGCGATCGATTATCTTACAAAGTGGATAGAGGCCAATTCTTACAAGAAAGTCACCGCAAGAAGTATGGCAAGGTTTAATAAGAGAGACCTAATCTCTCGATATGGCACCCCTCAAGCGATCATTACAGATAATGGGTCCAACATGAACAACAAGATTGTCGATGACCTACTAGACCGCTTTGGTGTTCGATATCTTAATTATTCCCCTTACCGCCCACAGATGAATGTGGCAGTAGAATCGGCTAACAAGAATATCAAAAAGATCTTAGCTAAGATTGTAGAGAATTATAGGGATTGGCATGAAAGGCTACCATTTGCTTTAATGGCATATCGAACTTCGACCAGGACTTCTACAAGGGCAACTCCTTACGCTCTGGTATACGGGATGGAAGCGGTCCTGCCCGTGGAAGTTAAGGTTCCCTCTTTAAGAATCTTATCAGATGGTCAACTTTCCGAGACAGAATACTCCAAACACAGAAATGAACAGCTGAATCTGATAGACGAGAAGCGTCTTAGAGCGATCTGTCATGGTCAAGGCTACCAAAAAAAGGGTGGCCAAGTCATTTAATCGAAAGGTTAGAGCCAGAAATTTTGAAGTGAACGACCTGGTGGTAAAGAAGACACTGCCAAATGCTGTCCACCCGAGAGGCAAGTTTACCCAAAATTACGAAGGCCCCTATATTGTCAAGAAGATTCTCACGGGAGGAGCGTTGATTCTTGTAAATTCTGAAGGAGAAGAATTGTGGCACCCTGTAAATTCAGATGCTGTGAAGAAGTATTATCCTTGAAATGAAATCAGATATTGGTTATGTGGTTTGTCCCGAAATGATCCGAATCGCCATAACAGCCATTACATAAGCATATCATGCATACACTAGCATGTGTTCAGTTTTGCAGGATCCCAAGGAGCAGATTCAAAATCGGATTCATCCAAATGGAACCCTAGACGGAAGAGTCCTCTACATCAAGAACCAGGTGATGTGTATCCGTTCTATCAAGGGTTAAACCATCTTTCACTCACAAGCATGTCTATTCTATCCTACATGCAGGAATGTCTGATGAAGACGGAAGGCAACAATGGAGAAACACAGTAAAGTCTCTCACTTCCTGTAAGATGAAAAGAGCAAGAGAATGAACATTCACATGCCCGAACTTAGGAATAAACATTATTTTTGAAAAAATGAATCCTTGACATTTGCTGCACGCCTATCAGAACCGGAGGTTGTCCAAGCACGGTCCGAGTATACATGATGCATCTTTGAAATCTCCTGTGGAGTAAAATGTATGGAGAAAAACAAAGTGATTTTTTCAAAAACATAGCTTGCTTAGACTATCTAACAGGGATGTTCCTCTAGATGAAAGGCAAACCTAATCCAAACATGTCCTACATACACTCGAGAGATGAGAGAAGTGTGAGAATAGGAAAGCATGGATCCGAGGATATAAGGGCCCTTCGCATCGATTACATGGATTGAGATAACGGAGACATTCATTTGTCTATTCCAAACACTGCAGGTGGCCATTGATAACCCTTTGGACAACGGTTACATTCTTTACCCCTGTTAAGAACCACCCCACATTGGGGCCAACTGGAAGTAAGTCCAACAGTATCAGGAGGTAAATGGTTAGAAATGCTCTTGCTCGGACTTGCATCAATCTTCGTGTGTTGCTTGTCTTTTTAACTTCTATGGTGATTTAAGTGCTTTAAGATGACGAAAAACATTCGTTTCTCTATCATATACACTTTTACCCTTTGTACAGCCCAGTTGAGCCTATACGTTTGTTTCACAAACCCGTTGGTGATAATTGCATATCCCCAAGAGCGTAAGCGACGTCACTTCAAGAGTGGAAGAGTTCAAAAGAATAGGAATGATGAAAAAATTCATGGGTTAATGTTTGAGTGCTGAGATTCAAGTTGTACATCTAGCACACTTATTTGAAAATCTTAATTCCCAAAAGAAAGGAAAAGATGGGATTTCAACAAAAGATGAAAGAAAAAGAACAAAAAAGAGAAGAGAAAAATCCAATCCTGGGCATAAAAAAAAGCAAAATACTTGGTAAAAGCAAGGCCAATGCCCATTCAAATATTTGTACACTTGTGAATTATGTGTTTGATCTTGTAAATGCCAAAAGATGGCATGATATTTGTGTATAGGTCACTAGTGAGATCTGGTTGTAAAAGAAAATCCCAAAGGAGATAAACTGTAGAAATTACTCCCAGATTATGTCACATTCAGATGTTGACGCTGCACTAACACAAGAGAGAGATTCTCCAAAGACTACCAATGCACTTCAAAGACTGAAAACGCTCTTTGAACCGCAAGGGGCCAGATCAGCAGCAAACTTGCAGTGATCACCAATGATAAACCCTTCACATATTCTGAGCAAAAAACAACATTTTTTTCGGTCCCCAATCCTATCTGCGTTACAACCCTAGGAAGTCTTTTCTGATTAAAGCATTTGGGTCAGCGTAGAGTTTAATGCTTAAGCTTAGCTCGAAGAAGTTCGAGCAAGATTATTTCTTTCTCATCTTTGCATGGTTCTTAACTTGTAAACCCGGAGCAGATGAAGAAAATTTTTCGTTCAAAAGACATGACTCAGATAGTGAGTCCCCCTTTCGAAAACCATGTCCAAGCCCAACATTACGGTCCCGTAAAGACCTCTCAATTGATCTGAATGTATGCGCTGCGAACGGCCCCGAAAACCCAGGTACAGGGTATTAGGAAATTCGAGTGCTCTTGTTATGAAAAGATCAAGTCAGAAAAATTGGTAAGAAGCCATTTCTGACAGAGATATTCCAATAGAATGCTCGAAAGCAAGCTGTGGTTGGAAATTTCAAATTGTTTGATCCAAGGATTTTCCTCACAAAGATTCTTGATCATCCTCGCATGCTTAAAGATGTTTTGGATAACCTCCAGCATCCTAAGTCATTTTGCATAATTGCATAGGTTAAAATGAACCTTTACCTGCATTATGATCATTATTACCTCGAGAGGACTAATACCTTTGCAAATGAGGAATGAACTCTTAAGTCTAAAGCTTCTATGAGACCCATGACAGCCCTAGGTCCAAGAAGTAGACTTTACTCCATAATGACAATCTTCGGAATCATCTCTCTGTGAGACTTCAGTTTTATAAGTTTGAGCTTTCTACAAGATGCCTGGAGTCCCCAGATCCCAGAATGTCATCTCCAATGTCGAAATGACAATTTTCGGAATCATCTCTTTGTGAGATTTCAGTTTTATAGGTTTGAGCTTTCTGCAGGATGCCTGGAGTTCCCAAATTCCAGAATGTCACCTCCAATGTCGAAAAGACAATATTCGGAATCATCTCTTTGTGAGATTTCAGTTTTATAGGTTTGAGCTTTCTGCAGGATGCTTGGAGTTCCCAGATCCTAGAATGTCACCTCCAATGTCGAAAGGATAATATTCAAGATCATCTTTCTGCGAGATTTCAGGTAACCCCTAAATCCCAGAAAAATCTTATTGAAGTTTTTGCAGGTTTGAGTTTTCTGCAGGATACTTGGAGTCCCCAAATCCCAGAATAACGCCTTGCACGTCAAAAGGATAATTTTTAGAACCAGCTGTCTGTAAGGTTCTAGGTAATCCCTAAAACCAGAATAGCTCATTTGGTAAACCGAAGAGTTAGGTACACCTCACTTGTATAAACCCTAGTTGATTCCTCAGAATGTAGGATCAGCTTAGTGTTCGACAATCCCTACATAACGGGTGCGTCATCCATAGGTTCATAGCAAAAAGGAGTCCTATTCACGGCCTGATCCCCCTGACGGATCAAAGTGGTCGACAATCCCTACAGAACGGGTGCGCCATCCATAGGTTCCTAGCAGAAAGGAGTCATATTCACGGCCTGATCCCCCCGACGGATCAAAATGTTCGACAATCCCTATAGAACAGGTGCGTCATCCATAGGCTCTTAGTAGAAAGGAGTCCTATTCACGGCCTGATCCCCTTGACGGATCAAAATGTTCGACAATTCCTACAGAACGGGTGCGTCATCCATAGGTTCCTAGCAGAGAGGAGTCCTATTCATGGCTTGATCCACCATACGGATCAAAACTTTTGACAATCCCTAAAAGAATGGGTGCGTCATTCATAGGTTTTTGTCAAATATAGGAATTCCATTCTGGTTTGACCTACCATACAGGCTAGAGTTTAACCGCCTTAGGATACTCAAGAGACAAGCCCCTAGGTATCCACTTGAACTCGCTATACACCGCTTATGCCGTACGAGCATCAGGTAGGTAAGTAACATGTGAGCATCTCTATCCCGCCTCTTTCCCTCTCATACCGGTAAAGATAGGGCAAAGCATTTACCAACGGGACGAGAAAGATTAGACGTCAAGATTTATTTTTCTATTTCCCAGTAGAGTCGATCTAGACTAAGGTGTCACCTGCCTTGAGAGAAGCCTCTCATGAGATTCCTCTCAAAGAGGGGCAGCTGTTGACACCTAATTTTGGATCAACCTTTTTCTAGTTATTTCTTATAAAATTTATGAAAAGTCAAAAAATTACAAAATCAACTTTGGTGGCCTTGACCAAGCCTAAGGAACCATTTTTGACAAAAAAATAATTTTTCATATTTTTCGCATATTTTAATATTTTTGAAAATTAGGAAAATACTTGAAAATTCAAGAAAAATAGAATTTGAGGTCAAAAAAATATGGAAAAATAGTAAATATTTTTATTTAAAATCCCTTGTCTTTTTGACCACATAAAAAGTCTAAACTCAGATTCAATTTACGTGTTCTTTTGTAGCACATATGATTGAATTTGGTAAAAAAATGTCAATTGAGTCTTTTAATTTACAATTTTGGCATTTTTTAGGATCTTGACATTCAATCTAATCGTCCCTTATTGCAATTTAACACAATTGTCTGCACATAATATTTAATTGCATAAATTGGGCAAAATTGTATACTAAATTGCATTTTGGTCGTTGAAATTGGGCATAATTGAAATTACTTTCAATTCAAGGACTAACATTACAAATTGAAATCACTACCCAATGCTTTTCACCATTCCTAATCGATCGGCATGGGTAATTTGGTCTAATTTAATCATTTGAGCCCTCAATTGCACAATTCCCCGATTTGCAATTAAAGAAAATTTTGGGGTTTTCATAGAAATTGGTATGAACTTTTAGGAAAAACCACATTTTTAGATAAAATTCATACCATAAATTCGATTCTGAGGTCCAATTGCAAAAATTCCCCATCAATTTGGGTTTAATTTGAAAAATTGCAAGTCGGAATCGGTTCAGACCGGTCAGACCGGTTGAACCGGTCTGCTACAGTGTCATCATCTTCCTCAGGACTCCCGCGCGAATGGACAGTTCTCATTCGAATTTTGATCGAGCAATCGACTAGACAATCGGCCATAATCGGGAGAGGTTAGGTGGGCGTCTTGTTCCTCACCTCAAGACCTTTCGATCAAGACCAGCCTCAAGACAAATCGCCGCCGGACGAGCTCCGGCGAGGTCAGTCAAACCTGCAAATCTACAAAAGTCAACAAAAGCAAACTCAGAGCAAATTCGCGTTAAATTCGAGCCAAATGACACTCGACGGAAGGCTTGACGGACTTGGACAGATATCCAACAGATTCCGTCACCGTCCAATGACCAAATGGCGCATGGGAGGCACGTGACAGGGGGAGACGGGAGTTCCCCGCCCGGCGCCAAAATTCGAAACAGGTATAAAGGCTAATGGACCTTCTAAAACGAGGGAGTTAGTTGATTCAGTTAGAGGAGAGTGAACAGAATCGAAAAAGAGAGAGGACGAACGAGAGTGAGCTCGCCCTCCATCGCCATTGTCGAGGGTAGAGCTCGAATCTGCAGAGCATCGGTCAGGCCTTTTCAGGCTAGACCAAAGCTTCAAGAGACCGTTAGGAGGCCGCCCATACGGGGAGGAAGCGATCGTTGTCGACCGCGCGAGCCGAAACCACGAAATCAGGTGAGTCTGGTCTTCAAGCTTTCGCACTGTGCTTTAATGGCGGAACTCGATTCCGACCTTGATTCTTTGAGTTAGGGTAGACGTTTTACTCCTCACACATCCCTAACCATCATTGCATCTTCATTTTGCATCGACTTCGCTCAAATACCTCGAATCGAGTCTTCAAAATTAGCCTCCATAGCCGATCACTGTTCAAAGTCGCCCAGCCAAATCTGGGCCGAGCGAGCTCAATCGGAGCTCGAGGTAAGTCTTCTGAACATTGAGTGATGCTTCTGTGTTGATGAAGCCTAAAATGCCATGAATTGCATGATTAGAGTAGCTGTGTACGTACTGGTTCGAGCTTCCCCGCGCTCGATCCTGCGGGTAAAGTCACGCGATTTTACGATATGTTGTATACGAACCCGAGACGAGTCGATTGCCGCCGGTCTCGCTCGATTCCTTCAAGATTCCACCGTTGGATCATCGCCGGAGAGTCGTGACCGTCCTTTCAGAGGTAGTCGCGAGGTTGAAGACGAAGTTGACGTGGCGGGTCAACGAGTCAGCGTTCCTAGGTGGCAGTCGACCATTGGTCTACGTGTTAGTTTAGTCAGCACGGCCGTTGGGGTCTGTTATTCGAATAAACAGATCGGACGGCTCAGATAAATAGAGTCTAAATTCTAGCGGCCGTCTGATCAATAATTAGGTTTATTCGAAAATGTTTTAAAATCAGAAAATCAAAACGGCTTGAAACGGTGCCGTTTAGGTTAGTGGTAGTGCGGCGTCGTTTAGGTTAGTGAGGGTGGACGGTCCAGATCGAGTCTTGCGTTCTAATCCTGGCCGTAGGTTTTAGTAGGTTGATTGGGCGGTCCAGATCGAGTCTCCGTTCAATCTAGGCCGTAGGTTTTAGTAATCTGATCCGGTGGCCATGGATTAGCCATGCGGTTCAATAGGAACTGTCGGATCAAGTTTGGATAATCCGAAAATAAAAAAGCTGGTACGACGTCGTTTTGGGTGCGGGTCGCGCGGATCTAGGTCTGGGCCGGGTTCCGACCCAAGTGGGTCGGGTTGACCCGGTCCGAAGCATTTTTTTAATAAAAAATTTGAAAAATGATTTAAAAAATAAAAAAATCAGAAAAATTAGAAAATTTCTAGAAAATCCTAAAAAATGCTAGAAAATCCCAGAAAATCCCAAAAAAATGTAGGAAAATTGTGGGAAAATCCTAGATATTCCAAAAATCCCTAAAAATTGAGGATTGACCACAGACAACTGGTCAATCCTATTTTTGGGGTTTCTTATCCGTTCTTCCGAGAATTGAAGATATTACCCTTTAGGGGTAAGTCGCCTCTACTGTTTATGCGAGATAAGGCCGACAATGCCAAGGTAAGAGTTAGGGTCGGTTAGGCGATCAATTCTTAGGCTTGGGTTTTCGAACCCCGTTCCTTTTCTCAAAATGACGATTTTGCCCCTCAATGGGAAAATCGTCTTTCTTGTTCCAATCGAGTTCTGAGAATGGCTTAAAATTAGGGTTTGGGTCAGGTGGGTGACCAACCCTAATATTTGAGATTTTCAGTTCTCTTCTTTGTCCAAAATGACGATTTTACCCCTCCAAGGGTAAAATCACTTTTAAATTCCAAAAAAATTCTAGAAATTCTCGAAAAATAGGAAATGAAAGGATTTTGTTGTCGATCCCATTTCTACCATATTTTGACCGCATATTTCATCTGAAATGATGATTTTTCCCTTCTGAGGCAAATTGTCCCCAAATTTTCCAAAATTACGATTCTGCCCCTCATGGGCGGATCATGTTAAAATCATTTCTAAACCTTGATTGATACTTCTCTAGGCTAATAGGGCCTCATTAGGGATGCCATGCTGCTTTAATGTGTTTTATCCGCATGTTTTGGATCCTTGATTTGCGTATTTATTTTCGTTGATTGTGAGTGATAGGGTAGCAATTCCTATCTGCATGAAATCCTAGATTTAGGATCCGTACCCTACTTGTCTGCATGAAATCTTAGAACTAGATAAATCATTCAACTTAGGTGCCGAAAGAGCGTCAACTCTGACAGTTGGCGTAATAAAGTTCCCGATCCCACTTCTCTGGTTTTCGCAAAATCGAATAGACCGCTTCCAACTGTTCGATAGGGTTTCCGATCGTACCCTCCACGAAATGATTGGTGGCGACTCCTTGGCATGTACACATATCACATGTCACTAGACCACACCGAAGGTCGATTACGTATATCTAGCCGTTGCGATTTAGGTAAAGGACCTTGGAAGAGGTCTGCGTCTGATCAAGCGACATCGGACGGCCCATTAGCCCATGAGAGCCCGGAAGCGCTCGAGAGGGTCGCGACATCCCCCAATTTGAGAAGTTAAAGAAAATAGCTTCTTCAACTAAAGAAGTACTTCTTGTCTCACACTTTTTTTATTATGCCCTCACTCTCTTTTCAATCACACCTACCTCCGTCGGCTTCTACCGTCGTCGACCGTTGTTAGCCACTGCCCATCGCCGACGTCCACCGGCCGCCACCCACAACCACTCCCAATCTCCGACCATCGCCTTCCTTTGCCCACCGCAGACCTCCGTCGATCGCTTCTCGCTACCCATTGTCGCCACCCGCCGACTGCCCCTGTTAGCTAGCCACCGCCCACCGCCGACCTTCGTCGACCGTTGTCGCGACCCGAAATTTTCTTTACGGGCTAATGGATTGTCGAATCGGGCCCCCACTCTGAAATGTGGATCACGGGGTTTCTCGACGCGGACCCTCCTAGGCCCATACCAAATCGCAACGGGAGTAAATTTTTATGCGGGGGTTTCGACGATAAGCGTCGATCGCATTCGACCTTGGTGTGGTCGTGGTGGCATGTGCTATGTGTGCATGCATTTGGAGTCGCCACCAGTCCTTCTTGGAAGGTGGACCGGAAACCTCACTAATCGATTGGGAGAGATCGATCAGTTTTGCGGAACCAGAGATTTAGGGTTCGGGGACTTGGTTACGTTGGTGTCATTACCAACGCCCTTTCGGTACCTAACGCGAGTGATTTTCCTAACTAAGATTTCATACAGGCGCAATTTTTGGGTGAGGTAAGTCTGATTCAAGGGGTTTCATGCAGATTGTAAGGCTAGTCCTATCAAATCACAATCAATATAGGGAAAGCGCAATCAAGTGCATAAATGAACCACGTCAATGCACATTAAGTCAAATCAATGGCCTCCTAGTATAGCCTTAAGGGCTTAGGGAATGTGTGATTTAGGACCAAGGGTAGACTGAGAAGATTTGGGGACGATTTGCTCGAAGGACGAAATCGTCAATTTTAGGGAGGTTTGAGAGTTGAAATAAACAAAATAGGTCATGGCCAATTGATCTTGGCCATTTCCTATTTTGGAGATTTTTCTTGAAATTTTTCCGAATTTCCTTGATTTTTTGGAGACGATTTGCCTAAAGGGCAAAATCATCATTTTTGAAAAGGGTCGGGTTTCAGAAGACCGAAAATAGGTCATGGCCAATTGACTGTGGTCATTTCCTATTTTCTGAAATTTTTGGAATTTCCTTGAAATTTTTGGGAGACGATTTGCCAAAAGGGTGAAATCGTCATTTCGGAAGGATTGTGATTCGAAAGACCAAAAATAGGACATGGTCAGTTGATATTGACCATTTCCTATTTTCTGTAATTTTTCGAGAATTTTTTTGGGGGGACGATTTGCCAAAAGGGCGAAATCGTCATTTTGAAAATATTGGGGTCGAAACACCCAAAATAGGTCATGACAAGTTGATTGTGGCAATTTCCTATTTTCTGATATTTTTTAGAAATTTTCTGATTTTCCTAAATTTTTGGAAGACGATTTGCCAAAAGGGCGAAATCGTCATTTTGGAAGGATTGGGATTCGAAAGACCAAAAATAGGACATGGTCAGTTGATTGTGACCATTTCCTATTTTCTGTAATTTTTCGGGAATTTTTTTGAATTTCTTTGATTTTTGGGAGACGATTTGCCTAAAGGACAAAATCGTCATTTTGGAAGAATTAGGGTTCGAAAGACTCAAAATAGGACATGGTCAGTTGATTGTGACCATTTCCTATTTCTGAAATTTTTTAGAATTTTTCCGAATTTTGTTTTTAATTTTCTTTTGAATTTTTTTTAATGATTTTCTATTTTTTTATTGAATTTTTGCATTTTTTATAAATTTTTTTTATTAAAAATATTTTCCGGACCGGGTCAAACCCGGTCCGCGCCTCTTGGGTGCCCGGCCCGACCCTACGGGTCGGAGCCGGTCTAAACGACGCCGTTTTTTATTTTTTCAAATTTTTTCTATTTTTTATTATTTTAAAACCATTTTCTAATTTATCCGAATTTTTGAAAATTAAAACCAATCGGACGGTCCCCGCCTTGCCACGTGGCACTACCCTAGCCGCCGGATTAATTTAATTTTGAAAATGTCGGATCGCGACACGTGGCACAATCCCATTCGTCCGATCTATTTGATCTTGAAGCCACCAGATCGCGATACGTGGGCGCATCCACGTCTGTCCGATCTAGGGTATTTTTGAAAGCTTCGGATCGCGACACGTGGCGCACCCACGGCCGTCCGATCTAGTTTTTTTTGAATTTTCGAAAATATTATTTATTATTATAAAATCTTTTATTTATTTTTTCAAAATTCCTAGATCGCGACACGTGGCACATTGCTCACCGTCCGATCTAGGGCTTTCTTTTTTTTTCCCCGCGGACCCGCCGCGGCTGACGTGGCCGCCTACGTGGCGCCACGTCACCTTTGACCAGTCAACTATCGTTGACTGGTCAATGGTCCGCCGGAGAGGACGACCGGCGACTTGCCGGAACAGTGATTTTTCCGGCAAGTTCGCCGGAATCCTCGCCGGAAAATCAGGACCGAGCCCGAACCTCCACATTTTTCGCTCGTTTTCGCGGGGTTCGACTCCTTAAGCAACCCACATCAACATAAATCAAGGTTTACGGCCACTAACATACCGAAAACAGGCAAAACGAGCATCTACAGGTTCGGTTCCGGCGAGGCATTTTCTGATTTTTTTTTTGTTTCAAACTCCTTCCCAATCATTCACAAGGCATGCCATCGGGGTCTAGAAGCTTACCTGAGGTCGCCTAGGGGTCAGCGACCTCTGTCTTCGCCGGACCGAGCTCTAGGCTCGGGTTTGGGCCCGGGGAGCTCCAACCACCGTTTCCGGCGCGGATCGATGCAAAACAAACACATACAATGGCTTAGCAATGGTTCTAGAATACATTAAGGGCAAGAATGTGTCGAAATATGTTCGGACAAGGTTCGGCCGCGGCTATTATGCTTTGAAATAGCCGGCGGACATTTTGTCGAACAGTTGGCGGGCATGCGAAAACGAGCGTTTATGCTAGATCTATGAACATTGCGCGCAAAACCGAAGCAAATAGACGTTCAAACATCAACACAGGGACCTAAACTAACGTCGGTATGGGGTCGGTTTGGCTCGGTTTTGCCGGAGGTCGCCCCGGACCGAGACACACAGTGAGCTAAAAAAACAGAGTGTAAAAACAGGGGCATACCGATCTTGCTTCGGTTCGCCGGCGGCATAGGAGCTTCGGCGTCGGTACTTCGGGTCCGCTGAGGCTTGGCTAATCCTCGACGACGCTTGGTTACTCCCTCTCTCTCTCGGTTCTTCCTTGGCCGGATCTCTCTCTCAAAAAAATTTGAAACCGTGAACCCTCTTGGCTCTTCTCTCTCTTCGGCTTTATAGCCGACCCGTGGCGATCCGAGAGGACGATCACGTCCTCAACGTCGTCTGGAAAAGGCGTCCGTGCTCTGGGCTTTCGGTCGCGCGACGCTCCTCCATCTCTGCCGATTTTGTGCTTGATGTCCCCTGCAGTGTACGTGAAAAACGCAGGTCTGCAACTTTGGTTGCAGACCCGGTTCGGTCGGGTCGGGTCGGGTCCGGCCCGACCGAACGGGTCATCATATTTCGCCCAATTGAGCCCTAATTTAATCGTTTTTCCTGAAATTAATGCTAAAATCGGATTCCTTGGCAAGTTTTCCATCTAAAATGAGTATTTTCGCGAACGATTGAGTTGGGATTTTATAAAAACCCCAAATTACGCCTAGGATCCGAAATTGATTTTCGCCTAATCGAGGGCCCAAACGACCAAATCAGTCCAAATGGAGGCCACCGATGGATTCTTCATGACGAAAACTATAGGGTAGGGGTGTTTTATTTTCATGGGTGTCCCTAGAGAGAATTTAATTTTAAGATTCGCGAAACCGAGGACTAAATCGCAAAGAAATTTGTGCAATTAGGTCCTTTTCGTCAAAATTGAAGGCCTAATTGACCAAATAGCACTTCGAGGCTCTAGATTATAATGTCATGGCTTATGAAAAGTGGAAATTAAAAATTAGGGGACTCAAAAGGTAATTTTTAGGCTCGACTCGGGTTTATGTTTGTGAAGCAACATAGTGACCCAAGTCGAATTTTTGAGATTTGTAAAGACCAACCTGAAGAGGGAATTAAAATAAAATTATTGACTATTTTGTGCATTTTTCTGACCACGAATGGTATTTTTTCTGATTTTTTGGGTATTTTTATAATTAAATAAATTCAAAAAAAATATTAAAAATTTTGAAAAATATTTTTTGTTCAAAATTGGTTCCTAAGGCTGGGCCAAGGCTTCCAAAGTTGATTTTGTAATTTTATGACTTTTTTTGTTATTTTTAATTAATTTTAAGAAGTAAAAATCAAAATAAAATGTGATTAAAAATCAGGTGTCAACAACCGTCTCCCATCGTAGCCCGCGATCGTTGCCCATGATCGTCGCCAAATGCTGACCACCACCCCCACCTCTGCCGGCAGCTGCCAACCGCCGCCCCCTGTCACCAACCATTGACCATCGCGCTGGCTGCCGTTGCTGAGTCATCGTCTCCAATCGCCAGAGTAAAAAATAAATAATAATTTTTTTAAAAAAAGTAAATAATATTTGTAATAATAAAAATTATTTTTAAAGAAATTTAAAAAGTTCAAAAATGAAACGGAAAATTTTCTCCGTCGATAATAATTTTTCATAGAATATTTTGTGTTGATAATGTTTTAGAAGTAGAAATTTACAATCGTTACCAAACGAATTTCTTTGATCATAAATAAATTCTAGAGTAAAACTAGAAAAAATCAATTTCTGCTTCTAAGAAGAAGTAGAAAAATCAACTTTTGGCCAGAAATTGATTCCCGAAGCAAATGTTACCTTGCGCACCCTTAGCCAACTACAAAGGCAGATCCATTAGACTTTTAAATTTCTGTGGTACTACTGATTTACGATAATGTGAACGTAATTACGATGGGAGATCGGTTCGATGGACGGAGTTAATAGGACTTGTTTGTACCAATTTGAAAAATTTTTAGACTCGATTACATATTTTATAAGTTTTATGACTCAATTTGACTTTTATGACAAGTTTTAGGACTTCTATTGGATATGTCTTTTTTTTTTTGGATTTTTAGCTTTTTTATTGTTTTAAAGTCTAAAGTGATGTTTTCCAAAATATTTGCACTGAAGTAATCTGGACGAAACTTTTTGGCACTAAAAGTGAGCATCCTACCAAACTTTCAGCACTGTTCTTCTCCCCATCGTTCCTCTGCCAATAGTTGTCTACTTTACGTGAATATTTAAAAGCTATTAGCCTTCTCAACATCGCAGTTGACATAATCAACAAGCAAACATGATTATCTTTTAATTATTTTCATGCATATAATATAGAACTTACCATGCATGTCATATACTCTAGAATTGTATTTCGATCATTTTGAAGGTTAAAGTTGATCATTTTTCTTAATCCTCAAAATTATAAGCATTGGAATTTGTTTATTACCATCTAAAGTTTCAAGATTTGTCTGGACTTTAGGAATTAAAATGAAAAATTTCAGTTTCTCTCTTGAGAGAGGACGTTGCACCATCACGAACATATCTAACCAGTCAGTGATATATCATATATGCCTTGCGCAAAAGCTAAACCTAAATTCGAGGATCTGCTTATTGCAGTTGAACTTAGTTGCTGAATTTAAACAAATATTTTTGCTTTTGCAGAAGAAAGGATGAAAATTGGGGGCCGGAAGCAGAATTGCTAATTTCAACCACCAGCTAATGATTCTCGCGGTTGTCCTTGGCTTCTCATTCTCCCGCATCAGACGGTCACAGATAAACTTTCTATAACATAATAGAAGACCTCTATTACACCAGGATAATTCCTAATATGCTTAATCAACAGACGCGTCCTACTTCTCTGGAATGGACGGCGCTGGAGGATTGTGATTCCGAGGAATGTTGCCTTTGGAATCCATCCTCCATGGAAAAGGTTCAACTTCCACGAGCATGAGTAGTAGCTCCTGACCGCTGTTTCTTGCGTCTTCGCCCCGCGACCCTCACTGCACCGTTTTCCTCATCGATATATGTGAAAGCACCGTATGGTTTTGTGGGCTCAGAGACGATGCCTTCAGGAAACAGGGGGTCGAACATGACGATGGAGGCTGCTTGGCCAGCGCCGCACTGTACAAAGGAGAGATGTACTTGTTGACGTGGAGATGTAATCTGGTTAGGGTTGACCTTGTGGGTTCGGAGCTTCGGTGGACGCAGTTTACGAGTCCCGGACTTTTCCCATCTATTGCCGACATGGAGGCACGCATGTTGTCGATTTTCTCGTCCCGACTGGGGATGAGCTACTACTGGTTCGCGCAACACATGCCCGCAGCGGAATAGATTTCTCAAATCTCTCTGGGTTTCTCGTTCTTCGGATGAACTTCGAAAACCACAGGTGGGAGAAGTTGAGCAAGATCGGGGGCGCGGACCATTTTAATTTCCAATCGCAATTGCCTTTCGGAGGATTGCCGAGGCAAACTCAAAAGGAACTGCATCTACTATGCAATGTCGGGTGATAGACGACTTTACCTGTATGATCTAGAAGATGAGAGTATTTCTGTGTCGCTTCCTTATCCCATCGCCCATCGACAAACCACTTTAGAGTGGATTATGATGCGAAACTGCGGAGTATATGAAAGCTATTGATCTGGCTACAAAATCATATGCATTTAGTTGCTTCAATCAAAGTTTCTTGCGTATCAAATTATGAGAAAGAGTTCAGCACAGGAATCTAGAAGACTTGTGGAGCGCGCGACTATTTGGAGGAAGCATCCGGAGCCGGAGTGGGCCAGCAGATTCGGAAAGAGCCGATTCTTCCGTGAAAAATGTCGATTGGGTCGTTGAAACCCAGAAGATAGACGAATAAGGAAACAAAGAAATAAAATAAACAAGGAAAACCTTAGGGGAGGACGTAAAGGTGTATGAGATGGGGAATATGAAAAAAAGTAGTGAGCGGTCTACTCCAGTTTGGAAAGTTTTAAAATGAAGGCAGTACTAATGTTGAGGAGACTTATGTTACAGTGCTTTTGCTGCAAATTTTTCTGTCCTAAATGAATGATTTATTGATAATAATTGTGCGATAAATGGCAATCAAATGACGAATTGGTCATAGTTTTTGCCGTGTGGCGATCTACGTGCGTTCCATCGATCGGCGCATGTGTTTAGACAGTTTCACGAGGGCATGAATGGTAGTGAATAGTGGGCCATGTGAATAAAATAAGGTTGAAAGAAGGCAGCCCCATGCGAATAAAATGAGATTTTAGTAAACTATTATCAGGAACAACATAGTCGTTTAATTGACATTGCATCCGACAATGCGGAGGGTGGCAAGCGCACAAAAGGTGATCCTTTGTCAGAGTGCTTTCGACATTGCATCCACCGGTCCACTTCATCGCCACAGAGTTTAAGAAATTTCAATTAAGAATTTGAAGTGCCCTCAATTTTTTTTTTAAAATAACATACTGAAGCATATCTTATTTTATATTAGAGCATGAAGTTGCCATGGTGGTCTGAAAAAAAAAATGGCTTGACCTCACTGGCTGGTTCATCCTTTACTTTTTTATATTGTTTCTTTTAATTTTTTCCTATTTCTTATTTTCTTTTTCCGATGGCTAGTCTTAGGCAATGATCAGTCGCTGGCGATGCCCGAAGAGGGCCCGGATGTCGGGACCTAAAAATCGGATTTTTAGGCTAATGAATTGTTAAGCTAATTATCTAATTAATCTAACTCGAATTCTCACAAGTCCATATCACCATATCAAATCGCAACTTTCGGTTTAATGTTTAACATGCGAATGATTTTAATTTGAGGGCGCCACTAATCAATTTGATGTAGGCTGATTAGAACCTAAATAAAGTATCGGGAGAAATATTTTATTTCTACGAATAAGAGATTGAACAAGTTCGGAGATTTAATTACGCTAGTATTTCTATTAACGTCCTTTCGGTACCTTTCATTTCAATAAAAAAACATTTAAACATGTAGCTTAGATTAATTTTAGTTCTATCCTAACATGCAAATGTGATCATGTGAGTACGCAATCATTATTGAACCATCAATAATCAAAGCATAAATAAAGTGCAAGATTAAGGAGAGGGAACACACCTGAACGCTGCAACCTAAACCTTAATGCTTATATCCCTAGCGTAAGAGTTAGAGTAATGTAATTATTTTTTATTTTCAGTTGTTTAATGAGCAAAGCAAATGAAATACATATGCAACCTTAGACTAAATGACATTAAATAGCATGCAAGGCATCTGTTTAAATGAACTAATCGCAATATCATATGAGGGTGATTTAACTAGAATGATATGCAATTCTAATTAAATGACATGCAAATGAACTAAATAAACAGAGTCTAAATGGCGTACACAATTGACAGACTTTAACCCAAGTTACATGCAAGTTGACTAAGTTAATCCAAACATGTAAATTAAATTAATTAACCTAGGCTTGCAAACTATATGGATGAACTTAGACATTATTTTAGATGATATGCAAATGTAGTATGGCATATGATGATGTGGCAAACAACTAGTGGAGTGACATGGTAATTATTGATGACGTGGCAAATGACAGCAGTTACGCATCCTAGACTATATGATGTGCATATAAAATGAAATGCCTAATCTATATGTATGGACGGCATATTCTAAACTATACGCAATACGTATGAACGAGACACGGCTGGTCGTCGGAGGCCGGAAGGGACTCAGTCGAAGCTTTCTCTCTCTGCCGTGTTTCTTTTATGTGTTGCCTGAGAATCCATGTCCGTCATCTTCTTCTTGGATTTTTCTTCCCTGTGCATTGGATGGAGACCTCGGGACTGCTGGTGGCTGTTGGAGGATACTTTGGAATCCTGGAAGAATGGTCAAAGAATTTTCGTGAACAAGAATATAAACCAAAAGGAAGAAAGGCCTTTATCCCTGCGTCCTTTCCCTTCTGCTTTCTTCTCTGGACCATGACTTCTCTAGAGAGAGAAGAAAAAGAAGGCATTTCTCCCTCTGGATTTTCTATTCCTTTTCTCTTTTGGTTTACGGAGTAAAAGAAAGAAAAATATAGCTTCCTCCAATCTGGCCGTCCATTCTCCTCTCCCTACTCTCCTCTCTCTTTGTGCCGTGTATCAATGAATGGCCAGCCCCTCTGAATGTCTTCTAATGTCCTTTATGTAGATTTACTTTCCTCATAGACCTAGGTTTCGTTACTCATAGTTGGTTAGGTTACGATTTACAATTAGAAATTTTTTATTTTAAAAAAAAAACTTACTTTTCGATTTGGTCGGGTCCGCTTCCCTCCTCGAACGGTGAACCGGACCGGCTATAACTGGTTTCAATTTTATGAAACTAGGAAGCGGACCAACCCATCTGACTTGATCCAATCCAAGTAGTTTCCAGTTTGATTGACCCCTTTTGCTGAGGGAAAAATTACTAAAAAAAGTCCTAAAACTATTGCAATTGTGCTAATTCATTCCTAAAATTTTTGGCCAATTTAATCTTAAAATTTTGGCCGGCCGGTGCTGGTCACAAAATTTTCAATAAAATTCTAATTTTTTAAAATATTTTTATTTTTTATTTCCTTTTTTCTTTTCTTTCATTTTATTAGTTTTGTTCTTCTTCAACCTCTAGCCGGTCGCCAATTCGGCTGCAGCAAATCCAAAGCATCTTTCAACGTCAAACTTCTTCAGCTAATTTCCAATAAAAAGCAATGTCAATTATGATATTATTAACAAGGTTATATAACTAAACAATGGATGAAACGATAATATCGACATTACTCTCATCAAATCACACAAACTCTGAATGATTCTGGATCTGACTTGTGATCATACAGAAACTTAATTTTTTTTTTCCTAAAATAACAAAATAATACCACTTTCCCCTCTATAGCTATCTTGTGGCTCTCTCTCTCTCTTCTCCGTGTTGGCTGTGTCTTGGCCTTTAGGATCGATATGCTTGCCAAGCTGATGTATCTTGTGACCGGTCACCGTTGAACCCAAAGAGATTTGTTTCCTTTGCAAGATATATTGTATTGGTACATATAAATAGACGAAACGCTAGAGGAGTCAACGAAACGCACAGTCGAGTTAGAGAGGGGAAAGGAAAATGAAGAGCGGTGGTGTAAAATGCTTGTGGATGATCTTGCTCATAGTTTTGGCGCTGGGCCTAGTTTTCTTCCCTGCTACTGAGGCGAGAGTGCTCGTCAGAAGGGAACTCCGGAGTCTCGTGAAGGCTGGAGGAACATCTTTTCGTTTCCATGTGCTTCCCAAAGGATCAGTAGTCCCACCTTCTGGACCCAGTCGCCGGAATAGCTCGTCTCTAACACCGCAGGTGCCGCCACCGCCGATCTTCATGGATTGATATGCGGTATCGGGGCAACACTCATGCCGGAAGCAACTGCGGTCGGACGATTAGCTTATACGAATAAATGGTTCAAAGGTGTCCTCCAATCTCAGTAGTTTCGTTTGTAATTCTGTTGCGCTGGGTTTGGGAAACAGCAAAACTTTTTGTAGTATTTTGAAGATTTTAAATCTCTTGATCGACAAGTAAAAATTAATGTCGGGTTTAGGGTTTCTAGGTAACGTTTTGAATTTACTCCGATTCGCTAAATCAGGAATGGAACTTCTTTAATCGGAGAACAGTTATTGATTTCTTCTGGTGGGGTTAATGGTTCATCTTTCCCTCTTAATGCTGTGGATTCCTGATTTTCATTACGCCCAAGCATCAATTTTTTTATACTCTAATAATTTGACAATCAATTGCACGCTTTAGTATGTGCAGTAAAGATGCTATTCAATCTCCTCCAATATTTTAAAAAAAGGTTGTATTTTGATTGGGAAGAGATCGTGGGTTCTTTCTTCGTCCGCATTAGATGAGATCTCGAATTTTCAAATGATGCCATGTTACCAATAGTATTCATAATGTGTTACCAACTGTCTGAAATTTTTGTACAAATCTATGTTTGATTTTTTAGTTCCTAAAATATCTGTTGTATTGTTTTAACAATAAAAACTAGAAGGGAATGATATATCTTCAGTTATATTAGCATAGAAGTGTGGTAGAGGGAGAATTGTCCAAAAAGTATTAAACGTATTTGTACGACGGAGAATATAGTCTTAAATGTTATAATTGTAGCACATTTTACGACAACCACGTTTTTATCAAAAGTAGCACGGGAGGACCACATGCATTACATGTGGCTCAATGTTACTGGATGTCTAGTAAAAGAATCACAATAATAATGGCAAAATTAATCCAAATATTTTTGACTATTTTATTTTCTCTTATTCTTATTTAAATAAATTACAAAAAATATCAAATTTAACCCTAAACCTTATGACTTATAAGTTATAACTAATTTAGTCATTCCAACTAATTTTGGAGGATATTGCTGGCGTGAATACCGTATGTCCTACTGGACATGGTCAACACTGACATAGACATATTCACAAAATATTTTAATAATTCTTGATTTTTTTTTTTACTTTTTAACTAATTTTCCTTTTTTTCTGCTTTTTTTTTCGTTACCCAGTCGAGGCCGGAGGAAAAAAATCATGGCAAAAGTTTTAGATTTTGGCTAAATGTTGAGGTAGTGCCATACATAAGTTTTTTTTTTTTGGTCGAGAGTGCCATACATAAGTTAAAGACGAAGTAATGGATCAACTCGAGCATATAATGTCAGACGTTTAAGCCTACAAGCTAGAAATTTGTGACTTCCCGCGAATAATCATGTCTACTCTGAAATCTCGGAATTAGGGGAACATAAAAGCCGCCCCCGCCATTTTCTTTGTAAACTCACTCACACAATCGTTCCCAAACCATTTGTTCTTGCACATGTAATTCCCTCTTCAATTTTCCTGCAAACTAGTGACCAAAAAAAAAAAAAAACCTTGCGAATTCACCTTCCCAGCACTTCAAATTTTGTGCACCATTAACTTTCTCACAACCTTTAATTTACGGTACCTACATTTCCATTCCTTTGCTTTTACAACCATTTATTTTCTTGCCCCAAATCAACAGGAAAAAAAAAACCATTTTCCTCAAAATTCACCGATATCATCCTTATTTAAAGATTTTCATTTTTGGATGAAATCATCGTTAGATATATTGTATATATTAGGAGTAAGTCTTTTTGTGTATTTACTTTTTTGCCC
This sequence comes from Rhodomyrtus psidioides, assembly GCA_021437785.1. Lineage (NCBI taxonomy): Eukaryota > Viridiplantae > Streptophyta > Magnoliopsida > Myrtales > Myrtaceae > Rhodomyrtus > Rhodomyrtus psidioides. The sequence goes on from JAILYB010000112.1 coordinate 2,006,826, forward strand.
TTCTTTGTAGATATATTTATATTGGTCTTGTGCCTAATTGTAATACACGTACATTCCATTATTCAATTCTCAAATCTATCATGGTATCAGAGCTAGGGTTTCTTGCTCTTCCCCCATAGGCGACGTGGTGAACACGCCTCGTGTTGGATTTTTCTTTCCACTGATCGGATTGGTGGTGGTTTCAATTGTGATTACAATTGGTGCTCTCGTTGAGACGGCGTGCTTTGGCGTCCCACCGTGGAGGAGGCTACCCGAAGCTTGAGTGTACCCGTGTGCCCAACCGAAGCTTGATTCAGTATTCGTTGATTCGTTGATTCAGTATTCGTGTGCCCACCCAAATCTGATTCGTTGATTCGGTGGTCAGTACTCGTGTGCACACCTGAAGCTTGAGTGGAGGACTCATCTTCTGCTGTTTTGAGTGGAGTATTCGTCCACATCATTCGTTGATTTGTCTATTCTGCTGGTTTGTTCCAGAAGCCATCACTCAATTTTGGTTCTTATTGATTTTGGTGGAGGATTCATTGATGTACGTGAGGATTCATTGATTTTGGTGGAGGATTCTTTTTCGTTCTTATGTATGTACCTTTGACGAAGATATCGTAGTTTTGTTCCAGAAGCCATCACTTGCTGTTTTGTTCCCGAACCCGTTGCTCGTGCATTTTTCGTCAATTGGTCAAGAATTCAGATTCGGTTCTAAGTTGCTGTTTTGTTCCCGAACCCGTTGCCCGTTGCTCGTGCATTTTTCGGATTGGTGGTTTTAATTCGCATATTCTGCTGGTGGTCTTGATTTGGTGGTCAGTCCACGTCGTTTGCTGGAATAGTGGTCTTGGTGTTGGCTTCGTCTCTACTGGGACAGTATTTGCATCACGATTTTACTTGGACAATGTTTGGACCTAATTTCAGTTCCATGTCTTTTGCCGAATCACGATTTTGCTTGTGATCTCGTGGACTGCTGTTGCCGTTGCCTCCTCGAGTTATCGAGAATTGGCTGCTGTTTGGTTCTTGTTTTGATGCTCCATTCTCTCTTTGTCCAGCTCAGAATATCATCACGGTTGTTTTGGATTTTAGGGAGGTTTTTGATCACTGTTTGGTCTCCGTTTAGCTGCTGTTCTAGATGCAACAGTGCAGTTTCGACGGTTTTCTTTGCTGATTTTAGGTGTGGATTATATTTGCGGCTCGAGATTGAATACCTGCTATTTGGTGTTGCTAAAGGCACCGATTAGCTGCTGCAAATTTGTTATTACTGACCGTCTCGGTGCAAGATCCCTTGGCCCATTGGTCCTAGCTTGGAGTGCAATTTTAGCTTGAAGTTGCACCTGTCTCTTCTCCATCCATGGATTGTGTCACGTCATCCTCGTCTTTAGATGACCGTCTTGCTAATATTGAGGCTAAGCTTTCTCGTTTAGTTCCGCTTCATTTTGGTTTTTCAGGTGCATCCTCCACTGTTGCTACAGCATCTGCCGCACAATCTTCAGGTGATAACTCGTCACGGATTCTTGACTCTGGGGCTGCTCATCACATGACTGGCTCTGCTCATCATCTCACTCAGTAGACTGCACTCAAAAGTCCGGAAGGGTTCTTTACAGCCGATGGATCATCTCTTACTGCTGCTATGCAAGGCCATCTTATTATCCCTGGTAGTTTTAATGTGCCCAATGTATTGCATATACCGAACTTAGCCATGAATCTTTTATCTGTCGGGAAACTTGCTGATATGGGTTATATGGTGACATTTATTGTTGATTTTTGTGTTGTACAGGATCATACGCGTGGCCGGACGATTGACAGGGGTAGTAGACAAGGAGGATTGTATATGATGCAGCATCTCCAACTTCCTTCACCTCAACTGTTCTTGCCATCTGCGATCTTGACTGTTGGCACCAGCGTCTATGTCATATATCTGCTTCTCGTTTGTCTTTTTCGCGTCAGCAGGGTGTACTTGGGCATGTTTCATCTACTGTTATGCGTCCTTGTACTAGTTGTCCTTTAGCTAAACAATCTGCACCTCCTTTTTCTGTTAGTTCCTCTGTTTCCACTTCTTGTTTTGATTTAGTACATTCAGATGTTTGGGGTCCTGCTCTCCAAATTTCTAAAAGTGGATTCAAGTATTATGTATCGTTCATTGATGATTATTCTCGTTATACATGGATTTATTTAATGCATTCTCGTGATGAATTTCTCTATATCTATAAAAACTTTACAGCCATGATATCTACTCAATTCTCTAAAACTATTAAAGTTTTTCGTTCTGATTCTGGTGGAGAGTATCTTTCTACAGCTTTTTGTTTCTTCTTAACTTCTCAAGGAACCTTACCTCAGTTGTCATGTCCCGGTGTTCCTGCTCAAAATGGTCTTGCTGAGCGAAAACATCGTCATATTCTAGATACTACTCGTGCTCTCATGTTGTCCAATTCGGTGCCTACTGAATTTTGGGCTGAAGCACTATCTTCTGTTGTCTATCTCATAAATCGACTTCCTTTTCTCGTCCTCTCCAAAGCCACCCCTCATGAACGTCTTTTCTCAAAACCACCTACTTATCATCAACTTCGTGTTTTTGGCTATACATGTTATGTGCTTCTTCCACCTCATGAGCGTACCAAACTTTCTGCAAAATCAATTCGGTGTGCTTTCTTAGGTTACAGCACAGAACACAAAGGTTATAGGTGCTATAATGCTTCTTCATGACGTATTCGTATCTCTCGTAGTGTTCAATTCTTTGAGCACCTACCGTTCTTTTCCGCTGCCTCTAGTTCTTCACAGTCTTCTCCATCCGTATTTATGGATTTTCCTCTTGATCCACCTCCTGTTTGTCCTCTTATATCTTCTCCGTCAGATCCAGTATCGCCACCTTCACCTGTTATGCCTCCTCCTTCGTCTACTTTGCCTGCTACTTCGACGCCTCTTGACGATTCTCATTCACCTCGGCGGAATCCTCTGCGAGATCGTCGTCCTCCGGCTAGGTACGTGGCGGCTACAAGTTACTCTGATGAGTTTGGTTCTTTTATGGCTGCTGTCCACACTTTACATGAACCATCAAATTATCGTATGGCTGTACAACATGCTGAATGGAGTGATCTATGTCTGAGGAATTATCTGCTCTTGGGCGCACTGGTACGTGGGATCTTATGCCTCTTCCACCAGGCAAATCCTTGATATCTTGTCGTTGGATCTATAAAATCAAAACTCACTCTGATGGTAGTATTGAACGTTATAAAGCACGTCTTGTTGCCCGTGGTTTTGACCAGGAGTATGTGATAGATTATGTGGAGACCTTTGCTCCTGTTGCCAAAATGGCTTCTGTTCGCACTCTTTTTGCAGTAGCCTCTATTCGTAATTGGCCTCTTTTTCAGCTTGATGTGAAGAATGCTTTTCTTCATGGGGTTCTTGAGGAGGAACTCTATATGCAGCCATCTCCAGATCTGCCTCGTTTGCCCGGCCAGGTATGTCGTCTTCGAAAGGCTATTTATGGTCTCAAACAAGCTCCTCGGCCAGGTTTGCACGTTTTGCAGATGTTGTTCGGTGAGCTGGCTTTGTTCAGAGTGAGAATGATCATACTATGTTTACTCATACCTCTTCAGCTGGTTGTACTATTCTGCTACTCTATGTAGATGATATGATTATTACTGGGAATGACTCTGCTCATATTGCTTATACTAAGCAACGTCTTCACCGTCAGTTTGCTATGCAAGATTTGGGTTTCTTACGTTATTTTCTCGGTATTGAGGTTGCTCGCAGTAGACGTGGTATTCTTTTCTCCCAGCAGAAGTATATTGCATACATTTTAGCTCGTGCTGAATTATCTGATACTCGTACTGCAGCTACTCCTGTTGAACTTCATTTACAACTTCGTCCGAATGATGGTGAGCCTTTGTCTGATGTCACTCGCTACCGAGCTCTTGTTGGCAGTCTTGTCTATCTTACGACCACTCGTCCTGATATCGCATATGCTGTTCATCTTGTCAGTCAGTTTGTCGCGGCTCCTCGTACAGTTCATTATGCTGCTGTCCTCCGTATTTTGCGATATCTTCGTGGTACTATGACACGCTTAGTTTTTCTTCCATCGACTTCCTCACTTGCTCTTCGTGCTTACTCTGATGCTGATTGGGCTTCGGATGTCACTGACTGCAAGTCCATTACAGGATTTTGTATCTTTCTAGGTGATTCTCTAATTTCCTAGCGTGCCAAGAAGCAGCCTGTTGTATCTCGCTCTTCCACTTAGTCTGAGTATCGTGCTATGGCTGACACTACAGTTGAGATTATTTGGCTTCGTCGTCTTCTTGCTGATCTTGGTGTTGTCTCCTCTGCTCCCATTCCTCTTCATTGTGACAACAAGAGTGCTATTTGCATTGCTACAAATCCGGTGTTTCATGAGCGTACCACGCACATTGATATTGATTGTCATATTACGCGTCATCAACTCCAAACACATATCATTTCTCTTCCTTTTGTGGCCTCTGCAGCCCAGCTTGCTGACTTATTCACCAAATCTCTTACATCACAACGCTTTGCTGCTCTTCTTTCCAAACTCTCATTGGTTCACCCACCTTGAGTTTGAGGGGGGTGTCAGATATATTGTATATATTAGGAGTAAGTCTTTTTGTGTATTTACTTTTTTGCCCTTTTTTATAGATATATTTATATTGGCCTCGTGCCTAATTGTAATACACGTACATTCCATTATTCAATTCTCAAATCCATCAATCATAAACTTATACGACAAGGAATGCAGTAACAATAACTAGAAATATCTTTTCACAAAGTGGTTACGTATAAATAGTCTTAGTAAGAGATACAAAACACTAATAAATTACATGAAACGCAATGACGTGGAACTAAGACTATTTATATGTAACACGACGGAGGAGGCGATGGAGGCCGCAATGGAGGCGGGCGATGGTCGCTGGCGTTGCGAGGGCAGGAGTTGCTTGCGGAAACTGGTTAGGTGGGTCGCGTTCACATATGCACCACCGGTTGGATGGATGACTACCTGATTGGGTCCAAAATGGGTCCAAAATGAGTTTCATGCGTGACCCATTTTTTACCCATTTAATTTCTGTTCAGCTTTTCGAACCCATTTTTAATGGGCCCTTTAAAAGTTAATGGCTCACATAAAATAGAACATGGAACTAATTTAATGACAATGTTGGGTTGCTGTAGAACACTTTTATTTTGACTTGGAAACATTTTCCTAGTTGCATGTCAAAAATTGTGGTCTAATGTCTAGATTTGATCAATTTTTAACAATTCATAATCGAAAACAAGAAAATGGTGACGTTTTTGGAATTTAGAATGATTGTATTTGCCTACCTTGCCTCGCATGAGTTACTCTGTGTCGACCCTGAAGATGGGGTGGGGCTTGATACATGGTTTTGCTCTAGGGCATGAATTTGGGAACTGAGATTCGGTCGAAAAGCTAGTTAAAAAATTTGCGTCGAACATGCTTAACGTTTGGTTAAGTTGATCAAATAGTTGCTTTCAAAAAATGAGTTATCCATGCAAAACTAGGATCATTAAATACGGGTCACAACCGACCAAAAAAAATGATTCACAAGAATCGCAACCTATTTTATCAGCCTTTTTTTTAGTTAGCTTTTCAATTTATAGATTTTTTTACATTTTATTTTATTTATTATTTATTATTATTTAATTTTATTTTTTTTATTTGATGTGAAGTAAGTTTAGTGTGTTTTCATGATATGGGTCAAAACGGGTCGGGTCGGGTATAGGTCAGTTGCTGGTCAGGTCGTGGGTCAAAATGGGTTAGATGAGTCAATATGGGTCGAACCATATTCGACCCGACCCAAATCCGAGCCGACCCATCCATTTGACACCTCCACGTGCATCACACTAGCATATGTGGAGGTCAATAAAAATCGGGTTCTGTCTTTGAGAATTTTTGTGAAGTGTGGGAGATATGAAAGTACATTTTCATTATGGGAAAATAATTAAAAAAAGACAAAATCCTATTGTAATTTTGCTAATTCAGTCATAACATTTTTGGTCTGTCAATAGAGTTCATTGCCAATTTTGGCAGGAAGTTGTAATGTTGATGTGGAGCATATTAAGTGGTGCCACCGATATATATAAATTTTTTATTTCTATTTATTTTCTATTTTTCCTTGTGATTGCGCGAAGTCGACCTCGCCAAGGCTGGGCTAGCGAGGCTTGACCTTGCTGTCGTTGGGCAAGATTGACCTCGATAGCAATTAGGTTGGCAAGACTTGTCCTCGCTAGATCTAGCGATGCACCAGCCTTAGGGGCGTGCAAAAGAGCTGGCAATTGCCCGAACTGCCTAGAATCGGATTGAACCTATGGTTACCATATGGACATGTCCAGTCTAATAGTACTGGTCGGATTCTCGATTCTAGGTGTGAAACCACCCATCCAAACCAGACAGGAGTCTATGTGACTATATATAAATACATATTTCATTTTTTAATTTACAGGTTGTAAGTTAAAATAGAAAGAAACCCTTTACTCGTTCTCTCTCACACTTTAGAAAGAAACCCTAGTCTCTCCACTTCCTTTGCTCCTCATCTCGCTCTTCGACCATCGTCACCTTGCCTCTATAGTTGCAGGCTTGCCTCTCCTCTCCTTCTGTCACGGGCTTGCCCCTGTTCCTTCCTCGCAGTCAGCCTCGCCTCCCTCTCGCAGTCTCGCTCAGACCTAGAAGTGCTATGGCTCTCTCTTGCAGTCGTAGCTTGGCTCGCCGCTCATAACGCTCGTCATGAGTCTCCTCTACGTCGCTTGCTCACGGTGCTTGTATTGTCGCTCCCTCATCGATTAGATGTGTATTGCTTAAAGAGCATCTCTATTTCCGTCACGTTTTTTTTTTCTTTTTGTGAATTTTTGTGTTTTTGTTTGTGTGAAATCTTTTAGAGATGCTTTAGTCAACAGGTTTCTGTAGCATTCTTTCTTGCAAAGAAATTTCATGTTTTGATTTAATTAAGAGGTAGACAATCTCATTGGTTATATGATTTGATGCCATGATCATGCGGTTCATATTGCTAAATAGAAATGCATGAAATAAGTTTGTTAAACGTCAAGAATGAACGATTCAAAAATCAATCATGAATTCAATTAACCATGCTTGCAGGTTTCCCTTGTAGGAACAGTTCCATAGATCCACCCGGCAACTGGACCTCGGACTAGCGGTTTGGTTCTCGGGTGAGTCTATGAAACCATTGGCGGTTCCCGCTTTCTATTTTGTGGAACCGGTCCTTATTGGGTGGCACTCCTACCAGTCCCTGGCGAGGTTGATATTGTCTAGCGATGGCGAGGTCAAGCCTCGCCAGTCTAGCCCTAATGAGGTCGACCTCTCGCCAGTCGCAATGAAAGCATATAAAATAAAAAGGAAAACAAGAGAAAAAATAATAAAAATGTCCACAATTTTTTTAACAAATTATCAACAAATTGTCTAGGTTAGCTCTAGTAGCACCACTTAGAATGGCAGATGTCTAGTCAGCGATTTTAGATAAGAATTAATCGGATGGAGTGAATTGAAAAATTATCAAAATTTTATGACTAAAATGGCTTGATTAAAAAGTATAGGATTGAATTGACACATTATAAGAATTATTTGATAATTTTCCCTTGTTAGTGTAAACATTTTGTACCACAATCCACTGGATTATGCAATTACATAATTTATTTTATCGATTCTTTTCTTGAAGAAGTTAGAAATACATATTCTTATGCATTACATATATCTTTAATTTGTTCAATTTTACTTGATTTTTTAACATAGTAGATGTATTTCTTTTGAGACACTTTCCTTGTTCAGTAATTGGAGCTCCACAACTTCTCTGTTACTTCATTTAGTATAAAATAACCTCACATCGACTGAAATTCCAAAATATATTATAAAAAAATCATAAAAAAATTGTATTTTTATTTAATTTTTTATTAAGTTTAGTAGACAATGTTGCAAACTCTTTGTGTGTCTAGCTAGTAAGCATATTAAATTGAAATAATAATAATAATAATAATAATAATAATAAGCAGATTAAAAAAGGATCATCAGACCATATGACTATTGTCGCGACCCGTCCGAAAGTGGACGCGGCTAATGGATTACCGATAGCGGGTCTTGGATCGGCGCGGGCCCTCCCAGGCCCATACCAAATCGCGGTGGGAGTATTTTTCAAAAGGGATTCGGCGATAAGAGCCGATCAATTTCGACCTTAGTGTGGTCGTGGTGGCATGTGTAACTTGTGCATGCATTTGGAGTCGCCACCGGTCTTTCTTGGAGGGTAGACCGGAAACCTTATTGACCGATTGGGAGAGATCGATCAATTCTGCGGAACCAGAGATTTTGGGTTCGGGGACTTGGTTACGTTGATGTCATTACCAACGCCCTTTCGGTACCTAACGCGAGTGATTTTCCCTAACTAGGATTTCATGCAGGCGCAATTTTGGGTGAGGTAAGTCTGACTTTGCACATTAACCAGTTTAACATGCTCACGTAATCATAATAAATAAATAGATGCCAATCACATAAACATCTATCATACGTGGTGATCATGGAATTATGATTTAATGGGTCTCGAGCCAATGAGACCACATTTAATCATTTTAATATTTTAATAACGGAGAGCCGCTCTTCGCTTCTTCTTGGTTTCTTGAACTCTTCAAGAATCGGGCCCCAAAGAGCTCGCCGACTTAAAAGGCTCCTCCACATAATCCTCGTAACATTTACATCAACAATTGACTATGCTAAAAATAAAGATTACATGAAAAATAAAAGGAGTACGCAGCCTCCATTTAATAATTACAACCCCAAATATATAAATAATCACCATACATTCATACATACATCAATCACATTGATTAGGGATTTTTCCATGATCACCACCCTTCCACGTAAGTAATAAATTCACAATTTAAAACTTAGGAAGGCACAATAAAAATTCTACGTTGAATCATATTCAGAATTTTTACGTAAAATAAGATAGCCATAAATTTTCGATTCAAAATTGATTTAGTCTCAATTTTTGCTACGTTGATTAATTTATCATATAAAATAATCAACCTCCATTAGCCATGTAAGACGAACAATTCGTTAATACATATTGGCCATAGTATTGCAAAAATTGCAAAAAATCAATTAAATGCACGAAAACACCTAAGGATCGGCTCTGATACCACTGTTGGGATCCACGTAACACGTAGCGGAAATATATAACAACCCATACAAGTATCTCCAGAGGCGTACTTCGTGCATTTCAATCGAAAAAAATCACAAAGCCTCAAAGGGAGTAAATGGATTACCTCTCGTAGCGTGCTTGAACGGAGGTGTCGGTTCGATGTTCTTCGATCTCAGCCTCCACAATTGTTAGGCATCTAGTTCGGACGCACCACCAATTGACGAACGGGGAGACGACTAATAACTCCACAACAATTGTGCTAGCAATATGCGGAATCAATATTCCGAACTTAGTATATTTTGCTCACTCAAGATTATGAGAATATAGAGAGTGTTTGTGTTCTTCTCTCTAAGCTCTCAAAAATTTGCACACTCTACAAAATGTCTCTCCCTTCAACCTCAAAACTCTTGCCATCCTTTTATAGCCAAAAATACCTTCCAATAAATTGTATTTAAAAATAGCACTAACAATTATAAATTCTATCTAAAAATAGCACTCACAAATAAATGACATTTAAAAATAGCACTAACAATAGCACTCACAATTTATAATACAAAAATGCTATTTAAAAATAGCACTAACAATAGCACTCACAATTTATAATACAAAAATTCTATTTAAAAATAGCATTAACAATTATAAATTCTATCTAATAATAGCACTCACAAATAAATGACATTTAAAAATAGCACTAACAATAGCACTCACAATTTATAATACAAAAAAGCTATTTAAAAATAGCACTAACAATAGCACTCACAATTTATAATACAAAAATTCTATTTAAAAATAGCACTAACAATTATAAATTCTATCTAATAATAGCACTCACAATTTATGATAAATAAATGCCATTTAAAAATAGCACTAACAATAGCACTCACAATTTATGATAAATAAATGTCATTTAAAAATAGCACTAACAATAGCACTCACAATTTATAATACAAAAAATGCTATTTAAAAATAGCACTCACAATACAAAAATGCTAAAAAAGGCACTAACAAAGGTGTTAAAAATAATAACCATTATTATTATTACAAGAGTTAAAGAGGTTACCAAACAATACAAATATGCATAACGTATAAATACGTATGATGTATAAATACATAGAGCATACATATACATCCGTGAAACCGGGGACTAATTGAAAGAAAAATGTGCAATTAAGTCCTTTTGGTAAAAATTGATTAAATTGGAGGGCAAATTGACCTAATTGCACTTTAAGACTTTAGAATCCAATGTCATAGCTTATAAAAAGTGAGAATTGAAAACTAAAAGACTCGAAAATGATTTTTTTTTAGGCTCGGTTCGGGTTTATGTTTGTGAAGGAACATAGTGACCCGAGCCGAATTTTTGAGATTTAAAGTGACACACTTGAAGAGGAAATTAAAACAAAATTATCAAATATTTTTGGGTATTTTTCTGACCACGAATGGTATTTTTTTGATTTTTTGGGTATTTTTATAATTAAATAAACTCGAAAAATATTAAAAATACCGAAAAATATTTTTTGTTCAAAATTGGTTCCTAAGGTTAAACCAAGGCTTCCAAAGTTGATTTTGTGATTTTATGACCTTTTTTGATATTTTTAATTAATTTTAAAGAATAAAAATCACAATAATAAATGGTAAAAAAAATCAGGTGTCAACAGCTGCCCCTCTTTGAAAGGAATCTCGTTAGAGGTTTCTCTCAAAGATAAGGTGGCACCTGATTCCTAACCGACTCAACTGGGAAAATAAGAGAAGAAATGTTATGACATCGGATCCTTAAGCCTATTGATAAAAGCTCAAATCAATCTCCGGTTTGCTCTAACAATTTGAACATGGGCCGGAGTGAGAGAGGCTTACCTGAAGCTCACCTGTCGGATGCTGCCGGTTGTGACGACTTTCAAGAAGATGCCTGGGACTCGTCATTCAGAATATCCCAGGGAGATTAAGCTCTGACCTGTATGGTAGGTCATACCATGATGGGATTCCTAACTTGTAGGAACCTAAGGAAGGCGCATCCCACGCTTTGGGATTTGCCAAGAATTTTGATCCGTATGGTGGATCAGACCTTTGTGTTGATCCTTACTGCGATATTTATCAATGAGTGGACCCTTATGCGGTTTCTACCATATGTGACCCTTCAGGCGGTTTCTACCATTAATGTGATCCCTCAGGCGGTTTCTACCTTGGTTTGACCATTCAGGCGGTTTCTACCTTGAGTTGACCCTTCAGGCGGTTTCTACCTTTGATTTGACCCTTCAGGCGGTTTCTACCTTGTGTTGACCCTTCAGGCGGTATCTACCATGTGTTGACCCTTCAGGCGGTATCTACCTTGTGTTGACCCTTCAAGCGGTATCTACCTTTGATTTTGACCATTCAGGCGGTATCTACCTTTGATTTGACCCTTCAGGCGGTATCTACCATGAGTTGACCCTTCAGGCGGTTTCTACCTTGTGTTGACCCTTCAGGCGGTATCTACCATGTTTGAAAAGGGGTCTCATGACGAGGGTTCTCCACGTCCGATGAGACTGTTTGATATTTTGAAAATGGGTCCTGGGACGAGGGTTCTCCACGTCTGATAGGACTTTTTCTTTTAAAAGGATTTTTCTTCCCCTTTTTTTTTAGACCCCGAAGTTTGTCGGGAATTCAGTTTTTTGAAGCAGTGAAAGATTTTATTTTGACAAAACTTCACTTGAGTCTGTTGAAGCGACATTCTGAGAGTTGGGTTCTCCAAGTATCCTGCATAAGTTTGAGCCTGAAAGATTTTTCTTCACCAAGAAAACGTTAGTAATCTTTGGGAAGACCACGGCTGTCCATTTTGACAAAACCGTATGATTTAAGTTTTAATCATGAAATGTGCATTTTGATGCTGGGGGTTATCCAAAGCATTCTTGCAACATGCAAATGTGATCACAAATCCCTTGCACGGAAAATTTGGATCAACAGTTTGAAAATTCCAAAAAGAGTTTGTTCAAAACATCAATTGGAATATTTCTCGACAATGAGGTCTTCTCACCTGTTTTGCGATCGTGTTTTTTTATAGGGGATACACTCGATTCCCTACTAACCCGTGCCTAGGTTTTAGGCTCATTCGCAGCGCATACATTTTGATCGGTCGGGAGGTCTTCCACGGGACCGTAATGTTGGGCTTGGATATTGGTCTTCAAGGGGGACTCACTTTTGAGTCAAGGTCATTGAATGAAAGTTTTCACCATCTGCTCCGGGTTTACAAGTCAAGAACCCTGCAAAATGAGAAAGAAATAGTCTTGCTCGTACTTCTTCGAGCTGAGCTGTATGTTAACCCAAGTGTCTTAGTCAGAGAAGACTGTTTCAGGGTTATGATGTTGGTAGGATTGGGGACCGAAAAAGGCTTGTTTTTGGCCCAGAATTCATGACGAGTTTGACATTGGTGATCATTGCTGATTTACCTCCTGTCTTTTCCTTTCTGCATCTTTAGTTTTTGAGGTGTACAACCGATTTTGAGGTGTGCACCAGCTCTTTAGAGAGCGTCCCTTGTTGCATTCAGAGACCGACTCTCTCCATGTCTTTGTTCTGTGCTTGGCAGCATTTGGGGAGCAGCTTTTTTTATTTGACTCCTTTAAGAATTTTTTTTTTCATCCAAGTTTCACTGGGGATCAAGCAAACAGCTTTCATGAGCATCGGCCTTGCTTTTACCAGGCACTTTGCTTTTTCTCGATGCCGTGGATTTTTCTCATTCATTTTTGAAATCCCACTTTTTCTCATCTTCATAGGATCGCGTTAGACCTATGATCAAAGGTCTAACAAGGTTAAACATTAACTTAGGAATTCTTTTGCAAACCCTAAGTCTTGAACTTCTTCGTTTCTGAAGTGATGCTGCATCCGTCTTGGAATGTGCAATGATCACCAACGGGTTTATGAAATGATTCTGCAGGCTCAACTTGGCTATGCAAAGGATTCGGTGTGTGGGATAGAGAAATGAATGCTTCTCATCATCCTATGGCACTTGGATTACCATATAAACAACACACAAAGATTAATGTTAGTCCGAGCAAGAAAATTTCTAACCATTTTCTCCTGATGTTGCTGGACTCACCTCCATTTTGCCCCGATGTGGGGTGGTTCTTGACAGGGTTAAGAATGAAAACCGCCGTTCAAAGGGGTTATCAACGGTCACCTGTAGTGTTTGGGGGATATGAAACGAATGCCTCCGTCGTCCCAACCCATGTAATCGCTGCGAATGGTCCCTACTTCCGTAGGTCCAGATTCTGCTGTCTTATCCGCTCCATTTCTCTCTTAAGTGTGTATAGGACGTGTTTGGACTAGGCTTTGCCTCTCGTCTTTTGAGAAAACGTCCTTTTGAAAGTTTTGAACAACTTTTGATTGGAAAAATCTCTTTCGTTTTCTCCAAAAATTTTACCCGTCAATGGGATTTTATGATGCCCAATGCATGTTCAGATAACCTCATGTTTCAAAACATGAATGCCAATGAAGTTAGAATCCTATGTCTTTTCTAGACATCAGATTCTAAAAGCTTTTCTTTTCTTCTCTATTTTTTATTTAACATTTTCAATGGATTGGGGAAAGGGATACTTACCTGTCCCCCGCGGCTGGAGATCCCTGAAAATGCGAAAGAAACATGTTATTGTTCGTTCATGAATTTTTCAAAAAATTAGAACGATACATCTTACCCTCGGTCGTGTGCCCCTGCGAGTGCACACAGGTTGTCAAAATTTGTCCTCCTTGATGGTGAGTCCCTATCAAGGATAAATAGCAAGTGTTAACTCATATTCCCAAATTGAAGACAAATTGGGACAATACAACTTTACTCTTGGTTCTCATCCCGTTCTGACGTCGCGTATTGATATGAACCACGTCTATCAAATCCGCTTATCCATGCTTGGAATATTTGCAATATCAATGGTTCAGCTGCCCCCGGTTGGGCAACGTCTGTTTTGTTATTTGAACAGATGGCTCCTTGGGTGATTTATCCACGTTTAACACCTGAGAAGGGAAAGAAATGAGACATTACTTTGGTATTCGGTTGAAGATCGTTTAGGAACGATACATCGTTTTACCAAACGGGAGGCTTCGTGACCAAACGTATTTCGTGCTGAATGGGGGTAGATCCCATTATGCTCCGCGGGTGATAGTCATCGTTCATGGAATTTGCTCCACGGATTAAGTGATTAATCCATGGCCCTTGGCTCGAAGACGTTCAAAGGGTAATGTTGACACTCAGAGCGGTTAGTTTTCAGCGTTAATTACAATGTTCCCGCGGGAACTTTACAACGAAATCCGTAACACATTCATTCGATGTATTCACCTCTCACTCTCCTGAGCCTTCTAATGATTTAGCACACGAGCTTCGAACCAGATGTCCGGTCGCCGGTACCGGTCACGACTGCGAAGATGCACTTGTTCCAAAATGCTTGACCCATAGGCTGAGTTGCTCATTCAGGAGATAGTCCGACCGCTCGAGTCGTCCAAGTTGAGCATCCTTAATTGCTGGTGACGGACTTCTCCCATTTTCGGCATGAACAACCTGGTTTCTCGGTTTATGCGTGATCCACACGCCGAGTTGCTCACTGAGGGACTCGCTTGAAATTTCAAGCCATTGACGCCCAAGTCGGGCATCCTCAACCGTTGGCGATGGGTTCCTCACACTACTTTCGACATGAACAACCTCACTTCTCGAGTTGGTATTTTCATCGTTGTCCAGTAGGTTTGTACCCGATGCTGGATTCGCCGTAGGAATAACACTAACGATCGGTTGGTGCTCAAATTGGGGAGTCCATACCTGCTGAAATTGTTGTACATACTCTTGGGGAGTACCAGGGTAACTCAGGGGGGAATTCAGCCGATCGAACCAAGAATAGATGTTTTCAAGGAGATCGTCTGAACCATCGAGCGACTGACACTCAGGTTGAGTATTGTCGACTACTGGAGAAGGAATCTTTTTGCCATTTTCGTCATGGACCACCTGATTCTTCGAGCCGGAATCTCCGTAATCGTCTCGCAAGATTGTATGTGCATCTCCTGCCAGTGTTAGATCCGCTGTAGGACTAGTATTAACGGCCAGTCGGTGCTCAGACTGGGGAGTCCCGATTTGCTGAAATTGCGGTACATACTCCTGAGGAGTACTGGGATAACCCATGGGAGTACTCTGATTGATGCCTGAACAATCGACCGTGTAATTGTCAGTCCCATCGGTGTTAAGAGGTGATTGGATGCTTCCTGCTTCATGAGGATTGCGATCACAGCCATGCTCATCGTTTAAACTTGAACTGCCTCTCTCTTGGTCTAGCGCCACTCGTCCATCTCTCAGTAGTCTTTTGTAGCACCAAAGGTGGTTCCTGACTTTATTTCTATCCAATTCCGGCATGTTCATGATCTTGAGTATGCGCGATGGGCAAGCCAAACTGATCCCTAACTGTTGAACTGCATCAACAAATTTGCTATGAAGCTCCGAGGTCCAATAAAACCTTGTTTTCTTGCTAGCCGAAGTAGGGTTGGCAACTCGGCGGCTACTCTTCGTGGAATCTGGTCGTGTTGAACCGCCTCTATCTTGGTCTAGCGACGCTCGTCCATCTCTCAGTAGTTTCTTGTAGCGCCAAAGGTGATTCTTGACCATATTTTTAGTCAGTCCCGGCACGTTCATGATTTCGAGTATGCGCAATGGGCAAGCAAAACTGATCCCCAACTGTTGAACTGCATCAACAAATTTGCTATGAAACTCCGGGGTCCAACGAAATCTTATTTTCTTGCTAGCCGAAGTGGTGTCAGCAACTTGGCGGTTACTCTTCTCGGAATCTGGTCGTGTTGGAGGTTGCTCTGGAGGGGATTTAGTGGTCTCAGATCGGCTGGTCATGATGGTGAGTTCATCATCGAGCGGACCCGACTTGTCATGACGCATGTTCCCTTCCACAATGGGCGTCGACTTTGACCTTATAGCACTAGTTTCCTCTTGTAGATCCTCGGCGGTACCCGCCTGTTCCGAAAGATGTTGCGAAGGGCATTGCAACAAATGAGCATTATAAACCCCCAGATCTGGCTCTTCAGTGAATACTCCGTCCGTGGGAACAGGGTTACCGCACTCCAGGCAAATAGCGATGCTTAGAGCTTTTTTGTACTGAGTGTTTTTTATTCGAAGCTTTTCATTTTCCTCCCTTACAACCGCTAACTCGTGCCGATCGCGTTGCTGCTTCAGCCGGGTTCGTTTGTTTTCAAACCAGCACTTGACCTTCCGAGGCTCCCACCCTATCTCCTGGCCCATTTTGATTTTCTGTTCCATGTCCGGATAGGGGTATTCCCTGAAAAACAATTCGAGTTTATGGACTTGACCTGAAGTGTTGCGTTTGAGATATTCCCCTTTCTGACGCTGATAACCGTCGCGGGTACTGTTCTCGTTAACCAAGCCGCGGGTTTCATCATTAGAAGGATCGGTCTCCATGGCCCTCGTGTCAGGTTCGGTCCTGAGATCTTCAAACTCTTCCAGCAGCTCAAGCTCGGAGACCTCCAAGTCTGGCGCTTCCAGTAAATGACAGAATCCCTTGAACATTTTGACCGGGATATCACTGTTTGATTTTCCGTTAACTCAGCTTTCTTTGTTCCTCCTTGGATCTTCACTTTCTCTGCAAATTCTGAGAGGTTAAAGGAGCCGGATCACCGTTCTTCGATCAAAGGTGATGGCTACCCGACGAGCGCTCTTCTCAATGTTTCGAGATTCCCACTTCGTCCTTTTGTGATGGTTACTTGACGAGCGTTTTTCTCAAGGCTTCGTAATTCCCACTTTGTCCTTTTTTGCTCTTTTCTACGTGAACGGAGCCTGAAGATCTCTTGCGTTGATTTCGCTTTATCGAGCACTACGCTTGTCCCCCTGGCCCAGTCTCTAGAGTAACAAGCCTGCCCACCTTTCGGCGCCATTATGTTTCGTAAAACCCGAGATCACAGGACGGTGGTGGATTCGTGACTCATCGGGGATGCATTAACGAAACCCGCTTGGCTCTACTGCACATAAAATATTATTACCACTTCTCCCTGTACTCGAGCATTTATAAGGTGATAGATTGATGTCAAGAAGATTAACACTTTAGCCTTATCAGACTCAGCCTCTCAAACACTCTTCACATTCTCACTCTCTTCTCCGTCATTCCATCGCATATGGATTCCTCCTCTATGCCTGTTGCCTTACCTGAAGCTTCGACCCAATGGGAGAGATTTTACCACCTCTTGGGTAGGGGTTATGGCTACATAAACAATCATCCTGAAGCTGAGGTTGAAGTTCGTATTCTGATTCCGGCCCTGGATACTGCGTGTATTGAAGGTACGAAACTGCAAAGGGAGTTTGTGATCTTCCCAACTCTCTTTAACAATTTCATGCAGGCTTACGAAGTTGCTAGCCGGGAGGTCACTTTGGCTGGTATCGTGCGAGCCCGTTATCAGGACCGAACTAGTCCCTGATGTTGGCCATGCTGACGGCCGATAACCATAAAAGGGCTGTTGAATACGCCCACGCCCAGGTTTCGATGCTGGTCCGTGAGAGGGACAACTTGGTGGAGCGTCTGGCTCTTTTTGACACCGCCTTTGAGCAAGACCAGCACAACTTCGTGCTGAGGTTCCAGTGTGCCTGGTTGGAGGAAAGGCTTGAAGACCTGAGCATGGATATAGCTCGCGGGAGGGTGCTGGCTCATGACTTAGAGCTTGAGTTCGAGTACTATGACACCAAGGTGAACGAACTTAAGGAGAAATGTCGTCTCCTTTTCTTCAAGCTTGTAGACCTCGATTCCCGGAGTGTGGGTTGTAAGCAAGGCATGGATAGCATGGAGAGTCAGTTAAGCTTTTTTGTGATGCTTGTCAGAACTCATTTTGGGTTTACTGCTCCCCCTCAGTGATCCACTTGTAAACTTTCCTGCTGAATGAAATAAATGCGAGTTTGTTTATATATGCTCTTTCATTCTGCATTGTTGACTAGCCAAGAAAGGTTTTTGCTTTCGGATCTACGCGACTCCTTTTTCGCCTGTGTCAACAGATTGACTACGCATCATTCTCACAGCCCGACGCTTTATATTTGATTGACCTGAATGCCTCGTGAGAAATAGATTTGTAGTTGCTCGAAACTTAAAGATTGCCCCTGATTTTGCGGTCATTGCGTTTGGGGCCGCTAGTAATCTTTCACTTTCGAGCTCGATCACATTCTGCTAGTAACTCATGCTATCAATTCTGCCTTCACGCGTCGGGGCTGATTTTACCTTGAACTTAATAACAAGGAATTACCGTATACACACGAGATGACGTTTGCGAAAAACATTATGCAGAATCAACTCTAGCTATTGAAGAAACAAACGCATGCACCGATGAGAACTTTACAATAGGAGATAAATCCTTCTCGCGTACATCCCCTTCTTTCTTGGGGCATGTCCAATGACTAACCAGTCTGGCCTCAGCTTAGGTGTGCCATTACCAAGTGCAGATCATGGTTGCCAACCTTTAATAGCTTCCAACTGATCGAACCAGGTATCAAGTCCTTCATCGAAGAAATCACCCGACCCCTCGAACGATTGATGTGTAGGTTGAGCAGCATCGCCCGACGGGTTCTTCGAACTGGAACCTCCATCTTTGTCTGGGATTATAAGAGGAGATTTGATCGACTGACTACCACAAGCATCTCCCACTTGGGGATTAGGGAAATAAGAGTGCTCCAAGCTTTCTCCCATTAGATCATCTGAAGCCATATGCTCTGATTGGGCAAACCCTTGAGCACTGGGCGTGGTGGGCTGATCTGCGACAGGATGAACACTGACTAGCTGCTGCTCGGACGGAGGAGTGCTTACTCGTTGCACTTGTGATGCGTGTTCTTGAGGAATATTGAAATGACTCGCGAGGATATCCTGATCAAATCCCCAATAGTCGTCCAGATTCGACCGGGCCTCATTTGTCATAAGGGTGCTGGGTTCGCAGCCGAGTCTATTGCTCGGATTCAGTTCTGCATAACGCTGTCCTAACGCCCTTCTGTAGCAACCAAGGTGATTCGCGACTAATTGCTTAGTAAGTCCCGGTACGTTCATGACCCTAAGTATGCTTGTCGGACCTATGAAGTCGAGTCCTATCTGTCGAATTGCGTCCAAGAACTTGAGATGAAGCTCCGGGGGCCAAGTGAATTTCTTCTTCTCGTCGTCCAGAGTGGCGTAGATAGCCTGCCGACTAACCTCTAACTCCTCTTGAACCGTATCTGATCTTACCGGAAGCTGTTGTGGAGGAGATTCATGGGCTTCGATGATGTGACTCCGATCATAACGACACGTATCTTCTTCCTCCGAAGACACTGGTATAATTTCTGTAGGATCGATCTGCTCATGCGCGCCATTAGCAGGATCTGATTGTACAGGAGATGGCTCAAGGGAGCAGGGGGATAAATGAGCACCTTCCATCTTCGTAGAAGGCTTAATGGGGAACAATTTACTGAGGGTGGTAGGGCCACCGCAGTCAGGGCAGGTAATAGTACTGAGAATTTTCTCATACCACATGTTTTCCATTTGAAGGTTTTGGTTCTGCTCTTTTAGGGCCGTGATCTCCTTACGCCTGTGTTGGACACCTAGTCTGAAACGTCTATTCTGAAACCAAAAATGGATTCTCATAGGATTCATTCCCAGCTTCTGGCCCAATTCAATCTTTTGTTCCTCGTTTGGGCAAGGGCATTCATCGAAGAAAGCTTCAAGCTCCTGGATTTCTTTCCGAGCGTAGAGCTGGCGACTTTTTCTTTTCCGGGGTTGAGCGTCGTGGCCACTGCCGTCGTCACCACTGCGATCTTGATGTTCGTCACCGGCGATGTTGAGTTCCATGGCTTCGATGTCGAATCTGATTCTAGAGAATTTGAGGTCTTTCAACGAACTCGTCACTCGGGGTTCTCTGTTCTCTTTTGTATACTCGCTCTTTCGATTTGTTGCCTCCTTTTCCTCGAAAGCTAGGTCTGTTCAGCGTTCTGTTTTTGAAACGACGGAACTGTTTACCTCCTGCTCAGCTTTCCGACACGAAGGGGTAACCAAATCCTTCCGCGGCTTCTTCGATAGTAGCGCTCGCCTTTCACTTTTCCTCGATAGTCATGCCTGTTCAGCACTGTCTTCTCTTTTTAAGTGGCAGAGCTGTTCACTCGCCGTCCAGCTTCATGCGTGATGGAACAACACAATCCTTTCGCGGCTTCTTCGATAGTTGCGCTCGCCTTTCACTTTTCCTCAATAGTCATGCCTGTTCAGCACTGTCTTCTCTTTTTAAGTGGCAGAGCTGTTCACTCGCCGCCCAGCTTCATGCGTGATGGAACAACACAATCCTTTCGCGGCTTCTTCGATAGTTGCGCTCGCCTCCCTCCCAGCTTTAATAATGGCGAGACCGAATTTGTCAGGCCTGAAATTGCGGATCAGGACATGTCTGATGATTCACGGGAGGAGCAGCCCTCGCTTTACATTAATTAACCCGGCTCCACAAGCATTATTGCTGCAACTTTTCTCCACTCTCGAGACCCTATAAAATGCGGAGTTGGTGTTTGGGAGATTAACGCTCTCATATAATTTGCTTCCATCCTCTAATCGCTCCACTACACACATCTCCGTCGAAAATGGCTTCTTCCCAAGTTCACACTTTCTCAGCCGAAGCTTTGACTCGATGGAAAGAGTTCTATAACCTCTTGGGTCGAGGCTACGCTCACATAGCCGATCATCCCGAAACCGAGGATGAGATCAGAGTCATGTTCGGGGACCTGGACATCACCTCCCTCGAGGGTACCGCGTTGGGGAGGGAATACAATATTTTTCCAACGCTCTTTACGAACTCCTTGGAGGTCTACCGCGCTGCTCATCGGGGAGTTACCGTGGCTCGTGTCTTGCGAGCCCGTTATGAGGATCAGTCCGACCGCCTAGCGTTGGCTGACTACCTGGCCGATAGTCACAAAAAGGCTGTTGAGTTCGCCAAAGAGCGGGTTTCGACATTGCTACGCGAGAGGAGGAATCTGGTGGAGGACTTAGCTCTATCTCTGGCTACCTATGAGCGCGATCGACGTAATGCCCTGCTAAGGAATCGGAGCGAGTGGTTGGAAGAAAGGCTCAACGGCATAAACGAGGATATAACTCGTGAGAATGGACTTGTTCGGGACTTGGAAGCAGTCGCCGAAGATCACGAGACTCAGGTTGTTGCAGTCAATGATGAACGCAAACGCCTCCACCTCAGGCTTGCGGACCATGATACGCGGAGTGGTGCGTATAAACAAAGCATCCATAACCTGGAGGGCCAGCTGGGCTCCTTTGTGTCGTTGATTAGGGCTCACTTCTGCTTTACTTTTCCACCCCAATGAATTGTATGATCTGGTTTGGGCAAGAATGAATGAAAGCCCCTGTGTTTGTTTTAGCTTTTATATGATCCATTTCTTCGAGCATCCGGACATCTTAGACTTGGATGAGCCGATCCATAATAAGTCGAGTAGATGTGTTCTGATTTTCTAACTCACTCATGGTCAGATGAAAGAATAGCCTCAGACTTATCCAAGAAAAGATTTCTTTATGCTACTTGTTTTTCACCTGCAAATGAAAAGACCGAGTCAAAAGGAATAAAAAAGAAAGCATAGACCCCTTTCAATCTTATGCTTGCTCGTAATTAATAATGACAAGAACTTTTACAAGGGTTTTAATCTTGTGCGAAAAGTTTTTATCAATATTCCTCGAAAGAAAGCATACTATTGAAAGGAATGTAATTCACGATAATTGCTTTTGACCAATATTCAGAAGAGCGAATTAGTCAAAAATGCAAGGCATAACGACGTGTTTTTAAATTTAATTGAAGATACGGCATCCAAATCAAGGCCGTTTTAAGAACGAGAGCAATTTGGACATCTATCTCGTCATTAAATTCGAAATAACGTCAATACTCTTGATCAATTATCGTGGATTACTTAGTGACGTATGACATGCATGGACCAATTCAAGTGTATAATTCCTTCTAGCGAAATTGGGGTTGGATTACCCTGTACGACCAAAAAGGTCGTGTAAGATTTTCAACTTTAGTTTCCTCTAAAGGAATTATAAACTTGACTTGGGAGTATTCGGATGATTAGAGAAAATGCCACTATCACATTCCCATGACCCGTCAAAAGAAATACAACCGAGTTCCATCTGAATGTATACACCAATAGATCCCTAATACAATCACTCTAAGGGGTGAGATAGAGAAAGCCTCGATAAAAATAAACCCTATACAAGAGGACTAGTAATGGAAAATGAAACCAAGGAATGTGATCCTAACGTTTAAGGATGCCCCAAGTTCGATCTGTGACTTCCGGATCACTTGCCCCAACTCGTCATCTTCATTGGACGATATCTCAATAATGTCCATAGTAGGCTCCTTTGTTGCTCACTCGGTGTTCGCCATGGGATATCATCCTCCTCGTCTTCTATCAAGGACGTTTGGGAAAAACACATGCATCTATCCTTGAAATGGCATTTAATCTAATCACCAGAATGCAATGAATGAAATGCCTATATTTATATGAACTGTAATAGTTTTGAGGGATAGAGAGTCTTACCAACCCAACTCGTCGACTTATGTGCGATTTTAGGTGTACCAACCGCCCAAAGACATGCGCATGAGACAAGTGATGGTGAACTTCTAAAAATCAGAGGGTTTGGCACCTAAGGTTAAGGTTCCCACCTCGAGTTCTAGAAAGAGCCGATTCCATTGCACAACTATCGTTGCATTGGGACTCAATCCATAGTTCGAAGCGAGCGGAATTGAGAAGTGGATTACCCCGTGTTTTTCCTCACGGAGATTCCATTTTCAATTCCTTCTATTGTGTTCCTAAAGGCGGCGCCTGGGGTTTTAGGCGCGGTTGTGTGTGTCCATGTGTCGTGATCATCACAATGCAAGTCATGCACAACAATTTATCAATCAGCACTTCAAATCATCCACACAACATACATTCCTACGCCACACCTGCGTAAAATAAAGTTAATCACAGACTACACCCCTTATTACTCCAATCTGCAAAAACATATAACACCTATCGTGAGCGGACTTACCTCACCTTCAAGAGCGCCTGTAGGGTTAGAAAAATCACTCAATTTTTATTACGGCCTAAGTCCACTTGAGGTCTAGAACCATAGGTTCTAGAACAAGGTCCCCAGTGGAGTCGCCAGCTGTCGCGACCCGTCCGAAAGTGGACGCGGCTAATGGATTACCGATAGCGGGTCTTGGATCGGCGCGGGCCCTCCCAGGCCCATACCAAATCGCGGCGGGAGTATTTTTCAAAAGGGATTCGGCGATAAGAGCCGATCAATTTCGACCTTAGTGTGGTCGTGGTGGCATGTGCAACTTGTGCATGCATTTGGAGTCGCCACCGGTCTTTCTTGGAGGGTAGACCGGAAACCTTATTGACCGATTGGGAGAGATCGATCAATTCTGCGGAACCAGAGATTTTGGGTTCGGGGACTTGGTTACGTTGATGTCATTACCAACGCCCTTTCGGTACCTAACGCGAGTGATTTTCCCTAACTAGGATTTCATGCAGGCGCAATTTTGGGTGAGGTAAGTCTGACTTTGCACATTAACCAGTTTAACATGCTCACGTAATCATAATAAATAAATAGATGCCAATCACATAAACATCTATCATACGTGGTGATCATGGAATTATGATTTAATGGGTCTCGAGCCAATGAGACCACATTTAATCATTTTAATATTTTAATAACGGAGAGCCGCTCTTCGCTTCTTCTTGGTTTCTTGAACTCTTCAAGAATCGGGCCCCAAAGAGCTCGCCGACTTAAAAGGCTCCTCCACATAATCCTCGTAGCATTTACATCAACAATTGACTATGCTAAAAATAAAGATTACATGAAAAATAAAAGGAGTACGCAGCCTCCATTTAATAATTACAACCCCAAATATATAAATAATCACCATACATTCATACATACATCAATCACATTGATTAGGGATTTTTCCATGATCACCACCCTTCCACGTAAGTAATAAATTCACAATTTAAAACTTAGGAAGGCACAATAAAAATTCTACGTTGAATCATATTCAGAATTTTTACGTAAAATAAGATAGCCATAAATTTTCGATTCAAAATTGATTTAGTCTCAATTTTTGCTACGTTGATTAATTTATCATATAAAATAATCAACCTCCATTAGCCATGTAAGACGAACAATTCGTTAATACATATTGGCCATAGTATTGCAAAAATTGCAAAAAATCAATTAAATGCACGAAAACACCTAAGGATCGGCTCTGATACCACTGTTGGGATCCACGTAACACGTAGCGGAAATATATAACAACCCATACATGTATCTCCAGAGGCGTACTTCGTGCATTTCAATCGAAAAAAATCACAAAGCCTCAAAGGGAGTAAATGGATTACCTCTCGTAGCGTGCTTGAACGGAGGTGTCGGTTCGATGTTCTTCGATCTCAGCCTCCACAAGTGTTAGGCATCTAGTTCGGACGCACCACCAATTGACGAACGGGGAGACGACTAATAACTCCACAACAATTGTGCTAGCAATATGCGGAATCAATATTCCGAACTTAGTATATTTTGCTCACTCAAGATTATGAGAATATAGAGAGTGTTTGTGTTCTTCTCTCTAAGCTCTCAAAAATTTGCACACTCTACAAAATGTCTCTCCCTTCAACCTCAAAACTCTTGCCATCCTTTTATAGCCAAAAATACCTTCCAATAAATTGTATTTAAAAATAGCACTAACAATTATAAATTCTATCTAAAAATAGCACTCACAAATAAATGACATTTAAAAATAGCACTAACAATAGCACTCACAATTTATAATACAAAAATGCTATTTAAAAATAGCACTAACAATAGCACTCACAATTTATAATACAAAAATTCTATTTAAAAATAGCATTAACAATTATAAATTCTATCTAATAATAGCACTCACAAATAAATGACATTTAAAAATAGCACTAACAATAGCACTCACAATTTATAATACAAAAATGCTATTTAAAAATAGCACTAACAATAGCACTCACAATTTATAATACAAAAATTCTATTTAAAAATAGCACTAACAATTATAAATTCTATCTAATAATAGCACTCACAATTTATGATAAATAAATGCCATTTAAAAATAGCACTAACAATAGCACTCACAATTTATGATAAATAAATGTCATTTAAAAATAGCACTAACAATAGCACTCACAATTTATAATACAAAAAATGCTATTTAAAAATAGCACTCACAATACAAAAATGCTAAAAAAGGCACTAACAAAGGTGTTAAAAATAATAACCATTATTATTATTACAAGAGTTAAAGAGGTTACCAAACAATACAAATATGCATAACGTATAAATACGTATGATGTATAAATACGTAGAGCATACATATACATCCGTGAAACCGGGGACTAATTGAAAGAAAAATGTGCAATTAAGCCCTTTTGGTAAAAATTGATTAAATTGGAGGGCAAATTGACCTAATTGCACTTTAAGACTTTAGAATCCAATGTCATAGCTTATAAAAAGTGAGAATTGAAAACTAAAAGACTCGAAAATGATTTTTTTTTAGGCTCGGTTCGGGTTTATGTTTGTGAAGGAACATAGTGACCCGAGCCGAATTTTTGAGATTTAAAGTGACACACTTGAAGAGGAAATTAAAAAAAAATTATCGAATATTTTTGGGTATTTTTCTGACCACGAATGGTATTTTTTTGATTTTTTGGGTATTTTTATAATTAAATAAACTCGAAAAATATTAAAAATACCGAAAAATATTTTTTGTTCAAAATTGGTTCCTAAGGTTAAACCAAGGCTTCCAAAGTTGATTTTGTGATTTTATGACCTTTTTTGATATTTTTAATTAATTTTAAAGAATAAAAATCACAATAATAAATGGTAAAAAAAATCAGGTGTCAACAACTATGAACGACTGTTTTCAAACATAAGACATATCATCTTCAAAAATTTTATTAAGTTTATTTCAATATTCAAAATGAGAAAATATTACTTAAAAAGAAAAGATATTCAGTTCATAATTGAGTGTTTACAGCATTTAAGACTCTGTTTGTTTCACAAAAAAAATGATGAATAATTTGAGAGATAATTTCTTGAAAATAATTACTTGTATCGTTTGAAATAATTAGTCAATAAGAGAAATTTCTTCAATATAGATGACAATATATGTTTAAATATTTTCGTGGACGATGAAAATATTTTTATTTCATTTATTTTTGTAAAGCAATATAAGCAATCGGTTTCATAGAAAAATGAGCAATGATTTTTTTTAATCGGGGGACTTTATTAGCGCTTAATCCTCCTATTTAACAAAGCATATTCCCATTTAACATTGTGCTCGTGCTTCTCACAGCGCACGTGTCTGTAATCCCCGATTATGTCAACGGAAAGCCGAAAGCGTGGGCGAATTACGGAAATCCAAGATGGAATTTCTAATTTAACTAAGCTGAGGAGGAGAAAAATAAAAATAAAAGAGGAATCCGAAGGGCAAAAAAGTAAAAATAGAAAAGTCGCCGCAGAAAACCGTTTTCTGTTAATACAAACTCCGAACCGAAAACTGTTATCTCACTCGCAATTTTTTTTTTTTTTGGCGCTCACTTTGCTGTTGCTTCATTGCGATCTCCAATGGCGTCTCCTCCTCCTACGTCGTCTGGCTCTCCTCCTCCTACGTCTTCTTCATCAGAAACACCTTCCATCGAGGATGACATCGACATCGACATCGCTCAGAGGCTCCGCGTCCATTCCAGCAGGGAGGCGGTCTTTGTCAAGTACACTCCCTTCGTCATCGCTCTGGCCGCCGGAAACTTAAGCCTCGACTCTTTCCGCCATTTCATCTCTCAGGGAAAGAACTTTCTCAAAGCGTACTCAGAAGCGTAAGTTCTCCTAGCCCTCTACCGCCTTCTTTCTTACTCTGTTCATTGTTAGTTCGAAGATTCTTCGTTCCGGAGGTGTTGATGGTCGTAGGAGTCGAAGACCAGTGCATGACGACATGATCTTTAGACGTCGTGTGGGTCTATGAGGAAGCCTATTGGTCATATTGGTATCGCTTTTGCCCTTTTGCAGAAATTCAAAGTGAACGTCACTGATTCTTGCTTTAGATATCTGAAATTTAGATGGCATGTAAATTATAAGTGACGATTATGTTCTATTTTGATATTTGTCTCATCTCCCAACATTTGTCAGGTATGAATCCGCAGCGGACGATATGGCTATGGATGAGGAACGATACAGCCTTGCTGTCTCGAAAGTGAGGGAGTTAAGAAAGATCGTAGTGAGGGAGATGAAAAAGTATGACTCATTCCTGCAGGTAAGCCATTGGATTCTCGTTACTACTTATTTGTGTCATGGCCATGTTTAGGCTTTCTGTAATTGTTTCCCGCCGAGTGCTCTATCAATGAACTCATAATGTATCTCTCTTCATGGACAGGAATGGGGTTTGGACGTTACCAAAGATGCAACACCCGATCCTGCAATCGAGAATTGCGCCGAATTTTTACTGGCTGCGGGTTCAGGTAAAGTTGATGGAGCAATTTACACGATTGGTGCGCTAACGCCTTGCGTTCAACTGCACCCTTTTTTGGCGGCGGAGGTCCAGATGTTGCCAGGGTTTAGGGAAGATAGTCACCCTTATAGGGAGTGGATCAAAATGTACACATCTGATAGTCACCAGGTTGGTATCATTTGATTTGCAGCATCAGTTTCAATTCAGTTATTCTTAGTTTATTCTGAGGAAGTGAAAACAAAATCAACATAAAGCAGAAATTGTCGTTATTAATTAATTCATTCATTCTTTTCTTTGATTCAGGAGTTGGCCATGAAAACTGAAAAGCTGCAGGAGAAATTGTCTGTCACCTTGACGGGGGATGAGATCGATGTTCTTTACAACCTGTATCATCAATCAATGATACTTGAAATAGACTTCTTCAATTCTCTACCATTTGATCAGCCCACAGTAGTTCCTGTGACAAAGGGACTTAGCTCTGAAGAAGATCGGTTGATGGTTCTTTCTGATTTTGATCTAACTTGCACAGTTCATGATTCATCAGCAATTTTGGCAGATATGGCCAAAGTAACTGCTGCGAAATCTGATCGTAGTCCATCCGGATCTGAGTGTGGTCCATCTGAGAGTCCTCTTGCTCGGATATCATCGGGTGACGTGCGAAATATGTGGGAGGAAATCTGCAAGCAGTACGCACAAGAATACGAAGAATGCATCGAAAGCATTATTCCTGCTGAAAATGGTAAGCACGCTATGAATTGGATTATGCATTGAAACTCGTACTCCACGACATCAATGCTAGTTTCTCTGAAACTCAACGCCATGAGATGAGTGCTGAACAGTGTTTGTTAAGTACGAGAGTGTTGGACTATTTTGTCCAGTGGTATCTAATTTTGTTTGCCTATCTCCTGTAGTGGAATTTAATCATGGTTCGCTGGTTCAAGTGCTTGAGCAAGTGGCAGATTTCGAGAAAAGGGCGAATTCCAGAGTTATTGAATCTGGGGTTCTTAGAGGTCTGAAATTTGAGGACATAGTAAAAGCTGGTGAAAACCTCGCTCTTCAGGATGGTTGTATTAGTTTCTATCAGAAACTCGCTGAGATTAATGTGGATGCTAACATTCACATGCTATCCTACTGCTGGTGCGGTGGTCTTATTCGGTCATCTCTTTCGTCAGGTGCGCTCTTCAACTTTTACATTCAAGTGACATTTTGATTTCCTCTAATTGCATTCTCGTCGCACCATTCTACATGTGCTACCATGGTTTGTGACGATTCACGTGAATTAGTACTTCTTCACAGTCTTCAATGACTCATGTGACGATTCTTCTAACTTTTGATTCTTCGTCCCATGTGCTACCATGGTTTGTGGCTCTATTTGCTTCATTCTCTTGAGTTAAAGCATTCGGTCCTAGAGAGCACCTCATGTCATCTTTTAGTCCCGCACTTTAGTCTAGCGGTTCGAGCGATTTAATCCTGACGCAATGTAGGAAAGACGCACAGAGTAACTGCAAATATCCCTTGAACATGTTTCCATTGTGCAGTGAAGACAAAACAGAAACAATAAACATGTGAATAAGAAGCGTGTAGATGTTCCCAAGCAAGGACTACAAGCGGTTCCCTTGCTCCACAGCTGCATCTTCTTGGTGTTTCTGATAAGGGTCATGTAAAAGTTTTGCCACTTGAAGAACTGGGAATACATGTCTATCTAATTTTCTTATTTTTGATGGGAAGCAGTGGGTTTTGATGATTCAAATGTCCACGCGAACGAGTTGATATTCAATGAAGAGTACCTGTCTACCGGAGAAATGGTTCGGAAGGTCGAGTCCCCCATCGAGAAGCTGCAAATATACAACCACATCTTGAAGGAGGACGCCGACAAGCGAAACAAGTTAACCGTCTACGTGGGCTACTGCATCAGAGACATACTGTGCCTGCTCGAAGCAGATATAGGGATAGTGATAGGGTCAAGCGAAAGGTTGAGGAGGGTGGGGAGTCGATTCGGAGTGACTTTTGCCCCGCTTTTCGCGGCCACAGTGAGGAAGCAGGAAGAAGTCACTGACGGGGGCTCTGTGAACTGGAAGGGAACTGATGGGATAAATCGACTGTGGGGCTCTCAACAAGCACTCTCAAAGGAACTTTGTTCACACAAGGAAGAGGAGACGGAATGTGGCTTTTCAATATACTGTATTCACAATCGATTCACCCATATTGAAATGGTTACAAGACTCACCTATTTATAGGCTTAAAACATGACTCTTGAGTCTCTCTAAGAAAGTGAAAAGACTAAAACAACAATTACATCCTAAAACAACAATTACATCCTAAAAGATGATAGATTCAACTAATTATGTCTACTAAAACAATAATTACATCGGAATACTAGTTATGCCATGGGAGTCGAACGGTCACTATAACACTTAATGAATTTGACTTAATTCCCAACAAAACTCCCCCTTAAGCCAAATTCTCTTCCGTCGATCATTCCAAGTAAACTTCTGAATTTCCGAAACACTTCGATCTTGAGAGGTTTCGTAAAAATATCTGCGACTTGATCACCGGTCTTCACGTGCACAACTTCGATTTGTTTGTCGCTGACTTGTTCTCGAATAAAATGATATCGAACATCGATATGCTTGCTCCTCTCATGAAAAACTGGATTCTTCGCCAAAGCAATGGCAGAAACATTATCAACAAAAATCTCCGTTGCATCCTTTTGCTCCATATGGATTTCTTTGAGCAACTTTCTCAACCATATCGCATGACAAACACACGATGATGCAGCAACATACTCCGCTTCACATGTCGACAGAGTAACACTGGATTGCTTCTTTGATGACCATGTAAAAGCAGTTTCACCCAAATAAAATACAAAGCCCGTAGTGCTTTTTCGATCATCGACATCTCTCCCATAGTCACTATCTGAATAACCTCTGAGTTGAAATAGTTCATATTGATAATAATACAAGCCAAGAGAGATAGTACCTTTGATGTACCGAAGTATCCTTTTTGCTGCCTTAAGATGAGATGTCTTCGGATTCTCCATATATCGACTCACAATTCCGACACTGTACATGATATCTGGTCTGGTACAGGTCAAATACCTTAAGCTTCCAATCAAGCTTCTAAAATATGTTGAATCAACATCGACACCTTCATCGAACTTCGACAGTTTTGCACCACAATCCATCGGAGTATTAACCGAAGTGCAATTCTTCATGTTGAATTTCTCAAGGATATTTTCAGCATATCTTTTTTGGGAAATAAAAATCCCATCTTCATTTTGCTTCACTTCGATACCCAGAAAATAACTCATCAAACCATTATCTGTCATTTCAAATTCTTTCACCATCGATGCTTTAAAAGTGTCAATCAATCCAGAATTATTTCCTGTGAAGACAAGATCATCAACGTATAAACATGCCAATAAAACATCACCTTTCTCATGCTTCAAGTAGAGAGCATGTTCGTACGGACATTGTACGAAGCCATTTGCCTTGAAATAAGCATCGATTATGGAGTTCCAAGCTCTCGGAGCTTGCTTAAGCCCATACAAAGCTTTCTTCAATCTCAGCACTTTGTCTTCATGACCTTTCACAACAAACCCAGTGGGTTGTTCGACATAAATTTCTTCTTCAAGAACGCCATTCAGGAATGCCGATTTGACATCCATTTGATAGATTGGCCACCGATTTTGAGCTGCAATGGAAATCATTAGTCTGATGGTTTCCATTCGGATGACAGGTGCAAATACCTCGTCATAGTCAATCCCAGCTTTCTGTTTGTAGCCCTTTGCGACAAGTCTGGCCTTATAACGAGTGATTTCTCCTTTCTCGTTCTTCTTGGCCTTGTATACCCATTTGACACCGATCGCCTTTTTGTCCTTCGGAAGATCAGCGAGTTGCCACGTTTTATTCTTTTCGATGGCTTCTATCTCTTCATCCATGGCTTTCCTCCATTTTTCTTCTTTGGCAGCTTCATCAAAAATAAGTGGTTCACAATCTGCAAGAAGACATATAAGGTGAAGCTCATCGGTAGCTTCATAAATTTCAGAAAGTCTTCTTGATCTTGGTGCTAGCGATTCTTCGACAGTATTTGAAGTTGAAGCTGACGATGATGGAGAGAACATCGGAGAAGGTGAATGAGCTTCAATCTCCATTTCGACAGAATCATCACGAACGGTTTCGACAAATTTATCATGACTGGTTTTGACAAGTTGTCGATTTTCCTCCCACAAACTTTCTTCATCAAATTTCACATCTCTGCTTACATATACTTTCAAAGTGTCAGGATCAAACAATTTGTAAGCTTTTGATGAGGAATCATACCCGATGAAAATGAGCTTTTTACTCTTGTCTTCCAACTTTGATCTTTTCTGGTCGGGTACGTGAGCATACGCAACACTCCCAAAAATTCTTAAATGAGAAACCGTAGGTTTTCTCCCGCTCCATGCTTCTTCTGGGGTAACACCATCGAGTCCTTGCGTGGGACATCGATTCTGCAGATAAACTGCACATCTGACAGCTTCGCCCCAAAGCTCCTTTGACAAATTTTTGCTTTTCAACATACTGCGAACCATGTCGAGAATGGTTCTGTTCCTTCGCTCAGCCACACCATTTTGTTGTGGGGAATACGGCGCCGTTAAGAAACGTCGAATGCCATGGTAATCACAGAATTGATTAAATTCTCCAGAAGTAAATTCTCCTCCACGATCAGTTCTTAAAGACTTGATAAAATAACCACTCTCCTTTTCAGCCATTTTCTTGAAGTGCTTAAACGTATCAAACACTTCTGATTTTTCTTTCAAGAAAAACACCCAAGTCTTTCGAGTAAAATCATCAATAAACGTAACAAAGTAGCGATGATTACCGTACGACTGAGGAGTGATCGGACCACATACATCAGAATGAATCAACTCCAGTGGCTTCTTCGCTCGATAAGTCGACTCCTTCGGAAAACTTGCTCGAGAATGCTTGCCAATTACACATCCTTCACATAATTGATCGGGGTGATCAATATGCGGTAAGCCATACACCATCTTCTTGCGAGAAAGCATATTGAGTCCGCCAAAATTGAGATGACCGAACCTCAAATGCCATAGCCACGAAGGATTGTCTACACATGCTTGAAGGCATGTAGACATATCATCTTTGATGTTCAGAGTGAACATCCTATTCTTCGACATCTTCACATTAGCAATCAACTTATTATTGCAATCTCTCAACATAAGACATAGATTTTTCATCTGGACAGTAAATCCTTTCTCAAGAAGCTGTCCTAAACTCAAAATATTGCTCGACATCTTCGGCACATAATACACGTTAGTAATAAACTGACGTGTTCCGTTCTTCAGACGAATTAAAATCGTACCTTTCCCTTCGACAAGAATTTGAGAATTATCACCGAACGAGACTTTTCCTTTTACTGTCTCATCCATTTCAACGAACATCTCCTTTCGGCCGCACATGTGGTTACTTGCTCCAGTGTCCAAGTACTACGTATCATTCTTTTCATCAGCATTTTCTTTAAATGCCAGCATAAGAACTTGATCACCATCATTCACCAGGTTCGCCTTTTCATCTGCCACCGCACTTTCTTTCTGCCAACACTCATAAGCATAATGGCCACATTTATTACAATGATAACATCGAACCTTTGATTTATCATACCGGCTATTTGTGTTTCTTCCTCTTCCACGTGTACTTCTTTGATTATGAAAGCACTCATTGCTTCGGGCGAAATCTCCTCCGCTTCGTCCACGACCTCTTCCTTGGAAACGGCCTCTACCGCGTCCTCGGTCACGATCTTGATTGACCCATCGAGTTTGCACAGGGTCACTTCTTTGGCCTTTGTCATCTCGGATATTCAATCGAGATTGGAGTACTTCCTCCACCGGTTCAGACTTGTTTCTTTTCAGTCTTTCTTCATGAGCTTGCAACGAACCCATGAGCTCATCGACCGTCATAGAATCGACATCTTTCGATTCCTCGATAGCGACAACGATGTGGTCGAACTTCTTATCCAACGATCGCAGGATTTTTTCGACAACACGAACATCAGGAACATCTTCGCCATTCCTTTTCATCTGATTCACAATAGCTAAAACTCTTGTGAAATAATCAGAAATCGACTCAGATTCTTTCATACGGATTACCTCGAACTCGCCTCTCAAAGTTTGAAGGCGGATCTTCTTTACTTTCTCAACACCTTGGTGCGTGGTTTGAAGAATCTCCCATGCCTCCTTGGATGTAGTAGCATTCGAGACTTTCTCGAACATAGAATCATCTAAGGCTTGAAAGATGATTGACAACCCGAGTTGATCTTTCGAACGAGTCTTCTCCAACGCATTCCTCTGAGCCTGAGTCAACGCGACATCTTCATCTGGCTCATCATAGCCATTGTTGACAAGATCCCACACACTATGGGCGCCGAGTATGGCTTTCATTCTGGAAGCCCACTTGCCATAGTTTTCTTTGGTGAGGATTGGATACTGAAAAGGAAGGTTGCTTGTTGACGCCATAATCACGAAACCGTGAAGCTCTGATACCAATTTGATGGGATAAATCGACTGTGGGGCTCTCAACAAGCACTCTCAAAGGAACTTTGTTCACACAAGGAAGAGGAGACGGAATGTGGCTTTTCAATGTACTGTATTCACAATCGATTCACCCATATTGAAATGGTTACAAGACTCACCTATTTATAGGCTTAAAACATGACTCTTGAGTCTCTCTAAGAAAGTGAAAAGACTAAAACAACAATTACATCCTAAAACAACAATTACATCCTAAAAGATGATAGATTCAACTAATTATGTCTACTAAAACAATAATTACATCGGAATACTAGTTATGCCATGGGAGTCGAACGGTCACTATAACACTTAATGAATTTGACTTAATTCCCAACAGGAACAAGGTCGGGAGTTCTTTACACGGCCCCGTGCTGGGCAGAGATACAAGCTTTCCTGTTGGGGTGGTAGGACACTATAGTTTCACTGGGCACAAATAAACATTAGAAGATAGAACACGCATGTACATAGTTGAACATTCGAAATCAGACAGTTTTTTGCAGAGTTTCGTATAAAGTAGACTGGCATTTGACTCGATCAAGTCATTTTTTTTTTTCACGGGGAACAATTTTTAGGGAAATTCTTTTCAAAATTTCTGGCATTTTTTTCCATCCTTTAATTTATACAAAATAAGCTAGTTTAGAAAAACAAAAACAAAAAAAAGGAAACAAAAAATATAAATTAAAAATTAAAAATTATTCACGCAGCCAGCCGGCTGTCCCACATGGCACTGCCACAACGGTCGCATCAGCAATTTCTAGTGAAAATTGGTCGGGAAGGACGGCATTGTCAAATAGTCGAAATGTTTAGGACTAAATTAGAGAGCACACTGCTTCTTCGTTTGGAAATTTTCTAAAGAGAAGCATACCAAACAATGATGGCTTTCTAGTGAATAGCAATAGGAGAGCTCAAAGTGGTAGAAGGGAATGAACTGAGTTTAAGAGCACGCGGTCTCAGCATCGGATGGACCTCCCTCCAACTGATGAGTTTATTCTCCCTTACCCTAGTTTTCTTTTTCTGCCCTTTAGCAATAAAAGTGTGCAGAGAGTGTTTTTCCCCCACGGGGAAAATAAAGGTTAGAATTTTCATCCACGCGTGAATGGAGCATCCAAAACGCGCTGCGTTTCGTGCTTTCTTCTGGAAGCTCCTCAGCGAAAACGAATAAGAGAAAAAAAATGAAAATGCACATGTCACCTATAACCCCGGGACATGTGTCTAAATGCGATGCATTGATCGCACGTAGCCACATGGAAAAATCCTATAAGCTATACATTCTCACTATAAATATCCCTCATTCACTTGATGAAGAGAATTCACAACCGCAAAACTATAACATAAATCTCCCTACAATTTAAGCACCTTACATTGTCTCCTAAGGGTGTCAAAAAAGTCCGAGCCGGCCCGGCCTGACCCGACCTGAAAGTTCACTCTAATTTTTAGGTCTTTTGAGCCGGCTTGGTACTGTTTGGCGTTCGGTTCAGGTCGGGTCAAGTCAGGCCGAGCGGGCTGGCCCGGTTCAGGCTCTTTTTTTTTTCACCCACGTTTTCTTATATATATATACTTTCATTTGATGACATGCCAATTAATTTTGATTCCAAAAAAGAAAAAGGAAAAAAGAAAAAGCAGAACTCACCCGACCTGACTCGAAGAAGGTTCGGGCTAGGTCTAGCTAGGTATTGTTCAGGTCGGGCTGAGACTCGGCCCGTTGACACACATATTGTCTCCTACTATTCAAGGACATCACATTGCCTGAACCCACCTTGCTCTATACATATTGCATTGAATCCTGTTTGCGTAATCATTTTACTTTTTTCTTATTATTAGATGTTTCGCTGCAACGTTGGTAGTGAGTTTGAAACTCACCGTATGTCTTCACCTACGGGAGGTCCTGCTGACATATATTGTAGTGATACGGTGATTGCGAACTTTCCGATGTTGATGAAAATTGAGGAGAGTTCTTTTTTATGGGGGGCGTCTCGATTTTCCTCCGTTGGTCATGATTGCTGAGGGACTAAATCAAAATGTTGGTGTTTTGTGAGAAGGTAGTTGATTGGACCTGAGAGAACGGAATGCTAGACGTGAGAATATCATATTAAAATCGTCTTATATGTATATTAGTTCTCATGTATTAAAAAATGTAGAAGTTTGTTTGATAATCGCTTTCTTGAATTCGAGGAAGGGTTATCAATTTCACCTTCGAGTCAAAGTTTATTAACGAATTGTGAATAGCTAACTTACGATATTAATGTTTACCTATTTTTTTTAAAGAGTTGAGCACCATGCATTGTTAATTAAATACAAAGACGCGAAAGAATTTGATGTTACGAATATTATCCTTTGAATGCATCTTACTATGTTGAGAAAATATTCTTAAAACTATTCCGAATTCACATTTTTCAACTCCTCGTAAAGACAAACTCTTAATATATTTTTTTTTTACAAATGCATGCACTTAGTTTAAGCCATTGCAATCTCAGGTTGGAGAACCGAACACCCTGATACCAGGTGTTGATAATAAGAGTGGGTATAGTTTCAAAGTAGAACGAGAATTGGTTCTGCTCCCGGTTTTATAGTATGTAAGCTAAGTTCCAGTTTCAGAAAATTGAAGAACTGATTTCGACGGATAGATTCTAGATTCCATGTTCAAAATAATTGAAACAAAGTCTTGATATTTTTCTTGTTCTATGTCTTCATACTATCCTACAGTCAACGGTGTCTAATGATGATTGTATAATCCAGAATCATTACTTTACTTTACTTTGTTAAGTAAATATGAGTTGTGATCAGTGAATTACAACAATAAATATTAAGTATTAGATGCGGTGATTTACTACAAATACAGGTGGAATTTGGGTAGACCTTGAAACCGACCGTGGAATTTATAATAGGGTCGGTTCCAAGTTTCAAAAGTTGGGGAACCAGTTGCGACAGGTAAATTTCAAATTCCAGGTGAAACTTGGACTGACCTTGGAACCGCCCACCGCTAGTTGGTAGAGTCGGCAAGTTGGTCGAGAAGGCCTAGGCGCGATATGAATCGACTCACCAACAGCCATGCTGACCAAGGATGGTTGCCTTGACCTTCGGGTCTAGGCCTGCTGTGGGCCGAGCCTACGCAGCCCATTTGGTGAGAGCCTTTTTTCTGAGATAAAAGAAAATTACAGTGGGGGCAACCTTTGGGCCTTTTTACCCTTTTTTGGGCCATCGATGGTCGTTGTGAACCCTAAAATACTTCCTCACTTGAACTTGGCATATCACGACTCGACATTGTGGCGGGATGTAGGCACGACCAAAGCAATGGGCGATGCCGATGAGGGTCTTCAGCCAACGTCAAGGCCCTATAGACTCCCATCGGACCTTTCGACAAGAAGAGCAGTAATTTTTTTAAAAATATATATATATTGATGGGATTTATCGCACACCGAATCAGAACGATCACACAGAAATCAAGAAAATTGAATGACGCACGAGATTACCCAGGTTCACCCCAGAATAGGGCTACGTCCTGCAAGAGATTTTCACTATGATATTCGCTTTACAGCCTCTCAACTCGTTACAATGATCAGCATAAAACGAGCAAAATATATATGCCCTAAATGGGCCCAAAAACCTAAACCTAGCGAAACCTCTATTAAGCCCATAACATACGGGTTAACTTAAATAAAAGTCCAAACCCGTTGAGGTTTCGGGGGCGCTGCCCCCGAACCCCCGCCCGCTCACCGGCGAGCGGGGCAGCCGTCCGCTGACCGAGCAGCGGGACACCCGTGTCGGGGGCGCTGCCCCCGAACCCCCGCATCCCGCGCGCATGGGTCACATGTCGTCGGATAACACTTTGGTTTCCCTAAGCTCACGTGGGCATACCCGGTGTGAGAAACAAGGGTCCCCGAAGTATTCGCCAACTCCAACATATATAACTAAAATGTTAAAAAATGCAAAAATCATCCATGTTAGCGTCGGCCATCCGGTTGTGCCACGTAGGATGGCGATAGTCACAATGATGTTTCGCCAAAAGTGGTCGGAATGACTACATAGAAAAATTCTCAAAAAGTTTAGAGCTTAGTTGGCTAAATTTAAATATTTGGAACGTAATTGGCTGCCATAAACTAATTTTTGAACAAATTTATAGATACTCTAATAAAGAATTTCACTCTGTTGATTTGCTTTCCAATTACATAATGTCCAATGTTGGTCTCGGCTGCTTGATTTAGCTCTTACACAAGCTTTTGCTTTGGAGCTATTCTTTTAAAGGGCAAAAAGACATTTTTAGTGTCAATATTTGTGACGGCAAAAGAATCAGCGAGGCCTCATATAATTAAACAGATTAATACTTTCTATGCAATATGAAATGTCATGACTTCAGTAATTATATATTATAAGAAATTGCATTTTTACAACTTTTTGCACTTGCTTATGGTAAAAAGCACCATAAGACTTTGTGAAATATTGCGAAGCACTTAAAAGAATCACGTTTGTGCTTTGTTTACGGCCAGACATTGAGACATTATAAAAGACAAAAGTTACTTGAAGATGTTTTGCACTTTAGTTTCAACGGGCAAAATGCTAACTTGGAAAATTGTGCTATAGGACTTTTGGAGTTGAGTACGATTAAAATGCAATAAAACACCTGTACTTTGTAATATATTTGAAAATCCTTACATTGCAAAATTATATCCTTCTAATAATTTGTATCAAATACTCATTTTTAACGTCTTGCACTTGATTACTATACGAGGTTGGCAGATTTGACCCGAGCTAACCCAATTAACGTCTTGCACTTGATTTTTTTTTTCTTTTGGGGTAAGTACGTCTTGCACTAGATTATGTTTACAATTATATCGATTCAGTGCTATTTTTTTTTCAACTCAATCATAAACCTTTCGTATTATGCCAATTTTGGTCGGCATGTGCTGGCGTGGACTTTTTTAAATAACATTTTAGTAACATTTGAATTTTTTATAATTTTTTTCTTTCTTCTCTTTTCTCTTCTTTTTATTTATTTTGGGTTGGCATCGGCACCGTGCAAGGGTGTCGCGGCCCTTGCTCTCTCCCAGTGCCAGCGAGGGCGTTCAAGGCCTCGCCTGTGTTCAGCTAACCCTCGCTAGACGTAAGTGGAGGGGAAAAGACATAAGAAAAGAAAATTACAAAGTATTATTAGACTATTATTTGAAAAAGTTCATGTGAACGCCGACTGGCCAAAACTGACTGGAAGGATTGAATTCGCGCAAATACAAAAGATTTAGGACTGTACTGGCAAAAAAAGAAGAAGTTTAAAAATAAATTGGCACAATTACAATTGATAATTTCCCCCAATATGAATATCACCATTCTCATTGCGATTTTCCAGCCAAAAAAATATAAATAAAGCAGGAAGGTTAGGTTTTCCAACCACAATGTCCCATGCCAATAAGCACTGAAGCTCTTACGGAAAAAGGAGGGGGGGGGGAAGCACCGAGGCTTTTTCAACATGAATGACAGGAGGAAAGTATAATATGAACCATGTGCACGAGTATATACACCGGGACGATGAAGTGTTGAAGCAAAATGAGCAATTCTACACGAACACCGACACTCGATCCACTTCTGTATCATACACTTGCCTATGTAGCACCGATACGACACGAGAGACACGACACAATACGACACGACACGCTGAGGCTTTTTCAACATGAATGACCGGAGGAAACTATAATATGAACCATGTACACGAGTATATACACCGGGACGATGAAGTGTTGAAGCAAAATGAGCAATTCTGCACGAACACCGACACTCGATCCACTTTGTTGAAGTTACATCTCCAATCAAAGCATCTGAAGAAAGAGTAGCTAGCTTGAATGAGGAAAAGCAAAAGCAAGGGGAACGAAAGAAGCAAACGGCGTCGTTTGGTTTATCGTTCTAACAACCATTACACGTCAGCCTCTCATCAATTCCAAGGTGCTGAAGAAAAGGGAAAGGGAAAGATTCTTCTGTTATTTTGTTATAACCGTGCTGCTACGTGTAACCTCTGAATTGGGCGAGTCTTCTCCTTCCTTGCGTTTATATATCGCAGAAAGCAGTGTAAAAAATAAGAGAAAGAAAATAGGCTCTGCTCGCTCTCAGATGAAAAAAAAAATGTAGTGCTCCATTGTGTGAGAAATGACGAACAAAGAAGCTGAAGCACTTCTGCATAGCTCATCCTTCTTTTAACCATGACCATTTCTCCTTCGTCCTTCAAACTTTCTCATGGTATCAAAGCCTATCTCTGAGAGTGAAGCCTTGAGTTGTTCTTACTTCCTCTGAGAAGACAGTAATGGCCGCAAGAGCACCCAGATACCCACTACCTATCCACGTAAACATTACCAACTTTGTTACAATTAAGCTGACCGAAGACAATTTCCTTCTCTGGCAGGCTCAGTTTCACAGATTTCTTCGCAGTCAAGAGCTGTTTAGTTTCATCAATGGTGAAGCTTCACCACCTCCTCAAAAGCTGCAAGCTGTGGTCGACGGAACAGAGACTGAAGTTACAAATCCAGACTATACTGACTGGGTAAGATCTGATCAATTAGTATCATCGTGGATTAGTGGTGCTGTTGCAGAAAACATCCTAGGACTGATCATCGGGATCGAGTCATCCTATGAGTTATGGCAAACACTGCTGAATCGCTTCATGCAAAAGTCAGCAGCTCGTGAGTTTGAGTTAAGAGGGAAGCTTCAGGCTTGTCAAAAACGAAATAGACCACTGGCCGACTATCTTAGAGAGTATAAGTTGATTTGTGATCAGTTGAATGCAATAGGAAAACCTGTGGATGAAATAACCAAAGTCTTTGGTGTCCTGGAGGGTCTAGGTTCTGAGTATGAAAATTTCAGAACAACTATATATTGTCTGAAACCCCAACCAGACTATGATGAGGTGATATCCTAACTGGAGAGATTTGAAACAAGGTTG
Source organism: Rhodomyrtus psidioides (assembly GCA_021437785.1). Classification (NCBI taxonomy): domain Eukaryota; kingdom Viridiplantae; phylum Streptophyta; class Magnoliopsida; order Myrtales; family Myrtaceae; genus Rhodomyrtus; species Rhodomyrtus psidioides. The sequence goes on from JAILYB010000112.1 coordinate 2,047,969, forward strand.
CAAAACCACTTGTCTAGTCAGTATAATCCTAACCAGGCTTATTATGGAGAAAGAAACGCAGAAGCTAACTGGTCAGGAATGCTAGACAGAACACTGAGTCAGCCCAAACTTGGCACTCATTAGTCAGAGAGGAGGTACCCGGGGAGGACGTAACTATGGTACAGGTCGTTCACTTGAGAATCGAATTCGTGGTTATAGCTACCAAGGAAGAAACCAAAGCTATAGACAGCCTAACTTGAACTCAGATCAGGAGGTTCAACACTTTAAACCTTCGAACAATGCTTACAACATAAGCCAAGGCTTTCGGCCTTATGGAGGAATGTCACAGAGATATCAAGATGTCAAATCTTACCTATCGCCTAACACTTCAACTCACAAGAATTTGCAGGATGGAAAAGCTAATGATGGGGTTCAAGTGATTTGCCAAATATGCAAGCGTCCAGGGCATGATGCTCTACAATGCTGGTACAGATTTGACAACTCTTACCAAAATGAAACTATTCCACAGGCTCTTGCAGCAATGCATATTGAGGACTCAAATGGCAGTGAGTGGTATCCTGACACAGGAGCCACTGCTCATATCACTGCCAATACTGGTATTGTCCAAAACCTCTCTAAATATAATGGTAATGATACTGTTATGATAGGAAATGGACAGTGTCTTCCTATTACTCACACTGGTAATGTCTCACTATCCATCAAACTTGACATGCTGCTCCTGAATGATGTGTTAGTTGTTCCTCAGATAAAGAAAAATCTTCTCTCAATATCCAAGCTAACAGATGATTTCCCATGCTCATTTGTATTTGACAAACATGGTGTGTATGTTAAGGACAACTGCACCAGCTCCACAGTAATGCTTGGGAAGAAGGTTGGGGGGCTCTACAGAGTGGATCAGGAAGCAACACAGGCTCTACTAACATAAAGACATAAGGCAGTAGGAGAGGATGTCTGGCATCAACGTCTTGCTCAAACCAACACACAAGTTCTGCAGCATCTTCTGTTGTAATACTAATGCGGAAATAACCAGGATCTTGCAAAAAACGTCAATGCGAAAGCCTAGAGAAAATAACGAGGAACGATAAAGGACACCAGATATAACGTGGTTCGGTCCGAATGTCGGTACCTACATCCACGGGGAGAGCCAGCAAGAACAATCCACTATATCGAAGAATCGGATTTACAATCGCTCAATACGCTCGTGTTTCCCGCACCTAGATTATACCCAAATCCCAAGTGTTTACAGATAAAACAACTCAATTGGATATAATAACAATAAACTCACGAAGCACAAAATCACCGTGTTCATGCGTCAAGCACAATTCGATCCGTACGGCTGAACCGAGAACTTCCTCGTGCGACCTATACTGTGCGACGCCCTTTTTTTTCTTTCACGGCGCTGCTCGCTTTCTGTCTTGTGCGGCTTCGTCTCGGTTTCGTCTCTGTGCAGCCCTGAAGACGTGCGACTTCTTTGCTTTTATATCAAGAAAAGAAAACCACCTTTCTGTTTCTTTTCTCTTTTTCAAACTTAAGGGCCCACTTGCTTTATTTTATTTCAAAGCAAATCTGAAACAAGAAACTTTGACTTGGTCCACCTTGGCCTTTGGAGTGACGTCCATCACATGTCTTTAATAAAAAACACAGTAGCGATTCTTCAACAAAATACAAAGATCCGATTTATAGTTTTGAATCACATCGGCCAATTCCAAACCAGTTTCACACGAAGGCTCAAATTCAAGGCATTATATAACAATTCTCCACCTTGACTCGAAGTTTGAAGCCAAATCAATAGTGCTCATCATCCATGCTGCTCTCCCATCGCCCCGAAAGGTGATCACTCTCCACAGATGCCAATAGTGCTCAAGCAAAGCTTGAGCTTTGCTAAAGGAACAGGCTTAGTCATCATGTCTGCCGGGTTCTCCGATGTCGCCATCTTCTTCACAACAACTTTACCCTTAGCTAATATATCTCGGATGAAGTGATACCTGATATTGATATGTTTCGTCCGCTCATGATAAACCGGATTATACGCCAGAAATATCGCACCTTGGTTATCACAGTGTATGTCAACACTTTTCTGATCCAAACCAAAGTCCAAGAGCAAACCTTGTAACCATATCGCTTCCTTCGCTACAAAGGTCAGTGCCATGTACTCTGCCTCAGTCGACGACAGGCCACGTGGTCCTGTAAGGACGCCTTCCAACTAACTACACCACCTGCAAGCTTAAACAAGTACCCTGCTAACGATCTGCATTCATCCAAGTCACCTGCATGATCAGAATCCACATAACCTGTGGTTTCACTGCCATTACTGTTCCTTCGGTACACTATACCAACGTCTGCTGTCCCCTTCAAATATCTGAGGATCCATTTCACAGCTTCCCAATGAATTTTACCAGGACGCTTCATAAAATGACTAACTACACTGACAGCTTGTGAAATATCAGGCCTAGTGCACACCATATCATACATAATACTACCCACTGCACTAGAATAAGGAACACGGGACATATGCTCCTCCTCCTCCTCAGTCTGCGGCGACGACTTAACTGAAAGTTTAAAATGCTTTGCTAATGTTGTACTTACAGACTTCGCTGACTGCATATTAAAACGTGCTACAATATTCTCAATATATTTCTTTTGAGACAGACGTAATAATCCAGCAGTCCTGTCACGCAAAATCTCCATACCCAAAATTTTCTTTGCAGCACCTAAATCTTTCATCTCAAACTCAGCACTCAACTGCCTTTTCAGCACATCAATATCAGACATATTTTTCGCTGCTATTAACATATCATCAACGTATAACAGCAGATATATCAAAGACCCATCATCCAGTCTCCTAAAATAAACACAGCTATCCATCTGACTCTTAGAATAGTCCTGACTAGCCATGAAAGCATCAAAGCGCTTATACCATTGCCTAGGAGACTGTTTCAGCCCATACAAAGATTTCTTTAACAAGCAAACATGATCTTCCTTACCCGGAATAGAAAATCCCTCTGGGTGCCTCATGTAAATCTGCTCCTCCAACTCACCATGAAGAAACGCCGTCTTTACATCAAGCTGCTCCAACTCGAGATCCTGTGCAGCAACTAAGGCAAGTAAAATACGAATAGAAGTATGCCTTACCACAGGAGAAAACACTTCATTGTAGTCAATGCCCTCCCGCTGTGTAAACCCCTTCGCCACAAGTCTCGCCTTATACCTCGCTGCCTCGACACTAGGAATGCCCTCTTTCCGTTTGTAGACCCATTTGCTTCCAACAATCTTCCAACAATCTTCTGGCTCTTGGGTACTTTAACTAGTTCCCATGTCTGATTCCGATGGAGTGATTCCATCTCTTCACTCATAGCCCCTAGCCACTGCGACGACTCAGAACTAGCCATCGCCTCAGAGTAAGACGAAGGCTCATCTGTCTCCACCTCGTCACCTACAGTCAAAGCATAAGCAATATCTGTATAACCATAACGTACCGATGGTTTTATTTGCCTTCGATGTCTACCCTCAACTAGAGTCTGCTGCGGCTGTACTGATTGTTCACTATCACCGACTTCAGGAATTGCGGCCTCATCTGCAGTCTCAACCTCTGTTACCTCTGAGGTCTCCGGAGTCTCCACCTGAAACTCCACCTCACTACTGACACCATGATCTGTCTGCTCTGCTGGTAGTGTCTCAGGACTCCTCTGTCGAAGCATTGCAGTCTCGTCGAAGATCACGTCTCTGCTGATTAGAAAATCGGGTGATCTGGGATCAGTGCACCACAGCCGGTAGCCTTTCACCCCATGTGCATAACCCAGAAATATGCGCTTCTTCGACCTCGGCTCAAGCTTACCATCACTAGCATGAGCATACGCAGGACATCCGAATACTCGTAATCCGGAGTAATCAACAGTTTTCCCCGACCATACTTCCTCTGGAGTCTTCCACTCAATAGCAGATGATGAAGATCTATTAATCAGGTAACAGGCCATGTTCACTGCTTCAGCCCAAAATTCCTTGCCAATTCCAGCATGTGATAACATGCTCCGAGCCCGCTCAAGTAGAGTTCTGTTCTTCCGTTCTGCCACGCCATTCTGCTGTGGTGTCCCAGGTACTGTGCGGTGTCTAACAATACCTTCTCTCTTGCAGAACTCGGTAAAATCTTTACCACAGAACTCCATGCCGTTATCGGTTCTCAGGCACTTGATCTGTTTATCTGACTGCTTCTCAATCAACTTGAACCGATCAAACACATTAGATTTGTGCTTCAGAAAGTATACCCATACCTTCCTAGAATAATCGTCGATAAAAGTCAGCATATAACGGGCACCTCCTTTCGAAGGAACCGGAGACGGGCCCCAGACATCTGAATGAATATACTCAACCGGTTGCTTGGTCGAATGAATACCTGTAGTAAACTTAATCCTGCGATGCTTCCCAAAGACGCAGTGCTCACATAAGTCTAACTTACTTGTCTTCTGACCCTTTAACAACCCCCTATCACTCAGCATTGTCATACATGCCTCACTCATGTGCCCTAAACGCATATGCCATAAACGAGTCAAGTCAGAATCTGACTCACCTGATGAAACTGCAGCAGCTCCTGTCACGGTCTCTCCCAGTTGATGATATAGAGAATTCGCTTTCTTCCCTTTCATCACTGTCATGGCACCTCGAGAGATCTTCAGCACTCCACCTTCAGCGGTGTACTTACACCCGATATCATCGAGTGTCCCTAGAGAAATAAGGTTCTTCTTGAGCTCCGGTACATGCCTCACGTCTGTCAATGTGCGAACTACACCATCGTGCATATGAATTCGAACTGTCCCTATCCCCACAACCTTGCAAGCTGCGTTATTCCCCAATAGAACTCTACCACCATCTGCAGTCTGGTAAGTAGTAAACCAGTTCCTATGAGGCGTCATATGATAAGAACACCCCGAATCTAGCACACATTCGTCTCCTGACGAACCTGTAGTCACACACAAAACAGCCTCTGCATCACTGTCGCGACCCATCCGAAAGCGGACGCGGCTAATGGATTACCGATCGCGGGTCTTGGATCGGCGCGGGCCCTCCCAGGCCCATACCAAATCGCGGCGGGAGTATTTTTCAGAAGGATTCGACGATAAGAGTCGATCGCTTTCGACCTTAGTGTGGTCGTGGTGGCATGTGCAACTTGTGCATGCATTTGGAGTCGCCACCGGTCTTTCTTGGAGGGTAGACCGGAAACCTTATTAATCGATTGGGAGAGATCGATCAGTTCTACGGAACCAGAGTTTTTGGGTTCGGGGACTTGGTTACGCTGGTGTCGTTACCAACGCCCTTTCGGTACCTAACGCGAGTGATTTTCCTAACTAGGATTTCATGCAGGCGCAATTTTGGGTGAGGTAAGTCTGACTTTGCACATTAACCAGTTTAACATGCTCACGTAATCATAATAAATAAATAGATGTCAATCACATAAACATCTATCCTACGTGGTGATCATGGAATTATGATTTAATGGGTCTCGAGCCAATGAGACCACATTTAATCATTTTAATATTTTAATAACGGAGAGCCGCTCTTCGCTTCTTCTTGGTTTCTTGAACTCTTCAAGAATTGGGCCCCAAAGAGCTCGCCGACTTAAAAGGCTCCCCCACGTAATCCTCGTAGCATTTACATCAACAATTGACTATGCTAAAAATAAAGATTACATGAAAAATAAAAGGAGTACGCAGCCTCCATTTAATAATTACAACCCCAAATATATAAATAATCATCATACATTCATATATACATCAATCACATTGATTAGGGATTTTTCCATGATCACCACCCTTCCACGTAAGTAATAAATTCACAATTTAAAACTTAGGAAGACACAATAAAAATTCTACGTTGAATCATATTCACAATTTTTACGTAAAATAAGATAGCCATAAATTTTCGATTCAAAATTGATTTAGTCTCAATTTTTGCTACGTTGATTAATTTATCATATAAAAACAATCAACCTCCATTAGCCATGTAAGACGAACAATTCGTTAATACATATTGGCCATAGTATTGCAAAAATTGCAAAAATCAATTAAATGCACGAAAACGCCTAAGGATTGGCTCTGATACCACTGTTGGGATCCACGTAACACGTAGCGGAAATAAATAACAACCCATACATGTATCTCCAGAGGCGTACTTCGTGCATTTCAATCGAAAAAAAATCACAAAGCCTCAAAGGGAGTAAATAGATTACCTCTCGTAGCGTGCTTGAACGGAGGTGTCGGTTCGATGTTCTTCGATCTCAGCCTCCACAAGTGTTAGGCATCTAGTTCGGACGCACCACCAATTGACGAACGGGGAGACGACTAATAACTCCACAACAATTGTGCTAGCAATATGCGGAATCAATATTCCGAACTTAGTATATTTTGCTCACTCAAGATGATGAGAATATAGAGAGTGTTTGTGTTCTTCTCTCTAAGCTCTCAAAAATTTGCACACTCTACAAAATGTCTCCCCCCTCAACCTCAAAACTCTTTCCATCCTTTTATAGCCAAAAATACCTTCCAATAAATTGTATTTAAAAATAGCACTAACAATTATAAATTCTATCTAAAAATAGCACTCACAAATAAATGACATTTAAAAATAGCACTAACAATAGCACTCACAATTTATAATACAAAAATGCTATTTAAAAATAGCACTAACAATAGCACTCACAATTTATAATACAAAAATGCTATTTAAAAATAGCACTAACAATTATAAATTCTATCTAATAATAGCACTCACAATTTATGATAAATAAATGCCATTTAAAAATAGCACTAACAATAGCACTCACAATTTATGATAAATAAATGTCATTTAAAAATAGCACTAACAATAGCACTCACAATTTATAATACAAAAAATGCTATTTAAAAATAGCACTAGCAATAGCACTCACAATACAAAAATGCTAAAAAAAAGGCACTAACAAAGGTGTTAAAAATAATAACCATTATTATTATTACAAGAGTTAAAGAGGTTACCAAACAGTACAAATATGCATAACATATAAATACGTATGACGTATAAATACGTATGACGTATAAATACGTAGAGCATACGTATACATCCGTGAAACCGGGGACTAATTGAAAGAAAAATGTGCAATTAAGCCCTTTTGGTAAAAATTGATTAAATTGGAGGGCAAATTGACCTAATTGCACTTTAAGACTTTAGAATCCAATGTCATAGCTTATAAAAAGTGAGAATTGAAAACTAAAAGACTCGAAAATGATTTTTTTTAGGCTCGGTTCGGGTTTATGTTTGTGAAGGAACATATTGACCCGAGCCGAATTTTTTAGATTTAAAGTGACACACTTGAAGAGGAAATTAAAACAAAATTATCGAATATTTTTGGGTATTTTTCTGACCACGAATGGTATTTTTCTGATTTTTTGGGTATTTTTATAATTAAATAAACTCGAAAAATATTAAAAATACCGAAAACTATTTTTTGTTCAAAATTGGTTCCTAAGGTTAAACCAAGACTTCCAAAGTTGATTTTGTGATTTTATGACATTTTTTGATATTTTTAATTAATTTTAAAGAATAAAAATCACAATAATAAATGGTAAAAAAAATCAGGTGTCAACAGCTGCCCCTCTTTGAGAGGAATCTCGTTAGAGGTTTCTCTCAAAGATAAGGTGGCACCTGATTCCTAACCGACTCAACTGGGAAAATAAGAGAAGAAATGTTATGACATCGGATCCTTAAGCCTATTGATAAAAGCTCAAATCAATCCCTGGTTTGCTCTAACAATTTGAACATGGGCCGGAGTGAGAGAGGCTTACCTGAAGCTCACCTGTCGGATGCTGCCGGTTGCGACGACTTTCAAGAAGATTCCTAGGACTCGTCATTCAGAATATCCTAGGGAGATTAAGCTCTGACCTGTATGGTAGGTCATACCATGATGGGATTCCTAACTTGTAGGAACCTAAGGAAGGCGCATCCCACGCTTTGGGATTTGCCAAGGATTTTGATCCGTATGGTGGATCAGACCTTTGTGTTGATCCTTACTGCGATATTTATCAATGAGTTGACCCTTATGGCGGTTTCTACCAATGAATTGACCCTTATGGCGGTTTCTACCATATGTGACCCTTCAGGCGGTTTCTACCATTAATGTGATCCCTCAGGCGGTTTCTACCTTGGTTTGACCCTTCAGGCGGTTTCTACCTTCAGTTGACCCTTCAGGCGGTATCTACCTTGATTTGACCCTTCAGGCGGTTTCTACCTTGATTTGACCCTTCAGGCGGTATCTACCTTATTTTGACCCTTCAGGCGGTATCTACCTTGATTTGACCCTTCAGGCGGTATCTACCTTTGTTTGACCCTTCAGGCGGTGTCTACCATCAGTTTTGACTTTGAAAAGGGGTCTCATGACGAGGGTTCTCCACGTCCGATGAGATTTCCTGAATTTTGAAAAGGGGGTCTCATGACGAGGGTTCTCCACGTCCGATGAGATTACCTGAATTTTGAAAAGGGGTCTCATGACGAGGGTTCTCCACGTCCGATGAGACTGCTTGATATTTGAAAAGGGGTCTCATGACGAGGGTTCTCCACGTCCGATGAGACTACCTGAATTTTGAAAAGGGGTCTCATGACGAGGGTTCTCCACGTCCGATGAGACTACCTGAATTTTGAAAAGGGGTCTCATGACGAGGGTTCTCCACGTCCGATGAGACTGCTTGATTTTTGAAAATGGGTCTCATGACGAGGGTTCTCCACGTCCGATGAGACTACCTAAATTTTGAAAAGGGGTCTCATGACGAGGGTTCTCCACGTCCGATGAGACTGCTTGATTTTTGAAAAGGGGTCTCATGACGAGGGTTCTCCACGTCCGATGAGACTACCTAAATTTTGAAAAGGGGTCTCATGACGAGGGTTCTCCACGTCCAATGAGATTGTCTGATTTTGAAAAGGATTTTTTTTAAGGGTTTCTCTTCCCCAAGAAAATATTGGTAATCTTTGAGAAGACAGCAATTGTTCAATTGACAAAATTTTATGACTTAAGCTTTAGTCATGAGATGTGCATTTTGATGCTGGAGGTTATCCAAAACATTCTTGCAACATGCAAATGTGATCACAAATCCCTTGTATGGAAAATCTGGATCAACAGTTTGAAAATTTCCAAAAAGAGTTTGCTCAAAACATCAATTGGAATATTTTTCGACAAGGAGGCCATCTCACCTGTTTTGAGGTGATGATTTTTAGGGGATGCACTCAATTCCCTACTGACCTGTGCCTAGGTTTTAGGCTCATTCGCAGCGCATACATTTTGATCGGTCGGGAGGTCTTCCACGGGACCGTAATGTTGGGCTTGGATATTTGTTTTCAAGGGGGACCCGCTTTGGAGTCGAGGCCATCGAATGAAAATCTTCACCATCTGCTCCGGGTTTACAAGTCAAGAACCCTGCAAAATGAGAAAGAAAGAGTCTTGCTCGTACTTCTTCGAGCTAAGCTATATGTTAACCCAAGTGTCTTAGTCAGAGAAGACTGTTTCAGGGTTGTAACATTGGTAGGATTGGGGACAGAAAAAGGCTTGTTTTTGGCCTAGAAATCACGAAGGATTTGACATTGGTGATCATTGCCAATTTGTCACATGTCTTTTCCATTCTGCATCTTCCATTTTTGAGGTGTGCAACCGCTTTTGAGGTGTGCACAAGTCCTTTAGAGAACGTCTCTTGTGGTATTAAGAGATTGACAATTCTGTCCGTGTTTTTGCACCACGGCTGACATCATTTGGGGAGCAGTCTTCTTGATCTGACTCCTTTATGGGTTTTTCTCTCTTCCCAACTAGGCTTTATTGGGGATCAATCAAACAGTTTTCACGAGCATCGGCCTTGCTTTTACCAGGCACTTTGCTTTTTCTTGATGCTGGGGATTTTTTTCTTTGTTGAAATCCCGCCTTTTCTTTTCCTTTGGAACTACGATGTTCAGAAAATTGTGCTAGATATACAACTTGAATCATAGCACATTTAAACGCCGATATGAGATTTTTCTATAAATCCCATCTCTTGATTTCTTCCGTTCTTGGAGTGATGCAGTTTCCATCTTGAAACATCCCATGATCACCAACAGGGGTTTATGAAATGAATTTGCAGGCTCAACTTGGCTGTGCAAAGGATATGGTGTGTGGGATAGAGAAATGAATGCTTCTCGTCATCCTATGGCACTTGGATTACCATATAAACAACACACAAAGATTGATGTTAGTCCGAGCAAGAAAATTTCTAACCATTTTCTCCTGATACCACTGGACTCACCTCCATTTTGCCCCGATGTGGGGTGGTTCTTGACAGGGTTAAGAATGAAAACCGTCGTTCAAAGGGTTTATCAACGGTCACCTGTAGTGTTTGAGGGATATGAAACGAATGCCTCCGTCATCCCAACCCATGTAATCGTTGCGAATAATCCCTACTTCCGTAGGTCCAGATTTTGCTATCTGATCCGCTCCACTTCTCTCCAGTGTGTGTAGGACGTGTTTGGACTAGGCTTTGCCTCTTTTCTTTTGAGAAAACGTCCTTTTAAAAGTTTTGAACTTTTGATTGGAAAAAATCTCTTTCATTTTCTCCAAAAATTTTACCCGTCAAGGGGATTTTATGATGCACCATGCATGTTCTTATTCATGTTCAGATAACCTCCTGTTTTAAGACATGAATGCCAATGAAGTTTGAATTCTATGTCTTTTCTAGACATTAGATTCTGAAAGCTTTTCTTTTTCTCTCTGTTTTTTATTTAACATCTTCAATGGATTGGGGAAAGGGATACTTACCTGTCCCCCGCGGCTGGAGATCCTGAAAATGCGGAAGAAACATGTTATTGTACGTTCACGAATTTTTCAAAAAATTAGAACGATACAATTTACCCTTGGTCATGTATTCTAACGGGTAATACATGGGATGTGAAAACCTGTTCGTCTGTAAGGCGATTCCCCTGTCAAGGATAAATAACGAGTATCAATTCATATTCTCAAATTCAAGACAAATTGGAACGATACAACTTTACTCTTGGTTCTCATCCCGTTCTGATATTGCGTATTGATATGAACAACATCTATCAAATCCGCCTATCCATTCTTGGAGTGTTTGCAACATCAATGGTTCATCTGCCCCCAGTTAGGCAACGTCTGTTCTGTTATTCGAACAAATGGCTCCTTGAGTGATTTATCCACGTTTATCACCTGAGAAGGGAAAGAAATGAGACATTACTTCGGTATTCGATTGAAGATCGTTTAGGAACGATACATCGTTTTACCAAATAAGTGGCTTCGCGGCCAAACGTATTTCGTATTGAAGGGGTAGATCCCATTATACTCCGTCGGTGATAGTCATTGTTCGGGGAACTTGCTCCACGGATTAAGCGATTAATCCACGGCCCTCGGCTTGAAGATGCTCAAAGGGTGATGTTGACACTCACGCGCAATTAGTTCTAGACATTAATGAAAGATGTTCCCGTGGGAACCTTACAGTGCGATCAACAACATATTCAATAGGAGTGTTCCACCCCTTTCGTCTAAGCATTTTTCATCGAGTAACCATGCCTTGCATCAGACGTTTGGTCACCTGCCTTGCGTCACCACTGCGATGGCCCTCCGGCTCCAAATTGATCGAGCCAAAGATTGAACTCATCGCCAAGGAAATTGCTCGGGTCTTCGAGCCATTGATGTTCAAGTTGGGTATCAACAATTGTTGGGGGCAGATTTCCTTCATCGCCTTCATTGTGAGGAACTGGAGTCTTTGAGCTGGAACCTTCATCATTGCCCTGTTGGGGTCGAGACATACATTCCTGAAGAGTATTGATCCAAGTGTCCAGCTCCTCCTCAAGGAAATTGCCTGTTCTTTCTAGCCTTTGGTGCCCAGATTGGCTGTCGTCGACTGCAGGCGAGGGATTCCTCTCTTTGCTCTCGCCGTGAGCAACTTGACCCCTCGAATTGGAACTTCCTCCAATGATCGGCAGGTTTATATGTGCACTCTCTACCAATGCCAGATCCGCTTCAGGGACAGCATTAATGACCGAATCGCGCTCAAACTGAGGAATCCCTATGTGCTGGAACTGCGGTATATACTCTTGAGGAGTATTGAGATAGCTCGGCGGAGCATTCTGATTTGGGTTAGAGGAGTCGCTGACACGACTGCTGGTCCCGTCATTGCTGAAACACGGTTGGGTGCTCTCGGCTCTCCAATCATCGTGGTTGTAACTCTGCCCGGCACTTGAGCTCCAACTGGCTTTATGATGGTTTAATGCTATCCTTCCATCCCTTAGCAATCTCCTATAGTACTTGAGGTGAGACTCGACGTTAATTCTAGAGAGCCCCGGCACATTCATAATCTCGAGTATGCGTAGTGGGCTAGCCGAATCAACTCCCAGCTCTCGAATTGCATCAACAAATTTGGTGTGAAGTTCATAGGTCCAGTAAAACCTTGTTCTCTTATCACCCAAAATATCGTCAATACTTCGGTAGCTATTCTCTACGGGATCTACTCGTTTCAAAAGTTGTCCAGGGAGGGACTCACCGACTTTGGATTGGCTGGCTGTGACAGCGAGTTCGTCATTGAGAGAACTCCCCCTGTGATGATTCATATCCCATTTCTCAGAGGATGTTGGTGTTGATCCTATGGTGTTGACTTGCTCATGCAGATCTCCGGCGATATCTGGTTGTGTCGGAAAATGCTGTGGAGAATACGGTAACAGCTGAGCGTTATTCGTCAACAGGGACGGTTCATCGAGGAACACCTCGCCGAGGACAACAGGATTACCACAATTAAGGCAGGTGGCCTTGGTCAGAGCTTCCTTATATCTCGCGCTTTCAGCTTGAAGCTTCTCATTCTCCTCCTTCAGGACCAGTAACTCATGGTCTGCGTATTGCTGTTTCACCCGGGTTCGTTTGTTGGCGAACCAAAACTTGACCTTCGAAAGCTCCAATCCTATTTTTCGGCTCAACTCCATTTTCTGTTGTCTGCTTGGAGTGGGGCATTCATTGAAGAAAGCTTCGAGCTCTCGGATTTGGCCTGGAGTGTGGCGTTGTAGTTGCTTCCTTTTCCGACTCCGGTCATCATTGTATACTCCTTCTTCGTAGCTGAAACCTAGAATTTCATCGCTGGAGGAGTCAGTCTCTATGGCCTTCGGGCAGGATTCAGCTCCAGGATCTTCAAAGTCTCCCAGCAGTTCGTGCTCAGAAATGTCCAGGTCGGGCGTTTCTAGCAGATGGGAATAACTTTTAAACATGATGGATCGGGGTATCTCGGGCTGATCTAGTTCACTCAGCTTTCTCAATTCGCTCTTACGTGTTTGCTCACTCTAGAAATTTTCTCAAGTGATTGTGCGTGTCCTGGAACCATCCTTCAGGCTGCATATGAAGACCAGCAAGCAAGCGCTCCTCCCGAGATCCTGCAATTACTCATCGTCTGTATTCCCCTTTCTTTTTCCTCGTGATAGGATCACAAACTCTCTTGCATTGATTCGGTTTCATCGAGTATTGCGCTCGTCCCCTAGTTCAGTCTTCAAAGTGGTGGGTCTACAATCTTTCGGCGCCTTTTATGATTTGCTAGGCTCGAGAACGTGGGGAGCAGCGGTGGACCCGCAATTAATGACTCCGTTTAATTCATTTAGCTCCATGGGAATTAACGCTATGATCTTCTCTCAACCCCTTTTCATCGTTCAAACGAAAGCGGCATTTTCCCTGTGCATGCTGTTACTCTTCATTTCAGCATCCCGGGCGCTTGGTGAGGAATGAGTTCGTGGCCACTCAAAATTTTAAAGACCGTCTCTGGTTTCAGACTTAATCTAACAAGGGATCATCACAACTGAGCATGACGATGTTCGTCGATAGCGTTGGTTTAACTATAGTCATTAAAGAAAAATGTTCCCGTAGGAACTTTACAACGATAAAATGAGTGATCTACTCGTGAACATGTTCTTCTTTCTATGGGTGTTCGTAGTGACCGACCCATCGTGCCCCGAGTCAGGTGCTAGATCATGGCTGTCCAAGCATGCCAGCTTCCCACTGATTGAACAAGGCATCGAGCCCCTCATCGAAGAAATCGTCTGTCGTGGGTTGACCAGCGGCAGGCAGAGCACCAGCCGACTGCTGCTCGAATGGAGGAGTTCGCACTCGCTGTACTTGTGACACGCGCTCTTGAGAAATGTTGAAATGGCCCGGGAGGACATTCTGATCAGCTTTCAGTTTGCCGGTGGTCGGGTTGCTAGCTTGATTGATGCTTAGATTTGGCCGGGTATCTCTTGATGCCTGAGCATTACAATGGCGGTCGCCCCTAGCTTTTGAGCTCGAGACGGATTCCTCCCGGTTTAGCTCCGCTCGACGTTGTTTTAATAGCTTTCTGTAGGCAGCAAGGTGATTCCTGACCAGCTCCTTACTAAGCCCCGGTACATTCATGGCCTTAAATATGCGCGTCGGAGTTGCTGAGTCGATCCCCATTTGGTGAACCACGTCTAGGAATCTGGAATGCAATTCAGGGGGCCAAGCGAACCTCCTCTTATCGTGGCCCAAAATTGCATCGATGGCTTGACGACTGATTAACTCATCTCCAGCAGGACCCGACCCTATCGAAAATTGTTGTGCATGAGGCTGATATGCTTTGAGCTGGTCGGCGGTAACATCCAGCTCCTTGAAACTGTAACTCCAATCAAAGCGATGCAAATCCCATCCCCCAGGAGGCATTTGTATCATCTTCGTAGGATCATCCTGCTCATGCGTGACTCCGGCAAAATCTGGTTGAGCAGGAGATGCCCCGAGGGAGTAGGGTGGTAAATGAACGTCTTCAATCATCGCGTGAGGCTTATCGGGGAATATCTTACCGAGGGCGACGAGGTTATCGCAATGAGGGCAAACGGTAATATTGAGAGCTTTTTCATACCTCATGTTTTCTGTTCGCAGCTTTTGATTTTCTTCCTTTAAAATCTCGACCACCTGACGTTTGCGTTGAGCCTTCGATTTGGATCTCCTATTTTGAAACCAAAACTGGATCCTCGACTGATTAATCCCCAACTCCCGGCTCAATTCAATTCTCCACTTCTTTTTCATGTAATGGCTTTTACTGAAAAGGGTTTCCAGCATTTGGGTTTCCTCCTGAGAGTATTGGTGAGGACGTCTTCTTTTCCCGAGTTGAACATCGTGGATGTCGTTGTCGTCGTCGTCGTGATCTTGATTTCCGTTGCCAGAAGTGTTGGGATCCATGGTTTTGGCGTTAGACTTGATCTTGGAATCTTCGAGATCCCTCTGTAGTTCAATTTCTGAGATTTTTGAGTCAGTCGCCTCTAGCAGCTGACAATAACCTCTTAAATATGTTGGATTGAGAAATGTTTGATTGGTTCTTGCCCACTCAGAGTTCTCCACTCTCTCATGTATGCTCACTCCCTATAAAGTTTTCTTCGAGTGACTTCGTATGTTCAGGAGACGCTCTTCAAGCATCATTAGGCAAACGTTCCCCCTCAAGACTTTGAATTTCTCGCTTAGCTTTTCAATCGTGATGGGACTGCCAAATCCTGTTAGGGCTCTCTTCGATAGTTGCGCTTACCTCCCACCTAACTCTAATAATGGTGATCCCGACAAATCTTTTACATCTTTTAATTGATGAGCCGGAAATCGCGGACCGAAACGAATCCAATGGTTCTCGTGCGGGGACCTCCTGCTTTACCCCCTAACTGGGCTCCACCGGCATTATTACTGAGACCCTTCATCATCCTCGAGTTGCTATAAAATGAGGAATTAATGTATGGAAGGTTAACGTTCTCGCATAATCAGCTTCTTCCTTCTAATCTCTCTGTCAAACTCGTCTTATTCTCAAGCCAACCCAACGCAAATGGCCTCCTCTCCCGTACGCACTTTTTCAACTGATGTCTTGGCCCAGTGGGAAAAGATTTATAACCTACTGGGTCGCGGTTACGCACACATAACCGATCATTCTGCGACCGAGGATGAAATCCGTGTCCTGCTCGAGGACCTTGATACCACTTCTCTCGAAGGTACTACACTGGGGAGGGAATATAGAATTTTCCCGACTCTCTTTGCACACTCCTTAGAGGCCTACCGTGCTGCTAATCGGGAGGTTCTCGTGGCTCGCGTCTTGCGAGCTCGTTATGAGGATCGATCTGATCATTTGGTGCTGACCAACTATCTGGCCGATAGTTACAAAAAGGCCGTCGAGTTTGCTAATGAGCGGGTCGCGACGTTGCTTCGCGAGAGGAGAAATCTGGTGGAGCAATTGGCCCTATCCCTGACCACCGGCGAGCATGACCGCCGCAATGTCCTGTTGAGGCTTCAGAGCGACTGGCAGGAAGAACGGCTCGACAAAATAACCGCGGACATAGCTCGCGGGAATGGACTGGTTCGAGACCTGGAATCAATCGCCGAAGAACATGAGGCCAAGGTCGCCGAAGTTAAGGGAGAATGCAAAAGTCGTCTCCTTAGGCTTGCCGACCATGACATGCGGAGTTGGGAGTATGAGCAGAGCATTAATAACATGGAGGGTCAGTTGGGCTCCTTCGTGTCGTTAATTAGGGCTCACTTCGGCTTTACTTTTCTACCCCGAATTGTATGACCTGCTTTTGAAAACCCTCCACTGAGCAAAATAAATGAGAACTCTTGTGTGTGTGTTTTAACTTCTGTATGGTTCATTTCTTCGAGCATCCGAACATCTTCAACTTGGGTGAGTCGAACCATAATATCAGTAAGCCGAGCAAATATGTCCTGATTTTATAACTCGCTCATGATCAGATGAGATAATAGCCTTAGACTTGTCCAGGAAAAGATTTCTCTCTATTACCTTTTTTTTTTTACCTGCAAATAAAAAGACAGAATCAGAAGGAATAATTTGAAAAAGAAATCAAAAACCCCTTTCAATCCTATGCTTGCCCATGATTAATAAGGACAAGAACTTTTACAAGGGTTTTAATCTTGCGCGAAAAGTTTTTATCAATATTCCTCGAAAGAAAGCATACTATTGAAAGGAATGTAATTCACAATAATCGCTTTTGATCAATTTCGAGAGGAACGAATTACTCAAAAGTGCGAGGCATAATAACGTGTTTTAAATTTAATTGAAGATACGGCATCCAAATCAAGGCCGTTTTGTTAAGAACGAGAGTAATTTGGACATCTATCTCGTCATTAAATTCAAAACAACGCCGATATTCTCGATCAATTATCGTGGATTACCAGCGACGTAAAACATGCATGGACCAATTCAAGTGTATAATTCCTTCTAGCGAAATTGGGGTTGGATTACCCTATATGACCAAAAAGGTCGTGCAAGATTTCCAATTTTAATTTTCTCTAAAGGAATTATAAACTTGACTTGGGAGTATTCGGATGATTAGAGAAAATGCCACTATCACATTCACATGACCTGTCAAAAGAAATACAACCAAGTTCCATCTAAATGTATACACCAATAGATCCCTAATACAATCACTCTAAGGGGTGAGATAGAGAAAGCCTCGATAAAAGTAAACCCTATACAAGAGGACTAGCAATGGAAAATGAAACAAAGGAATGTGATCCTAACGTTTAAGGATGCCCCAAGTTCGATCTGTGACTTCCGGATCACTTGCCCCAACTCGTCATCTTCATTGGACGATATCTCAATAATGTCCATAGTAGGCTCCTTTGTTGCTCACTCGGTGCTTGTCATGGGATATCATCCTCTTCGTCTTCTATCAAGGACGTTTGGGAAAAACACACACATCTATCCTTGAAATGGCATTTAATCTAATCACCAGAATGCAATGAATGAAATGCCTATATTTATATGAACTGTAATAGATTCGAGGTATAGAGAGTCTTACCAACCAAACTCGTCGACTTATGTGCGGTTTTAGGTGTACCAACCGCCCAAAGACATGTGCATGAGACAAGTTATGGTGAACTTCTAAAAATCAGAGGGTTTGGCACCTAAGGTTAAGGTTCCCACTTCGAGTTCTAGAAAGAGCCGATTCCATTGCACAGCTATCGTTGCATTGGGACTCGATCCATAGTTCGAAGCGAGCAAAATTGAAAAGTGGATTACCCCGCGTTTTTCCTCACGGAGATTCCATTTTCAATTCCTTCTATTGTGTTCCTATAGGCGACGCCCGGGGTTTTAGGCGCGGTTGTGTGTGTCCACGTGTTGTGATCATCACAATGCAATTCATGCATAGCAGTTTATCAATCATCACTTCAAATCATCCACACAACATACATTCCTACGCCCAACCTGCATAAGACAATGTTAATCACGGACTACACCCCTTATTTCTCCAATCTGCAAAAACATATAACACCTATCGTAAGCGGACTTACCTCACCTTCACGAGCGCCTGCATGGTTAGAAAAATCACTCAGCGTTTTAATTACGGCCTAAGTCCACTTGGGGTCTAGAACCATAGGTTCTAGAACACAGTGTCCCCAGTGGAGTCGCCAGCTGTCGCGACCCATCCGAAAGCGGACGCGGCTAATGGATTACCGATCGCGGGTCTTGGATCGGCGCGGGCCCTCCCAGGCCCATACCAAATCGCGGCGGGAGTATTTTTCAGAAGGATTCGACGATAAGAGTCGATCGCTTTCGACCTTAGTGTGGTCGTGGTGGCATGTGCAACTTGTGCATGCATTTGGAGTCGCCACCGGTCTTTCTTGGAGGGTAGACCGGAAACCTTACTGATCGATTGGGAGAGATCGATCAGTTCTACGGAACCAGAGTTTTTGGGTTCGGGGACTTGGTTACGCTGGTGTCGTTACCAACGCCCTTTCGGTACCTAACGCGAGTGATTTTCCTAACTAGGATTTCATGCAGGCGCAATTTTGGGTGAGGTAAGTCTGACTTTGCACATTAACCAGTTTAACATGCTCACGTAATCATAATAAATAAATAGATGTCAATCACATAAACATCTATCCTACGTGGTGATCATGGAATTATGATTTAATGGGTCTCGAGCCAATGAGACCACATTTAATCATTTTAATATTTTAATAACGGAGAGCCGCTCTTCGCTTCTTCTTGGTTTCTTGAACTCTTCAAGAATTGGGCCCCAAAGAGCTCGCCGACTTAAAAGGCTCCCCCACGTAATCCTCGTAGCATTTACATCAACAATTGACTATGCTAAAAATAAAGATTACATGAAAAATAAAAGGAGTACGCAGCCTCCATTTAATAATTACAACCCCAAATATATAAATAATCATCATACATTCATATATACATCAATCACATTGATTAGGGATTTTTCCATGATCACCACCCTTCCACGTAAGTAATAAATTCACAATTTAAAACTTAGGAAGACACAATAAAAATTCTACGTTGAATCATATTCACAATTTTTACGTAAAATAAGATAGCCATAAATTTTCGATTCAAAATTGATTTAGTCTCAATTTTTGCTACGTTGATTAATTTATCATATAAAAACAATCAACCTCCATTAGCCATGTAAGACGAACAATTCGTTAATACATATTGGCCATAGTATTGCAAAAATTGCAAAAATCAATTAAATGCACGAAAACGCCTAAGGATTGGCTCTGATACCACTGTTGGGATCCACGTAACACGTAGCGGAAATAAATAACAACCCATACATGTATCTCCAGAGGCGTACTTCGTGCATTTCAATCGAAAAAAAATCACAAAGCCTCAAAGGGAGTAAATAGATTACCTCTCGTAGCGTGCTTGAACGGAGGTGTCGGTTCGATGTTCTTCGATC
Organism: Rhodomyrtus psidioides; assembly: GCA_021437785.1. NCBI lineage: Eukaryota > Viridiplantae > Streptophyta > Magnoliopsida > Myrtales > Myrtaceae > Rhodomyrtus > Rhodomyrtus psidioides. Next base: position 2,067,691 of record JAILYB010000112.1, read on the forward strand.
TCAGCCTCCACAAGTGTTAGGCATCTAGTTCGGACGCACCACCAATTGACGAACGGGGAGACGACTAATAACTCCACAACAATTGTGCTAGCAATATGCGGAATCAATATTCCGAACTTAGTATATTTTGCTCACTCAAGATGATGAGAATATAGAGAGTGTTTGTGTTCTTCTCTCTAAGCTCTCAAAAATTTGCACACTCTACAAAATGTCTCCCCCCTCAACCTCAAAACTCTTGCCATCCTTTTATAGCCAAAAATACCTTCCAATAAATTGTATTTAAAAATAGCACTAACAATTATAAATTCTATCTAAAAATAGCACTCACAAATAAATGACATTTAAAAATAGCACTAACAATAGCACTCACAATTTATAATACAAAAATGCTATTTAAAAATAGCACTAACAATAGCACTCACAATTTATAATACAAAAATGCTATTTAAAAATAGCACTAACAATTATAAATTCTATCTAATAATAGCACTCACAATTTATGATAAATAAATGCCATTTAAAAATAGCACTAACAATAGCACTCACAATTTATGATAAATAAATGTCATTTAAAAATAGCACTAACAATAGCACTCACAATTTATAATACAAAAAATGCTATTTAAAAATAGCACTAGCAATAGCACTCACAATACAAAAATGCTAAAAAAATGGCACTAACAAAGGTGTTAAAAATAATAACCATTATTATTATTACAAGAGTTAAAGAGGTTACCAAACAGTACAAATATGCATAACATATAAATACGTATGACGTATAAATACGTATGACGTATAAATACGTAGAGCATACGTATACATCCGTGAAACCGGGGACTAATTGAAAGAAAAATGTGCAATTAAGCCCTTTTGGTAAAAATTGATTAAATTGGAGGGCAAATTGACCTAATTGCACTTTAAGACTTTAGAATCCAATGTCATAGCTTATAAAAAGTGAGAATTGAAAACTAAAAGACTCGAAAATGATTTTTTTTAGGCTCGGTTCGGGTTTATGTTTGTGAAGGAACATATTGACCCGAGCCGAATTTTTGAGATTTAAAGTGACACACTTGAAGAGGAAATTAAAACAAAATTATCGAATATTTTTGGGTATTTTTCTGACCACGAATGGTATTTTTCTGATTTTTTGGGTATTTTTATAATTAAATAAACTCGAAAAATATTAAAAATACCGAAAACTATTTTTTGTTCAAAATTGGTTCCTAAGGTTAAACCAAGACTTCCAAAGTTGATTTTGTGATTTTATGACATTTTTTGATATTTTTAATTAATTTTAAAGAATAAAAATCACAATAATAAATGGTAAAAAAAATCAGGTGTCAACAATCACTAGTGCTCTCCTCAGCAATATTCGCCACACTGACTGTAGCCTTCTGCTTATCACCTCTATTTCTCAACTTAGGACAATCTCTCCTGATGTGCCCTTCCTCATGACATTCAAAGCACTTCACGCGCCCCTTGAATTTTCTATGGCGTGATTTTGACCTGCTTTTACCTCTGCTGCTACTGGACCCCCGATGTTGCTCTCTACCCCGAATCACTAGTCCCTGCGCTACATCCTGCGCCAGACTGTCATCTCGCAACTTTCTCTTCCACTCTTTAGAAAACAAAGCGGACTTTACCTCCTCTGAGGTAATCGAAGTACGCCCCTGTAGTAGAGAGTCAGTAAAGTGCTCCCATGACTCTGGTAAAGAAGCCAACAACATCATGCCCTGTTCTTCATCTTCAAGAATCTTACCGACATTCTTCAAATCCATCATGAGTTTATTAAATTCATCTAGGTGGGTTCTGATAGACGTACCTTCAGTATATCTGAACTGGAACATCCTCTTCAACATGTACAAGCGATTGTTCAAACCCTTCTTTACATAAAGCGACTGAAGCTTTGCCCACAATGCTGCGGTATCCTTCTCCTCGCCTACCTCTATTAGCACTTCATCCGATAAATTCAACAGGATTTGACTCCTAGCTTTCCTCATCAGCACATCCTTATCAGCATCTTTCATTAATTCAGGCAACTTAGCTTTGCCCTCCAATGCTTCTGCCAAACCTAGAGTTGTCAATAATGCCTCCATCTTAAGGCTCCACAACCCAAAGTTGTTCCTCCCGTTAAACTTCTCAATTTCAGCTTTCACCCCAGTCATAATTGCAGCAACAGAATTCCTGATAATAACCAGACAAGCAAAAGCCCCAAATCACAATCCAGAAATCTGACCCAAGCTCTGATACCAATTGTTGTAATACTAATGCGGAAATAACCAGGATCTTGCAAAAAACGTCAATGCGAAAGCCCAGAGAAAATAACGAGGAACGATAAAGGACACCAGATATAACGCGGTTCGGTTCGAATGTCGGTACCTACATCCACGGGGAGAGCCAGCAAGAACAATCCACTATATCGAAGAATCGGATTTACAATCGCTCAATACGCTCGTGTTTCCCGCACCTAGATTATACCCAAATCCCAAGTGTTTACAGATAAAACAACTCAATTGGATATAATAACAATAAACTCACGAAGCACAAAATCACCGTGTTCATGCGTCAAGCACAATTCGATCCGTACGGCTGAACCGAGAACTTCCTCGTGCGACCTATACTGTGCGACGCCCTTTTTTTTCTTTCACGGCGCTGCTCGCTTTCTGTCTTGTGCGGCTTCGTCTCGGTTTCGTCTCTGTGCAGCCCTGAAGACGTGCGACTTCTTTGCTTTTATATCAAGAAAAGAAAACCACCTTTCTTTTTCTTTTCTCTTTTTCAAACTTAAGGGCCTACTTGCTTTATTTTATTTCAAAGCAAATCTGAAACAAGAAACTTTGACTTGGTCCACCTTGGCCTTTGGAGTGACGTCCATCACATGTCTTTAATAAAAAAACACAGTAGCGATTCTTCAACAAAATACAAAGATCCGATTTATAGTTTTGAATCGCATCGGCCAATTCCAAACCAGTTTCACACGAAGGCTCAGATTCAAGGCATTATATAACATCTTCAACGACAGCAGAGGATCCACTACAGTAAGACAACTTCACATACCTGTGGAAGTTGTAAACTCATCAAGAGCACAGCCTTGCCTTTCCCTTTGTCAGATTCTGTCACTAAAGCTCCACTAGAAAGAGTACACTGTGATATCTGGGGTCCTTCACCAGTAACTTCCTTTCAAGGCTTCAGATTTTATGTCATCTTTGTGGACAATTTCTCTCGCTATAGCTGGCTCTATCCAATGAAATTAAAGTCAGACTTCCTTGATATTTTTCTCACATTTCAGAAAATACGTGGAAAATCAGCTTGACCACAAGATCAAGGTGTTTCAGTGTGGTGGTGGTGGAGAGTTTACTAGCACCAGATTTTTAAAACATTTGGAGAACTGTGGTATTCGACAGTATATTTCATGTCCCTACACACCTGAATAGAACGGCATATCTGAGAGAAAACACCGCCATGTGGTCGAATTAGGACTAACCATGCTCTATCATGCTAGAGCCCCATTACACTACTGGGTGGATTCATTCTTGACTGTAAATTACATTATCAATAGGCTTCCAACTCCAAAACTGCAGATGGACTCTCCCCACAACAAAATCTTTAAGCAACTACCAAGCTATGATCATCTCCGCATCTTTGGATGTGCCTGTTACCCTTGTCTTAGGCCATATGCTAAACACAAGTTCGATCATCGCTCTCTTACTTGTGTCTTCTTGGGTTATAGCGAGCGCCACAAAGGCTATCGCTGTCTAGTTCCCATTGATGGAAGGGTGTATATTAGTCGACATGTTATGTTTGATGAGACCTTCTTTCCTTTCACCAAGAATCTCACTGCTGATTACCCACACTACAGTCTGCTGTATCAGAAATGGGTAGATGAGGTGAAGTTTCTGAATCCAGTTGAGGAACATCCAATCCAAAATTCCTCTACTCAGTATACAGGCCATTTGCAGGAGAATGAATTTCTCACAGTAGGACAGATTCATGTGCCATATGTAACTAACCAGAGCAGCAGCTCATCTTCGGCAAGTGCCAATTCAGAATTACACTCTACAGAGGACTCAAGCAATACTGAAGAGTTCACTACACATTCAACAGCTTCAAGCTCAGCTGCTGTCAGCCAAGATCAGCTAAGCCAACCATCCCACTCTCATAGTCATTCCTCTGTTCATCCCATGCAAACACGACTTAAGTCAAGGATTCTGAAACCAAATCCCAAATATGCATGCTTGGCTGAATACAATGTTCCTGATACACCAAAATCACTAAAATCTGCATTGGCTGATGAAAACTGGCTCCAAGCTATGCATGAAGAAATGAACGCACTGCATGAGAATCACACTTGGATATTAGTCCCAAGAACTGATCAAATGAATGTTATAGGCTGCAAATAGGTGTACAGGACAAAACTAGCACCTGATGGAAGCCTTGATAGATTGAAAGCTCGTATCGTGGCTAAAGGATTTCATCAAGAGGAAGGAATTGATTTTCTTGAAACTTTCAGTCCAGTTGTGAAACAAGCAACCATCCGCATAATTCTGTCAGTTGCCATAATACAACACTGGCCCATTCATCAACTTGACGTGAAAAATGCCTTCCTACACGGCACATTGGCTGAATCTGTCTACATGGAACAACCTCCTGGGTTCATTCACCCCAAACTGCCCCACCATGTATGCCTTCTTAAGAAGTCTCTGTATGGTCTTCGCCAAGCTCATCGTGCCTGGTTTGATAAATTCAGCAACTTTCTCCTAGAATCAGGCTTCTTCTGCAGCTCAACTGATCACTCTTTGTTTGTGTTCCACAAAGGTACAAATGTCATACTACTCCTTCTGTATGTTGATGATATAGTGTTAACTGGAAGCTCTGCTCAACTTCTTGATGATTTAATCACATCCTTGAGTGCCACTTTCCACATGAAAGATCTGGGACCACTTCACTACTTTCTGGGCATTGAAGTTAAACGCACCCCTGATGATTTGTTTTTCTGTCAAACCAAGTATGCATTGGATCTTCTTACATGTGCACATATGAAAGACTGCAAACCAATTTCAACTCCATTGTCAGTCAGGTCTCCTCCCACTCCAAATGATGACATCCATCTCACGAATCCCTTTGAATACAGAAGTCTAGTTGGTGGTCTCCAGTATCTCACCATCACTCACCCTGATCTTGCCTTTGCAACCAATCTCCTCTGTCAGAAAATGCAGCAGCCAACCGTTGCTGATCTTCTTAAACTGAAACGAGTACTACGGTATGTCAAGGGAACTGCAACACAGGGTATCTTTCTCCATTCACACAACACTATGAAGCTGTATGGATTCTCAGATGCCGATTGGGCTGGCTGCTTAAACACAAGACGTTCAACTACTGGCTTCTGCACATTTCTCGGTTCAAACCTCATTTCATGGTCAGCCAAGAAACAACCGACAGTCTCTCACTCATCCACAGAAGCAGAGTATCGTGCCCTTGCCTCAGCCACTGCAGATCTCACCTGGACAAGTTTTGTCCTGCGTGATATTGGAACACCTCTCACCTCTCCTACTGTATTATTCTGTGACAATCAATCGGCAATCTCTTTTACTTCCAATCCAGTGTTACATGCTTGGACTAAACATATCGAAGTCGACTTCCACTTTGTCCGGGAAAAGGTTTCATTGGGTTCTCTACTTGTACAATTTGTTCCCAGTTACCGCCAGATCGCCGATATCTTCACTAAGCCTCTGTCTCGCTTAGATCACTCTACTCTTCGAACCAAACTGGGTCTAGGAGTTAAATCCCTACCCAGTTTGCGGGGGAATGTTGAAGTTACATCTCCAATCAAAGCATCTGAAGAAAGAGCAGCCAGCTTGAATGAGGAAAAGCAAAAGCAAGGGGAACGAAAGAAGCAAACGACGTCGTTTGGTTTATCGTTCTAACAACCATTACACGTCAGCCTCTCATCAATTCCAAGGTGCTGAAGAAAAGGGAAAGGGAAAGATTCTTTTGTTATTTTGTTATAACCGTGTTGCTACGTGTAACCTCTGAATTGGGCGAGTCTTCTCCTTCCTTGCGTTTATATATCGCAGAAAGCAGTGTAAAAAATAAGAGAAAGAAAATAGGCTCTGCTCGCTCTCAGATGAAAAAAAATGTAGTGCTCCATTGTGTGAGAAATGACGAACAAAGAAGCTGAAGCACTTCTGCATAGCTCATCCTTCTTTTAACCATGACCATTTCTCCTTCGTCCTCCAAACTTTCTCACACTTCTGTATCATACACTTGCCTATGTAGTATCGATACGACACGAGACACAAGACACAATACGACACAAGATACAATACGACATGACACGACACAACACAACACGCCGATACGACAGTTCTCAAAAAATAGAGAATTCCGACATGTCGGGACACGAGATATATATATCATTATGTCTATTTGTCATAACTATTTCATATTTGACATTCAGATATTATTGATTTGCAGTAACGGTGATCCCAAATAGTAGCTTCAAACTTAAAATATCATAGTATATTTAAAAAAATATTTTTTTTTACCAACCGGACTTGTTGGGACGTGTTGGTACGTGTCGGCGTGTCGGACACGCCTGTCCTTTTTTGTTGGCCATCCGGACAGACGGTCTCCCATGTCTGGGACGTGTCTCCGTGTGGCCGTGTCCGACACGCAAAATTTCTCCTGGTAGGTGTGTCCGTGCTACATAGGCACTTGCTACGCTTCGCATTGTTGGATGCAGTGTCAATTAAATGACTATGTTCCTGAAAATAGTCTAGTAAACAGTTATTTCATTTTAGTCTCCGTGAGCTACATTCATTACCTTAATTCAACCTTATTTTATTCACATCGCCCCACTTAACTTACACCTCGCGTCCCCGTGAAGCAACTCAAAGTTTGGTTCACATGGGATTAATTGAGTCGCAAAAACATGTGCGGCGGGCTGGAAATGAAGAAAACCCTATTTTCGATACGTGCTCTGGCAATTTCGCCTGCACGCAAATCATGGAGGAGGGTCGATTAGAGTTTGTCTAACGTAATGTCGGCACGGACCACATGCGTGGACAAACTCGAAAGAGCGAGATGCCTGATTTGTGGTAAGCTTTGGTCGGGAGCTTAAGTTGTCACGAGCTAGAGGTGCTAACGACGAGGTAATGCTAAAAGGGTCTCTCCCAATTTGATGTTCGAGGAGCCGAAGTAGGTGACGGCGTCAGTAAGGGAAATTTCCGTACGAGGCTTCTCGAGCTCATCACTTAAATGCATGTTCATGTTGGGCCAGCAAAGCGACCATCAGCCAGAGAAAGGAAAAGAGATAAACACGTGGGACTTGATCTTCAAATTGAATTGAAAAGTGACAACTTATCACCCGTGGAAGCTCTCGTGGGCCGGACGGAAAGTCTCTGGGCCATCCAAGGTCTCATTGAAGAATGCAGATTGGCCCAAATGAATTTAGTGAAAGTAGCCCATCGTCTTAAGATTCTACCATCGAATTGGGTATCCACTCCCAAACCCTTTTGTAATATTTTAAATTAAAAAATTTATCTGTTTTTATCTCACAATTTACGTTTTTTATGAATGAATGAAAGTGCCTTTTTTTTAACCCAAAAAAATGACTAGATTAAAAAGTTTAAGACTGAATTGACGTAATTATAGGATTTTTTTTATATATAATTTTCCCTTGTCATTATAAACAGTGTGTACCATAATCCATAGCATTATGCAACTACATTATTTACTTTATCGATTCTTTTCATGAAGAAGTCAGAAATACATATTCTTATGCATTATGTATATCTTTAGTTTGTTCAATTTTACTTGATTTTTAACATAGTAGATGTATTTATTTTGAGACAGTTTTCTTATTCAGTAATTGGAGCTCCACAACTTCTCTGTTTCTTGTATAAATTTTACTTGATTTTTAACCTTATATCGAATTGACTGAAATTTCAAAACATACTATAAAAATTAAGTTTATTAGACATTGTTGCCAACTCTTTGTGTGGCTAATAAGCAGATAAAAAAATGAAAATAAAATATACAGATTAAAAAAGGATCACATCGGACCATACGACTACGAACGAGTGTTTTCAAAAATAAGACATATCATCTTCAAAATTTTTATTAAGTTTATTTCAGTATTCAAATTGAGAAAGTATTACCAAAAAAGAAAATATATTCAGCGTTTACAACATCTAAGACTCTATTTATTTCACACAAAAAAATGAATAATTTGAAACATATTTTCTTCAAAGTAATTAATTGTATCGTTTGAAATAATTAGTCAATAAGAAGATTTCTTCAATTTAGATGACAATATATTTCTAAATATTTTCGTGAACGATGAAAATATTTTTATTTCATTCATTTTATAAAGCGGTATAAGCAATCGGTTTCCTAAAAATGTGAGCAATGATTTTTTTATTGGTTTTTTTTTTTTATCGGGCAACTTTATTAGGGCTTAATCCTCCTATTTAAGAGAGTATATTCCCATTTAACTTTGTGCTTGTGCTTGTCATAGCATACGTCTCTGTAATTCCCGATTATCTCAACGGAAAGCGTGGATTCATTACGGAAATCCATAATAGAATTTCTACTTTAGCTAAGCTGAGGAGGAGAAAAATAAAATAAAAGAGCAACCAGAAAACCGTTTTCTGTTAATGCAAACTCCCAACGGGAAACTGTCAACTCACTTGTAATTCTTCATTTTTGGCTCTCTCCACTGTTTTGGCTTCCAGGCTCACTTTGCTGTTGCTTCACTGCGATCTCCAATGGCCTCTCGTTCTCCGACGCCGTCTGGCTCTCCTCCTCCTACGTCTTCTTCACCAGAAACACTTTCAATCGAGAACGACATCAACCTCGCTTAGGGGCTCCGCGTCCACTCCAGCAGGGAGGCGGTCTTCGTCAAGTACACTCCCTTCGCCATCACTCTGGCCGCCAGAAACTTGAGCCTCGACTCTTTCCGCCATTTCGTCTCTCAGGGCATAAAGCGTGCTCAGAAGCGTAAGTCCTCCTAGCCCTCTATTGCCTTCTTTCTTACTCTGTTCATTGTTAGTTCGAAGACCCTCGGTTCCAGAGGTGTTGATGGTCGTAGGAGTCGAAGACCAGTGCATGAAGACATGATCTTTGCACGTCGTGTGGGTCTATGAGGAAGCCTATGGTCATAATGGTATCGGTTTTGCCCTTTTGCAGAAATTCAAAGTGAACGTCACTGATTCTTGCTTTAGATATCTGAAATTTGGATGGCGTGTAAATTGTAAGTTGACCATTAGGTTCTATTTTGATATTTGTCTCATCTCCCGACATTTGTCAGGTATGAATCCGCAGCGGACAATATGGATATGGATGAGAACGACACAGCCTTGCTGTCTTCAAGGTGAGGGAGTTAAGAAAGATTGTTGTGAGGGAGATGAAAAAGCATGATTCCTTCCTGCAGGTAAGAGTGAGGTCATTCTGTTTATCAAGGACAAGGGAGAATGAGGCCATGCTTGGTTTATTCTTCATGATTTAACATCACGGTTTTCTTTGCACAGGTAAAGGAGTTCCTGCGGTTAGCGTTAATGGTATTAGGGGAAGCTTTGTGAAACTCGAACTGTTCACTGCTAATAGTTTGATGAATTTGATGAAGAAAACCTCTGTGCAATGTGATAGTCATTCTTGAATGAAAGTTCTTCTCTTCTGTGCTTCAGTGGTTTTACCAATGGTCATGTTAGTCCAAAATAACTGTCAAACATCTTTTCAGCTACCTCATTACAGACATATGTCTAAGCCATTGAATTCTCATTGCTATTCATTGTGTCATGCCCATGTTTAGGTCTGTCATTTTTTCCCGGCAAGTGCTCTATCGGTGAACTCATAATGCAGCTCTCTTCATGGACAGGAATGTGGTTTGGACGTTACCAAAGATGCCACACCCGATCCTGCAATGGAGAATTGCGCTGAATTTTTACTGGCTGCGGCTTCTGGTAAAGTTGATGGAGCAATTTACACGACTGGTGTGCTAACACCTTGTGTTCAACCATACCCTTTTTTGCCGGTGGAGGTCCGGATGTCGCCAGGGTTTAGGGAAGATAGTCAACCTTATAGGGAGTGGATCAAAATGTGTACATCTGATAGTCATCAGGTTGGTATCATTTGATTTGCAGCATCAGTTTCCACTCAGTTATTATTAGCTTATTCCGAGGAAGTGAAAACAAAATCAGCATAAAGCAGACATTGTCGGTATTAATTAATTAATTCATTCTTTTACTTGATTCAGGAGTTGGCCGTGAAAACTGAAAAGCTGCAGGAGAAACTGTCTGTCACCTTGACGGGAGATGATATCGATGTTCTTTACAACCCGTATCATCAATCAATGATACTTGAAATGGACTTCTTCAATTCTCTACCATTTGATCAGTCCACAGTAGTTCCTGTGACAAAGGGACTTAGCTCTGAAGAAGATCGGTTGATGGTTCTTTCTGATTTTGAGCTGGCTTGCACAGTTCCTGATCCATCAGCAATTTTTCAGATATATGGCCCAAGTAACTGCTGCGAAATATGATTATAGTCCATCTGGATCTGAGTGTAGTCCATCTTAAAGTCATCTTGCTCGGATGTCATCAGGTGACGTGCAAAATATGTGAGAGGAAATCTGCAAGCAGTACGCACAAGAATAAAAAGGGTGCATCGAAAGCATTATTCCAGCTGAAAAAGGTAAGCACGCTATGAATTGGATTATGCATTGAAACTCGAACTTCACGACATCAATGCTAGTTTCTCTGAAACTCAACACCATGAGATGAGTTCTGAACAGTGTTTGTTAAGTAGGAGGGTGTTCGAATATTTTGTCCAGTGGTATCTAATTTTGTTTGCCTATCTCCTGTAGTGGAATTTAATCATAGTTCGTGGTTCAAGCGCTTGAGCAAGTGGCAGATTTCGAGAAAAGGGCGAATTCCAGAGTTATTGAATCTGGGGTTCTTAGAAGTCTGAAACTTGATGACATAATCAAAGCTGGTAAAAACCTCGCTCTTCAGGATGGTTGTATTAGTTTCTATCAGAAACTCGCTGAGATTAATGTGGACGCTAAAATTCACATGCTATCCTACTGCTGGTGTGGTGGTCTTATTCAGTCATCTATTTCGTCAGGTGCGCTCTTCAAAACTTTTACATTCAAGTGACATTTTGATTTCCTCTAATTGCATTCTCGTCACACCATTCTACATGTGCTTCAATGGTTTGTGACATTCATGTGAATTAGTACTTCTTCAATCTTCAACGAATCATGTGAATTAGTGACAATTCTTTTAACTTTTGATGCTTCTGTTTTGTGGCTCTACTTGCTTCATTCTCTTGAGTTAAAGCATTCTGTCCTAGAGAGCACCTAATGTCATCTTTTAGTCCCGAACTTTAGTCTAGCGGGTCGAGCGCTTTAATTCTGATGCAATGTAGGAAAGAAGCACAGAGTAACTGCAAAACAGAAACAAAAAACCATGTGAATAAGAAGCATGTAGATGCTTCCAAGCATGGACTATAAGCGGTTCCTTTGCTCCACAGCTGCATCTTTCTGCTGTTTCTGATAAGGTTCATGTAAAAGTTTTGCCACTTGAAGAACTGGGAAAGCATATCCATCTAATTTTCTTATTTTTGATGGGAAGCAGTGGGTTTTGATGATTCAAATGTCCACGCGAACGAGTTGATATTCAATGGGGAATACCTGTCTACCGGAGAAATGGTTCGGAAGGTCTAGTCCCCCATCGAGAAGCTGCAAATATACAACCACATCTTGAAGGAGGACGCCGACAAGCGAAACAAGTAGGACACTATTGTTTCACTGGGCACAAACAAACATTAGAAGACAGAACACGCATGTACATATTTGAATATTCGAAATCAGACAGTTTTCTGCAGAGCTTCGAGAAGTTCGGTTTGATGCATGTATAGAGTAGACTGGCATTTCACTCGATTAAGTTTTTTTTTTTTTTTCATGGGGAACAATTTCTTGGGAAATTCTTTTCAAAATTTCTGGCATTTTTTTTCCATCGTTTAATTTATACAAAATAAGCTAGTTTAGAAAAATACTTTTCACAATGAAAGAAAGCACCTTCTAAAGTAGGGTAAAGACTTCCCAAATTTTTGGAAAGATGAGATTATTTTCCCTTACATTTCCTCCTCTCACTCCTTCACATTCTTTTTATTTCTATCTATTTTATAAAAATTTCAAAAAAATTTAGTAATTTTTTATGATTTGATTTTTTATTATTTTCTTTTCTTTCATCCACTGTCAGGTGAGGAAGAAAGAAAAGAAAAAAAGAAAAGAAGAGAAACGAAGAAAAAAAGAAAATAAAAAATTAAGTGTTACGACAATGCAGAAACTAAACGAAATTGAAACAGATAAGAAGAACGGAACACCAAGATTTATGTGGAAACCCTTGCGGGAAAAACCACGGGAGAGAGGGGAAGCAAAATCCACTATGAGAATTAGGGATTACAAAAGAGGCAACGTAAGCTTCTCTCTCAGACAGAATGAGCAAAGAGCAATATTTATAGTATTATCCCCCAAACCCTAATGTTGGCCCAAGGCCCATAACTTAAGCCTTTAACTATTAAATGCATATTAACAAATCTCTACATTGACTTGAATTCCCAAGTAGACATAAATATTAAGTCAATCTTCTCCTCCCACTAGCATAAAACTCAGCTGCTGCAAACATTAACCAAATCCAAGCAGTGCTTGAATTTAGTAAAGGGCAATGACTTTGTCAAGATATCAGCTGGGTTATCTTCTGTACCAATCTTCAAGACCTTAATATAGTCATCAGCAATAATGTCTCGAATATAATGATACCGCACATCAATGTGCTTTGTTCTCTCATGATACATCTGATCTTTAGTAAGATGTATAGCACTCTGACTATCGCAATGCACAACAGTCATATCATCATCCACACTGAGCTCTCCAAATAAGTCTCTTAACCATATAGCTTCTTTGATTGCCCCTATAATAGCCATATATTCTACATCTATAATTGCTTGCTACAAAGAAGCTTTCCAACTGACTGCACAACCCCCAACAGTAAAGATGTACCCTGCCAAAGACCTTCTTTTATTAAGGTCACCAGCATAATCAGAGTCAACATATCCAGTAAGAGTTTCATAAGTTTTCCCAAACTCTAAACCATAATCTGAAGTACCCTTCAAATATCTCAAAATCCACTTCACTGCTTGCCAATGAATTTTACCTGGGCATGATAAATATCTACTTACCACGCTAACAGCATGTGATATGTCAAGTTGAGTGCAAACCATAGCATACATAATACTACCAACTGCACTACAATATAGAATATATGACATATATTTTATTTCATCATCTGTATGTGGACATAAATCAACTGATAATCGAAAGTGAGTAGCAAGAGGAGTACTCACTGGTTTGGCATCTTTCATGCAAAAACGATCTAATACCTTCTCAATGTAGCTTTTCTGTGAAAGATACAATTTTCCTCTTTTTCGATCTCGCTGAATTTCCATACCAAGAATTTTTTTTGCAAAACCTAAATCCTTCATATCAAATTCAGTGCTCAACTGTGTCTTCAAATTCTGTATATCAAATTTATCTTTTGCTGCAATCAACATGTTATCAACGTATAACAGTAGATAAATATAAGATCCATTTGGAAGTTTGCACATATATACACAACTATCATATTTGCTTCTATAATAGCCAAGTTGCAACATAAAAGAATCAAATTTTTTATACCATTGTCTAGGTGATTGTTTCAAACCATAAATAGATATTTTCAATAAACATACATGATCTTCCTTACCTTCAAACTGAAAACCTTCAGGTTGACCCATATAGATTTTCTCTTCAAGTTCACCATGCAAGAAAGCTGTTTTCACATCGAGTTGTTCCAACTCTAAATCATGCATAGCAACTAACGCAAGAAAGACCCGAATAGAGCTGTGTTTAACGACGGATGAAAACACATCATTAAAATTAACTCCCTCAATCTGACTATAACCCTTAGCAACTAGACGTGCTTTAAATCTAATGTCTTCAACTCCAAGAATACATTTCTTTCTTTTGAAAACCCACAATCTTCTTTCCTTTTGGTGGTTTGGCAAGCTCCCAAGTTTGATTCTTTTCAAGAGATTTCATCTCTTCATTCATAGCAACTAACCACTTTGCTGAATCTTTGGAGGAAATAGCTTCCTTGTACGTTTTAGGCTCAGCATGTTCTATTGACTTTGCAGCTAAAAGAGCATAAGCAACAAAATCTGAGTTTCCATACATCTGTGGAGGTTTCACTGTTCTTCTAAGTCTATCTTTGGCTATGGAATAATTTTCTTCTTCAGATTCTTCAATCTCAATATTATCAGTCACTGACTGAACTAGTTGTGAAGAAGATACTTCAAACTCCACATTCTTTGGTGCACTTTGTAGATTTTTCTAGCAAGTATCTAATGATTTCTTAACAGGATGAAGCATAGCAGATTCATCAAAAGTAACATCTCTGCTAATCATAATCTTAGATGAATCAGAACACCAAAGCCTATAACCTTTTACACCAGAAGCATAACCAAGAAAAATATATTTTTTCGCTCTAGGCTCTAGTTTTCCTTCACTAACATGTGCATATGCTGGACATCCAAAAACTCGAAGAGAAGAATAATCAATAGGTTTACCTGACCATACCTCCTCAGGTGTCTTGTTCTCAATAGGTATGCAAGGAGAACGATTTATTAACCAAAAAGCAGTATTGACTGCTTCAGCCCAGAATTCCTTGCCCAAACCAGCGTTAGACAACATACACCTTGTTCTTTCTAATAGGGTTCTGTTCATACGTTCTGCAATACCGTTTTGCTGCGGTGTATACACTGTAGTATGATGCCTCACAATTCCTTCGTTCTTGCAGAACTCATTAAATTCATCTCCACAAAATTCTAGCCCATTATCTATTCTTAGCCGCTTAATTTTCTTACCGGTCTGCTTCTCAATTAATATTTTCCATTACTTGAATGTAACGAAAACATCACTTTTTTCCTTGAGAAAAAATACCAAAACTTTTCTTGAAAAATTATCAATAAAAGTTAGTACATACCTAGAACCAATGCCTTTCGATGGAACTCTAGCAGGCCCCCAAAGATCAGAATGAATGTAATCCAGAGTGCCCTTTGTGCTGTGAATTCCTGTTTTGAAACTGACTCTTTTTTGTTTCCCAAAAACACAATGTTCACAGAAATTCAGTTTTCCAATTTTCTGACCACACAAGAGACCTCTTTTACTTAGTTCCTCCATCCCTCAAATACTCATATGGCGTAGTCTCATATGCCATAATTTTGTATTATCCGAATCTGTCATATCAGAAGAGACTACAGCTGAACCAGTAACAGTAGAGGCTTGCAGCTGATACAAAGTACCAATTTTAAGCCCTTTCATCAACAAAAGTGAGCCTCTCATAATTTTCAGAACTCCACCCTCAGTAGAAAATCTACAACCATTGGCGTCAAGTATACCCAGAGAGATTAGATTTTTCCTCAAATCAGGCACATGTCTGACATTATCTAAAGTTCTGATCATACCATTATGCATCTTAATATTAACAGTGCCAATCCCAATAGCTTTGCATCTAGCTTTATTGCCCATGAGAATAACTCCACTATCATATTCTTTATACGTAGAGAACTAATTTCGATGAGAACACATATGATATGAGCAGCCTGAATCAAGAATCCAACCATCACAGAATTTATCCTTATTATCTGCAAATAATAGCCAATCTTCATTTTCTTCTTTAGCAACATCAGCTTGAGCAGGATTTTCGTTTCGCCTATTTTGTCTATTCTGATAGTTGCGATTGTTATGACGATTGACATTCACATGATTTTGTTGATTCGAATTATTTTCTCTCTGTTCATTCGCCTTCAGTTTTAGGCAATTTATCTTGATATGCCTTGGAGGCTTACAATAATTACAAATCATATCTCTATGCTTAGATTTTAACCTGTTCCTGCCACTATTTTTTCTCTCAATAGATCTTCCTCGAGCGACTAAACCAGCCCCATAATTATTACCACCATCAGAAGTCAATTCTGTGTCGAGTTTCTGTTTATTTAGCAGACTAGTCTTGACATCTTCAAAATCAATAGTTTATCTACTAACAATCACGGTCTCACTAAAATTCTTATAAGAGGGAGGTAGTGAAACTAGCAATAAAAGAGCTTGATCCTCATCTTCAATCTAAACATCAATGTTTCTTAATTCAACGATAAGAGCATTGAACTCAGAAATATGGGATTTGAGAGAGTACCTTCAGCCATACGAAAAGTGAAGAGTCGTTGCTTGAGTCTCAATCGATTTGTGAGAGACTTTGTCAGAAAAATATTCTCCAACTTCGTCCATAAACCTGCGACTGTTTTTTGATCTAGTACCTCTTGCAAAACTTCGTTAGTGAGGCACAACTGAATAGTGGACAAAGTTTTCTCATCCAATTCTTCTCATGCTTCATCTGACGATTCCGGCTTTTTCCCTTTAGTAAACAAAGTTTTCTTCAAACGCTGCTGCGTAAGAACGGCTAACATACGAACCTGCCATAGGTTGAAACTGCAGCTCCCATCAAACTTTTCGATATCAAATTTCGTTGCTGAACTCGAAGCCATAACTTATTCCGAGTCGAAGAAGCGCGCACGAACTCCTCGGACAACACGAATCGAAAACCCCTAATTGGAACTTTGAAACCAAAATTGTGCACCAAGCTTCAAGTGATGGACTGCACGGCTAATATCACGAGACTGCACTTCCCAAATTTCGTTCGCACGAGAATTTATCCGAATGACTGAACGTAAAAAATCGCACAGCTTTGATCTGCTACAGAGCTGAAAACAGATCGAAATTAACAACAAAATTGTTGACCGAAGAATTCAATGGACACCTTCTGGCGTTGGGGTGGATTTGCTTGGCTTTACTTGATTATTTTAATCAAGTCTACTAGATCCCTTCCTTGCTTTATTGGGTTTTGACTCAAGCGTTGAATATTACCTTTCCTTTCTGCACGTGGGACCAACTTCAAAAACGAGAAGCTTGAAGACTTGAAGACCTGCGATAAAACCGAGAAACTCGAGCTTGAAGACTTGAAGACCTACTATGGTTGACCGTGACAAGGACTGCACTTGAAGACCTGCGATTGGATGAAGATGCTCCGGGACAACTCCAAAAACCGAGAAGCTCTCAGGGACGTGGACGATTCGTCCAAACCGAAGCTGTCCAGCAAATACTACCAGGGACGACGTGGAATCGTCCAAAACCGAAGCTGTCCAGCAATTCGTCCAAAATCGAAGAAGGCGACTGAAGTCAGCTGGGATGTCCGCCAAATTCATCGAATTCACCGAGATCCAAATCGACAAAAAATCCAAATTGACGAAATCCAAATTCCTCTTCTCTCGTATCTCTCGTTCGTCGACGGATGAACCTTAGGCTCTGATACCAGTTTGTTACGACAATGCGGAAACTAAAACGAAATTGAGACAGATGAGAAGAACAGAACACCAAGATTTACATGGAAACACTTGCGAGAAAAATTAGAGAGGAGAAGCAAAATCCACTATAAGAATTAGGGATTACAAAAGAGGCAACGTAAGCTTCTCTCTCAGATAGAATGAGCAAAGAGCAATATTTATAGTATTATCCTCAAACCCTAATATTGGCCTAAGGCCCATAACTTAAGCTCTTAACTATTCAAGACATATTAACATTAAGAAATTCAATTGTAATTTCCTGGAGCACAATCGCGGAAAATATTCTCTTATCAATTTTCATTTTTCACGAAGAAAACAAGGCCTAAGTAAAGATGAAACATATTATTGATAAGTTAAAATCAATTTTAATTACTTAAGAAAAATTTAGTTTGTTGTTGATCATATACTTCACTTTCGCGGCAAATAGAATATTAGTATTTTCATGGCGGGCCCGTGCGCTCCATACTTGTCTTCATTAAGAGCTTGTCCAAAGTGAGATATACATTATTTATGTACTAAACGACAGCTCGCGCGTAAGATGATGAAGCTCGTGCTCTGCCCGTGGCTTACGTGACCCCTCTCTACCTCGACCAATTACGAGAGGATTGGCTCACAATAAAAAGTGGTCATGGCTCCCGTTCCATGATTCCGGCTAACGATATCCATTTGTCGAATCCATTTCCTAATTTTTGCCGGGCCATACTCGAACTAAAACGTGACCTGACTCGAAATCTTTATAATGCCCAAACTTTCAAGTGATTACTTGACTCGAACGAGGCCCGAAGCAAAAGTACCCGAAATTTAGGGTCATCGGTTCTTGTCTCAATTCGGGTATATCGTTTGGTTTCAATACACCTACTCCTTTTCCCTCCATTGTGCTTAATGCACGAAACGCGTTGCTTGATGCTCAAGAAGGAAGGATTCGGTAACAAGCCGGTCTAGCGAGGGCATGTTGATGTCGCCGGGGCCAGAGAGGGCATGGATAAGGAACTGCTCCTATTAGGCTTCTAAGATGGCGAATGTGATAAGAATGAACCGAACTGTACTCCAAACAGGGAAGAGTGATTTGGGAATACATACGTGAAATTTGGAATTAACTCATGGAGGCGCCTTTTGACACAACGATAACATTTAGCTTTAGAACTCCAAAGTTAAGTGTGCTTAGACTATAGCAATATCAGGATGGGTGCCAAAGGACAAAGCCATGAGATTTGTAATGAGACGAGCCAAAGCGGATAATATCTGTTATGAGTTAATTCAGGATATCACAGGTTTCAAAGCTAATGACAATAGTCAAACTCGTGCTGAGAATCAACTATTGCATATGGTTACGCTAATGTATGAATTTGGATCCCCTTTGTCTCTGCATAATCCTATCTATTTATGGGAAGAAATGTGCTCAGCCCATGTAGCCTACCACAATCCATAACCCAGATAAAGTAACTGCCCTGGAATTTACTTATTTTTTTCTTTTAAAAGTGATAATGTTCACGTCTTTTGATGATTTCCAAAAAGGAAAAGACATACATTGAAGAACAGAGAAATAGAAAAAGATGACGCTTCTTCCTTCTCCTCTCCCGAACATCAAATGGACGAATGAACTCTCGCTGCAACGGTAACATCTAATTCATGAATATCCACGTACATTTGTTCTCTGACGTACTTCTTCGATCAGTCATTCAAATTTGATTTTTGGCATGTATTCCGCATAAACCACTGTATATGTAACGAGAATGCATTCCCTTCATTGGTGTCAGAACCATTGTTCTTATTTCCTCATCATGTGAAGTGTTTGTTCTCGAATTAGTGCGAAAAAAATGCTTTCTTCAAGTCTATTGTTCGATTAAAAGTTGTTTTTGAACACATTAACGGAACTGTTTCATCGAGATGATAATTTTGAGTGGTCGTCCGTCGTTAGGCTACGCCTAGAGATGCCACATGCGCCACCATGAAAACTGGACGATTGACGCCGCGGCGAAATGTTTACGCATGTTTTCCTTTGGTGAAAATTGATTTTGAATATATCATAGGGTTCATTTCGTCCATACGAGAATTTTGATAGGTCGCTCGCCACCAGAGGATGCGGGAGGAAGCCACACAGGTTGACACGCGCCGGAGGAGGTGTCAATTTCGCACTTGAGAATCGATAGATTTTTATTCTATACTCTTACTACTTTTTACATTGTCGGAGGCAGCGTCAATGCCAAAACTTTGGGGAGAAAGAAAAAGGTACTTTTTGTCATTGCATAGGTATAAATTTCGTATATGATTTGCCTATTTAGGACATTGAGAATTTAAATAAAAAAAATTGATAGTATACTTCAAATCGAACAAACAATTTACCAACTTTTTTTTTAATCTTTGCCAACATTAGTTGAAACGTACTGCCTTTTATAAAAGTTTACCAAACAAGGAACCTTTTTTTTCAGACACAGCACTGATTCATCATTAACGTATGGTTATATCTAACAGAGATTGCCATTACAATTAGCTTCTTCTCCTAGCTCTGTGTTACACATCTCAATTGCAAGAGAAAGAAATTGTATATATGATAATAGCTATTCATGGGAGCGTTGCCTCAATCTTTGATGGACGCGTCCTTGTTAGCCCTTGTCTGCTTGTGCGGCTGTTTTGCAACATCAGCTTTGACCCCTCCTCATGTGTGCCCTGCCTCCCAAAATTTTTCCAGGATATTGCTTGGCACAACGTAAGTTAAGTAGGATATAAATGATAATAGTAAAAATAACGACAATCAACGAAATTATTATTTTCGTCATTTTGTTACAAGGAAGCGCCACCTTATGTGGATAAAACTGTACCCGCGAAGTAGTACTGGGGTGAGCAAATAAAACCGCCCATACAGGATCGATTCGGTCTATTCTCTGGACAGTTCCCGAAGTTACTGCTCAAATTTCTGGTTCCATAAAATCGGAACTTGTAAAATTCAGTCCCATTCTTAATTTCAGGAGTAGAAGTGCCCACCCGAACCATACCAATACTTTCTGGTCCAAATACCGCACCAGTCCATCGACCTATCCAACGTCAAACTGGTTCTCTTTTTTTCCCCCTAGATGTGTACATTCCTCAATTTAGACTCTCGAGAGCATGATACATGATTATCGCGGAAAATGAATTAGATATCCATACGTATGAGGCGGCCTCGCTGTCATGAGATGACTCGAGCCCACTCAAGAACGACGGACTGAGAATTCGAACTTGGGAGGCGATACAAATTTGCAGTAAGATAACGTGTGCATATATACGGATTTTCTTGATTTTTAAAGTAAAAGAAGATTTAGGAGGGACAGGGCGGGGGCCGGGGCGCGGGGCGGGCTTTGACCCTGTCATTTAGGTTCGATCGTACTATCGTACACATGATCAGTCCTACATATCCGATCCGATCCGATCCGTCGAACGCCCGAACTATGCATGCCATCTAGTAAGTTTGGTCCCACTCTGATGGCCGTGAGAGGCAAGGTGCAAAAATTCTCTGATGGCCCCTGCAGTTTTTAATGGGTTCTTTCCTTTTTGCCCCAGCTTTAGCAACTTTCGGTACCGAGGCACCGGCATATGCCCTACACTTTAGGTAGAAAAGTCACACTACCTCTTTACTTGTCAAATGTGGAGCTTTCGCGTGAATGGAGCATCCAAAACGCGCTGCGTTTCGAGCTTTCTTCTGGAAACTCCTTAGCGAAAACAAATAAGGGAAAAAAAAAACTGAAAATACACATGTCACCTATAACCTCGTGACATGTATCTAAATGCAATGCATTGATCGGACGCACGTAGCTAGCCACATGGAAAAATCCCATAAGCTATACATTCTCACTATAAATATCGTCTGCTAATACATGATCAATTAATGTTTGAATAAAAATTCTTTCCAGTGTCATCCCATTTCGAGGACTCACAGAAACCCCTTGAATGGTTCCACAATCTGTTCTGTGTACAACAATACATTGTACTACTTCAATAAGTCTACGCGTAAGATATCCAGCATTTGATGTTCGTACAACAGTATCCACAACCCCTTTGCGGGCTCCGTAGCAAGAAATGCTATATTCTGTTAAAGAAAGTCCTTCGCGTAAATTACTTTGAATGGCTAAATCAATCATTTGTCCTCGAGGATCTGACATTAATCCTGTCATACCTACTAATTGGTGTACTCTCACTATAAATATCCCTCATTCATTTGATGGAGAGAATTCGCAACCACGGAACTATAACATAAATCTCCCTACCATTTAACCACCTTACATTACCTCCTACCATTCAAGCACCTCACATTGCATGAACCCACCGTGCTCCATATATATCATACTGAACCCTGTTTGTGTAGTCATTTTAACTTTTTCTTATTCTTAAATGTTCCGCTGCAACGTTGGCAGTGAGTTTGGAACTCACTGTACGTCTTCACCTGCGGGAGATCCTGCCGACATATATTGTAGTGATATGGTGATTGCGAACTTCCCGATGTTGATGAAAATCGAGGACAACTCTTTTTTATAGGAGGCGTCTCGAATTCCGTCCGTTGGTCATGATTGCTGAGAGAGTAAATCAAAATGTCAATGTTTTGTGAGAAGGTAGGTGATTGGAACGGAGAAAACGGAATGCTAGACGTGAGAACATCGTATTAAAATCGGCTTATATGTATATTAATTCTCACGGATTCAAGAACGTAGAAGTTTGTTTGATAACCTTTTTCTTGAATTCGTGGAAGGGTTACCAATTTCACCTTCCACAAATGAGTCAGAGTTTATTAATGAATTGTGAATAACTAACTTACGATATTAATGTATACCGATTTTTTTTTAAGAGTTGAGCACCTTGCATTGTTAATTAATACGAAGATGCGAAAGAATTTGATGTTACGAATATTGTACTTTGAATGGGGAAAATTACCAAAAAAGTCCTAAATCTATTGCAATTGTGCCAATTCAATCCTAAACTTTTTTTTTGCCGATTTAGTCCTAAACCCTATCAAATTGTGCCAATTCAGTCCATCCGACGATTTTTGGCCAGCCGGCGCTGGCCCGCCAGAGACTTAATATTTTAATAGTTTTCATGAATTTCTATAATTTTTTGTTATTTTTTATTTTATTTTTATTTTCCCCCCTCCCACCGTCGTCTTCTCCAGTCCTTCCCCGTTCAACCACCTTGTACATCCTCCCTCTTTCCCTTCGCCTTCCTCGTTCTACTAGCTCGGCGACTGGCCAAAGGACGACCGGCGAGGCTTTCGCCAGCCTCGCCAGGTCGGGCCGGGCGAAGCCAAGCCTTGCCATGGCAGGGCAAAGCCTGACCTCGCTAGCCCAGATCTGGCAAGGTCGAGCCTCGTCCGGCCATTGAGACCCACGGGGGAGCAGCCCTCGACATGGAGATACGCAGATCCACGCGCACACGATCGGCCCTCGACACGCAAACTCACGAGGGAGTCGAGGGGGAGGGGAGAAAGGGGCGGCTGCAGTGAAAAGGTGTGGGAGAGGAGGGGGGACGAAGGCGGTGAGCAGGTGAGGCGGGCAGGGCGAAGGCGTTGAGGAAGTGGGGGGGGGGGAGGGGCATGACGGCGTTGCGGCTAGTTCTGTTCTTCCTTCGGTGTACTGTAGATGAAGCAGATGAAGATGGAAGTTGAAGACGAAGGACATGAATAGGAAGGGAAGAAAAAAATAACAAAAGGAAAAGCAAAGAAAAAAAAGGAAAAAAATAATTAAAATATTAGGTCATCGGCCGGCCGGAGTCCACGTCAGCGCCGGCCGACCAAAAATCGCCGTATGGACTGAATTGACACAATTTGAAAAGGTTTAGGACTGAATCGGCAAAAAAAAAAGGGGGTTTAGGACTGAATTGGCACAATTGTAATAAGTTTAGGACTTTTTGGGTAATTTTCCCCCTTTGGATGTATCTTATTATGTTGAGAAAATATTCTTAAAACCAATCCGTATTCACATTTTTCAACTCCTCAAAAAGACAAACTCATAACATTTTTTTTACACAAATTGGAGAACCGAATACCCTGGTATTAGTTGTTGATAATAGGAGTGAGTATGGTTTTAGAGTAGAACGAGAATCGGTTATGTTCTAGGCTTTATAGTATGTAAGGTAAGTTCCAGTTTCATAAAATTAAAGAACCGATTTCGACGGATAGATTCTAGGTTCGATGTTCAATAAAATTGAAACAAAGTCTTGATATTTTTCTTAATCTATGTCTTCATGCTATCCTATAGTCAATGGTGTGTAATGATGATTGTATAATCTAGAACCATTACTTTAATTTGTTAAGTGTGTTTAAATTTGAGTTGTAATCAGTGGAATGCAATAGCAAATATTGAGCATTAGATGCGGTGATTTACTACAAATACAAGTAGAATTTGGGTAGACCTTGAAATTGATCGTGGAATTTATAATAGGGTAGGTTCCAAGTTTCAAAAGTTGGAGAACCAGCTGTGACAGGTAAGTTTCAGATTCCATGTGAAACTTGAACTGACCTTGGAACCGTCCATCGCTAGTTGGTAGAGTCGGCAAGTTGGTCGAGAAGGCCTAGGCGCGATATGAATCGACTCACCAACAACCATGTTCACCAAGCATGGTTGCCTTGACCTTCGGCTCTAGGCCTCCTGTGGGCCGAACCTACATAGCCCATTTGGTAAGAGCCTCTTTTTGTAGATAAAAAAAATTACCGCGGGTCACCCTTTGGGTCTTTTTAACCTCTTTTGGGCCCACAAGTTAGCCAACCCCTTAATTTCTAGGTCATCGATGGTCGTTGTGAACCATAAAATACTTCCTCACTTGAACTTGGCATATCACGACCCAACATTGTAGTGGGATGTAGGCACGACCTGAGCAATGGGCGATGACGATGAGGGTCTTCAGCCAACGTCAAGGCCCCAAAGACTCCTATCGGCCCTTTCGACAAGAAGAGCAGTTAAAAATTTTTAAAAATATAAGTAAAATTAAAAAAAAAGGCAAATTCCATCCATGTTAGTGTCGGCCATTCCACTGTGGAAAGAGATCGCATAACCTTTCCTTAGAAGGTTAGGCCCTAACCTTGCAATTCGGGCCGTTCGTGTTATGAATGGACGGCCCAGATTATTACTAACAGAAATTTATATAAAAAATTTAAAAAATTACCCCATAAAAATAGGAGATCTGGGCTGTCCGTCCAAAAATGGATAGCTCGGATTGTAAGGTTAGGTGCCTAACATTCTGAGGAAAGGTTAGGCGATCCGGATCCTCCGGGTGTGTCATGTAGAATGGCGATAGTCACAACGATGTTCAGCCAAAAGTAGCCGGAATTACTACATAGAAAAATTCTCAAAAAGTTTAGAGCTTAATTGGCCAAATTTAAATATTTGGAACTTAATTGGCTGCCATAAGCTAATTTTTGAACAAATTTATAGATACTCTAATAAAGAATTTCACTCTGTCGATTTGCTTTCCAATTAGATAATGTCCAATGTTGGTCTAGGTTGCTTGATTTAGCTCTTACACAAGCTTTTGCCTTGGAGCTATTCTTTTAAAGGGAAAAAAGACATCTTAAATGCCAATATTTGTGGCGGTAAAAGAATCTTTTATTTGTGTTCAATGAAATTCTTAGTATAGTTATGATAATCAGCGAGGCCTCATATAATTAAACAGATTTGTACTTTCTATGCAATTTGAAATGTCACGACTTCAGTAATTATATATTATAAGAAATGGCATTTTTACAACGTGTTGCAGTTGCTTATGGTAAAAAGCACCATAAGACTTTGTGAAATATTGCGAAGCACTTAAACGAATCACGTTTGTGCTAGTAGACATTGCTATTGAAATGGTGATATATATCAGAAAAACCCTACGGATCCAAGAAAATGGCTTTTTGGATTGGTGGAAGTCGGTTTCTAAAGAACGGTTGAAAAGTAACTTACGCACCAACGGATAACTACATTGAAATTTTTGATTACTTTGTGTTATTAGTTAAATATGAAATGGAGAAATAATTTGATGTTACAAAAATTATCGTTTCGGTAATTTGTTTTATTGTTTAGCTAAAGCATGTAAATCAAATATTCTAAAAATGTGATTTAAGTGGGGGGGGGGAGGGCATGGTGGTGAGTTATTGTACTAGTCTCTCCTGAGGAATAGTCGAGGTGCGCGCAAGCTGGCCCAGACACATTGATTATAAAAAAAATATTCTAAAAATGAGTCGGGATTCACATTTTCAAACCCCTCATAAAGAAAACTCATAACCTTTTTTAACAAATGCATGTTCCTTAGATTTAGCCATTGGAATCTCAAGTGTCAAAATGGGTTGAAAATTCATATTCAAAGAGATCGGTCAAAATTTGTATATTTAAATGAACACAAATTCTAGTACTATTGCGCTGATCTTTCACATCTAAGCATAAATAATTAAGGCCAATAATTTGTTAAGTCATTAGCCAAAGAATAATAATCTGACTGTAAATAACGTGGCAAAAGAGATGTTATTCAATAATTTTTCGTGACCGGTTCCATTGGACTGCTCGTGAACCGGATTGTACCGGAGAACCCGTACCTCCGGTCCGGTTTCCGGTTCAGAGGTCGGAAAATATTGCATGTTCTCTTACTTTTGACACGAGTAATTAGCCACACATTTTGGTTATATATTGGGAAAATTTCCGCTAGGCTAACGACAAAAGTTAATACTTAGTAGAAGCATTTTAGACAAGCTATGTTCTCCCTTCTTTCCCTTCTGCAACCTCAATCATCTATCGTAGATCGTCCTGGTTTAAATGACGGAATGACTAGGCGACCTGTAGATTTGGTACAGAACATAACTAAAATCTTTTGTCTCTCTGTGTCTCTATCATGTATGTCTTTGTGCTTCTCAAATTATAATTGAAGTAGCTTAAAATATGATATTGAAGTATATTTTAAATATAAAACATAGAATTCTAATTGATGAATATTCAAAGGAGATATAGCATAATTAACAAACGAAACTAGATAGGTCGATCATATTGATTTATTTGATATTATGGATAACATTACAATTCATTCCAATTGAATCAACTAAATTGAATTGACTAGTCAGGTATATTTTTCACACTCATATGAGTTCATCTATGTTTCTGCTTTACGAATATGATATTTTCTGGGCATTTCCAATAATATCAAGTGCTTCCTATTTTGGCATTTCTAATTGCCAGAAATTTAGTCCCAATCATCAAAGGGCTAGAGAAACCTTCGAGTTATGAATCAGGTAGAAAACCAATGGGCGTTGCTTAGTTACAATTATGAATCCGTTATTAATGTTTGCTCTAGTTTTTGTTGTTGTTTTTTTTTTTTTTTTATGTCGAAACGGCTTTTCTTTATCCTATGCAGCAAGTAGGGGAAAATAATTTTTACTTGGTACCAAGAATAAAGCAGTTGATTCGGTAGTACGGCCTGCTATAAGGGTTCGGTGTCATTATGCTAAAGCTAAATCATTTGAAACTTAAATGTAGCGTGGTATTCTTTCTAATACTATGTTAATGTAATACATAATGGTTTCAAAACGAAGGACTTTCTCTCGCTCAAGATTTTTATTCATCCACTTGATATTGGGAAAATAGGTTGGTTGAACTTGAGAATTAACTCATTAAAATGGAGAAAGTAATAAATAAAAAAGGAAAATTTGTTGGAACTAGTGAAATTCATTAGGAGTATCAGTATTTATAGAAGCTTTAATTGTCATGCTTATCCTAATTATTGGGGTGTGGTTCATACTCCCATGCGATAAGAAAGCATGCAGGTCCCGCTCCATACTGTGCGGGCGGGGGTCTGAGAGAGTCGTCCCGTCGGGGGGTTTTAAGGGGCAGCGTCCCCTGGACACCAACGGACTTTTACGATTTAAGCTCGTAATTTATCATTAGTATTTTGGGCTTTGGATTATAAATATCTACTGTTATATATACTCTTTTTCGCTTGTAATTGAGTGATATAATGAGAGATGCAATGTGTTAATTATAGTAGAATCCTCTGCTAGACGTAGCTCTAATTTAAGGGTGAACAAAGTTAAAATCTCGTGTCTCAAATTTTCTCTTTCTCGCTCGTTTTATTTCGCTGCGATTGTGCGCCAATCCTAACACTAATTATTGGTTTTGTTTATGCATGGAGAAAATGAGCATTGGAATGGTCTTAGTTCTTGAATTCAGACAATAAAAAAATTACAAAAAAATAACATTGAGACAGTTATGAATTCCATAGAATTTCCCTTACTTGCTCAAAAAATCCAAATTTAGTTATTTCAACTACATCAAATATCTTTCAAATTGGTCAAGGCTCTCTAGTTTATGGCCGCTTCTATATGGCACCAGTTGTTGCTTCATTGAATTTGCTTCATTAATAGGCTCACGATTTGACTTTGATCGTTATGGACTGGTACCAAGATTGAGTCCAAGACAGGCATACTTCATTTAACAGGCGACATAGTAACAATGAAAATGGTCCCTTCTTTAGTGAGATTACATGAATAAATGCATGAACACAAATATGTTATTGCTGTGGGAGCATGTACAATTACAGGACGTATGTTAAGTACGGATTCTTATAGTATTGTTTGGGGAGTCAATAAGCTAATTCCTGTGGATTTCTATTGCCAGGCTGTTCGCCTAAACCAGAGGCAATTATAGATGCTATAACAAAACTTCATAAGAAAGTAGCTAGAGAAATCTATGAAGATTGCATTAGGTCTCAAGAAGAAAATCGGTGTTTTACTACCAATAACAAGTTTCATGTTGGACGCAGTACTTTTACTGGAAATTATAATCCAGGATTACTCTATCAATCACCATCTACTTTAGAGATACCTTCTGAAACATTTTTCAAATATAAAAGTTAGGTATCTTCCCACGAATTAGTGAATTAGGCAACATTCCTTTGTAGAGAATAATAAATAACAAATTAATCTTCATAAATTGCATTTCATCGTAATTGTAAACTGCTTGTACAAATAAAAATACAAAAAGATGCAGGGTTTGTTTGTTTGCTTGCTTGGCTAGCCAAGCATGGACTAGTTCATAAATCATTGGTTTTCGACTATCAAGGAATAGGGACTTTACAAATAGAGCCTGAGAATTGGCATTCCATTGCCGTCATTATATATGTATATGGTTACAATTATCTAAGTTCCCAATATGCTTATGATGTAGCACCCGGTGGATTATTAGCTAGTATGTATCATCTTACAATAATAGAGTATGATGTAGATCAATTGGAAGAGTTGTGCATAAAAGTATTTTTCCGAGGAGTAATCCTCGAATTCTGTTTTCTAGATTAATTTCTTGCTTTTGAGTCTTAAAGTGGATTTCTAGTGGAGTTTGAGCCCGACATTAGGTTGGAGTATCTCGAGCTTGAAAGCTAAAAATCAGGCGAGTTTCGAGAAATTATCAAGCCGAGTTCAAGATCCTCACTTGTAAATTAGACTAGATTTCGCTCTTGTTTTCAATTTTGTTTGGAAGAGTGAGAGTTTTGGATCGATTTTGATTTCCAATGGTGGAGGGAGGGTCGGCTGACCCAGTGATATCTATTATAAGTGTCATATATACGCTCGATAATACTCAGGTTCGAGGATAGGCTACCTGGCCCACCAAACCAAAGGTGCACGAGCTTGCCATAGTAGTCCCGTCGCCGTGATAGAAGACACGAAATTTCTCAGCATGAGATGATGGAGCGATTGCAAAATGAGACGCCGTGACGGAATGTAGAAGAGAGACGATGATTAGGGTTTCTCAATGACGATGCTTTTGAGAGGGGGTGAGAAAGAAAGACAGAGATTGTGTAAAAAAGAAGAATGGTTATTTTTTTATTTGGATTTATTTTTTCAGTTAAATTCGATTAATCAAACCAAATTGAAATAAACAAAACCACAAAAAAGAATGGTTATTTTTTTATTTGGATTTATTTTTTCAGTTAAATTCGATTAATCAAATCAAATTGAAATAAACTAAACCACAAAAAAGAATGGTTATCTTCATTATTCGAACCTAAAATCGAATCAAACTAAAATGCATGAATATTTCGATTTGGATCCATTTTTCGATTCGATTCCTGACTCTCCTACTCTCCACCATCTTTAACGTGTCTATGATAGAAATCGTACTTCACGACATCATAGAATGACGCAACTATTCCAACCAATGGAACGGTGCCACCAGCTCGATGTCTTGTACCGGTAAAATAGGTGATGTCAACCAGAGGAAATGTCATGGAGACGAATAAAGATGACCAAAAAGAGGAGCACTTAGCCAGGGGAGCTCATCCGGATCAAGAGAACATTAACATCAATGAAGATAAGAACACCTAGAAGCGAGGTGGTCGCTGCTATATTGGGTAAAATAGTTTACTTTACCAAGGTCTGTCAATTCAAACGAGCATAAGGAAATGTTGCAGCATATATACCATTAAGGATAATTATAGCTAAGAAAAGTGTTGAGAGCGGATAGCAAAAGTTCGATATACTACATCTTGCCAATTCTCAAAACGCAAATACCTTCCCCAGGGGAAATCGCCAAAAGGAAGCCCAAGTCTGAGCCTCTCAACATATCCAGTTGGATCCGACTTATGGGTCAACTTTGATATATTAACTGCTCAACACCACATTAATTCTCCGATGTGGGACTTCTCTAATATAACTCACATGTGTATCCTAATAAAAAGCATGATTTCCAAGCTATCCATTGCAATAGAGGAATACTAACAGCTCACGGCCTCCTCTATAGCATTTGACAGCCTTTGTCACAGTAAGTAATAACTTAATCAATATGAGAGGAGATACAAGTTACAAGCATGTCTAAGAAGACCGACAGACGACTAGTTCTTACTGCGATCACGAGTTGATACGATGAGAGAGACAAAGAAAAGAGAAGGTAAACAAAGGTTTTATGGGGATTGATTTTCGGAAGAAAAATCAAAGGCATTTCACAATAAGAAATTTAAAGAAAAAGTAAAGAAAGAATTAGGTAAAGAAGAACAATGTCTCCAGGGTGAGAGTATCCCCAGTTGATTCAGTATAAAAATTACTGAAAAATCAGCCTGACTTGGTAAAGTTATTCTATGAATAACTTGTTCAAGGAATCTGATTCCGTGGGGGAATCGGAAGAGTAGAATAGTTCGTGGGAGCTTGTATGGTGAACTCTTTCTCTTCGTTTGATACACAACGAACTTTGGTTGAAGCAACAAAATGCCAATAATTTTGTAGTCAGATCAATAGCTTACATATGCTAAACTTTGTAGTCAGATCAATAGCTTACATGTACTCAAGGTTCACATCATAATCCACTCTAAAAAGGTTTGCCGATGGGCGATGGGACAAGGAAGCGACACCGAAACGCTCTGATCTTCTAGATCATACAGGTAAAGTCTTCTGTCACCCGACATTGCATAGTAGATGCAGTTCCTTTTGAGTTTGCCTCCACAATCCTCTGAAAGGCAACTACGGTCAGAAATGAAAATGGTCTGTGCGCCGATGTTGCTCGACTTCTCCCACCTGTGGTTGTCGAAGTTCATCCGAAGAACAAGAAACCCAGTGACGTTTGAGAAAGCTATTCCACCACCAGTATGCGTCACGCGAACCAGTAATAGCTCTTCGCCAGTTGGGACGAGGAAATGACGACAAGAGTGACTCCATATCGGCAATAGAGGGGAAAATTCCGGGCTTGTAAACTACGTCCACTGAAGTTCCGAACTGTTGGAATTTATGATCCAATTTTTAGATTCTTCTTGATGGACATTTGCTAGTGTAGTCTAGAAAAATCATACAAAAAAATCTTGTAAAAGAAGCTTGTATCTAGAATTCTCTAATAAAAAATCAGCTTGTAATGTAATGGTTAGTTTAGGAAATATTGAGAAAAGTGTGGAGACTTCCTCCACCGACATCGGAGCAATATAAATAGGTGAGACTCCTTTCATTTGTATGTGTGGGAAGAGTTAAAGAATAAACTTCATGGCCTGTTCTCCTCTCCACGCCACCATCTCCCCCATCATGTTTTTCAACTAGTGAAACCATTTCTATATCATAACCTATATTTTAGAAATTGTCCTATCCTTGTCCATACCCTTGCCCTTCACTAACCACAAACTATCATTGGCCATTTCAATACCAAGCTTCCGCGCACAATTTAATTTTTCAACATGGTATCAGAGGCATAGCTAAAAAACCAACAAGTGATATCAGAGCTAGGTTCGCTCAGATGGTTTTAGGCGTTTGTCTTGACCATCATCAACCAAAATCAAAGTCAGAGCCAGGCACGTTCGAATGGTTTTGGGCGTTAGTCCTCACCATCCTAAACTAAAATCGAAGCCAGAGCCCGAGCCCAAGTCAGAGCCTACAGAGCCAGAGCAAGAGCCGGAGCCAGAGCAAAGGCCAAAGCCAGAGCCGGAGCTAGAGCCAAAGCTCGAGCCAGAGCTAGAGCCAAAACTAAAACAAAGGTGTACGTCGCCGGATGAATAAAAACACCAACTATAAGCTTGCCTGACAAATGTTACCCATCTCTACATTCGATGGCAAAACTAAAACTAAGAGTATTTTGATGGTCAGAGGAATATGGGACTTCATTCAAGAACAGGTTTGCCGACTTGAAGGCAAATGCAAGGGATGCAAGGTATGGGACATATTGAGAATATCACAAAATTGGATCAAGGGGGAGTGTTGGAATTTATGATCCAATTTCTAGATTCTTCTTGATGGACATTTGCTAGTGTAGTCTAGAAAAATCCTACAAAAAAATCTTGTAAAAAAAGCTTGTATCTAGAATTCTCTATAAAAAATCAACTTGTAATGTAATGATTAGTTTAGGAAATATTGAGAAAAGTGTGGAGACTTCCTCCACCGACATCGGACCAATATAAATAGGTGAGACTCCTTTCATTTGTATGTGTGGGAAGAGTTAAAGAATAAACTTCATGGCTTGTTCTCCTCTCCACGCCACCATCTCCTCCATCATGTAAAGCTATTTTTTTCAACTAGTGAAACCATTTCTATACCATAACCTATATTTTAGAAATTGTCCTATCCTTGTCCATACCCTTGCCCTTCACTAACCATAAACTATCAATGACCATCTCAATACCAAGCTTCCGCGCACAATTTAATTTTTCAACATGGCAACAGAGCCATAGCCAAAAAACCAACACGAACCCACAAGGTCAAGCCTAACCAGATTACATTTCCACGTCAACAAGCACATCTCTCCTTTGTACATAGCGTGCTGGCCAAGCGGCCTCCATCGTCGTGTTTGACCTTTTGTTTCCTGAAGGCATCGTCTTCGAGCCCACAAAACCATACTACGCTTTCTTGTATTACATCATGAAAATCATAACTTGCCAACATTTACGTCATGAAAATCGTAATCATTTAACCTTTTTTGGGTTCTTAGATGTTGTGCCGCATCGTCCGCAGTGAGTTTGAAACTCACCGTAAGTTTTCACCTCCAGGAGGTACTGCCCACATGTGTTGCAGTAATATGGTGATTGTCGACTGCCGGATGTTGATGACGATGATCGAGGACTACTCTTTTTTATGGGTGGCCGTCTCGATTTCCCGCCCTTCGCCATGATTGCTGCGAGTAATGCGAAATGTGAGTGTTCTGTGCCTTGTGAAAAAAATAAAAGTGAGAGAAGGCAGATGATAAGACCTATGAAATTGAATGCGAGACGTTTGAATATCAAAATAAAATAATCTTATATATGTATGTTGGATAAGTTTGTTTGATTTCCAGCTTTCTTGAATTCTTGGAATGGGTTACGAATTCCGCAAATGAGCCAAACTTATTATATTAATGTTTTCTTTTTCACTCTTTAAAAAGAAAAAAAAAAGAATTGAACACCTTGCATTGTTATTTAGCTTTACTATGTTGGGAAAATATTTTTAAAACCAATTCAGAACTTACGTATTGCAACTGGTTCTCCAACTTTGAAACTTGCAACATATCATGTTATAAGTTCCACGGTCAGTTTTAAGGTCTACCCAAGTTCGGGATAAGTACAGCGTAAGTGTCATAACTTGTGAACGTCGTTCACTTGAGCGCCATATCTTTTATTTCGTTCACTTGAGTGCCACATCGAATTAAAAAATTTATGTTGAGTGCTAATTCCGGCGAAAATCATTCACTTGAGTGCTACTTTCGGCAAATAATCTTACGTGAAATTTTCGTTATTAGTTTATTTATTTTTTAATGACACGTGGATTTTTATAATATTTTCTGACCTTTTTTCTTATTTTTCATTTATTTTGATATTTTTGTTTTCATTTTTGTGCCATTTCCCCTTTGATTGGTGAGGGCCACCGGCGACCTCGCCGGCCACGACTGGCCCTCCTAGGGGCGACGGCCAGCTCGCCCTGGGCTGGTGGGGCCGCGAAGGCCCCGGGCGACTGTCGTTGCAGATTCGGCGGTCACGGGTAAGGGTGTGAAGGCCGTCCCCAGATCTGGGCGAGGGCCTTCGCGACCTCACTTGGATTGAAACCCAGAAAATTGGCCTTGAAATCATCGTCCACGAGGTCGACAACTTCCGATCTGGTCGACATCATCGACTGCTTGCCCAACGATCTCTTCAAATTGGGCCATAAGAAGTTTGCAGTCAGCCTGCAAGACTTCAGGTTGGGGAAGAAGTTGGAGATAATGGCACCACATATTGCTGAAACGAGACCAGACGAAGATCGGGAGAAGCAGAAAGAACCTGGCGACGATCAGAGCTTTCACTTCAAATTGGTGAGAGATCGATCGGTTGAGTTGTGAAGAGAGAGAGAGAGAGAGAGAGAGAGAGAGAGAGAGAGAGAGAGGGTTTGATGTTGCAGAGAAAATGGAACCAGGCGAGGGCCCACTGAGACAGTGGCCGGCGAGGTCGAGAGGGCCTTCGTGTCCTCGCGCGAGGCTCTCGAGGCCACGACGACAGTCGCTCAGGGCTGTAGTGGCTGCAGCGGTGGCAGATTTGGTGAAGCGAGAGGGTGATTCCACTAAACTTGGACATGAAGCCGTCGGTCGAGCGTAATGAAGACGCAGATTTTCCCCTCTGATTCAAGATCTACAGAAAGCAGGAATGGACAAGACAGAGACAGATAGAGAGATTGCAAAATAAATAAAAAAAAATTATGAAAAAATCCATGTGCATATTAAAATATTCAAGAAAATTATTTCGCCGGTGCGATGTGATCTTTTTCGATGTACACATCAGCTTTTTCGGCGTCCACGTAAACGATGACACTTAACTGATCGATTTTTAAAAATTATGGTACTCAAGTAAACGAAATGAAAGTTATGACATGCAAGTAAACACCGTACACAAGTTATGTCACTCATGATGTACTTATAACAGGGTAGGTTCCAATTCTCAAAAGTTGGTAGAGTCGGTAAGCTGCTCGAGAAGGCCTAGGTGCGATATAAGTAGACTCACTGATGGCCATGCTGACCAAGGAGGGTTGCCTTGACCTTCTGGTCTAGGCCTATTGTCGGCCAGGTCTACCAAGCCCATTTAGTGTGAGTCTTTTTTGGGAGATGAAAGAAAATTGTCGCGAGGGGCACCCTTCGGGATTTTCACCCTTTTCTTGGGCCCACAAATTGGGCCATTGATGGTTGTTATGAAACCAAAAATATTTCCTCGCCTGAGCTTGGCATATCATTCTCTTCAAGAAATCATTAACATGCGAAATTTGGAAGTAATTTAGCTACTATAACTCCTTTCTTTTCCTTGTTGGAGACCCTTTTTTCTCTACTTTACATATTGATGGTCATATTAGTGTTTTACAGATTTCTTCTTTTCTTTTTGCAGAAACAAAATGATTCTACAATTTTCACTTCATTAAAGGAACGGCTTCGCCAATTACAAGTACATTTCGTTCTTCAATTTTTATTGTCGTGGTTTGCTTGATGTGACTTTTTTAATAGTTAATATTGAACTACTGTTTCAGAGGACAAAAAAGCATCGAATTTGTTTCGGTAAATCTGGTATACATGGATGGGGACTCTTTGCACGAAGAAATATTCAAGAAGGAGAAATGGTACTTTCTTTTGTAAAGCACCTTGTTATTGCATATTATATCGTGCTTTAGTTGGACGAAAATGTCATTCATGTAATTCTGCTTTTCATTTATATTTGGACATGAAGGACATGATAAAAAGAGACAAGTACGGTGATTTCTATTCTCATTGTTTTTTTGTTTTTCATTATCTTAAAAGAGTGGAGGTTCTGTGGAGGCCTTAGTAGAATGGGTCCATCTTACTTATGTTTTGCTAGCCCTTAGACTGGTCTACTCTGCTGCGGTTACTCTTTTCAGCTATTTCTAAGAGATCATACGAAACTAACAGTGCCATAGGCCTATCCAGAAGTGAGGTGAGATTGACATTAGACTTGTTCATTTACAGGTTGCCGAATACCGTGGTGAGCAGGTGAGACGCACTGTGGCAGATCTTAGAGAGGCAACTTACCGTAGAGAGGGAAAAGACTGTTATGTAAGGCTTTATAATCCTTCTTGTGTGCACTGCACTTGCCATTTTCATTATTGTTGGAGTTAAGTTTGAGTTTGACTTGAAACTGAGCTCCAGCTTATCTGATATGCTGTTCTAAACACAATGTTTGTTAAGGCATTCATGATTGTCATCATTATTTTCACATTTTTAAGTAACTCATTTGCTTGTCGCTTGCTGAGGATGCATAGTGCCTGTGGGTTGAGAAAGTGTGTTTCTTCATGATTTTTCCTCCCAAAACTTTGTTTCTTTGTCTCATCAGTTTCTGTTGGGACGAACGCGGAAAACAAACACAGAACAACAAGGATTTACGTGGTTCGATCAAGGTGATCTACGTCCATGGGCGAGGCAAAACGAGATTCCACTATAATGAAAGAGAGTATAGATTACAAAAGTCGTTCTCTGCGACTGAACAATAGCATACGGCTCAAGAAAACTCTCAGATAACAAAAAAAACTCCGTACACCAAATAAACCCTAGCCACAGTAGTAAATAAGGTCCAAAAATTTTTCTCCCAACTCGAAGCAAACGAACCAAATCTCAATTTTCTCTCCACTTTTGGGTCGCACAAAAAATATGTCGTGTCGGGTGATGAACCAGGCCGAGTACATAAAATTCAAGACATATTTAACAAATCTCCACCTTGGCTTGAATTTAAAGAAAACAGTCAAGAAGACGAACACATTCTCCCAGCATCCCTAAGCCTACGTGACCTAACTCGGTGTAGGAAACAAGGGATGCAACGAAAGAACATATACACTTCATCAAAAAAATGTAGAACTTTCATTTGCCTCGCCACTAGGCCCTAGAAGGGGCAAAGCTCAACCAAGCATGCCAATCAAGTTCAAGCAATGCTTAAACTTATTGGCGGAGACTGACTTGGTCAACATATCAGCAGGATTGTCAGCAGTACCAATTTTCTTTACCATCATATTTCTCTCAGCAAATGCTTCTCGAATAAAGTGGTACCTGATATCAATGTGCTTAATCCTCTCATGATATGCTTGATTTTTAACCAAGTATATAGCACTTTGATTGTCACAAAAGACAACTAAATTGTCTTCTTGCTGGAGCCCAAGTTCCTAAACAAGATTCCTTAACCAAATAGCTTCTTTTACCGCTATTGCTGTTGCCATATACTCTGCCTCTGTAGTAGACAAAGCAACTGTCGACTGTAGGGTTGACCTCCAACTAATAGCCGAGCCAGATAGTGTGAAAAGATAACCAGTCAAAGATCTTCTTTTATCGTGATCACCTACAAAATCAGAATCTACAAATCCCACAACTGAGGTACCGTTGGAACTGTTTCTATCAAACACTAGGCCCAGCTCTGCGGAGCCTCTAAGATACCTAAGTATCCATTTCACTGCCTGCCAATGGACCTTTCTAGGGTGTGCCATATATCTACTAACCACACTAACTGCATGCGCAATGTCGGGACGAGTACATACCATGGCATACATCAGGCTACCAACTGCACTGGAGTATGGGACATGAGACATCGCAATCTCCTCGACCTCTGATTGAGGTGAATGTATAACTGAGAGTCTAAAATGAGATGCTAACGGTGTACTGACAGGCTTAGCGTTTTGCATGCCAAACTTCTCAAGTACCTTCTCAATATAACTTCTTTGCGCGAGATATAACTTCCCCGCTTTTCTGTCCCTCTGAATCTCCATTCCTAAGATCTTCTTGGCATGACCCAGATCTTTCATCTCGAACTCCTCACTGAGACGTTTCTTCAAGATCAACACATCTGACATGTTCTTTGCATCAATGAGCATGTCATCCACGTATAAAAGAAGATAGACAAAGGATCCATCTGAACCCTTCCTGAAGTAGACACAACTATCATAGCTACTTCTATAATAACCACTCCCTATCATAAAGCTGTCGAATCTTTTATGCCACTGTCTTGGAGACTGCTTCAAACCATACAAGGATTTCTTCAATCTACAGACATGTTCTTCCTTGCCTTCTACATAATAGCCCTCGGGCTGGGCCATATAAATAGTCTCCTCAAGCTCACCATGTAAAAAAGCAGTCTTCACATCAAGTCGCTCAAGCTCTAAGTCAAATTGAGCAACTATAGCCAGCAACAAACGAATGGAAGTGTATTTTACCACAGGAGAGAACACTTCATCATAATCAATTCCCTCCTTCTGATTGTAGCCTTTAGCTATAAGCCTTGCCTTGCATCTAGCATTTCTATACCTAGAATGCCTTCGCTTTTCTTGAAGACCCATTTACACCCAATGGCTCTTTTTCCCTTTGGCAACGACACCAAATCCCAAGTCTGGTTCTTGTGGAGTGATTCAAGTTCTTCAGCCATAACAATAGCCCATTTTTTTGATTCTGTGCAAGTAATAGCTTCAGTATAGGTAGAAGGTTCCTGAATACCCATATCTTCTGCTGTCGTAAAAGCATAAGCCACCAGATTAGAGAACCCATATTTTTTAGGGGGACGAGTCTGCCTCCTTTCTCTGCCAGTAGCAATAGAGTATGGCTGCTCCACCTCATCTAAAACTTCATCATCTGAACTTGAATCGACAGTAACAATTTGCTCGCTCAAATCATTATGAGAGGTCTTTTTCGAAGTTCCACCTGAACCTCCACCTCATTCCTATCACTCTCATGTTTTCCTGCAGACTCATCAACAACCTTCTTTTGATCAAGCATAAGCATTTCATTAAAAGTAACATCCATACTAATAATGAACTTAGGTGAGTTAGGTTCCTAACACCACAAACGATAACTTTTCACCCCATCAGCATACCCAACAAAGATACATTTCTTTGCTCTAGGTTCTAACTTACCATCCTTAACATGAAAGTAAGCAGGACATCCAAAAATCTTTAGATTAGAATAGTCACAAGGCTTACCTGACCACATCTCGAAAGGAGTCTTGCATTTTATTGCTGTTGAAGGAGAATGATTAACCAGATAACAAGCCGTGTTAACTGCTTCAGCCCAAAAATCTTTTTCCATCCCAACATTAGAGAGCATGCATCTTGCTCTCTCCAATAGAGTTCTGTTCATTCGTTCTGCCACTCCATTTTGCTGTGGAGTGTGCCTAACTATACGGTGTCGAACGATACCTGCATCTGCACAGAATTCATTGAAATCGCCACCACAGAACTCAAGACCATTATCGGTCCTAAGGCGTTTGATCTTCTTCCCTATCTGATTCTCAACGAGGGCTTTCCACTTCTTGAAGGTTTCAAATACGTCACTTTTTCTTTTCAGAAAATAAACCCAAACCTTATTGGAATAGTCGTCAATAAACGTCACAAAGTAAAGAGCACCACCCTTAGATGGAACTTGTGCTGGTCCCCATAAATCAGAATGGATGTAGTCGAGTGTGCCTTCGTCGAATGCGTGCCCGTACTGAAACTGACTCTTCAATGTTTGCCAAATACACAGTGCTCACAGAAATCCAACGAGGTTGTCTGCTCACCACAAAGTAAAACACGTTTACTCAAAACTGTCATGCCACGCTCACTCATGTGGCCCAAACGCATATGCCACAGTTTCGTTATGTCATTATCCGAAACAGAATTTGATGTGCCAATTGAAGTACCCATAACTGTGCTACCCTGCAAATGATACAAGTGATTCACCTTGCTTCCTTTCATCACAACCAGATTGCCTTTGGAGACTTTGAGAACTCCACCTCCACCTGAGTACACACACCTAATAGAATCCAAACTGCTCAAAGAGATAAGATTTCTCTTTAAGTCTGGTATGTGCCTTACTTCAGTCAAGGTTCTCACTGCTTTGTCGTGGCACTTAATCCAAACAGTACCAATTCCCACAACTTGGCATACATCATCATTTCCCATCAAGACTGATCCACCATTCATTGGCTCATATGTGGTGAACCATTCCCTATTTGGGCACATGTGATATGATGCTCCCGAGTCCATTATCTAAACATCATTAGAGAAACTAACAACAGAGCATGTCGTAAAAACATTGTCTGACGCATTAGACTCTTTTTTGTCAGCAACATTTGCCGCATCTTGTCTTTGAGCATGCTACTTATCCTTTCTCTTGAGCAAAGGACAATCTGATTTGTAATGTCCTCTCTTGAGGCAGGCAGTGAACATAACACGATCAAAGCTTGATCTTCATCCTCAAGTTTAATATCTAAAATTTTCATATCCAACTCTCCGCGTCACGAACCAAATCTCAATTTTCTCTCCACTTTTGGGTCGCACAAAAAATATGTCGGGTCGGGTGATGAACCGGGCCTAGTACATAAAATTCAAGACATATTTAACACAAATAATGAAGAAAAACAAAAAGGATGGCTCGCCAACACTTACATCATGAAAATCGTAACTTGCCAACACTTACATCATGAAAATTGTAATCATTTTACCTTTTTTTTTTGTTCTTAGATGTTGTGCGGCATCGTCCGCAGTGAGTTTGGAACTCACCGTAAGTCTTCACCTTCAGGAGGTACTGCCCACATGTGTTGCAGTAATACGGTGATTGTCGACTGCCGGATGTTGATGATGATCGAGGACAACTCTTTTTGATGGGTGGCCGTCTCGATTTCCCTCCCTTTGTCATGATTGCTGCGAGTAATGTGAATGTGAGTGTTCTGTGCCTTGTGAAAAAAATAAAAGTGAGAGAAGGCAGATGATAAGACCTGTGAAATTCGAATGCAAGACGTTTGAATATCAAAATAAAATAATCTTATATATGTATGTTAGATAAGTTTGTTTGATTCCCGCTTTCTTGAATTCGTGGAATGGGTTACGAATTCCGCAAATGAGCCAAACTTATTATATTAATGTTTTCTTTTTCACTCTTTAAAAAGAAAAAAAAAAGAATTGAACACCTTGCATTGTTATTTAGCTTTACTATGTTGGGAAAATATTCTTAAAACCAATTCGGAACTTACCTATTGCAACTGGTTCTCCAACTTTGAAACTTGCAACCTATCCCGTTATAAGTTCCACGGTCGGTTTTAAGGTCTACCCAAGTTCGGGATAAGTACACCGTAAGTATCATAATTTGTGAATGGCGTTCACTTGAGCGCCATAACTTTCATTTCGTTCACTTAAGTGCCACATCGGATTAAAAAATTTCTGTTGAGTGCTAATTCTGGCGAAAATCATTCACTTGAGTGCTACTTCTGGCAAATAATCTTACGTGAAATTTTCATTATTAGTTTATTTATTTTTTAATGACAAGTTGATTTTTATAATATTTTTTGACCTTTTTTTTCTTATTTTTTCATTTTCATTTTTGAGCAATTTTCCCCTTTGACTGGTGAGGGCTACCGGCGACCCTCGCCGGCCACGACTGGCCCTTCTAGGGGCGAAGGCCAGCTCGCCCTGGGCTAGTGGGGCCGCGAAGGCCCCGGGCGACTGTCGTTGTAGATTCGGCGGCCGCAGGTGAGAGTGTGAAGGCCCTCCCCAGATCTCTTCAAATCGGGCCATAAGAAGTTGGCAGTCAGCCTGCAAGACTTCGGGTTGGGGAAGAAGTTGGAGATAATGGCACCACATATTGCTGAAACGAGACCATATGAAGATCGGGAGAAGCAGAAAGAACCTGGCAACGATCAGAGCTTTCACTTCGAATCGGTGAGAGATCGAGTGGCTACCCTATCACTTACAATCAGTAAAAATAAATGCGCAAATCAAGAATCCAAAACGTGCGGATAAATCACATGAAAGCAACGTGACATCCCTAGTAAGGCCTTATCAGCCTAGAGAAGTGTCAATCAATGCTCAGAAGTGATTTTGACATGATTCGCCCATGAGGGGCAAAATCGTAATTTTAAGAAGTTCGAGGACAATTTGCCCCATAAGGAAAAAATTATCATTTCAGATGAAATGTGGAGTCAAAAGGTGATGGAAATAGGATTGTCGACCAAACCAATCCATTTCCTATTTTTCGGGAATTTCCAGAATTTTTCTGGAAATTTTTAGAAGTGATTTTACCATTTGAGGGGTAAAATCGACATTTTCAGGCGAAGACGAGAAGTGAAAATCTCAAACATTAGGATTGGTCGACCACTTGACCCAAATCCTAATTCTGAGCAATTTTCACGGCTCGATTGGAATAGGGACGACGATTTATCCTTTGAGGGGTAAAATCGTTGTTTTTGGAAAAAGGACGAGATTCGAGAACCCAAGCAGAAGAATTGGTCACCTAACTGACCCTAATCCTTATCTTGGCATCCTCGACCTATCTCGTATGCAAAGCTGAGGCGATTTACTCCTAAAGGGTAAAATCGTCAATTTCCAGAAGAATGGATAAGAAATCCCAAAAATATGATTGACCAATTGCCTATGATCATTCCTCAATTTTTGAGAATTTCTGGAGTGTCTAGGAATTTTTCACAATTTCCTGAATTTTTTTGGGATTTTTTAGGATTTTCTAGCATTTTTTAGAATTTTCTAATTTTTTTTATTTTTTTTAAAATATTTTTATAATTTTTTTTATTAAAAAATGATTCGGACCAGGTCGACCGACCCACTTGGGCAGAACCCGGCCCAGACCCAGACCCAGACCCAGACCCGCGCACACAGACTCTCCAAAACGACGCCGTCCCGTATTTTTTATTTTTCTATTATTCGGATTTAATCCGACGGTTCCTATTGAACCACGTGGCTACTCCACAGCCTTAGGATTAGCTTACTAAAACCTACGGCTCAGATCAAAAGCCGACTAACTCTCAATCGTCAGATCTGATTACTTAGATCTACGGCCCAGATCAAACGACTCGGCTAATCCTCGACCCTCCGATCAAATTGTATTTAAAAATTGCAATTCGGGAAATTGTGAAATTGAAGGCTCAAATGATCAAATTGGACAAAACCACCTATGCCAATCGATTCAAAATGATGGAAAATAATGGGCAGTGATTTCAATTTGTAATGGTAGTCCCTGAATTGAAAGTAATTTCAATTATGCCCAATTTCAATGACTAAAATGCAATTAAGTATGCTATTTTGCCCAATTCATGCAATTGAGTAATTTGTACAAATGATTGGGCTAAATTACAATGAGGGGCAATCAGATTGAATTTCAAGATCCTAAAAATGTCAAAATTGTAAATTAAAAGACTTAATTGACATTTTTTTACCAAATTCAATCATATGTGTAACAAAGGAACACATAAAATTGAATTTGAATTTGGACTTTTTATGAGGTCAAGAAGATAAAGGATTTAAAATAAAAATATAGACTATTTTTCATATTTTTGTGACCTCGAATGCTATTTTTCCTGAATTTTTGACTATTTTCATATTTTCTAAAAATACTAACAAATGCGAAAAATATGAAAAATTATTTTTTGATCAAAAATGGTTCCTTGGGCTTGACCAAGGCCACCAAAGTTGATTTTGCAATTTTTTGTGACTTTTTATGAAGTTTTTTTTATGAATTTTCTAAAAATAAGCTAAAAAGGACTCATCCGAAATTAGGTGTCAACAGCTGCCCCTCTTTGAAAGGAATTTTGCGAGAGATTTTTCTTAAAGATAGGTGACACCTGAGTCCAGATCGACTCTACTAGGGAACAGAAAAATGAATCTTGACACCCAACCTTTCTTGTCCCGCTGGTGAACGTTCTGCTTATCCTATCTTTGCTGACGTGAGAGAGAGAGAGAGAGAGAGAGAGAGAGAGAGAGAGAGAGAGAGAGAGAGAGAGAGAGAGAGAGAGAGAGAGATAGAAATGCTTACCTGTTACTCACCTGCCTGATGCTTGTGTGGTATGTGGGGTATATGGCGTATTCAAGTAGATACCTAGGGACTCGTCTCTTGAGTATCCTAGGGTGGTTAAACTCTAACCCGTATGGTAAGCCAAACCAGAGTGTGATTCTTATTTGACAGGAACCTAAGGATGAAGCACACGTTCTTTAGGGATTGTCAAAAATTTCAATCCGTATGGTGGATCTAACCATGAATAAGACTCCTTTCTGTCAGGAACCTATGGATGACGCACCCGTTCTGTAAGGATTGTCAAAAGTTTCGATCCGTAAGGTAGATCAAACCATGAATAGGATTCCTTTCTGTCAGGAACCAATGGATGACGCACC
Source organism: Rhodomyrtus psidioides (assembly GCA_021437785.1). Lineage (NCBI taxonomy): Eukaryota > Viridiplantae > Streptophyta > Magnoliopsida > Myrtales > Myrtaceae > Rhodomyrtus > Rhodomyrtus psidioides. The sequence goes on from JAILYB010000112.1 coordinate 2,111,699, forward strand.
CGTTCTGAAGGGATTGTCAAAAGTTTGGATCCGTATGGTGGATCAGACCATGAATAAGACTCCTTTCTGTCAGGAACCTATGGATGACGCACCCGTTCTGTAGGGATTGTCAAAAGTTTCGATCAGTATGGTGGATCAGACCATGAATATGACTCATTTCTATCAGGAACTTATGGAAGACGCGCCCGTTGTTTGGGGTTTGTCGGAAAGTAAGCCTCCTATCCACCAGGACCTAAAGGTGACGTACCCATTCTTTTAGGGTTTGTCGAAAACTAGGCTTCCTATCCACTAGGAACCTAAAACTGACGTACCCGTTCTTTAGGGTTTGTCGGAAACTAGGCTTCCCATCCACCACCAGGAACCTAAAAGTGACGTACCTGTTCTTTAGGGTTTGTCGGAAACTAGGCTTTCTATTCACTAGGAACCTAAAAGCGACCTACCCGTTCTTTAGGGTTTGTCGGAAACTAGGCTTCCTATCCACCAGGTACCTAAAAGTGACGCACCCGTTCTCTAGGGTTTGTCGAAAAGTAGGCTGATCCTACACCTTGAGGAATCAACGAGGGTCTATGTAAATGAGGTATACCTAACTCGTAGGTTTACCAAATGAGCTATTATGGGGTTTAGGGGTTACCTAGAATCTCACAGAAAGCTGGTTCTAAAGGTTGTCTTCTTGATGTGTGAGGTACCATTCTGGGATCTGGGGACTCTAGGTATCCTGCAGAAAGCTCAAACCTACAAAATATTTGTTAGCGAGATTCTTTTGGGATTTAGGGATTACCTGAAATCTCACAGAAAGACGATTCTGAAAATTGTCCTTTTGACACATGGGTTGCTATTCTGCAGAAAGCTCAAACCCGAAACATTACATAAAAATGATTCTAAAGCTCTTCATTGTTGAGCAAGGTGTCCTTCTTTGACCTGGGGCTGCCATGAGTCTCATAGAAGTTTAAACTTGAGAGTTCATTCCTCATTGAAAAGATATCAGTTATCTCGAGGCAATGACAATTATAATGCAGGCAAAGCTTTACTTTGACCTATGTGATTGTGCAAAACGACTTAGGATGCTGGAGGTTATCCAAGACATATTAAAGTATGCAAAGATGATCAGAAATCCCTGTAAGGAAAATCCTGGATCAAACAATTTGAAGTTTTCAATCAAAGCTTACTTTTAAGCATTCTATTGGAATGTCTCCGTCAAAGAGTGCTTCTTACCAATTCTTTGACTTCGGTTTTTTTTATAACGAAAGCACTTGAATTTCCTAATGACCTGTACTTAGGTTTTCGGGGCCATTCGCAGCGCATACATTTCGATCAATCGGAAGGTCTTTACGGGACCATAATGTTGGGTTTGGACATGGTTTTCAAGGGGGAGTCACTCTTTGAGTCAAGTATTTTTTAATGAAAATTTTCTTCATCTGCTCCGGGTTTACAAGTCAAGAACCCTGCAAAATGAGAAAGAAATAATCTTGCTCGTACCTCTTCGAGCTAAGGTATACATTAACCTAGGCATCTTAGTCGAAAAAGACTACGAAGGGTTGTAACGTTAGTAGTATTGGGGACCAAGAAAGGCTCGTTTTTTGCCCAAAATCGCGAAGGGTTTGACATTAATGATCATTGCCGATCAGTCCTCTGTTCTATCCCTGATTGATAATTCTTCGAAGAACGCCTTTAGTCCTCTTGCTACTATGCGTCTCGAGAAAGAGTCTAACCTTTGAAAGACATTGCTCGCTGTTTTGGCAGTCAGCTACGATTCCATTTGAAGGGTAGCCTCTTGTTGCGCAATTCCTGAAGTTTTTTTTTTTTACCTCGGAATTTATTGGGGGTTGAAATATCCAGTGATCCCTTGGTGTCCCCAAAATTTGCTTTATGATTTTTCATCATTTGGGTGAGGGTCAGCCCTGTTCTTGTAGGGCTTTTTGTCTCCTTCCTAATGCATAGGGATTCGGCTTTTTCTCTTTTTCGATCCCGCCTTTTCTTTGTCTTTTTCTAGGAACTAGGATCTTTGATCATCCTGTAAGGTGCGTGACTTGAGTCTCATCCTATCTTGAATACCTCACTTTGAAATTCTCATGTAACTCCCACTTTTGAACTTCTCTGTCCATAAGTGCCTTTGCCATCTTTACCTCGAGGCTGTGCAATGATCACCAATGGGGGTGCATGAAATGAATGTGTAGGCTCAAATTGGCTATGCAATGGGTATAAGTGTATAGGATAGAGAAATGAACATCTCTTTGTCATCCTAAGGCGCCTGGATCAATATATATCAACACACGAAAATTGATGTTAACCGAGCAAAAAGATTTCTAACCATTTACCTGTTCATGCCACTGACTGCTTTTATATAACCCAAATGTGGGGTGGCTCTTGACAGGGTTAAGAAATGAAAACCACCGCTCAAAGGGTTTGTCAATGATCACCTATAGTGTTTATGGAAAAGAATAAATGCCCCTGTCATTCCAATCCATGTAATAGATGCAAATGGCCCTTACATCCCCTGGTTCGGGCTTTTCTATCTTTACACCTCTCTCATCTCTCAAGTGTGTGTAGGACGTGTTTGGATTAGGTTCGCCTCTCATTTTAAGAAGCATTCTTGCTAGATAGCCTAAACAACTCTTGTTTTGGAAAAATCACTTCGTTTTTCTCCAAGCATTTCACCCCACAAGGGTTTTAATGATGCATCATGTATATCTCGACCATGCTTAGATAACCTTCAGTTCCAACAGGTGTGCAATAAGTATCAGGAGTTCATTTTCGAAAGCATGATTCCTCCATAAGTTCGGTCATATGAATGTTCATTTTTCTGATCCCTTTTATCTTGTAGGAGGGTGAGAAATTTTACAGTATTTCTCAATTGCTGTCTTCCGTCTTCATTAGGCTTTCCTGTATGAAGCGAATAAAAATTCCAGTGAGTGGAAGATATTTTAACACTTGATGGAACTGATACATATCACCTGGCTCTACGTGTCAGGGACCATTCTGCTCTTGGTTCCATTTGAATGAATCTGATTCCGAGTTTATTTCTTGGAATCCTGCAAAACAGAACACATGTCATGTATGCATGGATGTATGATATGCTTATGTAATGACTGTCACGACGACTCGGATCGTTTCGGGAAAAGCCAGGTGATCAATATCTGATTTCATTTCAAGGATAATACTTCTTCACAGCATCGGAATTTACAAGATATCCAATTCTTCTCCTTCAGAATTTACAAGAATTAATGCTCCTTCCGTGAGAATTTTCCTGACGATATAAGGGTATTCGTAATTTGGGGTAAACTTACCTCCCGGATGAATATCATTTGGCAGAGTTTTCTTTACCACCAGGTCATCCATCTCGAAATTTCTAGCTTTAACTTTCTAGTTAAATGACTTGGCCACCATCTTCTAGTAACCTGGCTATGACAGATTGCTCTAAGACCCTTCTCGTCTATCAGATTTAGCTATTCATATATGTGCTTGATCCACTCTGCCTCGGAGAGTTTAACTTATGATAATATTCTTAAAGAGGGAACCTCAATCTCTATGAGCAGGACTGCTTCCATCCCATACACCAGAGTATAAGGAGTTGCCCCTGTAGAAGTCCTGATCGAAGTCCGATACGCCATTAAGGCAAATGGTAGCCTTTCATGCCAATCCCTATAATTCTCAACGATCTTAACCAAAATATTTTCGATATTCTTGTTTGTCGCTTCTACTGCTCCATTCATTTATAGGGGGTAAGGGGAAGAATTAAGATGCCGAATACCAAAGTGATCTAGTAGATTGTCGACAATCTTGTTGTTTAAGTTGGACCTATTATCTGTGATGATCGCTCGATGGGTACCATATCGAGAAATTATATCTCTCTTAATAAATCTTGACACATTCCTTATAGTGGCATTCATGTAAGAACTGGCTTTTATCCACTTCGTGAAGTAGCCAATTACGACTATGATGAAACGATGACCATTTGAAGCTGTTGGATTGATAAGCCCTATCATGTCTGTTCCCCACATAGAAAAAGGCAAGCTTCAGACATCTGATGAAGTTCATTCGGGGGTGCATTAATCTTATCACCATATACTTGGCATTGGTGGCATGACCTGACATGTTGATTACAATCTGATTCGATGGTCATCCAATAATAGTCAAGCCGCATGATCTTCCTAGCGAGGAGATGGCCATTCATGTGTGACCCGCATATACCTTCATGGATCTCCTTCATGAGAGTATTTGCTTTTTTAGCATCTACGCATCTTAACAGAATGGAATCAAATGACCTTTTGTACAGAACTTGCCCACTGAGAAAGAATTTGCTAGCCATCTTAGCTATGTATCTTCGATTTTCTGCCTGACATCCTTCAGGAAACTCTCTATTCAAGAGATAATTCTTGATATCATGGTACCATGGTTCTCCGTCGAATTCTTCTTCAATTAGCATACAATAAGCTGATTTTCTGATTATACCAATCCTCAGTGGCTCCACTTCTAATCCGCCAGTTATTTGCAACATTGAGGCCAACGTGGCCAACGTGTCTGCAAATGATACTTCTTCGAACTTAAGTGTCAACTCTTCAAGATACTCATGATAGGGAACAAGTTTTGCGTCCTTTGTTTTCCATTCCCTCTGTGTCTGTAAAATAATGAGCATGGAATCTCCATAAACCTGCAGCTTAGGTATCTCCATGGAGATGGCCAACTGTAAGCCTAGAATACATGCCTCATATTCTGAAATATTGTTGGTACAAGGGAAAATCATTTTTTATGCAACAGGATAATGTTGACCATCAGGGGATATCAGTACTGCCCATGTGCCAGCTCCCGACAGATTGACAGTATCGTCGAAATACATGATCCATTTATCCTCTGTCAGATTCAAAACTTGATCATCCACTTTTGTCTTTCTAGAAGATGTGCAATTTTGAGAATTCTCTGCCAACATATCGGCTATGGCTCTCCATTTCACAGATTTTTGTGGAGAACTCTTGATGTCAAACTCAGATAACATTACTTGCTATTTTGCTAATTTCCCAATCAAAGCGGGTTTCTCCAGGAGATATTTGATAGGGTCATTTTCTGTCACCAGTTGAATATGGTGGTGCAGAGTATATTGCCTCAATCTGCAAAGTACCTACACTATTGCTATGCAAGCCCTTTCGACAGGTACATAATTCGTTTCAGATGAGATCATCTGAATTTCAAAAGTACATTGTTGTATGTTAACATGTAAACTCCACGTATATGTTCGTATTCTTTCTTGTAAATTCCCTAGCGGAGTCGCCAAGCTGTCGCGACCTAAAAATCAGGCTAATGGATTGTCAGGTTAACTAACCTAATACGGACTCTCCCAAGCCCTACCAAATCGTATCTTAAATTAATTGGAAATGATTTAGATTTGGAGTTGCCACTAATCATTTTTGGTAGGTTGATTAGGAACCTAAGTAAAACAGCGGGAGAACCATTTTACTCCTACGAACCAGAAGTTATGGATTCGGGGACTTGGTTATATTAACTAATTAAAACTAATGCTCTTTCGGTACCTTAATTCCAATGGGATGTCCTAAATTGACGACTCGGATTGAATCAATTTAATTATAATTTTATATTCTAACATGTTTGAAAAAAATAGAGATAATTATATAGTCTAACATTCTCCCACTTGGGCTAGATTAATTGAAATTGTACTGTATATGCGCATATTTATATTGGTCTAGAGATATTTCCTAATAGTCAATCCGATCCCATAAAGTCTTAAGCACCGAACCATGCCAGTAACTGCATCAGAAAACACAGAGCCATCCACGATCACAAATGCTCTTAACTCTACTGATATGAATTTGATATGATAGTATGACAAACGGATAATATCTCAAATAACAGAGACACCTTATATGTTATCCTTCTTGTCAGTCACCATTCTCCCACCTTATGTGTCACGAAACTGGATGTGTCACGAGAAAACATCTTTATGGTTCCAACGAACCAACATATGTCTTACCTTTATAGTTAACTATACTTCACGTGTAGCAAGACATATGCTTTTGGCTAAAAACAATGCCCTATCCATCACTCAAGGCTTACACGATACCTTGAGATTTTCAACTGATATATGTATTCAATTCCACTTAATCATTATAACTTTATTGCATGCGATGGAGTTGATACATATCTAGATGTTACAAAATGTAATAAGCACAGATGTAAACTTTATTAGAGCAAACACTGAAAACAGCTCACACTAAACAACGACATCTCATGATGTTGCTTAGCCCATCAATTAACATGTCATATCAGCATCCCACGATGCTTTTATGTTTGCTACATGTCATCCAAATGTGAATGGACAAAGACCTTAAGTTTGTGAGTGTGCAGCCTTATCATTTGTGTAATAAGCTCTACTATAGTGTCACCCTTTCATCCGTTACCTTTATGGTAAAAAACTTGATCGCCAGATGCTCAAACCCCTTAAGACCTATGTTGTTGCTAATGAACAATACTGCAGAATTATAGTCACAATATAATTGTATGGGTCTATCCACAAAATTAAATATGGTCAACTTTTTAATGAGATTTCGAAGCCAAATAACCTGAATGGCAGTTGAAAAGCATACGACAAACTCCGCTTTCTTGATCGATGATTACTTAGATTTCTGTTTACACTATTCAGTTGTTGACACCTGATTTTTAATCATCTTTTTATTTCGATTTTATTTCTAAAAATAATTAAAAATGGCAAAAAAAGTCATAAAATTGCAAAATCAACTCTGGAAGCCTTCCTTACCAAAAAAAAAAAAAAAACTCTGGAAGCCTTTGCCTAGCCTTGGAAACCAATTTTGAACAAAAAATATTTTTCGTAATTTTTAATATTTTTTTTGAATTTATTTAAATATAAAAATACCCAAAAAATCACAAAAAAACCATTCGTGGTCAGAAAAATGAAAAAAAAAGTCAACAATTTTATTTTAATTCTCTCTTCAAGTTGGTCTTTTTAAATCCCAAAAATTTGACTTGGGTCACTATGTTCCTTTATAAACATAAATCCGAATCGAGCATAAAAATTGTTTTTTGAGTTCTTTAATTTTAAATTTTTGCTTTCAACAAGCCATGACATTGGTATCAAGAACCTTGAAGTGAAATTGTATCGATTCACCTTCCAATTTGATCAATTTTAACCAAAAGGACTTAATCACACAATTTTCTTTCAATTTAATCCCCGTTTCACGAATCTCAAAATTAAATCCTCTCTTGGGACACCCATAAAAATTAAACACCTCTACCCTATATTTTTCATCTACCCGAATCTATTGGTGGCCTCAATTTGGACTGATTCGATCGTTTGACCCTTCAATTAAACAAAAATCATTTTCGGATCATCAATGCAATTTGGCATTTTCATTCAATTTAGAGCTAATAATTCCAGAAAATACCCATTTTTAATTAAAAAAACATTTGGGAAGTCCAATTGTGGCGTCAATTTCATATAAAAAGGTTGAATTGGTGCCCAATTTAGTCGAATTTATGAAACCGGATCCACCGGGTCGGACCCACCCCGATCCAGCAGATCCGGGTCTGCACCAACACAGACCAGTTTCTCGCACGCTTTCGAGACCCCCCGTGCGCGACTCTATTTTTTTTGTCGCCTGCCTACTGCACCAAGAGATAGAAAATGCATTGCACGCACAAGACAGAGCAGGAGAAGCAGAAAACGTTGCTGGATGGGAGACAAAGAACGGAAGGGCCTGTTGCTTTTCAGAAGGGAAAATGGCGTGAAGGTCCTCTAGGTTTTAAGGGAGGCTAGCGGCTACAAAAGAGAGGGAGAGAAGCTGAACAAAAAAAGAGGGGAGCAAACACAGAAGTAGGTTGGAGAGCATTTGGCCATTTTCTTCCACAAGCTGGCGTTCTTCCATTGGGAACAAACGCATAGGGAGGATTGAAAAAAGAAAACAGAGAGAGAGAGAGAGAGAGAGAGAGAGAGAGAGAGAGAGAGAGAGAGAGAGAGAGAGAGAGAGAGAGAGAGAGAGAGAGAGAGGACTCGTGAAGGGTCTGGTAGTTGAAGAAGAGGGGGTGCTTGGTTCTGGTATCCAAAAAAAAAGAAAAAAAAAGAGTGAACCATGAGAACAGAGTAGAGTTGGGGGATGTTTTTTGGAAAAAAAAAATTGAGAGAGCATTCCAGGTTGAGTGGTGAAGGCGGTTCTTCTTTGGGGAAGCCAGGAGTGTGAAAGGATTTCTGGTTGAAAGAAAACAAAAAAAACATACACAGAGAGAACCGAATGGGGTTCACGAAGAGAAAAATAGAGAAAAATGCCAGATAGAGTGGGGACGGAGGGTTCTTCGAGGGGCCTTCGTCGGTGAGATTCTAAAAAAGAGAGAAGAAAGTGATACAACTCCCAGACATTCTCCTCCTCTTGACAGGTGGTTCTAGGTTCCATAAAGAGAAAAAAAAAGCGTAAAGAGAAAAGAGACTGAGACCAAACAGAAAAAAAATGAAGTAAAAAAAGGAGCTCCCTTTCTTAAGGCTCAGTCCTCTACGGTCCCGTCCGCCGCTCAATTTCCTCGGCCACCAGAAGCCTCGTTCCTCTGTTCCCATATCCGGAGGTCGCGGACTAAAAGGGTACTCGCCGGGACCTTCCTCACCAACGCTCGTTCTCACCCGATTCTGTCGGAGCACCCGAGCTTCAACCGCAACCCGGAGTACGTTCTTGACGAGGTAATTTCTACCACTCTTTTCAGCCTTGTTTTGGGTAAGGCGAAGACCAAGTCTCCGTCCATACACGAGTTTGTTTCTTCTACTTTGGGCTGCCATTTGTCGATGTCCAGTATGTATATGTGGTGTTTGAAGTCTCAACGTTTAGTGCAAGTCTAAACGCTCGTGTCTCTACCGAGCCTTTTGCATCTAGTTGTCGCGCCAATAGATGAATAGATAAAGGGGTGGTCTGGTGAGGCTAGACGAGGGTCGGATCCGGAGGTTAGCGAGCGGAAAGCCACTGGTGTTGGTTTTGCGAAGTCTGTTGCAGTGTCGGATTCGACATGCACTTTTGATGAAAGTGAGTTCGGTGGCAATCCGGAGCGGTCCGTCATCGACGTTTTTATGCGAGCGAGTTTGGTGGCGATCGTCTGCGTCGGCGGTGGTTGGCGAAAGAAGAAGTGGCGGACGACCAAAGTCTTGAGCCGTGATGTTTACGGAGGGAGGCGTCTGAACAGGAGGACTGATGAAGAAGTCCAAGGAAGAAGATGACATAAAAAAACAGTTTAAAAGAATTAAAATAAAAGAAAAATAGCCAAAAGAAACAAACAAAGTAGATGTGCAAATTAGGTGAGCGTGGATTTGTGTTGTGATTTGAGTCAAAATCGCTATTGGGCTGGCGCGACGGCTAATTTTTAAAATCTGCGGATATTGAGTTTCGGGAAGAGAATTCGAAAAGGAGCTTGGGCCATTTTTTAGTTTAATTGGGCTTCAGAAAAAGCGAGCCTTTCTTATTTTAATTTTCATTTGGGCTCTCGGCTCCCTTCTAGGCTCGGGACTCTCGACGGGTTGGGCTTAGAAGCCCAATCCGGATCACCATTTTCGGAGTTAAAGGAATTTAAAAAATATAATAATAATAATAATATCGAAAAAGTCATAAAAATTAAAAAAATAATTAATTAGAGAAAATTATTGAAAATTTTAAAAAATATAGTTTTCTTGGATATTTAGCCTAATTAATATCTTTAGACTCTATTTCCGCAATGGTGGATGGCCGATGTCCATTCCGGCTCGTTTCTTTTGTACACCCGACTTTGTTATTTAGCTTTATTTCATTTTATTTGCGGCTTTGTATCCAAATACCCGAGGGCCGTGGGTTTTTATTTATCACTTTAGAATAGCTCTTTATGCTTCTTCTTTATGCCCTTTGAATGCTCTGGTTGATTTTTCTTTTTAAGATAAAATTTGAAAATTAGAAGAATGTCATAAAATAAACCCCTATAATACCATTTTGCGTGAACACCTAGCATGGTTGCAAAAATATGATTAGGAACTAAAAAGTAATTAAACTTCGCATAATCACCTTAGGCAACAATCAATCTCGTGGTAACCGTAATGGCTCTCGTTGATGTACTAGGGTAAGTTAATCCCCAAACCCAAGAAAATCTCTGGTTTCGTAGAATTGAGCGGTCCCTCCTAACAGCTCATTAGGGTTTCCGATCTACCCTCCTTGAAAAATCGGTGGCGACTCCCTTTTTGTGTGTACGCTCACACATGCCATCTGACCACACTAAGGTCGAATATGAATTTTCCGACGTTGCAACTTGGTATGGGCTTAGGAGAGCCCGAGCCAAAGGAGGGGCCCGTACTCGAGGCACTCTCTTGGCAATCCATTAGCCTGCCTTTCTCGATTTATTAGTCGAAAATCGAGGGCGGGTCGCGACACCAATAATATTGCACTTTTCTTTAGACATATAAATGTCTGTAGTTGTCAACTTCACATTATTCTGACAGCTAATGAAGTTTGAATCCGAATGCCTTACTAGCTGCAGGCCGTGAATATGTTTGTAAATTAACATATAGTCTTTTGTCCTTTTAAGCACCTCAAAACTTTCATAGCAGTAAACCAAGAAAACTACTTTCAAGCAAGACATTGTCTATATAAGACACAAGGAAAATAAATTCCTCCCATTGATCTTGTAGTCTGTATACCAATTTACTTCGTTCTTGACAGAACAAGATAAAGCAACAATACTATGAAACTTCAAACCACAATTGTCTAAAAGCTTACTTGATCCCACAAAATAGACTTTTCAGTCTAGAATACCCATGAACATGAACAAACTTTATTCCATAGCTTTTATATGGGATTCCTCTTTCTTTACGCACAAGTTTATCCGAATTATCTTCTGCAAAACTTTCGGGTTACATAAAAAAAAATTTATATTAAGAACTCCAATAAAAGGAAGTTTCAATATCTGTATGGTAAAGTTCCTTATTATAATGAGCTATTAATACCTTAATCATTAAAAAAAACTTTATGAGAGACTGAAAAGAAAACTTATTTTAAGTTTGCTCATTCTTTATGAGTGAAAAAATTTCGATACCAGTCTGTCTTTAAACTTCTCAAATAGATCAAAATATAATTTGGTAGAGTAAACAAAAACTTTCATTTGGAGTCCCCTTAAGTTATACACCAAATTGCAGCAGATGGACTTGTGACCTTGAGGCATACTAATAAGCTTTCAAACACCGTATGTTTCATAGTCTGTATCTCATCTACTATGCACCCAACCATAGTTCTAATTATGAATAAGAAATAGCGACTGTATAAATTACTAGATCAATTACATAGTCGATTTTGTAGTCATTCTCTTCTGGATAGACTATACAGTGTGACTTGGTACAACTGATCGTCTCTGCCTAATAGATTTTTTAAGTAGAGCTACTTTAACCTTTGTTCTGCGCTTGTAGGGTTTGATAAACTTCATCAGGTATTGTCTTAATAACAAGAACCTGAACCCCAACAGAATCAAACCGTAACTTAAAATGCTCCATGATTATCTGTATAGGCAGAAATAACGACACAATGGTCCCTACTACACCATTACCTTTAATAGTTTGTGAGCAACAACCCTTATTCGGCTATATCAAGCTCCAGCAATTTAGCTATATGTAATTCCACAATTCTCGTTTCTCTTTTGGAATGATCAATCAATACCCCTTTAGATGAATTGGGTAAGGTATGAAATAAAACTGAGTGGTTCTGGAATCCAACTTATCAAATGTTGGATTATGTAAATTTATTGTTGCATGAACACATCAAACCTTAATATGGTTCAAACTAGATTATCGTCCAGTCCATTACTCAAAAGAAGTCAAGGAAATAATTTTGGTAGAAACATAATGGGTTGCTTTGAAATTTTTACCCCAGAAAAGTCATATAAATTGGTTTTACCAATCATACTCATCATAATATCCTTATGGGTGTGATCGTGCCTTTCGGCCACCACTTTTGATTCAAGAACATCAATAATAGCAAACTAAGTCACTATCCCAAGATCTTTTTAAGTATTCGGTAAATGGCCCTTTAAGCTATCCAGCATTGCCATTTCAACCATGATACTCACCATCTTAGTCAAAACTGACACATTTTTTTTTTAAGTTTATTGACTATAGTATAGCCATGTCAACTGTGATAAATGGCCCTTTATCACGGAAATGAAACTTTTCTTTAATTAAGTAGAAAAACATATAGAGAAAAAATATCATTTAAATGTGATAAAAACTCTACACAATATTACCATATAGGATCCACTTATGCTAGTATAAATGATCTTCAATAGGTCATGACTATTGTTGACACCTGATTTTTTTTACCATTTATTATTGTGATTTTTATTCTTTAAAATTAATTAAAAATATCAAAAAAGGTCATAAAATCACAAAATCAACTTTGGAAGCCTTGGTTTAACCTTAGGAACCAATTTTGAACAAAAAATATTTTTCGGTATTTTTAATATTTTTCGAGTTTATTTAATTATAAAAATACCCAAAAAATCAGAAAAATACCATTCGTGGTCAGAAAAATACCCAAAAATATTCGATAATTTTGTTTTAATTTCCTCTTCAAGTGTGTCACTTTAAATCTCAAAAATTCGGCTCGGGTCAATATGTTCCTTCACAAACATAAACCCGAACTGAGCCTAAAAAAAATCATTTTCGAGTCTTTTAGTTTTCAATTCTCACTTTTTATAAGCTATGACATTGGATTCTAAAGTCTTAAAGTGCAATTAGGTCAATTTGCCCTCCAATTTAATCAATTTTTACCAAAAGGGCTTAATTGCACATTTTTCTTTCAATTAGTCCCCGGTTTCACGGATGTATACGTATGCTCTACGTATTTATACGTCATACGTATTTATACGTTATGCATATTTGTACTGTTTGGTAACCTCTTTAACTCTTGTAATAATAATAATGGTTATTATTTTTAACACCTTTGTTAGTGCCTTTTTTTTAGCATTTTTGTATTGTGAGTGCTATTGCTAGTGCTATTTTTAAATAGCATTTTTTGTATTATAAATTGTGAGTGCTATTATTAGTGCTATTTTTAAATGACATTTATTTATCATAAATTGTGAGTGCTATTGTTAGTGCTATTTTTAAATGGCATTTATTTATCATAAATTGTGAGTGCTATTATTAGATAGAATTTATAATTGTTAGTGCTATTTTTAAATAGCATTTTTGTATTATAAATTGTGAGTGCTATTGTTAGTGCTATTTTTAAATGTCATTTATTTGTGAGTGCTATTTTTAGATAGAATTTATAATTGTTAGTGCTATTTTTAAATACAATTTATTGGAAGGTATTTTTGGCTATAAAAGGATGGCAAGAGTTTTGAGGTTGGAGGGGAGAGACATTTTGTAGAGTGTGCAAATTTTTGAGAGCTTAGAGAGAAGAACACAAACACTCTCTATATTCTCATAATCTTGAGTGAGCAAAATATACTAAGTTCGGAATATTGATTCCGCATATTGCTAGCACAATTGTTGTGGAGTTATTAGTCGTCTCCCCGTTCGTCAATTGGTGGTGCGTCCGAACTAGATGCCTAACACTTGTGGAGGCTGAGATCGAAGAACATCGAACCGACACCTCCGTTCAAGCACGCTACGAGAGGTAATCTATTTACTCCCTTTGAGGCTTTGTGATTTTTTTCGATTGAAATGCACGAAGTACGCCTCTGGAGATACATGTAGGGGTTGTTATTTATTTCCGCTACGTGTTACGTGGATCCCAATAGTGGTATCAGAGCCAATCCTTAGGTGTTTTCGTGCATTTAATTGATTTTTGCAATTTTTGCAATACTATGGCCAATATGTATTAACGAATTGTTCGTCTTACATGGCTAATGGAGGTTGATTATTTTATATGATAAATTAATCAACGTAGCAAAAATTGAGACTAAATCAATTTTGAATCGAAAATTTATGGCTATCTTATTTTACGTAAAAATTCTGATTATGATTCAACGTAGAATTTTTATTGTGCCTTCCTAAGTTTTAAATTGTGAATTTATTACTTACGTGGAAGGGTGGTGATCATGGAAAAATCCCTAATCAATGTGATTGATGTATATATGAATGTATGGTGATTATTTATATATTTGGGGTTGTAATTATTAAATGGAGGCTGCGTACTCCTTTTATTTTTCATGTAATCTTTATTTTTAGCATAGTCAATTGTTAATGTAAATGCTACGAGGATTACGTGGATGAGCCTTTTAAGTCGGCGAGCTCTTAGGGGCCCAATTCTTGAAGAGTTCAAGAAACCAAGAAGAAGCGAAGAGCGGCTCTCCGTTATTAAAATATTAAAATGATTAAATGTGGTCTCATTGGCTCGAGACCCATTAAATCATAATTCCATGATCACCACGTAGGATAGATGTTTATGTGATTGACATCTATTTATTTGTTATGATTACGTGAGCATGTTAAACTGGTTAATATGCAAAGTCAGACTTACCTCACCCAAAATTGCGCATGCATGAAATCCTAGTTAGGAAAATCACTCGCGTTAGGTACCGAAAGGGCGTTGGTAATGACATCAACGTAACCAAGTCCCCGAACCCAAAATCTCTGGTTCCGCAGAATTGATCGATCTCTCCCAATCGGTCAATAAGGTTTCCGGTCTACCCTCCAAGAAAGACCAGTGGCGACTCCAAATGCATGCACAAGTTGCACATGCCACCACGACCACACTAAGGTCGAAAGCGATCGACTCTTATCGTCGAATCCTTTGAAAAATACTCCCGCCGCGATTTGGTATGGGCCTGGGAGGGTCCGCGCCGATCCAAAGCCCGCGATCCGCACCCTTGTGCGGGGGAAGGCCCGCGATCGGTAATCCATTAGCCGCGTCCTCTTTCGGACGGGTCGCGACAGCTGGCGACTCCGCTGGGGACTTTGTTCTAGAACCTATGGTTCTAGACCCCAAGTGGACTTAGGCCGTAATTAAAACGCTAAGTGATGTTTCTAACCCTACAGGCGCTCTTGAAGGTGAGGTAAGTCCGCTCATGATAGGTGTTATATGTTTTTGCAGATTGGAGAAATAAGGGGTGTAGTCCGTGATTAACATTGTCTTATGCAGGTTGGCGTAGGAATGTATGTTTTGTGGATGATTTGAAGCGCTGATTGATAAACTGTTGTGCATGACTTGCATTGTGGTGTTCACGACACATAGGCACACACAACCGCGCCTAAAACCCCGGGCGCCCCTATAGGAAAACAATAGAAGGAACTGAAAATGGAATCTCCATGAGGAAAAACATGGGGTAATCCACTTTTCAATTCCGCTTACTTCGAACTATGGATCGAGTCCCAATGCAACGATAGCTGTGCAATGGAATCGGCTCTTTCTAGAACTCGAGGTGGGAACCTTAACCTTAGGTGCCAAACCCTCTGATTTTTAGAAGTTTACTATCACTTGTTTCATGCGCATGTCTTTGGGCGGTTGGTACACCTAAAACCGCACATAAGTCGACGAGTTGGGTTGGTAAGACTCTCTATCCCCCCAAATCTATCACTGTTCATATAAATATAGGCATTTCATTTATTGCATTCTGGTGATTAGATTAAATGCCATTTCGAGGATAGATATGTGCGTTTGTCCCTAACGTCCTTGATAGAAGACGAGGAGGGTGATATCCCACGACGAACACCGAGTGTGCGATAAAGAGCATACTATGGACATTATTGAGGTATCATCCAATGAAGATGACGAGTTGGGGCAAGTGATCCTGAAGGCACAGATCAAAACTGGGGCATCCTTAAACGTTAGGATCACATTCCTTTATGTCATTTTCCATTACTAGTCCTCTTGTATAGGGTTTATTTTTACTGAGGTTTTCTCTATCTCACCCCTTAAAGCGATTGTATTAGGGGTCTATTGGTGTATACATTCAGATGGAACTTGGTTGTATTTCTTTTAACGGGTCATTGGAATGTGATAGTGGCATTTTTTCTAATCATCCGAATACTCCCAAGTCAAGTTTATAATTCCTTTAGAGGAAATTAAAATTGGAAGTCTTGCACGACCTTTTGGTCGTGTGAGGTAATCCAACCCCAATTTCGCTAGAAGGAACTACACACTTGAATTGGTTCATGCATGTTGTACACCACTGGTAATTCACGATAATTGATCAAGAATATCAGCGTAGTTTCAAATTTAATGACGAGATAGATGTCCAAACTACTTTCGTTCTTAGCGAGCGACCTTAATTTGGATGCCATATCTTCAATTGAATTTAAAACACATTATTATGTCTTGCGCTTTTGACTAATTCGTTCTCCTCGAAATTGATCAAAAGCGATTATCGTGAATTACATTCCTTTCAATAATATGCTTTCCTTCGAAGAATACTGATAAAAAACTTTTTGCGCAAGATTAAAACCCTTGTAAAAGTTTTTGTCCTTATTAATCACGAGCAAGCATAAGATTGAAAGGGGTTTATGCTTTCTTTTTCAAATTATTCCTTCTGATTCAGTCGTTTCATTTGCAGGTGAAAAAATAGGTAATAGAGAGAAATCTTCTCCTGGATAAGTCTGAGGCTATTCTCTCATCTGATCATGAGCGAGTTATAAAATCAGGATATATTTGCTCGGCTTATTGATATTATGGTTCGGCTCACCCAAGTTGAAAATGTTCGGATGCTCGAAGAAATGAACCATACAGAAGTTAAAACACACACATTTATTTTGCTCAGTGGAGGGTTTTCAAAAGCAGGTCATACAATTCGGGGTGGAAAAGTAAAGCCAAAGTGAGCCCTAATTAACGACACAAAGGAGCCCAACTGACCCTCCATGTTGTTAATGCTCTGCCCGTACTCACGACTTCGCATGTCCTGGTCCGCAAGCTTGAGGAGAAGGTTTCTGCATTCGCCCTTAACCTCAGTGACCTTGACCTCGTGTTCCTCGGTGATTATTTCCAAGTCCCGAACTAATCCATTCCCGTGAGCTATGTCTGCGGTTATTTTGTCGAGCCGTTCTTCCTGCCAGTCGCTTTGCAGCCTCAATAGGACATTGTGGCGGTCGTGCTCGCCAGCGGTCAGGGATATGGCCAATTGATCCACCAGGTTTCTCCTCTCGCGAAGCAACGTCGCGACCCTCTCATTGGCAAACTCGACGGCCTTTTTGTGACTATCGGCCAGATAGTTGGTCAGCACCAAATGATCAGACCGATCCTTGTAACGAGCCCGCAAGACGCGAGCCACGAGAACCTCCCGATCAGCAACACGGTAGGCCTCTAAGGAGTGTGCAAAGAGGGTCGGGAAAGTTCTATATTCCCTCCCCAGCGTAGTACCTTCGAGGGAAGTGGTATCTAAGTCCTCGAGCAGGACACGGATTTCATCCGCGGTTGCAGAATGATCGGTTATGTGCGCGTAACCGCGACCCAATAGGTTATAAAGCTTTTCCCACTGGGCCAAGACATCAGTCGAAAAAGTGCGCATGGGAGAGGAGGCCATTTGCGTTGGGTTGGCTTGAGAATAAGACGAGGCTAATAGAGAGATTAGAAGGAAGAAGCTGATTATGCGAGAACGTTAACCTTCCATACATTAATTCCTCATTTTATAGCAACTCGAGGATGATGAAGGGTCTCAGTAATAATGCTGGTGGAGCCCAGTTAGGGGGTAAAGCAGGAGGTCCCCTCACGAGAACCATTGGATTCGTTTCGGTCCGCGATTTCCGGCTCATCAATTAAAAGATGTAAAAGATTTGTCGGGATCACCATTATTAGAGTTAGGTGGGAGGTAAGCGCAACTATCGAAGAGAGCCCTAACAGGATTTGGCAGTCCCATCACGTTGAAAAGCTAAGCGAGAAATTCAAGGTCTTGAGGGGGAACGTTTGCCTAATGATGCTTGAAGAGCGTCTCCTGAACATGCAAAGTCACTCGAAGAAAACTTTATAGGGAGTGAGCATACAGGAGAGAGTGGAGAACTCTGAATGGGCAAGAACCAATCAAACATTTCTCAGTCCAACATATTTAAGAGGTTACTGTCAGCTGCTAGAGGCGACTGACTCAAAAATCTCAGAAATTGAACCACAGAGGGATCTCGAAGATTCCAAGATCAAGTCTAACGCCAAAACCATGGAGCCCAACACTTCTGGCAACGGAAATCAAGATCACGGCGACGACGACAACGACATCCACGATGCTCAACTCGGGAAAAGAAGACGTCCTCACCAATACTCTCAGGAGGAAACCCAAATGCTGGAAACCCTTTTCAGTAAAAGCCATTACATGAAAAAGAAGTGGAGAATTGAATTGAGCCGGGAGTTGGGGATTAATCAGTCGAGGATCCAGTTTTGGTTTCAAAATAGGAGATCCAAATCGAGGGCTCAACGCAAACGTCAGGTGGTCGAGATTTTAAAGGAAGAAAACCAAAAGCTGCGAACAGAAAACATGAGGTATGAAAAAGCTCTCAATATTACCGTTTGCCCTCATTGCGATAATCTCATCGCCCGCGGTAAGATATTCCCCGATAAGCCTCACGCAATGATTGAAGACGTTCACTTACCACCCTACTCCCTCGGGGCATCTCCTGCTCACCCAGATTTTGCCGGAGTCACGCATGGGCAGGATGATCCTACGAAGACGATACAAATGCCTCCTGGGGGATGGGATTTGCATCGCTTTGATTGGAGTTACAGTTTCAAGGAGCTGGATGTTACCGCCGACCAGCTCAAAGCATATCAGCCTCATGCACAACAATTTTCGATAGGGTCGGGTCCCGCTGGAGATGAGTTAATCAGTCGTCAAGCCATCGATGCAATTTTGGGCCACGATAAGAGGAGGTTCGCTTGGCCCCCTGAACTGCATTCCAGATTCCTAGACGTGGTTCACCAAATGGGGATCGATTCAGCAACTCCGACGCGCATATTTAAGGCCATGAATGTACCGGGGCTTAGTAAGGAACTGGTCAGGAATCACCTTGCTGCCTACAGAAAGCTATTAAAACAACGTCGAGCAGAGCTAAACCGGGAGGAATCCGTCTCGAGCTCAAAAGCTAGGGGCGACCGCCATTGTAATTCTAAGGCATCAAGAGATACCCGGCCAAATCTAAGCATCAATCAAGCTAGCAGCCCGACCACCGGCAAACTGAAAGCTGATCAGAATGTCCTCCCGGGCCATTTCAACACTTCTCAAGAGCGCGTGTCACAAGTACAGCGAGTGCGCACTCCTCCATTCGAGCAGCAGTCGGCTGGTGCTCTGCCTGCCGCTGGTCAACCCATGACAGACGATTTCTTTGATGAGGGGCTCGATGCCTTGTTCAATCAGTGGGAAGCTGGCATGCTTGGACAGCCATGATCTAGCACTTGACTCGGGGCACGATGGGTCGGTCACCACGAACACCCATAGAAAGAAGAACATGTTCACGAGTAGATCACTCATTTTATCCGTTGTAAAGTTCCTACGGGAACATTTTTCTTTAATGACTATAGTTAATTCTATATTAAAACCAACACTATCGACGAACATCGTCATGCTCAGTTGTGATGATCCCTTGTTAGATTAAGTCTGAAACCAGAGACGGTCTTTAAAATTTTGAGTGGCCATGAACTCATTCCTCACCAAGCGCCCGGGATGCTGAAATGAAGAGTAACAGCATGCACAGGGAAAATGCCACTTTCGTTTGAACGATGAAAAGGGGTTGAGAGAAGATCATAGCGTTAATTCCCATGGAGCTAAATGAATTAAACTGAGTCATTAATTGCGGGCCCACCGCTGCTCCCCACGTTCTCGGGCCTAGCAAATCATAAAAGGCGCCGAAAGATTGTAGACCCACCACTTTGAAGACTGAACTAGGGGACGAGCGCAATACTCGATGAAACCGAATCAATGCAAGAGAGTTTGTGATCCTATCACGAGGAAAAAGAAAGGGGAATACAGACGATGAGTAATTACAGGGTCTCGGGAGGAGCGCTTGCTTGCTGGTCTTCATATGCAGCCTGAAGGATGGTTCTAGGACACGCACAATCACTTGAGAAAATTTCTAGAGTGAGCAAACACGTAAGAGCGAATAGAGAAAGCTGAGTGAACTAGATCAGCCCGAGATACTCCGATCCATCATGTTTAAAAGCTATTCCCATCTGCTAGAAACGCCCGACCTGGACATTTCTGAGCACGAACTGCTGGGAGACTTTGAAGATCCTGGAGCTGAATCCTGCCCGAAGGCCGTGGAGACTGACTCTTCCAGCGATGAAATTCTAGGTTTCAGCTACGAAGAAGGAATATACAATGATGACCGGAGTCGGAAAAGGAAGCAACTACAACGCCACACTCCAGGCCAAATCCGAGAGCTCGAAGCTTTCTTCAATGAATGCCCCACTCCAAGCAAACAACAGAAAATGGAGTTGAGCCGAAAAATAGGATTGGAGCTTTCGAAGGTCAAGTTTTGGTTCGCCAACAAACGAACCCGGGTGAAACAGCAATACGCAGACCATGAGTTACTGGTCCTGAAGGAGGAGAATGAGAAGCTTCAAGCTGAAAGCGCGAGATATAAGGAAGCTCTGACCAAGGCCACCTGCCTTAATTGTGGTAATCCTGTTGTCCTCGGCAAGGTGTTCCTCGATGAACCGTCCCTGTTGACGAATAACGCTCAGCTGTTACCGTATTCTCCACAGCATTTTCCGACACAGCCAGATATCGCCGGAGATCTGCATGAGCAAGTCAACACCATAGGATCAACACCAACATCCTCTGAGAAATGGGATATGAATCATCACAGGGGGAGTTCTCTCAATGACGAACTCGCTGTCGCAGCCAGCCAATCCAAAGTCGGTGAGTCCCTCCCTGGACAACTTTTGAAACGACTAGATCCCGTAGAGAATAGCTACCGAAGTATTGACGATATTTTGGGTGATAAGAGAACAAGGTTTTACTGGACCTATGAACTTCACACCAAATTTGTTGATGCAATTCGAGAGCTGGGAGTTGATTCGGCTAGCCCACTACGCATACTCGAGATTATGAATGTGCCGGGGCTCTCTAGAATTAACGTCGAGTCTCACCTCAAGTACTATAGGAGATTGCTAAGGGATGGAAGGATAGCGTTAAACCATCATAAAGCCAGTTGGAGCTCAAGTGCCGGGTAGAGTTACAACCACGATGATTGGAGAGCCGAGAGCACCCAACCGTGTTTTAGCAATGACAGGACCAGCAGTCGTGTCAGCGACTCCTCTAACCCAAATCAGAATGCTCCGCCGAGCTATCTCAATACTCCTCAAGAGTATATACCGCAGTTCCAGCACATAGGGATTCCTCAGTTTGAGCGCGATTCGGTCATTAATGCTGTCCCTGAAGCGGATCTGGCATTGGTAGAGAGTACACATATAAACCTGCCGGTCATTGGAGGAAGTTCCAATTCGAGGGGTCAAGTTGCTCACGGCGAGAGCAAAGAGAGGAATCCCTCGCCTGCAGTCGACGACAGCCAATCTGGGCACCAAGGGCTAGAAAGAACAGGCGATTTCCTTGAGGAGGAGCTGGACACTTGGATCAATACTCTTCAGGAATGTATGTCTCGACCCCAACAGGGCAATGATGAAGGTTCCAGCTCAAAGACTCCAGTTCCTCACAATGAAGGCGATGAAGGAAATCTGCCCCCAACAATTGTTGATACCCAACTTGAACATCAATGGCTCGAAGACCCGAGCAATTTCCTTGGCGATGAGTTCAATCTTTGGCTCGATCAATTTGGAGCCGGAGGGCCATCGCAGTGGTGACGCAAGGCAGGTGACCAAACGTCTGATGCAAGGCATGGTTACTCGATGAAAAATGCTTAGACGAAAGGGGTGGAACACTCCTATTGAATATGTTGTTGATCGCACTGTAAGGTTCCCACGGGAACATCTTTCATTAATGTCTAGAACTAATTGCGCGTGAGTGTCAACATCACCCTTTGAGCATCTTCAAGCCGAGGGCCGTGGATTAATCGCTTAATCCGTGGAGCAAGTTCCCCGAACAATGACTATCACCCGCGGAGTATAATGGGATCTACCCCTTCCATACGAAATACGTTTGGCCGCGAAGCCACCTATTTGGTAAAACGATGTATCGTTCCTAAACGATCTTCAATCGAATACCGAAGTAATGTCTCATTTCTTTCCCTTCTCAGGTGATAAACGTGGATAAATCACTCAAGGAGCCATTTGTTCGAATAACAGAACAGACGTTGCCTAACTGGGGGCAGATGAACCATTGATGTTGCAAACACTCCAAGAATGGATAGGCGGATTTGATAGATGTTGTTCATATCAATACGCAATATCAGAACAGGATGAGAACCAAGAGTAAAGTTGTATCGTTCCAATTTGTCTTGAATTTGAGAATATGAATTGATACTCGTTATTTATCCTTGACAGGGGAATCGCCTTACAGACGAACAGGTTTTCACATCCCATGTATTACCCGTTAGAATACATGACCAAGGGTAAATTGTATCGTTCTAATTTTTTGAAAAATTCGTGAACGTACAATAACATGTTTCTTCTGCATTTTCAGGATCTCCAGCCGCGGGGGACAGGTAAGTATCCCTTTCCCCAATCCATTGAAGATGTTAAATAAAAAACAGAGAGAAAAAGAAAAGCTTTCAGAATCTAATGTCTAGAAAAGACATAGAATTCAAACTTCATTGGCATTCATGTCTTAAAACAGGAGGTTATCTGAACATGAATAAGAACATGCATGGTGCATCATAAAATCCCCTTGACGGGTAAAATTTTTGGAGAAAATGAAAGAGATTTTTTCCAATCAAAAGTTCAAAACTTTTAAAAGGACGTTTTCTCAAAAGAAAAGAGGCAAAGCCTAGTCCAAACACGTCCTACACACACTGGAGAGAAGTGGAGCGGATCAGATAGCAAAATCTGGACCTACGGAAGTAGGGATTATTCGCAACGATTACATGGGTTGGGATGACGGAGGCATTCGTTTCATATCCCTCAAACACTACAGGTGACCGTTGATAAACCCTTTGAACGACGGTTTTCATTCTTAACCCTGTCAAGAACCACCCCACATCGGGGCAAAATGGAGGTGAGTCCAGCGGTATCAGGAGAAAATGGTTAGAAATTTTCTTGCTCGGACTAACATCAATCTTTGTGTGTTGTTTATATGGTAATCCAAGTGCCATAGGATGACGAGAAGCATTCATTTCTCTATCCCACACACCATATCCTTTGCACAGCCAAGTTGAGCCTGCAAATTCATTTCATAAACCCCTGTTGGTGATCATGGGATGTTTCAAGATGGAAACTGCATCACTCCAAGAACGGAAGAAATCAAAGATGGGATTTATAGAAAAATCTCATATCGGCGTTTAAATGTGCTATGATTCAAGTTGTATATCTAGCACAATTTTCTGAACATCGTAGTTCCAAAGAAAAAGAAAAGGCGGGATTTCAACAAAGAAAAAAATCCCCAGCATCAAGAAAAAGCAAAGTGCCTGGTAAAAGCAAGGCCGATGCTCGTGAAAACTGTTTGATTGATCCCCAATAAAGCCTAGTTGGGAAGAGAGAAAAACCCATAAAGGAGTCAGATCAAGAAGACTGCTCCCCAAATGATGTCAGTCGTGGTGCAAAAACACGGACAGAATTGTCAATCTCTTAATACCACAAGAGACGTTCTCTAAAGGACTTGTGCACACCTCAAAAGCGGTTGAACACCTCAAAAATGGAAGATGCAGAATGGAAAAGACATGTGACAAATTGGCAATGATCACCAATGTCAAATCCTTCGTGATTTCTGGGCCAAAAACAAGCCTTTTTCGGTCCCCAATCCTACCAATGTTACAACCCTGAAACAGTCTTCTCTGACTAAGACACTTGGGTTAACATATAGCTTAGCTCGAAGAAGTACGAGCAAGACTCTTTCTTTCTCATTTTGCAGGGTTCTTGACTTGTAAACCCGGAGCATATGGTGAAGATTTTCATTCGATGGCCTCGACTCCAAAGCGGGTCCCCCTTGAAAACCAATATCCAAGCCCAACATTACGGTCCCGTGGAAGACCTCCCGACCGATCAAAATGTATGCGCTGCGAATGAGCCTAAAACCTAGGCACAGGTCAGTAGGGAATTGAGTGCATCCCCTAAAAATCATCACCTCAAAACAGGTGAGATGGCCTCCTTGTCGAGAAATATTCCAATTGATGTTTTGAGCAAACTCTTTTTGGAAATTTTCAAACTGTTGATCCAGATTTTCCATGCAAGGGATTTGTGATCACATTTGCATGTTGCAAGAATGTTTTGGATAACCTCCAGCATCAAAATGCACATCTCATGACTAAAGCTTAAGTCATAAAATTTTGTCAATTGGACAATTGCTGTCTTCTCAAAGATTACCAATATTTTCTTGGGGAAGAGAAACCCTTAAAAAAAAATCCTTTTCAAAATCAGACAGTCTCATTGGACGTGGAGAACCCTCGTCATGAGACCCCTTTTCAAAATTTAGGTAGTCTCATCGGACGTGGAGAACCCTCGTCATGAGACCCATTTTCAAAAATCAAGCAATCTCATCGGACGTGGAGAACCCTCGTCATGAGACCCCTTTTCAAAATTTAGGTAGTCTCATTGGACGTGGAGAACCCTCGTCATGAGACCCCTTTTCAAAAATCAATCAGTCTCATCGGACGTGGAGAACCCACGTCATGAGACCCCTTTTCAAAAATCAAGCAGTCTCATCGGACGTGGAGAACCCTCGTCATGAGACCCATTTTCAAAATTCAAGTAGTCTCATCGGACGTGGAGAACCCTCGTCATGAGACCCCTTTTCAAATATCAAACAGTCTCATCGGACGTGGAGAACCCTCGTCATGAGACCCCTTTTCAAAAATCAAGCAGTCTCATCGGACGTGGAGAACCCTCGTCATGAGACCCCTTTTCAAAATTCAGGTAGTCTCATCGGACGTGAAGAACCCTCGTCATGAGACCCCCTTTTCAAAATTCAGGAAATCTCATCGGACGTGGAGAACCCTCGTCATGAGACCCCTTTTCATTTAGGCAGTCTCATCGGACGTGGAGAACCCTCGTCATGAGACCCCTTTTCAAAGTCAAAACTGATGGTAGACACCGCCTGAAGGGTCAAACAAAGGTAGATACCGCCTGAAGGGTCAAATGAAGGTAGATACCGCCTGAAGGGTCAAAATAAGGTAGATACCGCCTGAAGGGTCAACTCAAAGGTAGATACCGCCTGAAGGGTCAAATGAAGGTAGATACCGCCTGAAGGGTCAAATCAAGGTAGATACCGCCTGAAGGGTCAAATCAAAGGTAGATACCGCCTGAAGGGTCAAAATCAAAGGTAGATACCGCTTGAAGGGTCAACACAAGGTAGATACCGCCTGAAGGGTCAACACATGGTAGATACCGCCTGAAGGGTCAACACAAGGTAGAAACCGCCTGAAGGGTCAAATCAAAGGTAGAAACCGCCTGAAGGGTCAACTCAAGGTAGAAACCGCCTGAAGGGTCAAACCAAGGTAGAAACCGCCTGAGGGATCACATTAATGGTAGAAACCGCCTGAAGGGTCACATATGGTAGAAACCGCCATAAGGGTCAATTCATTGGTAGAAACCGCCATAAGGGTCAACTCATTGATAAATATCGCAGTAAGGATCAACACAAAGGTCTGATCCACCATACGGATCAAAATCCTTGGCAAATCCCAAAGCGTGGGATGCGCCTTCCTTAGGTTCCTACAAGTTAGGAATCCCATCATCGTATGACCTACCATACAGGTCAGAGCTTAATCTCCCTAGGATATTCTGAATGACGAGTCCTAGGCATCTTCTTGAAAGTCGTCGCAACCGGCAGCATCCGACAGGTGAGCTTCAGGTAAGCCTCTCTCACTCCGGCCCATGTTCAAATTGTTAGAGCAAACCGGGGATTGATTTGAGCTTTTATCAATAGGCTTAAGGATCCGATGTCATAACATTTCTTCTCTTATTTTCCCAGTTGAGTCGGTTAGGAATCAGGTGCCACCTTATCTTTGAGAGAAACCTCTAACGAGATTCCTCTCAAAGAGGGGCAGCTGTTGACACCTGATTTTTTTTACCATTTATTATTGTGATTTTTATTCTTTAAAATTAATTAAAAATATCAAAAAAGGTCATAAAATCACAAAATCAACTTTGGAAGCCTTGGTTTAACCTTAGGAACCAATTTTGAACAAAAAATATTTTTCGGTATTTTTAATATTTTTCGAGTTTATTTAATTATAAAAATACCCAAAAAATCAGAAAAATACCATTCGTGGTCAGAAAAATACCCAAAAATATTCGATAATTTTGTTTTAATTTCCTCTTCAAGTGTATCACTTTAAATCTAAAAAATTCGGCTCGGGTCAATATGTTCCTTCACAAACATAAACCCGAACCGAGCCTAAAAAAAATCATTTTCGAGTCTTTTAGTTTTCAATTCTCACATTTATAAGCTATGACATTGGATTCTAAAGTCTTAAAGTGCAATTAGGTCAATTTGCCCTCTAATTTAATCAATTTTTACCAAAAGGGCTTAATTGCACATTTTTCTTTCAATTAGTCCCCGGTTTCACGGATGTATACGTATGCTCTACGTATTTATACGTCATACGTATTTATACGTTATGCATATTTGTACTGTTTGGTAACCTCTTTAACTCTTGTAATAATAATAATGGTTATTATTTTTAACACCTTTGTTAGTGCCTTTTTTTTAGCATTTTTGTATTGTGAGTGCTATTGCTAGTGCTATTTTTAAATAGCATTTTTTGTATTATAAATTGTGAGTGCTATTGTTAGTGCTATTTTTAAATGACATTTATTTATCATAAATTGTGAGTGCTATTGTTAGTGCTATTTTTAAATGGCATTTATTTATCATAAATTGTGAGTGCTATTATTAGATAGAATTTATAATTGTTAGTGCTATTTTTAAATAGCATTTTTGTATTATAAATTGTGAGTGCTATTGTTAGTGCTATTTTTAAATGTCATTTATTTGTGAGTGCTATTTTTAGATAGAATTTATAATTGTTAGTGCTATTTTTAAATACAATTTATTGGAAGGTATTTTTGGCTATAAAAGGATGGCAAGAGTTTTGAGGTTGGAGGGGAGAGACATTTTGTAGAGTGTGCAAATTTTTGAGAGCTTAGAGAGAAGAACACAAACACTCTCTATATTCTCATAATCTTGAGTGAGCAAAATATACTAAGTTCGGAATATTGATTCCGCATATTGCTAGCACAATTGTTGTGGAGTTATTAGTCGTCTCCCCGTTCGTCAATTGGTGGTGCGTCCGAACTAGATGCCTAACACTTGTGGAGGCTGAGATCGAAGAACATCGAACCGACACCTCCGTTCAAGCACGCTACGAGAGGTAATCTATTTACTCCCTTTGAGGCTTTGTGATTTTTTTCGATTGAAATGCACGAAGTACGCCTCTGGAGATACATGTAGGGGTTGTTATTTATTTCCGCTACGTGTTACGTGGATCCCAATAGTGGTATCAGAGCCAATCCTTAGGTGTTTTCGTGCATTTAATTGATTTTTGCAATTTTTGCAATACTATGGCCAATATGTATTAACGAATTGTTCGTCTTACATGGCTAATGGAGGTTGATTATTTTATATGATAAATTAATCAACGTAGCAAAAATTGAGACTAAATCAATTTTGAATCGAAAATTTATGGCTATCTTATTTTACGTAAAAATTCTGATTATGATTCAACGTAGAATTTTTATTGTGCCTTCCTAAGTTTTAAATTGTGAATTTATTACTTACGTGGAAGGGTGGTGATCATGGAAAAATCCCTAATCAATGTGATTGATGTATATATGAATGTATGGTGATTATTTATATATTTGGGGTTGTAATTATTAAATGGAGGCTGCGTACTCATTTTATTTTTCATGTAATCTTTATTTTTAGCATAGTCAATTGTTAATGTAAATGCTACGAGGATTACGTGGATGAGCCTTTTAAGTCGGCGAGCTCTTAGGGGCCCAATTCTTGAAGAGTTCAAGAAACCAAGAAGAAGCGAAGAGCGGCTCTCCGTTATTAAAATATTAAAATGATTAAATGTGGTCTCATTGGCTCGAGACCCATTAAATCATAATTCCATGATCACCACGTAGGATAGATGTTTATGTGATTGACATCTATTTATTTGTTATGATTACGTGAGCATGTTAAACTGGTTAATATGCAAAGTCAGACTTACCTCACCCAAAATTGCGCATGCATGAAATCCTAGTTAGGAAAATCACTCGCGTTAGGTACCGAAAGGGCGTTGGTAATGACATCAACGTAACCAAGTCCCCGAACCCAAAATCTCTGGTTCCGCAGAATTGATCGATCTCTCCCAATCGGTCAATAAGGTTTCCGGTCTACCCTCCAAGAAAGACCGGTGGCGACTCCAAATGCATGCCCAAGTTGCACATGCCACCACGACCACACTAAGGTCGAAAGCGATCGACTCTTATCGTCGAATCCTTTGAAAAATACTCCCGCCGCGATTTGGTATGGGCCTGGGAGGGCCCGCGCCGATCCAAAGCCCGCGATCCGCACCCTTGTGCGGGGGAAAAGTTGGCATTGACTCGGGAATTAGGAGTTAGGCACAAGTTGGCATTGACTCGGGAATTAGGCACATTGGCATTGACTCGTGAGTTAGGCACAAGTTGGCATTGACTCGGGAGTTAGGAGTTAGGCACAAGTTGGCATTGACTCGGGAGTTAGGCACAAGTTGGCATTGACTCGGAAGTTAGGCACAAGTTGGCACAAAGCCATCTTGTTTCCTCCTGCCATTTGGCTATATAAGGAGAAGAAGATGCAACCGAACAAAGTGCACCGAAACCAAGTCATTCGGTGGCCGAGAGAAGAGAGAGTTCTTCTCGTGAGGGTTTTGCTTGTCGTAATTACACCTGGGTGTTTTAGCCAGATAAATTCTTGTGAGTAGAATTTGTATAATTCCTTGAGTGAGGTTTCACTAGGAATTGTGAGGGTCTAAACACTGTGTGAGTTTGAGGTGTAATTGGGGTTTGGGAAACACCAAGAGTGTGTTTGAGTGCTCGAGTGATTGATCTCGTTGTATCGCTTGTTTTCTATAGTGGATTCTGTGCTGCTCTCCCCGTGGACGTAGGTTCCGACATTCGGACCGAACCACGTAAATCTCGTGTCATTTGTTATTATTTCTTTTATTTCTCTGTCGACTTTGCAAACGCTCATCGATCCGATTCCGCTGCGACACCGATCAAGGTGTCCTATTTCACAACAATTGGTATCAGAGCTAGGCTTGCTTGAGTTGAAGCAAATCGATGGCGACAGAAGCTAAAGTGAAAATCGACAGATTTGAGGGGAAGGACTTTGGTTTCTGGAAGATGCAGATAGAAGACTACTTATATCAGATGAAGCTGCATGAGCCCCTGTCTGGGCAAATGCCAGAAACGATGAAGCAACCCGATTGGGAATTGCTGGATAGACGAGCGATGGGTGTTATTCGGCTGACGTTGGCTCGTAACGTCGCATTTAATATTGTCAAGGAGAAGACCACTGCGGGTTTGATGAAAGCCTTGTCGGACATGTACGAGAAGCCCTCTGCGATCAACAAGGTTTATTTGATGAGACGCCTGTTTAATTTGAAGATGAACGAAGGTGTGACAGTTGCTAATCATATCAATGAATTCAATGTGATAGTTAGTCAATTGAGTTCAGTGGAGATTGACTTTGAAGATGAGGTACGTGCTTTGATTCTATTATCCTCATTGCCTGATAGTTGGAATACTACTGTTACTGCTGTTAGCAATTCTTCTGGGTCAACTAGTTTGACGTTTGATGGGATTCGAGATTTAATTCTGAGTGAGGATATTCGTAGAAGAGAATCTGACGAACCAGTATCTACTGCTTTAGTAGGTGAAAGAGGAAGAACTAGTACACGTGTTAGCAGAAGTAGTATGAGCATGAATAGACGCAGTCAGTCTAGGACTGGCGGTGATGTCTGTTGGAACTGTGGCAAGAGGGGGCATCTTAGAAGAAATTGTTTTAAGCTGAAAAACGAAAGGGGTAAGGAAATTGGAGTTGAATCTGCAGATGATGTTGCAGCTGTAGTTGAAAATTCTGATGATGTCGATTATGTCTTGTCTGTTACTGAGAATTCGTCGTTTGACGGATGGATTATGGATTCTGGTTGTTCTTTTCATGCTACACCAAACAGGAACTGGTTTACTTCTTATCAATGCATGGATAGTAGTAAAGTGCAGTTGGGAAACAACGCTGAATGCGATGTTGTGGGTGTTGGTGATATTAAAATCAGAATGCATGATGGTATTGTGAGGACATTGACTGGGGTAAGACATGTTCCAGAATTGAAAAAGAACTTAAATTCCTTGGGTCCTCTAGATTCAGCTGAATGCAGGTATTCCTCACGAGGTGGAGTCCTAAAAATTGTTCGAGGTGCTCTGGTGATAATGAAGGGAATCAAACATGGCAGCCTGTATGAACTTCAAGGTAAGACATTGATAAATTTTGCTCATGAGACGTCGACATCTGTTCGAGAGTCTAACGGCTACTCGAGGAAGGCCTGGGTGTTTGTGCGAAAGCACATGTTTGATGCTGTTGTCAGGAATACGCAGTCGAGAGCTTTGATCGGAATGAAGACTGGTAAGTTGATCAAGCATGTGCGAACTGACAGTGGCATGGAGTCTTGCTCGAAGCTGGTAAATAAATTCTGCATGGAAAAGGGCATAGTGAAACATCGCACTAGTGCTAGTAAACCAAAACAGTTTGCAGAATTGATGAGCAGAGAGTTACTAGAGACGGCCCGTGAAAAGATCTCTAGTGCTGGTATGGCTGGGAAAATTCCAGCGGATGCGCTTAGTATGGCGAGCTACCTGGTGAATAGATCCCCATCGACTGCAATTGGATATCAGACTCCCAAAGAAGTGTGGTCAGGTAATGTTGCTGATGATTCTAATTTTAGAATGTTTAGTTGCCCGTGTTATTATCGAGTAAGTGATGGTAAGCTCGATGTGGAGGCAAGGTGCATATTCCATGGTTATGCACAAGGTGAGTGTGGCGATCAGTTGTGTTGCCCGAATATAGATTCACCTATTTGCAGCAGAGAAGTTACCTTTGACGAGTCTCCAGTACTTCTAGCTAGGAGTGCTTGTGGCAGTGTTTATACGGATCTGGACGGTGTTCAGCTTGAGGTGGAGTTGCAACCAGAAACTCCTGAGGTAGCAGGTACTAGTGAAATAATCGACACATATGATATTTGGATTAAGGTGGAGCCGGCAAAGCCAACGATTACTGTAGCTACTGAATTTGATAAGGAGCATGTTGGACTTTCTGTCAGATATGGATACAATAATGATTTTGCTTTATCTGTGATACAGAAAGTTATGTTAGAAAATCCTTATGGAGTAGCTAACTGTACAGGTGGAGCTGATGTCCTGAGGCTTATGATTATGGCAAAGTTCAAGCGTGGCTTGAACTTGAAATATCTTTGTGCAGATTGAGCCCAAGAGGGCTGTGGGAGAGTAGCAGGCGAATTCATTGAAGTGATTGTGACTTGGCTCAAATGTCGAGACAAGGTGGAGATTGTTGAAAATATGTCTCGAATTTGAGTCCCGAATGAAACTCGGGAGTTAGGCACAAGTTGGCATTGACTCGGGAGTTAGGAGTTAGGCACAAGTTGGCATTGACTCGGGAATTAGGCACATTGGCATTGACTCGGGAGTTAGGCACAAGTTGGCATTGACTCGGGAGTTAGGAGTTAGGCACAAGTTGGCATTGACTCGGGAGTTAGGCACAAGTTGGCATTGACTCGGAAGTTAGGCACAAGTTGGCACAAAGCCATCTTGTTTCCTCCTGCCATTTGGCTATATAAGGAGAAGAAGATGCAACCGAACAAAGTGCACCGAAACCAAGTCATTCGGTGGCCGAGAGAAGAGAGAGTTCTTCTCGTGAGGGTTTTGCTTGTCGTAATTACACCTGGGTGTTTTAGCCAGATAAATTCTTGTGAGTAGAATTTGTATAATTCCTTGAGTGAGGTTTCACTAGGAATTGTGAGGGTCTAAACACTGTGTGAGTTTGAGGTGTAATTGGGGTTTGGGAAACACCAAGAGTGTGTTTGAGTGCTCGAGTGATTGATCTCGTTGTATCGCTTGTTTTCTATAGTGGATTCTGTGCTGCTCTCCCCGTGGACGTAGGTTCCGACATTCGGACCGAACCACGTAAATCTCGTGTCATTTGTTATTATTTCTTTTATTTCTCTGTCGACTTTGCAAACGCTCATCGATCCGATTCCGCTGCGACACCGATCAAGGTGTCCTATTTCACAACAATTGGTATCAGAGCTAGGCTTGCTTGAGTTGAAGCAAATCGATGGCGACAGAAGCTAAAGTGAAAATCGACAGATTTGAGGGGAAGGACTTTGGTTTCTGGAAGATGCAGATAGAAGACTACTTATATCAGATGAAGCTGCATGAGCCCCTGTCTGGGCAAATGCCAGAAACGATGAAGCAACCCGATTGGGAATTGCTGGATAGACGAGCGATGGGTGTTATTCGGCTGACGTTGGCTCGTAACGTCGCATTTAATATTGTCAAGGAGAAGACCACTGCGGGTTTGATGAAAGCCTTGTCGGACATGTACGAGAAGCCCTCTGCGATCAACAAGGTTTATTTGATGAGACGCCTGTTTAATTTGAAGATGAACGAAGGTGTGACAGTTGCTAATCATATCAATGAATTCAATGTGATAGTTAGTCAATTGAGTTCAGTGGAGATTGACTTTGAAGATGAGGTACGTGCTTTGATTCTATTATCCTCATTGCC
Source organism: Rhodomyrtus psidioides (assembly GCA_021437785.1). Taxonomy (NCBI): domain Eukaryota; kingdom Viridiplantae; phylum Streptophyta; class Magnoliopsida; order Myrtales; family Myrtaceae; genus Rhodomyrtus; species Rhodomyrtus psidioides. Next base: position 2,144,506 of record JAILYB010000112.1, read on the forward strand.
TGATAGTTGGAATACTACTGTTACTGCTGTTAGCAATTCTTCTGGGTCAACTAGTTTGACGTTTGATGGGATTCGAGATTTAATTCTGAGTGAGGATATTCGTAGAAGAGAATCTGACGAACCAGTATCTACTGCTTTAGTAGGTGAAAGAGGAAGAACTAGTACACGTGTTAGCAGAAGTAGTATGAGCATGAATAGACGCAGTCAGTCTAGGACTGGCGGTGATGTCTGTTGGAACTGTGGCAAGAGGGGGCATCTTAGAAGAAATTGTTTTAAGCTGAAAAACGAAAGGGGTAAGGAAATTGGAGTTGAATCTGCAGATGATGTTGCAGCTGTAGTTGAAAATTCTGATGATGTCGATTATGTCTTGTCTGTTACTGAGAATTCGTCGTTTGACGGATGGATTATGGATTCTGGTTGTTCTTTTCATGCTACACCAAACAGGAACTGGTTTACTTCTTATCAATGCATGGATAGTAGTAAAGTGCAGTTGGGAAACAACGCTGAATGCGATGTTGTGGGTGTTGGTGATATTAAAATCAGAATGCATGATGGTATTGTGAGGACATTGACTGGGGTAAGACATGTTCCAGAATTGAAAAAGAACTTAATTTCCTTGGGTCCTCTAGATTCAGCTGGATGCAGGTATTCCTCACGAGGTGGAGTCCTAAAAATTGTTCGAGGTGCTCTGGTGATAATGAAGGGAATCAAACATGGCAGCCTGTATGAACTTCAAGGTAAGACATTGATAAATTTTGCTCATGAGACGTCGACATCTGTTCGAGAGTCTAACGGCTACTCGAGGAAGGCCTGGGTGTTTGTGCGAAAGCACATGTTTGATGCTGTTGTCAGGAATACGCAGTCGAGAGCTTTGATCGGAATGAAGACTGGTAAGTTGATCAAGCATGTGCGAACTGACAGTGGCATGGAGTCTTGCTCGAAGCTGGTAAATAAATTCTGCATGGAAAAGGGCATAGTGAAACATCGCACTAGTGCTAGTAAACCAAAACAGTTTGCAGAATTGATGAGCAGAGAGTTACTAGAGACGGCCCGTGAAAAGATCTCTAGTGCTGGTATGGCTGGGAAAATTCCAGCGGATGCGCTTAGTATGGCGAGCTACCTGGTGAATAGATCCCCATCGACTGCAATTGGATATCAGACTCCCAAAGAAGTGTGGTCAGGTAATGTTGCTGATGATTCTAATTTTAGAATGTTTAGTTGCCCGTGTTATTATCGAGTAAGTGATGGTAAGCTCGATGTGGAGGCAAGGTGCATATTCCATGGTTATGCACAAGGTGAGTGTGGCGATCAGTTGTGTTGCCCGAATATAGATTCACCTATTTGCAGCAGAGAAGTTACCTTTGACGAGTCTCCAGTACTTCTAGCTAGGAGTGCTTGTGGCAGTGTTTATACGGATCTGGACGGTGTTCAGCTTGAGGTGGAGTTGCAACCAGAAACTCCTGAGGTAGCAGGTACTAGTGAAATAATCGACACATATGATATTTGGATTAAGGTGGAGCCGGCAAAGCCAACGATTACTGTAGCTACTGAATTTGATAAGGAGCATGTTGGACTTTCTGTCAGATATGGATACAATAATGATTTTGCTTTATCTGTGATACAGAAAGTTATGTTAGAAAATCCTTATGGAGTAGCTAACTGTACAGGTGGAGCTGATGTCCTGAGGCTTATGATTATGGCAAAGTTCAAGCGTGGCTTGAACTTGAAATATCTTTGTGCAGATTGAGCCCAAGAGGGCTGTGGGAGAGTAGCAGGCGAATTCATTGAAGTGATTGTGACTTGGCTCAAATGTCGAGACAAGGTGGAGATTGTTGAAAATATGTCTCGAATTTGAGTCCCGAATGAAACTCGGGAGTTAGGCACAAGTTGGCATTGACTCGGGAGTTAGGAGTTAGGCACAAGTTGGCATTGACTCGGGAATTAGGCACATTGGCATTGACTCGGGAGTTAGGCACAAGTTGGCATTGACTCGGGAGTTAGGAGTTAGGCACAAGTTGGCATTGACTCGGGAGTTAGGCACAAGTTGGCATTGACTCGGAAGTTAGGCACAAGTTGGCACAAAGCCATCTTGTTTCCTCCTGCCATTTGGCTATATAAGGAGAAGAAGATGCAACCGAACAAAGTGCACCGAAACCAAGTCATTCGGTGGCCGAGAGAAGAGAGAGTTCTTCTCGTGAGGGTTTTGCTTGTCGTAATTACACCTGGGTGTTTTAGCCAGATAAATTCTTGTGAGTAGAATTTGTATAATTCCTTGAGTGAGGTTTCACTAGGAATTGTGAGGGTCTAAACACTGTGTGAGTTTGAGGTGTAATTGGGGTTTGGGAAACACCAAGAGTGTGTTTGAGTGCTCGAGTGATTGATCTCGTTGTATCGCTTGTTTTCTATAGTGGATTCTGTGCTGCTCTCCTCGTGGACGTAGGTTCCGACATTCGGACCGTACCACGTAAATCTCGTGTCATTTGTTATTATTTCTTTTATTTCTCTGTCGACTTTGCAAACGCTCATCGATCCGATTCCGCCGCGACACCGATCAAGGTGTCCTATTTCACAACATATGTATCTGATGGTGTAACAGCATCTCAAAAGAAAAACTAAACTGATGCAATTCTAATTCTTTTTTTCATATTCTCCGGCTATATGAACGATGGGCAATGCGGATGATGTATGTACTGCAATTAATAACAAAAACTTTCTACATGACACGATAACTAAAGATTAATGCTAATTTGTGCGCATTGTGTTTATGCATACTGTGAGACTAATTAACATCAAAACTACATGCAATCTATGTGATTCTAATGACATTTTTTGTTCGGTTTTTGTTTAATGAGAAGTATGGACTATAGTAAACCTATATGTATTCTAAAGTTAGCATGTATTACCCTAACTTTAAAAGCCCAAAAATATGATTATGAATGCACTCTAAACTTTAAACATGACATATACGCGCGATGGTCATTAGATTTCATGTGAATTCAAGACACACATCTTACTCAAAATTTATGGCTATAATTTGAAGATATTATTTTGATGCATAGATCGTTTATCTAAATAACCACGCATAGAAACACATTTATTATAGACCACAAATGATGCAATGAGGCGGCACTAAGGAACCAACCCTTAGGCCCAAAACTCCGGCGACCTAATACAGTTCAACTAATGTAAGAAGATATCCAGGACATAATTAAACAACTAGGGTTTTACCGCTAAACAACATGCCTAGGAACTTTGCAAGGAGAAATTCAAATCACGGTGGTAAGATTTTTTGCCATCGTTATTATGGATGACTTACCGAAGCTGCAGGAGACTCAGACGGTGGGTTGGGAGGTTTACACGGAGGCCTGATGGAACATCTCACTGCAGCGAAGGTGCGGCAGGCAGCAAGCACAGTGGTGACCCATCGAAGTTGGTCTGGATGTTCGATGGTGTTGGGCTGAAACGCAGTAGCAAAGGGGACGTTTACCTAGAGAGCCGCCCCGAAGAATGGGGTTGTATGTTGTTAGCTCTATAGGGTTAATTAGTATCTGCTTTTGATTTGAGGGTTGAAGATGTCTTTTGATGATTTTATTGAATGAATGCTCCTGCTGTCCTATCCCATGCTGATCTTGCTGTTTGGGAGTTTGACACGTTCCGCATGCGCATTACGATTATGGGTCAATAGCGAGCTTGGGACGCTATCCTTCGTGACCTATGGGTATCAAGGTAGGGGTGCCGCATGCTCGAGAGTCGGGGCGTGACATAAAATATGGATCTCAATGAGTTCACATCCTTTTTCAGATGCAACGTAATGTGATGAAAGTGCAGGCAAGGGTGCCCAGGCTTTGCATCACGGAGGCAGAATTTTAGTGACGGATAAAAGGTGCGTAGGTTTTCTCATCGCCGGACTTTGGAACTATGTTGAGTTTTCCATCTCAAGTGTCTCAAGCTGCCCGCGGTTTCCATCATAGGATTCGGTATGCTTAAGTTTTTACACTTGACTTGAAACGTCTGAGGTCTTCATCCAACATTTGAGATGTCTACAGATTTTCACTTAGGATTTGAGATGTCTAAGGTTTTTCACTTAAGACTCGGATTATCTAAGGTTTTCCCCTTAAGATTTAAACATATCTGAGATTTTTTAGTTGGGCGATTAGATCTCTCTCGCCACGATCTGCCTTGGCAGAAGCTGTAAAAACAGCATAAGAAATCCACCAATGGATGGAAAAAGACATCTCTCATAGATACACTAAGGGCGAAGCTCCTAGAAAGCTAGGGGATGGACAGAAAGATCAGGCAAATTATTAGCAATGAAGGAGATGAAGTAGGAAAAAACCTCCATTATATCAAGAGGTCACCCATACCATCCCATATGGAGCCCGCAGTTTTTCCATTTGGAGTATAGGTAGGCACCTTCCCAAAAAGCCACTCATCCTGGTGGCGAACGATGGTCTGAGGCTTAACACTAGATCAATATTTAACATGGAATAATCAATCTCCCGTCGTAATCACCACGTTCATAATATCGCATATTATTAGTACCACAAAATATTTAAAAGGCCAATGGCTCTGCCTTTATAGTTGGCTAAATTGTCATGGATTCATGGGAATTGGCGATTACTCAGGACTATGAGGGCATGGAAGCCGGTATTCTTGATGCGGTTTAGGATTGGTTTGCCTATACTTGGTGACCATCTTCATTTGTATCAATTAAGGACGAGGGACGAGATATTGGCATGCTGCGATCTTCTCTAATGGTTAAGGCAAAAGTGGTCGTCTTAAATCCTCGGACAATAGGTTTTTGCAATGGCCAAAAGTAGACGCGTCAAATGGGTGGGTCGGGTCAAATATGGTCCGATCCATATTGACCCGTGTAACTCATTTTGACCCATATGTAATGACTCGTCTCCAACCCGACCTGACCCGTTTTGACCTATATGAACAAATCATACTAATATTGTAAGAAAATCTATATAACTCACTTAACCTATTTTAAGTTCTTCACATGCATATGTTACCAGATAAATACTTCACATCAAATAAAAATAATATTAAATAAAATAAAAATAACATTACTAAAATATTTTCATGCAATAAAAAATCAAGTGAAAATTTTTTATTTTTTTATTTTTATTTTTTTTCTAATTTTTTCTAATTTTTTATTATTTTAAATATTTTTTAATGAAGTAATTTTTTTTTTCTATTTTTAAAAATTTTTCTAAAATTTTTCTATTTTGTTATTAAAAAAGTTATTTTTATTTCTTCTCCGACAGCGGGCAATGGTGACTGGCGGCGAAGGACGGCAGTGCCCGATGACTGGCGACGGAAGACGATGGCGACCGATGACTAGCGGCGGCGACGGAAAGGCGGAGGAGGACGGCGGCGGGAGCCAGCGACAGGCGGTGGAGGATGGCGACTGCAAGAGGCGGCAACTGGACGCGGGCGACCAATAGTTTCTATATTTTTTATTATAATTTTCTTTTCTTATTTCTTTCATTAACTTATAAAAATTAGAAAATTTAAAAATAAAAATAACCAAGACTTTTAAGGCCCCTGGCCCATGTACAACTCATGGAGCTATTTTCACAGATAAAAAATGGGTCCAAAATGTTGAAAATAGGTTTCAGTGTATGACCCATCTGATTCAACTTATATATTTGAGATTCATTTTTGTTGAGTCCTTAAAAAATTAAAACCCATATATAACCCATTTGCATGAAAATATGAGTCAGAGTATGGTTGTTTTATCTACTACTAAGGCAGAGAACATGGCTCTTACTCATGCTGCTAAGGAAGTGATCTGGATGAGTAGATTGTGTAAAGAGCTTAGTTTTCATAAAAAGGGGGAGTGAATATTGGGTGTTATAGCCTGAGTACTATATTCTTGGCTAAGAATCCTGTTTTTCATGCAAGAACAAAGCACATTGATATACAATATCACTTCATCCGAGAGAAAGTAGAACATAAAGTTATAGTGCTGCAAAAAATTAACACACATGTGAATAATGGAGTTTTTTTACCAAGGCAGTGACTGCAGAAAAGTATGAATGGTGTATAACTGATTTGGGTCTAGAGAAGCATGGGAAGTATTCATCAAGTGGGAGGATGTTGGGGTATTATTCATACTCCCCTGCGACAGGAAAGTTCGTGGACACCAAAGGGCTTTTACGATTTAAACCCATAATTTTTTATTAGTAGTTTGAGCTTGGGCTCATGAATAGTTACGGTTATATATACTCTTTTTCGCTTGTAACTGAGTGATATAACGAGATGTGTGAGGTGCTAATTATAGTAGAATTCTCTGCTGGACGTAGCTATATAGGATAAAATCTCGTGTCTCAATTTTCTCTTTCTCTCGTTTATTTCGTTGCAATTGTGCACTGACCCTAACAAGTCTTAGGTGGATATAACTTTTCGACATCTGCATCTTCAACAACACTAACAATGGAGAATCGTGGAAGAAGTAAAAGTAAAGAAAATTTCAACGGGCGTGGTAGCTCACAAACAAGGGGGAGGATAGAGGTTGCAAAAGATGAGTGCTGGTTTTCTCACCAGACGAGACATTGTAGATTTCAGTGTGAAGCCTATAAAAAAGAAGCAATAAGATGAGAATCAAGGAGCTAATGTGGTAGGCGATGAACCTTTACTAGAAAACTTGTATTTATCTGTAGAGTTTGACTTGGTGACAGATTAGTAGGACTTCATGCCTAGCCTCATCGACCCTATTAAGCTACATAATACACTTGATGGAATCACCATATATAAGTGTGGAGTGGGGCCGCTCCTGTGAGAATTTTTTGATAAAAAAACTCTAGAGTATTTATGAATAAACCAAGCACGCGCATGGCCTATTAGAGCAAAACCACGTTGAACAGCAAACCCTGTGGGAGTATAATGTGATTGGTGAAAGTCATAATTCGCAAAAGGGGATTCTTGGTTCATAGAAGTTTTATACTTTACTAATGATTTCGTGAATTATGCTTCATTCTTTCTAGGGCTAGTTCATACCCTAATCAGCACCAGTTCCAATGGACTATGCTCCAATAACCCAGCATAATTCTATTTTTTTTTCAAAACTTTTTTAAATATATCGAGGATTGTTGGATATTTTAATAGTTTTGAAATATTATTTTACAATGATTTTGCTAAAATTATGACGACAATGATTAGCCATCAATAATTTCAGTGGTCATATAATGGCTTTACGACGGTTATATAAGGGTTCTCTAATGGTCATATAACGGCTTTATAACGTGCGATTTATTTCTTCATATATCATTCATTATTCTATAATGGCTTTATAATAGTTTTCCAACGGCTCTATTTTGTCTTTAATACTCCAAGAGACAATCTTGTGAGATACCGAATTACCAAGAGAACTTCTTTTCCTTTTGTTACTTTTCCTTATTGGGTTATACACATAATATTGTTCCTATTCCTTCTAATATTCAGTGCGGAATATAGAAGAAGGACTGTTGTATCTTGTCTTATGCATCGAATTTCGTGCTTTGAGGGGGGGGGGAGGGGCAGAATTATCCTTAAAGACAATGCTCACATGCCTCAGACAATTGTCCTTAATTTTCTCGTCTTTTCCAACATATTTACTATAATTGTTATTTTTCATGCTATTTAACATTTTTTTCTAACAGATAGCAGCTAAAGCAGGTTCACGAGAAGAAACCGATATGAGAATGAGGGGGGAAGTGATCATCAGATCTGGATTTTCGTGTTCCTAGACTAAATTCTTAGAGAGAAGAAAAGAGCACCCTATTGTTGACACCTAAATTTCGATTTTTTTTTTAAAAAATTATTTATTTAAAAAATGAGAATTAATTGTAGTTCTCGTAAAAAATAATTAATTAATTTTCATGTATAGCACATCTAATTTTCTCATTCATGCATTGCATTTGCATTATTTTGCATTGACGGCAAGGAATTGAGCTTAAATTGACAGGCGATCGGACCGGCGATGAATGCTCATTTCAAGATTTTGAGCTTTATTGAATTAGTTGGACTGAGCCCATATAAGCATGTGATTTCGGCCAAGTCCATTGAATAGACATATTACTGAAATAGGCTTTATGAGACCCAAATTGGAAGAATTGATTTATTAGGACACTTAGGAAAATAATTCAGAAAATTGCTTGGGAAATAAAAACCCTAGACCTACCCTATAAATAGAAGACTTTGCGCTTCAGAGGAGGAGGCCACACAATTTCCACACACGGCCATCTTTGAGGCGACAAAAAATTCTGGACGGTAGAGGAGAGAGGTGCCGTGGGAAGCTTTATCCATGCATCGAGAGAGGAGCCGCATGATCAGACGAGAGGTTCAAAGGAAAAAGGTGTTGTGATCAGAAGAGGAGCCGCATGATCAGAAGATTGAAGGAGAGGAAAAGTCCTCTGCCAGCTTCGTCGATTCATGGTGGTGTGATGCCATCATCGGTTCTTGTAGCATTTTTCTTTGAGCCTTTGACCGCAGCTTAGTCCAATGAACATCCCCATCAGCATCACTAGACCTAGTAGTATTGTTGACAAACAATTTGCAGGGTTCCCAACGTCATTGTAATTCTGATGGCGATTATCCAGCACTTCTCAATGCCCCAACCTCGACGGCACAAGTCTGACAATAACAGCGCTCGTTTTCTTTATACGTTTCATCACACGAGTCCCTCGGTTTGTCTGACGAACCCCGGAGTTGTTGTTCCGCTAGAGTTACGAGCAAGCCACAAGTCCACCGTCGACTTCCCATGAGCCACAGCTCAGCCCCGTTGATCAAGCCTCACCAATCGTATCCCAATCCAAGGCAGTCCAAAATCCTTTACTTGGTCGTCAAGCTTCTTCCCCGACATATCGCCGGTCTCAGTTGCGAGAAACCCCGGGAAAAGTACACTACAAGTGCCATAACTTTTGTACGGCGTTCACTTAAATGCCATAACTTTCAAAGTTCACTTGTCGCTCCCTCCAACCCATTGTTTTTAATTAAAATTCCCTTACCAGGTGTGGCTTTCAAATGCAGTATCAAATGATTTATTAACTCTATATGCCCTCGAGATGGTTTCTACATAAATTGACTCACATAACTAACAGTGTATGCTATATCAGGTCAGATAAATCAAGCATCCAACAAGCCGCTGAAATCCCCAACTTCCCAGTCTCCTTCAGCAAATCCATAACGTACTTTCTCTGAGATAAAAATAATCCTTTGTGGGATCTTGCGACCTAAATACCTAAAAAATACATCAATCTGCCAAGATATTTGATATCAAATTCCTTACTCAAATGCTGCTTAAGTGCTTCGATTCTAGGTTGATTGCTACATGTAATCACAATATCATCAACATAAACAAGCACAATGACTATACCTTTGTCATCAGTTTTGGTGAACATTGAAGAGTCTGCTGCCCTTGTTTTGAATCCAACCTTGACGAGCGCAGAGCTTAGTTTACCATACCAAGCTCTAGTTGATTTCTTAAGACCATATATGGCCTTCTTCAACCTGCAAACAATTCTATCTTTATTCTACAAAGGGTGACCATGTGGAAGATCCATATAAACCTCCTCTTCCAGATCTCCATGAAGAAATGTGTTCTTCACATCCATTTGGAATAATGGCCATCCACAATTAACAGTTATAGACATAAGAACACGCACAATATTCATTTTTAACTACAGGTGCAAAAGTTTCTTTGTAATCTATACCATACGTTTGAGTGTAGCCTTTTGCAACCAACCTCGCTTTATACCTTTCGACTGATCTGTCCCTATTGTACTTGATCTTATAGATCCATCGGCAACCAACTGTCTTCTTCTCTCTTGAAAGTTGTACTAATTTTCAAGTATGATTTTGCTCTAAAGCCTAAAGTTCATCCTTCATTACATCAATCCAGACGGCTTATTTCTTTGCTTCCTCATAGATGTAAGGTTCCTGTTGTTCCTTAATAGAAGACAAGAAACTCAAAAAATTGTGAGAGATTTTGTCATAGCCAACAAATTCTTGAATATGATGTTGAGCAAAATTATAAGTAGTAAAATCCCGAAGACGAGTTGGGGGTCTAGTGACATGAGATGTTCTTCGTAATGAAATTGCATTCGCTGAACTTTCATTTGTCAGCCCCTCGGTTGCAATTACAGGTTCAGCTTGTGGAACAACAACTGCCTCAATCTCTCGATCCATTTTTGAATTTTCTTGATCTGCAGATTCATGACCCGTTGCACAGCTCCCATTGTTGGCTTTGATGGCCCCATTGTTGACTTCGGCTTCATTAGAAGACCTTGTTGAAGTTCAAAAATCCGAGATGCAGTATTGGCTTGACCATACATCTCAGACAACGAATCCCACAAAGTTTTGGCCAAATTTGAGTAAGCAAAGATCTCATAGATTTTAGGCTCCATCGAGTTGAAGATCCAAGTCATAACAATGTGATCATTTGCTTGCCATTCTTCAAACTTTGGATGAGTCTCATCTGAGGTTTAGCTTGCCCAGTAATATGACCAAGCCTCGATCGGCCTCCAAGCGCGATGGTCACTGCTCGCGACCATGGAAGAAAATTCCTTCCATTTAGCAAAATATATGTAAGACGTTGGTTGTTTCCCTCATGTGCCATAGCCGTCGCTGATTCCGATCTAGAGCTCGTACTTTTGTCGGGAAGTTTTCCAGATTCTGATTCTGGATTTGTCATGGTGGCCACCAAATAGTCGACACTCAAAGAGGACGAGGACGAGTCGAGTTTTTCAAGAAATCAAGATCGTAACCGCTCTGATACCATGTAGAAAAGTAAACATTCAGACAAAGACACAAGATTAAAGAGGTCGGCGATGTGTCTACGTCCTCGGACAAAAAACTTTCAGTCTCCTTTTTTTTTTTTTGTTATGAAGAACCATCCACCATTATTCCTCCATATTTACAAGAAAGGCTTCAATAGAAAAAAGAAGATAACGATGAATAAGGAAGATATCCCAGAATTATTGGGATATAATATAATGAAATCTCCTTTCTAATATATTCAAATCTCCTTTCCTATAAATAGGAGACAAAATCAGCCAATACTATTCATTCTTCGAAAAGGTGAAAAAGGAAGGGAAAATTTTGACCAAGAAAAAAGAAAAGGAGAGTACGGAGAATCAGATTACACGGGAGGCATGTGGTACTAGCGCTACTTTTATACAACACAGACAGAGAAAGATTTTTATACGAGTATTATAGGATATAGACTGAAATATGCTCTCTATTAAAGTTAGAGATCTTTTAGAGTATTTTGTCATTTCATTTAATATCTTCCTTATTTTACGATAAAATCCTCAAAAAATCTCTTGCGAATTGCAACGATTTTCTTTTATTTCAAAAGTAGGAAAGTTTAAATGTTTGTATACATATTCTATTGAAAATTGTATTCGCACAAAAAAAAATAAAAAATAAACATGATAATATATTATAATCATAAGGAGTATTAGAGTTTGGTGTCACATCCCAAAAAGATTTATCTATAATTAAGAGATTATAGAAATTCTATCCACATTCGCTTCCAAATTCAAATAGTCCCAATTTTCTATGATCGATAATCAAGAAATGCAATTTAATATTACCAGTTGCCAACAGATTGAAGGAGACTTGTTCTATTGGAACTTAATTATCACGTGAACAAATTACTATTCTCTATAAATACTGTCTTCTCTAATGTGAAAAATAAAGAACCACTATGAAAATGTTCTCTCGCTTATAACACACAAATTAGACAGAGGGGTTACTTTAAATAAAATACTCTATATCCTGTTAACTAGTAAAACTCGTCTCGCCTGAAATAATCCGCGATCAACAATCTTTTATCAAAGCTTTGATCTTCAAATTTTTTTAAATAGATCGGTTTATGTGGCGATTTGGACAGAAAGCAATCGATATGATGAACTAAACCAATAAAGATAACGAAGAACAATAAACGAGAATAAGGAACTAATAAATTAAATTATAGAATATCTGAAGATCCTTTACAAAGCCCCCTCTCCGACTATTTAGGTGCAATTAATTATACAATAACCATCGGTAGAAGTTATTTGTTTTATATAGTATATCCATCGTTGCTGATATTTCGTACGCTGTCATTAGCTACGGTCAACGCTTTGGATGCCGATGAGTTCCATACACAATGGGCTCTCAAGTTAACAATGCCTCGCTGGCCTTTCTGTCTATTAGAGACCAGGTTGACCTGGAGTGTCAACAAAACTAATACTAACAAATCTTTTTTTTTTCTTGAAAAATGTACTCCCGTCGCTAACATACTAATAAATGCACCTATTATTTGATGAGTGACTTATCCGTTCAGTGTTAATTTTGTAATTGAAACCATTTGTCAACCATCTACTGATGAACGCACAAACAACGGTGAACCTAATTAAAAACACAAAAAATGCTAGATTTGTCAAGACTAATTTATAAATGTGATTTTCTTAAGTGGTATGGCGGGCTGTTATTAGTTCTCGAATATGGCCCAGTTATTTAATTCATTCGCAGTCTGACGTATCACAGAATAGATAAATTTTGTAAAACCGTTTCTGGTAAATCTAGCATTACTAAAAGGTACAATAATTAAGGCTTCTTGTTATATTGTAATTTTATTTGCATACGAAAGGCATGCACCGCATGCACAAGCTACTCCTTCACAAGAAAACTTTCAAAAGATGAATATAGACTGAGATAATATTACCGAAAGAACGGGGAAAAAAAAGTATATTGGAAACTGGCAAAAGAAGTTTCACGTTGACTTGGATTGGATGGGATGCGATGCCGTTGCTTTACCTGTTAATCCAGTCTGATGTCTATCTATAAAGTCAACTATCGTGTGTAAATCTTTAAGAAATCTCTTTTTTCAATACTCCCCAAAAAAGTTATCGGATTTTTTGTTATTGGAATGTTCGAAAGTTTGAATCAGCCTAGATAAGAGAGATTTAAATATGAATTTGGAACCTAAAATAAGACCAATATATCTCACTTATGTGACTACGTTTTTTCCGTCCGATGTCAATTATCCAAAACGTATGATCTTCTTGGTTTTGGGTATGATGGGCAACAGAACACAAATTTGCTATAGAAGAACATTCCTTTTCCGCGTGTGTCATATTTAAATAACCAAATCTAATGATATTCAAGATAAAAAAAAAAAAAAACTCACGGGAAACTGGCCGCCAACTTTAGATCCAAGATTAAAAAAAAAAAGATGTAATGTTTGAGGATTCATAAATAAAAGAAAGATTAGATATGCAATACAAAAATATTCTAAGGGTCGTGAACACAGAATTATTCGCTCATGCAAATTTTCGGAAAGTGTTTGGAGAATTGTCCACAGTTGCGGGCCTCATAATCACACTTTCTTCCTTAACAAAAATTACTTAGACTGATATAGGTCATCAATAAACCATTGTGAATGTTCGTAACAATCAATTAGACCACAAGGGGGTAATATGGCAAAGAATAGGGGTGAGAGTAGAAGAGGCACTTTACTGAGCCATTAGTTGGAAAAATTGCCGGCAACAAATTGGAAATATTTGAAACTGACCCGTCAAATAGTAGCCCAATCACCGAGGCCTTCATCGATACCATATCCTAAAAAAGAAAAGAAACGTGTCAAAGGCGAAAGAAAATAAACGGAGAACAAAAGATTAAAGTATATAAATCATAAGGGAAGAAAAACCGTCGCCACGTTACTAAAGAGAAGGAGAAAATATTGGCTAGATTAGATCTGCCAACTAGATTATGCATTAAACCATTAAAAAGAAGACACGTGGCTATTGGGCCCCACCTATCAGATTTTCAAAAAAAGCGGAGACCCAACCATCTCCGTTATCTCTCTCTCCTCCCTCCGTTATCCCTCGGTTAAATTTTTCAAAAATTTATTCTGATGTCTTGTTATCTTTCTCTCTCTTCATTATCTCTCTTTCTCCCTCCAAGTTCCCGAGGTCGAGCGCGTTCTACTTCTCTCTCCCCAAATTTTTTCTTTTTCGTCGACTCTCCCCAAGTTCACAATCGGTCTTCTTCTTCGATAGATCTCGACTCAACCACTGTACCAGGCCGGTCCCTCGACCAAAACCACGCCGTCGCCGCCACAGTGGCCGCCGCTTCCGACGCTGCCGTCCCGGAGTCCCTTCGTGTCTCTGAGTTCACGGATTGGTTTGTTCCCTCCACGCCGCCGCCGTCCCGAAGCCCCTCTGTATCGCCTCATCTCTCTATGTAAGTACACGGTTTGCTCTGCTCTCTCCTCGACCCGAACCACACCGCCCCTGCGCCGTCGCCTCCCGGACCTCCATTGGCGGCTCCGATTTGTCCTTTGCGTTCGACTAAAACCACGCCGCCGCCATTGCCGTTGCCGCTGCCGCCGCTGCCGCCTCCGAGCCCGTCTGTGTCACCTCGTCTCTCCCTCTCTGAGTTTACGGCTTGCTCTGTTCTCTTGACGTTCACTTTCTTCCACAACCAAAACAACGCTACCCTTGTCCGTCGTCTCCCCGACCCTCATTGGCTGCTTTGATCTGTCCTTTGCGTCCGACGACATTCGGTTAGTGTTTCCCCTCAATGCAATCCAAAAACTAAAGCTTTGCTTTGAACGATGGTTTTGCCGAGTGTGGTAATTTTAACAATGTGAAACTGTTGTATAGTGAAATTCGATAGAGTAGTTTCAAGCAGTGCGAGGAGATTATAAAGATCTGTTGGCTCATCAATTGGGCATTGCAGTTTGTTATTGATGGGTTGGTGAAGGAGTGAAGGATTGACGAAGTGGAGAAGCTTGCGAAGGTAAATAACACTGCGTTTAGACTTGCAACTCTCGACCACTAAGTAGACATAGGTCATTGTACTTTATATTAATAATTTCAGTGCAAATTTTAAGGCTTAAATTGAATGTCGAGTTTCTCATATTGTAGCATGAGTATGTTCTGCGCAAGTGATTGTGTTCTAGCATAGTGCTAATACCGCTCATACAGCGTTATCGTGCGAGTGGTTGCGTTCTAAAAATGTATGTTCAGTATTTCATAAGGAAAAGGTTTTTGGCACGCATAATTTATGGTGTAGCATGCATGAATGGGAAAATCACAAAACTGAAAACTTTCTGTAGTCTTTGGTTGCTAGTCAATTGTATATAGATACTTTCTCCCATGATTAGCTGCATGCCTTTTTAGTTATTGCATATGCACATGTCATTTTCAATTATTTTCTATACAGTTCTTCGATCATCTATGTTTTATTCATTCATTTATTTATTTTTGCATCCTCAGGTATGACCACAGTGTTGCATATGCCATTGTAATTATTCGGGCGTTGCTTTTCCATCTTTTGGTGATTGGAGCTTTCTTGTCTAACGTTTATTGGTAAAAGCCTCTATCCTATAATAACTTAGCTGCAAATTCTAATCCTTAAATTTCTTTGTGCTTGTGTTCTAAAAATGTTTGTTCTTTGTTTTATTAGGAAGGAACTTAGAAGAACTATCTCAATTTTGAAGACATCATATCGGTTAATTCATAAGTGTAAAGCTCTCGGATGGCTGAATCAGAGGTAATTCTTCACTCATATTATGTTAAACATATTTTGCTTTCTTAAGTAACAAACGAGATAATTTTTTTTATATAGAAGTGTTACTTAATTACATTTTGTCTATTTGGTTGCAGCATGAAACTTCTCATCTTGCATACGTAATGCGTGATATGGAAAAAGAATTTGAATTTGCAGTAGGGATGGTTTTTTCAAATGACGTTGAAGCATATCATAAGTATGTGGCATATGCAATTAATAAAGGATTTGGAGTGAGGAAAGGTCTTATGGTTAGAAATAGGAAAGGAGAAATAACTCGACGGACTTTTGTGTGCAATTGTGAGGGGCATTCTGTCGGCTCATCTGATCAAGAAAAGAAATATGAGAGGTTTGAAGTTAGATGTGGGTGTCTTGCTCGTACCAAATTCAAGGTTGATAACGGTGTCTATGAAGTGATAGAGTATGTTCCCGAGCATAATCATGCGTTTGTACCGGAAAATCAAAGGCATTTCATTAAATGCGGAACGTTGATATCTGATTATGAAAAGGGTACTTTAGTGGATATGGCTAAAGTAGAAATTGGGGGGACTGCGGCACATAAATGCTTAGCAAACAAAGCTGGAGGAAGCAAAGACTTGGGTTTTACCTTGCGTGATTGTCAAAAAATTTTGCGGAGGGAAAAATCTGATGGTATAAGTGGGGGAGATTGTCAAAGTCTGTTGAATCATTTTCATTGCATGCAAATGAAAAACCCAATGTTTTTCTACGCTGTACAGGTCGATCAAGATGGTAGAATGACAAATTTATTTTGGAGAGATAGCTTATCCAAATTTGATTACGATTGTTTTGGTGATGTGGTGGTGTTTGATACCACATATCGTACCAACAAATATAACATGATATGTGCACCATTTGTTGGGGTTAATCACCATTGGAAGAATACCCTATTCGGCTGTGCATTTTTGATGGATGAGACTGCGGATTCATTTATTTGGTTATTTGAGGCGTTTTTGAAGTCTATGGGAAATAGGGCTCCAAAAACCATGTTCACTGATCAAGATCAAGCTATGGCAAAAGCCATTAGAATTGTGTTTCCGAATACACAACATCGTTTATGCACTTGGCACATTGGGAAAAATGCCAACCAAAATATTCCACATCTTTACAAGGAGCCGAATTTTAAGGATAAATATTTCTTTGTGCTTATGTATAGATGCAGATTAGACGATGAATTTGAATCTACATGGAGAGAAATGGAAGAGGAGTGGGGTACCAAGAATAACAATTGGCTTCAGAGATTATACGACATAAGACATAAATGGAGTTTAGCTTTTGATCGCGATACTTTTACATGTGGTATAACATCAAGCCAAAGGAGCGAGAGTACCAATAATGTCTTTCAACTTATGTAGACCAAGACATTAACACTTGTAGAGTTTGTCCACCACTATGAGGAACAACTAAAACACATGAGAGAAGTTGAAAGTCAAGATGATTACAGCTCTCGTGGAAATCCCAAATTGCAGGTTTTGGATAATGGGATCTTGACGCATGCCGCTTCATTGTATACCCGTACCATTTTTAAAAGGTTCAATGAAGAATTTTTGCAAAGTCTCTCCGAACATGTTTCAAGTACTACATTCGATGGATTGGATTATGTTTTTACTCTCAAGCGTGGAGGGAGTCATCGTGAACATGTTGTCAGATTTAAAGCTGCAGATTTTTCAGTTTCTTGTGAATGCAAATTATTTGAATCAAAAGGGTGGTTGTGTCGCCATGCCTTGCATGTGCTGAATATGAACATGTCGGTTAAGGATATTCCATCTTCCTATATTTTAAAAAGATGGACTAAAGGTGCCAAACAAGGGATTGTGAATGATGAATGTAATGAAATGTCACCCGATGAATCTAAATTTAATAGATTTTCCAATTTAATGCAAGAATCTTTCGAAGTGATGAGCTTGGGAGCAGAAGACGTAAATACTATGAGAATAGCTAGGAAGAACTTGGGAAAAATGAAGGCTGAAATTTCATCTTACAAATCATGTGTGGTTGTGGATGCTGATGCTAGTGATGATGATGATGATAATGAGGCATCCGTATGTGACATTTCGGTATTGGACCCTATTCGGAGGAGAGGAAAGGGAACAACTTATGGAAGGCTTAAAAGCTCAAGTGAGAAAAAAAAGAAAAAAACTAAGAAAGGAACAGCTCCAACGCAAATAGAAAATCGAGGTAAGTGACATATTGTTCTAGCTATATGAATAGTTAAAATTTTCGCTTATGCTACATAAAGACAGTTTATCATATTTATTATTTTGTAATGTAGAGTTGGCTGTCCAACCGACACATGACGAAAGTCACTTCCAAGATTTTTCTAGTAATTCAAGTCAAATTCGAAGTGCTTTTTATCCAAGCAATATTGGTGGTCCTGCAGTAAATCTAAATTTTCATAATCAGGTATATCTCTCTTAGTCCTTAATGGGTATTTACATGTTACTAATGTAGTATCTTTTATATAGATGCAATCACCATACTTCATGCCGCCGGGGATTATGAATGGATTTTGCCCATTCCCTACCCAGGTACTTAATAGTTTGATGTGGTAACTTATGTTTCGTCGACATTGCTTGTATCTACATAAGGGAAGCTTAACTGGGGATCAATCATTTTTTCTGAATGTTCAACTAATTGTGCCTTTTTACAATTGCAGATGCAATCGCCATACGTCATGCCACCAGGGATTATGAATGGATTTTCCCCGTTCACGAGTCAGGTGCTTATTATGAAAATCACCTGAGTCCCAATGTTATCTCATCTTCTTGTTACTATCATAATATTTATTGTTAATTTGGATAGATGTTGGAGTACCATAATAGATCTCATGGAACCATTTTGAGTCAGGTACAACTTGCCTTTTGTTGATATGAGATTATTTGAGACATATTTATTTAGGCATGTTGATTATTAAACTGAGTAATTTTGTTATTCCTTTGTCTAGGGGTCATCAAACTCTTTTCAGCATCTTGGGATGAACGAATCGAACGAATACGAAGGCATAGACAATGCACAGTCGCAGCCTAAATAGTCAAGAATGTGCATACCATTTTAAAGAAAAACTGAGGTCTCTCTCTCCCCCACCCTACCAAAACCTTTTAGTATTGTATAATTGAGTTTAACATTTGCAGATACTAACTTGCATTTGATGCAGCTTGAGAAGCGCGACCTCCATAAGAATTAGTTTGGGCATGAGAATAGGGATATTTGCTTTTTGTTGTGCTGTGTTGTTGTCACTCCAAAGTTTTCCTCTGTAATACTAGTTTCCTATGTTTACTTATTCATGGATGACGTTCTTAATGAAATTGCTTTGGTAACTTATGAGCATATAAGTTCTTCTGTTGAAAAGACTGTCCATTAGAAAGATGAATCCTAAACTTCATTTATGTAATTGGTGTTACTCTGTGCACTGGACAATCACATGACTTTGTAGAGGAAACTGAATTATTTCGAGGCTTTCCATCAAAAGAAAAAAACATGGCTTGCATTAATCAATCACATGAACAAATAACATTGTGTTTTCTAGCCAAACCAAGGGTTTGTCTCTAATCAATTGTACAGTTCAAAGAAGATGGGCATGTCTAATCGGATTGCAGTCATATTCCCCCATAAATGTAGCTTCAAACTCATTACAAACAAAAAAGAAACAACAAAAATAACAAACGCTTTAAACCTCATAACAAGGCAAACATATGATCATAGGTGTAGCTTCAAAGTCTACTCCCTAGGCTTCCATCTAGTCGGGCAAAGCTCATTGGGATCCTACACGTAATGCAAGGCCTGCAGAAAAGAAATTTGACAATGGTGAAGACGATTTATGTCTCAAATAATCTCACATCAACAAAAGGCAAGTCGTACCTGACTCAAAATTGTTCCATGAGATCTATTATGGTACTCCATCAGATTTTTCCCTCCGCAAAATTTTTTGACAATCACGCAAGGTAAAACCCAAGTCTTTGCTTCCTCCAGCTTTGTTTGCTAAGCATTTATGTGCCGCAGTCCCCCCAATTTCTACTTTAGCCATATCCACTAAAGTACCCTTTTCATAATCAGATATCAACGTTCCGCATTTAATGAAATGCCTTTGATTTTCCGGTACAAACGCATGATTATGCTCGGGAACATACTCTATCACTTCATAGACACCGTTATCAACCTTAAATTTGGTACGAGCAAGACACCCACATCTAACTTCAAACCTCTCATATTTCTTTTCTTGATCAGATGAGCCGACAGAATGCCCCTCACAATTGCACACAAAAGTTCGTCGAGTTATTTCTCCTTTCCTATTTCTAACCATAAGACCTTTCCTCACTCCAAATCCTTTATTAATTGCATATGCCACATACTTATGATATGCTTCAACGTCATTTGAAAAAACCATCCCTACTGCAAATTCAAATTCTTTTTCCATATCACCCATTTCGTATGCAAGATGAGAAGTTTCATGCTGCAACCAAATAGACAAAATGTAATTAAGTAACACTTCTATATAAAAAAAATTATCTCGTTTGTTACTTAAGAAAGCAAAATATGTTTCTGAAGGAAAAATCTGTATTTCCTTACTTCGCTTGAGTAATTACAAGGTCAATATATATACAAGAGAAAGGAGACCCTAGTTAGGCAAGAAACCTAATTTAGGTATTGACTCACCTAAGTTAGGTATAGACTCACCTAAGTTAGGTATAGACTTACCTAAGTTAGGTATAGACTTACAAAGTTTCAAACAACTTTACAACTTTTCAACACCCCCCCTCAAGTTGGTGTGTAAATATCTATCATGCCCAACTTGCCGATGAGATGCTCGAAGTTAGGTCTGAACAGTCCCTTTGTAAGAATGTCAGCTGTTTGTTGTGTTGTTGGCACAAATGGCATACAAATAGCTCCTGCATCAATCTTCTCTTTGATAAAGTGTCTATCGATCTCAACATGCTTAGTTCTGTCATGTTGTACTGGATTATGTGCAATATTGATTGCAGCCTTGTTGTCACAGTACAGCTTCATAGGCAGTTTCACTAGTACTCGAAGTTCTTCTAGCACTCGTGTTAGCCACAACATCTCACAAACTCCATGGGCCATTGCTCGATACTCAGCTTCTGCACTACTTCGGGCTACCACATTCTGCTTTTTACTTCGCCAAGTAACTAAGTTCCCCCAGACATAAGTACAATATCCTGAAGTCGACCTTCTGTCAGTAATTGACCCAGCCCAGTCTGCATCTGTGTATGCTTCAATTTCTTCTTGAGTAGACTTTTTGAATAGCAGGCCTTTTCCAGGTGTGCTTTTTAAGTATCTCAAGATCCTATACACAGCCTCAAGATGTCTTTCATAGGGAGAATGCATAAATTGGCTTACCATACTCACAGCAAAGGCAATATCTGGCCGAGTATGCGACAAATAGATTAGTTTTCCTACAAGTTTCTGGTATCTCGATGTATCAACATGAACCTCATCTTTGTCATCTCCAAATTTCTGATTTGGATCTATTGGAGTATCTGCTGGTCTACAACCACTCATTCCAGTCTCCTGTAGAAGATCCAGGACATATTTCCTTTGTGAAACTACAATTCCCTTCTTTGATCGAGCCACCTCCATTCCAAGGAAATACCTTAGAGTTCCCAGGTCCTTGATCTCAAATTCAGAAGCAAGACATTTTTTCAACCTGTTCATCTCGACAATATCATTCCCAGTGAGAATAATGTCATCAACATATACTATCAGAATTGCAACCTTCCCATCACGAGAATGCTTCACAAACATGGTATGATCAGCATGTCCTTGATCATACCCTTGTTTCTTCACAGACTGAGTGAACTTCTCAAACCAGGCCCTTGGTGACTGTTTCAGTCCATATAGTGACTTCTTCAATTTACAAACCTTTGACCCAAACTTTTTGTCAAAGCCTGGGGGGAAGTCCATGTATACTTCTTCCTCCAAATCTCCGTTCAAAAATGCATTCTTCACATCTAGTTGTTGCAGAGGCCAATCGAGATTGGCTGCAAGTGATAGGAGCACTCTGATAGTGTTTAGCTTAGCAACTGGAGCGAAAGTCTCAAAGTAATCGATGCCATAAGTCTGCGTGAATCCTTTGGCAACCAGACGAGCTTTATACCTTTCAAGAGACCCATCAGCCCTATGCTTGGTTGTGAATACCCATTTGCATCTAACCGTGGACTTTCCTTTGGGTAGATCCACCATATCCCATGTTCCATTTTTTTCAAGAGCTTTCATCTCTTCAAGAATTGCTTCCTTCCACTCAGAAACTTGTAGAGCATCCTGCACAGTTTTAGGAATCTCCACACAAGACAAGGTTGAGGTAAAAGCACGAAAATTGGGTGAGAGATTTTCGTAAGACACATAATGAGACATAGGATGTTTGGTACAAGACCTAACTTCTTTCCGAATAGCAATAGGTATGTCAAGTTCATCAGTAGGCTCATCATTTTGTTGACTATCAGGTTGAACAGATTGAGTTGGAGCATTACCTGATGATTGTATGGAGTTTTGGTCATGTCCTGGTTCAGACTCATGGCACCCTAAAGGAGCAGAAGACTCATTTCTTTGAGTTTTGTTTCTTCTCGTGTAGACTTGAGCATAAGATGGAAGTTCAGCATGCTTGGTACTAGTTTCGCACCTATTACTCTCACAAGTAGGATGAGATGCCAAAATAGGTAGACCCGAACTTCCATTATTTGGTTCAAAATTAGGTATAAGAGTTGCTGGAAGAGGATTTTCAGATTCTGCAAGACGAAAAGACTCAATAATGGAGTTGTGCGAATTGTGCGAATCTACACTTTCTTTCCCCCCCTGAAGATGAGCTCCAAAAAAAGGTGTTAATTCGAAAAAAGTGACATCCATGGTGACAAACATTTTTTTGGAAATTGGATCAAAGCATTTATACCCTTTTTGGTTCGGTGCATAACCAACAAACACACATTTTTTTGCTCTAGGATCAAGTTTGCCCCGATTTCTATCATGGATGTGTACAAAAGAGGTACAACCAAATAGTTTTAAAGGTAAGTCTAGAGGTTGGATAGGTCCTTTGAAGGACTTTCAGGGGTGTTTGGAACTTTAGCACTCTAGAGGGCATTCTATTGATAAGGTATGTAGATGTAAGAAGAGCTTCACCCCATAGGTATGTGGGAACTTTAGTGGTGAAGAGTAGAGCTCTAGTTACTTCTAAAAGGTGTTTATTCTTCCTCTCTGCCACCCCATTTTGCTGAGGCGTGTCAGGACAAGAACTTTGATGCATAATTCCTTTTTCCAAGAAAAAATGTCCCAGAATTTTATTGAAGTATTCTCTCTCATTGTCACTCCTGAAAATCTGGATTTGCACTTGAAATTGTGTTTGTATCATGGTGTAAAAGTTTTTAAAAACAGATTCTACATCAGATTTCTCTTTTAACAAGTACACCCAACTTGCTCTCGTATGATCATCAATAAATGTGACGAACCATTTCTTTCCTGAGGGTGTAGGAATCCGAGATGGTCCCCAAACATCACTATGAATTAAAGAGAATGGTTTAGACGACTTGTAGATTTGAGAGGGAAAATTTGTTCGATGATGTTTGGCTAATTCACAGAATTCACACTGAAATGAAGATGGACTTTTATTCAAAAACAACCTTGGGAACAAGAATTTCAAATATTGAAAATTCGGATGACCAAGCCTATAATGCCATAACATGATATCATCATCCTTATAAACAGTAACAGATTCGAAACAACTACCCTGAACTTGTCTAGCCGAGCTTGTTCCATCTTCAAAGAAATAGAGTCCTCCACTCTCTCTAGCACTGCCAATCGTCCTCCCCGAGGTCAAGTCCTGAAACTCACAATGAGATGAGAAAAAATTAGCTCGACACTTTTGATCAGAAGTTATTTTACTGATGGACAGCAAGTTACAAGATAGCTTTGGAACATGAAGGACATTATGAAGCGTGAGGGCAGAGGACAGCTTGATGGATCCTAATCCAGCTATAGCCAAAAGGGAACCATCTGCAATAGTTATTTTTTTATTCCCTGCACACGGATTATAGGTGGAAAAAAGCTTTGAACAACCTGTCATGTGATCGGTTGCTCCAGAATCAAGAATCCATGGAGTTTTTTTATGTGGATTTTCTATGAGGAAAGCAGTAGAAAAATGATTACCTTGATGGGCTACAGAACAAGAGGGATTTAAAGAAGGTTGTGGAGGTTGAAGAAGTTTCTACAGATGCTTTAATTGTTCCTTTGTGAATGGAACCAAATCTGATTTTATTTGCTCTTCCTCATTTGTCGCCTGGAACGCGCGACCATTACTGCTCCTTTTTTTTCCAGCCTTCTTTTTTCCAATTCTGCGGTTTCCCATGAATTTTCCAGCAAGTTTCTTTGGTATGCCATGGTTTCTTGCAATGTTCACACCATGGTTTCTTCCTCCTCTCTTCTTCAGAATCAAACCCCTGAGCTACAAGTGCAGATTTCTCGGATAGAGGGTTCTCATTTATTTCTGAATCACGTAGCATGATTCGCCTCCGAGATTCCTCCCTTCTAACTTCAGAGAACGCCTCACGGATGGATGGTAGAGGTTTCTGACCGAGAATTCTACCTCTCACCTCATCCAAGTTTCGATTAAGGCCCGCTAGAAACATATACACTCTATCATTCTCTTCTCTCTTCATTTGTCTCTTGCAATCAGCCGGACTTTCCCATGTATCATCATAGCATTGGTCTAATTCCTGCCATAAAGTAACCATTTCATTGAAGTAAATAGTTACCTCACGGTCTCCTTGCCTTGATTGCCATAGCTTTGTCTTCAATTCAAAGATCTGGGAAGAGTTCTCCAAATCAGAATATGTTTCTCTCACAACGTCCCACACATCTTTAGCGGTCGGAAGGAATAGATGCGGCTTTCCAATTGCTGGCTCCATAGAGTTGATCAGCCAGGCAATCACTAAGGAGTTCTCCGATCTCCAAGCCTTCCATCTCGGATTGCTTTTTTCTGGTTCTTTTTCCTCGCCTGTCAAGTGGCCGAGCTTGCCTCTTCCATCGATTGCTAGCTTCACCGATTGAGCCCACTCCAAATAATTTCGACCGTTCAATCGGTGAACTGTTAATAGCATGCTGGAATTGTGGGAGAATTGCTCTCCACCATTGCCCGATTGGCCAGAGAAATCAGTTGAAATTTTCTCTGGCTCGACACCTAAATTGGTGTCCTTACGAGCACCGGTCATCGCCGTTTTCACTATAGTGGGAGCTGGATTCAAAAACTCAGCTCTGATACCATGAAGGAAAAATCTGTATTTCCTTACTTCGCTTGAGTAATTACAAGGTCAATATATATACAAGAGAAAGGAGACCCTAGTTAGGCAAGAAACCTAATTTAGGTATTGACTCACCTAAGTTAGGTATAGACTTACCTAAGTTAGGTATAGACTCACCTAAGTTAGGTATAGACTTACAAAGTTTCAAACAACTTTACAACTTTTCAACAGTTTCACATAATATGAGTGAAGAATTACCTCTGATTCAGCCATCCGAGAGCTTTACACTTATGAATTAACCGATATGATGTCTTCAAAATTGAGATAGTTCTTCTAAGTTCCTTCCTAATAAAACAAAGAACAAACATTTTTAGAACACAAGCACAAAGAAATTTAAGGATTAGAATTTGCAGCTAAGTTATTATAGGATAGAGGCTTTTACCAATAAACGTTAGACAAGAAAGCTCCAGTCACCAAAAGATGGAAAAGCAACGCCCGAATAATTACAATGGCATATGCAACACTGTGGTCATACCTGAGGATGCAAAAATAAATAAATGAATGAATAAAACATAGATGATCGAAGAACTGTATAGAAAATAATTGAAAATGACATGTGCATATGCAATAACTAAAAAGGCATGCAGCTAATCATGGGAGAAAGTATCTATATACAATTGACTAGCAACCAAAGACTACAGAAAGTTTTCAGTTTTGTGATTTTCCCATTCATGCATGCTACACCATAAATTATGCGTGCCAAAAACCTTTTCCTAATGAAATACTGAACATACATTTTTAGAACGCAACCACTCGCACGATAACGCTATATGAGCGGTATTAGCACTATGCTAGAACACAATCACTTGCGCAGAACATACTCATACTACAATATGAGAAACTCGACATTCAATTTAAGCCTTAAAATTTGCACTGAAATTATTAATATAAAGTACAATGACCTATGTCTACTTAGTGGTCGAGAGTTGCAAGTCTAAACGCAGTGTTATTTACCTTCGCAAGCTTCTCCACTTCGTCAATCCTTCACTCCTTCACCAACCCATCAATAACAAACTGCAATGCCCAATTGATGAGCCAACAGATCTTTATAATCTCCTCGCACAGCTTGAAACTACTCTATCGAATTTCACTATACAACAGTTTCACATTGTTAAAATTATCACACTCGGCAAAACCATCGTTCAAAGCAAAGCTTTAGTTTTTGGATTGCATTGAGGGGAAACACTAACCGAATGTCGTCGGACGCAAAGGACAGATCAAAGCAGCCAATGAGGGTCGGGGAGACGACGGACAAGGGTAGCGTTGTTTTGGTTGTGGAAGAAAGTGAACGTCAAGAGAACAGAGCAAGCCGTAAACTCAGAGAGGGAGAGACGAGGTGACACAGACGGGCTCGGAGGCGGCAGCGGCGGCAGCGGCAACGGCAATGGCGGCGGCGTGGTTTTAGTCGAACGCAAAGGACAAATCGGAGCCGCCAATGGAGGTCCGGGAGGCGACGGCGCAGGGGCGGTGTGGTTCGGGTCGAGGAGAGAGCAGAGCAAACCGTGTACTTACATAGAGAGATGAGGCGATACAGAGGGGCTTCGGGACGGCGGCGGCGTGGAGGGAACAAACCAATCCGTGAACTCAGAGACACGAAGGGACTCCGGGACGGCAGCGTCGGAAGCGGCGGCCACTGTGGCGGCGACGGCGTGGTTTTGGTCGAGGGACCGGCCTGGTACAGTGGTTGAGTCGAGATCTATCGAAGAAGAAGACCGATTGTGAACTTGGGGAGAGTCGACGAAAAAGAAAAAATTTGGGGAGAGAGAAGTAGAACGCGCTCGACCTCGGGAACTTGGAGGGAGAAAGAGAGATAATGAAGAGAGAGAAAGATAACAAGACATCAGAATAAATTTTTGAAAAATTTAACCGAGGGATAACGGAGGGAGGAGAGAGAGATAACGGAGATGGTTGGGTCTCCGCTTTTTTTGAAAATCTGATAGGTGGGGCCCAATAGCCACGTGTCTTCTTTTTAATGGTTTAATGCATAATCTAGTTGGCAGATCTAATCTAGCCAATATTTTCTCAAAGAGAAGAAGATCTTCGCTGAAGAAGAAGACCCTGATGAACCTGAAAGCGATAACCACGGTCTTCTGCCACTCATGCATGGCACTTCAGGTCAAGGCTCCGAACAACAAAAAAGAAACAATTTCAACACGTACTCAAGAAATATTAACCATAAGAGATCATATATGTTTGCGAAGACATGATAACTTCGTTCCTTAAAAAAAAAGGACCAATAGACTTGAGAAATCTATATGACCAAGCCTAATCCAGGTAACCGTGAAAATAAAATATAAAGACAAAAGTAATTAAGAGGGGGAAAAAGGGATGAAAACGAATCTCGGTTGAGGAGGAGCCATTGAGCGATCGGCGGCGCCATGCTACCAGCAGCTTCTTCTACCTCGCCACCAACATGTACCTTTCGAACGAGTGGCAGAAGAAGCTGCTGGTGGCATGGCCCCGACAACCGCAATAGGGACGCCAAACTTGAGTGATGCGATGAGGAAGAGATGCCGAGGAGATGGTTGATGGCCGCTCTTGAAAAGGTGAAAAGGAAGAGAGAATTTTGACCGAGAAGAGAGAAAAAAGAAGAGGAGAGGATGGAGAATCAGATGACATGGGCGGCGTGTAGGGCTTAATTTATACATCACATACTGAGAAAATTTCATACTAGGAGTTAGCATGAAAATTTAAATGTTTTGTGCATATTCTGTTGGAAATTGTACTCGCAAATAAAAAAGAAAGAAAAATAAGAAAGAACAAAAAAAAAAGCATGATAGTGAACTGTTATCAATAATCAAGAAATGTAACAATATTTATCTATAAAAATTGAGAATCTATCCACATTCACTTCTAAATTCAAATATTTATAATTTTTCACCTTCAATAATCAAGAAATGCAACATAATATTACTTGTTGCCAACAGATTGAAATTTACGTTGAATATCACGTAAAAGAATTACTATTTTCTTAAAGATAAATAAACACCATGAAAAAGCTCACTTGCTAATAACACACAAATTAGAAACAGGGGTCACTTTCTATAAAATGCACCTATTGTTGGATGAGTGACTTATCCGCTCGGTTTTAATTTTATAATTGAAACCTTCCATATATCAGCTATCTACTGAAGTAATCATTTACACCAACCCGGGATATGAAATTTGCCGGAATTGAATCAACGACGAGAATCTGAAACTACAGCTAAGCTAAGTGCTAAAAGTGAAAGATAAAAGACTTGTTTTGTTTATTTATGTGGGGGTTTCTACATTGGATGACTCGAGGTATTTATAGGGGTGCTTTGGTAACCGTGACCAGCTACTGCTCCTAGCTTTCCACCTTCTGCTCCACTTTGGCACATCTTCCTACCCTTCAATGGTTTGCGCTTTTTTCGTGGCTGATGTTACCATCGACGGTTTCTTGTTTTACACGCCATTCTTATCTCACTTTTCAGGATTGCCGCCCATCCATGTAACTGCTTTGATCATGGTCTCTTTTGCGTGCTTTTTCCCTTTGTTCTATGAGAAATGTCGCCAAAACTCATCCTCGACAAGTGGGTTTTTTTTTTTTTTTTTACACGGCTGATCAAGCTCAGATCCCAGTACATCTATTCACAGCTAATCATGATTACGCCCATGCCCATCACATGATCGTTCGGTTAACTTTTGGTGTTGACACTTGTTAACTAGTAAAACTTTTTTTTTCCGCCTAAAATAATCCGCAACCAAAGATCTTTCATCAAAGCTTTGATCTTCAATTTTTCAAATGAATCGGGTTATGTGGCGATTTGGACATAAAAGGATTGATATGACGAACTAAACAAATAAAGATAACCAAGAACGATAAACGAGAATAAAGAACTCATAAATTAAATTATAGGAAGAGTTGATAAGTGTTATTGATTGCAGATCCTTTAAAAAGCCCCTTCTCCAACTATTTATAGTCGTATATAAAGAATAACCATCGGTAGACGTTTTTTTTTTTTTTTTTAAATATGTTAGTATATCCTTAATTTCTCGGATGTATTTCCGCAACCGTTCCCCTTATCCAGTAAGCAGTTGAGCATCGGCTTCGTTTGTGCTATCGTGTGATCACCATCCATGGTCGCTGATATTTCGTACGGGATCATTAGCTGCGGCCAACGCTTTACATGCCGATATGTTCCAAACACAATGGGCTCTCAAGTTAATAATGCCTGGGGGGCATTCCTGCCTATCAGAGCCTAGGTTAATTTTGAGTGTCAACAAAACTAATACTAATAAAGCTTTTTGCTTGAAAAATGTATTGACTTATTATATGGCCACCGCTAACATACAAAAAATAATAAATAAACCTATTATTGGATGAGTGACTTATCCGTTCAGCGATAATTTTGTAATTGAAACCTCTTTTCAATCATCTAACGATAAATGTACAAACAATGGTGAACCTAATTAAAAACACGGAAAATGATAGATTTGTCAAGACTAGTTTAGGAAAGTGATTTTCTTAAGTGGTATGGCGGGCTACTATTAGTTCTTGAATATGGCGCATTAATCTAATTCATTCGCAGTCCGACACATCACTTTATAGATAAATTTAGTAAAACCGTTTCTAGTAAGTCTAGCATTACTCTAAAGGTTACACTAATTAAGGCTTCTCGTTGTATTGTAATTTTATTTGCATACAAAAGCCATGCACCGCATGCACAAGCTACTCTTCTTTCACAAGAAAAAACTTTGATAAGATGAATATAGGCAAAGATATATTAGAGAAAGAACGGAACAAAATATATTCTCGTTCATTAATAAATCTTTAAGTAAGATTATTGAAAAATGGAACACCGGTAAGATGAATAGACTCCAAATAAGAGCGGTAAAAGAAGTTCCACGTTGACTTGGATTGGAAGAGATACGACGAGGTTGCTTTACCTGTTAATCCAGCCCAATATCTACCTATAAATTAAAATATCTTGTGTGAATCTTAAAGAAATCTATTTTTTCAAGACTCCCCAAAAAAATTAGTTGTCATGTTCGAAAGTTTGAATCGGCTTAGATAGGAGAGAGATTTAAATATGAGTATGGAACCTAAAAAAAGATCAATATATCTCACTTACTTGAGGTGCGTTTTTGTCAATTCGATGTCAATTCTAAGAAACGTATGATCTTCTTGGTTTTGTGGATGATGGGCAACAGAACACAGATTTGCGATAGAAGATCATTCCTTTGGCACTTGTGTGATATTTAAAAAAACCAAATCTAATGATATTCAATGTGATATTTGAGGTTTCATAAATAAAAGAAAGATTAGATTAGATAATCAACACACAAATAATCTCTGGGACGTGAACAAAGGATTGTTCGCTAGTGCCAATTTTCGGAAAGTGCTTGGCGAACTACTCACCGTCTGTCACAGTTGCGGGCCTCACAATTACACTTTCTTCCCTAACAAAAATTACTTAGACTGATATAGGTCATCATTATACCATTGTGAATGTTCATAACAATCAATTAGACAACAAGGAGGTAATATGACAAAGAATATGGGTGAGAGTACAAGAAGTACTTCACTGAGCCATAAATCGGAAAAATTGCCTGCATCAAATTGGAAAAAATTGAAACTGAACCATCGCATAGTAACCCTATCACGAGACTTGGTCAATCTAGATATGATATCAAGAAGGAAACGGAGAACAAAAAGTTAAAGCATATAAATCGTAAGGGAAGAAACCATCGCCACGTTGCTAAAGAAGAAGAAGAAGATCTTCGCTGAAGAAGGGAAAGCGATAACCGCATAGTCTTCTGCCGTGCCATGCTACCAAGCATGGATGAAAACGAATCTTGGTTGAGGAGGAGCCATTGAGCGATCGGCGGTGCCATGCTACCAGCAGCTTCTTCTACCTCGCCACCAACATGTATCTTCGGCACAAGTGGCAGAAGAAGCTGCTGGTGGCATGGCCCCGACAACCGCAATAGGGACGCCAAACGTGAGAGACGCGATGAGGAAGGAGATGCCGAGGAGATTGAAGGCCTTTCTTTCTAAGATTGAAGGCCTTTCTTAGAAAAGGTGAAAAGGAAGAGAATGTTTTCACCAATAAAAGAGAAAAAGAAGAGGACAGAACGGAGAACCAGATTACATGGGCGCGCGGCACGTAGTACTTAATTTATACAACACATACCGGCCGACTGAGAAAATTTCATACTAGGAGTTAGCATGAAATTTTAAATGTTTGTGCTTATTCTGTTGGAAATTGGATTCGCAAAAAGAAAAAAAAATAAAAACAGAACAGAACAGAACAAAAAAAAAAAAAAGAGCATGATAGTGAAGGGATCGTCTCTGGCTATATCTAATGATGAATGTGCAAACAATGGTGGACCTAATTAAGAGTGACAGTTGAAAGATGAAAGACTCTGTATAGTAAAAACGGAACAATTTCAACACGCGGTCGAGAAAAATTAAACTTGCTAAAAGAAACATAAAAGGTCATATATGTTTACTTCCTACTGAAAAAGGAAAAAAAAAATAAACAAGGACAAATAACCTTGAGAAACCTATATAACGAAGCCTAATCTACGTATCTACGAATCCAGAAGTGAAAATAAAACAAAAAGACAACAGGGGGGGCGGGGGAAGGGAAGGGAAGAACTCAGTTGAGGAGGAGCCATCGAGCGATCGGCGGTGCCATGCTGCTAGCAGCTTCTTTTACCTCACCACCGACATGTACCTCCCGTGCAAGTTGCAGAAGAAGATCATGGCAGCATGGCCCCAACAACTGTAAATAGGGATGCCAACCGTGAGCGAGTGACAATCGTCGATGAGGAAAGTGATGACGAAGAGATGGTTGAAAGCCATTCTTCGAAAAGGTGAAAAAGGAAGAGACAATTTTTACCCAAGAAAAGAGAAAAAGAAGAGAAGAGGACGGAGAATCAAATTACACGGGCAGCTTGTGGTACTAGAGGTATTTTATGGGAAAATTATCAAAAAAACCTTAAATCTATTGCAATTGTATCAATTCAGTCCTAATTTTTTTTTCCCGATTGAGTTCTAAACCTTTTGCGATTGTGCCAATTCAGTCCATCCGACGAATTTTGGCCTGCCAGCACAGATGTGAACGCCGGCCGGCTGACGGCATAATATTTTAATATTTGTTCGGATTTTTATTTTTATTTTTATACTTCCCCTTTCCAGGTCTGCGCTCTCTCTCCTTCTCCTCCTCTTCTTCGTGATCTGCATTTTTACGTTGCTACAGTCCACCCACCGCCAGGGGACAATCGAATTGGGAAAATGTCGGAAAAGTTCAAACCCTTCATCCGTGTCGTCGTTTGGCCAAATCATCGAGAGAGAGTTCTGGGGGGAAGAGAGTTCAGGTGCGTGCGCGAGATCAAAACCGTCGTGCGTAGCTTCCCGAGGGGAAGAGGGGCGGGGAAGGGAGCTCCGCAGAGGAGGAAGAAGCAGTAGAGTTAGGTATTATTAAAAAAAAAAAACCTCTGAGTGCTCGTTTACAAAAGAAAGGAGAGGAAGAGAATTTGAGTCGCAAGGGAGCTATGCAGAGAATGTGTACACGCTTCTTTTCGACTTTTTTTGTGCCATTTTTGTGCTTTTTTTTTTTTTTTATGAAATTGCATGGACCGGACCTTTCTCGAACCTCGTTGGGGCTGTGATCCGCGGCCTTCGAACGGACGACATTGTGCACGGTCGAATCCGTTTGGGTAAGTCGTTCGGCCTTTATTTCTCCTGTTGCGGTGTTGTGGCGGTCCTGGCGGTCGGAATTGATGGATGGTGTCGTTGATTTTTTGTTTTTTTTTTTTGTTTTTGGTTGGGTGTGGGGGGTGGTGGTTCTTGTGAGGTCCAAGAGGGAGGACCAGTGAAACGCATCGTGGAGAAGACTACCTCCTACGCCGACGTAGATGTCGGCCGGCTAAAATTTGACAAATGGATTGAATTGACACAATTGCCAAAGGTTTAGGACTCAATCGGCCGAAAATAATAAGACTGAATTTGCACAATTGTAATAAGTTTATGACTTTTTTGGTAATTTTTTCAGTATTTTATACAACACATACCGATAGAGAAAGATTTTTATACAAGTATTATAAGATATAGCCTAAAATATATTATTTATTAAAATTGGAGGCCTTTTAGGGTATTAGGTCATTTCACTTAAAAACTTCCTTTATTTACCATAAAATCCTCAAAATTTCTCTTGCGAATTGCAACCCGAGTTCACTCGATTTTCTTTTATTTCAAAAGTATGAAAGTTTAAATGTTTGTGTACATATTCTATTGAAAATTGTGTTCGCACAAAAACAAAACACAATAAAGCTACTACAAGAAATTGTTCAAAGTTAATCCAAAAACTATCGTCAATAAAGAAGAAATGCAATCCAATATTACTAGTTGCCAACAGATTGAAAGATGCTTGTTCTATTGGAACTTGACTATCACGCGAACAAATTACTATTTTCTAAGAGATGAATTCCGCCTCCTCTAATGTGAGAAATAACTAACCACCACGAAAAAGTACTTTCAATAAAATGCTCTATATCATGTTAAGTTGTTAACTAGCAAAACTAATACTAGCAAGGCTTTTTGCTTAAAAAATGTACTAATTTATTATGTGACCATCCCTAATATATATAAAAAATTATAAATGCACCTTATTGTTGGATGAGTGACTTATCCATTCATCGTTAATTTTGTATTTGAAACCTTCTATTTGTCAACCATCCAATGATGGACGTGCAAACAACGACGGACCTAATTAAAAACCCGAAAAATGCTAAAATTGTTAAGACTAGCTTATAAAAGTAATTTTCTTAAGTGATATGGCGGACTATTACTAGTTCTTGAACACGGCGCACTTATTTAAATTATTTCGTAGTCTGACACATCACTTAATAAATAAATTTTGTAAAACCATTTTTGGTAAGTCTAGCATTGCTCTAATAGTTAAATTTATTTGCATACAAAAGCCATGCACCGCATGCACAAGCTACTCTCTCCGCAGGAAATTTTCAAAAGATGATTATAGACTCAGATATATTACCAAAAGGACGGAAGAAATATATTCATATTAATGAAATCTTTTAAGTGAGAGTATTGTAAAATGAAACACAGCTAATAGTATTTAAAAAAAAAGTGCTGTTATGGTATTATTTATTATTACCTTTGATCCCATCAACTGTATCATACGCTTCCCTCTTTATTCATGCATCAAGCTTGTTAACGAGTCAGATCACGAATTCGAGTCACATTGTGTCAGATTTGACTTAAAAGAAAAATTTAAGGAGAATCAGCTATTGGTCAAACATCCCTCTCATGATCTCACTGTTCCAATCTGCGACTTTCCCTAAATGGAATGAAATTGTTTCCTTGTTCAAAGCTAAATCACCTAAATTCACGGCTCACAATGACCGATATAGAAAAACGCAAAATAGTCCATCTACCCATAACGAAGTTGACTCCCGACAGGACTAAAAATAATTCATGAACGTGTTCTTCCCCCCCCCCCCCCCCCCAAAAAAAAAATCATATTTTTTCAAGATAGATTTTATATAGGTGCGTTTTTTCTTTTTTCCTTTTCTTTTTCCATAAAAGGTATCTTATGTAGAGGTACGTAATGGAGGTGAGGTGGGAGAAATTTCAGGGGCTTTCGTCTTTGTTCATCCTCTCTTCTACCATGCTCGCATGTCTGTTTCCAATTCTATGCGTTTCGTGGTTGGGCTTTGAGGGACACTCTAGGTGATTCTTGGCGTTTCCATTAGATTCGTTCAAGGAATCTGGTGGAAACGGACGAAATCTAGAGATCTGCCCCATTGAAAAAAGGTATTCTAGGCCCTTTTTCATGCTAAAATATCTCTGCAGTCTTCTCCGAGAAGAAGTCTATTGGCTTTCTACGATCGGTAATGCTGTGTCTAATTGAGCACGCGGATCTACCGTGGGTCGGATTGGGTTACTGGGTGTGCAATCCGAGGATGGAACAGTTTCGGCAGATAGGAGAAGTATTAGGAAGCCTAAAGATGGTGTTCCACGGCAATATACAGATGAACGGGCTTGGCCATTGTTGATTTTGTCTCGAATTTACTGCAGTGAACGACTCCTCTAATGCTCGGCGCTACAGGACAAAAGATTGGATACTCTTATCTCTATTTGCACGGTGAAATATGGAGCAGAATGTGATGATCTCTCTTTTGGGTTTTAAAAGGAAGTTTGTGGGGTCCATGATGATGATACAGGAAAGAAAATAAAGAAGCAATTGGGCTGGTGATTTTCTTTCCTGACACGCAAAATTGACGAGAGAATAGAGCTGCATAAAAAAAGGGAAATTGTGTAAACCTGCGGTGGCTTTATACACGATAAAAGAAGAAATCGCATAAGCTCAATAGGCCGAACGGCAAGCTCTTGACGCAGACACACAAAAGGACAAACGCAAATCAAAGGAGGCGTAGTTTGTGTTGTCAGCCGTATGTGGAGCTTCGGACATCGGCGGATTTGTCTTCGTGAGTTTATTATTTTATTTATCCAATAGAGTTGTTTATTGTAAACACTTGGGCTTGGGTATAATCTAGGTGCGGGAAACACGAGAGTATTGAGCGATTGTAAATCCGATTCTCCGATATAGTGGATTGTTCTTGCTGGCTCTCCACGTGGATGTAGGTACCGACATTCGGACCGAATCACGTTATATCTGGTGTCCTTTATCGTTCCTCGTTATTTTCTCTAGGCTTTCGCATTGACGTATTTGCAAGATCCTGATTTATTTCCGCGTTAGTATTACAACAATTGGCATCAGAGCTTGGGTCAGATTTCTGGATTGTGATTTGGGGCTTTTGCTTGTTTGGTTATTATCTGGAATTCTGTTGCTGCAATTATGTGTGGGGTGAAAGCTGAAATTGAGAAGTTTAATTGGATGAACAACTTTGGGTTGTGGAGCCTCAAGATGGAGGCATTATTGACAACCCTAGGTTTGGCAGAAGCATTGGAGGGCAAGGCTAAGTTGCCCGAATCAATGAAAGATGCTGATAAGGATGTGTTGATGAGGAAAGCTAGGAGTCAAATCCTGTTGAATTTATCGGATGAAGTGCTAATAGAGGTAGGCGAGGAGAAGGATACCGCAGCATTGTGGGCAAAGCTTCAGTCGCTCTATGTAAAGAAGGGTTTGAACAATCGCTTGTACATGTTGAAGAGGATGTTCCAGTTCAGATATACTGAAGGTACGTCTATCAGAACCCACCTAGATGAATTTAATAAACTCATGATGGATTTGAAAAACGTCGATAAGATTCTTGAAGATGAAGAACATGGGATGATGTTGTTGGCTTCTTTACCAGAGTCATGGGAGCACTTTACCGACTCTCTATTACATGGGCGTACTTCGATTACCTCAGAGGAGGTAAAGTCCGCTTTGTTTTCTAAAGAATGGCAGAGAAAGTTGCGAGATGACAGTCTAGCGCAGGATGTAGCGCGGGGACTAGTGATTCGGGGTAGAGAGCAACAACGGAGGTCCAGTAGCAGCAGAGGTAAAAGTAGGTCTAAATCACGCCATAGAAAATCCAAGGGGCGCGTGAAATGCTTTGAATGTCACGAGGAGGGGCACATTAGGAGAGATTGTCCTAAACTGAGAAACAAAGGTGATAAGCAGAAAGCCACAGTCAGTGTGGAAAATATTGCTGAGGAGAGCACTAGTGATGCAGAGGCTGTTTTATGTGTGACTACAGGTTCGTCAGGAGACGAATGGGTGCTAGATTCGGGGTGTTCTTATCATAGGACGCCTCATAGGAACTGGTTTACTACTTACCAGACTGCAGATGGTGGTAGAGTTCTGTTGGGGAATAACGCAGCTTGCAAGGTTGTGGGGATAGGGACAGTTCGGATTCAGATGCATGATGGCGTAGTTCGCACATTGACAGATGTGAGGCATGTACTGGAGCTCAAGAAGAACCTTATTTCTCTAGGGACACTCGATGATATCGGGTGTAAGTACACCGCTGAAGGTGGAGTGCTGAAGATCTCTCGAGGTGCCATGACAGTGAAGAAAGGGAAGAAAATGAATTCCCTCTATCATCTACTGTGAGAGACAGTGACAGAAGCTGCTGCAGTTTCATCAGGTGAGTCAGATTCTAACTTGACTCGTTTATGGCATATGCGTTTAGGGCACATGAGTGAGGCAGGTATGACGATGCTGAGTGATAGGGGGTTGTTAAAGGGTCAGAAGACGAGTAAGTTAGACTTATGTGAGCACTGCATCTTTGGGAAGCAGCGCAGGATTAAGTTTACTACAGGTATTCATTCGACCAAGCAACCAGTTGAGTATATTCATTCAGATGTCTGGGGCCCGTCTCCGGTTCCTTCGAAAGGAGGTGCCCGATATATACTGACGTTTATTGACGATTATTCCAGGAAAGTATGGGTATACTTTCTGAAGCACGAATCTGATGTGTTTGATCGGTTCAAGAAATTTAAGGCATTGATTGAGAAGCAGTCAGATAAACAGATCAAGTACCTGAGAACCGATAACGGCATGGAGTTCTGTGGTAAAAATTTTACCGAGTTCTGCGAGAGAGAAGGTATTGTTAGACACCGCACAGTACTTGGGACACCACAGCAGAATGACGTGGCAGAACGGAAGAACAGAACTCTACTTGAGCGGGCTCGAAGCATGTTATCACATGCTGGAATTGGCAAGGAATTTTGGGCCGAAGCAGTGAACATGGCATGTTACCTGATTAATAGATCTCCATCATATGCTATTGAG
Source organism: Rhodomyrtus psidioides (assembly GCA_021437785.1). Classification (NCBI taxonomy): domain Eukaryota; kingdom Viridiplantae; phylum Streptophyta; class Magnoliopsida; order Myrtales; family Myrtaceae; genus Rhodomyrtus; species Rhodomyrtus psidioides. Next base: position 2,182,109 of record JAILYB010000112.1, read on the forward strand.
TGGAAGACTCCAGAGGAAGTATGGTTGGGGAAAATTGTTGATTATTCCGGATTACGAGTATTCGGATGTCCTGCGTATGCTCATGCTAGTGATGGTAAGCTTGAACCGAGGTCGAAGAAGTGCATATTTCTGGGTTATGCACATGGGGTGAAAGGCTACCGGCTGTGGTGCACTGATCCCAGATCACCCGATTTTCTAATCAGCAGAGACGTGATCTTCGACGAAACTGCAATGCTTCGACAGAGGAGTCTTGAGACACTACCAGCAGAGCAGACAGATCATGGTGTTAGTAGTGAGGTGGAGTTTCAGGTGGAGACTCCGGAGACCTCGGAGGTAACAGATGTTGAGACTGCAGATGAGGCCGCAATTCCTGAAGTCGGTGATAGTGAACAACCAGTACAACCGCAGCAGACTCTAGTTGAGGGTAGACAGCGAAGGCAAATAAAACCACCAGTACGTTATGGTTATACAGATATTGCTTATGCTTTGACTGTAGGTGACGAGGTGGAGACAGATGAGCCTTCGTCTTACTCTGAGGCGATGGCTAGTTCTGAGTCATCGCAGTGGCTAGGGGCTATGAGTGAAGAGATGGAATCACTCCATCAGAATCAGACATGGGAGCTAGTTAAAGTACCTAAGAGCCAGAAGATTGTTGGAAGCAAATGGGTCTACAAACGGAAAGAGGGCATTCCTGGTGTCGAGGCAGCGAGATATAAGGCGAGACTTGTGGCGAATGGGTTTACATAGCGGGAGGGCATTGACTACAATGAAGTGTTTTCTCCTGTGGTAAGACATACTTCTATTCGTATTTTACTTGCCTTAGTTGCTGCACAGGATCTCGAGTTGGAGCAGCTTGATGTGAAAACAGCGTTTCTTCACGGTGAGTTGGAGGAGCAAATTTACATGAGGCAACCAAAGAGATTTGCTATTCCGGGTAAGGAAGATCATGTTTGCTTGTTAAAGAAATCTTTATATGGGCTGAAACAGTCTCCTAGGCAATGGTATAAGCGCTTTGATGCTTTCATGGCTAGTCAGGACTATTCTAAGAGTCAGATGGATAGCTGTGTTTATTTTAGGAGACTGGATGATGGGTCTTTGATATATCTGCTGTTATATGTTGATGATATGCTGATAGCAACTAGAAATATGTCTGATATTGATGTGCTGAAAAGGCAGTTGAGTGCTGAGTTTGAGATGAAAGATTTAGGTGTTGTAAAGAAAATATTGGGTATGGAGATTTTACGTGACAGGACTGCAGGATTTTTACGTCTGTCTCAAAAGAAATATATTGATAAGATTGTAGCACGTTTTAATATGCAGTCAGCGAAGTCTATAAGTACAGCATTAGCGAAGCACTTTAAACTTTCAGTTAAGACATCGCCACAGACTGAGGAGGAGGAGGAGCATATGTCCCGTGTTCCTTATTCTAGTGCAGTGGGTAGTATTATGTATGCTATGGTATGCACTAGGCCTGATATTTCACAAGCTATCAGTGTAGTTAGTCGTTTTATGAAGAGTCCTGGTAAAACTCATTGGGAGGCTGTGAAATGGATCCTCAGATATTTGAAGGGGACAGCAGATGTTGGTATAATATACGGGAGGAACAGTAATGGCAATGAAACCACAGGATATGTGGATTCTGATCATGCAGGTGACTTGGATGAGTGCAGGTCGTTAGCAGGGTACTTGTTTAAGCTTGCATGTGGTGCAGTTAGTTGGAAGGCGTCCTTACAGGATCACGTGGCCTTGTCGTCGACTGAGGCGGAGTACATGGCACTAACCTTTGTAGCGAAAGAGGCGATATGGTTACAGGGTTTGCTCTTGGACTTTGGGTTAGATCAGAAAAGTGTTGGCATATACTGTGATAACCAAGGTGCGATATTTTTGGCGTATAATCCGGTTTATCACGAGCGGACGAAACATATCAATATCAGGTACCACTTCATTCGAGATATCTTAGCGAAGGGTAAGATTATTGTGAAGAAGATAGTGACAACAGAGAACCGGCGGACTTGATGACTAAGCATGTTCCTTTAGGGAAGCTCAAGCTCTGCTTGAGTACTATTGGCATCTGTGGAGAGTGATCGCCTTTCGGGGCGATGGGAGAGCAGCGTGGATGATGAGCACTATTGACTTGGCTTCAAACTTCGAGCCAAGGTGGAGAATTGTTGATTTTGTCTCGAATTTACTACAGTGGACGACTCCTCTAATGCTCGGCGCTACAGGACAAAAGAGGGGATACTCTTATCTCTATATGCACGGTGAAATATGGAGCAGAATGTACTGATCTCTCTTTTGGGTTTTAAAAGGAAGTTTGTGGGACCCATGATGATGATATAGGAAAGAAAATAAAGAAGCAATTGGGCTGGTGATTTTCTTTCCTGACACGCAAAATTGACGAAAGAATAGAGCTGCATAAAAAAAGGGAAATTGTGTAAACCTGCGGTAGCTTTATACACGATAAAAGAAGAAATCGCATAAGCTCAATAGGCCGAACGGCAAGCTCTTGACGCAGACACACAAAAGGACGAACGCAAATCAAAGGAGGCGTAGTTTGTGTTGTCAGCCGTACGTGGAGCTTCAGACATCGGCGGATTTGTCTTCGTGAGTTTATTATTTTATTTATCCAATAGAGTTGTTTATTGTAAACACTTGGGCTTGGGTATAATCTAGGTGCGGGAAACACGAGAGTATTGAGCGATTGTAAATCCGATTCTCCGATATAGTGGATTGTTCTTGCTGGCTCTCCACGTGGATGTAGGTACTGACATTCGGACCGAACCACGTTATATCCGGTGTCCTTTATCGTTCCTCGTTATTTTCTCTGGGCTTTCGCATTGACGTATTTGCAAGATCCTGATTTATTTCCACGTTAGTATTACAACAGCCATGATGCATGCTATCGCGTGGGTCGCGAGGAGCGGCTGAGCGATCGATGCATGGCTCGTGAGCAACGGCTGAGCAATCGATGCATGGCTCGTGAGGAACGGACGAGCGATCGACGCACAAATCATGCCGAACAGATGAGCGATCAACCCATGACTCATGCGGGCTAACGATGCATGAATCAAGCCGAACAACCAAGGCCTAACCAGCATCGATAAAGGTTGGTCTCTGTGCTGTATAGAAGATTCGCGCTTTAAGTTCTTGCGAAAAAAAGGCCATCGAAATTTCAGGAATGGAAAAATAGCACATTTCTAAACCTTTGACAGAATAGGGAATAACTTGGGATGATAGTGTTGAATAGTCCATTCACATTCAAATTGCATGTATGGATTTGAAAGAGTAGTACAACACAAATTGAAATTCAATGGCTCATAACTGGAAAATCGCCATTGGTGAGGGCCGCTCATGAAAACGTGACTTAGTGTTGTGCGGTAGGACGACGCCAAAGAGTTGGCGCATTGCCGACAAAGTTTAGCCGGAGCATTTGCGCTTTGTCAAAGAATGGCTTCAACTCTCGCGCAATCAAGTCGCTTCAAGTGATGATGTCTAAAGTCACACAAAATGAGCCGAAACCCGAGGAAAATGACGTTTTTTAGGGGGTAAAGCCAGGGCCAAACCGCCTGAAAGACCGTTTGGCCAGTGGATTCGTCTCGAAAAGTTATGCGAAATTAAAAAAAAATTTGTCCCGAACGGGCGCCCGAACGAGGAGATGCGCCATTTCAAAATCGGGCCTACGAATGACAAACCTCTAGTTTAGTTTGAGGGAGACTCGATTGTGGAGTTAGGATTTTGGGGGGGAGGGACGAATCGAAGCGACAATGGCTGAGTCTCAGTGGATCGTGGTAGCAAGGCCATTCTGCCACTTATAATACCCCGTCGCGTATTTAAGTCGTCTGCAAAAGATTCTACTCGTCGCTCAATAGTAATTGTGCTTCGAGGCTACCCACGCGGTTCATCCACCGCAAGGGCTTCACCAACGACACGTGCCCTTGGGGGAACGAGTCCCCTACTACAGGTCGGCAATCGAGCGACGAGTGCATGCGCCACTTCTAGCTCGGATTCTAACTTAGAGGCGTTCAGTCATAATCCATCGCACGGTAGCTTCATGCCATTGGCTTTTCAACCAAGCACGATGACCAATTGTGCGAATCAACGGTTCCACCGTCGACTTCCCATGAGCCACATCTCAGCCCCGTTGATCAAGCCTCACCAATCGTATCCCAATCCAAGGCAGTCCAAAATCCTTTACTTGGTCGTCAAGCTTCTTCCTCGACATCCCACCGGTCTCAGTTGCGAGAAACCCCGGGAAAAGTACACTATAAGTGCCATAACTTTCGTACGGCGTTCACTTAAGTGCCATAACTTTCAAAACGTTCACTTGTCGCTCCCTCCAACCCATTGTTTTTAATTAGAATTCCCTTACCAGGTGTGGCTTTCAAATACCGTATCAAATGATTTATTAACTCTATATGCCCTTGAGATGGTTTCTACATAAATTGACTGACATAACTAACAGTGTATGCTATATCAGGTCAGATAAATCAAGCATCCAACAAGCCACTGAAATTCCTAACTTCCCAGTCTCCTTCAGCAAATCCATAACGTACTTTCTCTGAGATAAAAATAATCCTTTGTGGGATCTTGCGACCTAAATACCTAAAAAATACATCAATCTGCCAAGATCTTTGATATCAAATTCCTTACTCAAATGCTGCTTAAGTGCTTCGATTCTAGGTTGATTGCTGCCTGTAATCACAATATCATCAACATAAACAAGCACAATGACTATACCTTTGTCATCAGTTTTGGTGAACATTGAAGAGTCTGCTGCCCCTGTTTTGAATCCAACCTTGATGAGCGCAGAGCTCGGTTTACCATACCAAGCGCTAGTTGATTTCTTAAGACCATATATGGCCTTCTTCAACCTGCAAACAATTCTATCTTTATTCTACAAAGGGTGACCATGAGGAAGATCCATATAAACCTCCTCTTCGAGATCTCCATGAAGAAATGTGTTCTTCACAACCATTTGGAATAATGGCCATCCACAATTAACAGCTACAGACATAAGAACACGCACAATATTCATTTTTAACTACAGGTGCAAAAGTTTCGATGTAATCTATACCATACGTTTGAGTGTAGCATTTTGCAACCAACCTCGCTTTATACCTTTCGACTGATTTGTCCCTATTGTACTTGATCTTATAGATCCATCGGCAACCAACTGTCTTCTTCTCTCTTGAAAGTTGTACTAATTTTCAAGTATGATTTTGCTCTAAAGCCTAAAGTTCATCCTTCATTACATCAATCCAGACGGCTTATTTCTTTGCTTCCTCATAGATGTAAGGTTCCTGTTGTTCCTTAATAGCAGACAAGAAACTCAAAAAATTGAGAGATTTTGTCATAGCCAACAAATTCTTGAATATGATGTTGAGCAGAATAATAAGTAGTAAAATCCCGGAGACGAGTTGGGGCTCTAGTGACACGAGATGTTTTTCTTAATGAAATTGCATTCGCTGAACTTTCATTTGTCAGCCCCTCGGTTGCAATTACAGGTTCAGCTTGTGGAATAACAACTGCCTCAATCTCTCGATCCATTTTTGAATTTTCTTGATCTGCAGATTCATGACCCGTTGCACAGCTCCCATTGTTGGCTTTGATGGCCCCATTGTTGACTTCGGCTTCATTAGCAAGACCTTGTTGAAGTTCAAAAATCCGAGATGAAGTATTGGCTTGACCATACATCTCAGACAACGAATCCCACAAAGTTTTGGCCAAATTTGAGTAAGCAAAGATCTCAGAGATTTTTGGCTCCATCGAGTTGAAGATCCAAGTCATAACAATGTGATCATTTGCTTGCCATTCTTCAAACTTTGGATGAGTCTCATCCGAGGTTTAGCTTGCCCAGTAATATGACCAAGCCTCGATCGGCCTCCAAGCGCGATGGTCACTGCTCGCGACCATGGAAGAAAATTCCTTCCATTTAGCAAAATATAAGTAAGACGTTGGTTGTTTCCCTCATGTGCCATAGCCGTCGCTGATTCCGATCTAGAGCTCGTACTTTTTTCGGGAAGTTTTCCAGATTCTGATTCTGGATTTGTCATGGTGCCCACCAAATAGTCGACACTCAAAGAGGACGAGGACGAGTCGAGTTTTTCAAGAAATCAAGATTGTAACCGCTCTGATACCATGTAGAAAAGTAAACATTCAGACAAAGACACAAGATTAAAGAGGTTCGGCGATGTGTCTACGTCCTTGGACAAAAAACTTTCAGTCTCCTTTTTTTTTTTGTTATGAAGAACCATCCACCATTATTCCTCCATATATACAAGAAAGGCTTCAATAGAAAAAAGAAGATAACGATAAATAAGGAAGATATCCCAGAATTATTGGGATATAATTTAATGAAATCTCCTTTCTAATATATTCGAATCTCCTTTCCTATAAATAGGAGAGAAAATCAGCCAATACTATTCATTCTTCGAAAAGGTGAAAAAGGAAGGGAAAATTTTGACCAAGAAAAAAGAAAAGGAGAGTATGGAGAATCAGATTACACGGGAGGCATGTGGTACTAGCGCTACTTTTATACAACACAGACAAAGAAAGATTTTTATACGAGTATTATAGGATATAGACTGAAATATGCTCTCTATTAAAGTTAGAGGTCTTTTAGAGTATTTTGTCATTTCATTTAATATCTTCCTTATTTTACGATAAAATCCTCAAAATATCTCTTGCGAATTGCAACGATTTTCTTTTATTTCAAAAGTAGGAAAGTTTAAATGTTTGTATACATATTCTATTGAAAATTGTATTCGCACAAAAAAAAAAACTAAGCATGATAGTACATTATAATCATAAGGAGTAGCAGAGTTTGGTGTCACATCCCAAAAAGATTTATCTATAATTGAGAGATTATAGAAATTCTATCCACATTCGCTTCCAAATTCAAATATTCCCAATTTTCTATCATCAATAATCAAGAAATGCAATTTAATATTACATTAAATATGAAGACTTGTTCTATTGGAACTTAATTATCACGTGAACAAATTACTATTCTCTATAAATACTGTCTTCTCTAATGTGAAAAATAAAGAACCACTATGAAAATGTTCTCTCGCTTATAACACACAAATTAGACAGAGGGGTTACTTTAAATAAAATACTCTATATCCTGTTAACTAGTAAAACTCGTCTCGCCTGAAATAATCTGCGATCGACAATCTTTTATCAAAGCTTTGATCTTCAAATTTTTTTAAATAGATCGGTTTATGTGGCGATTTGGACAGAAAGCAAATGATATGATGAACTAAACCAATAAAGATAACGAAGAACAATAAACGAGAATAAGGAACTAATAAATTAAATTATAGAATATATGAAGTATTGGCACCTAAATTTTGATTTTCCATTGTTGTTAACTTTTACATAAAAAAATAGGAATTAATTTTAGTTCCTAACAAAAAAAAATTACTTTTAATTTCTGCATTCATGCTTAACATATTTAATTTTCTTATGTCATTTGCATTTCAACCGATGGCGGGTACTTTGAATTTGATAAGAATAACCTACGGTGAAGCAATAAAACTGTGAGCTGATAAAAGCAAGTAGGACCAAGCCTTGTGGTAAAATGGAAAGAAAAGAAATCAATCAAAGATGATTTGAAGTCCCGCAATCAGATTTCATCACAAGGATATTTTCAGGAAAATGGAGGAGTGATGCAAGACAATCAATTCTTACCATGAGTGAGTCCCATCTTTGCACACAAAAGGGGAGAGGCCACCCATAATTCCCATACGGCAGATTTTGGGGAGAGTCTTTCACGTGGAAAAGAGGAGGCGGCTCTTTCTCTCCCCTTGAGTTCTCGCTCAGGAGGCCAATTCACAAGTTCATATACGGCCACAAGAAATCTCGGAGGGGTACGATCGAATTGGAGAGAGCACGGGCAAAAAGAAGTGCTCAAAGAGAAGACAAGGAGAAAATAGGGGAGCGGTTCCTTCATCATCTGCGTCTCTTTTCCTTCTTGATTATTATTATTCTTTTCGATTGTTTCACTCGCAGGAGAATTCATCCGAGGCCATGGATCTGATGTAAGGCCATTGAATAGGCGGGGATACAGAAAATTCACTATACGACCATTGGGAGCTTCGCACGCATAGCCACATGAAAAGAACACTGCAGAATCAGAGAAGTAAAGTCAGTCTTGGCTCATCCATCGCCTACACATGGAGAGAAGCGTATGTAGAAGATACACAAGGTGACAACGTGGCGAAGTCCACTGGATGTTCCATACATGTTAAAAGTCTTCTGTTTTTGCCGTGTCTCCTTGCGATCTCGACGAGCCACCCCGACGAATGGCAGCCTCAGCGATCTTGGTGTTCATGCGGATATGGTTCAGCACGATCAGATCACCTCTCTTTCTCGTCATGTGCCGTTGCCTTTCAATGCTTGCATCGGTCTGGCTATCCATATAAAATCTAAATTTGTTAGTTGGCTAACGTGCCAAGCTATTTTGCTTTTGGCTCCTGTCTCTTAATTCTTTTACAGGGAATCATACTGATGCTTTCTCACACTCGAACGCCAACATTGGTTTACTTGCTAAGCTTTGCATACATGAGTCATCAACCTACGTGTTCATTGAAATATGAGATCCAAGTCAATCCACAAGTCGTCGGTTCGATTTCAAATTTGGTAACGATTCTCATCTTTGGAGTATTCAAAAATTTTGTTGCCTAATTGACGAGATTATTATCTAACACATATCATTTGAGCTGCAGGTGATCAATTAGGAGAATCTTTCCTAATTCGCAACCGCACATGTGAATTTGATTCTATCTATAAGGCTTTAGATGGAATCATTGCCACAGCGGGTATTTTCGAAATTGATTATTAATCTGTAAGGCTTCAGATCGAAAATTGATTCGAAAGAAATAGCGAAATATTCAAGTTGATTTACTTTCCTCATTTGAGCTTATTTGATTAGATCGTTATCTTTGCGTATCTAATTGTTTGTCTTTCCATATTTGAGTTGATTGGATCTAACTTGCCATCTTTTAGAATATGTCTTGTCACGTGATAAAATTTTAGAAAATTCTAAAAGATATCAATTGCCATGTTTATTTAGATTGGACGAATCATATAGGATAAATTGCATCCCTAACCTTGTGTCAGAAATACTTTAATCTTTAATAATTTAGGATTTAAGGCAATTTAAATCTTAAAATATATAAGAAATAAAGTGTTTTGACATAGTTTAATTTAGGGTCATAAATAAATACGAAAAATAAAAAAAATCATTCTTGCCATGTCATTTCATATGAGTTGGTCTTTCATTCTTTTTCATAAATAAAAAATCCAAAAATATGATTATGTGGCGCATGCTCCCTGTTTACTTTGAATTTTGGATGTTTATTTAATTGATTGCGCACCGCTTGATAACCAATGTTAGTGGCTTAGGTTAAAATCAATTAAAGTTGCCTGATCAAACTTTTTTCATTAAATAAAATGGTACCGAAAGGGCGTTAGAGTAACTAGCGTAATCAAGTCTCCGTACCCAAAATCTCTGGTTCGTAGAAATAAAATAGTACTCCCGCTATTTTATTTAGGTTCCTAATCAACGAACCATAAATGATTAGTAGCGACTCCAATTAAAATCTTGGCATGTTAATTATTTGAACCTTAAGTTGCGAATTTGTAGAGTTTGGGAGAACTCGAGCTAGGTTAGTTAATTTAATTAATTAATCTGGTAATCCATTAACCTAAAATAGGGAAGCTGCTTTTTAGGTCGCGGCAGCTTGGTGACTCCGCTGGGGACTACTTGAATTTTTCAAAATTTAGGGAGGACTTAGGCCAGATAATTTCATGAAAAAGTCACTCGATATAGCAATCGTGGTTGAATTTTAACCCTAGGTGTTAAATGGTTTTGCAGGCGGGAGTTATAAGGGGAGAAGTCTATGGCTAACCATTTCTTTTGCAGGTTTTGGTGAATTGGAATGTGATTTAATTTTTTTTGAACTATTGAAGCGTTGTTTGCATTTAAATGTTGTGCATGTATTTGCAGTATTTGCACTACACCACACACAACCAGTGACCGGACTTGGGTCACACCAATAGTTTTAAGATGGTATTTAGATGGTTCTTTAACCTTGGCGGTAAGGCTTCGCTAAAGGTTATCCCATCTGGATCCCGAAATCTTTTCCAAAAAATGGCTCAAGGGTTGTTCTCATGCACGTGAGGCTATGATGCATGAGCGTTGCTCTTGTCGACCGAACCAAGCCGAAGTGATTGGACCCGACTAGTCATGACTATTGTACGCGAGGCGGTGACTAGACATGATGATTGTACGCGAGGCTGCGACGTGTCGTTCCGTCCATTACTTCATTTCGCCAAGCCATTAGGTAGATAGACTAAGGTTATCCTCACAATCCATGTGCATGTCTATGTGATTGGCATTTTATTTTTCAAGGTAAAGTAAGTTCTCTAATTTTTTCTTGATTTTTTTTTGTCGATCCATGTTAGGTGTCAATCAAATCTTGAACTTAACATCATGGTCTTTTTTTTAAAAAATAAAAAAATAAACTGGGTCCATTTTCAAAAAAAGATGAATGCAAACAAATCCCTTCGAAAAATTTTGTTGACAAAAAAAAATTGTCATATCTTTCCTTAATGCTGGGTAGAAGAATTTTCATGACAAATTCATCCTTGAAAATTCATTGTGATAAAATAAGAAAATCCTTCGGAAATTTTTTCAAATGCCAAAAAGGTTTTGTCACATTCTTTTCAAGGTTATTAATGTGCAAGGAATGTTTTCCAAAAAAAAAAAATCACATCATATTTCACAAGGAAAGTCTGTCCACTTTTTGCATAAAAGAGGGAAAATGAAATCAGATCAATCAACAGTCGTGGATCGACCACTCTTCAGTTACATGCTCATTGGTCCCCTATATTTTGTAGGTCATTATGGATCTTAATTTGTATATGGTCCAAATCAGCCATTCAATTTGACGTCAATGTCAAGTGCTCCACATCTACTAATGTCCATGATGACCCGTACGCGGCTTCACATGTGAAGCAGAAAATCTGGATAGCTCTATGCCATCACCTCAAGATTAACACCAGATTGACAGAAGCGTTTTCTACTTCATTTGGCTATCTTCTGATTGCAGATTATTTGAGAACCTTCAATGGAAAAGGAAGTAATTTAGGGGCAAGATACACTTAGCGCGAGCTGGGGCATCTTCAACTTTCAAACGATGAGGGGCATCTGCATCAGTTAATTCGCACTCCAGTCCATCGACCATTCGAGCTGGACCCATAGCTTCACCCTTGATCATTCCATGTCAATCAAAAGACGGGGCAAGACCAAGGCCGCCCAATTCCAAAGGGAGTATCTCTTGCCTTGCCCAATCATTATTAGAAATGACTTTCTTTTTCCTTCTTGCCGGTGCCAAGCTAGGAAACATGTTTTGATAACTAGGGCAATTGACAGTCATGAGCTTCTCAAAATTTTGCTCGTTTCATCTTTGAGACCCTATTCATGCAGGATCAGATGGAAAAATAAACTATTTGTCAAAGTTCAAAATTAAGTTCCCAAACACTGGCCATGTCTGGGGCAATCTCACATTTTGGCAAAAGCTATACCCATCATGATTGAAAATGGGGGCCAGCAGACCTTGGCTTAGGAAAAGGGAGTATTTTTCTCTATCTCATGTGATTTTAAAATGATACCTTCCTTATTTGCAGGATCATACGACCGTCCATGATGGTGATCACTATTGAACGGGAGCAACCAAAGCACTCAAGTCGTCTCTTGGCTCGATCATGCATATAATTTCCTTGCTGTGGGGCAAGGATAGAAATGAGCTAGCCCGCAACATAAGGATCCCCAAGTTGTTTCATTTTCTCACATGTTCTGGGGCAACTTAGATTTTCTCGTTCCTGAAAATCTTCTCGCATTCTTGCATGGTCATTTTCTTGAACATAATGCTTGAAATTTCTATATCCATGAACTTTAAGAATGCTCACCCATTTGCATGATTCATGCGTGATTATTCTTCATGATTTGATTTACCGACTGTGAATAGGGAGCATAAATTGCATATGGTGCATTGAGTTGTATAGAATGGGGCATGACAGGATGATGAAAGGCAAGCCATTTCCACACATCCCTAAATTTTAACCCCCAGTGAGTTGAGTGGTATTATTCCGCATCCTTCAAGGCAAAGGGTTTTCTCGCAAAAGGTGTGATAGCCGAGGTGATAGAGGCATTTATTTCTCTGCCCCAAACACTACAGGTCATCCATTGTTACCCCTTTTGAGCGGAGGTTTCACTTCTGTTACCCCTATCAAGAACCACCCCACATTGGGGCAAAATAGAAAATTTCAGAAGTAAGTTGAGGTAAATGGTTAGAAATTCTCTTGCTTGGACTAACATCAATCTTCGGGTGTTCTTTTGCATTTATGCTCGAACATTAATTCAAGTGCCTTAGGATGATGAAGAGCATTCATTTCTCTATCATATACATTTTATCACTTGCATAGCCCACTTGAGCCTGCAAATTCATTTCTTAAACCCATGTTGGTGATCATATGGTCAATTCAAAGAAAATATGGCTGATCTCTGAGCAGAAGAAGTTGAAAAATTGGGTCAATAGAAAATCCCCGAAAGAACTCGTCAAAAGGCAGAAAATGCAGCAGCCAAGTGAGATTAAAAAAATAAAGAGAGAGAGAAGAGAAAGAGCAAAGAGCAAAGAAAATGCTGATCTCTCAAAAAAATTCTGGGGCATTTAAAATGCAAAGCGCTTGGTAAAAGCAAGGCCAATGTCCATCTAAATTCTTGCTCATTTACAAAATACTGCTGAATTTCATTATACAATTTTCTTGTAAATGCCAGAGAGGTAAAAAAATGTCAAAATGCTAGTCCTCAACAAAAGTTTGTACCATCTCTCAGGCAATGATGGCATCATTTGAAGGCGAAGATTAGGACAAGTAGCAATGATCACCAACGTCAAGCCCTTCTCATATATTTTCTGAGCCAAAACAAATCTTCTTGTTCCACAGTCCCCAATTCTAACCTACGTTACAACCATTCAAAAGTCTCTTCTAACTAGGGCACTTGAATTAACGTAGAGTTGAATGATTTTAAGCATCGCTCGAAGAAGTTCGAGCAATATTATTTCTCTCTCATTTTTGCAGGGTTTTTGACTTGTAAACCCGAAGCAGATGACGAAGAACTTCATTTCAATAGCCTTGACTCAATTGGAGTCCCATTTGAAAACCTCTGATCTAGCCCTCATTATGGTCCTTATCAAGACCTCCAGATCGGCTCGGTCGTACCAATTGCGAGATTACTCGGACCATTGTCGAATGCGATGATGGTAAAGTTGAGTGATTTCTTTTGAATCATGCAGTTGGGATATACAGCTTTTCCCGAGAGTGGGAGAAAGCCCTTTCGAACTGGAATCCCCCATTCAGATTACGTTCGAGGCATTCACAATGTGATAACCTCCATGAACAGAATTGGTAATGCAAACTTGATAGAATAGTTATGCATGGACCACATGATGAGTCATAAGCAAAATGCACAATGCAAGATTAACAGAGTAATTTTGCATGATTTCATTGATGAATTTCAGCAACTATGTTTGCACATGCTACCTCTGACATTGTCTGGCAGGTAGTATATTTTTGATGATCGAGTTGCCTCTTAAAGTCTCGAAATTCATCCAAGGACCATTGAATGAGCAAACCTTACCGGCAAATGCCGACCAGGTAGTCTTCCAAATCCTCAGGTAAGTATATCTTTAACCTGAACCACTTTAAAAGAATAAGTGAAAGTCCTTTCTGACTAAAGGTTCCTCATTCTATTTGATCAAATTTTGTCGGAAGGATCAAACAATTTTCCTTATTGACAAAATCCCCAGTGGAGCTTTACAATGCAAATAGGAGCTTACAAATTGTTGCATTTGCATTAAGGTTCATGCAAAGCACCATTTTCTTATGAACTGAACAAGTTGAGCAAGCCAATTCGGCAAATCCTAAAAGCCGAGTTTCAGTCAACTCAAGTAAGTTTTCTGATTCTTTTTCAGACTTGGATGACCGCATCTTCAATGTTGCAAGTATCAAGCTAAGCATGGTGATCTAGACAGAAGATCCCTGAAGACAATCAGGCCCGCTCGATCCATAACTCGAGCACCATATCCAGATTTTCTCAGATTGCGATACCAGCATTTCGCAATTCTGCCCACTATTTCATGTAAAGGATAAACATGATTCAGATTTTCTCAGATTACGATACCAGCATTTCGCAATTCTGTATGCTGTTTCATGTAAAGGATGAACATGATTCAGTTTTTCTCAGATTGCGATACCAGCATTTCGCAATTCTGTCCAATGTTTCACATAAAGGATGAATGTGATTCAAATTTTCTCAGATTACGATACCAACATTTCGTAATTCTGTCAACTGTTTCACATAAAGGATGAATGTGATTCAGATATTCTCAGATTACAATACCAACATTTCGTAATTCTGTCCACTGTTTCACATAAAGGATGAATGTGATTCAGTTTTTACCTGATTGCGATACCAGCATTTCGCAAATCCGACCCGCAGCTAATGCTTCACGTGATGAGCGGATGATCGTGATGCAGAAGCTTAATTCTTAGCAGACGTTCCACGTGATGAGCGGATGATCGTGGTTCGAAAGCTTTATTCTTAGCCAATGCTTCACGTGATGAGCGGATGATCGTGATGCAGAAGCTTTATTCTCAGACAATTCTCAGTTGACGTTCCACGTGATGAGCGGATGATCGTGGTTCGAAAACTTTATCCTTAGCCAATGCTTCACGTGATAAGCGGATGATCGTGGTTCGAAAACTTTATCCTTAGCCAATGCTTCACGTGATGAGCGGATGATCGTGATGCAGAAGCTTAATTCTCAGCTGACATTCCACAGGATGAACGGATGATTGTGGTTTGAAAGCTTTATTCTTAGCTGACGTTCCACGTGATGAGCGGATGATCGTGGTTCGAAAGGTTTACTCACAACTAATGCTTCACATGATGAGCGGATGATCGTGGTGCAGAAGCATTACCGATTTGCGATCCAGAACTCGCAAAGTCGACCTATAGACATCTTGCGTCGCCCTGAGTCAGGAAAAAAGAAATTCCTGAGGACGGGTGGGCCCAGTACCTTAAGATCCTCACAGCACTGGAGATTAAGGGAATCCTCAGCGTATGAGGTATTTGCAGAAACAGATACCCCTTAAGCGATCCATGCGCGGGTTCTTTGAAAAAAGAAGTTAGACGCATGTTATTTTTAGTCTTGCATTGCATCATTCCCAAAAAAAACAAAAACAAAATCATTTTTCGACAAAAAAAGGGAGAAATCGATTTAGATGAAAATTTAGGTGCCACTTTGGTCTTTGAACGAAACCTCTACGAGCTTCCATTCAAAGAGGGGCAGCTGTTGACACCTAAATTTTGATTTTCCATTGTTGTTAACTTTTACATAAAAAATAGGAATTAATTTTATTTCCTAACAAAAAAAAATTCTTTTAATTTATGCATTCATGCTTAACATATTTAATTTTCTTATGTCATTTGCATTTCAACCGATGGCGGGTACTTTGAATTTGATAAGAATAACCTACGGTGAAGCAATGAAACTATGAGCTGATAAAAGCAAGTAGGACCAAGCCTTGTGGTAAAATGGAAAGAAAAGAAATCAATCAAAGATGATTTGAAGTCCCGCAATCAGATTTCATCACAAGGATATTTTCAGGAAAATGGAGGAGTGATGCAAGGCAATCAATTCTTACCATGAGTGAGTCCCATCTTTGCACACAAAAGGGGAGAGGCCACCCATAATTCCCATACGGCAGATTTTGGGGAGAGTCTTTCACGTGGAAAAGAGGAGGCGGCTCTTTCTCTCCCCTTGGGTTCTCGCTCAGGAAGCCGATTCACAAGTTCATATACGGCCACAAGAAATCTCGGAGGGGTACGATCGACTTGGAGAGAGCACGGGCAAAAAGAAGTGCTCAAAGAGAAGACAAGGAGAAAATAGGGGAGCGGTTCCTTCATCATCTGCGTCTCTTTTCCTTCTTGATTATTATTATTCTTTTCGATTGTTTCACTCGCAGGAGAATTCATCCGAGGCCATGGATCTGATGTAAGGCCATTGAATAGGCGGGGATACAGAAAATTCACTATACGACCATTGGGAGCTACGCACGCATAGCCACATGAAAGGAACACTGCAGAATCAGAGAAGTAAAGTCAGTCTTGGCTCATCCACATCGCCTACACATGGAGAGAAGCGTATGTAGAAGATACACAAGGTGACAACGTGGCGAAGTCCACTGGATGTTCCATACATGTTAAAAGTCTTCTGTTTTTGCCGTGTCTCCTTGCGATCTCGACGAGCCACCCCGACGAATGGCAGCCTCAGCGATCTTGGTGTTCATGCGGATATGGTTCAGCACGATCAGATCACCTCTCTTTCTCGTCATGTGCCGTTGCCTTTCAATGCTTGCATCAGTCTGGCTATCCATATAAAATCTAAATTTGTTAGTTGGCTAATGTGCCAAGCTATTTTGCTTTTGGCTCCTGTCTCTTAATTCTTTTACAGGGAATCATACTGATGCTTTCTCACACTCGAACGCCAACATTGGTTTACTTGCTAAGCTTTGCATACATGAGTCATCAACCTACGTGTTCATTGAAATATGAGATCCAAGTCAATCCACAAGTCGTCGGTTCGATTTCAAATTTGGAAAGCACATCTCTCAAATTTGGTAACGATTCTCATCTTTGGAGTATTCAAAAATTTTGTTGCCTAATTGACGAGATTATTATCTAACACATCATTTGAGCTGCAGGTGATCAATTAGGAGAATCTTTCCTAATTCGCAACAGCACATGTGAATTTGATTCTATCTATAAGGCTTTAGATGGAATCATTGCCACAGCGGGTATTTTCGAAATTGATTATTAATCTGTAAGGCTCAGATCGAAAATTGATTCGAAAGAAATAGCAAAATATTCAAGTTGATTTACTTTCCACATTTGAGCTTATTTGATTAGATCGTTATCTTTGCATATCTGATTGTTTGTCTTTCCATATTTGAGTTGATTGGATCTGACTTGCCATCTTTTAGAATATGTCTTGTCACGTGATAAAATTTTAGAAA
Organism: Rhodomyrtus psidioides; assembly: GCA_021437785.1. NCBI lineage: Eukaryota > Viridiplantae > Streptophyta > Magnoliopsida > Myrtales > Myrtaceae > Rhodomyrtus > Rhodomyrtus psidioides. The sequence continues at coordinate 2,199,254 of JAILYB010000112.1, forward strand.
ATTCTAAAAGATATCAATTGCCATGTTTATTTAGATTGGACGAATCATATAGGATAAATTGCATCCCTAACCTTGTGTCAGAAATACTTTAATCTTTAATAATTTAGGATTTAAGGCAATTTAAATCTTAAAATATATAAGAAATAAAGTGTTTTGACATAGTTTAATTTAGGGTCATAAATAAATACGAAAAATAAAAAAAAAATCATTCTTGCCATGTCATTTCATATCAGTTGGTCTTTCATTCTTTTTCATAAATAAAAAATCCAAAAATATGATTATGTGGCGCATGCTCCCTGTTTACTTTGAATTTTGGATGTTTATTTAATTGATTGCGCACCGCTTGATAACCAATGTTAGTGGCTTAGGTTAAAATCAATTAAAGTTGCCTGATCAAACTTTTTTCATTAAATAAAATGGTACCGAAAGGGCGTTAGAGTAATCTAGCTTAATCAAGTCTCCGTACCCAAAATCTCTGGTTCGTAGAAATAAAATAGTACTCCCGCTATTTTATTTAGGTTCCTAATCAACCTACCATAAATGATTATTGGCGACTCCAATTAAAATCTTGGCATGTTAATTATTTGAACCTTAAGTTGCGAATTGGTAGAGTTTGGGAGAACTCGAGTTAGGTTAGTTAATTTAATTAATTAATCTGGTAATCCATTAACCTAAAATAGGGAAGCCGATTTTTACGTCGCGACATGAAGATCCTTTACAAAGCCCCTTCTCCGACTATTTAGGTGCAATTAATTATACAATAACCATCAGTAGAAGTTATTTTTTTTATATAGTATATCCATCGTTGCTGATATTTCGTATGCTGTCATTAGCTACGGTCAACGCTTTGGATGCCGATGAGTTCCATACACAATGGGCTCTCAAGTTAACAATGCCTCGCTGGCCTTTCTGTCTATTAGAGACCAGGTTGACCTGGAGTGTCAACAAAACTAATACTAACAAATCTTTTTTTTTCTTGAAAAATGTACTCCCGTCGCTAACATACTAATAAATGTGATAAGAAAGAATGATTAAGAGAGAATGGTATTGTTCTCTAATAATGGTGTGATGAAACAATGTACATGAGAAGCCTTTATATAGGCTTAGAAGAGGTAAAGAGCTTAGTGCTCTTCCTATGTGGGACTAAAGAGAAAGAAGAAGTGCAAGAGAAAACTACAAGACTACAAAACTATACAAGTATGTCTAACACCCCTCCTCAAACTCAAGGTGGATCAAACAACGAGAGTTTGGAAAGAATAAATTTAAAGCGTTGTGATGTGAGAGCCTTCGTAAAACAATCCGCAAGCTGATTCTCAGTTCCAACAAAAGGAAGAGAAATGGTGCGAGCTTGAAGATGATGACGAGTCAGATGACAATCGATCTCAATATGTTTTATACGCTCATGAAAAACTGGATTTGCACCAATATGGATGGCACTCTTGTTGTCACAATGTAGAGGAGTGGGATCCGGAAGTGAAACACCCATGTCAGCAAGTAAGCGGCGAAGCCAAACAATCTCAACGGTAGTGTCAGCCATAGCACGATATTCAGACTCTGTAGAGGAGCGTGAGACAATATGTTGTTTCTTGGCACGCCAAGAAATGAGAGAATCGCCAAGAAAAATGCAATAGCCAGTGATAGATTTGCGATCAGTCACATTAGAAGCCCAATCAGCATCAGAATAGGCACGCAACTTGAGCGTAGAAGAAGATGGCAGAAATAAGGAACGCGATAAAGTGCCTCGGAGATAGCGCAAGATCCTCAGAACAGCAGCATAATGAACCGTGCGAGGAGCAGCAACAAACTGACTAACAACATGAACAGCATAAGCGATGTCGGGTCGGGAGATAGTAAGATATACAAGGCTGCCAACCAAAGTCCGATAGCGTGTCACATCAGAAAGAGGCTCCCCGTCATCCGGGCAGAACTTCTGATTCAGCTCAATAGGAGTAGCAGCAGTGCGAGAATCCGAGAGAGCAGCCCTAGAGAGAATATCAGCAGTATATTTTTGCTGAGAAATAAGGATACCACGCGAACTGCGAGCAATCTCAAGCCCCAGAAAGTAGCGTAGTGGTCCGAGATCCTTCATGGCAAAATGTTGCTGAAGGTGCCGTTTGGTATGTTCAATATGGTCGCTATTATCTCCAGTGATAATCATATCATCAACATAAAGAAGAAGAATAGTGCAACCAGCAGAAGAGGTATGAACAAACATAGCATGATCAGCCTCGCTTTGAGTAAAACCAGCAGATCGAATAGCATCACTGAACTTCTCAAACCAAGCACGAGGAGCCTGTTTAAGACCATAAATAGCCCGTCGCAAGCGGCAGACTTGTCCAGAGATATGAGCAAGACCAGGCGGAGGCTGCATGAAGATATCCTCCTGAAGATCCCCATGAAGAAAAGCATTCTTGACATCAAGCTGAAAGAGAGGCCAATTACGAATTGAAGCAATAGCTAGTAAAGCTCGGACAGATGTCATCTTTGCTACGGGAGCAAAGGTCTCTTCATAATCAATACCATACTCCTGCGAGAAACCTCTGGCAACTAGACGTGCTTTGTAGCGCTCAATACTGCCATCAGAACGGGTCTTAATCTTGTATATCCATCGGCAGGATACTAAGGAGCGACCTAGAGGAAGAGGCACTAGCTCCCAAGTACCAGTACTTTCCAACGCCGAGAGCTCCTCAGACATAGCCTGACGCCACTCAGCATGCTGAACTGCCTCACGATAACTGGTGGGTTCTTGTACAGCATGAATAGCAGCCAAAAAAGAGCTAAACTCAGTAGAATAAGAAGTAGAAGCAACATACCGGACTGGCAGACGCCGATCTCGAGGAGGATTACGGCGTGGCTCTATTGGTGCAGAATCATCAAGGGCAGGTGGAGCATGAGGTGCAGTAGAAGGGAAAGGCGAAGATGGGGATGGTGGCGATATATCTAGATCCAGGGTGGAAACAGGACAAGGAGGATCAGGAAAAAGGATCAACAGGGAAATCCATAAATGGAACAGGAGACGACACAGGAGGTGTGGCATTGGTAGGGAAGAAGGAACGTGTTCATGAAAAGTAACATTGCGAGAAATACGTATGCGTCGCGCATTTGGGTCATAACATCGATAACCCTTGTGCTGGGCGCTGTAACCCAAAAATGCACACGAGACAGAGCGAGCGGTGAGCTTCGTACGTTCAGCGGGGGGAAGAATGACAAAACAAGTACACCCAAAAACTCGAAGATGATTATAGCTAGGAGATCGAGAATAGAGACGCTGGAAAGGGGTGTCTTGATGAAGAACAGATGAGGGTAGACGGTTAATTAGATGAACAGCTGTGAGAAGGGCCTCAGCCCAAAACTCAGTAGGAACAGATGTCCCAAGTAAGAGAGCGCGAGTGGTTTCTAGAATATGACGGTGCTTGCGTTCAGCAACCCCATTCTGAGCTGGAACCCCAGGACAAGATAGTTGAGGAAGTGTACCATCATTGGCCAAGAGGGAACGAAAAACAGCAGAGAGATATTCTCCTCCCGAGTCTGAACGAAAAACTTTGATTTTTGTATTAAATTGAGTGGAAATCATGGCTGTAAAAGATTGATAGACGGAAAAGAAATCACTGTGTTGACGCATAAGATAAACCCATGTATAACGAGAATAATCATCAATAAAAGAGACATAATATTTGAAGCCACTCTTGGAAGAAAGCGGTGCAGGACCCCATACATCAGAATGAATAAGATCAAAAATTGCACTAGATCTTGAGTTACTAATAGGAAAAGGTTTAGCAGATTGCTTGGCCAAGGGACATATAGAACAAGGAGGAAGATTACCAGAAGAAACATGACCCAAAGCACCTCGTTGATGAAGGATGGTGAGACGAGAAGAAGGGATATGCCCGAGACGCTGATGCCATCGGGCAAGATCCATGGTAGCCAACACAGGAGAAGGATCAGAAGAAGTTGGAAGATGTAAATGTTGCATAATATAGAGCCCGTCCTGTCTACTGCCCTTCCCAATCATCCGACCACTCAAACGATCATGCACAAAGCAAGAGCTATCTGTAAAGCTCACAGTACATCCAGCATCAGTGAGTTGTCCAACAGATAATAAATTGAGAGCCAAAGAAGGAACATGTAATACATCAGGGACATTGAAATCTCGAGAGACGGTGAGAGTACCCCGCCGGGTAGCCAAGAGAGGAGAGCCATCAGCAGTAAAGAAATGTGCTGGATGCTTGAGCTCAGAGAGCTGAGTGAGACAAGCAGCGGAACTAGACATATGTCTAGCAGCTCCTGAGTCAAGTATCCAGGTAGTAGAAGTGCCACATGAAGATGGAGTGGCTGCAGCATTTCTTTCTGTAGAAGAAGAATGTGTAGTAGTGCCGGAATCAGGAAAAGACCCAAGTAGAGAAGGACTCAACCGAGCAAGCTGGGCTTCCAGAGCAGCAATACGATCATCTGTAGAAGAAGAAACCAGAGTAATAGGTCGAGAGTGTGGAATAGGACGCGGTGTCACAGAAAGGCGTGGAGCATCCTTATTCTTTTCCCAACAATGCAACTCTTCATGTCCAAGATGGTGACAACAAGTAGATGAAAGATGCCGAGAGCCACGTGTAGGTGGAGCACGTGGTGGAGCGGTCAAGATAAACCGATCGAAAACATCGATGTGATCACTAGAATCGCCCATGAAGACAGAAAAATCGTTGGCGAAGCTAGAAGTGTGAGTTGATGTGCATAAACTGATCGAAAAGATCGAGAAGCACTGATTTGAGGCGCGAACAAAACCTCTAGAAAGAAAGATAAATATAGGGAAGCTTGACTAAAGCAAGCAAGGAAGATAGCACAATAGCCCTAAACTCACTGTCTTAATTTCTGATGCGGAAGATCCAATTTATGGCAACCGCAGAGCATACTTTAAAAACAATGAGCTCATTGTCTTAATTTCTGATGCGGAAGATCCAATTTATGGCAACCGCAGAGCATACTTTTCAAGACAATGATCTTGGCTCTGATACCATGATAAGAAAGAATGATTAAGAGAGAATGGTATTGTTCTCTAATAATGGTGTGATGAAACAATGTACATGAGAAGCCTTTATATAGGCTTAGAAGAGGTAAAGAGCTTAGTGCTCTTCCTATGTGGGACTAAAGAGAAAGAAGAAGTGCAAGAGAAAACTACAAGACTACAAAACTATACAAGTATGTCTAACAAAATGCACCTATTATTTGATGAGTGACTTATCCGTTCAGTGTTAATTTTGTAATTGAAACCATTTGTCAACCATCTACTGATGAACGCGCAAACAACGGTGAACCTAATTAAAAACACAAAAAATGCTAGATTTGTCAAGACTAATTTATAAATGTGATTTTCTTAAGTGGTATGGCGGGCTGTTATTAGTTCTCGAATATGACCCAGTTATTTAATTCATTCGCAGTCTGACGTATCACAGAATAGATAAATTTTGTAAAACCGTTTCTGGTAAATCTAGCATTACTAAAAGGTACAATAATTAAGGCTTCTTGTTATATTGTAATTTTATTTGCATACGAAAGGCATGCACCGCATGCACAAGCTACTCCTTCACAAGAAAACTTTCAAAAGATGAATATAGACTGAGATAATATTACCGAAAGAACGGGGAAAAAAAAGTATATTGGAAACTGGCAAAAGAAGTTTCACGTTGACTTGGATTGGATGGGATGCGATGCCGTTGCTTTACCTGTTAATCCAGTCTGATGTCTATCTATAAAGTCAACTATCGTGTGTAAATCTTTAAGAAATCTCTTTTTTCAATACTCCCCAAAAAAGTTATCGGATTTTTTGTTATTGGAATGTTCGAAAGTTTGAATCAGCCTAGATAAGAGAGATTTAAATATGAATTTGGAACCTAAAATAAGACCAATATATCTCACTTATGTGACTACGTTTTTTCCGTCCGATGTCAATTATCCAAAACGTATGATCTTCTTGGTTTTGGGTATGATGGGCAACAGAACACAAATTTGCTATAGAAGAACATTCCTTTTCCGCGTGTGTCATATTTAAATAACCAAATCTAATGATATTCAAGATAAAAAAAAAAAAAAAAAAAAAACTCACGGGAAACTGGCCGCCAACTTTAGATCCAAGATTAAAAAAAAAAGATGTAATGTTTGAGGATTCATAAATAAAAGAAAGATTAGATATGCAATACAAAAATATTCTAAGGGTCGTGAACACAGAATTATTCGCTCATGCAAATTTTCGGAAAGTGTTTGGAGAATTGTCCACAGTTGCGGGCCTCATAATCACACTTTCTTCCTTAACAAAAATTACTTAGACTGATATAGGTCATCAATAAACCATTGTGAATGTTCGTAACAATCAATTAGACCACAAGGGGGTAATATGGCAAAGAATAGGGGTGAGAGTAGAAGAGGCACTTTACTGAGCCATTAGTTGGAAAAATTGCCGGCAACAAATTGGAAATATTTGAAACTGACCCGTCAAATAGTAGCCCAATCACCGAGGCCTTCATCGATACCATATCCTAAAAAAGAAAAGAAACGTGTCAAAGGCGAAAGAAAATAAACGGAGAACAAAAGATTAAAGTATATAAATCATAAGGGAAGAAAAACCGTCGCCACGTTACTAAAGAGAAGGAGAAAATATTGGCTAGATTAGATCTGCCAACTAGATTATGCATTAAACCATTAAAAAGAAGACACGTGGCTATTGGGCCCCACCTATCAGATTTTCAAAAAAAGCGGAGACCCAACCATCTCCGTTATCTCTCTCTCCTCCCTCCGTTATCCCTCGGTTAAATTTTTCAAAAATTTATTCTGATGTCTTGTTATCTTTCTCTCTCTTCATTATCTCTCTTTCTCCCTCCAAGTTCCCGAGGTCGAGCGCGTTCTACTTCTCTCTCCCCAAATTTTTTCTTTTTCGTCGACTCTCCCCAAGTTCACAATCGGTCTTCTTCTTCGATAGATCTCGACTCAACCATTGTACCAGGCCGGTCCCTCGACCAAAACCACGCCGTCGCCGCCACAGTGGCCGCCGCTTCCGACGCTGCCGTCCCGGAGTCCCTTCGTGTCTCTGAGTTCACGGATTGGTTTGTTCCCTCCACGCCGCCGCCGTCCCGAAGGCCCTCTGTATCGCCTCATCTCTCTATGTAAGTACACGGTTTGCTCTGCTCTCTCCTCGACCCGAACCACACCGCCCCTGCGCCGTCGCCTCCCGGACCTCCATTGGCGGCTCCGATTTGTCCTTTGCGTTCGACTAAAACCACGCCGCCGCCATTGCCATTGCCGCTGCCGCCGCTGCCGCCTCCGAGCCCGTCTGTGTCACCTCGTCTCTCCCTCTCTGAGTTTACGGCTTGCTCTGTTCTCTTGACGTTCACTTTCTTCCACAACCAAAACAACGCTACCCTTGTCCGTCGTCTCCCCGACCCTCATTGGCTGCTTTGATCTGTCCTTTGCGTCCGACGACATTCGGTTAGTGTTTCCCCTCAATGCAATCCAAAAACTAAAGCTTTGCTTTGAACGATGGTTTTGCCGAGTGTGGTAATTTTAACAATGTGAAACTGTTGTATAGTGAAATTCGATAGAGTAGTTTCAAGCTGTGCGAGGAGATTATAAAGATCTGTTGGCTCATCAATTGGGCATTGCAGTTTGTTATTGATGGGTTGGTGAAGGAGTGAAGGATTGACGAAGTGGAGAAGCTTGCGAAGGTAAATAACACTGCGTTTAGACTTGCAACTCTCGACCACTAAGTAGACATAGGTCATTGTACTTTATATTAATAATTTCAGTGCAAATTTTAAGGCTTAAATTGAATGTCGAGTTTCTCATATTGTAGTATGAGTATGTTCTGCGCAAGTGATTGTGTTCTAGCATAGTGCTAATACCGCTCATATAGCGTTATCGTGCGAGTGGTTGCGTTCTAAAAATGTATGTTCAGTATTTCATTAGGAAAAGGTTTTTGGCACGCATAATTTATGGTGTAGCATGCATGAATGGGAAAATCACAAAACTGAAAACTTTCTGTAGTCTTTGGTTGCTAGTCAATTGTATATAGATACTTTCTCCCATGATTAGCTGCATGCCTTTTTAGTTATTGCATATGCACATGTCATTTTCAATTATTTTCTATACAGTTCTTCGATCATCTATGTTTTATTCATTCATTTATTTATTTTTGCATCCTCAGGTATGACCACAGTGTTGCATATGCCATTGTAATTATTCGGGCGTTGCTTTTCCATCTTTTGGTGACTGGAGCTTTCTTGTCTAACGTTTATTGGTAAAAGCCTCTATCCTATAATAACTTAGCTGCAAATTCTAATCCTTAAATTTCTTTGTGCTTGTGTTCTAAAAATGTTTGTTCTTTGTTTTATTAGGAAGGAACTTAGAAGAACTATCTCAATTTTGAAGACATCATATCGGTTAATTCATAAGTGTAAAGCTCTCGGATGGCTGAATCAGAGGTAATTCTTCACTCATATTATGTGAAACATATTTTGCTTTCTTAAGTAACAAACGAGATAAATTTTTTTATATAGAAGTGTTACTTAATTACATTTTGTCTATTTGGTTGCAGCATGAAACTTCTCATCTTGCATACGAAATGGGTGATATGGAAAAAGAATTTGAATTTGCAGTAGGGATGGTTTTTTCAAATGACGTTGAAGCATATCATAAGTATGTGGCATATGCAATTAATAAAGGATTTGGAGTGAGGAAAGGTCTTATGGTTAGAAATAGGAAAGGAGAAATAACTCGACGAACTTTTGTGTGCAATTGTGAGGGGCATTCTGTCGGCTCATCTGATCAAGAAAAGAAATATGAGAGGTTTGAAGTTAGATGTGGGTGTCTTGCTCATACCAAATTTAAGGTTGATAACGGTGTCTATGAAGTGATAGAGTATGTTCCCGAGCATAATCATGCGTTTGTACCGGAAAATCAAAGGCATTTCATTAAATGCGGAACGTTGATATCTGATTATGAAAAGGGTACTTTAGTGGATATGGCTAAAGTAGAAATTGGGGGGACTGCGGCACATAAATGCTTAGCAAACAAAGCTGGAGGAAGCAAAGACTTGGGTTTTACCTTGCGTGATTGTCAAAAAATTTTGCGGAGGGAAAAATCTGATGGAGTACCATAATAGATCTCATGGAACAATTTTGAGTCAGGTACGACTTGCCTTTTGTTGATGTGAGATTATTTGAGACATAAATCGTCTTCACCATTGTCAAATTTCTTTTCTGCAGGCCTTGCATTACGTGTAGGATCCCAATGAGCTTTGCCCGACTAGATGGAAGCCTAGGGAGTAGACTTTGAAGCTACACCTATGATCATATGTTTGCCTTGTTATGAGGTTTAAAGCGTTTGTTATTTTTGTTGTTTCTTTTTTGTTTGTAATGAGTTTGAAGCTACATTTATGGGGGAATATGACTGCAATCCGATTAGACATGCCCATCTTCTTTGAACTGTACAATTGATTAGAGACAAACCCTTGGTTTGGCTAGAAAACACAATGTTATTTGTTCATGTGATTGATTAATGCAAGCCATGTTTTTTTCTTTTGATGGAAAGCCTCGAAATAATTCAGTTTCCTCTACAAAGTCATGTGATTGTCCAGTGCACAGAGTAACACCAATTACATAAATGAAGTTTAGGATTCATCTTTCTAATGGACAGTCTTTTCAACAGAAGAACTTATATGCTCATAAGTTACCAAAGCAATTTCATTAAGAACGTCATCCATGAATAAGTAAACATAGGAAACTAGTATTACAGAGGAAAACTTTGGAGTGACAACAACACAGCACAACAAAAAGCAAATATCCCTATTCTCATGCCCAAACTAATTCTTATGGAGGTCGCGCTTCTCAAGCTGCATCAAATGCAAGTTAGTATCTGCAAATGTTAAACTCAATTATACAATACTAAAAGGTTTTGGTAGGGTGGGGGAGAGAGAGACCTCAGTTTTTCTTTAAAATGGTATGCACATTCTTGACTATTTAGGCTGCGACTGTGCATTGTCTATGCCTTCGTATTCGTTCGATTCGTTCATCCCAAGATGCTGAAAAGAGTTTGATGACCCCTAGACAAAGGAATAACAAAAATACTCAGTTTAATAATCAACATGCCTAAATAAATATGTCTCAAATAATCTCATATCAACAAAAGGCAAGTTGTACCTGACTCAAAATGGTTCCATGAGATCTATTATGGTACTCCAACATCTATCCAAATTAACAATAAATATTATGATAGTAACAAGAAGATGAGATAACATTGGGACTCAGGTGATTTTCATAATAAGCACCTGACTCGTGAACGGGGAAAATCCATTCATAATCCCTGGTGGCATGACGTATGGCGATTGCATCTGCAATTGTAAAAAGGCACAATTAGTTGAACATTCAGAAAAAAAATGATTGATCCCCAGTTAAGCTTCCCTTATGTAGATACAAGCAATGTCGACGAAACATAAGTTACCACATCAAACTATTAAGTACCTGGGTAGGGAATGGGCAAAATCCATTCATAATCCCCGGCGGCATGAAGTATGGTGATTGCATCTATATAAAAGATACTACATTAGTAACATGTAAATACCCATTAAGGACTAAGAGAGATATACCTGATTATGAAAATTTAGATTTACTGCAGGACCACCAATATTGCTTGGATAAAAAGCACTTCGAATTTGACTTGAATTACTAGAAAAATCTTGGAAGTGACTTTCGTCATGTGTCGGTTGGACAGCCAACTCTACATTACAAAATAATAAATATGATAAACTGTCTTTATGTAGCATAAGCGAAAATTTTAACTATTCATATAGCTAGAACAATATGTCACTTACCTCGATTTTCTATTTGCGTTGGAGCTGTTCCTTTCTTAGTTTTTTTCTTTTTTTTCTCACTTGAGCTTTTAAGCCTTCCATAAGTTGTTCCCTTTCCTCTCCTCCGAATAGGGTCCAATACCGAAATGTCACATACGGATGCCTCATTATCATCATCATCATCACTAGCATCAGCATCCACAACCACACATGATTTGTAAGATGAAATTTCAGCCTTCATTTTTCCCAAGTTCTTCCTAGCTATTCTCATAGTATTTACGTCTTCTGCTCCCAAGCTCATCACTTCGAAAGATTCTTGCATTAAATTGGAAAATCTATTAAATTTAGATTCATCGGATGACATTTCATTACATTCATCATTCACAATCCCTTGTTTGGCACCTTTAGTCCATCTTTTTAAAATATAGGAAGATGGAATATCCTTAACCGACATGTTCATATTCAGCACATGCAAGGCATGGCGACACAACCACCCTTTTGATTCAAATAATTTGCATTCACAAGAAACTGAAAAATCTGCAGCTTTAAATCTGACAACATGTTCACGATGACTCCCTCCACGCTTGAGAGTAAAAACATAATCCAATCCATCGAATGTAGTACTTGAAACATGTTCGGAGAGACTTTGCAAAAATTCTTCATTGAACCTTTTAAAAATGGTACGGGTATACAATGAAGCGGCATGCGTCAAGATCCCATTATCCAAAACCTGCAATTTGGGATTTCCACGAGAACTGTAATCATCTTGACTTTCAACTTCTCTCATGTGTTTTAGTTGTTCCTCATAGTGGTGGACAAACTCTACAAGTGTTAATGTCTTGGTCTACATAAGTTGAAAGACATTATTGGTACTCTCGCTCCTTTGGCTTGATGTTATACCACATGTAAAAGTATCGCGATCAAAAGCTAAACTCCATTTATGTCTTATGTCGTATAATCTCCGAAGCCAATTGTTATTCTTGGTACGTTACTAAAGAGAAGAAGATCTTCGCTGAAGAAGAAGACCCTGATGAACCTGAAAGCGATAACCACGGTCTTCTGCCACTCATGCATGGCACTTCAGGTCAAGGCTCCGAACAATAAAAAAGAAACAATTTCAACACGTACGCAAGAAATATTAACCATAAGAGATCATATAAGTTTGCGAAGACAAGATAACTTCATTCTTTAAAAAAAAAGGACCAATAGACTTGAGAAATCTATATGACCAAGCCTAATCCATGTAACCGCGAAAATAAAATATAAAGACAAAAGTAAGAGGGGGAAAAAGGGATGGAAACGAATCTCGGTTGAGGAGGAACCATTGAGCGATCGGCGGAGCCATGCTACCAGCAGCTTCTTCTACCTCGCCACCAACATGTATATCCTTTAAAAAGAACGATAAACGAGAATAAAGAACTCATAAATTAAATTATAGGAAGAGTTGATAAGTGTTATTGATTGCAGATCCTTTAAAAAGCCCCTTCTCCAACTATTTATAGTCGTATATAAAGAATAACCATCGGTAGACGTTTTTTTTTTTTTTAAATATGTTAGTATATCCTTAATTTCTCGGATGTATTTCCGCAACCGTTCCCCTTATCCAGTAAGCAGTTGAGCATCGGCTTCGTTTGTGCTGCTTACATGCTATCGTGTGATCACCATCCATGGTCGCTGATATTTCGTACGGGATCATTAGCTGCGGCCAACGCTTTACATGCCGATATGTTCCAAACACAATGGGCTCTCAAGTTAATAATGCCTGGGGGGCATTCCTGCCTATCAGAGCCTAGGTTAATTTTGAGTGTCAACAAAACTAATACTAATAAAGCTTTTTGCTTGAAAAATGTATTGACTTATTATATGGCCACCGCTAACATACAAAAAATAATAAATAAACCTATTATTGGATGAGTGACTTATCCGTTCAGCGATAATTTTGTAATTGAAACCTCTTTTCAATCATCTAACGATAAATGTACAAACAATGGTGAACCTAATTAAAAACACGGAAAATGATAGATTTGTCAAGACTAGTTTAGGAAAGTGATTTTCTTAAGTGGTATGGCGGGCTACTATTAGTTCTTGAATATGGCGCATTAATCTAATTCATTCGCAGTCCGACACATCACTTAATAGATAAATTTAGTAAAACCGTTTCTAGTAAGTCTAGCATTACTCTAAAGGTTACACTAATTAAGGCTTCTCGTTGTATTGTAATTTTATTTGCATACAAAAGCCATGCACCGCATGCAAAAGCTACTCTTCTTTCACAAGAAAAAACTTTGATAAGATGAATATAGGCAAAGATATATTAGAGAAAGAACGGAACAAAATATATTCTCGTTCATTAATAAATCTTTAAGTAAGATTATTGAAAAATGGAACACCGGTAAGATGAATAGACTCCAAATAAGAGCGGTAAAAGAAGTTCCACGTTGACTTGGATTGGAAGAGATACGACGAGGTTGCTTTACCTGTTAATCCAGCCCAATATCTACCTATAAATTAAAATATCTTGTGTGAATCTTAAAGAAATCTATTTTTTCAAGACTCCCCAAAAAAATTAGTTGTCATGTTCGAAAGTTTGAATCGGCTTAGATAGGAGAGAGATTTAAATATGAGTATGGAACCTAAAAAAAGATCAATATATCTCACTTACGTGAGGTGCGTTTTTGTCAATTCGATGTCAATTCTAAGAAACGTATGATCTTCTTGGTTTTGTGGATGATGGGCAACCGAACACAGATTTGCGATAGAAGATCATTCCTTTGGCACTTGTGTGATATTTAAAAAAACCAAATCTAATGATATTCAATGTGATATTTGAGGTTTCATAAATAAAAGAAAGATTAGATTAGATAATCAACACACAAATAATCTCTGGGACGTGAACAAAGGATTGTTCGCTAGTGCCAATTTTCGGAAAGTGCTTGGCGAACTGCTCACCGTCTGTCACAGTTGCGGGCCTCACAATTACACTTTCTTCCCTAACAAAAATTACTTAGACTGATATAGGTCATCATTATACCATTGTGAATGTTCATAACAATCAATTAGACAACAAGGAGGTAATATGACAAAGAAAATGGGTGAGAGTACAAGAAGTACTTCACTGAGCCATAAATCGGAAAAGTGCCTGCATCAAATTGGAAAAAATTGAAACTGAACCATCGCATAGTAACCCTATAACGAGACTTCGTCAATCTAGATATGATATCAAGAAGGAAACGGAGAACAAAAAGTTAAAGCATATAAATCGTAAGGGAAGAAACCATCGCCACGTTGCTAAAGAAGAAGAAGAAGATCTTCGCTGAAGAAGGGAAAGCGATAACCGCATAGTCTTCTGCCGTGCCATGCTACCAAGCATGGATGAAAACGAATCTTGGTTGAGGAGGAGCCATTGAGCGATCGGCGGTGCCATGCTACCAGCAGCTTCTTCTACCTCGCCACCAACATGTATCTTCGGCACAAGTGGCAGAAGAAGCTGCTGGTGGCATGGCCCCGACAACCGCAATAGGGACGCCAAACGTGAGAGACGCGATGAGGAAGGAGATGCCGAGGAGATTGAAGGCCTTTCTTTCTAAGATTGAAGGCCTTTCTTAGAAAAGGTGAAAAGGAAGAGAATGTTTTCACCAATAAAAGAGAAAAAGAAGAGGACAGAACGGAGAACCAGATTACATGGGCGCGCGGCACGTAGTACTTAATTTATACAACACATACCGGCCGACTGAGAAAATTTCATACTAGGAGTTAGCATGAAATTTTAAATGTTTGTGCTTATTCTGTTGGAAATTGGATTGGCAAAAAGAAAAAAAAATAAAAACAGAACAGAACAGAACAAAAAAAAAAAAAGAGCATGATAGTGAACTGTAATCAACAATCAAGAAATGCAACAATATTTATCTACAAAAATTGAGAATCTATCCACATTCGCCTCTAAATTCAAATATTTCTAATTTTCCATTGACAATAATCAAGAAATGCAACATAATATTACTAGTTGCCAACATATTGAAATTTACCTCTCCTATTAATTGGAACTTGATTAGCACGTAAAAGAATTATATTTTCTTAAAGATAAATAAACACCGTGAAAAAGTTCACTTGCTAATAACACACGAATTAGAAAGAGGGATCACCTTCAATAAAATGCGTTCGGTTTTAATTTTGTAAATGAAACCTTCCATTTATCGTGAAGGGATCGTCTGGCTATATCTAATGATGAATGTGCAAACAATGGTGGACCTAATTAAGAGTGACAGTTGAAAGATGAAAGACTATATTGTAAAAACAGAACAATTTCAATACGCGCTCGAGAAAAATTAAACTTGCTAAAAGAAACATAAAAGATCATATATGTTTACTTCCTACTGAAAAAGGAAAAAAAAAAAAAAACAAGGACAAATAACCTTGAGAAACCTATATAACGAAGCCTAATCTACGTATCTACGAATCCAGAAGTGAAAATAAAACAAAAAGACAACAGCGGTGCCATGCTGCTAGGAGCTTCTTTTACCTCACCACCAACATGTACCTCCTGTACAAGTTGCAGAAGAAGATCATGGCAGCATGGCCCCAACAACTGCAAATATGGATGCCAACCGTGAGCGAGTGACAATCGTCGATGAGGAAGGTGATGACGAAGAGATGGTTGAAAGCCATTCTTCGAAAAGGTGAAAAAGGAAGAGACAATTTTTACCCAAGAAAAGAGAAAAAGAAGAGAAGAGGACGGAGAATCAAATTACACGGGCAGGTTGTGGTACTAGCGGTATTTTATGGGAAAATTATCAAAAGTCTTAAATCTATTACAATTGTATCAATTCAGTCCTAAACCTTTTCTTTTTTTTTGCCGATTGAGTTCTAAACCTTTTGCAATTGTGCAAATTCAGTCTATCCGACGAATTTTGGCCGGCCAGCACAAATGTGAATTTCGGCCCAGCCGGCTAGCGGCATAATATTTTAAATTTTTTTTTTCGGATTTCTATTTTTATTTTTATTTTTATTTTTATACTTCCCCTTTCTAGGTCTGCGCTCTCTCTCCTTCTCCTCCTTCTCCTCCTCCTCCTCCTCTTCTTCGTGATCTGCATTTTTACATTGCTACAATCCACCCACCGCCAGGGGACATCGAATTGGGAAAATGTCGAAAAAGTTGAAACCCTTTATGCATGTCGTCGTTTGGCCAAATCATCGAGAGAGAGTTCTGGGGGGGAAGAGAGTTCAGGTGCGTGCGCGAGATCAAACCGTCTTTCGTAGCTTCCCGAGGGGAAGAGGGGAGGGGAAGGGAGCTCCGCAGAGGAGGAAGAAGCAGTAGAGTTAGGTATTATAAAAAAAAAAAAAAGTCCGAGTGCTCGTTTACAAAAGAAAGGAGAGGGAGAGAATTTGAGGCGCATGGGAGCTCTGCAGAGGAGGAATTAGAAGCAGTAGAGTTGGAAAAAAAGAAAAGCTTTGAGAGTTAGTTCACAAGGGAGAGGGAGAGCTCAGTGATTTTTGAAGGGCAAGAGAGGTCTTTCTTTCCTGGGGAGGTCTTGAAGGAAGAGTCTCTAAGCCAAAAAAAAATAAAGAAAAAAAGAGCAGTTGAGAGAAGACAAAAAAATCGTGAGCAAGAGTGACAGTCTGAGCCGAGTTTTTGAATCCAAACAATAGATCCGGACCTAGACAATGTGTACACGCTTCTTTTCGACTGTGTTTTGCCATTTTTCTTCTTCGTATGAAATTGCACGGACCGGACCTTTCTCGAACCTCGTCGGGGCCGTGATCCGCGGCCTTCGAACAGACGACATTGTGCACGGTCGAATCCGTTTGGGTAAGTCGTTCGTGTTAGTGGTCTTCCCTGAGATCCAATTAAGGTTGATTGACGCAGAGAGAAGCGAATCTTGGAAAACAATTTCAAAGAAAACACGAATTTGATTAAATAATGATGATAAGATGTCGATTACAAAAAATGGACGTCATATATATAGAGATAAGACTCATTTAGGCATCAGAATAACTAAAGACAATATTATCAAAATCATATATATCATATCCTAATATAGAATTCGAATCAAAGATAACGTAATTTCTTTTTCTTCGAAATTGCCTAAAATAAAAAACTGCCTGAAAAGATAATACGCTAGTTGTCCTACATCATTCTCTTCTTCTT
This sequence comes from Rhodomyrtus psidioides, assembly GCA_021437785.1. NCBI lineage: Eukaryota > Viridiplantae > Streptophyta > Magnoliopsida > Myrtales > Myrtaceae > Rhodomyrtus > Rhodomyrtus psidioides. The sequence continues at coordinate 2,216,227 of JAILYB010000112.1, forward strand.
CGGAAGAACTTGTCCTCGAGTTAGTCATGTTTGGATCTGATTCCTCCTATACTTCCAGTGCCGAAGACAAGAAACAATCGAAAAGGCCGTCGAACTGTCCAATCTATTTGTTATTTCGTCCATGAATAGAGCTTTATTTGGGCTAGCTTTCATCTCCTTTTGACCACGTGATATGCCTCTTCTCATGGGATCTCCAACCAAAGTGTCCACACAGATATCTAGCCCAAGGATTCTTAAAATATAGTCTAAGTGTGCTTTTAAGTCCTTTGGCCGCAGTAGCTCGAACAAGATTAGTCCACCTTAGGTCACCATCATTGCACAATTCGGCAGGATAGAGACATCTGTGATTACTGACTCCATCACCAGAATCCAGCACGATACATGTAGTTCGACCACTGGCATAAAGGGAGAGTACAGCTTGAATGGCAACGTACGTGGTTGGCACATTGAAAGTTTCAAACATGATCGGGGTCATCTTCTCCTTATTTGCCTCAGGATTGTGGGGTGCTTCAGTGAGGGGCACGGGATGTTCCTCTAGGTGATGCCAAATTTTTTCCATATCATCCCAATTGCTAACAATGCCAAGTTCTATATGATATTTCAGTGTAAGGATACCCCTTTTAAATTGCGCCTCATCCCCCACATAAGCATCCTTCTGCCCCATTCCTACCATGACATCAGTATGCCTTGGCCGTCCTACAATACTGGGGAAAACAGTCCTTGGTGCATCGTCTCCAGCAAAACCAGCCTTAACCATTCCAGTCCCATTATCAACAACAGGGGGCTGAATGTACTCTGTCTCCGCCATACTTTGGAAAAGCTCTTTGCTGACCATGTGACTGAGATGACTTGATGGCTTCGGAAGATGGGCATTAAACATCTCAGTTCCGCCTCCTAAGTCTTCTATGTTGGATTGTTTTGCAAAAGCCTCAGCTCTTCCAATGTGTTCCCAGATGACGAGTTTTTCTGTTGCACAGAATCCATCAGCCCAGGAAGAGAAAGCCGCATAGACAACCTGTCCCGACTCAACATGATCAGTGCCGCTGAAATCCTGTATGGCAATTGTGGGGCTCATTTCTCGAATTTGCTGTTGAAGTGCTGAAATTGGTGGTAACACTCCCAGTCCTGGCTTCCATTGATCTCTTGAGGGCGGTAGCAAATTTGAGTCCAAGACATCCAAGATTTGCAACTGAGGGTCTTCTTATGTAAGCAAATCTGACATGATTGAATTTCTTGCGACAAAACCATCTTCCACACCAACTGCTAGATGTAAATTTACATGGGAGCTTGTGGGTAGGTACTTTTCCTCCAAATTTTGCTTCTGAACTTGGACTCCTCGCAAGGCTTCCTCAAGGATTTGCTCTTGGAACTCGGCCTCATTCGCGGTGGTGATTTCTAAAGGATTACCTTCATACATTCCTTTATCATTCTCTTCTTCCACCCTCAGTTCCTTCTTTAGTTTCTCCAAAATCTGGTCTTTGCCTTTTGATTCCCCAGTTTGGATGGCTTTGGAGGCCGCAGCAAGAGATTGGGGAAAAGAAGTGAAATTAATCCTAGCCATCGGCTTCTCCTTGAATGCGGAGAAATCCCAGTGCATCTGCGTCGCCGCCTGGGGAACGATTCCAAGGACGACCTCACCGCCCTTCACCGACTCTTGTTCATAGTCAAGTGGAAAGAAACGTACCTTTAACATTCGTTTCATCCGTCTCCACGTTCGGATAGGAGCTTTTCCTTGACAGCGTCGAGATATTTGTGTCTGCTCCCACCAAGCTAGAGCGCTGCGCGTCAATTTTTTTCGCCATGAATTCAACTTGGTCTTCCTCATCGATCTCCATGGCTTCAAAGAACTTCTCAACTTCCCAGAGCCATTCTCGGAAGTCTTCGATATCCGAATTGCCATCGAAGGTTGAGAGATAAACATTCAATCGATATTGATCGGAATATCGTCGGTAACCTACATATCGTCGACTTCCACGAGCATGCTCATCTCGGAATCCAGCATACCTGCGACCTCCATGAATAGGCACGTCATGTACATCTTCTTCTTCAAAATCCTCGACAGAGACTTGTCGCCTTTGTTGGTGATGACGGTGATTTGCCCCACGATCCATAGCTACTTCGGGATCACAAGCGACAGAAATTCGTTCGGTTGGAAGCACGCCAGGTATGGGGTTTGTGGACAAACGCTGTATGGCTTCAAGGAAGTCTTGAAACCTCCGATCGGTTTGACCCACGAATTGATTGAACTCAGCCCGTGTATAGGCTTGCTTTCACGGCCCTTAGCTACGGGGAGATTAATATTCACGTTATCAGTTATCGTCACAGGAGAAACCTGCTCTGATACCAAATGACGCAGAGAGAAGCGAATCTTGAAAAACAGTTCCAAAGAAAACACGAATTTGATTGAATAATGATGATAAGATGTCGATTACAAAAAATGGACGTCCTATATATAGAGATATGACTCATTTAGGCATCAGAATAACTAAGGACAATATTATCAAAATCATATTTATCATATCCTAATATAGAATTCGAATCAAAGATAACGTAATTTCTTTTTCTTCGAAATTTCCTAAAATAAAAAACTGCCTGAAAAGATAATACGCTAGTTGTCCTACATCATTGATACTCTAACATTAGTTGCGGATCAGGTTGTGTCGAAAAATCGACCTTCACTATACTTAGGTAGTTATAATGTCTTGCTAGAAACCGCTTATAACTTGTGGGCCAAAAGTGTTTTGGGCACACTGCTAATGTCTAGTGAACCTACAGGCTCGCACACAATAGCGAATTGATTTAATATTTTCTCTGCGCCTTGATCTACCTAAGAAGTAGAGTTTATTTTATTCTCCTATTACAAATATTTACGAGATTGGGCGCGTTATGAGATAACGATTAAACGCACGATTGAGTGGACGGTTTAGAGGACGTCGTGGGGCCCAAACCATGAAGTGTAGGGTTATGAGTAATAACCTTAGAGACACCTCAGATTGTGATTTGGTGATTATCCCGAAGGAGAAAAACATAGAACGGTTCTCTATTCAAGGCGATCGTGAGAGGAACTCCAAGATCTGATAGCTAGCACTTGGATCGTTGGAGATTGCAGTTCGTGTGTGTGGATATCGGTAGAGATATCGGTAGAGGCGCAACACTTGGGGCTATAATCCAGACACAACCGACCGTCAGCTTGTTGCCGACCTCAAAAGGTGCGTCTTGAAACTATTTTGATTTTGATATACACATGGATCCTGTTTAGGGTTTCATTTTGTTGGAGGGTATTCACAAGGCACTGGCTAGAAGAACTTACAATCAAATAGCAAAGACACAAAATTAAATTTAGCAGAAGCACAAACTTTGAGTCGGCAAAAATACAACACTAGATCGACAGAAGCACAACACTGGATCGGCAGAAGCACTAGCTCAATGAACAGTACATCCGTTGATATTAAATCAGAACTAAACACATTGAAATTACAATGACAAGTCTAAAAATTGAAATTGACACAAATACCGAGGCCTGTCTACACAGTTTCCTTAAGACAGATTCGTCCCCTCCCGTATGTGCTTTGAGGTTTCTTGAACGTCTGTCTCCCAAGATATAACGGTATAACAACTACAGAGGCAAGCACAGCACTCCGGAGCTTTCAGCGAACTTGACCAAACGCGAACACTATCAAAACCGATGCAGATGCATATAATAAAAAGATATGGGAGTTTTTCTTTTCGGAATCTCTCTTAATCTCAATCTCCTTCAAAAATCTCTAGAATGGGAGGTCATATAAGGTCAGTGGGGGCATTTTGGAGACAAGAAATAACGGCTAAATAAATCTGCCGTTACAACATTAATTACGTAACATCAAAATAACCGTGGCTCTACCGTTACAGTGGTAATGGCTCTGCCCGTTACAGTAGTAATGGCTCTGCCATTACAATATTTAATACTGTAATGGCCGAAATTAATGCCATTAACTTGCTGTTACTTTCAAATGTGGAACTAGTGTTTTGTCACTTCCCATTTCCAATTCAAGGGTGTTCTTTGAGAAATAATTTCTCATTCACTCGCCCATCAAAATATCTCATATTTTCCAACACATTCCGCTGCGTTTTATGAATCCAGGAAACCCAACAGTGGTATCAGAGTAGCTTGTGTTATATCGAAGCTAAATAGGAATCCCTAATTGTTGATACATATGATGTATGCCTGAATTGATTCTGTGAAATTAGGGTTAGATGAATTGGGAACACGAATTGATATGATCAATTTGAGTATTTTCACACTGATACGAACTTGAATTCCTGCGATGATATGGATTAATGTGATTGATCTAGAGGTGTACTGTTAAGTAAACAGAATTATGAATTCTATTTAGGGTTCTGAGAAGGAACGAAGCATGGACGACCTTAGGGATGATTTAGTTGAAATTGCCCACCCTAACAGCGTCAGTTCAAGGGGATGGACAGTTTCCTGAGAAAACAAAATTGAGAATTCTGTCTAGGTTTCGGGGGCGTTGCCCCCGAGCCCCTACGAGGGGCGCTGCCCCTTCGAACCCCGCTCGCCGAACGGTCTTCGAACCCCGCTCGCTGAACGGTCAGCAAGACCACCGCAAGGGGCTCTGCCCCTTGACCCCTGCATGGATTGTTCGTTCCCAGTATAATTGTTATACCTTTATTGTGATAAGTGTCTATGTTCATAACATGCATGCATTCATCATTGTATAAAAACATCATAAAAGTCCTTGATAAAATTAAGTAGTAAAACGATATCTTTCCAATCATACACCTATCAATGCTTGAATCGTCAAAAGATGGGTCTGCCAAAGCAAGGTGTCTTAACTATTTGAGTAAGGTAGGATGGATAATGGTTATCCATATGTCAAGATTGGTTTACTTAACGAGGCTATCAAAATGGTTTTGGGCCTTGAGACATAGAGTTTGAAGATAATACATGAGATGTCAACCCAACAACTAAGAGTTGTATTCGATACAATTGACAAAGAGTTGTCTACCTAAATAACTAAGTCTTGAGCGATAAGCCAAAGTTTACTCAATTGGTCTACAGAAAAGATGCAAACCCTTGTACGATTCAATTTGTGCGTTGCAGAGACCACTGATCTTCAATTTTTTTTAATAGATCGGTTTATGTGGCGATTTGGACAAAAAGCAATTGATATGATGAACTAAACCAATAAAGATAACGAAGAACAATAAACGAGAATAAGGAACTAATAAATTAAATTATAGAATATTTGCATATCCTTTACAAAGCCCCTTCTCCGACTATTTAGGTGCATTTAATTATAGAATAACCATCGGTAGAAGTTATCTTTTTATATAGTACATCCGTCGTCGCTGATATTTCGTATGCTGTCATTAGCTACGGTCAACGCTTTGGATGCCGATGAGTTCCATACACAATCGGCTCTCAAGTTAACAATGCATCGCGGGCCTTTTTATCTATTAGAGACCAGGTTAACCTGGAGTGTCAACAAAACTAATACTAACAAATCTTTTTTTTTTCCTTGAAAAATGTACTCCCGTCGCTAACATACTAATAAATGCACCTATTATTTGATGAGTGACTTATTCGTTCAGTGTTAATTTTGTAATTGAAAACATTTGTCAACCATCTACTGATGAACGTGCAAACAACAGTGAACCTAATTAAAAACACGAAAAATGCTAGATTTGTCAAGACTAATTTATAAATGTGATTTTCTTAAGTGGTATGGCGGGCTGTTATTAGTTCTCGAATATGGCCCACTTATTTAATTCATTCGCAGTCTGACATATCACTGAATAGATAAATTTTGTAAAACCGTTTCTGGTAAATCTAGCATTACTAAAAGGTACAATAATTAAGGCTTCTTGCTATATTGTAATTTTATTTGCATGCGAAAGGCATGCACCGCATGCACAAGCTACTCCTTCACAAGAAAACTTTCAAAAGATGAATATAGACTGAGATACTATTACCGAAAGAACGGGGGAAAAAAGTATATTGGAAACTGGCAAAAGAAGTTTCACGTTGACTTGGATTGGATGGGATGCGATGCCGTTGCTTTACCTGTTAATCCAGTCTAATGTCTATCTATAAAGTCAACTATCGTGTGTAAATCTTTAAGAAATCTCTTTTTTCAATACTCCCCAAAAAGTTATCGGATTTTTTGTTATTGGAATGTTCGAAAGTTTGAATCAGCCTAGATAAGAGAGATTTAAATATGAATTTGGAACCTAAAATAAGACCAATATATCTCACTTATGTGACTACGTTTTTTCCGTCCGATGTCAATTATCCAAAACGTATGATCTTCTTGGTTTTGGGTATGATGGGCAACAGAACACAAATTTGCTATAGAAGAACATTCCTTTTCCGCGTGTGTCATATTTAAATAACCAAATCTAATGATATTCAAGATAAAAAAAAAAAAAAAAAACTCACGGGAAACTGGCCGCCAACTTTAGATCCAAGATTAAAAAAAAAAAGATGTAATGTTTGAGGATTCATAAATAAAAGAAAGATTAGATATGCAATACAAAAATATTCTAAGGGTCGTGAACACAGAATTATTCGCTCATGCAAATTTTCGGAAAGTGTTTGGAGAATTGTCCACAGTTGCGGGCCTCATAATCACACTTTCTTCCTTAACAAAAATTACTTAGACTGATATAGGTCATCAATAAACCATTGTGAATGTTCGTAACAATCAATTAGACCACAAGGGGGTAATATGGCAAAGAATAGGGGTGAGAGTAGAAGAGGCACTTTACTGAGCCATTAGTTGGAAAAATTGCCGGCAACAAATTGGAAATATTTGAAACTGACCCGTCAAATAGTAGCCCAATCACCGAGGCCTTCATCGATACCATATCCTAAAAAAGAAAAGAAACGTGTCAAAGGCGAAAGAAAATAAACGGAGAACAAAAGATTAAAGTATATAAATCATAAGGGAAGAAAAACCGTCGCCACGTTACTAAAGAGAAGAAGATCTTCGCTGAAGAAGAAGACCCTGATGAACCTGAAAGCGATAACCACGGTCTTCTGCCACTCATGCATGGCACTTCAGGTCAAGGCTCCGAACAACAAAAAAGAAACAATTTCAACACGTACTCAAGAAATATTAACCATAAGAGATCATATATGTTTGCGAAGACATGATAACTTCGTTCCTTAAAAAAAAAGGACCAATAGACTTGAGAAATCTATATGACCAAGCCTAATCCAGGTAACCGTGAAAATAAAATATAAAGACAAAAGTAATTAAGAGGGGGAAAAAGGGATGAAAACGAATCTCGGTTGAGGAGGAGCCATTGAGCGATCGGCGGCGCCATGCTACCAGCAGCTTCTTCTACCTCGCCACCAACATGTACCTTTCGAACGAGTGGCAGAAGAAGCTGCTGGTGGCATGGCCCCGACAACCGCAATAGGGACGCCAAACTTGAGTGATGCGATGAGGAAGAGATGCCGAGGAGATGGTTGATGGCCGCTCTTGAAAAGGTGAAAAGGAAGAGAGAATTTTGACCGAGAAGAGAGAAAAAAGAAGAGGAGAGGATGGAGAATCAGATGACATGGGCGGCGTGTAGGGCTTAATTTATACATCACATACTGAGAAAATTTCATACTAGGAGTTAGCATGAAAATTTAAATGTTTTGTGCATATTCTGTTGGAAATTGTACTCGCAAATAAAAAAGAAAGAAAAATAAGAAAGAACAAAAAAAAAAGCATGATAGTGAACTGTTATCAATAATCAAGAAATGTAACAATATTTATCTATAAAAATTGAGAATCTATCCACATTCACTTCTAAATTCAAATATTTATAATTTTTCACCTTCAATAATCAAGAAATGCAACATAATATTACTTGTTGCCAACAGATTGAAATTTACGTTGAATATCACGTAAAAGAATTACTATTTTCTTAAAGATAAATAAACACCATGAAAAAGCTCACTTGCTAATAACACACAAATTAGAAACAGGGGTCACTTTCTATAAAATGCACCTATTGTTGGATGAGTGACTTATCCGCTCGGTTTTAATTTTATAATTGAAACCTTCCATATATCAGCTATCTACTGAAGTAATCATTTACACCAACCCGGGATATGAAATTTGCCGGAATTGAATCAACGACGAGAATCTGAAACTACAGCTAAGCTAAGTGCTAAAAGTGAAAGATAAAAGACTTGTTTTGTTTATTTATGTGGGGGTTTCTACATTGGATGACTCGAGGTATTTATAGGGGTGCTTTGGTAACCGTGACCAGCTACTGCTCCTAGCTTTCCACCTTCTGCTCCACTTTGGCACATCTTCCTACCCTTCAATGGTTTGCGCTTTTTTCGTGGCTGATGTTACCATCGACGGTTTCTTGTTTTACACGCCATTCTTATCTCACTTTTCAGGATTGCCGCCCATCCATGTAACTGCTTTGATCATGGTCTCTTTTGCGTGCTTTTTCCCTTTGTTCTATGAGAAATGTCGCCAAAACTCATCCTCGACAAGTGGGTTTTTTTTTTTTTTTTACACGGCTGATCAAGCTCAGATCCCAGTACATCTATTCACAGCTAATCATGATTACGCCCATGCCCATCACATGATCGTTCGGTTAACTTTTGGTGTTGACACTTGTTAACTAGTAAAACTTTTTTTTTCCGCCTAAAATAATCCGCAACCAAAGATCTTTCATCAAAGCTTTGATCTTCAATTTTTCAAATGAATCGGGTTATGTGGCGATTTGGACATAAAAGGATTGATATGACGAACTAAACAAATAAAGATAACCAAGAACGATAAACGAGAATAAAGAACTCATAAATTAAATTATAGGAAGAGTTGATAAGTGTTATTGATTGCAGATCCTTTAAAAAGCCCCTTCTCCAACTATTTATAGTCGTATATAAAGAATAACCATCGGTAGACGTTTTTTTTTTTTTTTAAATATGTTAGTATATCCTTAATTTCTCGGATGTATTTCCGCAACCGTTCCCCTTATCCAGTAAGCAGTTGAGCATCGGCTTCGTTTGTGCTATCGTGTGATCACCATCCATGGTCGCTGATATTTCGTACGGGATCATTAGCTGCGGCCAACGCTTTACATGCCGATATGTTCCAAACACAATGGGCTCTCAAGTTAATAATGCCTGGGGGGCATTCCTGCCTATCAGAGCCTAGGTTAATTTTGAGTGTCAACAAAACTAATACTAATAAAGCTTTTTGCTTGAAAAATGTATTGACTTATTATATGGCCACCGCTAACATACAAAAAATAATAAATAAACCTATTATTGGATGAGTGACTTATCCGTTCAGCGATAATTTTGTAATTGAAACCTCTTTTCAATCATCTAACGATAAATGTACAAACAATGGTGAACCTAATTAAAAACACGGAAAATGATAGATTTGTCAAGACTAGTTTAGGAAAGTGATTTTCTTAAGTGGTATGGCGGGCTACTATTAGTTCTTGAATATGGCGCATTAATCTAATTCATTCGCAGTCCGACACATCACTTTATAGATAAATTTAGTAAAACCGTTTCTAGTAAGTCTAGCATTACTCTAAAGGTTACACTAATTAAGGCTTCTCGTTGTATTGTAATTTTATTTGCATACAAAAGCCATGCACCGCATGCACAAGCTACTCTTCTTTCACAAGAAAAAACTTTGATAAGATGAATATAGGCAAAGATATATTAGAGAAAGAACGGAACAAAATATATTCTCGTTCATTAATAAATCTTTAAGTAAGATTATTGAAAAATGGAACACCGGTAAGATGAATAGACTCCAAATAAGAGCGGTAAAAGAAGTTCCACGTTGACTTGGATTGGAAGAGATACGACGAGGTTGCTTTACCTGTTAATCCAGCCCAATATCTACCTATAAATTAAAATATCTTGTGTGAATCTTAAAGAAATCTATTTTTTCAAGACTCCCCAAAAAAATTAGTTGTCATGTTCGAAAGTTTGAATCGGCTTAGATAGGAGAGAGATTTAAATATGAGTATGGAACCTAAAAAAAGATCAATATATCTCACTTACTTGAGGTGCGTTTTTGTCAATTCGATGTCAATTCTAAGAAACGTATGATCTTCTTGGTTTTGTGGATGATGGGCAACAGAACACAGATTTGCGATAGAAGATCATTCCTTTGGCACTTGTGTGATATTTAAAAAAACCAAATCTAATGATATTCAATGTGATATTTGAGGTTTCATAAATAAAAGAAAGATTAGATTAGATAATCAACACACAAATAATCTCTGGGACGTGAACAAAGGATTGTTCGCTAGTGCCAATTTTCGGAAAGTGCTTGGCGAACTACTCACCGTCTGTCACAGTTGCGGGCCTCACAATTACACTTTCTTCCCTAACAAAAATTACTTAGACTGATATAGGTCATCATTATACCATTGTGAATGTTCATAACAATCAATTAGACAACAAGGAGGTAATATGACAAAGAATATGGGTGAGAGTACAAGAAGTACTTCACTGAGCCATAAATCGGAAAAATTGCCTGCATCAAATTGGAAAAAATTGAAACTGAACCATCGCATAGTAACCCTATCACGAGACTTGGTCAATCTAGATATGATATCAAGAAGGAAACGGAGAACAAAAAGTTAAAGCATATAAATCGTAAGGGAAGAAACCATCGCCACGTTGCTAAAGAAGAAGAAGAAGATCTTCGCTGAAGAAGGGAAAGCGATAACCGCATAGTCTTCTGCCGTGCCATGCTACCAAGCATGGATGAAAACGAATCTTGGTTGAGGAGGAGCCATTGAGCGATCGGCGGTGCCATGCTACCAGCAGCTTCTTCTACCTCGCCACCAACATGTATCTTCGGCACAAGTGGCAGAAGAAGCTGCTGGTGGCATGGCCCCGACAACCGCAATAGGGACGCCAAACGTGAGAGACGCGATGAGGAAGGAGATGCCGAGGAGATTGAAGGCCTTTCTTAGAAAAGGTGAAAAGGAAGAGAATATTTTGACCAATAAAAGAGAAAAGGAAGAGGACAGAACGGAGAATCAGATTACATGAGCGCGCGGCACAAAGAAAATTTCATACTAGGAGTTAGCATGAAATTTTAAATGTTTGTGCTTATTCTGTTGGAAATTGGATTCGCAAAAAGAAAAAAATAAAAACAGAACAGAACAGAACAAAAAAAAAAGAGCATGATAGTGGACTGTAATCAACAATCAAGAAATGCAACAATATTTATCTACAAAAATTGAGAATCTATCCACATTCGCCTCTAAATTCAAATATTTCTAATTTTCCATCGACAATAATCAAGAAATGCAACATAATATTACTAGTTGCCAACATATTGAAAGTTACCTCTCCTATTAATTGGAACTTGATTATCACGTAAAAGAATTATATTTTCTTAAAGATAAATAAACACCATGAAAAAGTTCACTTGCTAATAACACACGAATTAGAAAGAGGGATCACCTTCAATAAAATGCGTTCGGTTTTAATTTTGTAAATGGAACCTTCCATTTATCGTGAAGGGATCGTCTGGCTATATCTAATGATGAATGTGCAAACAACGGTGGACCTAATTAAGAGTGGCAGTTGAAAGATGAAAGACTCTATATAGTAAAAACGGAACAATTTCAATACGCGCTCGAGAAAAATTAAACTTGCTAAAAGAAACATAAAAGATCATATATGTTTACTTCCTACTGAAAAAGGAAAAAAAAAACAAGGACAAATAACCCTGAGAAACCTATATAACGAAGCCTAATCTACGTATCTACGAATCCAGAAGTGAAAATAAAACAAAAAGACAACAGGGGGGGTGGGGGAAGGGAAGGGAAGAACTCAGTTGAGGAGGAACCATCGAGCGATCGGCGGTGCCATGCTGCTATCAGCTTCTTTTACCTCACCACCGACATGTACCTCCTGTACAAGTTGCAGAAGAAGATCATGGCAGCATGGCCCCAACAACTGCAAATAGGGATGCCAACCGTGAGCGAGTGACAATTGTCGATGAGGAAAGTGATGACGAAGAGATGGTTGATGAAAGCCATTCTTCGAAAAGGTGAAAAAGGAAGAGACAATTTTGACCCAAGAAAAGAGAAAAAGAAGAGAAGAGGACGGAGAATCAAATTACACGGGCAGCTTGTGATACTAGAGGTACTTTATGGGAAAATTATCAAAAAAAAAATCTTAAATCTATTGCAATTGTGTCAATTCAGTCCTAAATCTTCTTCTTTTTTTGCCGATTGAGTTCTAAACCTTTTGCGATTGTACCAATTCAGTCCATCCGACGAATTTTAGCCGGCCAGCACAAATGTGAACGCTGGCTGGCTGACGGCATAATATTTTAATATTTATTTGGATTTTTATTTTTATTTTTATTTTTATTTTTATACTTCCCCTTTCCAGGTCTGCGCTCTCTCTCCTTCTCCTCCTCCTCCTCCTCTTCTTCGTGATCTGCATTTTTACGTTGCTACAGTCCACCCACCGCCAGGGGACAATCGAATTGGCAAAATGTCGGAAAAGTTGAAACCCTTCATCCATGTCGTCGTTTGGCCAAATCATCGAGAGAGAGTTCGGGGGGGAAGAGAGTTCAGGTGCGTGCGCGAGATCAAACCGTTGTGCGTAGCTTCCCGAGGGGAAGAGGGGAGAGGAAGGGAGCTCCGCAGAGGAGGAAGAAGCAGTAGAGTTAGGTATTATAAGAAAAAAAAAGCTCTTGAGTGCTCGTTTACAAAAGAAAGGAGAGGGAGAGAATTTGAGGCGCAAGGGAGCTCTGCAGAGGAGGAATTAGAAGCAATAGAGTTGGAAAAAAAGAAAAGCTTTGAGAGTTAGTTCACAAGGGAGAGGGAGAGCTCAGTGATTTTTGAAGGGCAAGAGAGGTCTTTCTTTCCTGGGGAGGTCTTGAAGGAAGAGTCTCTAAGCCAAAAAAAAAAGAGCAATTGAGAGAAGACAAAAAAAATCGTGAGCAAGAGTGACAGACCGAGCTGAGTTTTTGAATCCAGACTGTTAGTACCTAAATTTTAATTTTAGGGAATTCATAAATTGGCGCAGATAAGCCCATTAAAGTATGAATTTCGACCAAGCCCATAGCCCATCTATAAGTGGTCGATCTTGGGTTATCTTAGCCCGACAAGATTAGAAATTTCAACCCGACGGCCATGTTTTAGAAAATCTGACAGTCGAGATTAAACCCTAAAGGCGTAACCCTAATTCACCCTATATATTCGTCATTATACCTAGGGTTAAAGAGGGGGGAACAAAAAAAAAATTCTGCACACTCTCTCTAGCCTCTCTCACAATCTCTCACGCTCCTCTCCCTCTTCTCTCTTCCCCTCTCCTTGTTGTCGCGCCACCACCCGCCGCATTTCTTGTGTTTCCAGCCCATTGAACCGTTGGATCGAGCTGATTTTTGTGTGCAAGGTCGTCTTGATCCCTTCTTCATATTCACCGTTCGGATCTTTAAAACGAGGTTTTCTGGTAGCCGAACAGCAGCTAAATCAGTAGCTATTCCAAGACACGGGTACTGTTCATCCACAGACATTTCTTGAGTTTCCGGTCGACTGGACCGTTGGATCGAGCTGATTTTTTGTGTGTAAGGTCGTCTTGATCCCTTCTTCATATCCAACGTTCGGATCCTTAAAACGAGCTCTCCTGGTGGTCGAACATCAGCTAGATCAGTAGCCATTCCAAAGTGTGGGTATTGTTCACCCGCCGGCATTTCTTGAGTTTCCGGCGATTGGCCCGTTGGATCGAGCTGATGTTTCGTGCCCAAGGTCATATTAATCCCTTCTTCATCTCCACCGTTCGGATCTTTGAAGTGAGCTCTCCCGATGGTTGAAGACCGATGTCCGATCGGCCGTGCCACCCGCCATACGTCTCGATGTCCTTGGTGTTTTCTGCACCGTACCCCAACGGTCTCCGGAGTTCCCTCTCATGCCCCTACCATGCACCACCGTGAGCCGTTGCCCGACGGCCAGCAGCTCCCTCGGCGACTTTCTATTATCGTTTTCTTATTTTCGCAGAATATCGAATTGGGGAGCTTAACTCGAAGAGGGAAATGAGGCTCGGCTTAGGTATGATTCCAACCCGATTTTGGTTGATCATTGGTCGATAATTGGTTGATTTTGTCATAGCTGTTTGATTTAATTTAGTTGATTTTAGTCTCCTTTGCATGTACCGAGAATCTCCAACAAAATCAAAAAGCCGTTTTCGCTAAATAAAAATCAAGTCACGGCTGGTTCCGCCCGTTACCCCGGGTGCGATTTGCCGGGCTTGACACAAAAAAAATGCTAAATCGGCAAGATCGAATTTTTAGAAATAAAAATTTGATTTTTTTCGGAGTTTTGAATTCTTGCCATGTTTGTGTGAGTGCTTGCCTAAAAAAATGAAAACTGATTGGATTTGATTGAAATTCTATGATTGCCTTATCTTGAATTCTTGCCATGTTGGCGTGATTGCTTGCTTAAGGGATAGAAATTGATTGATTGAAATCCTGTCGTTGCCTTATCTAGGTTAGCTTCCCGTTTCAAATCGATCTCATCCGGTAAGGAAAAAATCGAATTAGGAAACTTTTGAATCCAACGCATTTTTTAAAAAAGGAAGGGGCGTTTATAGATGGCAATCCTGATTTCCAAATACGGAAGGTGTGCGAATATCTTTGAAAGTGATTGGCGGCAAATCATCGATTGATTTTTGAATTTAATAGGAAAAGAGATTCAATTTTCGGGAAATAAAAAAAATAGTTTTCGAAAAAATAAAAATAATAATAAATAAATAAATTGCATGTCATTTTGCCACGTCATCTTACCATGTCATTTTGCCACGTCATTTAGTCACGTCATCTTGCCATGTCATTTTGCCACGTCATGTTGCCATGTCATTTTGCAACGTCATCTTGCCACGTCACATGTCAGGTAGTTAGGTTGCATCAGCATCATAAAGTATAAAAAAATAAAAAGACAAAAAAAAACTGCTCATTATCTCATCATATTTTCGCAAATTGTATCCATGCATCATCGATTTTTTTTTTTAAAATTACATGCATTGCATTATCACATTTGCATGTACATGATCGCATTTGTGTGTCTCATAACATGCATATTTATGTTGCATTATATTTTGTCATGTCATTTTGCATGTCTTTAGTACCATGTTTAGGATGTTCATACTAATTTAATTAATTGCATAATAGTTTGCATGTTAATCAATTGCATGACAGATTATGTTTCACTTAAGATCTTCGCATGTTTAGACTAATGGTCTTGCATTGTGCCCTAACGTCATGCAATTTTGCAGGTCTTAATTAATTAATTAATTTTGCATATAGGGCAGGATGACTTTGATTTCGTATGTTTTGCATATCACCCATATCATTTAGATAGTTTCATGCATTGCATTTAAAAAGTAAAAATTTCAAAAGAGACACCTCATTTGAGCTTTAGATCGATTCAGTCCAAGTCATCAATTTAGGACATCTCATATGGAATTAAGGTACCGAAAGGGCATTAGTTTTAATTAACTAGTATAATCAAGTCCCCGAATCCACAATCTCTGGTTCGTAGAAGTAAAATAGTCCTCCCGCTATTTTACTTAGGTTTCTAATCAACCTACCAAAAATGATTAGTGACGACTCCAATTTCTAAATCATTCTGCTTAATTTTAAGTTGCGAATTGGTAGGGCTTGAGAGAGTCCGTATTAGGTTAGTTAATTCATGTGATTAACCTAATAATCAATTAGCCTGATGATTAAATTTTAGGTCGCGACAGCTTGGCGACTCCACTGGGGACTAACTTTTTATTTTCTAAGAAATATGAATGCTTAACTCAGTTATCTGAACCTTTCGGAAAATTTAAAAGTTGTAGAGGATTTAGGCCGTTTAGATTCCTTAGATGTCTTGAGTGGATTGATTGAATCTCATCTTCAGGTGTTAAATATTCTTGCAGGGTCGGAGTGATAAGGGGAGGTGTTTGTTAACCTTTTTTTTGCAGGCTAGGAGTTATAAGGGGCGAGTGTTTGTTGACCTTTGTTTTGCAGTTTAAATGAGTTTATGTATATGAGTTTATATAGAAGCGCTGTCTTGATATAACATGCTATGCATGCCTTAGTTGGATAGACACTAAACCTTGCACACACAACCCGCCGTTGGACCTGAATGGCTAGGCTTAGGATGGTGCTTGGTTAGGGACACTTCGGCCATTACCCTATGGCCCGAGTCGTCCTTTTCAAGTCCCGAACCTTTCTAAATCGGTGCCAAGAGCGAGTACCCTCGTCACTTACCCTGGTGATGCGGGTCTTCACTTGGCTGAGCCGGATGTCTACGGGGGACCTCGATCCAGCCGCAAACCCCAGTTGGCTTGGTCCGAGTATCCCTGGGGCTCCACCTTTGTTAAGCCATGCTAGATAGAAATCGAACCTCACGTTTCATGTGTATGTCTATGCGATTTGCATTATGGTCGGTCAAAAAGTAAGTATTTTGCCACTCTCCTTCGTGATTGACTTACTTTATTTTTGGTCGGTCCATGCTAGGTTTCAGTCAGATTTTGAACTTAATCCCATGGTCTTTTAAAAAAAATCAAATGGATGAGTCATTTAAAAAAAATTAAAAACAGCCAAATGATCCTTTAGGGAATTTTACTGGTCAATGAAGACTCGGTCACATTTTTCCTTAATATTTCAATGGATGCAAGATTTTCTTGACAAATTTAACTTGAAATTTCTTTGTGATGAAAGTTCCTCCCGGAGATGTTCCAAATGTCAAAAGGATTTTATCATTTTTTTTTCAAGGTTATAATGTGCAAGAAATTTTTCCAAAAAATCACATCGCATTTTGACAAGGAAAGCTTGCTCACTTTTTTGCATAAAAAGAAAATAAAATAAAATCACACCAATCAATCAGTCATGGACTGACCTCTCTTCAGTCATATACTCATTGGTCCCTTATCTTTTGTAGGTGATTATGGATCGTCAAGAAAACACTAATTTGTATAAGGCCACTCATCTATCATACATGACTACACGAAATCTTTGAGTGCTACGATAGAAGTGGAGATAGCGCAAACCAAGTAAAGACAAAAAGGGCTCAAAGCAAAGTCAGAGGAAGAAGGGGACAATAGAAGCAAAAGCGTCATTTTTATCTTCATGAAGTCTTCTTCATCACAATAGCAAGAAGCAACCATCCAAAAAGCTTCTCGATGCTCATGCTGCACGAGTAACACCAAAGAATTCCCAAGCGAGTTTGTCAAGATCTTGCATGTTTTCATTTTGTTCGCAGATTCTAGAGGTGCAAATCGAAGACATCATCAAGCGAAGCAGGGAGTAATCAAGTTGTGGAATTTGTCTTTCTTAGTTTGATCAAAAGCATTCTTCTGTTTTGGTTAATTATCATTAAGCTTGACAAATTCTTCGAATGAATTTCAAGGTTAAGCCTAGTGAGGCTTCATTGACATATCCAGTTGCTAACTTGGATTTTCAGTAGCCATAGAGAATTCATCACCCAACATAACAAGTCAGGTTGTCTCTTTTCAATCAAACTCTAAAATTGACTTTCTACTACTTCCTCTTGATTTTTGCTTTGCATGGTTTCTTTTCCAGTTCTGATTCCCAATGACTATTATGCAATTATGGTGGATCCTTGTCGACGTCACTAATCTAGACATGTTACATTAATCATCTCACCTTGCCAAGAGCCACTAATGGCTGCACAAGTCAAACCAACGATCCTCAATATTTCAAATTAGGATCAATTTAGGGGGAAGGGGGGGCAACTTCTCAAATCTGAACATGCATTAGCCTAAGAAATCCTTGGACAGCCCTGCACACGGCAATCATGCAATTGAAGCAGGCTAAATGGCGAATCCCAATTCATCATCCATTTTAGGCGATTCCATGCTTCACCGTCAATCATTTCTCACAAGATACCAGAACTAGCATTGGTGCCCACAATAGCTCCGTACCTGATCATTCATCAGTAATCAATCAGATGGATCAAATGTACAACGATCCTTGAAGATCCTTACATCAAGTTTCGGCACTCACCTTCGGCGATCCCTATACTGATCAACACTTCCGTTGGTTGTCCTTTGATTAGCCCAATAATGATCCTTGGGGCAATTCTTTGATGGCACGAGCCAATAGAGGATTGTTTGCAGAGTCCCCATTTCCCTGGGGAATTCAAGACCAGAGTTCACCTAAGCATGAAACAAAGGGCATCTACAGCCGTCAAAGCTTGATTGAGGCACGTCCAACTATAGGCATCGGTCATCTCAAACCCCATTCCATCAATTAGTCAAGGCTGACTCATGCTACACCCTCGATAGATCCATTTATCATGCCATGTCAAAAGTTGAGGAAAGACAAAGGCCGTCCGATCTCAAAGGGAGTATTTCTTGCCCTCGGCTCATCATTGGAAATAACCTTCTATTTTCCTTCTTGCAGGTGCCAAGCTATGAAACATCATTTTCGATAGCTACCATTGGAGCAAATTGACAGTCAAGAGCTTCTCAAAATTTTGCTCGTTTCATCTCTGAGACCCTATTCATGCACATCTTTCCTATGCAGGATCAGGTGGAAAAATAAACTATTTGTCAAAGTTCAAAATTGAGTTCCCAACACTAGCCATGTTTGGGGCAATCTCACGTTTTGGCAAAAGCTATACCCATCATGATTGAAAATGGGGGTCAGCAGACTCCGACTTAGGAAAAGGAAGTATTTTTCTCTGCCTCATGTGATTTTCAAGTGATACCTTCCTTATTTGCAGGACCATACAACCGTCCATGATGGAGATCACTATTGAACGGGGGCAACCAAAGCACTCAAGTCTTCTCTCGACTCGATCATGCATATGATTTCCTTGCTCTGGGGCAAGGATAGAAATGAGCAAGCCCTCAACATAAGGAGTAGGATCCCCAAGTTGTTTCATTTTCTCACATGTTCTGGGGCAACTTAGATTTTCTCGTTCCTAAAAATCTTCTCGCATTCTTGCATGGTCATTTTATTGAACATAATGCTTGGAATTTCTATATCCATGAACTTTAAGAATGCTCACCCATTTGCATAATTCATGCATGATTATTCTTCATGATTTGATTTACCGACTCTGAATAGGGGGCATAAACTGCATATGGTGCATTGAGTTGTATAGAATGGGGCATGACATGATGATGAAAGGCAAGCCATTTCCACACATCTCTAAATTTTAACCCCTAGTGAGTTGAGTGGTATTATTCCGCATCCTTCAAGGCAAAAGGTTTTCTCGCAAAAGGTACGATAGCCGAGGTGACAGAGGCATTTATTTCTCTAACCCAAACACTACAGGTTATCCATTGTTACCCCTTTTGAGCGGAAGTTTCACTTCTGTTACCCCTGTCAAGAACCACCCCACATTGGGGCAAAATAGAAAATTTCAGAAGCAAGTTGAGGTAAATGGTTAGAAATTCTCTTGCTCAGACTAACATCAATCTTCGGGTGTTCCTTTGCATTTATGCTCGAACATTAATTCAAGTGCCTTAGGATGATGAAGAGCATTCATTTCCCTATCATATACATTTTATCCCTTGCATAGCCTACTTGAGCCTGCAAATTCATTTCTTAAACCCATGTTGGTGATCATATGCTCAATTCAAAGAAAATATGGCTGATCTCTGAGCAGAAAAAGTTAAAAAAAAATCGGGTCAATAGAAAATCCCCGAAAAAACTCGTCAAAAGGCTGAAAATGTAGCAGCCCAAAAAAAAGAGAAAGAGCAAAGAAAATGCTGATCTCTCAAAATTCTGGGGCATTTAAAAAGCAAAACGCCTGGTAAAAGCAAGGCCAATGCCCATCTAAATTCTTGCTCATTTGCAAAATACTGTTGAATTTCATTGCACAATTCTCTTGTAAGTGCCAAAGAGGTTGAGAGAAAAATCTATGAAAATGTCAAAATGCAAATCCTCAGCAGAAGTTTGTACCATCTCTCAGGCAATGATGGTATCATTTGAAGGCGAAGATCGGTGACAAGTAGCAATGATCACCAACGTCAAACCCTTCTCATATATTTTCTGAGCCAAAACAAACATTTTTGTTCCTTAGTCCCCAATTCTAACCTACGTTACAACCCTTCAAAAGTCTCTTCTGACTAGGGCACTTGAGTTAACGTAGAGTTGAATGATTTTAAACATCGCTCGAAGAAGTTCGAGCAATATTATTTCTCTCTCATTTTTGCAGGGTTTTTGACTTGTAAACCCGAAGCAGATGACGAAGAACTTCATTTCAATAGCCTTGACTTGATTGGAGTCCCATTTGAAAACCTCTGACCTAGCCCTCATTACGGTCCTTATCAAGACCTCCAGATCGGCTCGGTCGTACCAATTGCGAGATTACTCGGACCTTTGTCGAATGCGAAGACGGTAAGGTTGAGTGATTTCTTTTGAATCCTGCAGTCGGGATATGCAGCTTTTCTCGAGGGTGAGAGAAAGCCCTTTCGGACTGGAGTCCTCCATTCATATTACATTCGAAGTATTCACAATGTGATAACCTCCATGAACAGGATTGGTAATGCAAACTTGACAGAATGGTTGTGCATGAATCATGTTATGAGTCATTATTTCATTTGTAAACTCAACAGTCTAGCTTTGCATCAAATCATTGAACATGCTTCAGCATGTATACTTTCTACCTCTGACATTGTCTAGTAGGTAGCATATTTTTGATGATCGAGTTGCCTCTTAAAGTCTCGAAATTCATCCAAGGACCATCGAATGAGCATACCTTACTGGCAAATGCCGACCAGGTAGTCTTCCAAATCCTCAGGTAAGTATATCTTTAAACTGAACCACTTTAAGAGAATGGGTGAAAGTCCTTTCTGACTGAAGGTTACTCATTCTATTTGGTCAAAGTTTGTCGAAGGGATCAGAAAGATTTTCTTATTGACAAAATCTCCAGTGGAGCTTTACAATACAAGTAGAAGCTCACAAATTGTTGCATTTGCATTAAGGTTCATGCAAAACACCATTTTCTTATGAACTGAACAGGTTGAGTACATCAATTCAGCAAATCCTAAAAGTCGGGTTTCAGTCAACTCAGGTAAGTTTTCTGATTCAGATGACCGCAACTTCAATATTGCAGGTATCAAGCTAAGCACGGCGATCTAGACAGAAGATCCCAAAAGACAATCAAGCCCGCTCGATCCATAACTCGAGCACCCTATTCAGATCATCTCAGATTGCGATACCAGCATTTCGTAATTCTGTTTGCTGTTTCATGTAAAGGATGAACATGATTCAGATTTTCTCAGATTGCGATACCAGCATTTCGCAATTCTGTTCGCTGTTTCACAAAAAGGATGAGTGTGATTCAGATTTTCTTAGATTACGATACCAGCATTTCGCAATTCTGTTTGCTGTTTCATGTAAAGGATGAACATGATTCAGATTTTCTCAGATTGTGACACCAGCATTTCGCAATTATGTTCGATGTTTCACATAAAGGATGAATGTGATTCAGATTTTCTCAGATCGCGATACCAGCATTTCGCAATTCTATTTGCTGTTTCATGTAAAGGATGAACATGATTCAGATTTTCTTAGATTGCGATACCAGCATTTTGTAATTATGTTCGCTATTTCACATAAAGGATGAATGTGATTCACATTTTCTCATATTACGATACCAGCATTTCGCAATTCTGTTCGTTATTTCATGTAAAAGATGAACATGATTCAGATTTTCACATATTACGATACCAGCATTTCGTAATTCTGTCCACTGTTTCATATAAATGATGAATGTGATTCAGTTTTTACCTGATTGCGATACCAGCATTTCGCAAATCCGGCCTACAGCTAATGCTTCACGTGATAAGCGGATGATCATGGTTCGAAAGTTTTATTCTCAGCTAATGCTTCACGTGATGAGCGGATGATCGTGATGTAGAAGCCAATTCTCAGCCGACGTTCTACGTGATGAGCGGATGATCGTGGTTCGAAAGCTTTATTCTCAGCTAATGCTTCACGTGATGAGCAGATGATCGTGATGCAGAAGCCAATTCTTAGCCGACGTTCCACGTGATGAGCGGATGATCATGGTTCGAAAGCTTTATTCTTAGCTAATGCTTCACGTGATGAGCAGATGATCGTGATGCAGAAGCCAATTCTTAGCCAACGTTCCACGTGATGAGCGGATGATCGTGGTTTGAAAGCTTTATTCTTAGCCAATGCTTCACGTGATGAGCGGATGATCGTGATGCAGAGGCATTTCTCAGCTGACATTCCACAGGATGAGCGGATGATTGTGGTTTGAAAGCTTCATTCTTAGCCGACGTTCCACGTGATGAGCGGATGATCGTGATTCGAAAGTTTTACTCGCAGCCAATGCTTCACGTGATGAGCGGATGATCGTGATGCAGAAGCATTTCTCAGCTAATATTCCACAGGACGAGAAGATGATTGTGGTTTGAAAGCCTTATTCTTAGCTGACGTTCCACGTGATGAGCGGATGATCGTGATGCAGAAGCATTACCGATTTGCGATCCAAAACTCGCAAATTCGGCCTACAGACATCTTGCGTCGCCCCGAGTCAGGAAGAAAGAAATTTCTGGCGACGGATGGGCCCAGTACCCTAAGATCCTCCCAACGCTGGTGATTAAGGGAATCCTCAGCGTATAAGGTATTTGCAGAAACAGATACCCCTAACGCGATCCATGCGCAAATTCTTTGAAAAAAGAAGTTAGGCGCATGTTATTTTCAGTCTTGCATTGCATCATTTCCAAAATTAAATAAATAAATAAAATAAAATAAAAAGAGGGAGAAATCGATGAAAATTTAGGTGCCACTTTTGGTCTTTGAGTGAAACCTCTCTGAGCCTCCATTCAAAGAGGGGCAAGCTGTTAGCACCTAAAGTTTAATTTTATGGAATTCATAAATTGGCGCAGATAAGCCCATTAAAGTATGAATTTCGGCCAAGCCCATAACCCATCTATAAGTGGTCGAATCTTGGGTTATCTTAGCCCGACAATATTAGATATTTCAATCCGACGGTCATGTTTTGGAAAATCTGACGGTCGAGATTAAACCCTAAAGGCGTAACCCTAATTCACCCTATATATTCGTCATTATGCCTAGGGTTAAAGAGGGGGGGACAAAAAAGAAAAAAAAATCTGCACACTCTCTCTCGCCTCTCTCACAATCTCTCACTCTCCTCTCCCTCTTCTCTCTTCCCCTCTCCCTATTGTCGCGCCACCACCCGCCGCATTTCTTGTGTTTCCAGCCGATTGAGCCGTTGGATCAAGCTGATTTTTTGTGTGCAAGGTCGTCTTGATCCCTTCTTCATATTCACCGTTCGGATCTTTAAAACGAGGTTTCCTGGTAGCCGAACAGCAGCTAAATCAGTAGCTATTCCAAGGCGTGGGTACTGTTCATCCGCTGGTATTTCTTGAGTTTCCGGCCAACTGGACCGTTGGATCGAACTGATTTTTTGTGTGTAAGGTCGTCTTGATCCCTTCTTCATATCCACCGTTCGGATCTTTAAAAAGAGCTCTCCTGGTGGTCGAACAGTAGCTAGATCAGTAGTCGTTCCAAAGCGTGGGTACAATTCACCCGCCGGCATTTCTTGAGTTTCCGGCCGATTGGCCCGTTGGATCGAGCTGATGTTTCGTGTCCAAGGTCATATTAATCCCTTCTTCATCTCCACCGTTCGGATCTTTGAAGTGAGCTCTTTCGATGGTTGAAGACCGATGTCCGATCGGCCGTGCCACCCGCCGTACGTCTCGACGTCCTCGGTGTTTTCTGCACCGTACCCCGACGGTCTCCGGAGTTCCCTCTCATGTCCCTACCGTGCACCACCGTGAGCCGTTGCCCGACGGCCAGCAGCTCCCTCGGCGACTTTCTATTATCGTTTTCTTATTTTCGCAGGATATCGAATTGGGGAGCTTAACTCGAAGAGGGAAATGAGGCTCGGCTTAGGTATGATTCCAATCCCGATTTTGGTTGATCATTGGTCGATAATTGGTTGATTTTGTCATAGCTATTTGATTTAATTTAGTTGATTTTAGTCGCCTTTGCATGTACTGAGAATCTCCAACAAAATCAAAAAGCCGTTTTCGCTAAATAAAAATCAAGTCACGGCTGGTTCCGCCCGTTACCCCGCGGGTACGATTTGCCGGGCTTGACACAAAAAAAAATGCTAAATCAGCAAGACCGAATTTTTAGAAATAAAAATTTGATTTTTTTCGGAGTTTTGAATTCTTGCCATGTTTGTGTGAGTGCTTGCCTAAAAAATGAAAATTGATTGGATTTGATTGAAATTCTATGATTGCCTTATCTTGAATTCTTGCCATGTTGGCATGATTGCTTGCTTAAGGGATAGCAATTGATTGATTGAAATCCTGTCGTTGCCTTATCTAGGTTAGCTTCCCGTTTCAAATCGATCTCGTCCGGTAAGGAAAAATTCGAATTAGGAAGCTTTTGAATCCAATGCATTTTTTAAAAAAGGAAGGCGAGTTTATAGATGGCAATCCCGATTTCCAAATACGGAAGGCGTGCGAATATCTTTGAAAGTGATTGGCGGCAAATCCTCGATTGATTTTCGAATTTAATAGGAAAAGAGATACAATTTTCGGGAAATAAAAAAAATAGTTTTCGAAAATAAAAATAAAAAATAATAATAAATAAATTGCATGTCATTTTGCCACGTCATCTTATCATATCATTTTGCCACATCATTTAGTCATGTCATCTTGCCATGTCATTTTACCACGTCATCTTGCCATGTCATCTTGCCACGTCATCTTGCCACGTCACATGTCAGGTAGTTAGGTTGCATCAGCATCATAAAGTATAAAAAAATAAAAAGACAAAAAAAACTGCTCATTGTCTCATCATATTTTCGCAAATTGTATCCATGCATCATCGATTTTTTTCGAAAATTACATGCATTGCATTATCACATTTGCATGTACATGATCGCATTTGTGTGTCTCATAACATGCATATTTATGTTGCATTATATTTTGTCATGTCATTTTGCATGTCTTTAGTACCATGTTTAGGATGTTCATACTAATTTAATTAATTGCATAATAGTTTGCATGTTAATCAATTGCAAGACAGATTATGTTTTCACTTAAGATCTTCGCATGTTTAGACTAATGGTCCTGCATTGTGCCCTAATGTCATGCAATTTTGCAGGTCTTAATTAATTAATTAATTTTGCATATAGGGCAGGATGACTTTGATTTCGCATGTTTTGCATATCACCCATATCATTTAGATAGTTTCATGCATTGCATTTAAAAAAGTAAAAATTTCAAAAGAGACACCTCATTCGAGCTTTAGATCGATTCAGTCCAAGTCGTCAATTTAGGACATCTCATATGGAATTAAGGTACCGAAAGGGCATTAGTTTTAATTAACTAGTGTAATCAAGTCCCCGAATCCACAATCTCTGGTCGTAGAAGTAAAATAGTCCTCCCGCTATTTTACTTAGGTTTCTAATTAACCTACCAAAAATGATTAGTGGCGACTCCAATTTCTAAATTATTCTGATTAATTTTAAGTTGCAAATTGATAGGGCTTGGGAGAGTCCGTATTAGGTTAGTTAATTCGTGTGATTAACCTAATAATCCATTAGCCTGATGATTAAATTTTAGGTCGCGACACAGACAATAGATCCGGACCTAGACAATGTGTACACGCTTCTTTTCGACTGTGTTTTGCCATTTTTTTTCCTTTTTTTTTATGAAATTGCACGGACCAGACCTTTCTAGAACCTCGTCGGGGC
Organism: Rhodomyrtus psidioides; assembly: GCA_021437785.1. Lineage (NCBI taxonomy): Eukaryota > Viridiplantae > Streptophyta > Magnoliopsida > Myrtales > Myrtaceae > Rhodomyrtus > Rhodomyrtus psidioides. Next base: position 2,241,970 of record JAILYB010000112.1, read on the forward strand.
CGTGATCCACAGCCTTCGAACGGACGACATTGTGCATGGTCGAATCCGTTTGGGTAAGTTGTTCGGCCTTTATTTCTCCTGTTGCGGTGTTATGGTGGTCCTGGCGGTCAGAATTGATGGATGGTGTCGTTGATTTTTTGTTTTGTTTTTTTTATTTATTTTTTTGGGGGCGAGGGGGTTTTCTTGTGAGGTCCAAGAGGGAGGACCAGTGAAAAGCATCGTGGAGAAGACTACCTCCGTCGCCGATGTAGACGCCGGCCGGCTAAAATTTGCCAGATGGATCGAATTGGCACAATTGCCAAAGGTTTAGGACTCAATCGGCCGAAAATAATAAGACTGAATTGGCACAATTGTAATAAGTTTATGACTTTTTTGGTAATTTTTTCAGTATTTTATACAACACATACCGATAGAGAAAGATTTTTATACAAGTATTATAAGAAATAGTCTAAAATATATTCTTTATTAAAATTGGAGGTCTTTTAGGGTATTAGGTCATTTCACTTAATAACTTCCTTAATTTAGGATAAAATCCTCAAAATTTCTCTTGTGAATTGCAACCCGAGTTCACTCGATTTTCTTTTATTTCAAAAGAATGAAAGTTCAAATGTTTGTCTACATATTCTATTGTAAACTGTGTTCGCACAAAAAAAAAACACAATAAAGCTACTACAAGAAATTGTTCAAAGTTAATCCAAAAACTATCGTCAATAAACAAGAAATGCAATCCAATATTACTAGTTGCCAACAGATTGAAAGATGCTTGTTCTATTGGAACTTGACTATCACGCGAACAAATTACTATTTTCTAGGAGATGAATTCCGCCTCCTCTAATGTGAAAAATAACTAACCACCATGAAAAAGTACTTTCAATAAAATGCTCTATATCATGTTAACTACCAAAACTATTACTAACAAGGCTTTTTGCTTAAAAAATGTACTAATTTATTATGTGACTATCCCTAATATATAAAAAAAAATTATAAATGCACCTTATTGTTGGATGAGTGACTTATCCGTTCATCTTTAATTTTGTATTTGAAACCTTCTATTTGTCAACCATCCAATGACGGACGTGCAAACAACGACGGACCTAATTAAAAACCCGAAAAATGCTAAAAATTGTTAAGACTAGCTTATAAAAGTAATTTTCTTAAGTGATATGGCGGACTATTACTAGTTCTTGCACACGGCGCACTTATTTAAATTATTTCGTGGTCTGACACATCACTTAATAAATAAATTTTGTAAAACCATTTTTGGTAAGTCTAGCATTGCTCTAATAGTTGAATTTATTTGCATACAAAAGCCATTACAAGCTACTCTCTCCGCAGAAAATTTTAAAAAGATGATTATAGACTCAGATATATTACCAAAAGGACGGAAGAAATATATTCTTATTAATGAAGTCTTTTAAGTAAGAGTATTGTAAAATGAAACACAGCTAATAGTATTTTTTTTTAAAGTGCTGTTATGGTATTATTTATTATTACCTTTGACCCCATCAACTGTATCATACGCTTCCCTCTTTATTCATGCATCAAGCTTGTTAACGAGTCAGATCACGAATTCGAGTCACATTGGCTACGTTTGGTGGTTTGGATTTGGGCCCGGATAAGACAACTATTATCATATCCGATGTTTGGCGATACCATCCGGACCAGATAAACCCGGATATACCCGAATAACACAATGGATAAGAAATCCGGGGGAGGGGGTAGGATACACCTGGATAGGAAAAAAAATAACAAATCACCTCTCTCTCTCTCTCTCTCTCTCTTCGTTTTAGCAGACCCGTCACTTCTGCAAGTCCTGCCGCCGCTACTGAACCCAGGGCGGCACCCTCCGCATCGTCCCCGTCGGCGGTGGCTCTCGCAGGGCAGCCTCCTCGAGCTCGAAGCGACCTCCCCGTTGGCCCCGCCTCCTCCATCTTCGTCCCCTTCCTCCAACTTCAATTCCTCCTCCGTCACCCACGAGCCCCTGCGGGGAGACAACCCGGGCTTGCTCCTGGCCCAAGGGTTCGATGATTGTTTCGCTGTTGTTTGTACGATGATGGATGGAGGGCGGTCTTTCGAATTTTACTTGTCCTGGGGTTTTGATTGTGATGCTTTGAGGCATTTGTTGTTGTTGCGGAACCTTAAAAACTGAATGGTTTGAAGCCGTTCTTCGATTTAGTCAAATGTTATGGTGTTAAGTTAGCACTTGGCAGTTTTTCTTTAATCCTTGGTTTTTTTTTAACTTATGGGGCATTTGCGAAATAATCTTTCCGTTACTTTCGGTCGGAGTCTTGGGCAAGTTGTCCTGCTGGTGTTATGTTTTTGCCAGGCAGATATTCACAATCGGATCAGATTTGTGAGAAGAAAGATGGCAGGTGGGAATTGAATTGGATGAACGATGGGCGATGACGAGCTTTTGCTTTTACACCTCTGACATACGAGAAGAAGGGTTCGTTTGAATTCTCTTCGGGGAGTTAGCCAAAACCATCTGAGCCCCTTTTTCTTCTTACTCTTGCTTTTAATTCTTGCGAGGGTTATCGATTTCGTCATTAGATTTCTGGTTGAATTCATGGTTGCAATGCTGTTTCTTAAGATGGTGCTCTGCTTGTTTACTGTGTTCGGTTTTTTTCCTAATTCAGCAGTGATGATGCGTATGCTTCTTCTACACCTCTCAGTCTGAGAATAATCTCGTCTCTGAGTTGTTCTTTGAGTAGAGACAAAGCCATGTCATCTGAGCAATTCCCTCCCTTCGGGGACCTCTCAGTCTGAGAATAATCTCGTCTCTGAGTTGTTCCAGACGCCGACAACCTTCGGCAGGTTGTTTACGTCACGTTACTTGGACGGCCTTATGGAGGGATCGATAAGATGTTTGAGGTTCGCCATTAAAGCTTCGATTTTGCCTTCCCGAAGATTTGCTGCTAGTAAAATATCATATCCTATCCGGACACCTACCAAATATGCGATGTGATTTTACAAATTCAATAGGCAATTCGTGGGATTTTTAATCCGGGCTTATCCTATCCTATCCGGATCCAAATCCGGACCACCAAACGTAGCCATTGTGTCAGATTTGACTTAAAAGAAAAATTTAAGTAGAATCAGCTATTGGTCAAACATCCCACTCATGATCTCACTGTTCCAATCTGCGACTTTCCCTAAATGGAATGAAATTGTTTCCTTGTTCAAAGCTAAATCACCTAAATTCACGGCTCACAATGACCGATATAGAAAAACGCAAAATAGTCCATCAACCCATAACGAAGTTGACTCCCGGCAGGACTAAAAATAATTCACGAACGTGTTCTTTTCCCCCCAAAAAAAAATCATATTTTTTCAAGATAGATTTTATATAGGTGCGTTTTTTCTTTTTTCCTTTTCTTTTTCCATAAAAGGTATCTTATGTTGAGGTACGTAAAGGAGAGGTGAGGTGGGAGAAATTTCAGGGGCTTTCGTCTTTGTTCATCCTCTCTTCTACCATGCTAGTATCACGGTCCGTTTAATTTTGATGAAAATTTGACCACGATGCATCCCCGGGATCGACCAGCCAATCGACCCGTGGATCATGAGGAAATGCGCCTAGGAATGGCCGAGCGGGCGGATGATCGACCAACCCTTGAATCGGGATATGATCCGGGACAGCCAACGGATCGACTCATGATCGAGGAGGCACGACCAGGTGATCGTGCGGAACGGTCGGGCGGCCGATCCATGAACGACCCTGCACGAGCGAACGGGCGACTCGCGGATCGTGCAGGGCGATCGAGTGAACGAGCGGGGGCTGATACTGCACGACCGGGTGATCGACCCGCGGATCGTGCTGAGCGGCCAAGCGGCCGAGCGATGAACGACCATGCACGATCAGGGGATCGATCCTCGGATCGTGGCGCTCGACCAAGCGAGCGACCAAGTGAACGAGCGGCATGGACGAGCGGGCGGGCAGTGAACGATGCAGACTGGCCGGGCGATCGATCCTTGCACGATGCAGGATCGACCAGCGATCGACCAGCGCACGAGCAACGATCGGCCCGAACATGCCCATCGATCGATCGGGCGGGCGAGCGACGATCAAGCGTGGCGGGCTAACAGCTTGGAAACTTCTAGCACGCTAGCCTTGACAAGTTCGTGGAAGTTGGCAAAGACTAGATGGACGGTGGCTGGCTTGAATGGGAAAAACACCAGCACGCCGGCCTTGACTAGTAGGTGAGCCGTCGTGAATAGTGATCCTCGGGGGACCACCTTGTGGCCGGCCATTTGTGTATAAATAGGGGGAGTGAACCCCTTGTAGAGATAGACCCGAAAATTGAATGAGAAAGAAAGCTTCTCCTCACTCTCTCTTTGCCTTGATCGATAGTTGTGCTTGAGCTGAGTGTGTGAGCTATTCGGGTGAGAAGGCTGACTCGAGTGCGAACCTTGAGTGCCGCACGGTGCCGAGAGAGCGTGTGATCAATCGGCCCGTGACAGTTGGTATCAGAGCGGTTCGATTCTCGGTGAGATGGCGAGAAGTCAAGGTGGTGCCGATCCAACGACGCACGAGACTGAGCAGTCTGTGGATGATCGTGCCGGACGGACCCTTGAGCCGACCGCGATGCGAACGAGGCAGGAACGTGGGGTGTCCAGAGGAGTGACGCGGGATATGGAATACCGCATGAACAAGGTCGAGCAGATCTTGGAAGAGATTCGTGCCGGCAAAGGTGACGAAGAGGAGTCTAGCAACGAGGAGGAAGCCACGGATCGTAAGGGGCTGCGAGATGAGGTGCTCGAGCTTAGAGACGAAGTGGCTGAGCTCCGCGGCGAGTTGCTCGGTACTCTTACTTCTACCACGGACGAACATCGTGATGCCCTGGAAGCCATGATTGCGGCCTTGCGCGCGGAGATGGCCGAGTTAAAGACCAAGGTGCTGGTCTTAGAGGTGGCGTGTGCTCATGGCACGGTGGCCATGCACGCCGACCTTCGGGTTGATGTGCCGAAACCTAAGGAGTTCCATGGCTCGAGAGTTGCCAAGGAAGTTGATAACTTCCTCTATACCGTGAACCAGTACTTTGATGTCCGTGGTGAGACGGACGATCTTAGGCGGGTCAAGACGGTGGCCATGTACCTCAATGGCAATGCGTTGCTGTGGTGGCGCAATAGGAAGGCTGATCGTGAGCAACCTCCCATTGAGACGTGGGAGACCTTTGAAGCTGAGTTCCGGAAACAATTCTACCCCGCCTATGCGGAGGAGGAAGCTCGTGAGGAGCTGCGACGCCTTGAACATAAGGCTGGGATTCGGGAATATGTAAGGAAGTTTTCAGAGTTGAAACTTCAAATCCCGTCCATGGCTGAAACCGAGGCATACTACCAATTCGTTGGTGGCCTCAAACCGTGGGTGAAGATGGAGCTCAAGCGACAAAATGCAACGACGCTCACAGCGGCCATGACTGTGGCCGAAGGTATTCTTGAATACAGGTCCAGCCCGGCGGATCGGGTGGATTCCAAGCCTAGGGGCGGCAAGGCTATTGCTGCGGGAGATCGAGCCAAACCGCAAAGACCCATGGCGGCCAAGCCACGACCGGCTTACCCTAGGGAACGTACAGAATATCGAGCGGAGTCGAGCCAAGCAAGCCAAATGAAAGGAAGGCGGCTTGAATGCTACAAATGTTCTGGCCCCCACTTCGCCCGGGATTGTCCTAGCCAAGGCAAGGTCACGGCCATGAAGGTGACGGACAAGGGGAAGGCTACGGAGGGGCAAAGCGAAGGAGAGCGACCAGGGGAGGAAGCCCGGCTAGGATCGTTCAAGATCCTAAACAACATCGACATGCGAAATGTTGAGCCATCTACAAGGCTCATGTTTGTCGACGTGATGATCAATGGAATCAAGGTGAATGCCCTTGTGGATACGGGCGCCTCCGACCTGTTTATGTCGGATGAGGCGGCCAAGCAACTCAACTTGCAGGTTGAGAAGAGAGCCGGTTGGCTCAAGAAGGTGAACTCGGAGGAGATCCCAACGAGCGGACTAGCCCGCAATGTGGATATGCAGCTTGGGTCATTTCGATGCCAAGAATCAATCGAGGTAATCCCTATGGACGACTATGATCTTGTCCTAGGTATGGGATTCTTTGACAGGGTAAAGGCTTTTCCGATCCCGTCCTTCGGTTGCATAGTGATACTAGACCAGCGTGGTCAGTGCATTGTTCCGGCGCGGCGTGAGTCCGGGCGGAACCAAAAGAACCTCTCGGCCATGCAAGTGTCAAAGGGTGTTCGAAAGGGCGAGGCAACGTTCTTGGCAACTTTGGTTACGGGTGATGCTGAGTACGCCCCGGACCAAGTGCCGGGGGAAGTGGATGAGGTGCTGATCTCGTTCCCTGATGTAATGCCCTCGGAGCTACCCAAGAAGTTGCCACCCAAGAGGGAAGTCGATCATAGAATCGAGCTGGTCCCTGAGGCACGACCTCCAGCCATGGTGCCCTATCGCATGGCTCCCCCAGAACTTGAGGAAATGAGGAGACAACTCAAGGAGTTGCTCGAAGCTGGATATGTTCGACCATCCAAGTCTCCATTTGGTGCACCGGTCCTATTCCAAAAGAAACAAGATGGTTCACTCCGGATGTGCATCGATTACCGGGCGTTGAACAAATTGACGATCAAGAACAAGTATCCTATCCCGCTCATCGCGGACTTGTTCGATCAACTAGGTGGTGCACGATGGTTTACAAAGCTGGACTTACGGTCAGGATATTATCAAGTGAGGATTGCCGAGGGGGACGAGCAGAAGACGGCGTGTGTAACGCGCTACGGCTCGTATGAATTCCTTGTCATGCCATTCGGCCTGACCAATGCCCCGGCCACATTCTGCACTTTGATGAACAAGGTATTACGACCCTTCCTTGATCAATTTGTGGTCGTTTATCTTGATGACATCGTAATATATAGTCAGACACTTGAGGATCATGTTGAACACCTCAAGTGCGTGTTCCAAGTTCTAAGGGAGAATGAGCTGTATGTAAAAAGGGAAAAGTGCGTGTTTGCACAACGGCAAGTCCCGTTCCTAGGGCATATTGTAGGGGAGGGACGTGTTCGAATGGACTCGGCCAAGATCCGGGCCATTGTCGAGTGGGAGCCTCCCACGAAGGTGCCGGAGCTGAGATCCTTCCTCGGATTGGCGAACTACTATCGCCGGTTCGTTCGGGGTTACTCGGAGATAGCCGTGCCACTCACGGACATGCTGAAGAAGAATCGACCGTGGGAGTGGACGGCGAAGTGCCAAGCGGCATTCGAGCGGCTTAAGCGAGCTATGGTCGAGGAACCTGTGTTGGTTTTGCCCGACTACTCCAAGCCATATGAGGTTGAAACTGATGCCTCAGATTTTGCAATTGGCGGTGTCTTGATGCAGGATGGGCACCCAGTGGCGTTCGAGTCTCGAAAGCTGGACGAGACGGAGCGGCGATACACGGTCCAAGAGAAGGAGATGACGGCTGTTGTGCATTGTCTTCGCACATGGCGTCACTACCTCCTAGGATCACGGTTCGTGGTCCAAACGGATAATGTAGCCACGAGCTACTTCCAAACCCAGAAGAAGCTGAGCCCGAAACAAGCTCGGTGGCAAGACTTCCTGGCGGAGTTCGATTATGTGCTCGAGTACAAGCCAGGAAAGGCCAATTCTGTGGCGGACGCCTTGAGTCGAAAGGCGGAATTGGCGGCTGTGGGGAGCCGGCCAGATTGCTCTTGGAATGAGAGGATCAAAGACGGGTTACAACATGACCCGACGGCTAGAGCCCTTCTCGATTATACTCGGTCGGGCAAGACGAGGCGGTTTTGGTGTGAAGATGATCTTCTATACACCAAGGGGCGGCGACTATATGTGCCACTCCACGGGAACCTAAGGCGAGAAATATTGAAGGAGTGCCATGACACAACGTGGGCAGGACATCCAGGGATCCACCGCACATTGGCACTTGTGGAAGATCGATATTTCTGGCCTCAACTCCGAGATGATGTCGAAGCCTATGTGCGGACTTGCCTGGTATGCCAGCAGGACAAGTTGGAGCAAAGGGCGCCGGCTGGATTGTTGGAGCCGCTGCCCATTCCCGAACGTCCTTGGGAGAGTATCTCCATGGACTTCATTGTGGGGCTGCCTAAGTCTGATGGCTGCCAAACGATCATGGTGATTGTTGATCGTTTCTCCAAATATGCGACTTTCGTGCCAACGTCGAAGGAATGCCCAGCTACTGAAGCAGCCAAGCTGTTCATGAAGCACATTGTCAAGTATTGGGGTATTCCTCGATCGATCGTGAGCGATCGCGACCCCCGGTTCACGGGGAAATTCTGGTCCGAACTGTTCAAACTGATGGGGACGGACCTCAAATTCTCAACCAGTTTGCATCCGCAAACCGATGGCCAAACGGAGCGGGTAAATGCGATCCTGGAAGTTTACTTGCGGCATTATGTGAATGCCACTCAGAGCAATTGGGCGAAGCTGATGGATGTTGCCCAATTCTCTCACAACTTGCAGCGGAGTGAGTCCACTGGCAAGAGTCCCTTCGAGATTGTGATGGGGCAGCAACCGCTCACCCCGAGTACGGTTGCAACGGGCTACAAGGGGAGTAGCCCCACGGCTTACAAGAGCGCGCAGGAATGGCTAGAACGTGCTGACATAGCACGGGCTTGTTTACAAAGGGCGGGCGAACGAATGAAGAAATGGGCGGACAGGAAACGGCGGCACGTCGAGTACCAAATTGGTGATCGAGTGTTGGTCAAGATGCACCAGGTTCTGCGATATAAGAACGTGCATAAGGCGTTGATTCGTCGGTATGAGGGGCCGTTCCTAGTGATCAAGCGTGTTGGACCCGTGGCGTACAAGCTGGAGATGCCGGCCAAGCTGAAGGTACACTCGGTGTTCCACGTGAGTATGCTTAAGCCATACAATGAGGATGAGGCAGAGCTCGATCGTGGGGATTCACAACGGGCGCCCATTGGGGCGAAGACATCCTATGATCGGGAAATTGAGAAGATCCTGGCTGATCGGATGATTGAGAAGAGGTATCGAAAACCAAAGATGGAGTACTTGATCCACTGGCGTGGCCTCACCGAGGAGGAAGCTACTTGGGAGCCGGAGGAGGCTCTTTGGCAATTTCGTGAAGAAATCAAGTTATTCCAGGAGGTTCGTGGCAACGAGGGCGTTGCCCGAATTGCTGCGGGAGAGTATCACGGTCCGTTTAATTTTGATGAAAATTTGACCGCGATGCATCCCCGGGATCGACCAGCCAATCGACCCGTGGATCATGAGGAAATGCGCCTAGGAATGGCCGAGCGGGCGGATGATCGACCAACCCTTGAATCGGGATATGATCCGGGACAGCCAACGGATCGACTCATGATCGAGGAGGCACGACCAGGTGATCGTGCGGAACGGTCGGGCGGCCGATCCATGAACGACCCTGCACGAGCGAACGGGCGACTCGCGGATCGTGCAGGGCGATCGAGTGAACGAGCGGGGGCTGATACTGCACGACCGGGTGATCGACCCGCGGATCGTGCTGAGCGGCCAAGCGGCCGAGCGATGAACGACCATGCACGATCAGGGGATCGATCCTCGGATCGTGGCGCTCGACCAAGCGAGCGACCAAGTGAACGAGCGGCATGGACGAGCGGGCGGGCAGTGAACGATGCAGACTGGCCGGGCGATCGATCCTTGCACGATGCAAGATCGACCAGCGATCGACCAGCGCACGAGCAACGATCGGCCCGAACATGCCCATCGATCGATCGGGCGGGCGAGCGACGATCAAGCGTGGCGGGCTAACAGCTTGGAAACTTCTAGCACGCTAGCCTTGACAAGTTCGTGGAAGTTGGCAAAGACTAGATGGACGGTGGCTGGCTTGAATGGGAAAAACACCAGCACGCCGGCCTTGACTAGTAGGTGAGCCGTCGTGAATAGTGATCCTCGGGGGACCACCTTGTGGCCGGCCATTTGTGTATAAATAGGGGGAGTGAACCCCTTGTAGAGATAGACCCGAAAATTGAATGAGAAAGAAAGCTTCTCCTCACTCTCTCTTTGCCTTGATCGATAGTTGTGCTTGAGCTGAGTGTGTGAGCTATTCGGGTGAGAAGGCTGACTCGAGTGCGAACCTTGAGTGCCGCACGGTGCCGAGAGAGCGTGTGATCAATCGGCCCGTGACACTAGCATGTCTGTTTCCAATTCTATGCGTTTCGTGGTTGGGCTTTGAGGGACACTCTAGGTGATTCTTGGCGTTTCCATTAGATTCGTTCAAAGAATCTGGTGGAAACGGACGAAATCTAGAGATCTGCCCCATTGGAAAAAGGTGTTCTAGGCCTGTTTTTCATGCTAAAGTATCTCTGCAGTCTTCTCCGAGAAGAAGTCTATTGGCTTTCTACGATCGGTACTGCTGTGTCTGATTGAGCACGCGGATCTACCGTGGGTCGGATTGGGTTACTGGGTGTGCAATCCGAGGATGGAACAGTTTCGGCAGATAGGAGAAGTATTAGGAAGCCTAAAGCGTTAATGGTGTTCAGCCCACCTGGCATTACGAAAGGAGAACAGGTCAAAGGCCTGCACTCGCGTTTCCAGTGACAATCTATTGGAGTCCTAATTGTCTACGATACATAAAGCAGTTCTAAGATATTTCCATGGCCTTATCTTCAAATCCTTCTCGCCACAGCATGGTGTCCTTCACATTTTCTCTCTCTCCCCACTCGCATAGTTATCACAACATAACCAAAAAAGAAAAAGAAAAAGAAGACCCTGAGAGAATCGAGAAACGCCTTAAGAACTCTTCAGCCTGTGAGCGAAACAGAGCAAGTGAAGTACAGAGTAGTAGCAAAAAGAGTGTATCGGAGAAAAAAGGAGGGAGGGGGAGAGAGAGAGAGGATCATCTGGGGAGGGATCGAAACTGGGAAATGAACTGGATAGTGATACAACTCGTGGTCGTGGGGGTGGAGGGACGAACGGCGAGCTTTATTTAAGCTGTGGCGCGCATTAAATGGGACGTACTTTCGCTGGGCGAGACATTTCATTAATGGCGGACGCATCAAGTATTCGAGTGATGATGGATCGCATTGGTCCTGCCAGTGCCAGTAGCGCTCGTACCCCGGAGCAAACGAAGGGATTTTGGGAAGAAAAATATCGAATCTTGAATCATCACTCGACGGTTTTGGACCCCAAAAAAAAAAAAATCATCACTCGACGGGTGACAAGTTTCTGAGGCCCTTGTGCCAGAAAATGAAAACCATTGAAGCGAGCTCTTCGTGTTTTTTTTTTTTTTTGGGAGGTTTTCAACTGAGGGGACAGGAAGGAAGAGGTTAAAGAGAGAAACCCCGGTGAAGTGACAAACAAGGGGAGAGGATTTACCATGAAAATCCTCTCCCATTAAGATCCCCACCCTCCATGTGTGTGGGGCCCTCCACATGGAGGGTGGGGATCTCAATGTTCCTCTACTTTATGGTAGAGGACCCGGATCCCACAAACAAGAGGGTTGCATTAATGGCGGGTGGTCTTGAAGAGAGAGAGAGAGAGAGAGAGAGAGGGGGGGGGGGGGGGGGGGGGGGGGGGAGTGTGTCTTGTCATTAATGGCTATCATCTCTGATCTGACATGCATGAGAGAGAACTACGGACACAGTCTGAGGTGACAATTTCCCTCTCTTCCTTCATGAATGAACTTAAGACAGCTCAACTTTGTTGTTGCAGTTGCAAACGTGGGAGATGAACTTTATAACGCGATTGGGGGGGAGGGGAGAGACGGGTTCGCTTTAGATATTCCTTCACATAAAATGCGGTCAAAACACGCGAAGCTCGGAACGGGAAAGCTCCTCCGCATCATGTCTGTTGACTCTCTCGGCTGAATTGGCGTGCTCGGTTGAGTCACGGAGCCTCTTCATTTCCCATTTTCAAAAAAACATTCTCATCTTTTCTAACTCGGAAAGATAAAAAGGGTTCAGAAAACAACAGGCATAAAAACAAACAATCGCTCGTTTACTGTCTATACGGATCAAAATCTACGATCCAGCCTGCTTCGGAGACCAATTTGGATCATAATATGCAACATAGTAAACCCCAAATTTATTCGCCGACAGAATGGAAGGAAGGAACAAAGCCAAAAAACAGAAAATGATATGGGGGCGTGACCACATACAGCATCCACAATCAGAACTAGAAGACCCATTAGACATCAGAAGACCAAAACGATTTGGTAAGTTAATAGCAACGATTCCTGAAATAGGACCTGTCGGGAAGGACCGTAGACGACCAATGAAGCAAAGAAATAAAACCTAGCTTTGTCAATCTAAAAGGGAAGGGGGGAAAAAAGGAGGAGAGAAGAGAACGGAGGGAGGTAGAGGCTGGAAGTCAAAGAAGTCGAGAAAAAACGAAAGCAAACAAAAAAGTGGAGAAGCAAGAGGACTCCACTTGACCCAACGTACATCTGTCAACAGGGATCAATCTTTGTACAACAGAGAGAACCAAAAGCATACTAGGCGACGACGCAGAGGCGAGAAAACAAGAGAGAAACAGTCAAGTCTCCCTGAGGAAATTCAAGGTCAACCGAACCCGTACGTCTTTTCCGAGATTTGTGTAGGTCTTCACCATCTACATCTATCCACTCTCAGGAATCTGAATCTCCCCATATAATCCGTGTTACACAAAAATCCAGACACCATCAAAACCATTCTCATCATGCATATATGGGCGTCCACAACAAAGTCTTCACTTATCAATCCCTCACAAATTGCCCTGCACATGCCCCCCGTGCCCACTTATTGGAATCAAGCTGCTTCAACGATCCCTAAAAGCAGGAGATGAGATATTAGTAGTGTGTTAACAGTAATTGAATCAAGAATAGCATACCACACAATCTTATTTGACAAAAGGTGCGTGTATATCTCTGTCGCCATAACACTTTTTATTTATTGTTCAATGCATATGATAATCACCCCAACTTAATTTCGGTCGGTATTGCTTCATCCATTCTATTCACTGGCATGGAGCCCTCAGCTTAGAAGAGATCCAGGAAGAATCCTCCATTAACCACAAAAATGAAGTGCACATTTTAATCCCATTCAGCTACTACTACTCCTCAAAACTGAGGTTACAAAATTAAAAACTTCACAAATCATGTGAAAAATGTTAAGAAACAAAAACCATTCACTGTGCTATAACAAGAAGATGCAGTCATTCTAGCTTATTCCACCGACTACCCACCGATGATCAATGACAACTCTTCCGCTTTGTACACAGAGGCAGACAGAACCTTATTCGTACAAGCGATGAACGAAGGCACCTTCAAACCAAAGTTCTAGCAAAATAGAAATTAACTACACAGAAAAAAAAAATCATGCAATGTCTCAGAAATTCTACATCGACATCACTATCAATATAATTCAATCACATGATAATACCCGCTAAGAGGAGCAAATTATGAGTGTAACTGTTTGGCTAGCAAATTCAGAAACGCATACAAGTTGAAGCTTCCTCATATGCGATAAGATTGACTGCTTAAACCTAGGTGGCCAAATCTTCCTGAACGACCAACCTGCGCAAGAAACGAAGAGAACACTGCACACTGCACATTAACGGATAGGGAGGGGATGAGGAGGGGTAGAGAGAGAGAGTCCCCTAACATTACCCTGTGCCTGGAGGATATCTGATCAACGCTGGTTGATCAACGCCTGCAAGAAGCAAGAAAATGTCAAGAAACAGAGCATAAAAAAGAAACGGAGCATTTCAAGAAAGCAAGGCGTACCTTGGTGGTCGCGCACGTGCACATGCACGCGGACGCCGCCGCCGCGGCGGCGGCGGCGGCTGCTGCTGCTGGGCGCCGGCCTCCCGACGTCGGCGTGCGGCGCGGCAATTGACCTGGTGATCTGTGAACTCTTCCAGGGTCCTTACGTTCACATTGTCCCCGCAAACATTGCAGAAATATCCTCCCCGGCTGGCGGCGGCGCCGGCATTGGCGGCACGGCAGGGTGCCGCCGGCCGCCAGTCCGAGCGCCGGCCAGAAGCAGAAGGCTCCTGCAGTCGTACCATATTCGGCCAACGGTGGAAGGAGGAAGGGTGCTCTTCTTCTCAATGGATCTATCTCTCTGCTCCTCTCTCTCTCCGTATTAATGCCAACGGATTTTGGGTACGCACTGATGTTAATATGGACGGAAAACCTTTTATATATAAATGTGGAGTTAATTATCTTAGATAAGAGAGAATTTAAGATAAGTTTATTTAGCAAAAAGGATTATTTGTACATAAAAATGAATGAATGGAAAATATTTTTATCACTCATGAAAATTTTGATATAAATTATTATTAATGGTGAAAATATTTTCTGTTGACGGTTAATTCAAGCTAAGTGATTATTTTTAGGAGAATATTTCCCGAGTTCCTTTATTATCTGCAAAACAAACGAAGTCTTAAATATGAATTTAGTAAAAAAAATTGGGTAGTTATTATTAATGGTGAAAATATTTTCTGTTGACTTGTTAATTCAAGCTAGGCGATTATTTTTAGGAGAATACTTCCCGAGTTTCTTTATTATCTGCCAAACAAACAAAGTCTTAAATATGAATTTAGAAAAAAATGTTTATTTTTCCTGAAACAAACAAAGTTTTAATTATGAATTTAGGAAGTAAAGGACACATATCTTGCATACGTAAGTATGATTTTGTCAACATTTACTCATATATCCTCAAAACAACGCATTTCAAGCAACTATGGTCACGATAAATCATCCTAAATGCTATTTTCGTGCTAGGATTCGACGCACAATCAAGGCCTTGTGAAATGTAAAGCGAGAAAGAGAAATCAAGACACGAGATTTTATTATGATTCATCATTAAATTAAGGTTATATCCAGTAGAGGATTTCGATATAAATATCACATTGCAATTCTCGCTACATCACTTAATTACGAATGAAAAAATGTGTATATATATATATAATTATATCATGAGTCCAAATACAAACTATTAATAAAAAATTATGGGTTTAAATTATAAAAGCCCTCTAGTGTCCATGTGCTTTCTTGTTCGCAAGGTAGTGTGAATCACGCTCCAATATTTCTGACATATAAAATTTCCGATTTCACAATAAGGACAAAATGCCAATTTTCTGGATCGGACAGTCCTTGGAGTGGTTTCAATCCAGTTCCCAGGCGATCCAATAAAACCATACGACGAGCCCTTCTTAACTAGAAATTATTTGAACCCCTCTCAACTTGCTTGCGGTGTAGCTCTAATACTACACTACGCTCCGAGGCAAATGCGTCGGTGCATGACCAGCATGCAAAAAGAAAAGAGCCCATGTGCCATCACCATTTATTCTTCCTCACTACTGTTACGGTCTTCTAATGCTTTGATCTAGCTCAAGTAATGCCCCGCACATCTAAGAAACTTTGCTGGTATTAAGTTAAGGTTCAGGTTTACATATAAGAAATGAAAATTGTTCGCCAGTCCGGTCAATCGAGTTTCCCCTAAAACCTGAAATAGGATCGACAACACCATTTTCAATTTTATGAAATCCAAAACCCGACTGGCACCCACGCGAATCGGACCGAACTACTCTGTTCAGTCCATTACAGACGATTCGCGATACCCCTAGTAAAATGGCCTACAATAGCTGGACCATAACTTCAGCTATTTCCATAGAAAATTAACTGAAAGGACCACATTGAAATTTTTTGCTAATCTCTAGGACTAAATTGGTAAAATTAAAAAATTTATGATTGAATTGACATCTTTATGATGATATTTCATTGGAAACCCAAATATCAATTCTTTAGTAATCCAATAAGATTTAAAATCATATATTGGTTCTTGCCCTTGATGGGTATAGGCATCACTTAACTTAACATTGCTTCTATAAAATGTGATTGCCGTCATTGTTTATTAATCTAATTAGACTAATATATTGGAATACATAAATATTAATATTAAACCACGCTTTCTTCTAACAGCTTAAGCTTTTAGAGCAGTTGGGAGTGGTCCTGTTAAAGGCTGTCTCGAATTTTGAGCATATATTCTTATTCTGCATGAGGAAAGAAGAGATATTCGTGCATCTTGGTCAACACATGAAGAAGGAAACAACAGGAAAGAGAGATTTGCTTTCCTCTTGATATCGTGCAGCAGATACAAAGGAGATAAGTCCAAAATTTTTTAGGGCTTTGACTCGGTCAATCAATGAAAGAAGAAACAAAATTACGGGATCTTCGTGCTGTTAAAAGGGAGGTGGCGTGCATAGTGTATTCTTTACGTAGAAGAAGGCCTTTTACGAAGACTGCAGGTTGATCCAAAAAGAAGGTCTTGAAGCGCCGAATTTTCTCGAGTGCTTGGCGAAGGTTCTTCTTTGTGGAATTATATCAAGAATTCAAGTGTCAAAGCTGATTAAATCTTGAGGTTAGATTTGTGTTTTAATTCCTTTGCGAGATTGAGAGATTATTTTGCTAGGAATTGTGGGCTAAACACTATGTGCGTTCTTCGATGTAATTGGGGCTGTGAAACACCAAGAGTGTGTTTGTGTAACTTGAGTTATTTGTAATCTCTGTGAATGGCTCGTTCTATAGTGGAATTCATTGCTACTCTCCCCGTGGACGTAAGTCTTTACGACCGAACCACATACATCTGGTGTCCATTTTACTTTGCTCGTTCTGTCTATTTTATCGTTCGATCGCTTGTTCCGCGCAACAATTGGTATCAGAACTAGGCTTGCTTGAGTTGAAGCGAATCGATGGCGCTAGAGGAGGCTAAAGTGAAAATTGACAAATTTGATGGGAATGACTTTGGTTTCTGGAAGATGCAGATAGAAGATTACTTATATCAGATGAAGCTGTATGAGCCCTTGTCTGGGAAAAACCAGAAACGATGAAGCAACCCGGTTGGGAATTGCTAGATAGACGAGCGATGGGTGTTATTCGGCTGACGTTGGCTCGTAACGTCGCATTTAATATCGTCAAGGAGAATACCACTGCGGGTTTGATGAAAGCCTTGTCGGACATGTATGAGAAGCCCTCTGCGATCAACAAGGTCTATTTGATGCGACATCTGTTTAACTTGAAGATGAGCGAAGGTACATCAGTTACTAATCATATCAATGAATTCAATGTGATAGTTAGTCAATTGAGTTTAGTTGAGATTGACATTGAAGATGAGGTACGTGCTTTGATTCTATTATCCTCATTGCCTGATAGTTGGAATACTATTGTTACTGCTGTTAGTAATTCTTCTAGGTCAACTAGTTTGACGTTTAATGGGATTCGAGATTTAATTCTGAGTGAGGATATCCGTAGAAGAGAATCTGACGAATCTGTATCTGCTGCTTTAGTAGGTGAAAGAGGAAGAGCTAGTACTCGTGTTAGCAGAAGTAGTGTGAACATTAATAGACGCAGTCAGTCTAGGACTCGCGGTGATGTCTGTTGGAACTGTGACAAGAGATGGCATCTTAGAAGAAATTGTTTTAAGCTGAAAAACGAAAGGGTCAAGGGAATTGGAGCTGAATCTGCAGATGATGTTGCAACTGCAGCTGAAAATTCTGATGGTGTCGATTGTGTCTTGTCTGTCATTGAGAATTCGTCGTTTGTCGGATGGATTATGGATTCTGGTTGTTCTTTTCATGCTACACCAAACATGAACTAGTTTACTTCTTATCAATGCATGGATAGTAGTAAAGTGCAGTTGGGAAACAACGCTGAATGCGATGTTATAGGTATTGGTGATGTTAAAATCAGAATGCATGATGGTATTGTGAGGACATTGACTGAGGTAAGACACGTTCCAGAATTGAAAAAGAACTTAATTTCCTTGAGTGTTCTAGATTCAGCTGGATGCAGGTATTCTTCTTGAGGTGGAGTCTTGAAGATTGTTCGAGGTGCCCTGGTGATAATGAAAGGAATCAAGCACAGTGGCCTGTATGAACTTCAAGGTGAGACATTGATAAGTTTCGCTCCTGAGACGTCGACATCTGTTCAAGAGTCTAATGGCTACTCGAGGAAGGCTTGGATGTTTGTGCAAAAGCACAATTTTGATGCTGTTGTCAAGAATACGCAGTCGAGAGCTTTGATCGGAACGGAGAATGGTAAGTTGATCAAGCATGTGCGAACTGACAGTAGCATGGAATCATGCTCGAAGCTGGCAAATAAATTCTGCATGAAAAAGGGCATAGTGAAACACTGCACTAGTGCCAGTAAACCACAACAGTGTGCAGAATTGATGAGCAGAGAGTTACTAGAGACGGCTCGTGAAAAGATCTCTAGTGCTGGTATGACTGGGAGAATTCCAGCGGATGCGCTTAGTATGGCGAGCTACCTGGTGAATAGATCTCCATCGACTGCGATTGGATATCGGACTCCCGAAGAAGTGTGGTCGGTAATGTTGCTAATGATTCTAATTTTAGAATGTTTGATTGCCCATGTTATTATCGAGTTAGTGATGGTAAGCTCGATGTGAGGGCAATGTGCATATTCCATGGCTATGCGCAAGGTGAGTGTGGCGATCAATTGTGGTTCCCGAGTATAAGTTCACCTGTTTGCAGCAGAGAAGTTACCTTTGACAAGTCTCCAGTACTTCTAACTAGGAGTGATTGTGGCAGTGTTTATACGGATCTAGACGGTGTTCAGCTTGAGGTGGAGTTGCAACCAGAAACTCCTGAGGTAGCAGATATTAGCGAATTAATCGACACAGATGGTGCTTGTAACGAGGTGGAGATTATAGAGACAACAGTTGCTGTAACTGCTGATATTGACAAGGTACGTGTTTGATCTCCTGACAGATATGGATGCAACGGTGGTTTTGCTTTATCTGTGATTAAGGAGCTTGTATCAGAAAATCCTTGTGGAGCTGTTAAAAGTGCATGCTCAGTTGGTGTTCTGATGAGATCCTCGGTTATGACGAAGTTCAAGAGTAGCTTGAACTTGGATGATGTCTGTGGCGGTTGAGTCCATTGGGACTGTTGGGAGAGTAGCGGATGATGTCCATATTATCAGTAAAGCAATTGTGACATGGCTCAAATGTCGAGCCAAGGTGGAGATTGTTAAAGGCTGTCTCGAATTTTGAGCATATATTCTTATTCCGCATGAGGAAAGAAGAGATATCCGTGCATCTTGGTCAACACATGAAGAAGGACAAAACAGGAAAGAGAGATTTGCTTTCCTCTTGATATCGTGCATCAAATACAAAGGAGATAAGTCCAAAATTGTTTAGGGCTTTGACTCGGTCAATCAACAAAAAAAGAAACAAAATTACGGGATCTTCGTGCTGTTGAAAGGGAGGTGGCGTGCATAGTGTATTATTTACGTAGAAGAAGGCCTTTTACGAAGACTGCAGGTTGATCCGAAAAGAAGGTCTTAAAGCGCCGAATTTTCTCGAGTGCTTGAGGAGGGTTTTCTTGAAGCGCCATCGAGTGCTTGGCGAAGGTTCTTCTTCGTGGAATTACATCAAGAATTCAAGTGTCAAAGCTGATTAAATCTTGAGGTTAGATTTGTGTTTTAATTCCTTTGCGAGATTGAGAGATTATTTCGCTAGGAATTGAGGGCTAAATATTATGTGCGTTCTTGGATGTAATTGGGGCTATGAAACACCAAGAGTGTGTTTGTGTAACTCGAGTTATCTATAATCTCCGTGTATCGCTCGTTCTATAGTGGAATTCATTACTACTCTCCCCGTGAACGTAGGTCTTTACGACCGTACCACGTACATCTGGTGTCCGTTTTACTTTGCTCGTTCTGTCTATTTTATCGTTCGATCGCTTGTTCCGCGCAACAAGTCCCACAAAAATATTTTATGGTATCAAAGCAGGAGGTCCTGAGTTTAAATCTTTTCAAGCCCCTATTTGCCTCCCTAATGAATATATACACGCTTGGTACTAGGCAAATGACTAGACTAAGCGTGAGGGGAAGTGTTGGAATACAAAAATATTAATATTAAACAACACCTTCATCTAACCGCTTAAACTTTTAGAGCAGTTGACAGTAGTCCCACAAAAATCTTTCATAATTAACTTGATTCGTATAGGCATTAATGCAAGTGATTATGTGACTAATTAATGATTGGAACCAACAATAGATTAGATTTAAGCCGTACATATATACTTTAAAAGTATCTACACTCTGATTAATGACATGTAGTGGATGATTCATCCAATCGGCGTATTTAGATTCCATTTGTTTTACAGAAAAAAAGTGGTCTGAATTTTTCAACAAATAATTGCTTATATCACGGATAAAAATGAATAAACGAAAAGTACTTTCATCAATTATGCAAATGTTTAGACACATATTGTTGTTGAAGATATTTTTCATTAGTTAATTATTTCAAGCAATATATTTGATTATTTTTAGAAAAAATATTTTTTAAATTATTCATTTTTCGCGAAATAACGAGTTATTGATATACAAATACATATATGTATTCCATACATATATACTTCAAATGTATCTTGACTTTGTTTCGGTTCGAACATGTTCTCTAGAGATTTTCGTTTGATGAACCCAAAGCCCTTCCCCTAGAGAAATGCCGTGATTTTGACCCGAGGCAAAAAATCAAGGGTCCGAAAAAGGCTTATCCATTATTGGGTATGCTCTAGGGGTGAGCATGGTTCCCGGGTAGAACCGGGAACCGAAGAACCGAACCGACGGTTCCGGTCCGGTTCCCGGTTCCAACATGCTAGGGTCCGGTTCCCGGTTCTAGATTTTTAGGAACCGCCGGTTCCGGTTCCGGTTCCAGGTTCTACCCTAGAACCGAACCGGAACCGGAACCGAAATTTCTAAACAGTAAACCCTAGGTTTTTAGTTTTTAATTTCTACCCTTTCGTCTTTCTTCTTTCCTCCCCGCCTCTTCTTCTTTTCCTCCAATGCTCCACGCCTGACGCCTCCTCCTCTTCTTCTTCTCTATTCTCACTTTGTCCTCTCACTCCCCAACCTTCCCACCCTTTCCTTGCTGTCCACCACCATGTCCTTGGCACACATACCTCCGACGGCGACCTCCCTGGCCTCTCAGAGTCTCAGCGCCTTCCCTCGATTACCGCCAAGTCTGGTGCCGGGCGCCGTGCTCATGGATCTGGGGCCTGGGACCATGGACAACGTCAGATCTGGACGGTAGGGAAGATCTTCCGGCCAGACAACCCCACGATCGGCCTCCGTGATGAGAGGTTGAGGATCCGCATGACCCCAAGGTCTGACTCCTCCAACTTCAGCAGCCACCGCACGGGATTGAAGGTGGCTCTGTCTGCCGGCGTGTCAAGGGTGTAGATCGTGCTCTCTCGGAGGAAGAGGCCGGCCTCTAGAGTTGGCAAAGGGAACCGTGGGGCTGGCATGGGGAACGAGGAGCGGAACGAAGAACACATGCTGCGGAATCGGAAGACGTCCATTCGATTTTGGAGCCGACTGCCAATCATGGAGAGAAGCTCCAATGGGAGATCGAACCATGGGCGTCTCCTGCTTCCCTCCATGTGAGCTCCTCTGTTTTCTGCTATTTCCTTAACCATGGGCGTCAGATCGAATCGGAAGACGTCCATTAATCTGTTTTTTTTTTTTGCTACAGACGGCGAGTGATTTTACAATTGGCAATCCATCTCTCTCTTAGTGTCGTGTCGGATTCCCGTCCATTTGGAAGCTTCTTGAACTAGTTTTGTGCTATTTCTAGTGACTGATCTTTAGGAAGGATTTGGGAGTCATGAAGTTGATTTCGGTTTGTGGATGTTGTTCACAGAGTCAGTGATTTAGTGTGGAAAATTATGTTATGGGCAAGTTTCGTGCTTATCATCGGTTTAGTAAGCAATTTTTTGCGCAAATTGTTACTAGCTATATGTTCCCTTTGTTGAAATCACTCTCTCAAAGTATTTCTGGCTTCCAATGTTGTTTTGCCTGCTGATCATTAAAAGCATTTCTGGCCGTCCAATGTTGTCATGGGCGAGTCATGTAGTTGGGTTCGTGTATTTTGGTGCAAGAGATTTGTATTGATAGGTTCTCGGGTACCCCGGAACCGGAACCGGAACCTGTGACAGGGTAGGTTCCAGGTTCCAGGATATAGCGGGTAGGTTCCAGGTTCCAAAAAATATGGAACCTGTACTAGCGGGTAGGTTCCAGGTTCCTGGCGGAACCTACCCGGAACCTGGAACCGCTCACCCCTAGTATGCTCGAATAAGATCCGAGCCCTCCAATCTACGCTTACTCATGTGTGTATTTTTTTTTCCCCTTTTTATTTGTAATAACGAGGAACCCGTCCTAAATTGATAAATTTTGGATCAATAAAGTGCCTCAGGAATCTCAAAATTACGTGAGATCCGAGCTAAAATCCCAGGGGATGGTCCGAATTTGATATCATTTGCATTTGATGGTACGAATTAGGGGTGATAATTGAAACCAGATGTCGCGACCTAAAAAATCAAATTTTTAGGTTAATCGGATTATCAAGCAAGTTATCGAGAACTAACCTAATGTGGATCCTCCCAAACCCTACCGAATCGCAACACGGGAAAAATTAGAACAAGTGAGGAGTCGCCACTAATCGTTCGAGGTAGGTCGATTAGAAACCTATGTGAACTAGCGGGAGAACTAATTCACCGCTGCGAACCAGAGATTTTGGATCCGGGGATTTGGTTACACTAATCGACTTTGACTAACGCCCTTTCGGTACCTAGATTCCTTTTTATTTTGGATTTTTCTTGAAAAGATTGATGATTTGGAAATCAACTCAAAGACTTTTGCTTTTTTTTTCATTCTTTTTCTTTTTTGTTTTTTGTTTTATTTTTGAATAAAAGAAAAGTAAATGAATTACTGATGCAATGCATGACCTAAAACTATATGACATGCGACGACTTATTAAAAGATACAAAACCTCAAATACTCGACAATTACACACAAAGAATCAATTGACTCGAAATAAAAAGCAAATTCGAAAATACACTTTAATAATTCTGAAAATCCTAAAAAAAAAAGAAACTAAAGGGAATTTTCTCCGACGCTCTCGTCATCTTGATCTTGCTGGGCTTGGGCGGCCGTCTGATCTTGGACATCTTCCTTCTTGCAAGGCCCACGCTTTGGAATGATTCTGATAATCCATCGCCTCTTTTTGAAATTCCCTATGACCCGACTCTATTAGTCCCATAACATTGGGCTTTTCCTAATCAATCTAACCCTAATTAACTGAAAATTTCATTATAAATAAAATGGCCTGGGAAAATATGGAATGACATACAAGATGATATGGCAATATGCAGGATGAAATGATCATTCATTTTTTTTTAGAAATTCGAAATTTGCCAACCAAAGACCGAACTCGCCATTTTTTATTCATTTTTTTATTTTTTTATTTCTTTCGAAAATTTTCATTTATTTATTTTTATTTCTTTCGAATTTTTTTATTTTTTTTTTCGAAAATTAAAAGTAACGTAAATGGATGACATGCAAAATTGATTTTTTTATTTTTTCTTTCTAAAAATTATATATATATTTTTTATTTTTCTAAAAATTATGTCTATTTCCCATCAGATTCGAAAATTGATTTTAGGATTTGTCGCCAATCATTTTCAAAGATATTCGCGCGTCTTCCGTGTTTGGAAATCGGGATCGACATCAATTAAACACGCCTTCCTTTTTAAAAAAGTGACCGGATTCACAATTTCCTAACTCGAATTTTTCCTTACCGAAAGCTTTCAAAAATATGCGCGCACTTTCCATATTTTGGGCATCGGGATTGCCATTAATTAGACGTGCATTCCTTTTGAAAAATGTGATCGGCTTCAAAGTTTCCTAATTCGAATTTTTTTTACCGAACGAAATCGATTTGAAACAGGAAACCAACTTTGATAGGGCAATGACAGAATTTCAATCAATCAATCAAATCCTACCAATTAAGCAAACAATCACACCGACATGGCAGGAATCCGAAAATCCGCCAGAATCAATTTTTTTTATTTCTAAAATTTCAGATCTGCAAATTTAGCATTTTTTTTTATCAAGCCTGGCAAATGGCACCCGCTAGGTAACGGGCGGAACAGACCGTAACTTGATTTTTTTGTTTAGCGAAAAGGGCTTGCGATTTTGTAGATTCGCGAAACATGCAAAAGCAACTAAACTTAATTAAACTAAAATCAACCAAGCATAGCAAACCAATTATCAACCAAAATCGGGATTAAAAAATTGTACCTAAGCCGAGCTTCCTTTCCGTCTTCGAGTTAAACACCCCCAAAAATCGATATCCTGCGAAAATAAGAAACGATAATAGAAAATCGCCAAGGTTGAAACTGACGTCGATCTGGCGATTGGACGGCCGACTGAGACTATGTCGATCTGGCGATGCGGCTCGCGGTTTTGGCAATTTCCAGCACGCATACAATTCTGGAAAATCTTGATTTGCTGCTGAATAGATGCGAACAGCAAAGGATCCCGAGCCGAACAGTAGCTGCAAATCAGCAACTTCAATTATTCGGGTGCGTCGGTGGCCGAGTGGACTAGTGGGCTTCCAGCGGACACCGAACAGAATTGAAGAAGCTCCCGAACAGAATTAGAGGCGTCAATCGTGAGGGAGAGAGAGGGCAGTGGTGAATTGAAAGAGAGAAGAGAGTGCTCCGTCAGAAAAATTCTTCCCTCCAATGCAAAAAGAGGCCTCCCCCAATTTTTGTCGATCAACCAAAATGAGAGCAAAGGCTACCGAGTCTGTGGCGAGATGGGAGAGGTCTCCGTGGTCAGAATATGTGGGGCGTCAGAGGCAAATCGTGAGGGAGAGAGCGAGAATAGTTGAGAATGGCCTGTCGCCGAGAATTTTTTTTTTTCGTCCGAGGATCTTCCGAGAGAGAGAGAGAGGCGAGCGAGAGTATCCAGAGAGTATCTCCGAATTTTTTTTTTTTGTCGTCCTCACCACCCTAGATCTAACAAGGTATATATAGTGAATATTAGGGTTGTGCTCTAAGATCCAATCCAAGCCGTCGACTCTAAACGTTTCCGACGCGATATCCACCGTAGGATCATAACTCTCTTGAACAACCCTATCGGGCTAGGGTTTCTCGGATGGGCTCATTCGCATGGACTTATGGCCTAAGTGGGCTTTAATTAATTAACGAATAATTAATTAAAAGGCTTATTTTCACAAAATGGACCGAATGAGATTTTAAATCGAGGCCATTACAATTTCCGATAATTCTCCATTTCATGATCGAAAATTCTCGAATTGATTTCGGTTCCGCTGCCTGTTAAATTTTGCTCAACCGAGATCGCCTGCGACTGATTGCCAATGCATGAAAGACAAATGAAATATGTAATGCATGATTTTTTTTTGCAAGAATTAAAATTAACTCTCATTTTATGAAATAAATGAATTTTCTAAAAATTAAAATTTAGGTGCTAACACCAGACCTAGCCGATCCGATTCCCGTTTCCTAAAATTTGGAATCGATTATTGTCCGTTTGGCTCTTGGTTCAAGATGTAGAAACGAACCACTTGGACCGGATTTTTTTTTATTCATTATTAATTCAATAGGCCCAATACCCAAAAAACTTCCAACTTTATCATTTGTGATAATTATACCCAAAACATTTTTTGTCTCATAAAAAACCTCCAACTTTTATTGTTTGTCCCAATTCTACCCAAACTTTTACTTTTTTCCCAATTTCATCGGCCCGATACCAAAAAAATCCTCAACTTTAGCGTTTGTCCCATTTTATATCCAATTTTTTTATCTCATTAAAAACTTTCAGCTTTTACCTTTGTCCCAATTCCACCATCATTAGCCTTCCGTCTATAATCACTATTAATTAATTTTATGTGGCATTTTCACATCATTAATAAATTATACCTCAACAACACTGACATGAAAAATTTTGGAACTTCTTTTCTGTTGTTTATTTTCCCTACATATTGCCGAGAGATATATAGCCACTCAAGATGACTCATTTTGTATTCTCTTCAGTACTCAACAGTCCCAAAAACGGCTAGATATGGGGATATTTTGGCGAACCATTTAAAATATTTTCGTCCCTAAAACCTAGTACTTCTAAATTTCGAAAATTCATTAGTAAATTCTGCGAAAAAATTTGAGCCACGTAGGATTAACTAATGGTAATTATGAACATAAGTCTTATAGTAGTAGAATTGGGATAAAAGTAAAAGTTCATATTTTTTAGGAGATGAAAAAAAAAATTGGATGTAATTGTGACAAATGCTAAAATTGAGGGTTTTTTTTTCCGATATTGAGCATAAAAAAAATTCTCGAACTTCTCTTCTGTTATTTCCTTACCTTACATATTGCCGGGAGATACAGAATCACTGAAGACGATGTGTTTCGTATTCTCCTACACATTCAACAGCTCAAAGAACGGCCAGACATGAAGATATTTGAATGAATAATCTAGAATCTCGTCTTCTCTAAAATCTACTGTCTCTAAATTTCGAAGATTTATTGATAAGTATGGCAAGAAAATTTGAGTCATGTTGGATTAACTAATGTTGATTATGGACGAAAGGCTAAAGGTGGGAAAATTAGGATAAAAGTAAAAGTTGAGAATTTTTTATGAGATAAAAAAAATTCAGATATAATCGGGACAAATGCTAAGGTGAGGGTTGCTTTGGGTATTAGACCGTTAGAATGGAGACAAAAGTAAAAGTTTGAGGTTTTTTATGAGATAAAAAAAAGTTTCAAATATAATTGAAGGTTTTTTTGGATATTGACCTAAGTTAATAATACTTGATCATACTTTTTCACACTTTAGCGTATTTCCATCGAGATTTTCATTGATTGAAGATCTAAAGTACTAAAGAATGAAGTATATACTACGCAACAATACTTGAGTCTTGCGGGGAATAGGAAAAAGGAAAAGATATTTCTATCAGTTCTTGATCCCACACGGGAGCCGATCCAAATTCAATCTGGTTCCGAGATCGGGTGGCCCAATTCCCGGTACCACAAATAGGGAACCGACCTTTTTTGTTTTTGGTCCGGTATATTAGTTGAATTTGTCAAGACTTTGATGGTATTCAGTTTGTCTCTTGTTCAACTTTTTTTTACCATAAAAAATCACAAACTGGTAAATTTATC
This sequence comes from Rhodomyrtus psidioides, assembly GCA_021437785.1. Lineage (NCBI taxonomy): Eukaryota > Viridiplantae > Streptophyta > Magnoliopsida > Myrtales > Myrtaceae > Rhodomyrtus > Rhodomyrtus psidioides. Next base: position 2,268,965 of record JAILYB010000112.1, read on the forward strand.
CCAAACTATTTTTCTGAACATAAAAAATCTCAATCTAGTACAATTGTGACTAATTAACCCAAAATCAATACATTTGCGACAAATTTACGATATGCTATTTTTTGTAATGACATATAATAGTTGACGAGTGTACCAATTTGAGGTTTTTACTCTATGTTTGTCATAAATACATTGAGCTATGATTTTTCATAATGTAAACTCTATTTAATAGAAATTAACGAATAGTAAATTTGTCACATGTGTAACGGTTCGGCGGTTTTTGGTGGTAAAATATTTTTGCTTGGAAGACAATTTGCTCTACATATAGCGCGTCACAGATTGTACGTGCAAGGTTATGGAGAACTTCTTCTTTTATATATATATTTTGCAAAGCAATTCTCGTTGTGACTAATGAATCAAAGGCACTGATTTATAAATGAAGGGAGAAGAATATAAAATATCATTCAAAATCATAAGCATCTATTCTCGAGAATCTAGAATCAAGGAATTAAAAAATTTTATGATATGATGAACTTTTTGTTATTATTTTTCATTATCGTTTTTTTTCCTTACGATAAATTATTTGTTTGACACATATGTATGATTTATTTAATTGTTTGAAGATTGCTAAATTTTCCAATAAATTGCGAATTTTCATTTTAATGTTTTAAATAACCAATTCTGAAACGAAATTTACACTCATGAAAAGAAAAGAGTACGCTTTGGTACTTTCCCGCCAAAATTTAAAGTATTATTCTAACTTCAAAATATTATGAAACGTGTGAATGTGAAAGTTTAGGGAGTAGCATATTGACGAAATTCATAATGCAATGAACCACGAGATTTAGACTAAGCGAAAACCAAAATATAAAGATCAATCCGACATACTTCAGAATACCCCTTCTCGACATTATTAGAGTGCCACAGATTTTTCTTTAGATTATTCAAAATCGTTTTTCTCATTAAGTTACTAGCTTTGCACCATTTACTTACCAATGGTTATTCGTTTGTTAAAAAAACTACCACAATCTTTACTGAACGCGATAAACGATATTTATTTGGGTTATTTATCATCTTAGATCCATTTAAGTTACCACCTAATCTGATTTACTTGCCCATTCATGCCAAGTTATTAACGTACGAAATTACTCAGTGTTTATTCATTTATTTGGAGAAGTGTCGATTCATTTTCAACATGTACCAACTTCGATTTATGTAAAATTACTTACGTTTAAATTTACAACCTCTTACACAACATTACCAACCTTAATTTTGAGTCATTTATCAATTTTTTTATTAAGTTATTAATTAGTTTCGGGTTACCCACTCTTATTGAGATCATCTGTTTACATTTACTTGTTTGTTAAAAAATTAGGAAGTTTTAAGTCTACTATAATAGTTCAAAGATATGTTTGATTATAGATAAAAAGATCAATTCTGTTAGCTTCTTACAAAACATGGGATAGCTTCCTTTATTAGAAGGTTTGGACAACATAATCGGCAATCTTGTAATTCCGATTGGATCTTGTCACTCAACCAATTGGTAAGCATTTGTTCACTTACCACATTAAATGATATCTGACAGAGTTGTACGTAATTAGAGCTTATCGAATGCACGTAATGACATTAAGTGCTAAAAAGGTTTGACCTTTTACATGTAATGTGCTGATCAAATACACCTTTACCACTGTTCTTTTTTATATGGCTAAAACCATAATCAATGGATCGATCATCAATTCATCACTCGTGTACTGAAACAAGCCGGACCCACTAATTTAATTCCTGACTTACCTAAGCGTCTAATGCAATATCGTCGCATCATGAAACAAAATAGTTTCAGTAGGATTTCTTTGCATACCTAGCAATGTTCAAAGAGCGTCATGACCAAACGGATGTTCACAAAAACATGAGATCTACACATCAAAGTCACACATCCGTTACAAAACAGTTCAATCTTGTTGAGCGTTTGGAGGGAAGTCTCGCGAGATATTGCATGAAAGTGATACCGAGATGCTCTACATCATAATCCACCTCAAGATGGATCCACGGCGACTGGCAATGGGACATGGTAGCGATGCCGAGAGGCTCTGATCTTCCAAATCATATAGATAGAGTCTTGGGTCACCACTCATTGTGTAGTAAATGCAGTTTCGTCTAACTCGGCAATCTTCCGGCGAGCAAGAAACTTGATTACCATTGCAAAGGAAAATCGTCCATTCACCGATGCTGTCGATCTTCTCCCACATCTTGCTGTCGAAATTCATCCGGAAAACATGAAACCCGAAAAACTTTGCATAATCAAATTGTCCGGACTGCAACCTGCGAACCATTAAAAGCTCACCACCAGATTCGACGAGATAATGGCGAAGATTCATGTTCGAGGGCCGGGGCAGAAGATAACAGAAGTCCTTTCTCGTCAAGTTAATGTACTCAAGTTCCGAACCTACCAGATCAACCTTAATCAGGTTGCAGAAGCATGTCAACAAATACAACTCTCCGTTGTACGTGGAAACACTCGTCAATGCATCCATGTCATCAAATCCGTCCCTGTCGCCGTGCTCAATCTTGTGCTCTCTGTACGCGTCCTCCCCTAGTCGGCAAAACCAGATGACGCTCTTGGCTAGATGAATCAGCAGAATGTGGCACGAAGGGTCAGGTGGAGAAGATGTCAAGAAACAACAGTCGAAATCTATTTGTGCAGCGCATGGGAGCTGAAACTTCTCCATGGAGTTAGGATTCCAAACACAGCATTCTGCTGAATAATAGTCTCGCAACACTAGCCATTCTCGCGAGGTAGGAAAGATAAACTTATTGAACAAATCACGGATGATCCGAGTATAGTAATGGTCTTCCGATATGTCATAGAATATCTGTCTATGCCATTCGGATCCGTGGCGGATTAGAAGCCACGGGTGAACTTGATGCTTAGCCGGAGGTCGATGAAAATAGCAACTTTGTCCTTGTGCCCTAGATTCCATTCTGTATTCTGCAAGTTTCGCCCATTAGATCAAAGTAAAATGGACATAAGTTCTCTCGTGTCGGGATTAACGAAGTAAAATCACGAATTGACGTCGATCAAGTCAGTAAACATGTGCGCCTGCAAATAGAATCAAGCATCACAAGATTTCAGAAAAGAATCATCCCTCAAGTCTAAGGTGACATGTGAAGCGACGGTGGCCGATTAATCTAAAATAAACCAGAACGGAACAATTTGATGGAGCAGTGTAAGCAAGTACAAAGTAAAGGGAAGGACAAATTTAACAAGTTCTGATTAATTGAGCAATCAAGCACAAACATTACGTACCTACAAGGATTGATTGCTTCTGCCGAAACAACCAAAAGTTTTAAGATTTCTTTTACATATAGGGTCGACGAGGCCAGGCCAATCCTAAGAGGAGTAGGACTTCATACCAAATCGGTGGAATAATGTGATGTGGATTGGATTGGATGCGCTGTGGTTGCTTTACGTGTTAATCCAGACTAATCGCTATCTATAACTTCAAATTATGTGTGTTCATCTCAAAGAAATCTCTTTTCTTTGGACCTAACCCCACCCCACCCTCACCCCCACCCCCTTCCCAAAAAAAAAATTATATATTGAATTATATCATAAGATTAAAAAAAATCAAATAAATAAATAAAATATAGAGTAAACAATAATTAAATTATTTTTATCTTTTTAATTTTAATTTTTATATTATAAATCAAATATTATTGATATTCTAGTATTATTGATATTGTATTCAACGTCAACATCAACAACACCTTGATCCCAAACTAATTAGGTCGGCGGTCGATGAACCAAAAAATAAGTAGCATAAAAGCAAGACCGATTGAGGGAAATGAAATAATTATATAAATATAAATATAATTATAATTATAATTATAATTATAATTATATATAGGGAAAAAGGGCTAGAAAGGGCAGCTAGGAACATAAAAATTCTACCCCTCCACAATGATAATAGCTTTCCTCCACTCCGTCCTAAGGAAACCGCCCGTCAATCTATTCCTTACTCTTTTAAATCTTGTTTGACTATCTTCCCCCAAGTAAGTTTCGGCCGACCTCTTCATTTCTTCATGTTATGCTCTCTGTAACAAACTTGTATTCTTACTTGAGCATTTAGTCATATACAAATACATATATGTACTCTATACATATATACTTCAAAAGTATCTTGACTTTGTTTCTGTTTGAAAATGTTCTCTAGTGATTTTTGTTTGAACCCAAAACCCGTCCCTAGAGATCTGTCGTGATTTTGATGCGAGACAAAAAATCAAGGGTCCGAAAAAGGCTTGTCCACTACTGGGTAGGTTCGAATAAGATCCGAGCTCACCAAGCTACGCTTACTTATGTGTGTGTTTTTTCCCCTTTTTATTCGTAATAACGAGGAACCCGACCTAAATTGATAAATTTTGGATCAATAAAGTACCTCACCAATCTCATAAATCAAGTAAGATCCAAGCTAAAATCCCAAAGGGATAGTCTGAATGTGATATCGTTTATGTTGGCATAAGGGTTCTTACGGTGTGCGCTCATGCGGACAAATACACCCGCCCCACATATTAATGCAATAGTAGTTAACTACAGATTTGAAATGATGTGATAACTTATGTCTTTTAGGAAGACGTCGGTTTCTCTCTCCCCACATAAGAAGACAGTTGTCTGTCGTTCAAGAAAAACTGACGAGCGTCTCTCCTCTTCTGCGTTCAGTCGTATCAAAGACAAAAGGTATTCTCGAGACTGCAAAGGTGACACTTAATCTGTGGATAATGGGTACGTTCTCTTGTGCAATCATACTTTGATCGGTGATACAAGTTAGTGATTGTTTGGACATATTATAGTAAGATTTGCCACACGTGTTTTGTATAAAAACAGGAATCTGTTTCCTTCAGTTTACACTTGATGGTACGAGTTAAGGGTGATAATTGAAACCATACCTAGCCAATCCGGTTTTCATTTCCTAAAATTTGGAATCGGTTATTGTCCGTCTTGCTCTCGGTTCCAGAAGTGGAAATGAACTACCTGAACCGGATACTTTTTTTTTTTGTTCATTAGTAAGTTAATAATACTTGATCATGCTTTATCACACTTTTAGCTTATTTCCATCAAGATTTTCATTGATTGAAGATCCAAAGCACTAAAGAATGAGAGTATAGACTAGGCAACAATACTTGAATCTTGCGGGGAATAGGAAAAAGGAAAAGATATTACTATCAGTTCTTGATTCCACACGGGAGCCGATCCAGATTCGGTTTAGTTCCAAGATCAGGTGGCCCAATTCCCGGTACCACAAATAAGGAACCGACCTTTTTGGCCGGTATATCAGTTGAATTTGTCGAGACTTTGATGGTATTCAGTTTGTCTCTTGTTCAACTTCGATCTAATGACACCTTCCATCTTATATACCGAAATGTTTATCGAGCTTAATAGTATTTATTATGTTTGTATTACTTCGTCGTACAGGTTTGGGATTGGAGATGGCCTCTTTCTTTACGTGGCCAAACGCCAACATTAGAATATGGCAAACATTCCAAAATAAAAAGGTGTAGCTCCAAAAATGTATGTGGTGCGGTCTTCCTATTCCTTTAACTAGAGTTTTTTTTTTTTTTTTGGAAAATATTTTTCTAAAAATGATCACATTATCGGTTGAACTAATTAGTCAATGAAAAATATTATCGTTATCAATAACAATTTGTAACTAAATATTTTGTAAACGATGAAAAAAAATTTCGTCCATTTATTTTTCCACGCGACATAAGCTATCATTTTTTAAAAAAATATTTCTCGAAACAAATTGAAACGCTATTTCTACTTGAAGCACTGATCAAGCTACAAACGTACACTGTCCGCATGGAGAAGCATTTGCCAATTTACTACGGCCATTTCCTGGAATTGATCGCATGCGTACAACTGGGAATCCTTGGCCTTGTTCTATGCATCTCTAGCTTTCTTTCCTCAAGAACGTGCTTCTGTGGGAAAAAAATAGATTAACATGAAACAGGACCGACAAAATTAAGTGTCAACAACAGTCACAATACTTCATCTTAATTACTATTATGGAACATATAAAATTCTGGATATCACAAGAACGACCAGTTCCCAATTTTCTGGACTGGGAATTAGACTAGGTTATCCTGGGACTGGTCTCAGCATGATTCTCGGCCAGTCCACTGAAACCGTGTGACCAGCCCTTCTTAATTGAAAATTATTCAAACCCCTTTCAACTTGTTTGCTTTGTAGCTCTAACACTACACTACGCTCCAAAGCAGATGCATCAGTGCATGACTTGCATGGAAAAGAGAAAGACCGAAGCGCCAACACTACGATTCTCCCAAACCCAACCCACGCCCCCTTTTTCCAAAAAAAAAAAAATAGTGCATTTTAGATGCGTGATGTCAACATGGAATGTAACAAATATATTTATTATTGGAATGTTTGAAAGTTTGAATCGGCTTAGATAAGAGAGATTTAAATATGATTTTAGAACCTAAAATAACGCCAATATATCTTATGTGAGTAAGTTTTTGTCCGTCCGTTGTCAATACTCCAAAAAAAATCTTAAATTTATTACAACTATGTCAATTCAGTCACAAATATTTTCTCAATTGAGTTGCATTTGTATCAATTCAGTCCTTCCGATCAATTTTGGCCAACATGTATCTAACCAATGCTAGATGATCATGTACAATGATTATCTGTCTTTTTCGTGCAATTACCTATTTAATTCTCATCCTAGGATAAGCGATTAATAGGTAATTTATCAAAATACAGGACTGTAATTAAATACTCAAGTATTTAAAACAGCTACCTATTGACTGGAAAGTAAATATATAGGTCAATCAATATAGATTACAATCCCAAATATTAAACCTGCGATGTGATTGGGTGTACAACAAATAGGATCGGAATGGACATCGTTCAATCTTCACTAGGAAAAAACTATATTAATTAGGCTAAATATGTAGTAAAAAAAATTCCAGATTTTTTCTGATTTTTCTCAATTTTTGAAAACATTTTCTGAGTTTTCTAATATAAAATATAAATTTTTTTATTTAAAAAAGTATCAAACGTCGCCGTTTGTGCCATGGAGTGAACGGCGCCGTTCGGCCTCAAAGACCCGCTCGCCAGCCTGAGCCTGACCCGACCTGGATAAGTCAAAAGGACGTCGTATCAGGAGGCTCTCCTCTTTTAGGCATTTCATAACACTCAAAACGAGCTTCCGACCGCGTCTTCATTGCCTCCGTTCTCCGTCCTCGAGCATAATCAAAGACAAACTAACACATAGATGTAAAATAATACATTACGGGAATGAGATTAACGAAATAAAAACGAATAACGCGCAAAAACACGACGAAATGATGCATCAAAGCCGCGGGCCCAGCATGTTACACAAAAACTGGGTTTGAACCCAGGCCGAGTATACGGGTTGGATGCTCATATTCAAACCTTGAAATCTCTCACATGTGAGAAGTACAAGAAAAAGAGCTCAATCCAAATGAAACTACAATAGGCAAGGTTTGAAAAGCATTAAACTTTCTGTAAATCATCAAAGGTACACATCACACTGGCCTCATAATATTGCGTACACGAATGACCTCGTCGGCCGGTTGCACCACCCATGGACCGACCTACCAGGGTAGATGTAACGATCAAGACGCCAGACCGAGCCCAAAACAAGACGAGAAAAATGGTCTGCTCGACCTAAAAATTCAAATAAGACGTAAAGGAAGCTAATGGATCACGAGGACTGGCTGAAGATTCGCCGGACCAAGATATGGACCTCGGTGCGACGAGCCATGCTTGGCCAGTCGAAGGAGCACACTGGCTGCTCGGGAAGGGGCAGAAAACTACCTGCTCAGGGGTCATGGTGGCGAATGACAGCTAGATACCGACGGAAAATGATAGAGGAAGTCTCCTTCAAGGCTTCTAAGCTCACTTTCTCTCTCAAGCTCTCCCAGTATTCCGTTAAGCTCTCTCAAATATGCTTCCCGATCAGCCCCTATCGGCTTCTTCTCCAAATTCGTCCGCCTCTGTTTTTTTTTTTATCGATTTTTGGCGATGAATCGCCGCCCCTCCGAGCCAATCATTGACCGATATCTGCAGCTGGTCACGTCTCCGTCGCTTTGGACCAATCGCGAGCAACTTTGGTCTGCAAAATTCCTCACCAGCTCGGCCTCATCATGTTCGACAAAATGCCAAAAAGAGAAGGGGGACAGCGAGCCAGAATGGGCTTGATCCATGCGGGCTGACGGGAAAAGGAAATGGGCTGGGAAGAAATTAGGGAAAAGTAGGCTCGTGAAATAAAAAGAAGGAAAAGTGGGCCTGCTCTCGCTGGAGGTGGGTTAGAGAACAAGGGCCTGGTCGCTCGCGTGGGGCTGGACTGACCCGGCCCGATCCGACTCTATTTTTTTCTTATATAGATATTCAGTAAAATAAATAAATAAAACAGGATAAACTGAAAAAAAAAAAATTCAATTTTCCCTAATTTGCAATAAAATAACAACAAGGGCAAATTGATTTTGGGCCCTTTCATATTTAAAGACAAAGGGAAAAAAAAAATGGATTAACTTGAAACAAGACCGACAAAATTAAGTGTCAATAACAGTCATGATACTTCATCTTAAATACTATGATCGGACATATAAAATTCTGGATATCACAAGAACAACTAGTTCCCAATTTTCTGGACTGGGAATTGGACTGGATTGTCCCGGTACCGGTCTCAGCATGGGACTCGGGCAGTCCACTGAAACCGTGTGACCAGCCCTTCTTAATTGGAAATTATTCGAACCCCTTTCAACTTGTTTGCGCTGAAACTGTACCACTACACTACGCTCCAAAGCAGATGCATCGGTAAATGACTTGCATGCAAAAGGAAAAGAACCATGCGCCAACACTATGATTCTTCCTCACTAATGTTACGGTCTTCTATTGCTTTGATCTAGCTCAACTAATGACCCCAACATTTAAGAAATCTGACTCGTATTAGGTTAAGATTTATGTTTACATTTAAGAAATTAAAAAAAATAAAATAAAAATAAAAATTCTTCGCTATTCTAATCAGTCGAATGACCCCCTAGAACCTAAAAACATGACCGAAATCACCATTTTGCTGAACAGGGAACAGGACCGGTACCTATGGAAATTGGACCAAATCGCTTGGTTCAGTCCAGTCCGAGCGGTTCACAGTTCGATCAGGCTGTCTTGCTCACCTCTAGTAGGATAGTCAACAATGACTAGACGGACCATCACGTTAACGATCTCCATAGAAAATCAACCGGAAAGACTACATTGAAATTTTCGAAAATCTTTAGGATTAAACTAGTAAATTAAAGCTTTACAACAAAAAAAATGTTAAAATTAAAAAAAAAATTATATTTGAATTGACATTCTTGAGATTTCGTTGAGAACCCGAATATCATCATTTTTTAGTGATTCAATAAGATTCAATCAAATATTGAGTTGCATTTGTACTAATTCAGTCCTTCCAACCAATTTTGGCTAACATGTATCTAACCAATGCTAGATAATCATGTACAATGATTATCTGTCATTTTCGTGCAATTACCTATTTAATTATCATCCTAGGATAAGCAATTAATAGGTAATTTATCGAAATACAGGACTGTAATTTAATCTTCATTTTTTTCACTTTTTAATAATTGATGATTATAATATTTATTTCATTTATAATTATTTATCTTTTGAAGCTTATTTTTATAACATAATCATCAATCATTAATTAAAAAATTATTAACATAAATAATTACTTATTGTATTTATGTAATTTAAAAACATTCTTAAAATAAGGTTGGCAAGACATATCAAACACATGATCAAGATATATGAAAAATGATACACTTAGTGCTGGTGATCTCCGAATGGGCTCAAATTTGGTAATTTTGTAATTTTTATGGTTTTTTTATAATTTTAATGGTATTTTTGTTTTCGGCTCTTTTATATGGTGTTAAACCTAATGACACTAGAAAACGGAAAAAAGAGTTGAAACGAGTAAAGAAAGTGAAAAAAATTTGAAATGGCATATTTCATCGCTCGGACGTTCGTTTTGGAAGAATTTTTTCCCTGCTTTTTTACCAAAAAATGCCGTTTTCCTTGTCAATTTTGCATTTTCTCCCTCCGATGTCAATTCTCGATCTCGAACGAACCCTCCTTTCCCTCTTTCCTCTTTTAATTATTTTGCTGCGGTTCTTCATTTATCTATTACTACGCTTTTAATCTTTCGCTGCGGTTTTGGATATAGTGTGATGGCATCACATACACTCTGCGTGTTTTTTGCATTTCCTAATGTCATTAGGCTTAACACCATATAAAAGGGCCGAAAACAAAAATACCATTAAAATTATAAAAAAAAAAAAACACCATTAAAATTACAAAATTACCAAATTTGAGCACATTCGGAGATCGCCAGCACTAAGTGCATCATTTTTCGTATATCTTAATCATGCGTTTGATATGTCTTACCAATCTTATTTTACGAATATTTTTAAATAATTACATAAATACAATAATTAAGAAATACAATAATTAAGAAGTAATTATTTATCTTAATAATTTTTTTAATTAATGATTGATGATTATGTTATAAAAATAAGCTTCAAAAGATAAATATTTATAAATAAAATAAATATTATAATCATCAATTATTAAAAAGTGAAAAAATTAAAATTAAAAAAATAAAGGGCTCCTAGGCCTAATCGGCAGCCCAACTGCAGATTGGGCCCCAATCGGTAGTAAGACTGCCAATCGGCACCCAATTCAGTAAGTATTTTTTTTAATTCTAATTTGGTAATTTTTTTAAAAAAAAATTCTAATTTGGAAAAAAGCTCGATTTCCTGACTATCTAGATCACTTATGTCCGGAATTACCACATAACCCCTTCTTCTACATTTAAGCCGAAGAACTAATTTTGGTGAAAGATATTTCGTTGCCGGAGAAATTCTGACAAAATAATCTTATTTCATGTTCCGAAAAAGTATTTAAGTCCCTCTTATCTAAAATATTTTTAAGCTTTTAAAAATTTCAAAAATAGATATATGTTTTTGTCATTGGAATGTTCGAAAGTTTGAATCAACTTAGATAAGAGAGATTTAAATATGAATTTGAAACCTAAAATAAGACCAATATTATGTGACTACGTTTGTGTCCGTTCGATGTCGATCAATTCTCCAAAACGTACGATCTAGTTTTGTGTATGATGGGCAACCTAACACAAAACTAGATCATACGTTTGCCATTGTGAATGTTCATAACAATCATCTAGACAACAAGGAGGGTAATATGGCAAAGAATAGGGGCGAGAGTAAAAGAGGTACTTTACTCAGCCAAAAGTTGGAAAAATTGCCGGCAACAAATTGGAAAAAATTGAAATCGAACCATCACATAATAGCCCTATCACCGAGGCCTTCATCGATATCATATCCTAAAAAGGAAAGAAACATGTCAAAGGCGTGTGGAAAATAACGAAGATTGCGATTGACATTCTGAAGATCGAGATTGATGGGATTAATTGATGAAATTGATTGACTGATTACAATCATGTTTTATACACTTTCCTGTTATTCTTCCTTTTTAGGATTACAAATAGACAGGACAAGTGCACAAATACAGTTTTTTGTTTCCCCATCATTTACCGTGTTCTTCCAATTGTTTGTTGTCTTCTTTCAAGGCGAAAGAACAAAAACGTATACCGTAGTTCGAAAGAACCTAAACAATTTAACCTAATGTCAAAGCGGCCGTCACCTTCAATGATATCCAGAAGGAAACGGAGAACAAAATCTTAAAGCATATAAGGGAAGAAACCGGTGCCACGTTGCTATAGAAGAAGAAGATCTTCGCTGAAGAAGGAAAAGAACCCGATGAACTTGAAAGCGATAGCCACATAATCTTCTATACTCATGCGTGGCACTTCAGACTCCAAACAGTAAAAAAGAAACAATTTCAACACGTACTCAAGAAAAATTAACCTTGCTAGCTAAAAGAAACATAAGAGATTATATGTTTGCGAAGACTATGATTACTTCATACTAAAAACAGGGGGAAGAAAGGACCAATAACCTTGAGAAATCTATATGACGAAGCCTAATATATGTAATTACTACTCCAAAAGTGAAAATACAATAAAAATATAATCCAAAAGGAAAAGGGATGAAAACGAATCTCAATTGAGGAGGAGCCATCGAGCGATGCTGCCAGCAGCTTCTTCTACCTCGCCACCAACATGTAAGTTCAACACAAGTTGCAGAAGAAGCTGTTGGCGGCATGGCCCCGACAACCACAATGGGCTACGCATTGTAAAAACTAAAAACGGAACAAGTTCAACACGCGCTCAAGAAAAATTAAACCTGCTAAAAGAAACATAAACGATCATACATGTTTGCAAATACTATGATTACTTCCTACGAAAAAAATGTATAAAAAAAAAGACCAATAACTTTGACAAACCGATATGACGAAGCCTAATCTACGTAACTACAAATCTAGAAGTGAAAATAAAATAAAATAAAACAAAAAGGAAAATGGGGAAAAAGGAATGAAAACGAATCTTAGTTGAGGAGGAGCCATCGAGCGATCGGCGGAGCCATGCTGCCGGCAGCGACTTCGCCATCGACATGTTCCTTTGGCACAAGAAGAAGCAATATTGGATATAGACTAAAATATACTCTCCATTAAAATTGGAGGTCTTTTAAGGTGTTAGGTCATTTCATTTAATATCTCCCTTATTTTATGATGAAATCCTCAAAATTCCTCTTGCGAATTGCAACCGGAGTTCACTCGATTTTCTTTTATTTCAGAAGTACGAAAGTTTAAATGTTTTTGTACATTATTCTATTGAAAATTGCATTCGGACAAAAACCAAAGCATGATAGTATATTATAATCATACGGAGTAGTTGAGTTTGATGTGACATCCCAAAAATATTTATCTATAATTGAGAGATTATAGAAAGTCTATCCACATCGCTTCCAAATCAAATATTCATCGTCAATAATCAAAAAACGCAATTTAATATTACTAGTTGTCAGCAGATTGAAAGATACTTATTCTATTGGAACTTAATCATCACGTAAACAAATTACTATTTTCTAAGAGATAAATACTGTCTTCTCTAATGTGGACAAAAAAAAAAAAAACAATCACCATGAAAAAGTCCTATCGCGTATAACACACAAATTAGACAGACGGGTCGCTTTCAATAAAATGCTCTATATCTTTGCTAACTAGTAAAACTTTTTTTGGCCTGAAATAATCCACAATCAAAGATCTTTCATCAAAGCTTCAATCTTCAATTTTTTAAATGAATCGGCTTATGTGGCGATTTGGACAGAAAGCGATTGGTACGATGAACTAAACAAATAAAGATAACAAAGAACGATAAACGAGAATAAAGAACTAATAAGTTAAATTATAGGAAAAATTGATAAGTGTTATTGATTGCATATCCTTTACAAAGCCCCTTCTCCGATTGTTTATAGTTGTATACAAAGAGTAATCACCAGTAGAGGTTCTTTTTTTTTTTTTAGATGTTAGTGTATCCCTAATTTCTCGAATGTATTTCAGCAACCGTTCCCCTTATCCACTAAGCAGTTGAGCTTCGGCTTCGTTTATCCTGCTTACATGGTACCATGTGCCCACCATCCATCGTTGCTGATATTTCGTACGCGATCATCAGCTATGGCCAACGTTTTAGATGCCGATGTGCTCTCAAGTTAACAATGCCTCGTGAGCCTTTCTGTCTATCAGAGCCCAGGTTTTTTTTTTTTATAATTTTTTTATAACCAGAGCCCAGGTTAATTTTGAGTGTCAACAAAACTAATAATGTCAAAGCCTTTTTCTTAATTAAAAAAAAATGTACTGATTTATTATGTGGCCATCCCTAACATACAAAAAATAATAAATGCACCTATTGTTGGATGAGTGACTTATCAGTTTAGCATTAATTTTGTAATTGAAACACGAGCGTATTGAGCGATTATAAATCCGATTCTCCGATAATAGTGGATTGTTCTTGCTGGCTCTCCCCGTGGATGTAGGTACCAACATTCGGACCGAACCACGTTATATCTGGTGTCCTTTATCGTTTCTCATTATTTTCTCTGGGTTTTCGCGTTGACGTATTTGCAAGATCCTGATAGTTTCCGCACGTTAGTATTTCAACACAATCAATTAGACAACAAGAAGGTAATATGACAAAGAATAGCGGTGAGAGTAAAAAAAGCACTTTACCGAGCCATAAATCTGAAAAATTACCGGCAACAAATTGGAAAAAATTGAAACTGAACCATCACATAGTAGCTCTATTGCTAAAAGAAGAAGGAGATCTTCGCTGAAGAAGGGAGATGAACCTGATGAACTTGAATGCGATAACCACATAGTCTTCTGCCATGCGTGGCACTTCAGGTCAAGTAAGAGAACATATATGTTTGCGAAGACATGATTAATTCATTCTAAAAAAGGGGAAGAAAAAAAAAGGGGCCAATAAACTTGAGAAACTTATACCACGAAGAAGCCTAATCCATGTAACTACAACTCCAAAAGTGAAAGTAAAATAAAAAGACGAAGTAAAAGAGGGGAAAGGAGATGAAAACGAATCTCGGTTGAGGAGGAGCCATTGAGCGATCGGCGGCACCATGCTGCCAGCAGCTTCTTCGACCTCACCTCCGACATGTCCCCTCGGCACAGGTGGCAGAAGAAGCTGTTGGCGGCACGCCATACGATGAGGAAGGAGATGCCGAGGAGATGGTTGAAGGCCGTCCTTCGAAAAAGGTGAAAAAGGAAGAGAGAATTTTGACCAAGAAAAGAGAAAAAGAAGAGGAGAGGATGGAGGATCAGATTACATGGGCCGCGTGCAGTTCTTAATATATACAACTCATACCTACGGAAAAAATTTCATACGAGCAGTTAGTATGAAATTTTAAATATTTGTGCATATTTTGTTGGAAATTGTATTCGCAAAAAAAAAAAAATCTAGATTCTCAATTTGTAGATAAATATTGTTGCATTTCTCGATAATTGATTACAGTCATGTTTCTTTTTTTTGTTCTGTTTTGGTTTTTTTTTTTGCGAATACAATTTCCAACAAAATATGCACAAATATTTAAAATTTCATACTAACTGCTCGTATGAAATTTTTTCTGTCGGTATGAGTTGTATATATAGAGAACTGACCTTTGAGTTCACTAGAGGCCTCCCAGGGATAACCTGGTGTTGGCTGATGAAGGTGATCTTTGAAGGGTATTGCCTGCTCTTGGGCAAGAAAAAGATACAAGGGCAAGCATGGGTGCCTGGGTGCCCTCGCAGACGACTTTGTAGTCTGTTGTATGCCCAGTCCGCCTCTCCCTGAAGAGATAATGTGGGGGGATGCGGCTGGGACACCTCAGGTAGGGTAAAGGAGGAAACTCCTGAGCCCCTGGTGCGGCCATGACTTTGTCATGGTTGTTTAAGCAACAAGGTCGCACCAGCCCTGCTTAAACAACCACGACATCCACATTCGCTTCTAAATTCAAATATTTCTAATTTTCTATCATCAACAATCAAGAAATGCAACATAATATTACTAGTTGCCAACAGATTGAAAGTTACCTCTCCTATCGGAACTTGATTATCACGTAAAAGAATTACAATTTTCTTAAAGATAAAGGAACACCATGAGAAAATTCACTCGCTAATAAAACACAAATTTATTAGAAAGACGGGTCACTTCCAATGAAATGCACCTATTGTTGGATGAGTGACTTGTCCATTTGGTTTTAATTTTGTAAATGAAACCTTCCATTTATCAGCTATCTAATGATGAATGTGCAAACAACGGTGGACCTAATTAAGAGTGAGAGTTGAAAGATGAAAGACTCTGTATAGTAAAAAGGGAACAATTTCAACAAGCGCTCAAGAAAAATTAAACTTGCTAAAAGAAACATAAAATATCATATATGTTTACTTCCTATAGAAAAAGAAGGAAAAAAAAATGACCAATAACCTTGAGAAACCTATATAACGATACCTAATCTACAAAACTACCAATCCAGAAGTGAAAATAAAACAAAAAGACAAAAGGAAAAGGGGAGAAAGGGATGAACACGAATCTCAGTTGAGGAGTAGCCATCGAGCGATCAACGATGCCAGGCTGCTAGCAGCTTCTTCTACCTTGCCACCGACATGTACCTCCAATACAAATTGCAGAAGAAGCTGCTGGCGGCATGGCTCCGACAACCGCAAATAGGGATGCCAACTGTGAGCGATCGATTGACACTCGCCGATGAGAAAGGAGATGACGAGGAGATGGTTGAGGGCCATTCTTCGAAAAGGTGAAAAAGGGAGAGAGAATTTTGACCATGAAAAGGGAAAAAGAAGAGGAGAGGATGGAGAATCAGATTACATGGGCAGCTTGTGGTCCAAGCGGTATTTTACACTACACATACCGGCAAAGAAAGATTTTTATAAGAGTATCAAAGGAGATGGACTAAAATATAGTCTTTATTAAAGTTAGAGGTCTTTCAGGATACGAGGCCGTTTTCTTTAATATCTTCCTTAATTTAGGATAAAATCCTCAAATTTTCTCTTGCGATTTGCAACACGAGTTCACCCGATTTTATTTTATTTCAAAACTATGAAATTTTAAATGTTTGTACATACTCCAGTTAAAATTGTATTCGCACAATGACAAAACCAAGCATGATGATAGTATATTATAATCACAGATAGTAGTTGAGTTTGGTGTCCCATCCCAAAAAGATTTATCGATCTATAGTTGAGAGAGATTATAGAAAATCTACACACATTCGCTTGCAAATTCAAATATTACCAATTTTCTATCGTCAATAATCAAGAAACACAATTTAATATTAGTAATTTAATTTAAATATGTTAAGATTAACTTATAAAAGTAATTTTCTTAAGTGATATGGCCGGCTATTATTAGTTCTTGAATATGGCGCACTTAAATTTAAATTCTTTCGTAGTCTGACACATCACTTAATGAATAAATTTCGTAAACCCATTTGTGTTAATTCTAGCATTACTCTAATGGTACAATAAATAAGGCTTCACGTTGTATTGTAAATTTGACCAAAAAGAAATATCTAAGTAAAATCAACAGAATCAGCTAATGGTCAAAACATCCCACTCATGATCTCACTGTTCCAATCTGCTAAGAATGAAATTGTTTCCTTGTTCAAAGCTAAATCACCTAAATTCAAGGCTAACAATGACCAAAAAAGAAAACAAAAAAATACGTCATCAACCCATAACGAAGTTGACTCTCGACAGGACTAAAAATAATTCATGACATGTTCCTCTTTTCCCCCCAAAAAAATCATATTTTTCCAAAATAGATTTTATATTGGTTCGTTCTTTTTTTTCTTTTTTCCTTTTCTTTTTCCATAAAAGGAGCCTAGAGGTGAGGTGGGAGAAATTTCAGGGCCTTCCATCTTTGTTCATCCTCTCTTCTTCCATGCTAGCACGTCTGTTGTCTGTTTCCAATTCTATGCGTTTCGTGGTTGGGCTTTGAGGGACACTCCAGGTGATTCTTGGCGTTTCCATGAGATTCGTTCAAAGAATCTGGTGGAAACGGATGAAATCTAGAGATCTACCCCCCATTGGAACAAGGTGTTCTAGGCCTGTCCACGCTCAAAGTTCCCTGCAATCTTCTCTGAGAAGAAGTTTATCGGCTTTCTAGGGTTGGCACCGCTGTGTCTGATTGAGCACGCGGATCTACCGTGGGTCGGATTGGGTTACTGGGTGTGCAATCCGAGGATGGAACAGTTTCGGCAGATAGGAGAAGTATTAGGAAGCCTAAAGGCGTTAATGGTTTTCCGCGGCAATATACACATCAACGGGCATCAATGTTGTTTGTTGCTGGACATGTTGAACCACGCTTACGAGGCCGTGGCTGACGAGATGAGACAGAACCTGCGATTCGAAGAGAAACATGCGAAATGGAGAATCCTGGAACAACCATTGAAAGAGCTCCTCAGGGTGTTTAAGGAAGGAGAGATCTATATCAGACTCTGCTTGGACAATAAGGACTGGTGGGCGAAAACCATGATCCTCTATAAGAACACAGATTGCATTGACTTCCACATCCACAACCTGTTAAGTTGCATGCCGGTTGTCATCGAAGCGATTGAGATCGCCGGAGAAATTACCGGTTGGGATCACGATGAGATGCAAAAGAGGAGATTGGTATATTCGAAAAAGTACCAAAAAGAATGGAGTGACCCGAAGCTCTTCCAATGGAAATTCGGCAAACAATATCTCATAACTCAAGATTTCCGCGACCGGTTAGAGCATGTGTGGAAAGACGATAGATGGCTTCTGATGAATAAAATCCGGGAAAAGGGTATTTCCGGCTCAGCATCAAAATATGAGCAGCGACTTAACGATCTGCTACTGAGGAACTTGGATATGTGGGAGCCTTCCAATTGGAAACTCTTGCCAAGTTCGATCCTAGTCGGGTCGAAGGACTACCAGGTAAGGCGAAGGCTAGGTAATGGCAGCCAATACAAGGAGATAACTTGGTTGGGCGAAACCTTTGCTCTGAGACATCTTTTCGGGAACACCGGGACCCTAATTCCCGAGATTTCGTTGATACATTCTCTCTCCCACCCCAACATACTGCACTTTCTTTGTAGCTTCATCGACGAGGAAAAGAGAGAGTGTTTCGTGGTTGCAGAGCTGATGAATAGAGACCTAGGAAGCTACATCAAGGAAATCTGCGGTCCCCGAAAACGAATTCCTTTCTCTCTTCCTGTCGCCATCGATTTGATGCTCCAGATTGCTAGAGGGATGGAGTATCTCCACTCCAAGAAAATCTACCATGGAGATCTGAACCCTTCTAACATTCTGGTGAAGGCAAGAGGTACTTCAGGAGAAGGATACTTGCAAGCCAAAGTCTCAGGATTCGGCCTGTCTTCCTGTAGAAACTCTTCCCAAAAGACATCTTTAAATCAAGATGGAATCATTTGGCGCTCTCCCGAAGTTCTAGCCGAGCAAGAAGAGACAGGAAGTACCAGAGACATCAAGTGCACTGAGAAGTCCGACGTCTACAGTTTCGGGATGATTTGCTTTGAACTTCTAACTGGAAAAGTACCCTTTGAGGATGCGCATCTTCAAGGGGACAAAATGAGCAGGAACATCAGGGCAGGAGAGAGGCCCTTGTTCCCATTCCATTCACCGAAATACTTGACCAGGTTGACGAAGAGATGTTGGCATATCGATCCAAATCAACGGCCGAGCTTCTCTTCCATTTGTAGGATCCTTCGATACGTGAAGCGCT
Source organism: Rhodomyrtus psidioides (assembly GCA_021437785.1). Classification (NCBI taxonomy): domain Eukaryota; kingdom Viridiplantae; phylum Streptophyta; class Magnoliopsida; order Myrtales; family Myrtaceae; genus Rhodomyrtus; species Rhodomyrtus psidioides. Next base: position 2,288,239 of record JAILYB010000112.1, read on the forward strand.
TTCTCGCAATGAATCCTGATTGCAGTAGCCAGCCAGACCTGCCGATGCCATCTGTGGACTACCTTGACATCGAATCTAGGCTGCTGAAGAAATTTCCATCCTGGGAGAGCCCCAATCCGTCAGCGGTATCAGATGTGCCATTTCAGATGTTCGTTTACCGAGTAGTGGAGAGGGAGAAATCAAGTGCTTGTTCTAAAGAGAACTCTGAATCGGGTAGCGAGGGAGCCTCCATCTGCGGTGATGAAAGCGCGATGAGTTTGGACGATCCTCTCCCATCAGCACCAGATAGGAAATTATCACCCTCTCCTGAAACTCCGAGCAGGAACTCGGCATCGATGAAAAGATTAACAGATCTCAAACTAAACAAACAACCTGGTGAGATTTTCATCTCGTTTGGGCAAATCGACTTAGTATTACTTTATGTTGAGATTCATACAATTTTCTGTGGCTCCAAGTTACAAAACCAGAAAATTAAGTCAGTAATATATTGTTAGCTACTATTTGTGTGATCGCCGCCAGTATCCAAATCTTAATGCATCAGCAAGTTTATCAGGGCAAGGATCATCACATATTCTACGCCTTCTGTATTCTCGCTTTTCTGTTCCACCCTAGGATCATAGAATCTCTTACTGTTACCCTGCAACCATGTTCCTGTCTCACTCTTCACATTCCTAAGAAGAAAGTGACCAGCGTAATTAGTGTTATAGACCATCTCCTACATACACAGGTCAATTGCATCTTCCGGTAGGAGAACGATCATTTCCATTGAGCTATGCTCATTTGATTACTGCTATCGCCATATAAAGCTAGCTAACAATCTCTCATTAGGGTTCCTTGTGCTTTTCATGACCATAGCAGCAAAGGAAAAATTTCTGCTCTCTTACTGAATAAATTGTTTTGGAATCTCTATTGACATTGCAGGGACACCAAGAGGGCGGTCACTACGGCCTCCACAGATAACTCCAACCGGGCGAAGCATTAGAATGAATTCAGAGAGTCAGCTACTGCTGATGAGTCCAAAGATAAATAGGTCATCATCTGGTAACGCATCAGACTGAGAGCTTTCTCAATAGGCGTTATTCTCAACCCGAGTCGGGTGCTCTAAGCAGTTTACTGACTGGGCAACACAAATTCATTAGAGCACCAAGTCATTCAAAGTGTTCAACTCAGCATTGTAAATTAAAGCAGCTTTTGACCGTTAAGTCAACTTAACGGAATGTTTGATGTGATGATTAGATTCCCATACGAGGGAGCCTTGTCTCCACCGTTCAGTACCATCAAATTCACCTAGGGTGAAAATCATTGTTGCAATTGTCCAACGATATTCCACACTGCTCGAAGGCTATCCTGATTTGTGGTCTAAAAACGCAGTGCAAAAATTATCCTTTACCTAGCCAGTATAATCTGTATATAAGATCTAAATTAGCAAGTAAATATACTGCAACTGTGATTGGACTCTTTCTTCTTTATTAAACTGCATCCAATGAGTTACAAAACATGATAGAGCGTTGACCAGCCCTCCAGTATAATCTCAGAAAAAAGTGCTTTCTCACAGCATCAAAAGCCATTGAAGTGTATTTCTTGCCTTATTCCTCTTACGTACTTATTGACACAGCACATGAATGAGAAACCAACAGCTAAAGCATGTTCACAACAAGATATGAATACGAGAACAAGGGGGGAGCAATTATCAGAGCTGGACTACATGTTGCTAGAGTTACTCTTAGCGAGAAGTAAAGAGCACCTCCTCTTAACCTTTTTTCCTAACCCTCGCCTACAAAAATACCACACTGTTGAAGGACACCGGAGGATGCTCCAAAGTTCAATCAGATATTCTGACTTCAACTCCTAATATATCCTTCACCACCTCATATGTGACGAATGCGAGGGCTATGGATGGAACTACCTGAAGAAGAAAGCAGCGGTTTTCAGACATGTGAAACAAAGTATATATTCAAGAACTAGCAAGAGCATTAACAAAATCGTGTCTACTGCTAAGTTAACAACCCTCCTTAGGCCTTACACTAGTAAAACCTCTAAAAGCGCTGACCTTGACAGAATTTGGAACCAGACCCTTGTACAATGCTCCAAAGCCCTCATACTTCACAGTTTTCCTGAATGCATCAATCATGCCATTGTATTCAAGAGCAGCAGCTCTTCCGTCACCTTTGACTATGGAAGCAGCATCCTTCCACCCCACCATTTGCATTCTTCTGCGTATCACATCAAGAGGGTAAGCCACAGTTTGACCAATAGTTCCTGCAGCAGCTCCACAGGCAAGCCTTGTTGTGACACTCAACTCAGAGTCCTCCACGAGTCCAAATGGTCTGGTCTTTATTAACCAGTCCTTCAAAGACTCATATACAGCAAAATTGAGACCTACATAAGGAATCTGCAGAAAAGAAGAGAATTCTCGTTACTTTTTCAAAGCAAGAAAAGGAACAACACATGCATGCAAGCAATATTGTCACCCAGGAACAGGAAAGAAAAGCTCTTGGACAGTCCTGGCAAAAAATATTATGAGTCTCGCATGCCCTCAAGCACTTGGGCTATCCATGATGCTGCTTCCTCTTGTACAAGTAAGTGAACTTAGGGAAGCAGAGATGCTATAGCTACCTGAGGATGCCTTTATGTACATACACATTCCAAAGGACTTTAAGCATGTAGAACCTCACGCAGAAGAAAAAGGCATCATCAACAAGTATTCGCGGAACGCAAGAATGTCAAAATAGGCAGGAGGAAGCAGGGGCAAGGATGGTTTATTTTATTAATGCATAAATGAAAAATTCCAACATGGAGGGTAGGGAGAAGTGGAAAGCGCACGCATGTCATGCTCTGACTAGTAGAGAAGTTGCAATATCTATCACAAACAGCAAATAAAAAAGGGTCACTTACCACTCCAATGACAGAAGGAAGCCACCCCTTGTATAAGGCACGTGGACCTTCTTCACGAAGCACAGTTGACAGTGCATGAAATATTCCTCTATACTGATAAGGGGACTTCTCTGTCTGCAGGTATGAGGGGGGAAATTTCTAAATGCAGAAACGGCAGAAACCAGATAATCTCCTTCAGATTGTTTATAGTAGCTATTCTGCTTTGTATTATTATTAGCAGAAAAATGTTGAATGTACCCTCGGAAGATATCAGAAAAATGCTAGAAATCAACCTGCAAAGAGTGTACCTGTACAGTTAGCCTGCCTCGTACCATGTCCATGGGGTAGGTGGCAGACATTGCAATTATTCCAGCGCATGCCCCAGCTCCAAGACGTAGAAGAGGAGTGAGTTCAGCATCTTCTGTGGGACACACACAGAAAAATAGAGACTGAATAGTCATGGGCAACATTTCCAGTGCACCACCAAGATTTTACACCAGAGATTTCGTGACACCATAAATCAATCACATTCTTAGATTTTACCATCAAAATCTCCAAATCACATTGGATAATTAGGCATGAAAAATATGTAGTTTCGTCAATCTAAATTGGAGAATATTGCAAACCAATATAGCTTTCCACACAAAAGTAAAGAACTAGCTATTCAACGTATCCCAACTTTAGAAAATAAATAATGCTAAAATGAAGAATCGGCCAAATAAGTGGTTCCACTTAAGCAAGTTTTTACTATAGTCTATATTTCTTGATCAGTAGGTCACTCTCAAATATTTCCAAGGATATGCAACAATCAAGTCATGCAAGAATACAAACAGATTCTTAGGACTGTGTGCCACAAACATGGAGAGCACTGCAGGAAATTTACTTTTGATGACAATCAGAACATCTTTCTGTAAACTTTTAGAGAGAGAGAGAGAGAGAAGGAGAAGAAAAATGTAGGGCAAAACCCTTTGCTCTTATTGCAACAACTGGGGCAGCAGAGCGGCCATGGAGGCCCATCAACAATATGTGCCCAATGCACATAAGTGTGCCACAAGTAAAATAAAAACCTCTCTCCGTGGAATACCACGCCACCATTGCTTAAGAGGGAAGCGCTCGACCATAATAGGCGCTTTAGCAATTATGAAGTTGTTGGTCTATATTCAACAGTAATATTTCACCTAGTCATCTGATTCCACCAGCAATCATGTTTCAAAGTAAAGCAAATGAATAGCCAGCAAAACAACAAATGACATATAAAAGAATAAAATTGCTAGCAAGCAAGCATCACTAGTGTTTAATCAAGCAATACAATTTTCCAAAATCAACAATAAGCCAATGAGGATGGACATACCATTACCGGTCTGCTGCTGATACAACCACAATATTCCCCTAATAATAAGGAAGAGGAAGAAAAATCAGCAGAAGAAATAAAAGAGCAAATTAAGCAAATGAAGAGTGCTGCAATGATGAAAAATAAACAAGAAACCAATGACCAGAGAAGCCATCTAAAAGCCATTGGAGTTAAATTGGGCAGGAGTTTAGAGAAAACATGTTTTTGCTTATTGGGACACATCCTGTACAATTATAACATGAAAAGCCAGCAACAATGACAACTAGACACCAGAATCAATGTTAGAGTTGCTAGATTTTTGCCAAAGTCATACTTGGAAGCTTGCTCGTAGCTGAAGAACTTGACTGCCGAGTTTGGAACGATACGAGCACAATTGGTACCGTTGCCTTTGAACAATCCCCGGAAACCCTCAGTTCTCCATATATATTTTAATCCTTGGACTGTACCATTGTACTTTATGCTATGGGGATTTTGCACCTGCATGTCATGTGATCCCTTCATGATCATTGCTGCAAGGACCCGTGCGACACGAAGAAAAACAACAGGAGAAAGCTAGATGACTAACCTGCAGCAATATCTTCAACCGTTCCAATGGAGCAACGGCAGTGCGTGACCTACACAACAACACATAGACTCTAGGTCAGCACAATTAACACAACCATGCATAGACTCTATGTCAGCCACCATCACGACAAACTACATTGTGGTCAATGGAAAATGAACAAGGTAACTCAAATCAAGGACTGAAGGGCAGCAAGTTGGCGTCAAGAAATTCTAAATTACTACCAATTTTAGACCAGATTCCACTCACGTGTCTCAGAATATATAAGATTTGCATTTGCTTCTTTCCTACTCGTTTATGTCAAGCAAAGCCATTTTCACAGCACAGACAGTTTAAAGAGCTAGTTCAGCCTTCATCTTATAATCATAGGAAACAATGCTGTCACACAACAACAGGTTTATCTCCAAGAAATGTTAGTGGAGGATGTACAAGACAAACTTGCTAAAACTTCTACAGTGACCTAGAGAGTGATAGTAGAGACAAATTGCAGAACAAGAAATCAGGGATCAATCAAGAGTCTAAGTTCAGAGTTTTAAGAGGTTGTAGAGGAAAGAGTTTCTCAAAATGATGATTAGTAGCAGATAACAGACATAGCAGAGAGTAATGTGATAGGTGACGCTAATAATCAATTCCGACTAGAAAGATCAGAGCATCATTTGCCAAAGCTAAATGATGCCCAGCTTCCCCCCATCAAAGTTAAACTAAGCATGGCTAGTTAATGAGTTAGTATCTCATGTAAATTGTACTGCGCAACTTTTCTCAGCAACATTCCTCCATGAAAAATTAGCATGTAATTTCAATTCTAATCCTTTCATATCCTCCGACACTAGAATCATCAAAGAAATGAAACTAGAAATCAGCAGGAGAAAAGAAAAGTAAATTAGTCATGCCCGGCAAGTTTCAAATTACCCACTTCCACCAAGACAAGGAAAAGAGGAATGAAAGACAGGAAACATTGCATTACGGACATATCACCTAGTTTCTAACACATAATACCCAAATTAACAAACTAGCCATTCTAATTTGCAAAAGCCAATCTCACATTGGTAACTAGGCTCATGAGAAGTAAAGCCCTGTTGAAAAGCTTCTCTGTTGGCAAGCATTCTTATTGTAAAAGACAGTCACTCCAGAAGCTCAAACGAAAAACCCGCAATCCAAAACTCTTATTGGCGACTCAAATTTTCGAAGAGAAATGGAGCTTACACTCCTCCGGCAACACCACCAGCGACCAGAGACTTGCAGATACTGAGAACGGCGTAGCTGGGGGCCTTCACGCCTTCTCTGGCCAGCTTCGCCTCCTCCGCGAGATTCACGATCGTCGACACCGCCTTCTCGCTCGCCTTCACGTCCTCAGAAGCCATTAAATTACCAGAACTAACGGACCAGGAAAGAATGCTCTAAAACCCTTCAAACAGAAAAAAGAACACGTCTTGGTCGCGGTTCCAGGGGTTCGGGACGTATGATCTGGATCGGATCTCCGGTGATTACTGAGAGTAGCGGGTCTGCATTTCTCGGAGGATCCGCCGCTGGTGCTGGTGCTGGCGGCGGCGGCGGCGGCGGCTGCGGCGGCGGCGGCTCACTCCAGCTGAAGTTGAAAGCGAGGTCTCAACAACAACTTCGACCTCGGTGCCTGCGCGACTGGGAGAGTGTGATGCCGTTTGCTTTTATTGAGAATATAGGAAAATTTCTAAAAGAGGAGATGACATTTCTCGTTTGCTTTCGCGACTTCACAGCAAATTGAATACACGCGCGCGTGGACGGAGGGAATCGGTACTCGCGCTACTGTGGCTGCCACGTGGATAATGCAGCTAGAAAAGGGAATTTATTAGGAGGTCTTATTTCTAAAGGTTAAGCATTCCCTACTGGACGGCCCAAATTCTACAATTCCCTACCATTATGGTAGGGAATCCGGGTCCATTGCTAAAAGTCTTCGGGTCACCGTTTTTGACCAAAGAATCCCAAATTGAAAAGGAAAATATAGGACATGCATGATAACCATTTCATTCTCTAATTCTGATTCTGATTCTGAAAATAAAAAAGGATGAGAACCCTTTTTGGACCCTTGGTAACGTAAACAATTTTGATTGTTTTAGAAAATCAGAATCAGTTTTAGAGCAAAATTCATAACCAAAAAAAAGTTGATTCTAAAAAAAAAAAGAATCACTTTTAAGAATTACAAAACAGAATGAAATCTCACATCTCTCACTTTTCCTTTTTAGATCTCTCTTAACTTTTTCCTCAACCTAATAAAAATAAAAAATAAAAAAATCAATAATTTTTAAAAAAAAAATCACAAAAAATTTAGAAAATCCCTAGAAATAGAATAAGCTTAGATTAGGCTAGTTTGACCCATTTTTAAAAATTTGGGCCTAAATTTTCTAGATTTCATAGTTTAAACTCTTTTGCAAAAAATATTACAAAAGATGAGGGCATCCAACATGCGAATGATAATATATACACTCGTAACCGTGCGTCACAAAATGTGACTATCTACATGTGGAGCTGGAATCAAAATTCCACTTGAATTTAGGACAGAAACTACAAAATGATAGTAAAGGACATGTACTTCGTATCAATGAGGATAATTTTTTTTCAGTGGATAATTTGATTATTCGGCTGCTATGTATGTATGTATTTTGGACAAAGCAACATTTAAAGAAAAAATGAGTTCTTAATATGAAAAATTAACTCATGATTCAATCAAATTCCAAACATCATATATTAAAATTTGTGTTTCATTTATAACATGCTAAAAAAATAATGTATTTTAAATTATTTAATTGTGCAATGAAAATTAGTATTTAATTTTGAATGAAATTTTACAAAGTAACTACATAGTTCCTTGACTAAAAATGGAAAAAATTAGGAAGAGAAACAATTTTTCGAAATAAGAATTTTGTACAGCTATCAAACACGTTTCTATTCCAGGAATAAAAATTTTGAGTAATTATCAAACGCGTTCTGATTCTCTAAAACTCATTCAAGAATAAAATCAGAAAAAGCCATATTAATCGAAATCAGTTTTCATAATCAGAATGATTATCATGCGCAGCCATAGAGAAAGCTTTGCCACGACATTACATAATTTCTTTTTCTTTTATTATTTGAAACAAAAGCCATTTTTTTTTTACTTTTTTTGTATTTTACTTTTCAAATAAAATAGCTATTTAGCAAATTATTTATGGATACAAGTGGTTTTAGGTGTCTGTTTCCATTATTACCGAAGGACAAAAAAATTCAGATCAACTTAAATATGCATATCGATTGGATTATCTCAAAATCATGGCGTTCATATTAATTGAAAAATGAAGTATAAGGAAATTTTCGAAATCAAATATGGAAGGCTTTTTGACTCAATTTAGGATTCCTAATTTTTTTTTTTACACTTCTATGGATAATTAACTAAATTTTTGTTTGTGCCGGTCCGATTTAGTACTTACATTTTGGGTACTTGGTACTTGCCTAGTAATTAGGATTAAGAAACATTTCTGTTTTTACCACTTGTTTTTCCTCTTTGTTTCCATCCTAAGCAAAGTGAGATTGAAAAATTGAGTGTAGCGATTGTGGTGGGATTGCCAAGTGAAATTACCGGAGGGTCGTCTGCCATGACTTTCTCCTGCCATGTGAGAGAGAAATTTAAAATTTGAAATTGGGGGAACTATCCCCTCTCACGTAGGTCATGGCAGAGGATCCAAATCCCCATTTCTTTCCCTTTTGGGGTCGACTCGCTGTAAGTGGTCCGCGTACCGTAGGATTGAAGGACGGATGGAAACCCAAGAAGCTCCATCTAACCCGTCTGGATCCCCTGTTTGTATGGCAGGGGATCATAGCAATATCCACCATTGGATCTTCCCCCCTATAAAAGGGGGGGGAGGGGGTGGGGGGGAGATCCAATGGCCCCCCTTGCTATGATCCCCTGCCATACATGCAGGGGATCCGGGGTCCCTCCATCTATTGGCGCGGGCAGGTGGTCCCTGTTGGGTTCGGGTCAGTGGGTCCCCAGCATTGATCGGTTCAGGAGCGTAGGTATGTAGGTCTACTACCAGTGCCGCTGCCTCCCGCTTGCTCTTTCTACTCGGCTCTTGCTCTACTCTTCAAACTCTTCCCTCGTTCGGGTATCTCAACACTTTGTTCCCACTTTGGATTGCTTTAAAATTTGTCACGGCATCAGCTCAAATATAGAGAAGTTAATGCAACTGCTAGGTGTTTTTTCAAGCCAAGTGTGTAAGGTTAATGACCCTCTCGGGTTGGACCGAGTCGATCGATTTTGAGGAACAAGTTATCAAAAAAGTTTTTAAATTTATTGTAATTGCTTCAATTTAATCCTTTTTTTTTTGCCAATCGAGTTCTAAATATTTTCATATTTGCTAATTGAGTCATCCGACCAATAATGGCATGTAGGCTGAACTTGTTAGTAGAGGCTAGCGCCAAGAATGATCGGATACAGCAAATGGAGAAGCACGTGAGCAATTTACAAAATGAACACGAGAAACTAGTTGCTGGCTTTACATATCACTATTTCCTCTATCGCTGTCAATGCGAGACTACCCGTGGCTGGTGCCTAAGCCCACTCAGGAACCGGATCGAAATCTATGAATAGGTTCTCGGGTGGGTCCATCAATCAATAGGCGGTTTAATTCCTAGTTTGTGGAATTGGCTCTTCGTGGGCGGTTCCTTATTACATGGTGGGAATTGGCTCATTGTGAAACCGATCACCCCTATTTATACATGGCTTTACTTTTCAATGATATCGAAGAAGTACACTTAGCTTGGGCGTTGTGGTTTTGATTTGTCACAAAAATATAAGTTGTTTAATCTCTCTCTCTCTCTCTCTCTCTCTCTCTCTCTCTCTCTCTCTCTCTCTCTCTCTCTCTCTCTCTCTCTCTCCTCTCTCTCTCTCTCTCTCTCCTCCTCAAATGGGAAAATATCCGAACTTTGGTATGAGCATATAAGGAGAACTCTCTCAGCATACCGGTAACTAGGGGTATCAATGGGCCCGGCCCGACCCGAAGGTGAACAGTACCGAGTCCAGGCCGGATCGAATTATTTTTTATTTTCATTTTTTCGAAATTAAAATTAATTGACAAATCTACCAAATGAAAGAATATAAAAGAAAAAAATTAAATTAAAGGGAAAATATGTATGTTAAAAACCATTCGGGGGCCGAGCCGGCTCAGTCCGAAAAGGCTTGAAAATCAACTGAATTTTCGGGGGGGAGGGGGGGGGGGGTCGCCTGGCCCGGGCCTTTTTGACACTTCTACCGGTAACACATTACTTATATAAGAGTCAACTTAACTATGACGATTGGAGAATGTCAAAAAAAAAAAATGAAGGGAAAAAAATAAACACACGCATCCATGTTGGCGCTGCGTAAGACCACATTAGATTGCGCTAACGCCATCGTAATAAAACAATAGGATAGCACGAAGGCAAAAGTACAAATATCAGAAAGTGGTTTAATCTATTTGATTTGGTCTAATGATGATGTCTACGACTGCGGGGCGATGCATCGCGAGGCGTCCCTTCGTTTCGTCGCTAGGACAAACATCAGCGGCGTAGTATGTTTTTTGCTTGTCTTTAGTGTTGTTGGGTTTCTAGAATAGAGGAAAATGATGTGTCTGTGGATTATGTTTTGAGTGGTGCACAATATTTTCTAAATCTGTCCCTTTCTTTGCCTAGTCCTCAGATCCATCGTCGTTAAGGAGACGAAATTTCAGATTCCATCAACTAACGGGAGCCAGACTTGTATCCTTAGTGTAGACTTATCAAATGGATCATAAAACTCACTTTTTAATCAATATATAATGGGCTAAGTTTTATATAGATTAGTTATATTTAATAAACGAGCCATAGATGGATCGAAGTGGGTTATACATGGATATACGACTTATTTAGACCCACGATCCAACCCACCTTATAACTGTCTTTTTCATTCTTTCTCGCTCTCACTTGATCTCGTGCTCACTTGCTACGCACTCTTCGCTCAGTTTGCATAAGAGTTTTCGTAAATTTTGGTTAAAATATGGAAGTGTTTCGGAAATGTCGGGGTCGAGTATGAGTCGGGCATAAGTCACTACTTTGCATTGTACGTAAATTGATCAAAACAGGTTAAACGAGTCTATTTGGATCTGACCATTTTCGATTCGACTCAAACCCGATCCGATCCAACCAGTTTTACAAAGAATTAGAACTCAAATTTGCCAAAAATTGACTGAATTGACACAAATGCAAAAGATTTATGACTAAATTTGCACAATGGACTTGTTTTTACTAGTTTGTTACACCAAGAAAAAGTGTTGGGCTCAGGCGCATAATTTTCGCTCTTCGACCCTCCGTCAAACTGGCTTTTGTGATATTAACAATTTTCTCGTCGTCCTACACATCGACAATACCAGTAACTTGCGAAACACTGCTGGTTTTACATTTCTCTTCATTTCTATTTTTGCATCGGCGGTTCTTGGAATTTTCAGAACAAGAATCCATTACAGCATACATCATTGCGCATTGCGTATCTGAAATTATGCACGTTCCAGTCTGTTTACATATGTCATGAAGATTATTTGAATGTTACTATTTACGAAATACTCAAAACTATTCGGATCTTGATAATTAGATAGAAATTTAAGCGATATATCTCTCTTTTAACCAATCGAATTAATATTGAACTTTTACATTTTACAAATTCGCCATTTCTACGATACAAAATTCGATACAACCATGGCAAAATGACTGTGAGCAGACTCATGCGTCATGAACAATTTGTATATTCGTACATAAAATGTATGTGCGTGCCTATGTACGCACTATTAGGGCTCGACTCACAACCACAACTAAGTGAGGCGTAGAAGCGAGAAAGAGAAATCGAGACACAAGGTTTTTATGCTGATTTACTCTTAAATTAGAGTTACGTCCAGTAGAGGATTCCACTATAATTAGTATATCGCACCTCTCTGTTATATCCCTCAATTATAAGAGGAAAAATATATATAGAAGTAGCTAATCATGGGCCCAAGCTCGAGCTACCAATGAAAAATATGAGCTCAAACTATAAAACCCCTTTTAGCGGCTAGGGATCATTGCCCCTGTAACCCCACTGGGCGACTCCCCTGAACCCGTACCCGCTCAGTGGGGAGTAGGACTCCTGTGCTTTTCCATCGATGGGGAGTATGAACCATAACCCAATATGCACGTGATATTGTGCGACGACGCACATGGTTGTCATGCAATAGTTTGACATTCAGTTTTTGACTAAAGTAATGATGGGCTAGCCTAGTACTAATGGTCTGAGTAACATCACATTGACATGTGACACAACATGATACGTCATTTCTCAAAAATGGAAAATTTCGACACATTGAGAGACGTTGCATATCAAATATATATCTTTATATATACATGATAAATTATCATTTTTATGATTATTGCAATTAGAATTCAATTTAAATTCACAAATAAATAAATAATATAAAAAAGCTTAGAGTGAATTTACACTAAAAATATTAATCCACCATTTGTTAGTATCATTCATTGTTTGGAGTTGACAAATTCAATTACATTCCATTATAATAATCCATAAAACATGGGGGAAAAAGAAGAAGCAATCATCCACATTCCACCATTAGGGTTTGTGGAATTAGGGTGATCATGCGGAGGTTTTTAGGTTTTGGTAGAATTTTAATTTTACCCCTAAATTTTTGAAAATTTTCAAAATTGCTCTGTGCGTGTCGAAACTGCATGTTGGGATTTCCACCGACTCACGTGTCTCTGCATGTCCGATATAATTGACCACATATCGGAGCGTGTCAGATCATGTCGAACATCGACACACGCCCAACATCGGCACGAAACCCTCCATAAAGTGTCGGTGCTCCCTAAGTAAAGGTAGGAAAACAAAATGCATTGAACATTTCCGGTCCAAATAGACAAATGGATCTAGCCCGGATGACTTGCCCAGCAGGGTGCTTTTTTACAAGGGAAATGGGGCCCAAGATATTAGCAAAACTGACCCGACCGGATCACATTTTAAGTTTGGGACGCAACGTTCATTGTCGTTGTCTATCTTCACGATTCATTTTACAGGTTCATATTCAGCTCGACTCTGCTAGATTTCAAATGAACAATTTGTATTTCTGAAACTCATATTAATGAGGATTCGTCTCCGCTTGGATAGGTTTGATGACATTTAGACAGCCCTTTGCAAAAATATTCCACAATTCTTAGTTCCACGTCAGCAGCTGATGTGACAAGTGCTTACTTACTCACGTCTAGAGCTGTCAAACGGATAGATTGGGCCTGACTGAAAGTGGTTCAACCCAAATTGATCCATTTAATTAGTTTTGATCAATTTTCATACAATACAAATCTAGAAACCCGCACCTGACCAATATTCGGCCCGACCCAATATTATATCCAATCTAGGAAAATTTATTTCTTATACACTTTTTGAAAAACAATATTCCTAATGATTTTTTTTCTTTTTTCTTTTAAGAGTGGCAAGGGCTTTGCGGTAATACCGAGGCTAAGGCATCAATGCCCATGCTTGGGACGCCAAGCCCAGTAATATCGATATCGAGCCCCGAGTCCTCAGTGCACGTGCCGGATTCATCAAGGTTAATTATTTTTGAAATTTTCTTGTTTCTTTTTTCATTTCTTTTTTTTATATTTTTCTTTCCTTTTTCTATTCCTCCTTTCTCCGCTAGTCGCCTAGCCTCATTGATGGCCGGCAGCCTGGCAACTGGCCATAGATGCAACTGATCCCGACGAGCTCAAGGCTTGCTAGATCCCGACAAGCATGAGATGGAATAAAAGAAATTAAAATTTGGGTTTTTCTCTCTTCCTCCTTCCGTAGCCACCGCCCCGCCTGGCCATCCATTGATTCGAGAATCCAGCTCGGCCGTCTCTACCGCGGAAGTAGCCACAACCTCCAACCTCAAGCCTATCAAACGGTGAACTCCTTCTCTCTCTTAATCAAGGGAATTACTCCGAATCTTTCTTTTTATCGATCCGCCAGGCAAAAAAATTGGTACAACTATGGCAAAATCTGATAGATGGAACGCTACGACCATGAGCAGCATGACATCGCAATTCCACTAGTTTGTGTACTTGAATCGAAACGCGTTCCGGTCTGCGCCTATGCAGGCATGTGATAATTTCTGTGATTGCGCACGAGGTTGTCGTGCATTCAAATGCATTGAGCAATTCCAGCCCGAATAGTCAAATGGGTCTAGCCCGAATGACTTGCTCAGCGGGTTGATCTTGCAAGGGAAACGGGGCCGAAGCGATTAGCTAAATAGACCCGATCCGATCACATTAAGGTTGGGCCATTTTATTTGCAAATTTATTCTCGTGATATGTTGAAAAGTTCAGCCACTCAATTTGTTATGCAGAAAAACGAAGCCTTGAGCTACTAAGTGAAATGATATCACATACATATAAAAAGTATTAGAGAATCCATTGTCAAACAATATGGGACAATAGTTTAACACGATGCGCCATCTATGGTTCTTGTCGACTATCTTCGCGATGCATCTGCATTAGGGAGTTAATTATTTCTTTACATTTTTTTTCCACCACAAAGTTAAGGTGATAATCGAGTGCGTCGAGATTAAGTAGTTCTGCTGTCGAGGTTTACTAATCGCTGTGCAGCCAAGAAAATTGGACTAAAACTTGATTTCATAACGATGTTAAGAAACCCAAAAGTCAATGTATGAATATCTTCGGCATCTGAAGTCAGTTGCGGAATATCTCACCGCAATCAATTGTTCCATATTTGTTAAGGACTTGTCACCACAAACTGTCCTATAATTCTTTCCTTCGGTCGTTTGCGGTGACGCCTCCTTATCCAAGAAGGAAGAGTTCTCCAAAAATGAAATACATCATCTTCATCCGATATTTAATCACGCTTTGATCATTCGTGCCTCTTCACCCAGTTCACTGTCTCGAGGGTCTTGGGGTGGACGTAATTCTAGAGGCCGAAGATTTAGGGTCTGCATAGTAACCATTCTGATTATCTGATTTTCATTCCAGAGCAGTAAAAAATGATAATGTTGTTTCGTAATGCAAATAATTCTGATTCTGATTCTGTTCCTAGAATCAGTTTTAGAGAATCAGAATCAGTTTTAGAGTAAAATTCAGAAGAAAAAAAAAGTAGGTTTTGGAAAAAGAATCACTTTTGAAAACAACAAAATAGGATGAATCTCATATCTCTCACTTTTCCCTTTTAATTTTCTTGTCATTTTTCACTCTACCTAATAATTTTTTTTAAAAAATTAAAATAGAAAATAGAAAATAGAAATTTTTAAAAATTAAAAAAATTAGAAAAAATCTCAAAAAATATAAAAAGCTTATATTATGCTAGTTTGACCTTATTTTTATAAATTTGGCTCTAATTTTCATAGATTTCACTATCCTACAAAAAATATTACAGAAGATGAGGGCATCAAACATCTTTCTATGTACTTAGACAACGCAACATTTAAAGAAAAATGAGTCCTTAATATGGGAACAAGTCCATGCTTTATCAAACTTCAAACATCATATATTAAATGTTTCATTCATGATATGGTAAAAAATAATGTATTTTAAATTATTTTATGTGCATTGAAAATTAGTCTTCAATTTAGGATGAAATTTTACAAATTAACTACATAGTTATTTGACTTAAATGAAAAAATATGAAAAGAAACAGTTTTTTGAAATATAATTTTTGTGTAATTATCAAATAGGTTCTGATTCTCTAAAACTCATCTAGAAACGGAATCAAGAAAAGTCATTTTAACCAGAATCAGTTCTGAGGATCATAATCAGAATTACAGAATGAGAATGGTTACCATGCATGCTCTTAATCAGGGACAAAGTGGACGGTTCTCACGTGATCGACCGAGTTGACAAGCTTCCTATGATTGGTTTGGTTCGCATTGATTAATTGTCGGCTTCCTATGCTGATCACTCCTCTACCTCATCTGGTCAAGCCTTGCGGTGGCTCGAAGCCCTATGTTCTCCCGTTCACACCATATTGCGTTCTCGGATGTAGGCCTCAATCTTACTCGTCAGTTGATGATGTGTTATCATAAAGCCACTCGACATTTTCTCTTATTTAGCTACTGAGCATTATATCCACCATGAAAGTTTTTCGATAAAACTGAATGGCCTTCCTTTTCTTCTAAGTGGGCACAAAGGTAGGGGCCGTAAAGGGAATTGCGCCACTAAAAACCAAACTAGGTGCCTGCCACAACAGTTATCGACATCGATGTGGGCAAAGAGAGAAATGAAAGAACAGTGGTCTGATAATACGACATCGCTTCCCGACTTTGGTAAAGGAGAAACCCAACTCCAGACAAGTGACCAAGGCCATGAAAGCTCGACGTTTTCGACTTAAATAAGAAACGAGTGCTTTTAGAGAGCCAGTGCGCAAACTCAATCGACGTCCACGTAAGCCAAAAACAAAAGTTAATTCGCAGAGTGAAGGCGATGTGCGACTGTATTCTCCACGTGAACATTTGTCGTAGGGCCGTCCATCGAGACAACACAGCATGCATGGGAAAGGGCCAAGGAAATTATTATAAATAGTGGGAAACGTCGGTGTCGTGACGCTTACGGATTAGGGTTGATTTCGCACGTTTTTGTCTTGCAAATATTAGCTTATGGATATGGATCTTCTCACTTTAGATATTGAAAGCAGCTCTGTGTGTGTGTGTGTGTGTGTGTGTGTGTGTGTGTGTGAGAGAGAGAGAGAGAGAGAGAGAGAGAGAGAGAGAGAGAGATCAGTTAGGGTTTAGTTTGGATGCTGAAGGAAGAAATTAGTGGAGTTGAGTCACTAATTAAATGAATGAAATTTTGTTCTATTGATGTGGGGGCCTGCTAAAAGACTAAATTAAACAAATCAAATTTCACCCTAGATTGAAACAATCCCGGTAATATAATCGAGATGAAAAAAATCAACATCACAGTCATTCATCCTTAAGTTGTCTACAAAATGGATGTGACCAATACGGAAGTAATGAAGTTAGAACGGATTCCACTATTTTTCTTCCCCGGACGTGGCCTCTTGAACTTTTAATCATGTGCGATTGGCTTGATTTAGAAGGATGCATCTAAACAATCACCGATCGGTACATATATCTTTAGCTTGTCTGAGATCTTTGATGCATGCTGCGTGGATTTGGTCTATGGAAGAATTTCTCGATATGTTTGGCATAGTTTCAAAAAGAATGGGACCAAGATGGATATCAAGCAGCAATAGAGCGTGGGTTCGGACCAGTATGCCGCGATTTCGAAATTCCGAGATTCTTGATTTCCTTTCTTAGCTTTCATCTTTTGGCGTTGATACCGACCTCTCGAGGGAAGGGTTTAGTTGGATCGTGCTTCGGCCACACAGCCACGAAATGGTTTCCTGATTCGAATCTCCCCCTTTTCTTGCCGACAAATGAATGAGGATGGCCCGATTAGATCGTGCATGCTCACATGACATTGTTGTCTTTCTATTGCACGAACGGGCTTAGTGGGGCACAACTAGATTTATTCCTTAATGTTTCATTCTCGCATATTCGCACGTGAAGGGATAAAAAAGCAACCGCATGGTAGGGTTCTAACTTTTGGAATTATGGATTCAACATGTCTCTTCAGATCAATTTTTTCAGCACTTTTTTTTTTTACTTTAATAAACATGAATTCTCGGAATTATGGGTTAATGACTCAACATGACTTTTCATTCTGCTGCAGTTTTTGACTTTAATATTATTGTTATTAAGGGTTATTGGCCAGTGTGAGGAGTCTTCCTATAGTTTTCTTTATATTTGTTCTTTAATTATGCCGGTTTCGAGAAGTATTCGACTAAGTCATGTTCATGTAATGCTAATACAAATGGGTTCAAAGTGTTGTATCTTGAATGTCATAGTTCATAAAATGCAAAGTACCGTGGAGATACGGTACTCCGCTCCTCACCTCATGCATAATTCTATTACTATTCTATTGCAATTGTTCAAGTTCAAATTTCGCTTGTAATTGTGCCTTGTTTTACTCATTGACTATGTCATTATTAGAGTTCTTACACTATTACGTATTTTTCCCTACATGACGTTACTATTCCAACACTAACATGCACGGTTCACTATGTCAGTCCAAAAGATGGGTGGGACAATCTAAATAGATGAAAACTAAACACCGTTTAGGTCTCTTCGATTGCATGCCAAATACGGCTGCCTTTAACACTATGGTGGTCCTCTAATTTGAACTGACCATGAATCCGATCGGCCGCAATACATAATCGACTAGCATGATAGTCGCAATTGTTGTGTCGAAATTGGATGTTTGGTCGATATCAAGAGCCGTGGTCCGGGGTTACTGTGTTATCGCCGAAACATTCGTATATGTTCGCTAGAAATATGTTCTTTTTATTTTTTGGTCCATCGAGGGGCAAATTAGGTAAGAACATCGACCCACATATCGGAAGAAAGTGGCACGAGTATAGGAGCTTTCAAGAGATACCGCGGTTGTCTCAATCTTTCCACACACACACACACAAAGTCTCAATCTAGCACGCGTACACGTGGTTGACTGAGCCAATTCAGCGTGAAACACAAATGCCAGGCCGCCAGCCAAGTTAAGAGATTCTTAGGCTCTGTTTGTTTTATCGCGAATAAATGATTTAAAATTTTATGTCTAAATATTTGTGTGTAGGGATAAATGATTTCAAGATCAATTCAGGTTCTACCTAGAACCCGAAGCCTACCCCTCGAAATCAGTTTTTTAATATTTAAAACCAGAAATCTATTATGCATACCTTAAAACCCAGAACCTATATTGTTTACTTAGGTTGCACCTAAATTTTTTATTGAAAGGTTGCAGTAAAATCACATGTAATGACTAATATTTATTACTAGAATTCACTAACCACAACTCATATTTAGACACGTGAAGAATATGAAACATTGGCAAAGTAAAAAAATCAGTTATGGATATCGTTGGAAATTGAAACTCAAACTAGTTGTTTCAGATTACACGCTTATCATTGGACACCATGGAATACCATGGGATTGCGCGAAGACATAGACAAGAAAAACACAAAGGCTTGTTCTAGGTTCTGGAACCTAGAACTTATCCGTCAGAGTCAGCTTCACAATTTTTGAAACTTGAAACCTACCCATCGATCCAAATCTCCAGTCCCTCGTTCTACCTTGAAATCATGCTCACTCCTATTTTTGTGGAAAATGAAAAATATTCTTTTATTCTTTGCTATAAGCAATACAAGCTATTATTTCTAAAAAAAATCTACAAATAATATATTTTTCGCAAAACAAATGCGCCCCTAATAACCATCTTTTATCACATGGCAAATAAGATGGAGGTCTCTATCTTTCCCGGCCACTAAATTAAATGATTGAGATATACCCAATCGGCAATATTGTCGAGATTATGTCACCATATTGAAAAAGGTTGGCTTAGCTGTAAGAACATTTCAATATGATTAGAACAGAAGATGGAGACAACTAAAGTAGTTTAATTAGCAAAGACAAACTTGAAGCGGACCCCCAAGTTGCGATTGGTGTGGCTCATCGTACACGCCTTTGCAGCTGAAAACTCTGAAATGAGTACTCCCATTGAATTAATTAATTTTTTTTTGTCAGAAAGTTAATTAATTGGTGCACAGGTCTATTATGGTTGACTAAGTTTCTATGCCATGCATACCATGTGATCGATTTCATCGACGTAGACATTGATTCTAGGCGGGACTAAGTGCCATAAATTTATTTACATTTAGTCTAAGATAAATAATGTTCTTTTGCTTATCAATAAAACAACCAAGGAGGGTAATTATTTCGAATTCCCCACGTCTCTAGAACACGGCCATGTTTCTCAACCATTCGCATCCTAAAATTTGAATTAGTATGGTCGGCTTAATCATTAGCTCATCATCGTTTAACATAAGATTAATTCTTCTTTTTTCCTTCAAATTTGCGTAGTATAGTTTTTGGGAAATGATTCTTTGGATGTGAATATTCAAGACATTGCTTTTTACAGAAGTGCCAATGATATTGACAAAACAAGAACGAAAAAGGGAACTCGACGATATTCGATTCTTACCTTTTGGTGGACGAACCACTTCCATGTGTTTCTTCTATTGCCGCTGAGATTCTATCACTCACGGAATTATAAATGTTAGTGATACTAGGAATTTCTTTTTCTTTGCTAGAAAGAACAAATTTAGCAGGTTTTTCTTTAAATCTTTTTATGCACATACGCAGTAATTCTTGTCATGAGAATGTAATTCCCATTATTTTCCTTTTTTTATTATTTTAATTATTAGTAGGTTTTGTAAGTGTTAAAATATCCAATCCAAAAGTTTAAGTTAAAAAATTTGGTACATTTTAACGGGGATTTACACGCGAAATAAATTGGAACATAATTTGATATCACGTTAGGATATCCAATGAAAAGCTTTACTAACGAGAAGAGGGAGATCATATAAATCTCATAGATGAGCGACATGCGAACTCTTTTAACAGTATAATTGTTTTTTGAAAAAAGTGCATTACAAATTCTAAAACTTGTTACCAAGTGCAATCGAGTAAAAAATACTTTCAAAATGCATAATTAAGTCCTAAAACTTCTCACGAAAATATATCATGGCCTTAACTGAACTTTTTGAAAATTTTAAGGGTCATTTGCACTTTCTTAATAATTTTTGGGCTTCTAATGCACTTATTTAAAAAAAAAAAAACTTTTCATAGTAATAGTGATGGGACATAAAAATGGCTCAACAATTTTTTTTTTTTAATCTCCGCTAAAGTTGCACTGTCTCTTCCACTCAGCGTTGGCATGTACAGATTCTTTTATTTGTACGTTCCACTCTTATCATATGTCGGGTCAAGTGGCGGGTCCGTCGTTGTTAATTGTGTAATTTCACGACATGATGGCCGCAATTATATCCACCTTTTTACCATAGAATTAGAATTTTCCTCTCGCTCCTCAGCTTTCCTAATGTTCCTAGAGCCCCACCATTCCTGATCTAATAAAGCTATTTGGAGCAACATTAATATGAGCGATCCTATCTTGATCATCAACGTCTGTGACGAGTGTGGATCTTTCGACTCATGTCTGACTCATGAGCCAAACGCTTCTGTGTGTCATAAAGACCTTTGGTTAATCACGATTTCCAAAAGAACTCAATCTTGGTTAAGTTCATGCTGTCTTTATTTGGTGACTTACCAATTATGCTGTCTACTATGTGACACAATAGAAAAGATTAAGAAATACCGCATAAACGTCAGCTGTAGTTAAAAACGATGGAGAAAAATAAGAACTGTCGGAAGCGTGCAAGCATTGTCCTTAAGGATAATTCCACCCCTCGGAGTACGAAACTCGATGCATAAGACTTCTAATGGCTATCCTTCCAAGATACAACAGACTTTCTTCTATATTCCGTACTGAATATTAGAAGGAACATGAACAACGTTATGTGTATAGCCCAGCGAAGAAGAAGAACTAAAGAATTGGAAAATCTTTCTTGTAATTTTTTAAAATACACTTCCGTAGTTGTGATTTATGTATTTATATGCAAACAAAAATGAACCGTTAAGAAATGGCCGTTAGGATATAGCCGTTAACCAAACCGTTACAAACTGTTACAAAATCATTATAAAAATCGTTCTGTATCCGTTGGAAATCTGACCGCATTGTAAAATATTTCAAAACTATTGAAATATCCAACAATCCCCCACATATTTCAAAAGGTTTTGAAAAAGAAAAATAGAATAATGCTAGGTCGTTGGAGCATAATGCATCAGAACTGGTGCTGATTAGGCTATGAACCAGCCTTAGAAAGAACGAAATATAATTCACAAAATCATTGGTGAAGTTTAAATTTCTATGAACCAACAATTCCTTTTTGTGAATCATAATTTCCACCAATCATATTACACTCCCACAAGGTTTGTTGTTCAACGCGATTTTGCGCTAATAGATCATGCGCGTGCTTGGTTCATTTATAAGTGCTTTAGAGATTTTTGCCAAAAATTCTCATAGGAGCGGCCCTATGTTGACACTTGATTTTTAACCAAGTTTTTTTCAGTTTTATCTTTGAAAAATCACAAAAAATTCATAAAAAGTCAAAAAATTACAAAATCAACTTTGGTGGCCTTAGCCCAGCCTAAGGAACCATTCTTGACCAAAAAATAAATTTTCATAATTTTCACATTTTTTATTATTTTTAGAAAATAGGAAAATACTAGAAAAATCAACAAAAAATAGAATTGGAGGTCACAAAAATATAGGAAAATAGTCACTATTTCTCTTTTAATTTTCTTATCATTTTGACCTCATCAAGAGTTGGAATTCAAGTTTAATTTTGTGTGTTTCTTTGTAACGCACATGGTTAAACTTGCCAAAAAAATATGTTTTGAGTCTTTCTATTTGCAATATTTTGCATTTTCCGAATCTTGACATTCGACTTGATTGCCCCACATTACAATTTGGTTTAATTGTGCGCTGATTTGATCAATTTTGGCTTTAGGGACCTAATTGCGTAAAAATCTTTTCATTTTAGTCCCTATTATGCCAATTCCGAAATTAAGCTTTAGGGACATTCGACTTGATTGCCCCACATTACAATTTGGTTTAATTGTGCGCTGATTTGATCAATTTTGGCTTTAGGGACCTAATTGCGTAAAAATCTTTTCATTTTAGTCCCTATTATGCCAATTCCGAAATTAAACTTTTCTGAGGGACACCCATAGAATCCCAATGCTTCCTCCCTATATTATTCGACCCCTTGAATCTAATGGTGGGCTCAATTGGGGTCGATTCGTCCATTAGGAACCTCAATTTGACGAAAACCAATTTCGGATCCTGCCTTAAATTTGGGGCTTTCACACAAATTAAAATCAATTTAGCCATAATTTACATCTTTCAGATGGAATTTGTGTCATAGAGTCCGATTTCATGATCAATTTTGTGATTCATGCTCATTTTGGCATTGAATTTGGGGAAAATATCGAACCAGGTCAACTGGATCGGGTTGACCCGAACCAGTCAACCCAGTCAACCAAGCAGAACACCCTCCACCTACTCTGCTTCTTCTTCTACGCGCACGAACAGGGGAAAAGGGGTGGAACGAAAAAAAACCAAAGGAGGAAGGCAGTTGAGAAGAACAGATTCGGCTGGAGAGTAGGCGAGAGGGGGAGAGCTCGCGAAGGCTCACGGAGGAGGAGAGCTTCTGGGCACACGTACAGAGGGAGGAAAAACGGAGAGAATGAGAGAGAGAGGGAGAGCGCTCGCGGAGGGGAAGCACGAGAGAGAGAGCTTGCAGAGAGAAAGAGAGAACGGAGGGAGCTCACGAAGAGAGTGAAGAGAGAGAGAGCTCGCGGAGTGGAGAAGAGAGGAAGAGAGTGAAAGAGGCGATCATCCGCCATTGAGGGAGCTCGTCCGCCGCTCACGGCCGAAAGCTCCAAAAGCTCGGCCAGCGCATTCCGAGCTTCAGCAAGCCACGCCGTCACCATCTTCGACTTCACCTCGACCTAAAGAACGCCTGGAACCCAGCGGCGTCACTTTTCATCACCAAAACAGGTAAACGTCATTGAAGCTCTCAAGCTCAATCTTCAATGGCAACTCACTGATATGTGCGTATTCCTCCGAGTTTTTTATCCGATTTACATCTAGACAGCCTTCTAAGCTCATATCCATGCTCTTTTTGCATTGAATCTACTCGAAACCATGGATTCGAGACTGAGTTACCCGAAGCTATCGAAAGCTCTCGCGGCCATTTGTGACGTCAAACACCGATGACGCACAGGTAAGTTCCCTTGCACTCTTTGGATGCCGTTCGATATCTTGGATGCACTTTGTTCACGCTAGAAACGGCTAGGTCATATCTCCGCCGGAATCGTTCCCGGTCGGAGCCGTCATGTGTGTTTCAGACTCGGTTCGGGCCGAGATCTTGATGTATGTTAAAGAGGATGAGACGAGGAGTCGATTGGTGTTAGATTCGCAGTGATCCGTGGCCGTTTCAACGACAAAGCCGAGTTCCGGCGAAGCTCCGGCGTTTTTGACCGGAAAAACCAGACTTCCGGTCGTCTTCCCTGGTGAGTCGTTGACCGGTCAACAGTGGTTGACCGAGTCAACGGCCACGTGGCGCTGACGTGGCGCCCACGTGGCAGCCACGTCAGCGCATTCGGTTAAAACCAAATAAAAAAATAATAACAAACTTGATCGGACGGTGGTAAATATGCCACGTGTCACGATCTTGGAATTTCAGAAATAAAAAATGATTTTCAGAAATTAAAAATCTCTTAGATCGAACGGCTGTAGTTCGATCAAGCATTTCAATCTGGACCGTCAGTTTCCAGCCTTAGATCAGGCCGTCCATCAATCGACACGTGGCGTAATCTAGGCCATAGGTTCGAATTTGAGCGGGAATTGAAATTCGAGCGGGAGAAGTAATACAGCGCCGTTTCGGGTTGGGTCCGAGCGGGTCGGACCGCCCACCCACGGGTCGTGGGCCGGGTCACCCGACCCGGCCCGAATAACATTTTTTTAATATAAAAAAAATCAGAAAATGATTTTAAAAAATAAAAAAAAATCAGAAAAATCTTAGAAAATCCAAAAAAATGCTAGAAAATTCCAAAAAAATGTGGAAAAATTGTGGGAAAATCCTAGTCACTCAGAAATCCCCAAAAATCGAGTATTGACCACAGACAACTAGTCAACCCTATTTTTGGGGTTTCTTATCCATTCTTCCAAGACTTGACGACATTACCCTTTATGGGTAAGTCGCCTCTGCTGTATATGCTAGATAAGGTCGATAATGCCAAGGTAAGAATTAGGGTCGAGTAGACAATCAATTCTTAGGCTTGGGTTCTCGAGTCTCGTCTCTTTTCTCAAAATGACGATTTTGCCCTTTAATGGGAAAATCGTCTTTCTTGTCTCAATCGAGTTTTGAAAATTGCTTAAAGTTAGGGTTTGGGTCAGGTGCACGACCAGCCCTAATATTTGAGATTTTCATCTTTGTCCAAAATGACGATTTTACCCCTCCGAGGGTAAAATCACTTTTAAATTCTAGAAAATCCTGGAAATTCCCGAAAAATAGGAAATGGATTGGATTGATGGCCAATCCTATTTTCCCTGTCTTCTGACTTCCCAATTCATCTAAAATGACAGATTTACCCTTTTAAGGGTAAATTTTCCCCGAATTATTCAAAATTACTATTCTGCCCCTCATGGGCAAATCATGTCCAAATCACTCCTAAGCCTTGATTGATATTTCTCTAGGCTAATAGGGCCTCATTAGGGATACCATGCTGATTTCATGTGTTTTATCCGCATGCATTGGATCCTTGATTTGCGCATTTATTCCTATTGATTGTGATTGATAGAATAGCAATTCCCATCTGCATGAACTCCTAGATTTAGGATCAGCACCCCACTCATCTGTATGAAATCCTAGGATCAGATAAACCATTCAGTTTAAGTACCGAAAGGGCGTCAACTCTGACAGTTGGCGTAACTAAGTCCTCGAACCTACTTCTTTGGTTTCCGCAGAATCGAATAGACCACTCCCAACTATTCGATAGGGTTTCCGATCGTACCCCCCACGAAACGATTGGTGGCGACTCCTTGGCATGTACACTCATCACATGTCACTAGACCACACTGAAGGTCGATCACGTATATCCAACAGTTGCGATTTGAGTAATGGACCTTGGGAGAGGCCCGCGTCCGATCAGCCAGAGATCGGGCGGCCCATTAGCCCCGCCCCGCCTCGTGGGGGGAGGGACGCGACACCCTACTCCACACTTATAGGTGATTTCATCAAGTGTATTTTGCAGCTTAATACACCACCAGTAATGGCTTTGGAATTCATTAAGAGCTAAGCTTCTTCTATTTTTCTTTGCAATATTGCACTATTCTCTCCTTAGGAGGGACGTAAATTTTGTAGTGCATCACAAGATCAACAAATGGCTTGTTATTACCCGTATGAGCCTAATTCATGGGATTGCCAATTACATAGGTTGGGTTACCATCATTGTTGATTTTCCTCAATTGGCTTAAGTCTCATTCCCCTCGATATATAAAAAATTAATTTCCTTCCCAAAGGTTTAGTCAGAGGATCGGCCAAATTCACTTCTAACTTTACATAATCGATGGACATAATTTCATCATTAAGCAACTGCTTTATCACATCATGCCTCAAACGGATGTGTCTATTTTACCATTGAAAGTATTATTCTTTGCAATGGCTATTGCCGCTTGGCAATCACAATGCATAGACACCAAAGGTGTCGATTTCATTCCCAAAAGAATATATGCTAAGAAGTTTCTTAACCACTCAGCCTCACTACCTGCCAATTCAAGAGCTACAAACTCTGAATCCATGGTGGATTTAGCAACTATTGTTTGTTTGGTTGATTTCCATGTTACAGCACCTCCACCAAGGGTGAATATATATCCACTAGCGAATTTTATCTCGTATGAATTTGTGATCCAGTTAGCATCATTGTATCCTTCTAATACAGTGGGAAATCCACTGTAAAGGATAGTATAGTTTATGGTTCATTTCAAATATTTCATTAATCTGCTCAAGGTAGTCCAATGATCATAATTGGAATTTTGTGTATATCTACTCAGTCTACATACATCATAAGCTATATCAGGTCGAGTATAATTCATCAAATGCATCAAACTCCCAATAATCTGAGCATATTTATACTAAGCCACACTCTCTTCTTTATTTTTCACTAATTGGGTATTAAAATCATAAGGAGTGTTTACAGGGGTGACATCAAAGTGCTCATATTTTTTAAGTAGCCTCTCCATGTAATGTTGTTGAGTAAGCATTAGGCCAAGATTACTTCTCATGATTCTAACACCCAAAATAATATTAGCTTCTCCCAAATCCTTCATATCAAATTTAGAAGTCAAGAAACATTTTGTTTTATTCACAACATCAATACATGTACCAAAAATAAGCATGTCATCAACATATAAACTAATAATTATACACTCACCATCAACAGTTTTTGTGTACACACATTTATCAACTCCAATGGAGAAAAATCCATTACTGACAAGAACTTGATCGAATTTTTCATTCCTTTTGACACTTGCTTCAAGCCATATAAGGATTTAAGAAGTTTACAAACTTTATTTTGTTGACCAGGAAGAACACAACCTTCAAGCTGCACCATGTAAATTTCTTCTTCTAAATCACCATTTAGAAAAGCTTTTTTAATATCCATTTAGTGCACAACAAGTTTGTAAATTGAAGCTAATGCAAATAAGACACGAATAGAGGAAATTCTTGTTACAGGAGCAAAGGTATCAAAATAATCAACGTTTTGTTTTTGAGTAAATCCTTTTGCAACCAATCTTACTTTATATTTATCAACAAAACCATCAGGTCTTAAAAATCCATTTACAACCAATCGGTTTTGCACCTGATGGTAAATCGTCGCAAGTTTTATTTTGTAAAATAGACTCAATCTCAATTTTATAGCCTCTTTCCAGAAATTGCTTTCTTTAAAAGATAGAGCTTCAAAATAGCTTAAAGGATCATTATCAATAAGATACGTATAGAAATCATTTCCAAAAGACGTTTCTTTTCTAATTCTTTTACCCCTCCGCAATTCATCATTTGAATTTTGAAAATCACTTTTATGAGGAGATGTAGGAGAAATAGTATCAATTCGTAACGGAAAAAATATGCTCAAAAAATTCTGCATTCTTTGTTTCAACAATCGTATTATAATCAAGTACATCACTTTTTAAAACAAGAAATCTATACACATCACTATTTTCATCATAACCAATAAGCATGCAATCATATGTCTTAGAGCCTATTTTTCTTTTCTTAGAACTAGGAAGTATAACCTTAGCAAGGCACCCCCATATTTTCAAATATTTTAAATTAGGAGAATAACCCTTCCA
Source organism: Rhodomyrtus psidioides (assembly GCA_021437785.1). NCBI lineage: Eukaryota > Viridiplantae > Streptophyta > Magnoliopsida > Myrtales > Myrtaceae > Rhodomyrtus > Rhodomyrtus psidioides. Next base: position 2,315,943 of record JAILYB010000112.1, read on the forward strand.
TAATTCATAAGGTGTTTTACCGATTTTCTTATGAGGTATTCAGTTTTGAATGTGACAAGCAGATAATATTGCTTCACCCCATAAATTATTAGGAGCTTTAGAGCTAACAAGCATAGAATTCATCATTTATTTTAATGTTCTATTTTTTCTTTCTGTTACACTATTTGATTCAGGAGAATATGAAGGGGTAGTTTCATGGATTATTCCTTCCTTTTCACAAAAATCATTAACCAAAACGTATTCTCCACCTCTGTCCGATCTACCTCTTTTTATCCTTTTTTCTAATTGATTTTCTACCTCAGCTTTATACAAAAGAAACATATCAAAAGCTTCATATTTATATCTAAGTAAATAAAATTCAGTAAATCTTGAATAATCATTGATGAAAGTCATGTAATATCGTTTGCCTCCTCTAGTCATAGTTTGTTTTAAATCTCCTAAGTCGGTATGAATTAAGCTCTACAATTAAGATTCTCCATTTACATAAATACAAGGCCTCTTAGTTAATTTTGTTTCGGCGCATGTTATACATTTATTAAAAAATTAATTTTCAATTCTAGAAATTAAACCCTGTTGTTGCATTTTCTTAATATAAGAAATATTAACGTATCTTAATCTTTCGTGCCACAAATCAATAGATTCAACCAAATAAGCCAAAGAAGTAGCATTTTCATTGATAACATTGGAAACGTTAAGAACAAAAAGCCCTTGATTACAATAACCCTTCCCCCACAAAAATATTATTTTTTCCCATTACAATCTTGTCATATTCGAATGATACCTTCACCCCAACCTTTTCCCAAAAGAGCCATCGAAACCAGGTTCGCTCTTATATTAGAGACATGCAGTACATCATTCAGTGCCAAAGTTTCACAGATATGAGTTTAAGAAGAACTTTCCCTTTACCAAGAACTTGCGCTATTCTCGAATCACCTAGATAAATAATCTCTTCTACTTCCCCTACTGGTGTGTAGGAGGAAAAGGCATTTTTGTTTGCATAAATATGCATGGTAGCACCTGAGTCTACCACCCACTCTTTCACATTGGCCACGATATTGACTTGAAAAATGACCGCAACAATAATGTTATTAGGGTCATCTGTTTCAACCAAATTAACCTTTGGTGTAGCAGGGTTGTCATTTGTCATTATGCGTTTTCTATACTGTGCTGCATGATGACCTGGTTTACTACAAACAAAACAAGAACCTTTCTTTTTGAAGGTGGGGTGAGCAACTTTGGGTCTGTGATAAGGTCTTTTGTTATTGTACCTATTTTGCCGAGGTTGATGTTTGCCTTGCACCAAATTTTTCCTTGTAGCGATCTCCTTAACTTTGGCAGCTTTGATCTCCTCGCGAGTTGTATCCTCAATGATAATATGAACAACCAAATCAGCAAGTGAAAATTGCTTGCCTTTGTGCTTAAGTTGTTGCTTGTAGTCATTCCACGATTGAACCAATTTTTCAATCAGCAACCCCGCAACAAATTCTTCTTGCAAATTGATATTTTTCGCTTTCAAATCCTCTACCAGCTTGTGATATTCATTGATTTGTGTCTTGATCTCCTTACCATTGGACATTTCCCACCGATAATTGTTAGGATGTGCACGTGTGAGTTGTGTTAGAAGAGTCCCACATTGGAAAATTAATGTGGTGTTGAACACTTAATATATCCAAGTTGGCCCATAACTCATTAGCTTAAGCTTTTGAGTTAAGGTGGGTTTGACTGGATATGTTAACGGGCTCGGACATGGGCTCCCTCTTGGATATCTCCCCGAAAGAAGGTATCGGACTTCTGCTGCGTACTCCCATCAAATGGCATCAGAGCCGATGGTTGATGTCCCCCATGCGGTTACTGAGCGGGCCCAAAGGTAGACTTCATGGTTATGAAGTTGGGCTATTCAACTTGAGATAAGTTGATGCAGAAGATACCTGAATTAAGGGGGAGCAAACCTAACACTGGAGCTCACACGTGAGGGGGAGATTGTTAGGATGTGCACGTGTGAGTTGTGTTAGAAGAGTCCCACATTGGAAAATTAATGTGGTGTTGAACACTTAATATATCCAAGTTGGCCCATAACTCATTAGCTTAAGCTTTTGAGTTAAGGTGGGTTTGACTGGATATGTTAACGGGCTCGGACATGGGCTCCCTCTTGGATATCTCCCCGAAAGAAGGTATCGGACTTCTGCTGCGTACTCCCATCAATAATAATTTGTGATCATGAATTTTTGTCTACCTACATCTTCGGCAGTGTACTTTGCAATCATGGACTCCCATATTTGTTTTGCTTCTTTGTACGGACATTAGAGGTCAAAAAAATTCATTAGAAAGCATACTAATAATTGTGTGCCTACATACCTTATTAGCATGTATCCACTGTTCTCGCAAATTATTTTCAGTTGGTTCGGCCTCTATAAGTGCGAAAGCCATGCCATGCACATCTAGGATAGAGAAAATTCTTTCCTGCCACCTTTTGAAGTTGTTGCCATTACAAACTTCAATCTTTGATACGCCAGGAAATGATTTAGCATAGGTTATATGTGGTTATTGTGGCAGCGCAACTGGAGTGGCGAAGATAGATGCATCTTGGGCGGCGGCAGCTGCAGCTGCGGCGGCATCAACTGGAGTTTCCATCAGAGTTATCCTTAAGATTGTAGTTAAAAATTATGGAAAAAAATAAGAATTGTTTGAGGCGTGCAAGCACTGTCCTTAAGGATAATTTCGCCCCCTCGGAGTACGAAACTCGGTGCGTAAGGCTTCTAGCGGCTATCCTCCCAATATACAATACACCTTCTTCTATATTGTGCACTGAATATTAGAAGGAACATGAATAACGTTCTGTGTATAACCCAGCAAAGGAGAAGAAATAAAGAATTGAAAAATCTCTCTTGTAATTTTCTAAGATACACTTCCGTAGTTGTGATTTATGTATTTATATTCAAACAAAAATGAACCGAAATAGCCGTTAGGAAATAGCTGTTAACTAAACTGTTACAAGACTATTAGTACATAGTTAGAAAAATAACCATTGAAAAAACTGTTTTGCTCCGGAAAATCTGACCGTTGGAAATATTGATGGCTACTCATTGCCGTCATAATTTTATGAAAATCATTATAAAATATTTCAAAACTATTGCAATATCCAACATCAACAACTATCGCAAACAAGAGTTGCCAACCCATAACTAGGTCGATAACTTAATCGGAGAATTGTAGGTGGTAAAATTCGAGACGTAATTGAGAAAGGTAAATAAAAGTTGGTAAAATATAAGATGTGTTGCTAATCGAAGAAAAATAAACTTGTAAGTAACTCAACAAGAGTCGATAACCCAATACTAATTGGTAACTTTTTATTTCGGTCGGCTTTTAATTGGTAATTTAATCAGAGAGAAATTGGTAGTCACTCTTATTAAGATGGGTCATTTCTTAAAGAAGTTTATATTTATGAGGCATTTACTAGGAAATGCAAATAAAATTTTGGAGACAATAAAAAAACGTTGGCATATTAGGAAAAGTAATAAAATATCCAAAAGTAATTCAAATGGAAGTTGGTAACCCAATTTGGTTGTCCTTAATGAGAAAATTAGGGAATCACATTAATTTAGGTCTGTGGTCTCTTAAAATAGAGTTAGTAAATGTTAGGGGTTATTAACTGAGGCAAATGAAAATTGAACTCAATAGAAAAGCTAGCTAATTTGAAAAAAAATCAAAATGTTAGTAACTCAAATGAAGATTGATAATCTAAAACTAATCAGTAATCTAATATGCCTAAAGTGGGTAAATCACTCTCATTTAGGTTAGTAATTTCATGTAAGAGCTGATAAATTAAAAGCGTTTGCAAATTATGCAAATACAAGTTCGTAAATCACTTAAAAACCGCTAATTTGCTAACTACCAAAAGTTGGTAAACTTATAAAAATATTGTCAAACTGCCAATAAGTCACTTGAAAAAAAATTCACCGGTCATATTTTTACGAATATGTTTCAGACAATTATAAAATTCAGACACTTATAATCACTCGTCGATATATCCGTAACTAAAATATCAATATTTCTTTAGCCTGAAACGACAAGATTCTACCAAACCTTCTTCCTGCATCCGTGTGGTCCTTCCATAAAGTACAGTGCATACTCGGTTTCTCGCACATTGACTAAGACTAAGAAGAAAACAAATGCAGAAAAGACAAGCGAAAAACAAGTAAGAACTTGTACAAACTAAATTTTTTTATAAAAAAAAAACCATAATTTCGACTTCACAACGAAGACAGATCATAGGTTCCTCATCAATGCTGTCACGTGAAAGCAAGTAGAGGGTGGACTCTCGAATAGACATGATGTTTTGATCATGGGGTAATTCATAAGGCCGGACGAAACCGCATGGATTAAATTTTTCTGAACGCTTGCGCCCCGTGCTCAAATTTAGAAGTTAATCCCTATTCTTGAACCTATTCGATGCCTGCAAACTAGAAAAGGTAGTGATTCTTACTCTTACCAACTTCAATTAGCGTGAAGGAGCAAAAAAAATCTGGCTCGGATCGAAAAAGTACAGTGACCTCAATCGGACCCGAAAAAGGCAAATACACAAAGGTGTCGTCCTTCCTCTTCTCGAGCCCGACATGACGAATGAATATGCGAAAAGGGAGAGGAGACAAAAATAGGATCAGAACACGTAGAAAAACAGATGGAACGCATCAGTTGTCTCTGTCTCTTTGTGGTTCCTCTAAGCAAAAGATGTCAAGAACATACGTCATTACATGTCAAGCATTACGATAGTTATAACAAGCTCATGGTACGGGTCGGGAAAAAAAGATTAATATATATGTATACGTGTTAGTTTGAATGATGTTTTGGCGTCATCTTGAACTTGGACGGTTGTAATTGGTTTCTTTCTAAGATAATGTATCTACACAACACTCCAACTCCATCTAGGTTAACCCCCCTATCCGTGGAGTCAGTTTTAATCCACGTGGCAAGTTGCATCCTTATTATTTTCAATCGTTCTGGTCGCAACACAAAAAAATTACAAACGTGGGTTGCAAACAATTTATTTGATGGGAACATGTGGTAGACATAAAATCACATGTAGGTAATTGGTGCTGTAAGTTTTGAGTTGCGTGATGCCTTGCAAGTTGCGAATATTATGTTGGCTTATGAAGCCAGAATATATCATTAAGATTTCTTTTTGTCTTTTGTCATTTATTCTCTTCTAAGTTAAAAGATACATCTTATATATTAGGGATATATAGGTTGTAGCCGTCAGAGGATTAGAGCATATAGAAAGCACAAGAGCAGATAGAAAGCGCAAGAGCAGATATAATACGCAAAGTAGCGAATAGAGAGAAAAAGAAAAAAAAAAAAAGAGGCCGTGACGGCATTCTTGAGAGTTCACGTTTTCTTTTTCCTTCGATCTTGTGAGAAGATCGTTAGCTGTATTCCTACTTTTCTCGAAAATTAGTAGATCCGCAGAGTGCCTCCACGCGGAGACGTAGCCCAGATTTGGATGAACTTTGATAACAAATTCTCTAGTGTGTTCTTCTGATTCTGTTCTTTTATCGTTACATTATGCCAGTGTGTATTGTTTGCTTGAGTTATTTTTCTGAAATTGGGGCACGATTCCTATCAACTGGTATCAGAGCCTAGGTTGGCTAATCGGGAACATCGAGGGTTTTTTGGTGACGTTCGATTGAAAGCAAACGGTATGGCAGAAGATAAAATTAGAATCGATAAGTTCGATGGGCAGGATTTTGGATGGTGGAAACTCCAAATAGAGGACTATCTTTATCAGAAAGATCTCTATGCACCACTTCAGGGTTGTAAACTTGAAATCGCGAAAGTAGATTCGATAGCAGAATCAGGATTGAAAATTCTTGATCGAAAGGCGTTAGGTGCGATTTGTCTAGGCTTGATGAAAAAGACAGGATACCACATCGCGAAAGCAAAGACTGCAAAAGAAGCCATGGATATTCTGACGAATATTTATGAGAAGCCATCCACATTGAATAAGATATTTTTGTAAAGAAGTTGGTTAAAATGAAATTATCTGACGGAAGTTCTGTTGCAGAGCATATTAACAGTTTCACGCTGGTTACAGGTCAGTTAGAATCCGCAGACATAAATCTGGATATGAAGTTACAAGCTCTGTTATTTCTATGTTCCCTTCCGGAAAGCTACAACACCGCGGTTCAAGGAATTTCGAGCACCATGAAGGATGATTTAATTCTGGATGATGCTGTGAGCAGTATCATGGATAAAGAGATGCAACGAAAAGTCTTAGGTGGAGATAAATTTTCGACATCTGCATCTTCAACGGCACCAGCAGTGGAGAACCGTGGAAGAAGTAAAAGCAGAGGAAAATTCAGCGGGTATGGTAGTGTTGACACCTAAATTTTGATCAACTTATTTTTATTTTTATTTTGAAAATTCATAGAAAATCCATAAAAAGTTGAAAAATTAAAAAATTAATTTTGGTGACCTTAGCCAAGCTAAATGAACCATTTTGACCAAAAAAATAATTTTCATAATTTTCATTTTTTTTAATATATTTTCGAAAAATAAAAAAAAAAAAGAGAAGAAAAAGAAAATCAAGAAAAATAATATTTGAGGTCACAAAAATATAGAAAAATAGTCAGTATTTTTATTTTAATTTTCTTTACTTTTGGACCTCATAAAATAATAAAATTCAGGTTCGATTTTGGGTGTTTTCTGATCACCGTAAAATCGAACTTGGCAAAAATATTAACAATAATTAAAAGGGAAAAGAGTGAAACATCATCATTTAAAAGAAAAAGCAAAAGAAAAAGTATATGTTTAATTAATAATTTTATCTCTCCTTTTCATTTTTTTTTACTATTTTTTATTTTCCCTCTCTTTCCTTTTTATTATTTTTCTTGGTTCTTTTCTCTCCCGACGGCTCTCTCCTTCTGTGGGCTCCCTCTGTCTTCTTCTTTTTTTTTCTTTCATGGGAACACCACCCCTGGCCGGACGACTCTCCCGCTCTCTCTCTCTCTCGTTTTTGCCACACGAGCACCAGCCATCATGGATTCCACCTTCCTCCACCACCTTTGTCACCGCTGCACCACGTCGGACCGCCGCGGAGCCGCCGAAAACCACCAAAGCAGCCGGCGAACAGCCCTACTCTGATTTGGGCTCTGTTTTGCTCCACTTCGCCGACCGCCTCATGCAGCCGTAAACTCCCCGGAACAGCCTCGAAGCTCGCGGCGCCGCCCATCTGCGATCACCTCAGACGTCCTTTGATGTATTCCAGCCGTTGCTGCCCCCAGTTTCGTCGACCGCTGCCTCGGCTGAGCAAGAACAGAAGCAGAAGCCGTTACCCCTGTTTTTGGTGTGCCCTTATTTCTGCAGCAAACCACTTCGATTCGCTGCTGTTCGCCGCCGCGCCATCGTCCATCCGACCACCATCGACCACTAAAGCTTCCCTCTGACCATCTTCTCGCCCGTCTTGGTGATTCTGTTGCATTGAAATGCGCCGATGACGTGACCCGAAGCTTCGCCGGCCGAACCGAGGACCGGGAGCTCGACGGAGGATTTCGAGCCGTCGCCGGGGCTTAGGCGACCCCAGGTAAACATTTAAACCTTGCTTAGATACTAGGTGAAGGTTTGGAATCTAGTTTAAACGTAAAAAAATTTTTGCGAAATTTTGGTCGCCGGCGCCGGTTCGGTGGGTGTCGTCCGTTTGATCGATCCTCGGCGTTACTTTAGCCATGTTTAAGCTGGATATTGATGTGGGGTGTGATGGGGATCGATAGGTGTTAAAATCGGGGCCTGAAATGCTGGATTTCACGTCGGTTTGGGACCTCCGGCGAACTTTCCGGCGACTTCGCCGGAAAATGGCACTGTTCATCGTCTTCTCCGGCGAGTCGCCGGTGGTCAACGGGTCAACGCTGACGTGGCATGCCACGTCAGCGACCACGTCAGCGTGGTGGGCCCCGGCCGTGAATAAAATAAAGTCAAATCGGACGGTGGAGAGCATGCCACGTGTCACGATCTTAGGCGTCCATTCAAAATGGTGAAACGGCGCCGTTTTGTCATGGAGGGGGGCGGGCCGGTTCATGGGTCGCGGGCCTGGGCATGGGCCGGGTCATTCGACCCGGTCCGCATAATTTTTATATATATATTAATAATAATAATAATAAATAATAAATAATAATAAAAAATTCAAAAATCAATAAAAAAAATAGAAAATCATAAAAAAACTCAAAAAAAATTCGGAAAATTCAGAAAAATTCTAAAAAATTACAGAAAATAGGAAATGGCCACATTCAACTGGCCACGACCTGTTTTGGGTCATTCGACCCCCGATCTTTCCAAAAATGACGGTTTTGCCCTTCCGGCAAATCGTCTTTCAAAAAAAATTCTAAAAATTCTAGAAAAATCCAAAAAATAGGAAATGGCCACAAACAACTGGCCAAGACTCATTCTGGGTGTTTTGAACCCCGACCCTTCTTAAAATGACGATTTCTCCCTTTGGGCGAATCGTTTTTCCAAAAAATTGAAGAAAAATCAAGAAATTCCAAGAAATTCTCAAAATGGGAAATGGCCACAATCAACTGGCCATGGAATATTTTGAGTAATTCGGTATTCAAATCTTCCAAAAATTGACGATTTTGCCCTTCGGGTTAATCGTTCCCATTTTGCCCCTGGTCCTAAATCACGCCTTCCTTAAACCTTTATGGTTATACTAGGAAGCCATTGATCTGAATTGATGTGCATTGATGTGATTTATTTATGCATTTGATTGCGCTTTCATTTAAATTGGTTGTGATTGATAGGAATAGTCTTCCAATCTGCATGAAACCCTGAATCAAGCTCACCCCATCCAAAACTGCGCCTGCATGAACTCTTAATTAGGAAAATCACTCACGTTAGGTACCGAAAGGGCGTTGGTAATGACACCAGCGTAACCAAGTCCCCGAACCTAAAATCTCTGGTTCCGCAGAACTGACCGATCTCTCCCAATCGGTCAGTAAGGTTTCCGGTCTACCCTCCAAGAAAGACCGGTGGCGACTCCAAATGCATGCACAAGTTGCACATGCCACCACGACCACACTGAAGGTCGAAAGCGATCGACTCTTATCGTCGAACCCATTAAATGAATACTCCCGCCGCGATTTGGTATGGGCCTGGGAGGGCCCGCGCCGATCCAAGACCCGCGATCGGTAATCCATTAGCCGCGTCCGTTTTTTTTGGACAGGTCGCGACAGCTGGCGACTCCACTGGGGACCTTTGTTCTAGAACACTTGGTTCTGGACCTTTAGTGGACTTAGGCCGTAATTAAAACGCTGAGTGATTTTTCTAACCATGCAGGCGCTCTTGAAGGTGAGGTAAGTCCGCTTATGGTAGGTGTTATATGTTTTTGCAGATTGGAGAAATAAGGGGTGTAGTCCGTGATTAACATTGTCTTATGCAGGTTGGGCGTAGGAATGTATGTTGTGTGGATGATTTGAAGTGCTGATTGATAAACTGTTGTGCATGAATTGCATTGTGATGATCACAACACGTGGACACACACAACCGCGCCTAAAACCCCGGGCGCCGCCTTTAGGAACATGATAGAATGAATTGAAAATGGAATCTCCGTGAGGAAAAACACGGGGTAATCTACTTTTCAATTCCGCTCGCTTCGAACTAGGGGATCGAGTCCCAATGCAACGATAGTTGTGCAATGGAATCGGCTCTTTCTAGAACTCGAGGTGGGAGCCTTGACCTTAGGTACCAAACCCTCTGATTTTTAGAAGTTCATCATCACTTGTCTCATGCGCATGTCTTTGGGCGGTTGGTACACCTAAAACCGCACATAAGTCGACAAGTTTGGTTGGTAAGACTCCCTATCCCTCAAATCTATTACAGTTCATATAAATATAGGCATTTCATTCATTGCATTCTGGTGATTAGATTAAATGCCATTTCAAGGATAGATGTGTGTGTTTTTTCCAAACGTCCTTGATAGAAGACGAGGAGGATGATATCCCACGACGAACACCGAGTATGCGAGGAGCATACTGTGGACATTATTGAGGTATCATCCAACGAAGATGACGAATTGGGGCAAGTGATCCTGAAGACACAGATCGAAACTGGGGCATCCTTAAACGTTAGGATCACATTCCTTTGTTTCATTTTTCATTACTAGTCCTCTTGTATAGGGTTTATTTTTACCGAGGTTTTCTTTATCTCACCCCTTAGAGTGATTGTATTAGGGATCTATTGGTGTATACATTCAGATGGAGCTTGGTTGTATTTCTTTTGACGGGTCATGTGAATGTGATAGTGGCATTTTCTCTAATCATCCGAATACTCCCAAGTCAAGTTTATAATTCCTTTAGAGGAAATCAAAATTGGAAATCTTGCATGACCTTTTTGGTCGTATAGGGTAATCCAACCCCAATTTCGCTAGAAGGAATTATACACTTGAATTGATTCATGCATGTCGTACATCATTGGTAATCCACGATAATTGATCAAGAGTATCGGCATTGTTTCGAATTTAATGACGAGATAGATGTCCAAATTGCCCTCGTTCTTACAAAACGGCCTTGATTTGGATGCCGTATCTTCAATTAAATTTAAAACACGTCGTTATGCTTTGTACTTTTGACTAGTTCGTTCTTCTCGAAATTGATCAAAAGCGATTATCGAGAATTACATTCCTTTCAATAATATGCTTTCCTTCGAAGAATACTGATAAAAAACTTTTACGCTAGATTAAAACCCTTGTAAAAGTTTTTGTCTTTATTAATCACGAGCAAGCATAAGATTGAAAGGGGTTTATGCTTTCTTTTTCAAATTATTTCTTCTGATTCAGTCGTTTCATTTGCAGGTGAAAAATAGGTAATAGAGAGAAATCTTCTCCTGGATGAATCTGAGGCTATTCTTTCATCTGATCATGAGCAAGTTAGAAAATCAGGACATATTTGCTCAACTTATTGATATTATAGTTCAGCTCACCCAAGTTGAAGATGTTCGGATGCTCGAAGAAATGGACCATATAAAAAGCTAAAACACACACACATGAGCTTTCATTCACTTTCGCTCAATCGAAAGACTTTCAAAGCAGATTAATACAGATTAGCGAGGCGGAAAAGTAAAGCCGAACTGAGCCCTAATCAGCAGCACGAAGGAGCTCAATTGGCCCTCCATATGGTTGATTCCCTGCCTACACTCACCGCTCCGTATATCATGATCCGCGAGCTGGAGAAGAAGGCGCTTGCACTCATTCTTAAGGTCAGCAACCTTGGCCCTGTGATCTTCAGCAGCAAGTTCCAAGTCCCGGACCAATTCCCTCCCACGGGATACATCCGCCGTAACAGTATCGAGTCGCTCTTCCAGCCAATCGCTCTGAAACTTCAACATGATGTTACGACGATCGTGCTCATAAGTGATCAGGCACAAGGCCAAACGCTCCACCAAATGTCCACGTTCACGAAGCATCGTCGAGACCCGCTTGTTGGCAGTTTCCATAACCTTGTTGTGGCTGTCAGCCACGAAGTTAGTCAACGTCAGGCAGTCACAGCGGTCTTCGTAGCGGGCTCGCAAGACACGAGCCACGAGAACTTCACGGTGAGCAACGCGGTAAGCCTCTAGAAAGTTTGCAAAGAGGGCTGGGAATGTTTTATACTCCTTCTCCAACTCAGTACCCTCGATGGAAGTAGTGTCTGTGGCCGCAAATAGAACGCGGATCTCAGCCTCGATCTTCGGATGATCGGCTATATAAGCATAGCCCCGACCCAAGAGATTATAGAGTTTTTCCCATCGGGCCGGGACTGCGATTGAAAAGACGCAAGCATGGGAAGAGTCAGAGGAAGAAGCAGAAGATGAAGCCATTTCTTGTTGGAAGGATGGAGAGGAAGACGAGTGCGATGGAATGAATGAAAGTGAAAGCTGGGCAAATGAGAGCACTAACCTTATCCTCGTTTCATAGTAGCTCAAAAATGGAGAAAAGTTACAGCAATAATGCTTGTGGAGCCGGGGTAGTTAGTGTAAAGCAGGGGCTGCTCCTCCCGTGAAGCATCAGACATGTCTCGATCCACGATTTCAGGCCTGACGAGTTTGAAAAGTTGTAAAAGAGTTGTCTATTTCACCATTATTGAGATGGAGCGGGAGTCGAGCGCAAATATCGAAGGAGCCGCGGTAGGGTTGATAGTTTTGTCATGATGAAAAGCTGAGCGGGTGGTGGACGTAATTTAGTCTTTTGAGAGATAGTGGGGGACAGATTCGGCTATCGAGGAAAGAAAAGCGATCCGTGATCTCTCCACCATGAAAAGGAAGGAAGACGACAAGACGAGAAACTCAAAATCTCTAGAAGAGCGCTCGCCTGGTGATCGTCTTCCATGCTCGAAGAGCGATTCCTGAGTACGCAAAGTCACTCAAAAGAAAGTTTAGAGAGAGTAAACATAGGAAGAGGATTACAAGACCTTGAGTGAATAAAAAAGGACGAACAAACCTTTTCTTGATCCAGTATGTTTAACAGTCATAGTCATTTGTTGGAGATGACTGACCCAAATGTCCTAGGTAATGTGCAGTTGGGAGACCTCGAAGTCTTTGGGATCGAGCCAGATGTCGAAACCATACTACCCAACCCTGCTGGCAACGAGGTTCAGGATCAGGGCAGCGACGATGACAGTGGTGGCGACGACGACTGTAGCAGCAACAACGACGGCAGCGGCGATGTCCCATCTCGTGGAAGAAGACGTCGCCGGCTCTATACTGAGAAGGAAATCCAGATACTCGAAGCCGCCTTCAATAAGTGCCGTTACCCGGATACGAGACGAAGAAGAAAATTAGCCCGGAAATTAGAGATGGAACCCTTAAGGGTCAAGCACTGGTTTCAAAACAGACGGGCCAGATCAGTGGTTCGGGGAAAGTGTCAAGAGCTCGAAACTCTAAAAGAAGAATACGCCAAGCTTCGAGCAGAAAACATGTGGTGTAAGGAAGTCCTCATCAACGCCGCTTGCCTTAACTGCGGTGGTTCTATCGACACTCGCGAAATGTTCCGTGATAAGTTTTCTATGAGAATCGCAGGTGGTCGTCCGCCACCCCACTCCCTCAAACCATCTTTGGAAAGAGGGGAGGCGCGTTACTACAATTTCCCTGACAATGGGCTTACTATCACCACAGACCAGTTCGAAGTCAACCAGCTTCCCCTGCAACAACCTCTGGCACAACCAGACCCCGCCGAGAGTGAATCGAGGAATGATCGCCGAGTCACGGATGCTATCCTGAGTCGCCAAAAGAAGTTCATATGGTCTCCAGAGCTTCACAGAAAATTCCTTGATGCGGTTCACCAAATAGGGAATGACTCATTATGTCCAACACGCGTACATGAGGTCATGAGTGAACCGGGGCTCGCTAGAAGGTTAGTCGCAAACCACCTTAATGGTTACCGCAGGAAGCTACGACGGCGTCATGCCGCACGGCGCCTAGAAGAGCCCGACTCGAACTTGAACATTAGGTACGGCTACGAATGCAACAGCCATGCCTCAAGAAGAGCCCTGCCGAGTCTCGATACCAACCAAGCCGGTAGCTCTACCACCAACTGTTGGAGAATTGGTCAATATAGCCCTATCAGTCATCTTAATGTTCCTCAAGAATACGTGCCACCGGTGCAACAAATATACACTTCCCCGCTCGAGCAGCGGCCGTCCACCGGCGCTCTTCCTGCTGCTGATCCACCCACGACGTCTAATGTTCAGGAGTTCGCCCAACTAGGGCATATGATCTCAGATGATCTAGTGGGGGAACACTTCGAACGATTTTGCTTCCCTGATCTCTGAGTGAGACACGCTTTTGATAGGAAAAAGGTCGACCCTCCTCTTTTCTTCTCAAACAAAGATGGTGGTCACAGTTCGAAGAATCCATCAGGAGGAGGCTAGCAAACCTTCACGGCCATGATCTGGAGTCGATGACCGCGCACCTGAACCCAGACATGATGGGGTGGTGATCGAACATACCCAGAGAAAAGGGGGGGCTTGTACACAAGTAGAACTTATTTCTTATTTGCGCATTGTAAAGTTTCAATCGGAGCAGTTCCTTTCTTCTTTAAGGCCTAGGGTTGATTTCACACAATGATGCTTGCTAACATCATCATGTTTAGCTACAACAATCTTTTGTCACAATGGGTTCGAGGTAAATCGACCAAGCGCACGAAGGCAAACGTGACAGCATAGGTTACAAACATAACGTGAGCGGGCTCGAAAGCGGAAAGATCGTCAGTTGCCTCAAACACTATGATTGCGAAACCAAGGGCAATATTGAATCTTGCGAAGGATAAGCGGAAATGTACATACACTCTCATTTATAGCACTTAACAGGAGACTTTACAAACAGACTACTGAGGAGGAACCGTAAATCCAAAGTGAGTTCTAATGAGCATCACAAATGAGCTCAATTGATTCTCCATGCTATCCATGCCTTGCTTACAACCCACACTCCGGGAATCGAGGTCTACAAGCTTGAAGAAAAGGAGACGACATTTCTCCTTAAGTTCGTTCACCTTGGTCTCATAGTACTCGAACTCAAGCTCTAAGTCCTGAGCCAGCACCCTCCCGCGAGCTATATCCATGCTCAGGTCTTCAAGCCGTTCCTCCAACCAGGCACACTGGAACCTCAGCACGAGGTTGTGCTGATCTTGCTCAAAGGCGGTGTCAAAAAGAGCCAGACGCTCCACCAAGTTGTCCCTTTCACGGACCAACATCGAAACCTGGGCATGGGCGTATTCAACAGCCCTTTTATGGTTATCGGCCGTCAGCATGGCCAACATCAGGGACTCAGTTCGGTCCTGATAGCGGGCTCGCACGATACCAGCCAAAGTGACCTCCCGACTAGCAACTTCGTAAGCCTGCAGGAAATTGTTGAAGAGAGTTGGGAAGATCACAAACTCCCTCTGCAGTTTCGTACCTTCAATACACACAGTATCCAGGGCCGGAATCAGAGTACGAACTTCAACCTCAGCTTCAGGATGACTGTTTATGTAGCCATAACCTCTACCCAAGAGGTGATAACACCTCTCCCATTGGGTTGAAGCTTCGGCTGAGGCAGCGGGTACAGGAGAGGAAGCCATCTGCGATTCAACGACAGAGAAAAGAAGGAATGATGGAGGAGTGTTTGAGAGGTTAGATCGAAATGTTAATCTCCTCGATGTCAACCTCTCGCCCTTTAACGCTCGAACGAGAAAGGGAAAGCTGCAATAATTTTTCTATACGCAGCAGGGCTAATCAAGCCTCATTAATACATCCCTGGTGAGTCACAGATCCACCTCTGTCCCGTGATTTCGGACTTAGAAAAGGTAACAACACCTAAAGGCCGGCGGACCTATTACTTTGGAGACCGAGCTAGGGGGACAGGCGTAATGCTCGATAAAGCAAAAGTCGACACGGGAAATCTGCACGCTCCACTCAGGCAAGAGAGAGTAGGAACGGACGGGGGGAATCACGAAGTCTCGAAAGGAACACCCGTCAGACGCTCGTTACTCGATTTCAAAGCGACGCTTCTTGGAACACGCCTAATCTCTGATAATTACAGAGAGGGCGAACATCTGAGAAAGGGTGGAGAAGATCAAGCGAACGAAGATCATGAAAAGACATTTCGACCCAAAATGTTCAAGGGGTACCATCATCTGTTGGAAACGCCTGACCTAAATGTTTCCGAACTTGAACGGCTAGAGGAATTTGAAGACCTCGGAAATGAATTCGTCATGAAGGATATGGAAATCGACTCGACCATCCAGGAGACTCAAGCCCTCAGCGACCAAGACGCCAGCGACGATGATCCGCGCCAGAAAAGAAAGCGTCGACAGCTCTACACTCCGGATGAGGTCCAGATACTTGAAGCTATCTTCAAGGGATGCCCTTTCCCGGACACAGAACAGAGGAAGAAGTTGGGTCAAAAACTAGGGACGAGCCCTTTGAGGATCTTGAATTGGTTTCAAAATAAACGAACCAAGCTGAGTAATCAGTACAAACAACGGGAGACCGCGTTTCTAAAGGAACAGAACGAGAAGCTTCGAACAAAGAACATGAGGTATGAAGAAGTTCTTAGCACTATTGTCTGCCCTAACTGCGGTGGCCCTACCACTCTCAATAGATTGTTTCCCGTTAAACCTTCTGCTAGGATCGAAAATACTGGTAATGTACATGAACAAATCAATCCCACAAAGATAGTGCCAGTGCCTTCTGAAGGCGGGAATATATGCCACTATGATGAGAGTCACCACGTCAGAGCCCAAGAGTCTTCTCCACAACGACTTATGGCAGGATCAGATCCTGCTCGAGAAGGGTTAAAGATCAACCGTCAAGCTGTCGACGCTATTCTGAACCAAGAGAAGAAGATTTTCGTGTGGCCCCTTGAGCTTCACCGCCGGTTCTTAGACGTGGTTCGGCGAATAGGGCTCGACTATGCACGCCCGAAGAAAGTAATGGAGGCCCTGAATGCACCAGAACTTACCAAGGCTATGGTCTCAAATCACCTCGGTTGTTACAGAAGAGCGCTAAGACAGCGTCATGCTAACCTCGGTTACAAATTCAACACTTATTGTGAAATTGATCAGAATATTCATCTGAGTCATCCCAATTTTCTTCAAGAGTGTGCGCCACAGATGCAGCAGGCGCAGCACCCATCCGTCGCTGTTTTTCCGCTTACTAATGAGCTTTCTGCGCTTAGTGCCCAAGGACTTGCCGAACTAGGGCATGTGGTTTCAAAGGATCTAACAAGGGAATGCGTTGAGCATTTTTGTTTCCCTAATTCCCAAGTAGGAGATGCTTATGGGGGTCAATCGATCAACTCCCCTCTCATGTTCTCGAGAAGAAATGGAGGTTCCAGCTCGAAGAACCAGTCGGGCGATACTACCCAACCCATGCATCAATATTTCGAAGGATCAGATGACTTCTGCGATGATCAGTCAGTGATACTTCGATCCAAAATGTTCCAAGGATACCGTCATTTGTTGGAAACGCCCGACTTAGAAGTTTCCGAGCTTAAACTGCTGGAAGAATTTGAAGATCACGGGACCGAATCCGGCACGATGGTCATGGAGATTGACACTTCCAACGATGAAACTCAAGGTTGTGGTAATGAAAACAATGCCCATAGCAGTGATCAGCGTCAGAAAGGAAAACATCCCCTTCACCATACTTCAAGTCAAGACCGGGAGCTTGATTTTTTCTTCGAGGAATGCCCCCATCCAGATGAGAAGCAGAGGGCTGAGCTAGGTCGAGAGTTAGGGTGGGAGCCTGGGAAGGTCAATAAGTGGTTTCGTAACAAACGAGCCCGGCTGAGGAATCTACATAGACAGCAGGAGCTAGCGATTCTGAAGGAAGAAAATGAAAAGCTTCGAATAGAAAGCGCTAGATATGAGGAAGCACTGAGCAGTGCCACTTGCCTTGATTGCAATAACCATATTCTCATCAGTGAAATATTCTCCGAAGAGCCACTTCTAGAGATTGGTAGTGCTCATATGTTACAATGCCTTTCGCAATGTCATCCGGTGCAGTCAGATACCGTCGAAGGCTTACAAGAGCAGTTTCCAACACAATCAGATCTCATAGAGATTAGTCGGCAAGCTGTTCTTGTTGACAAGAAAGCGCGATTTTCTTGGACTGCTGAACTCCATCAGAAATTTGTTGATACAGTTCGACAGTTGGGGATCGACACGGCACGATCAACGCACATACACGAAATCCTGAACGTGCCGGGACTCTCTAAAGTTAACGTCGCGAGCCACCTTGGATATTTCAAGAGGTTGCTAAAAGAGGGACGGGTGACACTAAGCTCGGATGGAGCTGGTTCGAACTTAAATGTTGGTCATAACTGCAACCACGATGATTGTAGAGCCGGGAACACCCAACCATGTTTCGGTGTTGACGAGACCAGCAACCATGTCACCGACTCCTCTAACCCAAATCAGAACGCTCCACCAAGCAGTCTCAATACCCCTCAAGTGTATATACCGCAGTTCCCGCAAATAGGAACTCCCCAATTTGAGTACCAACCTGTTGCTAGTGCTCTTCCCATGGCAAATCCAACATTCACATGGGACATGTCTACATATTTGCCGGTCAACAAGGGAGGTTCCAGCTCGAGGAATCAAATCATCCAAGGCGAGAGTGATCTATCGCCAGCGGTCGGTGACACTCGACTTGAGCATCAATGGCTCGGAGATTCGAGCGATTTCCTTGGAGAGGAACTCAATTTCTGGCTCGATCAGCCTGAAGCTGGCGGACTCTTGCAATAGTGATACAGAGCTGACGATCAGGTGTTTGATTCAAGGCGCGATTTGTAAAAAAATGTTCGGAGAAAAGAGGTTGAATAGCCTGAATGAATGTATTGGAAATCCCATTGTAAGGCTCCCATGGGGGCATTTCTCATTTACGCTTAAAACTAGTCGTACGAAGATCCGCCTTACCTTTTGAGCATCTTTAAGCTCAGGGGCGAGCTCCCCAAGCAATGATCATCGTTCGCAGAGCATAATGGATTCCACCCCTTCAATGCAAAATGCATCTGGCCGCGAAGCCACCCATTTGGTAAAACGATGTATCGTTCCTAAACGATCTCCAATCGGATACCGAAATAATGTCTTCTTTCTTTTCCTTCTCAGATGATAAACATGGATAAATCACTTAACGAGTCATGCGTTCAAATAGCAGAACAGACGCTGCCCAGCTGGGGGCAGATGAACCATTGATGCTACAAACACTCCAAGCATGGATAGGCGGATTTGATAGATGTTGTTCATATCAACACGCCACATCAGAATGGGATGAAAATCAAGAGTAAAGTTGTATCGTCCCAATTTGTCTTGAATTCGAGGATATGAATTGATACTCGTTGTCTATCCTTGGCAGGGGAGTCGCCTTGCAGAGGAACAAGTTTTTACATCCCATGTACTACTCGTCAGAGTACATGACCAAGGGTAGGATGTATCGTTTCGATTTTTGAAAAAATTGTGAACCTACAATGATATGCTTTCTTTACATTTGCAGGAGTCTGCAGCCGCGACAGGTAGGTAGGTATCCCTTTCCCAGTTAGCTGGAGATAAAGAATGTTAAAATCCCTTTAGCCGTCATGGAAATTATCCAATGCATCGATGTTCATGATTTAAATCGGGAGGTTGCCCAAAGCATGAATAAAACATGCACGATACATCACAAAATCCCCTCGATGGATAAATTTTGGGAAAGAAAGAAATGAATTTTTCCAAATATGGTTATTTGTCAAATCATTCAAAAGGAAGTTTACTCAAAAGAGAGGCGAACCCAGTCCAAACACATCCTACATACACTTGAGAGATGAGGGAAGTGAATCGGATGGCAAAATCTGTACCTACGGAGGTAGGGACCATTCGCAGCGATTACATGGACTGGGACGACGGAGGCGTTCGTTTCATATCCCCTAAACACTACAGGTAACCGTTGATAACCCCTTGAACGGCGATTTTCATTCTTAACCCTGTCAAGAACCACCCCACATCGGGGCAAAGTGGAGGTGAGTCCAGCAGCATCAGGAGGAAATGGTCAGAAATTTTCTTGCTCGGACTAACATTAATCTTTGTGTGTTGTTTATATGGTAATCCAAGTGCCATAGGATGATGAGAAGCATTCATTTCTCTATCCCACACACCGAATCCTTTGCATAGCCAAGTTGAGCCTGCAAAATCATTTCATAAACCCGTTGGTGATCATTGCACTTTCCAAGACGGATGCAACATCACTTCAGAAACGAGGGAGTTCAAGACCTAGGGTTTACGAAAAAGCTACTAAGTCGATACTCAAGCGTGCTAAGAGCCAAGTCATATATCTAGCACAATTGCCAAGCATCCCGCTTGCTACAAGGGATTAAAGAAATCCCCAGCATCAGATAAGAAAAAGCAAAGTGCCTGGTAAAAGCAAGGCCGATGCTCGCATAAGCTGTTTGATTGATCCCCAGTAAAGTCTGGTCGGGAAAAGAGGAAATTCCTAAAAGAGTAGTATCAAAAGGGCTACTCCCCAAATGGCGTCAAGCGCGGAGCAAAGATATAGAGAGAATTATCGGTCTCTGAATGCAACAAGAGACGCTCTCTAAAGGACTTGTGCACACCTCAAAAGCGGTTGCACACCTCAAAAACTGAATATGCAGAATGGAAAAGACAGGTGACCAATTTGCAATGATCACCAATGTCAATCCCCTCATAAATTCTGGGCCAAAAACAAGCCTTTTTCGGTCCCCAATCCTACCAATGTCATAACCCTGAAACAGTCTTCTCTGACTAAGACATTTGGGTTAACATATAGCTTAGCTCGAAGAAGTACGAGCAAGACTATTTCTTTCTCATTTTGCAGGGTTCTCGACTTGTAAACCCGGAGCAGATGGTGAAGAATTTCGTTCAAATGACCTTGACTCAAAAGTGAGTCCCTCTTGAAGATCAATAACCAAGCCCAACATTACGGTCCCATGGAAGACCTCCCGACCGATCAAAATGTATGCGCTGCGAATGAGCCTAAAACCTAGGCACAGGTTAGTAGGGAATTGAGTGTATCCCCTATAAAAACCACTATCTCAAAACAGGTGAGAAGACCTCCTTGTCGAGAAATATTCCAATTGATGTTTTGAACAAACTCTTTTTGGAATTTTCAAACTGTTGATCCGGATTTTCCATGCAAGGAATTTGTGATCACATTTGCATGTTGCAAGGATGCTTTGGATAACCTCCAGCATCAAAATGCACATTTCATGATTAAAACTTAAATCATACGGTTTTGTCAAATGGACAGCCGTGGTCTTCCCAAAGATTATTAACATTTTCTTGGTGAAGAAAAATCTTTCAGGTTTGAACTTTCTGCAGGATACCTGGAGAACCCAGCTTCCAGAATGTCGCCTCAACAGACTCAAGTGAAGCTTTGTCAAAATAAAATCTTTCTCTGCTTCAAAACTGAATTCCCGACAAATTTCGGGATCTTTCAAAAGAAGGAGTGAGAATAGAACCTTTTTCAAAAATCAAGCGGTCCTCGCATGACGTGGAAAACCCTCGTCCCAGGATCCCTTTTCAAAAAATCAAGCAATCCCAGTAGACGTGGAGAACCCTCGTCTCGGGACCCTTTTTCAAAAATCAAGCGGTCCTCGCATGACGTGGAGAACCCTCGTCCCAGGATCCCTTTTCAAAAAATCAAGCAATCCCTATCAGACGTGGAGAACCCTCGTCTCGGGACCCATTTTCAAAATTTAGGCAGTCTCATCGGACGTGGAGAACCCTCGTCATGAGACCCCTTTTCAAAACAAACAAAGGTAGAAACCGCCTAAAGGGTCAAACAAAGGTAGAAACCGCCTAAAGGGTCAAACTAAAGGTAGAAACCGCTTGAAGGGTCAACCAAAGGTAGAAACCGCCTGAAGGGTCAATCCAATAGTGAAAATCACTTAAATGGTCAACTCAATGGTCCAATCCACCATACGGATCAAAATCATTGGCAAATCTCAAATGGGACGCGTCTTCCTTAGATTCATATCAGTTAGGAATCCCATTATGGTTTGACCTACCATACGGGTCAGAGCTTAACCTCTCTAGGATACTCTAATAACGAGTTCCTAGAAATTCTCTTGAATCCATCAAACACCGCGAAAATCGCACAAACATCGAACAGGTAAGTGGCAGGTATGTCTCTCTATTATCTCACTCTCTCATGTCAAATGGATGTTTCCCCCTTCAAGAAAGAGCATACATGGACAAGCATGAAAATTGGATGTCATGACTCCTTTTCCTTTAGTTTCCCGAGTCGAGTCGATCAGGACTCAGGTGTCACCTTATCTTTGAGAGAAACCTCTAACGAGATTCCTCTCAAAGAGGGACAGCTGTTGACACCTAAATTTTGATCAACTTATTTTTATTTTTATTTTGAAAATTCATAGAAAATCCATAAAAAGTCGAAAAATTAAAAAATTAATTTTGGTGACCTTAGCCAAGCTAAATGAACCATTTTGACCAAAAAAATAATTTTCATAATTTTCATTTTTTTTAATATATTTTCGAAAAATAAAAAAAAAGAGAAGAAAAAGAAAATCAAGAAAAATAATATTTGAGGTCACAAAAATATAGAAAAATAGTCAGTATTTTTATTTTTATTTTCTTTACTTTTGGACCTCATAAAATAATAAAATTCAGGTTCGATTTTGGGTGTTTTCTGATCACCGTAAAATCGAACTTGGCAAAAATATTAACAATAATTAAAAGGGAAAAGAGTGAAACATCATCATTTAAAAGAAAAAGCAAAAGAAAAAGTATATGTTTAATTAATAATTTTATCTCTCCTTTTCATTTTTTTTTACTATTTTTTATTTTCCCTCTCTTTCCTTTTTATTATTTTTCTTGGTTCTTTTCTCTCCCGACGGCTCTCTCCTTCTGTGGGCTCCCTCTGTCTTCTTCTTTTTTTTTCTTTCATGGGAACACCACCCCTGGCCGGACGACTCTCCCGCTCTCTCTCTCGTTTTTGCCACACGAGCACCAGCCATCATGGATTCCACCTTCCTCCACCACCTTTGTCACCGCTGCACCACGTCGGACCGCCGCGGAGCCGCCGAAAACCACCAAAGCAGCCGGCGAACAGCCCTGCTCTGATTTGGGCTCTGTTTTGCTCCACTTCGCCGACCGCCTCAGGCAGCCGTAAACTCCCCGGAACAGCCTCGAAGCTCGCGGCGCCGCCCATCTGCGATCACCTCAGACGTCCTTTGATGTATTCCAGCCGTTGCTGCCCCCAGTTTCGTCGACCGCTGCCTCGGCTGAGCAAGAACAGAAGCAGAAGCCGTTACCCCTGTTTTTGGCGTGCCCTTATTTCTACAGCAAACCACTTCGATTCGCTGCTGTTCGCCGCCGCGCCATCGTCCATCCGACCACCATCGACCACTAAAGCTTCCCTCTGACCATCTTCTCGCCCGTCTTGGTGATTCTGTTGCATTGAAATGCGCCGATGACGTGACCCGAAGCTTCGCCGGCCGAACCGAGGACCGGGAGCTCGACGGAGGATTTCGAGCCGTCGCCGGGGCTTAGGCGACCCCAGGTAAACATTTAAACCTTGCTTAGATACTAGGTGAAGGTTTGGAATCTAGTTTAAACGTAAAAAAATTTTTGCGAAATTTTGGTCGCCGGCGCCGGTTCGGTGGGTGTCCGTTTGATCGATCCTCGGCGTTACTTTAGCCATGTTTAAGCTGGATATTGATGTGGGGTGTGAGGGGGATCGATAGGTGTTAAAATCGGGGCCTGAAATGCTGGATTTCACGTCGGTTTGGGACCTCCGGTGAACTTTCCGGCGACTTCGCCGGAAAATGGCACTGTTCATCGTCTTCTCCGGCGAGTCGCCGGTGGTCAACGGGTCAACGCTGACGTGGCATGCCACGTCAGCGACCACGTCAGCGTGGTGGGCCCCGGCCGTGAATAAAATAAAGTCAAATCGGACGGTGGAGAGCATGCCACGTGTCGCGATCTTAGGCGTCCATTCAAAATGGTGAAACGGCGCCGTTTTGTCATGGAGGGGGGCGGGCCGGTTCATGGGTCGCGGGCCTGGGCATGGGCCGGGTCATTCGACCCGGTCCGCATAATTTTTATATATATATTATTAATAATAATAATAAATAATAAATAATAATACAAAATTCAAAAATCAATAAAAAAATAGAAAATCATAAAAAAAACTCAAAAAAAATTCGGAAAATTCAGAAAAATTCTAAAAAATTACAGAAAATAGGAAATGGCCACATTCAACTGGCCACGACCTGTTTTGGGTCATTCGACCCCCGAT
Organism: Rhodomyrtus psidioides; assembly: GCA_021437785.1. NCBI lineage: Eukaryota > Viridiplantae > Streptophyta > Magnoliopsida > Myrtales > Myrtaceae > Rhodomyrtus > Rhodomyrtus psidioides. Next base: position 2,339,711 of record JAILYB010000112.1, read on the forward strand.
CTTTCCAGAAATGACGGTTTTACCCTTCCGGCAAACCGTCTTTCAAAAAAAATTCTAAAAATTCTAGAAAAATCCAAAAAATAGGAAATGGCCACAAACAACTGGCCAAGACTCATTCTGGGTGTTTTGAACCCCGACCCTTCTTAAAATGACGATTTCTCCCTTTGGGCGAATCGTTTTTCCAAAAAATTGAAGAAAAATCAAGAAATTCCAAAAAATTCTCAAAATGGGAAATGGCCACAATCAACTGGCCATGGAATATTTTGAGTAATTCGGTATTCAAATCTTCCAAAAATTGACGATTTTGCCCTTCGGGTTAATCGTTCCCATTTTGCCCATGGTCCTAAATCACGCCTTCCTTAAACTTTTATGGTTATACTAGGAAGCCATTGATCTGAATTGATGTGCATTGATGTGATTTATTTATGCATTTGATTGCGCGTTCATTTAAATTGGTTGTGATTGATAGGAATAGTCTTCCAATCTGCATGAAACCCTGAATCAAACTCACCCCATCCAAAACTGCGCCTGCATGAACTCTTAATTAGGAAAATCACTCACGTTAGGTACCGAAAGGGCGTTGGTAATGACACCAGCGTAACCAAGTCCCCGAACCTAAAATCTCTGGTTCCGCAGAACTGACCGATCTCTCCCAATCGGTCAGTAAGGTTTCCGGTCTACCCTCCAAGAAAGACCGGTGGCGACTCCAAATGCATACACAAGTTGTACATGCCACCACGACCACACTGAAGGTCGAAAGCGATCGACTCTTATCGTCGAACCCATTAAATGAATACTCCCGCCGCGATTTGGTATGGGCCTGGGAGGGCCCGCGCCGATCCAAGACCCGCGATCGGTAATCCATTAGCCGCGTCCGTTTTTTTTTTTACGGGTCGCGACAGGTAGGTCACAATCCAGGGGAAAGAGAGAGGTTACAAAAGATGAGTGCTGGTTTTATCACCAGACTTGACATCGTAGATTTCAATGTGAAGCCTACAAAAAGAAGCTGCGATATGAGAATCAATGAGCTAATGTGATAAGCGATGAACCTTTGTTAGAGAACTTGTATTTATTTGCTTCGTTTGACTTGGCTACACATAAGTGGTTTCTTGACTCTGGTACTTCTTTTCATTGTACCGTGCAAAGAAATATATTTATTCATTATGCCAGTGGAGATTTTGGGCAAGTGGTTGTGGTAAACGGCCACATATGTCCTATTGTAGGAAAATAAACTGTGGTTTTGAACATCTCAGGTGGTGGACGTTTAATTTTGCGTGAAACTAGACATATTCCCGAGCTGAAGAAAAATCTGATTTCAACTAATAAACTTGACCAAAAAGGCATAGTGACAACTTTTGGAGGTGGAGAGTGGAAGATAACCTCAAGAGCAAGAATAGTAGCAAAGGAAAAGCGTACATGTAGACTTTACCTTCTCCAGGGAGATAATATCAGTGATATGGTTGCAACTACAGTGGCTACAGGTAATTTATATATTCTTTGGCATTATCATTTGAGACATATTAGTGAAAAAGGTGTCAAGCAGTTACATTCAAGAAAGTTGCTTTCAGGTTTGCAGAAAGTTGAGTTAAATTTCTGTGAAAGTTGCATTAATGGAAAACAAAAAGCAGTTAGTTTTCAATTGAATAAGTGACAAAATAAAAAGCAAAAGTTAGAGTTGGTTCATACTGATGTATGGGGACCGGCTCAAGAACTCTCTTATGGTGGTAAGAGATATTTTGTCACTTTCATTGATGATACAACAAGAAAGACTTGGGTATATGCTCTTAGAAAAAAATCAGAAGTATTTGGTGTTTTCAAAATATGAAAAATCATGGTAGAAAAAGAAACATGTTATCATATTACAGCTCTAAAATCTAATAATAGTGGTGAATATACGAGCAATGAATTTGTAGAATATTTGAGCCGAGAAGGCATAGATGGGTTGAAGACTGTTCCTAGAACTTCTCAAGAGAATGGTGTGACTGAGAGGATGAATAGGACTATTTTGGAGCGTGCAAGATGCATGAGACTATATGTAGGTCTCTCGTTATACTTATGAGCTGCTACAGTTGATGCAGCTGTATATTTGATTAACATGAGTCCATCTATTACGCTGGATGGGGGAGTACCGCAAGAGCAATGGTCAGGTAAAAATGTCAATTATTCATATCTAAAATTTTTTTGTTGTATTGCATATGCTTTGATTGACAGATAGGACAGGAAAAAGCTTGATGCTAAGTCTCAAAAGTGCGTCTTTATTGGATATGGCGATGATGAATATGGATATAGGCTTTGGGATTATGAGAATAACAAAGTCATTTGCGGTTGGAATGTGGTATTCCAAGAAAAGATGTACAAAAATCGCCAGACAGAGCATGAGACGGCAGTAGAATCAGAATATATTGAGCTAGACACAATTCCTATGAAGATGGTTCCAGCAGATCAGAGTGCATCTAAAGGGGAGGTTGTTCAAGATGAACACATTATTAATAAGTAGGCAGTTCAAGAGGAATGCGAAGATCCGAAACAGACTAACGATCATGAAATACCTATTTTAAGGAGATCTACGCGTGTGAGGAAGCCAAAGGTAATTTTTTATTCTTCAGCTAATATTATTCTGAGCCATGTCTTATATACAGATTCAGGAGAGCCGGAGACTTATGATGAGGCAAAGAAAGACACATCTCACATGCAGTAGGAGCGTGCTATGAAAGATGAGATCAGCTCGTTACTGTAGAACAACACTTGGAAGTTGATCAAGTTGCTCACATGTAAAAAAACTCTGTTAAATAAGTAGGTGTACAGGATAAAAAAAAATGAAGCTGATGGTAGTATCAGATACAAGGCGAAACTTGTAGTAAAGTGCTTTTTCTAAAAAAGAATGTATCGACTACTCCGATATATTTTCAACAGTAGTGAAGATGACATCAATCAGAGTGTTGTTGAGTGTAATTGCAGTGGAAGATCTTCATCACAAGCAGTTGGATGTAAAAATGACTTTTTTGCATGATGATCTAGATGAAGAATTATACATGGCGCAACCCAGAGGTTTTGAAATCAAAGGTAAAAAACACATGGTATGTCGCTTGAAGAAAAGCTTGCATGGCTTGAAACAAACTTCGCGACAATGGTATTTAAAATTTGATAATTTTGTAGAAGAAAAAGGATTTGCACACTGTGAGGCTGATCATTGTGCTTATTTTCGAAAGTATAGCAATGGTGATATTGTATATCTCTCTTTATATGTTGATGACATGCTAGTGGCTAGTTCTAATATGAAGAGAATTACAGAAGTAAAGAAGATGTTAGCAGCGCGGTTTGCTATGAAAGATTTAGGAGAGGTCAATAAGATTTTAGGCATGAAAATCATCAAGGACAGGAAAAATAAGAAATTATGGTTGTCGCAGGAAGACTATGTGAACAAAGTGTTGAAAAGATTCAACATGGACAAGGCAAAATCGATTGCGACTCCTCTAGCATGTCACTTCAAACTTTCCAAGGATATGTGTCTGAGTATTCAAGCTTTGAAAGATGAGATGGCGGTAGTGTCATATGCGTCAACAGTTGGAAGTTTGATGTATGTTATGGTAAGCACGAGATCAGACATTGCACCAGCAATGGGAGTTGTGAGTCGATATTTGCAAAACCCAGGCAAAGAGGATGGGAATGCAGTAAAATGGATATTGAGATATCTAGCAGGTACATCAAATTACCTTATTTGTTATGAAGGTACATCTCTAGAATTGCAGGATTATGTGGATACAGATCACTTGGGTGATCGAGATAATAGTAAGAGTACCACTGGATATGTCTTTACAGTTGTAGGTACATCAGTGAATTGTGTATCTCAACTATAGAAAATAGTGGCTCTATCGACGACAGAAGTAGAGTAAGTGGCGATCACGGAAGCCTCTAAGGAAATCATGTGGTTACAAGATTATCTGGAGGAGCTACATCGAAAGCTGCCAGTGAGCACACTATGGAGTGATAGTCAAAGTGCAGTGCACTTAGCAAAGAATGCAGCTTATCACTCAAGGACTAGACATGTCAAGAAACGTTATCACTTCATCATGTCAGCATTGAAAGATAACGAGTTAAAGTTGCAGAAGATTAATGGCTCAAAGAATCCAACTGACATGTTTACCAAGGTAGTAGATAGAGAGAAGCATATTTTCTGTACTACTACTATTGGTATTACTCCATGTTAATTGATGAGGAGTATCACATAGGCACAAGTTCTAGCTACTAGTTTTTGAAGAGAATGGATGCAAAGCTGCTTGGTGCATCAGATATATTTGTCTTCAAGTGGGAGATTGTTGGCTTGTGAAGCCAGAATATATCATTAAGATTTATTTTTGTCTTTTGTCATTTATTCTCTTCTAGGTTAAAAGATACACCTTATATATTAGGGATATATAGGTTGTAGCCGTCAGAGGATGATAGTAGATAGAAAGCGTAAGAGCAGATAGAATACGCAAAGTAGCGAATAGAGAGAAAAAGAAAAAAGAGAGGCCGTGGCGACATTCTTGAGAGTTCTCATTTTCTTTTTCCTTCGATCTTGTAAGAAGATCGTCAGTTGTATTCCTACTTGTCTCGAAAACTAGTTGATTCGCATAGTACGTCTGCGCGGAGACGTAACTCAAGTTTGGGTGAATTTCGATAACAAATTCTCTGGTGTATTTTTCTGATTCTGTTCTTTTATCGTTACATTCTGCCAGTGTGTATTGTTTGCTTGGGTTATTTTTCTGGAATTGGGGCGCGATTCTTATCATATTATTTGTTGTAGCTATCAAAATCAGCTCGCATTCCACTGTTAGTAAATAATAGTGCATATAAAAATTACCATGTGGGGTTACCGAAAAATTATGTGATGGGAACATGGGATAGACATAAAAATCACATGCCATAGGTAATTAGTATTGTACGTGTGAGTTGCATGTTGCCTTAAGACCACCACGCAATTATCTGCGGTATCTATCAAGACCAGCTTGGGTGCCATTATTCATATGTAATAATGCATCTGTGTACAAATAGGTGATCCAACGTAACACTGAGAAATTGTCCAATCAATCATCAATCTATTATATAAATGTCAATTTAGTGCTCGGATGACTGGACAATCACGTCGGCGATTTCTGAGGAAAATTGATCGGAAGGAGTATTTGGGAATTCAGATAAAGATTTATAATTAAATTGGTAAAATTATAAAGTTAGAATTGAATTGATATCCCTATAATAGGTTTAGAATTGATGGACTAACTTTTTTTCTGAGAAAACAGTCATAGGATGTCCAAACATTAGGTGAAAGCATTTTTGGGGTGGAGATCCTAGAAAACCCTAGGCTTGGCTCCACTACATGATACATCCATCTTTTATGTTTTCCAAAGGAGATGGTAACATGGCACAACTGTCTTAAGAGAGAAGCCATGTGATGGGCGACCAAGATTATCTTCAGGTGAGTCGTCGTTATTGACGCAAATCGACAAAGGGTCTCGAGGAGCACCACCTGTTAATGGAAGAAAACAAATGAGGACACATTCCACGACGTTGGATTTGACAATCGAGCAGAGATGCGTAGCAGCCGATCTCTGCTTAGTCTGATACCCACTCGAGGATTCATTATGATACATTCGAGACGAATACAAATCGAATGTGACATTAGGGTTTCAGACACATTACTGACCGTCCACCGTCACATGACGACGGTGAAAAAAAAAAAAACAACATCATATGACGACGAAGAGTTATTTCCTGGTAAAAAAAAAAAAAACAGGAAGCAAAAATTGACGAAATTAGACATAGTTTAATAAAGAAAAGAATTAATACCATAAAAAATTCCAAACTGATACACCCATGATAAATTTACCCCAAACTAGTACACATGTGACAAATTTACTCCAAACTAGTGCAACTGTGATAAATTTACCCTACGTTAATTTTCGTTAAATTTTACCTTCAAATTATTGAGTTGAATGACAGTGACAATTGTCGGGTGTACACGTTACCCTATGTTTGCTATCAATTTGAAATTTTTCGTGGTATTAACTCAATTTAACGAAAACTAACAAAAGGTAAATTTGTTATATGTGTATCAGTTTGGGATTTTTTGTTATAAAAAAAATTAATTTTGGGTAAATTTGTCACAATTGTATCAGTTTAGAGTTTTTTATAGTTAAAAAAATAGTTTGGGATAAATTTTCATAAGTGTACCAATTTGGGGTTTTTGATGATCAAAAAATGAGTTTGGGATAAATTTGTCATATGTGTACCAATTTAATATTTTTCGTGTTATTAACCCTAAAGGAAATAACACCAAGGGTATGTTGCCGGTGTGTACACCTGACAAGTTTGTTGAGTTCTTTTTATTTGTTGTGATTAGGATGAAAAAGAAAATGGAAATAGTAATCGAGGTGGTAAATATGATTACCATAAAAGAATTTAGCAAAAAAAAAACTCGAGTTTGGTTTTGGGATACTTATTAAATGATTAAACAAATAAAATGGGTTAATATTGTTAAAAGTCCTAAGCTAATTCTTTTATGGCGTATTTATCCTAAACTAATCCCGTCTCATATATAATATTAAATTAGTACACATTTATCTCAAACTAGTTTTCGTCTTAGCAATGCCCACCCAAATGTACCCTTCTTCGTTACCATTTTGGGATCAAAGCTGGAGTGGAGGTTTAAGTCATAAGTATAAATTTGAGATTTTTGGTAAGACGAAAATGAGTTAGGGATGAACATGTGATGGTGGAACCAACTTGAAATATTTTGGGAGACAAAAATTGATTTAGAGTAAATGTGTTATGATGGTGTTAATTTGAGATTTTTAATTATATTAATCCTTTTGAATTAGAGTATTTTTCAATAAAAATATTACAATGAATATTGGTCCCAATTATATTGGGATTCACTTCCGACCAGAACTATTTCGGCGGAAGAACACATAGAGTGCCAATATTTGTGTACGATGCTCACTTTAGTATTAATTTTTTTCGCCGACTCACTTAAGTATCAATTCCGACAAAAAATGATCACTTAAGTGCCAATTTTGGCTACACCGTATACGTGGTATTTTTTTAATTAATTTTTAATATTAGATGGCAATTGTTTAAAAAAAAGAATAGTACACATGGCAAAAGGAAAAGCCAAAAATTAAAATAATTTCCACATAATATTGATTTTTTTAAAAAAAGCTAAATAATTAATAAATAAACTAATTTTTTTTTAAATAGATGAGGCAGCGAGGGCTGTGGCAAGGGCTTCCACAGCCCTCATCGCTGTCGGGTGGATGGCGAGGGCTCGACCTCGCAGATCTAGGCGATAGCTGCCTCGCCGCAGCCGGGCGAGGCCGACCTTGCCCGGCGACGTCCAAGGGTAGGGTTGCTTGGCCGTCGTTGGGCGAGGTCGGTCGTGGCAAGGCTGGCATCGCCCAGCCCCAATGGGGCTTGACCTAGCCCAAATCTGAGCGATCGAGCTCTTGCCAGCTATCGGTGGGGGTCGCCGGCCACTAGCCGGCGCTTGGCGACCCCCACTGGCCCATCCCCCACCCTCGCCGGTCATTGTCGGCGGCGGTGGGGGTGGCGATAGTGGCGAGGGCTGGCACAGCTCTCGCCCTACCTTTCCAATTTTTCAATTTGTTAACTCATTTTTTTTTAATATAACTTGGAATTTTTTTTAAAAATTTTGGTTTTTTTTTTTTGCTGATTGAGATGCTCCGGCGAGCCACGTAGACACCACATCAGATTTCCAACGATGTTCGCCGAACTTGTCACTCAAATAACCGTTTTTCAAAAAATTGACACTTAAGTGAGCCGACGAAAAAAAATTAACATTAAAATGAGCACCGTACATAAAAATTGGCATTCCCAGTGTTTTCCTGCCGAACTATTTCCTTTTCGTAAACGGAGTTCCCAAAGTGAATCCGGCTTTTTTGCAATCCCATGCTGATTCCTTAGAAAAAGCATTCTTAGAGCTGTCGCTTCATCAAATCTTTAGCAGCAAAACCAAGGTCAAATTACCCTTTTGTCCATTTGAGCCCAAGGTGGAAATGATCATCCCATTTATGATAGCACAATCTATATCTTTCATCACAACGAAAAAGTAGTTTCGAGATCATAAGATGTATGAAATGAGTCAGTCATCTATTCTAAGTTTCTAACAATGCACTCAAAATCAAATAACATTTCATCATGAAAATTATCTAAATAATTACAAAGCTAGGAATTTGTTAATCTTATGCATATGACAAAGAGTAGGGGTCTAATTTTTTTATAATGAAAAAGGACTAAAGCCGAATACGAAAATTTAACGTCGTAAATCTACCATCCCTATTTTATCATACTTATAAAACGTGAAGTAACACTCTCGGAGGCAATAGAAGGAATATAATATCAATGCGCTTATCGATTCCAAGATTAGCAGAACGGTCAGTAGGATGATTTCCTTCTCCATAGTTATGTTTGTACTTTGAACTCAAAAGCGAGAGCTGAATAGTCTTCTGACTTTCAAGCAAAGCATGACTAGCATTATCAATCATAAACTTTGGCAGATCAACAATGTCTTTAGAGTCTTAATGATAATCCTATAAAAGACCAAGTTATTTTGCAAACTAGTCTATTTAGCAAGGAAATGGATTTTTCAAAGACCAAGCTATTTTGCAAACTAGTCTATTCAGCATGAAAACACTTCTGGCCCGAGAAGTGCTTCTAGCAAGGAAATGGATTTTTCAGCTTTTGCTTTGAAGTAGAAGTTGAATTTTCAGCTTCTGCTTCAGAAGTTGATTTCCAATATAGAAATGCGTTTGATAACAATAATAAAAAAAAATAATGTTCAAAACATTATTAAAAAAATGTTCGATTGTGGCGACCGGCGGCCGACGGTGGCGATGGCGGAGGGCTGCGACCGGCGGCGGCGGGCGGCGATTGACGGCGGTCGGCTGTGACGTGTGGCGGCGACGGGCTTTGACCGGCGAAGACGGCCGCCGGCCGCGATTGCCATTCGTGGTGGCCGGCCCCCGCGAGAATGACTTCTCGAATGGAGAAGTAAAAAAAATTTACTTCTAAAAATCAGCCAAAAATCTTGCCAGAAATAAAAAAAAATTGTCAGAAGTAGAAAATCCTACCAAAAGTCAATTTTTTTACCAAACGGTTTTCTACTTCATATTGGGTTTTATCAAACGCATTTCCCTACCAGAATGATTTCTGGCAGGGAAATGGAAAAAAAAAAGTGTTGTAATGCAGAGCCTTAGGATTCATGAGATTTTACGTTTTAAATATATGTCAATTTAGGAACATCGAACTTCAATTCTTTGAAATAAAAGGAAAACTAAATCTGAATTGGAAAAGCTTTAGAGATGGAATTAATTTGTTTGTGTGATCAATATCGTTTTCTATGATTTTATCCCTCATCTGAACATTGTACATCACGATGGGTCTTGAAAATTATTGGTGAGGTTTTTGGTGAAAGTTACTAAGAAAAGATTTATGTCCAAAATAACTTTTGGCTTCCTTTATGCGCAAAAATAGATAACAAGGTATATGGAAAACTACCTTATAAAATTTGGGACTTTTCTCTCCCTCTCTCTCGCTCTCTATCTCTTTTTTCGAATCTGCTTGCTCGCTCCAGTGCCTGCTCCATATAGTAGAGCGCTTTGCTGCATTCAACATGTTCCGCTAATGTCTCTTTCGATCTTGAATTAGATCAAATTTGAGTGCTCTTTTATTTCGATATGGAAATATTTACTTTGATTTACAAGGCATTTTTTGTATTCATACAACCTGTTGTTGTTATTTATACTGTGATGGGGCAAAACAGTAGCTATTGGAGAGAGAAATCTCGACGTGTGCTCATCACTAATGTTGACGCGAGATGTGGTGATGGGTCATTATTAGTCTTTATTTTTGTAGAAAGAGCGAGTCACCACAGGCTATACTAAATTGATTTACCTTTCAGATTTTACTTACTTTTTTTTATGCATGTAAAAGGAATGTTTTCTTTTTTAACAAAAGAAAAATTAGCAATGATCGATTTTCAGTGCGATCCGATCCCACCCACGGACATAAAATTCCGTCCAGTCTCCCTCGCCCTGTCTCTGTGTTTCTGAGATGAAGCCAAGGGGGTTTTGTGTCTAGCGCGCTTGAGTTTCCTCGTGGCCAGATAGGGAGAGAGAGAGAGAGAGAGAGAAAGAGAGGGGCCAAGCGGAGAAGTCGATGAAGACTGTAACGGCAGCCCGCGTTTTCATGGTCAAACACAAAAAGTTCTTGCCACTCGGGAACTTCCCCCCCACTCTCTCTCTATAAAAAAGCTTCTCTCCCTCCTACATCTTCATCCCACCCACCCACAATCTCCCAGTTCAAAGCGATAGCGCACTTGTAGACTTGCAGTTGCAGGTGTGTGCTTCTCTCTCTCTCTCTCTCTCTCTCTCTCTCTCTCTCTAATTCGAGTCTTGGAGCCGTTTCCTGTGATGGGCTTGTCTCAAGTTCGCAACTTTACCCGTTGCCGCTCTGCAATTCTTGATCTGATTTCTGCTGTCATGTCGCAGATACGCTTTTCTCTTTCATGGCTTCCTGTTACTTCTCTTTTCTTTTTTCTTCTTTCCTGGCCTTTTTGTTTTTAATCTGGGGACTGTACGTATTGAGAATTTGTTCATCGCCCAAGACTTTTTCCAAGCCTTTTTTTCTATGAAAGTTCGTTGGTCTTCTTTTACTGTGCTTTCTTGTCATTGTCATCCTTGATTTTGAGCCTCCAAATCTAATCTTGAGTTGATTTCTGGGTCAATCAGTTTGTCAGGAACCTCTCACTTATCTAAGCTTATTCTTAATTGGTTCTCAACTTCAAATTTGCTTCGAACCGTGTCATCCTCGCTTTTCGTTTCTCCGAAACTTCGAGTAGTCGTCTTAGTTGACTAGCGTCAAAAGCGAGGCTAGAGCTCGAACTCGCTTCCTTGGAACTTCTTACTCAAGACTGATTACTTATAGCTCAGAGCACACCGGTTCAACCATCTTGTTCGAAACTTCTCTCGATCTTTCTTCTTCGCTTTGTTCCTCGCCGCCCGCCCTGTTCTCTTGAGCTCTCTTTCGCCTTCTGTTTTCGGAAAAGAAAGATATTCGTCCACGTTCATCGTTTCGCTGCACTAACTCTAGGCCGAGGTAGTACAGGTACACATGTTCAATGATTGTCATGTTATCTGTTTCCTGTTCTGTGTCTGTTTCTGATCTGCAAAGTAGCAAGAAGTCCGGGTACGACAGCTCTTTTAGCATACTCGAACCATGCCCATGTTTTCTTTCTTCCGTGAAGCTTGCTATTGTCTACTTGAAGTCCTGAATTTGTTTTGTATGATCAATCTGCAACAACTCCTTGTGCTGACATTTCTTTTGCTGTACCAGATTAGAGAATTGGTTTTTCCTGTTCAGTTTCTCAATTCTGCTTCATGTTACAGTCCAAGGTTGGTGAACATGTTGGAGAAGATGGAAAGAATCGACCTCGACAGAGTAATAGAAGAATTCGAGGCGATGACCAGAGATGCCGGGAGAGTCCAGAAAGAGACCTTGAAGAGGATCCTAGACGAAAACGGCCGTTCTGAGTATTTGCAGAATCTAGGCCTTGATGGCAGAACAGACCTCGAGAGCTTCGGGGCTTGTGTTCCCATTGTTACTCACAAGGACTTGGAGCATTATATACAGAGAATTGCTGATGGGGAGACTTCCTCTATACTCACAGGAAGACCCATTACAACTATTTCATTAAGGTAATAAAACATGTATGCTTAAGCTCACCTGAAGTCTAGTTAAATGATTAATCCATAGCCGTCTGATGAACCTATACATAATGCTTCTACAGTTCTGGTACTACACAAGGAAAGCCGAAATACGTCCCCTTCAATGACGAGTTGTTCGAGACTAGCATGCAGATTTTTCAGACTTCTTTTGCCTTTAGAAACAGGTATACCTTTCGGAAGGGATTCTTCGGTTATGTTTCATTTGTCCTTGGTTATCCTCACTGAGCTAACATTTGACCATAGGGTAATGCAGTTGTTCTTTTAGTAAATTATACTAAAGCCAAACTCTTGCTTAGGTCTTTAAGTGAACCATTCGGTTTTTTGTTTAATTCTTGCAACTGTTCATTCACCGCTATTGTTATCGATCATCCTGTTTTGGAACCTTGCTCGAATCCTTCACGGATACAACACATATAGTCTCGCCGCAGTTTAGATTGCATTAGCTTAAAGATGATGTCTTTGCTGCAGGGACTACCCAATTGAAGGTGGAAAGGCCTTGCAGTTCATATATAGCAGCAAGCAATTCAAAACAAAAGGTGGTCTTGCTGCGGGCACTGCTACCACCAACCTGTTCCGTAGCTCGCAGTACAAAAGCACAATGAAGGCAATGCAATCACAGAGTTGCAGCCCTGACGAAGTGATATTTGGTCCCGATTTCCACCAATCCCTGTATTGTCATCTCTTGTGCGGGCTTCTTTATCGCGACGAGGTACAATTTGTGTCATCCACGTTTGCTCACAGCATCGTCCATGCATTTCGAACATTTGAACAAGTCTGGGAGGAACTATGCACCGATATACGTTATGGGAAGCTCACCAGCAGAATTACCGCTCCGTGCATCCGGGAAGCTATGTCGAAGTTGCTCAAACCGGACGCGGCCTTGGCTGATCTGATACACAAGAAGTGCTCGGGATTGATTAACTGGTATGGATTGATACCGGAGCTTTTCCCAAATGCTAAGTACATTTATGGGATCATGACGGGATCAATGGAGCCTTATTTGAAAAAGTTGAGGCACTATGCTGGGGAACTACCTCTGTTAAGTGCTGACTATGGTGCATCCGAAGGGTGGATCGGGGCAAATGTTAATCCAAAGTTGCCTCCTGAAGAGGTTACTTTCGCTGTACTCCCTAATATTGGATATTTTGAATTCATCCCCTTACAAGAGTACACCGATACGTGGGAGCCGAGGCCGGTCGGTCTAACTGACGTGCAGGTTGGTCAAGAGTATGAGATCCTCGTTACCAATTCTGCAGGTACTTAAGAGTTGTTAATTATTTCCTTCTACTTTAATTTTCCCTGCTACTGCGTTTTCTCATATGTACAGTAGATATAAGTTGAAGCCTTTAGTTATGAACCGGCTCTTTGTGGCTAAATATGAAAATTGTAGATAAGATGTGCTTCTCATGCCGTAATACACATCCGCAACGGGTGTGTTGTCTGTCACTCGAAGTGGTTTTAGTTGTGAAGAAGCTGCTTCAGAGAACTGTCCTTGAAATTCATTCATATGCACTTGCAACCAATGCTTGGTGTTGATTCTGTCCTGAAGATCAATAAATTAAATCTTCTGTGTTTTTTCAATTTGCTGCATGCAGGATTTTACAGATATAGGCTCGGAGACGTGGTGAAGGTGGTGGGCTTTCACAACTCGACCCCGGAACTCCAATTCATATGCAGGGGAAATCTCTTGCTCACCATCAACATCGACAAGAACACAGAGAAGGACTTGCAGCTTGCGGTTGAAGCAGCGGCCAATCTGCTGGCGGAAGATAAATGCGAACTCGTGGATTTCACCAGCTATGTTGATCTATCGAAGGATCCCGGCCACTATGTGATATTCTGGGAAATTAATGGAAAAGCAAGCGACGACACCTTAAAGGAATGTTGCAATTGCTTGGACCGGTCATTTGTCGACGCGGGCTATGTTAGTTCGCGCAAGGTCGACTTGATAGCGCCGCTTGAGCTGAGAGTCCTAAGGAGGGGAACCTTCCAAAAGATCCTGGACCATTCCTTAGGACTAGGAGCTGCTGTCAGCCAATTCAAAACCCCAAGATGCGTAGGGCCTTCGAACGATGCTGTCTTGCAGATCTTGTCTCAAAATGTTGACGAGAGCTACTTTAGTTCCGCTTTTTAATTAAGCGAAATCCTTAAGATTTGATCTCATTTTTTACTTCTGGATTAATCCGAATCTGTACATGGCATCAGTTGTTATGTGACTCTCCTTCCCAAATGCAAGTTCTAATCATAATGAATGCATCTTAATTCTTCAAAGTGCAGTACCTTGCATTAACTACGAGATTTCTGCATCTAGGATCTGACCTGTATCATTGGAACTAATAGGAACTGAACCATTACGGCAAGGTTCCTGATCTGCAGATCCCAATCTCTCTATTCATAGAATTCAAATTCCCTAGGGAAAAATTTCAAGATAGAGCACAAGCATCCCGGTTCTGGAGGCTCATATCAGCTGCTCAACATACAATACATTAGTCCAACTCTTCGCATGAGCAAGGGCGAGTTCATGTTCTAAGTGTTGTAAAACAACGGACTCTCGGATCCTCTACCTTAATGGTAGAGGATCATTGAGATCCCCACCCTCCATGTGGGGCGCCCCACTCACATGGAGGGTGGGGATTTCAATGGGAGAGGATTTCCATGATAGGAAATCCTTTCCCGTTGTTTAATGTTGGTAAGCCTGTCTAGAAGCTAATGACAAGGGATCCGGATACCCTGACCACGTGGTCAGGGGACCACAAAATCTCAGCCGCCCACAGATTTTTTTCCCCTTTTTATAGGGGGGAAATGTTTAGTGGGCGGCTGGGATTTTGTGGGTACCCTGACCACGTGGTCAGGGGATCCCGACGCAATGACAAGGACAGTGGGCTTATATTTTTTTGCGACGGGATCTGTCGTTTTCTTCAACAACTCTGAGACACTTACCTGGCCCCATCGTGAAGAACGGAGAAACTTGTTCCGATACATGTCGTGGTCGCACGAAATCCCCTTCATTGCGACGCAAAAACTTGTGGGGACTTTTCATGGAAGGCACAGAGATGATAAGAACAAAAGCAGCAGAAACTGAAGTCGAAGATGGGGAAGCATTGAAAGTATGGGACTGTGGGAGCCCCTTGTACGATGCCTTCGAATTGGTGTCACTCACTCAGGTCATTGACAGACATCTCATGGCTTTCCCTTGCAGCAGGAAATCGAATTGGCAAGACAACCGTGCTTGTGTTGCGTCGGCGTCTTGCGCCGAGGATGCGAACGGGATAATGTGCGCGAAGATCGTTCCATATAAGCGAACCGAAACAGGTTACTTGCGTAGTTGATTGCGAATTTTTCTCTTCTGTTCCCTCAGCAGTCTTTCTTCTTGTTGTTCTTCATGACCGTCACATAAAGAAGTCGACAGTGTCTCCCTCTCTTTCAAATCTCTGTCCCTTCCTAGCTTGCAACATGTTCTCTTGTGTGCCGCGCTCATTCCATCCATCTTGTTGACAAAGGAAAACTCTTTGTGTGTAATTTCTGAAGTTATGCGATAGACATAGACTACCGCCATTGCCGACTCTCTGCATAATCTTCCGATCCACTTAAATTCGTCAGAACAGGTACCCCGAAAGGCCGGCTTTGGTCGTTCGGGTATGATAAGAAGAACGATCCTTTTGCATCCTATGTTCGACGGATAATGTGATCTGGAGTTGTTTAGCAATGTCCTATCTTTCGAGGCTTCGAGTATGCCGATGCTAAGGCTATGCTGAATCATTTAACTGTCGTTAGCCACTACTGTTCGAGAAGGCTACTTTGTGTTCATCTGGGATGTAATTATCCTTGGCTAGCAGGGTTTCATTGTATGCCAGAACCATTCCCCTGTTCCGTTAAACAAAACCGTCGGTTTTCTATTTATTTATTTTTAAAATTTTCTGCATTTTGGTGGACGGATTTTTTTTTTTTTTGCCGATATGATAAGTTCGGATAGGATATAGATCGAATATTATTATGATGGGATTTATAATGTCTTATACAGTATTTGGTAGATACCGGATTAAACGCGGACGTAAACGCCTCATTCCTCTGTTTTTAAGTATGAAACACAATCTTCTCCCTTCTCGCGATTCTTCCCAAAAAACATTGGCTCTTTCTTTATCACTTTCGGATCCGGATCGCCTAACCTTCGCTCGGAAGGTTAGGCACCTAACCTTGCAATCTGGGCCGTCTATTTTTGGACGGACGGCCCAGATCTCCTATTTTTATGGGGTAATTTTTAGAATTTTTTATATACTTTTTATTAGTGATAATCTGGGTCATCTATTCATAACACGAACGGCCCAGATTGCAAGGTTAGTGCCTAATCTTCTAAGGAAAGGTTAGGCGATCCCTTTCCATCACTTTCTTGGACCTACGTCGCTTTCCTTAACTTTGCTCTTTGCTCTATGCTAGGCGGGCCAAAGTTTCTCAGTGATTCTTAAGCCAGTCCACCTGTCGTGACCCAAATGCCATGACTGGCGAACTCCAAGCGTTGGCCCCGAACTCTAGTTTTGACGAACGAGTGCCCGAGTCCCCGGTGACCATGCATATGATCTCGGTGGTCGTGCTCGGATCCCCGACGGCCAAACTTGAGTACCTAGCTCCTCATGCCTAAGTCACTGGTGCCCAGGAACCGGGTCCGTTGAGGCCTAACCCAAATCCATAATGGCTGCGCCAAAGTCTCACGAGGCCGAGCTCGAGACCTAGATGCCTATGTAAGGCCCCAACGGCCATTCCCAAATGCTCGACTCGTGGCTTAAGTTATCAGCGCTCTGACCTAGGTCTAAGCGTAATGAATAGGTCCAACGAGGGCGGGGAGTGGTCATCGAGGCCAAAGAGGCCTAGATAGAAATGGTTTATGGCATGCTTCTAGAATGGCAAAAGAGGCAAGACTGAACTAGGGGGAGAGCGATTATATATATATATAGACACACACACACACACACACACACACACACACAAGCTAGAATTAACTTATAGATGCACTTTTTGATGTAACAGCAATGCTTAGATAAACTTCAAAGTTAAGCGTACTCAAGCGAGAACACTACCAAGATGGATAACCTCATGAGAAAGTGCCTCCTTGTACGCCTAATATGAGATGCCAAAACAATACCTCAAGTGAATTAATCTAGAGGTGTCACAATATGGTACCAGAATAGGGCCCCTTCTACTAAGTGTGTGGGTTGGGGACCAACCATGCGGAAGCTAGTGGGCCCTTAACGACCTAGTCCGACAAGGGTAGGAAGTGATCGCGGGGTTAGAGAGGGCCTGGACAAAGAGCGATTTCTAGTAGATTTTAGGATGATGAAAGGGGGTAGGAATGAACTATATTATGAACTATATTGTACACTGAATATGAAGATAATATGTATACACATATGTATATAGAGAAGCGTCTTTTGACACAACGGCAATTCTTAAGTTTTGGAAGCGTATTCAAATGGGAGCACTACCAATATGGGTGACCCATTGGGAAAGTACATATTTGTACGTCAATGGGTGAAATCGTGAGGCTCAGTGTGAGATAGACTAACATGCATAATATCTCAAGTGAGTTAATCTAGGAATGTTACGTTGAGCTTGGGTCCATCGAGGCTGGGCCTAGTTCCTCAACTACCAAACTGGTCCCTCGGCTACCTGTGGCTAGGTCCAAGGTGACCGAGCCCTGGTACCCGGCTCTCATGCTAAAGCCATGGTCGCCTGGGCTCATGTCCATCAAGGCTAAGACCTGGTCTCTGGTGCCCATGATCAAGTTGGGCTTGAGAAACTAGGTATACCTTCTAGTTATATAACTCAAATAGTACTTCTCATTTTAGGTAAATAAAATTTTAAAGTTTTCCTTTCCAAAAGATAGAAAATAATTTCCATCTCATTTTCATATTTCAGGCAAACGAAAAAACAAAATATTGTCATTGTCCTAAAAAATGACTTGAATTTTTTTTTTTAAATGTCAATTTTTTTTTTGCCAAACTAACGTACCTTAAGTTGTCAATAGAGTTCTCATTTTTATTTGCCTTGTTATCTTTTTTTTTTTTTTGTGATTGAATTACCAACTAGTTTTGCACAGCTAATACACATTAAGTTATCAGCGCCTATTTGATATGTTTGTAAAATTATTAAGATTTCTCCCATCCGTGATAAAATTACTTTCCATTTGTAATTACCAACTTTTACTTAATTTTCTTGCTAGCACCTTAAAGGAACAATTAGTATATAAGATTACCAACCGCTATTGGAGCGACTCATCAATTTTTTCCCTTGATTAAGCAAATCAAATTTTAAAAAAAATTGGCAACTTAAAAAAAATCAATAAATTTGATAACCAACTCAAATGGGAGGTGGCAACTCATTGGAAGATTGTTTTGAGAGAGAAAGAAGAACAAAAATCAAGATGTACATAGTTTGGGTCGTAAATTCTACTTCCACGAGGAACTTCTCTTTCGTATAGGTCGAAGCATTTTAATTTCATCAACCAAAATGACGTCCGGAATAGAAACATAAAATAAAAAAATATTTATACTCTATTTATTTCGAGAAAAATGAATGATTTGGCAAACATTTTCCTAAACTTGATCACTTCCATTTCTTAAAAAAAATTGTTTATTATCCACAAAAATAGTTGGACATATATCGTTGTCGGTATTGAAAATATTTTTATTAACTAATTATTTCGAGCGATACAAATGACCATTTTTAGGAAAATATTATTTAGATTATTTATTTTTCACAAAGAAAGGAGCATATCTTAACTTTCTTACGTGGCTTAACTGTTCACCTTTTGCTTTAGCTTTATCTTACGCCCCAACACCTAAAATCATTCTTTTCTAATTTTTCGAAATCGTTATAGGGACAAAGAAATATAAGACATTTGCATCAATATGCTAAAGGTAAAAAATTAACCCAGTCAAACGTAAACCTATTATACGTATGCTAATTATGTCTCAACCTTTTTTTATTTTTGCTAATTTAGTCATTCCCTTGGCACGAAATTTCAATGTAGTCATTCAATTCAATTTTTTTTCAGAAGTTAGTGACGTGGCGGTCCAATCCTTGTCAGCTCTATTTCGGCGAAATTGGCTGGAATGACCATATTGAATTTTTATACAAAGATTTATGACTAAATCGACAATTTCTACCTGCCCAAAAACCCAAATGGTGAGGTTTTGAGGTTTCAAACCATACTGACTTTCTTTTTTCTCCCATTTGTTTTCCAAATTAGGCTTTACTTCATGATCAGCCATCGATACTCTACTGATGCATTAAGACTTTCTTAGCCAAAAGAATCTAATGAAATTCTTTCGTCCTTCACCAGTAATTCACTCGTCTGGATAAAGAAATCAACAACGACGAAACAAAAATGCACAAGGGCACGCCAATCCAAAAGATAATCCAACCTAGCTGACAGCAAAACGAGACACATATTTCACTCGTTTGTTTTGATTAGATTTTTTTCTTTTGAAAACGATACCTTATATTGCTTAACATAATTAATCATTAAAAATAGTTGCATTATTGACAACAATTGTCTAAATATTTTGGTGAACAATGAAAATAATTTTTGTTCATTATTTTTATAAGCGATACAAGCTAGCATTTTAGAAAAATATTTTTCATATCATTCATTTTCTACAAAACAAATCGAGTCTCAATCATCTCACTTTCTCCTCAATGTGGGATCTCAGTCCCTTCGGCTCGAGCATTGCCATACATACACCACTGTGGCTAATTCAATCGCTCTCGCCCGAGCACGCGATAGGCTTATTCTTTACATGGAACATGTAAGTGAATCACTTAAACGGTGAACAGATGGTAACGAAACCTAATTGAAGAAAGGAGAAAAGACTGGCAAGGAGCTTATTAAATCGGTTTGATAGATTAGAACAAAAAAAAAATTCTGTTCGATAGATTAGATCCCTCTCTTCTTTTTTTGTCAGAGATTTTGTTTTTTTTTTTGGCCGAAAGAACAATTTCATTCATTAAGCAGAATAAAACTCGAGATACTTGAGAGGTACATTGAAGGATTTCAAACTTAGCAAATTCCAGATAAATACCGAACAAAACAAATACCAGAAAGCATATAACAAAACACACTCTCCAATTAAAAAGACACTCTCATCTCTTAGGAACAGATCCTTCACCATAAACATTCGGCGGCCAATCACCAGATTGAGTGATGAGCACAAGCCAAATCTCTCAATCCCTCTTGAATTGCGTAGATATGATTAGTCAACCCGCGTGTGGGAGTAGTCCACTTAAATCGGCCACAAGAAGAGATCTAGTGCAAGATTTCCGGGGCCCAATGACCTCCCTCAGACTAAATAAGAGTCTCTCCTTAAATGATCAAAGTTTTCCGTTAGGTGGTATCAATCAATCAAATCAATAGTGGCATGTATCAATCAAAAGAAGTATGGTTTATCTCAAACATAAAGATTAGATGTAGCCCCACCAAAAAAAAAAAAAAAATGGGTTTCGGTGCTTCCTTTTCGTAACGCTTTGCACGTGTAATTTTGTCGGAAGGTGCTTTTCATCGCCGGTGATGTGGTCGGGGATCGATCAGAACACGGCGGAACGCTTTGGAGTCAGAAAACGGGGAGGTATTTCGAAAACGAGGCATCTAATGTGGGAGGGCTTTTGGAATTTGCCCTATATACTATATAGAACACATATCATAACCATTTGGCAAAGCGATGTGAGAGTTGTATAGTCAACAAAATGGCAAAAAAAAAAAAAAGTTCCGTGCATGAATCTTCTTTTTTTAAATTGAGTAACCATTAAAATATCTAATTTCCTTATTACCTTATTGAGGCGTGCACTTGGAGAAATCATTTAAGGTGGTTGCACGTAGGGGTGTCAATGGGCCGGTCGGATCGGGTCTCGGCTCGGCCCGAACTGAGCAGTACCATGCTCGGGCCGGGTCGAACCGGGCCAGGCCGGATTCGGGCCGAAATTATTTTTTTCTTTCCTTTTTTTAAAAAATTTTTTGAATCAAAATTAATAAACAAACCATCAAATGAAAAAATATTTAAAAAAATATAAAAATAAATTAAATTTAAAATAAAAAATAGGTATTAAAAAAAGTTTGGCGCCGGGACCTGGCCCGAAAAGGTCTGAAAATGCAGAAAATTTTCGAGTCTTTTCGGGCCGGGCCGGGTCGGTCCGTCCGGCGCGAGCCAAATTGACAGCTATAGTTGCACGGTTGCAACTAGAAACTAGTTTAGTGAGTAGTCAACATAAAATTTTAATCATTAATTGTCCTGACACAAGCAACGGCTTCTAAATGTGAACTAGTACGTTAAGGTCGGTCATTTGAATTAGACATAAGTGGAGAATTTTCCAAGATCAAATTTTGTTGATTATTGCAAATAATCTAAAAGAATAGAGTTGAAGAAAAGGAATCTGAAGAGGTAAAGTTATAATCTATCCACAGGAGAAAAGTTATAATATAGGGTGCGCATAACAACACTTCTAGAGTAGGATTTCTGTTCTAAAAGTGCTTCTGAAGCAGAAATCTGTTTAGGTTGGAGAATTCATTTTTCTAACTTTTGTCATTCATATTTTCTTTGACCGTACATAATTTTTTTTTTATTGACTAGTTATTTTCAGCATGCGCAAATTCTAATCCGTGGAGAATTCTTCACTCGAACAAATGCACCCTCCAAAAAAGCGAAGCTAAAATCTCATCCCATGGCCAAGTTATTCGACAAATCTCTAGGAAGAACTTGACCAAGCATTTGTGAAAGCGACAGCTTGCACATTTCGTGAACATTATCGGATAAAATGTCGCAAACTAAAGTTTTCAGGGAAAAAAAAAAAACCAACATTTGCGATATTGAAGTGGTGATAATGATTAGGGGTGTGCAAACTGGACCGGACCGGCCGGATTGGTCCAGTCCTTGAGGTTGGCAGTCCAGTCCCCAGTTCCATGGTTTGGGACCGGACCGGACCGGCCCGGCCAGGACTAAACCGCCAATATTTTTTTAAAAAAATTAATCTATATCTAGAGTTAACCTAATTTTAACATTTTGAGAAACCACGTGAATCTCATCTCACTCCTTTTGAATTTAGTGGTGTCATTGTACGTATTATATAGCAATTTGGGTTTTGGTTTTACTTTGGGATAAAATCATATCTTAATTAATGATAAGATTTATTCTTTATGATGGGCACGTGCACGAAGAATAAGCACGCACGTGCATGCGGACAGAAACTCAAGTCATTATGCAGATTTGAGAAATCTATTTTTTTTTCAAGACCAAAAATAAAAAAGAAATAAATAAAATCCGAGTTCGGTTCCATCGCCCACCTGAGTTTAACGGGCCACATGAGAGCGTCGATTATGAGGAGAAAAGATCACGTGAAGCCTTCAAGGCCGGCTTGAACATACGTTGGGTGGCCCTAACATTTATGTGGTTGTCTTGCCGCCGTAGGTTGATTATAGATTGTAAATTAACATTGTATTGTAATTTCTAAGGGCTAGATTTTTATAAGCAGTTAGAGTTAGCGATCCTATTGGGCTCGGATCGGGACCGACCCGAACCACTGGTCTTGATCCGGTCTGTGGTCCCGAAAATATGGGGACCGGGACTACTGATCCGATTCCCGATTCCATGTCAGGGTCGGACCGACCCAAACCATGCACACCTTTTAATAATGATCGATATGAGACTCCACCCATGGAGGGCGAAGGCCCCATCAACTGAAAAGGACCGACGAACCTCTTCCTCCTCCTCCTCCTCCGTGCATCATCGTCTCATCATCGTTTCATCATCATCGCCATCATCGAACTCGAAGTGTACGGGGAGGCCTTCTAAACTGTTTCGCATCGACTTTCTACGAACCTCGTATCGCACATCTGCACTTTTCTTGCTCTTTTCTTTAATCCCAGGAACAATCCCCAAGCCGTGACGGCATATGTGGTGTCGGTTTTTCTTTGGAATGAAAGCGACGACGACATGATAATGTATTTTTGCTTTTGAAAAGTACGTAAAAAGTATTAAATTTGTATTATTGGTACTGATTCGATCTTAAATCTTTCGATTGGATCAATTTAATCCTTAATAATTTCGCATTTTGTCAATTAAGTTTGTCCGGTCAATTTTGATAGGAAAATCGCTGACGTGAACGTCGGTCATCATATGTGGTAGGTCGGCGTTAACGTGACGAATTTTTGCAAGTTTTTTTTTTTAATAAAAAAATCAGCTTACAATTATATTTTATCATTTTCTTGTTCTTTCCTCTCTTTTTTCCTTCTCACTTGCCGGAAAAGACCCTAGCCGGCCAAAATTAAATGAAAAAAAGGAATAAATAATAAAAGAAAATAAATGATAAAAATATATTTTTTCATAAAATTATTAAGAAATTATTAAAAATGTCAAAGTCAGGCCCGCATGTGCCAAGTAGGATGGCCGGCGTCCACGTCGGTAATTTTCGATCAAAATTGATCAGATGAACTCAATTGGCTAAATATAACGTCAGTAATTTTGGACGAAATTGGTCAAATGAACTTAACTGACAAAAATATGAAAATTAAAAAGTTTAAAGCTGAATTAGTACATGAAATGAAGCTTTTTTGTCCTTTCCCCAATATTTTGCTTTGTGAAGAACGTGATGGTGGTGCTTCGATGAGGGTAGGGAAATCGAATGCGGTCTCCCCATGTGCTGTTGCGTGGATAGAACAGAGAGAAGGGAATGGCCAACTTCTGTAGAAACCTTAATTTTCAATTGCCGAGAAAGCACGGTGGGGAAACACGACAACCTTCATACGCCGGACGGCGGAAAGGTGAGTGACAACGTTGATGACTGTGGGGACGTTATCTTAAATTTCCTTTTTCGGGGGAACTAAAAATCGTGACCACAGCATTAACTTCGTGATTCGATTAATCCTCATGGGGACATGCGAACCGTTTGATCCCTCGTGTATCGAGCAAGGCTTGAGTCATAGGGTGGCGGACATGGCTCTCGAGATTAATATGAGTGGACGACGTCGCGATTTGAACACATAACCCGTTACATCCAAACCAACCACTTCATCGTTCCGTCGAGCTTTTGGGGGTTGGAAGGTGGTTATCGACGTATATCGGTTTATTTTCCTTTAGAATATTCAAATTCATTTTTTTGGTCCATAAATAGAACATTTAGAAAAGAAATTACACGAGTGGTTGACAAAAAGATTAGGAACACCTAGATTCGCTTTATATAATTTCTTTTCTAAATAGTCAACCCCTCGTCTAGTTTCTTTTCTAAATGATCTATTTATGGACCAAAAAAATGAATTTGAATATTTTAAAGGAAAATAAACCGATATACGTCGATAACCACCTTCCAACCCCCGAAAGCTCGACAGAATTGATAAAATGCTTCGTTTGGATATAACAGGTCGTATGTTCAAATTGCGACATCATCCGAGATGACTGTTTGTTTGTTTGTTTTTTTTTTCCTTTTTTTGGTCATTAGATGATTGTTTTTTTAATAGAGAAATTATCTAAGTCAACTAAGCATCGATTCGAAGAACGCTCCAAGGAAATATTAAAGAGTGACAAGTTTGAGAGAGCCGACCCAGAAAAAAAAATATATATGATTAGCCAATTAAGACACCTAATTTATGTCATGGTCAAGAAGAGGTAGATCATTTTATGCTCGTTCCAATTCAGTCACACCATGGATTAAGGAGTTTGAACGCCCATTGAAGCGGCCTGGTTCATTGAATTCTAATAAGGCAAAGCATAAAAAGCAACATTCATTATTATCTAAGACAATTGCATAATTAGTCCTCATCAATTCGGCCGGTTGATCGAGCCTTAACATTTCATTTTCGAGCCACTAAATAAGTGCTTAAATATTTTGGCCATCGATTAATCACATTCGTTGAATTTCTATTCGGTTAGTTAGGTCCTCCACCACTACCAAAAAAAAATAAAATAAAGATTTAGCCACAAAAATTTAGCGACGAGAAAAATTCGTGGCTAATTTGCTAATTTAGGATTTTTAAAACTTTGTTGAGCTCGAACAGCTTGAGTTCGAACAGTTTTGCGGGTACCGAGGTTGGTCGCTTGTTTATGATAATTGACTTGTTTAAATGGATGCATAAATTAGCAAATTTTTAAAAATCCGACGGAATATAACTTTGAAATGGCATATCTCATCGCTCGGGTGTCCGTTTGGAACGATTTTTTTTTATTTTGCGTGATTTTTCGAGACGAATCCATTGAAAAAAAAAATTAAATTTTGGCCCCACTCGGCAATTGGACTGCCGAGCAAACCCTGATTTTGGGCCCCAATTTGCCGATTGGGGGGCGGAGCAGCCACCTGCTCGGCAATTGGGCCACCGAGCGGGGTCCAACTCGTGAATTGAGTGCCGCTCGGCGGCCCAATTGCCAAGCGGCACCCAATTTGGTATATATTTTTTTAAAAATATTAATTTGGTAATTTTTTAAAAAATGCTAATTTGGAAAATTGCTCGAAGAACAGGGGAGGTGGAAAAAAGAAAAAAGAAATGAAAAAAGTATTTTAAAAACATATTAAAATTTAAAAATCCAGAATTTATTTAAAATATTAGGTTGCCGGACGATCAGCATCCACGTTAGCTTCGGCCGGGCAAAATTCGCCAGAAGGAATGACTTGACACGATAACAAAAGGTTTAGGACTGAATCGGCAAGGAAAAAAAATAAGTTTAGAACTGAATTGACACAATTGTAATATATTTAAGACTTTTTTTGGTAATTTTCTCATTTCGAATGCGATTCTCCTCAATCTCGAACGAACTTGTTTTTAGGTAAAGGGAGCTACACCGTTTGCCACAAGATGCATGGTCGCACCAAGCCACCTAAAATTTTGGACATCGAGCACTACCGAGGCAATGTCAAGACTCGATTGTACTTTTTTGAACATGTCAATGACTCGATTGACTAGTTATTACCGACGACATAATTGACCACAATTAGAAACATTAAACACTCAAAATTTGTAAAAACAGATTGTACACTTGTATCCTCTAAATTTACATGGTCATCTTTTTTTCCTAGTCTGCTTTAGGCTTTAAATAAAGAGAAAAGAGTAGCTAGCTCTTGGACAAACAGGATCCGGATCCCCTGCCCCTTTCACCCCTTTTATAGGGGGGAAAGGTTTTGAGCTGCTGGCTGCTCTTAAGGCATGTGATCCTGATGCGGGCAAACATGGTACGTATCGGGGGGGACACACCACCTTCATACGGCAAGGGGGATAATCAATGTGGGTCAAACCAAACATGGTCATTAAATTCTTTTGACATCACCATCGCGACAGTGCGATTCTCGTGAGGATGAGTCACTTGTCGGGGAACGGAAAAAACGAGAATGCCAGTAATCGAAAAAACGGAGGAAGGGGATTTTTGTATTGAAGCGTTAAAACAACCCAAAAACCTAGGTGTCACACGTGTATTTAGGCTTCGTTCATTTCTGATTTAAAAAATAATTTTTTTTAAAAAAAAATGATGATTTGTATCGCTTAAAATAATTAGATAGTGAAAAATAGTGCTTTCATCCCTAAATATTTTCATGAACGATAGAAATATTTTTGATTGATTTATTTTTGTAAGTGATATAAGCGATTACTTTTCTGAATATATTTTCCAAATGATTCGTTTTTTCGCGAAACGAATCGAGCCAAAGACACGGTATGTTCTATGGCCAACATATTCGTCTTGGTCACCGAATGGATCACATGAGTTTCCTACCTTTGTGCTAGGAATTATCTCATGCAATAGTTATGACACCATCTTACTATCTCATGTAACAACGTAATTATTGAAAATAAGAACGCTTGATCAATGTTTGTTTCATCAATTACATTCCGGAATTAACATTTATAATTAACTCCGTGAAGGAAGGAAACAAAAATGTCTCCAGCAAAAATTTGTAGGATAATCAGAAAACAAGCATGATTACTATATATCATAACGCATGTTATCAGTCGGAAATACACGTGTGAGTTGTGTTAGAGAAGCTCCGGGGAATCGATATGGTGTTAAGCAGTTAATATATCATAGTTGGCTCATAGCTTATTGGGTTAAGTTTTTGAGTGAGATGGATCCAACTGAATATGTTGGGCGGGCTAGATCCCGAGCTCCTTCTTGGATTTCTTATCAGTATTGAACCTACGGAATAACATGTCCCACTTATACAGCCTCGTTCTTTTCTCCATAGAAACAAGAGCGTGATATTAGGTTTTAGCACCTTGATTTTCTTAATCGTTCTTATGAATAGCCTGAAACCATAAGGAATTATCTTAAATTTTTTTTTTTGTTTCGATCAATGGTCTTCGATTCCGGATTTCGTGCTTTGATAAATTGCATAGCGTCGATAGGTCAAGGCACCGCATAGTTCGCGAACCTTATTGCTTCGGACTACGATTTTTTATCAACAATACATAAGAAATGTCGGATAAACGATTTCATTCATTCTTAATTTAAATTTTTATTATCCATTTCTTCCCGTAATCACCAAATCAAGGTGAACAATTCAATTTGGACAATCCTCTCGAGTACAGCAGGAATCAAGCCCCTCTCTTTTTTCCAATTCTTAATTGATGAGATTCTCAAGCGTGCTTCCTCGGTGAGAACACTAACGTATCCACCTTAACTAATGTTTTGTGTCAGACAAAAGCTATTAGGACAGAAACCAATGAACCTCTGCCAAGGTTTTTCCTTGGCAGGGGATCCCCACCGTTCAATGTTGAGGGGGGTGGCCTGTCAAGGAAAAAGGGGATCCACGCCCATGAACCTGGGCCCCAAACAAAATAACAAGAAAGAAAAGGGCCAAAAAAAAAGAAAAAAGAAAGACAAAGTTCCAATGGTGACGCAAGCATGACGCGGGATCTGACGTCAGCGCCAGCGTCGACATGGGAAGGTCCAGAACTTGGTGACCCCCCCGCACAACACGACGTCTGCGTTCGGGAATACAATAATTCAACTCCCACATGAACTGACGAATCCCGCCCATCATCATCACATCATCAGTCCCTCCAATTGAAAGCTTCCGCACAAGGAAACAAACACCACCTCTCTCTCTCTCTCTCTCTCTCTCTCTCTCTCTATAAATTTATTTAAACTGCTGTCCAGATTTTTTTTTTATTTTTTTCTTTTTTATCGGGAGAGAAGTGGTGGAAGCCTATTTTTGAGCATCCGCCCTGAATAGACTTTAGAAAGTCATGCGCAAGCGTGACGAGTCGGAACCCGAATCGTGAACCCCGTTAGGTTCCATCGGTTGAAATTACGGGAGAATTGATTATGCAACAGCCTGTCTAAGGATAACCGCAGGATTAACCGCGTGCTTTGTGGGCTTTTAAAAAAAAAACTAAATAATAATTCATTAACACTTATAGTGGGGTCCATCACCTTATTTTAGGAGAATTGATTATGCAACAGTCTGTGGGGGTGAACGAACGTAAGAGTAACCACCGTATGCTTACTAGTCTATAAAATAAATAAATAATAATTAATTAAAAATTCATCGTGGGGTCTATTCATTCAAGAACTTGTGGTCTATGAGTTACTAGTTTGTAGGGTCAACAATATTGTTTTGTGGGATATAAAATAAATAAGGGAGATGCTTTCATGACATTCTGACACTATTAGTTATTTCTGACCGTAGATGCACATGTAATCACCGCGTGTTTTGCATATAAAAAAAAATCGTGGAGCTAGAAATAATAATAATCTAAAGGTCCCCAAGAAATAAATAAAATTTAATCAAAAAATTTGTTGTGGGATCCGCTCATCCAAAAACTTGTGGTTCATAAGTTAATTGTTACTGTAGAATAAATCTAGGATCTTCGAGAGATCGAGAGAGAGAGGAAAAAATCAGGAAAGGTTGCATCTTTACTCAATTGACTTGTCATTACATTTTATTAGAGAAGGGTATTTATACCCGAGCAATATGCATAAGAAAAGGAAATAAGCTAATCTAACCAGGAAATTATCAATCTTTGAAAATCATGAAATATCAAATAATATCCTTAAATCGTGAGAAAATCTCTAACATCCAAAAGAAAAAAGGCTAATAAGAACTCGAGTCTGGATTTTCCTCTCGGTTTTGCTATAAAACTCACGCATACAAGGCCAGGAAGAACAGACCCACCCACCACCACCACCACCACCACAAACCCGCGAGTTGGACAACCGAGAAAGTAACTATTAAAGTTTGACATTTCCAATTCCATCTATCCAACGACACAACGAGGACGACGACACTCAAAGCTCAGCTCCTCTCCTCTCCTCTCCTCTCCATCCATCGTCAAACCATAACCATGGAACCACCCTCGGCCATCCCCCGCATAGCCATCGTGCCCACCCCGGGAATGGGCCATCTCATCCCTCTCGCCGAGTTCGCCAAGCGCCTCGTCCGCCGCCACAGCTTCTCCGTCACCTTCCTCGTCCCCAACGACGGCTCCCCTTCCAAGGCCCAGAGGTCCCTCCTCGACTCCCTCCCTCCCTCCATCACCTACTCCTTCCTCCCTCCCGTCGGCTTCCACGACCTCCCCGCCGACACCACCCGCATCGAGACCATCATCTCCCTCACCCTCGCCCGCTCCCTCCCCTCTCTCCGCGATGAGCTTCGGAGGCTGGCGGAGTCCACGAGGCTCGTCGCCCTCGTCGCCGACCTCTTCGGCACCGACGCCTTTGACGTGGCCAAGGAGTTCGGCGTCTCCCCTTACATTTTCTTCCCCTCCACGGCCATGTGCCTGTCGTTCTTCTTCCACCTGCCGACGCTGGATGAAGAGGTGTCTTGCGAGTACAGGGACCTGCCCGAGCCGGTGAAGATACCCGGCTGCGCACCCGTCCGCGGGAAGGACCTGCTCGACCCGGTCCAGGACCGCCGCAACGACGCCTACAAGTGGGTCCTCCACCACGCGAGGCGTTACAGGCTGGCCGAGGGGATCCTTCTCAATAGCTTCGACGAGCTCGAGCCCAGGGCGGTCGAGTACCTGAAACGGGCAGAGCCCGGGAAGCCGCCTGTCTACCCGGTGGGGCCGCTGGTGAACATGGAGCAGAGCAGCAACTCGGACGGTTCGGAGTGTCTAAAGTGGTTGGACGACCAGCCCAACGGCTCGGTCCTGTACGTGTCGTTCGGGAGCGGTGGGACCCTGTCGCACGACCAGATCCAAGAGCTGGCTCTGGGATTGGAGATGAGCGAGCATAGGTTCCTGTGGGTGGTGAGGGCCCCAAACGACAAAGCGGCCAATGCCACCTACTTCGGCGTGTACAGCCAAAACGAGCCGTTCCAGTTTCTGCCCCAGGGCTTCCTAGAGAGGACCAAAGGGAGGGGCTTGGTGGTGCCGTCGTGGGCCCCGCAGGCCCAGGTCCTGGCCCACGGCTCGACCGGCGGGTTCCTCACCCACTGCGGCTGGAACTCGATCCTGGAGAGCGTGGCCAACGGCGTGCCGCTCGTCGTCTGGCCGCTCTACGCCGAGCAGAGGATGAACGCGCTCGTGCTGACCCAGGACATCAAGATGGCGCTGAGGCCGCGTGCCGACGAGGAGACCGGCCTGGTGGGGAGGGGCGAGATCGCAAGGGTGGTGAAGGGCCTGATGGAGGGCGAGGAAGGGAAGATGATTCGGAACCGGTTGAAGGACCTCAAGGACGCGGCAGCCAAGGTGCTCGGCGAGGACGGGTCCTCCACGAGGGCGCTCTCCGAGTTGGCCCTCAAATGGAAGGCCAAACTTGTAAACTAGCCTCACCCGAATCGAATCGCACCATTTTATCTTATCCTTTCCTTCTTGTTTATAATCACACGCTCGATCCTAGTAATCTCTTGTTTAATGTCATAATCGGTGGAGCTGGTCCTCCTCTGTCTTTCGCTTTGTTTCCTTCCCTCCTCCATCCAACTGTCCAAGTTCCCGTCCACGTGCATGAGGTCGCCCCACTGCCATTTTCCTCATCTACCTACGTATATGTAACTCAGCAATTCCATTTTTTTTTTTTTACCAATCGTGAATCGATTTTTACTTACTTATGTAATCCGGGGTAGGTGAAAGGGGACAACGGTCAAAAGACAGTGGCGTGTGCGGAGCCAACCTCTTGTCCTGTAGCCATGCCAATGACATGAGCTGTGGAAGTTGGGGAACCATTCACACATCACTTCTAAATTATTTCTTGATGAGCTAAACATAAGAGGATTAGGCAGGTGTGGCATTGACAATTGACATTCCCAATTTTCCTTTTTCTTTACTGAGGGTGTGTTTATTTTAAGGGAAGTGATTTTCAGGAATTCGTTTTCTAGAAAGTGGTTTCCTGAAAACCACTTTCTCGGAAAATGATTTGTTTTCCTTTATTTGGTAATATGTTACCGAAAATATTTTTCGGTGTTTGGTTTTCATTTGGAAAACAATTTCAATCTCATCAAGTGGATTGTCCATGATACTGAGGAGAGGCAGATGGTCGAGAGAGCTGACGTGAACTGACCCGGCCAGGCCCCGGTCCCCGGCCCTCGTCCTCGCCCAGGTCCCCGTCCCCAGCCCCGGTCCCAGTCCCCGGCCCTGCCTCAGTCCCGGCACCAACCCCGGTCCCGGCCCCGGTACCAACCCGAGTCCCCGGCCCTGGCCTCGGTCGCCGGTCCCGACCCCAGCCCCTGTCCTCGGTTCCTGGCCCCAGTCTCGGCCTCGGTTTCGATCTCCGACCCCAGTCCCGGCCCTGGTCCCCGGTCTCGATCCCGGTCCAGATCCTCGGCCCCGATCCCCGTCCCGGTACTGATCCTCGGTCACCAGCCTCGGTCTCGATCCTCGGCCCAGACCTCGCTCTTGGTCCCCGGTCCCGATCGCCGACCCTGGCCCTGGTCGCCGGCCTCGGCTTCAGGATCGGCCTCAATCCCGTTTTCAAAGAAAGTGAAAGACTCAAATTTGGGAAAGTGTTTTCACATTTTTATTTTGGGGAATTCACTTTCATATTTTAATGAATAAAATCTTTGTTGACTAGAAAGTATTTTCCATTGACCAAATTATTTTTTGCGAACCAAACAGACGAAAGTCCAAAAAACACTTTCCCCAAAACAAACGTACCCTAATATTGGGATTCGACCAAAAAAAAAAACTAATATTGGGAAAGTGCGGGAAAAAGATGGGGCACAACGTAGGGAAGAGCAAAAAGAACTGACTGGACCGAACTGGACTGGATCGGGCCCGTTTGATCCGATTTCCGGGGATGTCGGTTCGGTTCCGATTACGTAAAAAGCAACCTGTAGTTGCTGATCTAATTACCAGTTCCATGGGTGGAACCAACCACCTAAACCGCCTGGACATGATCGATAACTTTTTTAGTTTTAATTTTATTTCTTGAAAATATTTTAAAAAAAAATCATTTAAACTCTTGAATTATTAGGGGTGTTTCTATACATTTTAAATGTGTTTCAGATATATGCGACCCGTTTCATTGACCACTTGGGAACCTGATCGATTCCAAGGACAATCAGTCCCCGTCCCCGGTTCCGAAAATTAGGAACCGGTCCCCTCGGCCCGGTTCCTAGTTCTGTGGTGGGATCAAATCGGACGGGGAAACCGATCACCAAGCATAGAGGATGTGCTAGAGAGTTTTCAATAATATTTAATTGACAATGAGGGGATAAGGTGTGAATGATTGTGGGAGAAAGTGGTGGGGGCGATCCGTGTGTGAATTCCAAAGGGTGGGGCTCTAGAAAACCTATATAGAAGTAAGGCAGGGGATCCGAGTCCTTATCCTTATTTGAATCGCTTTCACAAACAAAACTTACTTGTCATTTGGACGGTGGAAGATATCTAGCATTTGTGCTAATGCTCACCAGGGAAACCTGATGGCAAAAGGTTTTGCTGGTGTGTCCCAAAATTGATTTGCCAACTCCAAGGAGTGGAGAAGATTAGCTCTACCCGAGAGAGATTCTGATACCGGGCTGGCTTAGTTACTATTGACGAAGGGTATAGATGTACTAGAACCTGACTCGGTAGGAAATTTTGTCTAGAAACTTAGGTTCCGTTTGTTTGAAGAAAAACAATTTCTGGGAAATTGCGGATGGCGGAGAACAAATTGATCAGCGGAAAACATTTCTCATGGACCGAAAACAACAAATTTAGATTTGGGGGAAAACAACTCCCCTTCTGGCAAGAAGAAAATCACTTTCCATTAGCCACCAAGGTCCAAAATTGTCCGTAATCAACTACTCTTTCTCTTCTTCTTCCGTGCTATCGGTCTACCTACTTTACAACCAGTCTGACTAGCTAGAGCATCATAGCGTGGGATTCATAACCTGGCTGTCATATATAGTATAAAGATTTTCTTATGGAGATCTTAACAGCAGACGCAATATCATATTTATATGTCTTTATTTTTCACTATGTCGACATGATCATTACTCTGCCATTTTACCCAGATTAGATTTGAGCAAAAGCTTAGTTGACATCACAGAAATTACTTTTTGCCTTTTCACGAAGTTGAAAGGAAACCAATCGCTCTATTGCAAGTGAGATTGGCTATAACTTTGTCAATCCATGTAAGATTCGGATATGCCATTAGAGTCGCAATCATGAAATTTCTCTCTCGAAGTCTGTCGAGAACAATTTTCTCTTGGAAAGGAAAACTTCCAGAGAAAATCATGTCATTTTTCGGTTTTTACCGTTCAAACAGATAATCAACCAGCTGACTACATCATGCATCTTTCAAGATCATGACAATGTCCCCTTAGACCATCGGCTGCGTCGAAGAACCGAACCGGCTGGTCCTAACTCATTTCGAGTTTCGAAACTGGAAACGGAACCAGAACCGTCGTATGGAAACCGGCCTCGTTAGGCTGATCCACTTAGTGCCCAGGACGGTTCATTACCCTAATGGTGGAAGTACTTTTGATAGTTCAAACTTTCAGACAAGAATGTCAACCAACTTTTCTCCCTAGAAGATAATTTTTTGCGGATTCTTGTTGTATTCAATCCGGTGGACAATATCAAGCAGCAAAGTACGCTCATTTCTTCGCTCGAACAGTTTTCAGGTTTTGATGCGGGACAACATAGCAAAGGGCGGAAAAGGAGATAGTATAAGTTTTATTAGATGAGAGAGAGCAGGCACAACCAACCAACACAAGGTAGATTTTAGGAAGCTGCTACCCTGACATTCCGATAATACTGTCATTATTTCTGATCCACGATTTTTTAATTAATGAGTGCTTTATGCAAAACAAGCGGTGATGATGTGTGGATCTACAGTCAGAAATAACTGACAATACGGTCAAAAATTTCAATATAATTATTCCGGTCAATTTTCACCGAAAATCTCTGACATGGCTGTTCAGTCATCGCCAGCCTTCCTACTCAACACATTGTCACATCAGTGATTTTCAGCGAAAATTAGCAGGAATGATTATGCTGAAATTTCGCGCAAAAGTTAGGCCTAAATTTATCTAGATTCCATACAACGAGTTCATGACTGATTGATCAATTTTCGCTTAGGCTAGACTAGAGACTTGCGCAACATTAATCCTAGAGGAGTCTCGGCTATTCTACAAAACTGAGTCAATACTCCGACGCTCCTCCTCGATTGATACTCACCGGCATGCTTCGCAATGTGTCGACCTTGATCATGCTCGAACCTCCGATGAAACAAGAAGCATTCTAAGGACCCGCGCCTATTTTATTCTAACATGTGGAGCATTATCGAACTATTGTATGTTATCAAATATTTCTCAATATTTGCTTGAGATAGTCCCACAAGCAGGTATTATAATACTGCAAAAAAAATAAT
The DNA here is from genome assembly GCA_021437785.1 of Rhodomyrtus psidioides. Lineage (NCBI taxonomy): Eukaryota > Viridiplantae > Streptophyta > Magnoliopsida > Myrtales > Myrtaceae > Rhodomyrtus > Rhodomyrtus psidioides. The sequence continues at coordinate 2,374,245 of JAILYB010000112.1, forward strand.
GACGTTATCTACACTAAAAAAAAAAAAACATCTGCTAGCATTACAAGAAAATGTATATTTAGCGACCACAAGAATTTATCAGCAGGCATGTAAACGAATCTTAGTATATCTCATATGTCGTACCACTTGCTAAATCGCTTCTTAGCCTATCATTTCAATTATGAATTTGATCAATTGGATTCTGATGTCAAGATGCCTATCTTTGAAATGATAAGTATTTTTTTTTAAACGGTACCCTTTTCTTTTCGATGTCATATGTAGCATGAAATGAGCATACGTGATACTGTGTTTTCCCGACTAAAAAAAAAAAAGTTGCTACATCGATGAATTAACTTCTTACTCACCCACGTATGGCCGAGTTGGTTAAGAAATGAACTATTCCTTGTCAGGTCTCTGGTTCAAATTTCCCAACTCGCACTCTCTGACTTAAGTGGGGGTCAGGCTGGTGATTGTCGTGCTAGCTAGTCCTCCCGAGGAATAGCTGAGGTACGCTCTTGACTCGAACACCTCGATTATAAAAAAAAAATTATTTATATCATTTCGGGATATGTACGATTGTTATCCTAATGCAAATCTTCGTGTAATTGACGAATGATTCTAGAAGCACATGCGTCATGCATGTTCCTCATGCAATAAATCATCGAGAACCACTTTTGCTAGTTTTTGGGCCGGAGTGAGTCGTCGTGTTAGCCTTTGTGAAATGTGACAGATACCAACCAGTATGATTCTTCCTTTTTGTGGAACGTCCCCACGAAGGAAAGTAGGTTTGACCAGTTCGTCTTCTTTTTTTAATCTATTTAATTTAATTTTTTTTTTGGTCCAATTTTTTTTGTGGTTCAAGCAGTCTTCTTTATTTGTCGGGCACTTTTTTGGGAAAAAGAAAAGAAAAGAAAAATAAAAGTAAAGGAAAAAGTACATCAAATGTGTCAATATTTGTGTACGGAGATCACTTTAATGCCAATATTTTGTTTGGATCACTTTAGTGCCACATCGGAGAGAAAATGATCACCAAAGTGTCAATTCTAGCAAAAAATGATTATTTCAGTGCCAATTTCGGCAAATAGTACACGTGGTATTTTTTAATATTAGGTGTCAATTTTTAAAAAAAAAAATCAACACACGTGGACGTTTCAACAATAAAATAGTTATTTTTTTAGAAAAACTAAAATTAAACTAGAAAATAGCCTAAAAAATAGAAAAAAAAATCAAGGGCACCATCATCGCCGACAATGGCTGGCGAGGGGTAGGGGACGGCCCAGGAGGGTCGCCGGAGTCAGGTGACCCCTGCCGCGGGCTCGCAGACCAACGACGAGGCTCGACCGACCTCATCCAGCGACGGCTCAACGAGGGTTGGCCTTCCCTGGGCGAGGCCGATTGGCCTAGCCTTGGGTCTACGAGCCGTCGAGCTCGGCCGCGGCCGGGCCTCGCCGACCCTGGTGAGCCCGCGGCAAGGTCGTCCGACCCCAGCGACCCCCCGGGATCCCATCGCCGGTCTTCACCGCTGCAATAGAGGGTTCCATCCCTCTCTTTTTTTTTTTCCTTTTTTTCCTTTTATTTTCATTTTTTTAGCTTATTAGGTGGATTTTTTTTTTGGCTTTTTGTTATTGTTGATTAGGATCTCCAACAAGCCACGTGTGCGCTAGACATGATTTCCGACAAGCTACTTCAGACATGGCACTCAAATAACCCTTTTTAAAAAAAAATTAGCACTAAAGTGATCCAAATAAAATATCGACACTAAAGTGATCTCCATACACAAATATTTGCACTTCTAATGTACTTCTACCTAAAAGCAAATGATGAAAATGCGCTTAATTTGGCATTTTTTTTTAAACAACGAGAATACTTCAGGCCTTTTTTTAAATAAAGCCCACTTCAATTTTTTTTTTGAAAAATAAGAGCACTTTAGAATCTATTTGAAAAAATTTCTAATATTTAGACTCACAAATTTTCGTGAAATAATGATTCAATCTCAATGAGGGCGTCAATCCACGCTAGTGGCGGCCCTCGTTTAGACTTGGGCGAGGGCTGATGACCCTTGCCTGATCTTTTTGGGGGGGGGGGGGGGGGGGGGCCTGCAGGCCTCGCTTGCCGTCAAGTGGGGTGGGAGGGTGGCTGGGGCTTGGCAATGGTGGGGCGGTAGTTACGAGGGCTTGCCCTCGAGCCCTCGTTGCCTCTGCATCCCTCTCTTTGAAAAAAAAAAACGAAAATAGCTTCTTTTTTTAAATTCTAATTTAATTTTCATTTTTTTAATTTTTTAATTTTATTTTACTAATGTCTGAACTTTCGGCGAGCCACATCGGCCTCATATATTAATGAAAAAATTATCTCGTTTTTCAAAAAAAAAATTGGGACTTTCGTGATCGTGTGAAACTTTTGGCACCGAAGTGAGCATCATTCACAACTTTTGACGCTTGTGATGTACTTCTGCCAAGATATACGTTCGATATCGAGTTTGATATCCGACAAGCTCAAATGACGATCGGGAGTCCAACTCAAGCAAATGGATAAGTATCCAATCAACCCCAATGAGCGTCCACCATGGAGTTAATCAAGTCGAAAGTTGGACGTCTCATGTTATAAAATTTTTTTTTTTTTGGTCAAAAGAAGAAAACGGCAATCAGTCCAGCTTCAGAAAACCTGATTGGGGGTGATCAACGGGCCCGGGCGTCAATCCGGGAACTCAACATCTATGAAGTATGAAGTCGACTCATGAGTTGGGCTTCTGCCAGCAAAGCCCGCGCAGCTGTCTAGTCTTTTCCATAAGGTGTTTCTCGCCGTCCCATATTAGTTGGGAAGATTATTTAAAAATAAAAAATAAAAAATCCTAAATCTATTGCAATTATATCAATTCAATCATAAAATTTTTCTTTGTACCAATTCAGTTCTAATTTTTTTTTATATTTGTGTCAATTCATATCATTTGGCCAGCTGTTGCTAACTAAATTTTTTTGATAATATCTTTTTTTTTATTATCATTTTTTCCCTCTTCCTCCGTGGTCGGCTAGCTGTGGCCGGAGTTCGTCGGCCATTGGGCGAGGCCATCATGGCCGCAGACATGGTGGTCTTTCCAAGGCATCGCCCGCTGCGACGAAGGCGGCCTCAATGGCCTCGCTCAAGTTGGGTAAGCTTGGGCGACTCTCGCTGGCCACCGGAGGAAGAGAAGAAAAACAAAGAAAGAGAAAGAGGACCAAAGAGTGTCTAAAGAGGTTGGACAAATGGCCCAAATGTTCGGTGTTGGTGGGAGAGCTTTTGCCCGAATGCTTTCTAAAAGAGGACCAAAGAGGGGGCTTGGCTGTGCCATCGTGGGCGCTGCGGGCCCTGGTCCTGGCCCACAGCTCGATCGGCGGCTTCCTTTCCACTGCGGCTGGAACTCGACACTCGAGAGCGTGGTCAACGGCGTGCCGCTTGTCGTCTGGCCGCTCTATGCCGGGACATCAAGGTGGCGCTGAGGCTGAGTGCCGACCTGGAGAGCGGGCTGGTTGGGAGGGACGAGATCGCCAGGGTCATGAATGGCCCGATGAAGGACCTTAAGGGACGCAGCGGCCAAAGTACGAGGGCACCATCCGAGTTGGCTCTCGCATGGAAGGCCAAACTTGTAAATGAGCTTCATTAAAATTGCACCACCATATCATATCTTGTTTAATGGCATCGGAGGAGTCAAAAAATTTATCGATTTAAGTCCTAAATCTTTTGAGTTTGCCAATTCAATCTTAAACCTTTTCACATTTTGCCAATTTATTTATATTGGCTGAAAATCGCTGAAGTGGACATCGACCGTCCTACGTGGCTCTACCGGCGCTAACGTTGATAGTTTTTTTTAATGATATTTTACTAATTTTTCCTTTTTTCTCTTTTCCTTTTTCCCTTTTTCTTTTTTTCCCCTTTTTTCCTTTTCCTTTTTCGCTGCCTCACCCGGCCTCAACCCAACCTATGCCGGAACAAAGAAAAGGACAAAGGAAAAAAAATGATAATAAAAATATTCAAAAATATATTTAAAATTGTCCATGTCAGTGAGTTCCGACTAAGAGGACTGAATTGACAAAAGATGAAAATGATTAAAACTAAATGGGTAAACTTAAAAGAGCTTAGGATGGAATTGGAAAAAAGAGCGAAACGTTCACGATTTTTTTTTTTTTTGACAATCCTCCCGGTTTCTGTTCGTTTCCTCTATTCCCCCCCCTTCTTGTAGCGACTACTCTCTACGTGCACGCGGAGAATTAGGTTCGCAGTGCTGCCATTTTTCCCACCTATGTATCTGCTCAGCAGTCCATTTTTCCCAGTCAGAAAGAAAAGGATTTTACGTGTGGAGCCAACTTTGTTGTAGCCAATGACGTGAGCTGTGGAAGTTTGGGGAGCCAAATCACGTCATTAAGAAAATGATTAATATTCGATCAGCTCACCGTAAAAAGGATTAGGCAGGTGTGGCCATGACGGTCCCAACCAATCATCTTCTTTTAAACTAAACATTTGGGAAAGCGCAGGGAGAATAGGGGCTATAAAGGATGTGCCTAAGAGTTGCAATCAATCATGCTGATAAAAATAGAGGAGCTAGTGGATCACAAACTGAATTCCAAATGGTGGGCCTCCAAAAAGGGACAGATTCTCATTTGAATTGCTTCCACAAACGAAACTTGTACGTCCTTGAGACCTTAAAATATATCTAGCACTTGCCATAGTACTAGATGTAGCAGAATGGATCCAAAATTGATTATTTAACTCGTCTTTTATGCCCCATTAGATCCATCCGTTTGACGGGCCTACATAATGCTCAATAATTGTTGTAATAATGCTAGGTTTATGAACATTGCTATGTTAACTTGGTATCCTTAAAAACGTTGTGGGCTTTTTTTTTTCTTTTTTTTGATGTTAAATGTGGCTTAGACATGTAAAGACTCTTTTGCATTTGCATTAAGCAAGCGTACTAGTCTTAGAATCTAATTTTACTCTGATAATTGGCCTTTTCATTCAACAATCAACAAAATCTACCGAGAATCTCTATTGAAAATGTGAAAACCTTAGATCAGGTCATGCATGTCATACTCTTTAAAGTCGAGAGGCTCAAAAGAATATGATTAGGAGTTTTTCCAAGATTTTAATAGTTACTCGACTTTAGGAACTATACGCCATATAGTATTCTAAATTCTTATTTTGTCCGCCGCTAGCCAAAAAAAATCAAGAGAGGCGTTATTCCATAACTATATATGTATATAGATAGGAATATGCTTATGTGATAGCTTCTTTTTTTTTTTTTTTATCTATTGTTAGAATGAAAACATATCGTGAGCCACAAAAAATAAATACCAAAATAATTAGAAATTATTGTGGGATTCATTTCTTAAAAAATTTGTCGCACAAAACATATTGTTATTCTTACCGTCACCAAAAAACTATTATGTTAACAACGTCCAAATAAGAATAGATGTAACGAGATATCACATCATTAAATAGATGGTCGTCTCTTTTGAAAATATAATGGATAAAATCAAGAAGTGCACCTACATCAATAATATATCAAACATATTTTCTCAGTAATACCTCTAGTGTCGAAAGTAAATCCAAAATCAAGATATATCGATAGATAAATATGCAAGTTTTAAAATTTGAGGTAATTATTCTATACATATGTACATGTATGTATATAACTGTACATATATAAATTGATCCCTAGCCAGTTTCGCTCTGAAAAGCCGAATCTATATGGGAATCAACAATTTCTTTGTGAAATCCTTAAATTAGAAAATCATAGTTCATTAAACAATGGTGTAGAACTAACAAAAAATAAATAAATAGTAAAATCGAGAATCTCATTAAAGTTGCAATTTTTAGAAAACCAAAATAAAATGCAGCTTCTCTTTTTACCTAGTCATTGGTTTTACGAATCAAAATCATTGTACAGACAACAATTATTGACAGAATGAAGAGCCAGGTATTACATTCGATCTTTGTTTGGAGAGGCCTTAAATACTTTATCCTCTTTTTCTGAGCACGTTATTTCCTTGGCGTACGACTACAGAGCAATTGTAATCTCATGTGGCATGCTACGAGCTTACCAATGACGCTGCTTGAAAAGGTTTAGGAAACATAGTGTCGCTTTTTACGTCATAAGTTCGGTTTGTACCATTAAAAATTTCAAATTGATATACCTTATGTGATATTTCCTTGGACAAAAAATCAGGAAGAATTATAAAAAAAAAGGTTAATACCACCAAAAACCCCAAACTGGTACACCCATGACAATTTTACCTCAAATTATTTTTCATCGTGAAAAAATCCAAACTGGTACATCTGTGACAAATTTACCCCAAACTGGTACAACTGTGACAAATTTAGCCTCCGTTAGTTTTTGTTAAATTTTATTGTCAAATTACTGAGTTAGATGACATGTGTCAATTGTCGAATATACACGTTACCTTATATTTGCTACAAATGTTTCAATTTGAAATTTTTCGTTTTATTAACTCAATTTAATGAAAATTAACAGATGGTAAATTTGTCACATGTGTATTAATTTGGGATTTTTTATGATAAAAAAATTAGTTTGGGGTAAATTTATCACCGTTGTACCAGTTTATGATTTTTGGTTGTAAAAAAAATAGTTTAGGGTAATTTTGTCACAAGTGTACCGGTTTGCGATTTTTGGTGGTCAAAAAAATAGTTTGGGGTCCTTACAAAAAAAATAGTTTTGGGTAAATTTGTCATAGGTATACCAATTTGGAATTTTTTGCAGTATTAACCCAAAAAAAATCATAAACCTATTGCAACTATGTTAATACAATCGTAAACTATTTTTATACTAATTCAGTCCTAAATTTTTTGCATTTATATTAGTTCAATCCATTTGGTTGGTCGATACTAGTGTGGATTTTTTTTGATAATATTTTAATGATTTTTTGAATTTTAATGATTTTTTTTTATTTTTTTTAGCTTCTTAGTGTTTCTTAATCCCCAACTACACATAATGATTTCATGATGATTAGACTCACCTAATTTCTCATAAAATAATCACTTAATCTTGTAGAGCAAAATTATAGGGGTGGGCCGTTGGCCCACTGTCATGTGGGAAGCACGGGTTTAGAGGCCCGGTGATATGAATGTTCCCCGCGTGCTTTCTTAAGTCCAGTTTGCTTCATTGAAATGGATGATTCATTTGATTTGAAACATTTTCTTGAAAATGATCACTTGTTTCTTTTTAATGATTAGCTAATGAATTTGTGGTTTGATTATCGATAACTATTTATGTATAAACATTCTTGTAAACAATAGCAGTATTTTTCTTTGATTTATTTTTAAGTGATATAAGCGCTACTTTTAGGAAATTATTTTACATATCATTTATTTTTCGTGAAATAAATAGAGCATTAATTTTGAAAGAACATTTTTGTGGTCCGAGCTCAGTTACGTGGAACCTCTCATGTGAAAAGGAATCAAACTTGAAGAAGGCGGTCACAAAGTCAAATTTGGACTCTATTTATATGGCTTTCTTGCGCTTCATTTTTGGTAGGGTTTCGCCCACATACTCAAAGACATATTTAAAATTAGCACATGTTCGATATTCATCTAACTCATAAGACGATCGTAATTAAAATTAGAATAAATGGATGACTTATCTAATCATGCCTAATGAGAGTACACTCGTGAGAATTAATTGAGTCGAATATTAGGATAGTCGAGTTTTAGCATATCTCATGATATAAATATTTGGGCAAAAGCCACAAAAAAAATCCCAAATTATGTCCATTGTAACACATTGGCTCTAAAAAAATTTCTGTGACACCAAAAATTGTAAACTTATACTTGTGCGACACATTTACCCTCCGTCAAAGTTTTTTTTTGGTAAGGTACCCTCCGTCAAAGTTCCGTTAGTAAATATCATTAAAAAAATTTCCTACATGACTTCGAGAAGCAAATGGTTTTGACATGACGCTTACCTAGCTTAAGTGAAATAAAGACGATGTTGTTTTGGTTGAAATATCGGCCTAATACAAAAAAAAAATCTCCAACTTTAGCATTTGTGTCAATTATATAAAAAAAAATTGTCTCATAAAAAACCCTCAACTATTACTTTTGTCTCAATTCTACCTAAAACTTTTATTTTTGTCTCAATTTTACCGGCCTAGTACAAAAAAAAAACCCCTTAACTTTTACTTTTGTCTCAATTTTGTCGGCTTAGTACCAAAAAAACCCATAACTTTTATTTTTGTCTTAATTTTACCAACCATCAACTTTTACTTTTGTCACAATTCTACCCAAAACTTTTAGTTTTGTCCAATTTTATGGGCCTAGTACCAAAAAAATCCCCAACTTTTACTTTTATCCCAATTTTACCACCGTTAGCCTTCTGTCTATAATCATCGTTAGTTAATCTTACATGACATTGCCACGTCATTAATGAATTACACCTCGCCAAAACTGACATAATTTTTTTTCGAAATTCTCTTATGTTTTTTGCTACCTCTATATATTGCTGAAGGATATATAGCCACTAAAGACAACGTATTTCATAATTTTTTTTTGACACTTAACAGCCCAAAGAATGGCTAGACATGGAGATATTCTGACGAATTTTTTAAAATCTCGTCGTTTTTGAAACTTACTGTTTCTAAATTTTGAAAATTCATTGGTAAATTCGACAAGAAAATTCGAATCACGTAGGATTAACTAACGGTGGTTATGAACAAAAGGTTGACGGTGGTAGAATTGAGATAAAAGTAAAAGTTGAGGGTTTTTTTGTACTGGGCCGGTAAAATTGGAACAAAAGTAAAAGTTTTGGGTAGAATTGGGACAAAAATAAAAGTTGGCGGTTTTTTATGAGACAAAAAAACTTTTGGATATAATTGTCATAAATGCTAAAGTTCGAGGTTTTTTTGAGTATTGGGCCTTGAAATATCATCTAATGGAACTTTGCGCATAATTTGGAGTTTTTGTTTGTCGCGACCTAAAAGATTATTTCTAGGCTAATGGATTATCAGGTTAATTAAATTAACTAACCTAACTCGAACTCTCCCAAGTCCATACCAAATCGCAACTTAAGGTTCAATCGGTTAACATGCGATGTATTTTGAATTTGGAGTCGCCACTAATCATTTATGGAAGGTCGATTAGAAACCTAAATAAAATAGCGGGAGAACTATTTTATTTCTACGAACCAGAGATTAAGAGTCCGGGGATTTGATTACGCTAGATTACTCTAACGCCCTTTCGGTACCTTTTTATTTCATGAAAAAATCATTTGAGAAGGCAACATTGATCGGTTTTAACTTAAGTCACTAACAAAGGTTATCATGCGGGTGCACAATCAATTAATGGAACATCTAGAAATCAATATAATCAGGGGAGCATGTGCCACACAAGTTAATTCTTTTTTTTTTAAATTTTAATTTTTATGTGAATGCATGAAAGACTATACTATATGTGATGCATGAAATTATTCTATGATGTAATGACATGAATTACATGTAAGGCTAAACTAGATGACATGCAAATTAAATGAATGCACAAATGAGACCATGATTTAATTAAATTAACTACGTAGCATATAAATTAATTAAAATCAAGACATGCAATTCTAATATGCTATTTAAGCCAAAATGCAATCTAACACGACATGGTATAGATGACATGGCAAAGATGAATGACATGGCATGACAAAGATGACGCGGCAAAGATGACATGGCATGGATGCATGGCATGGATGACATGACATGGATGACGTGGCATGGATGACGTAGCATGGATGACGTAGCCTAGATGACATGGCAAGGATGAATTTTTATTATTATTTTCGGATGAATTTATTTCCTAAAATAGAACTATGCCAAAACAATTCTTATCTTGCATATTTTAGAGTCTAAATTGACCTAAACTCTAATATGTTAGAGACAATTTATTTTAGACATGAAATCCTATTTAAACAAGCAATTTCTATCCTAAAATGCAATCTAATCTAATTATTTACAAAAAGGATTGAATGTGCAATTATCTATGTGGTGCTATTTTATTGAAAAAATATGTAATTTTTTAAATATGGAAATGAATGAATGCAGTTTTTTTTTTTTCGTTTTTGCAATATTTTTTAGGGTTTTCTTTTTATAAAATGCAAGGCAATGCGAATTATAATGAAATAAAGAAGGATATTAAAAGAACATAAACATAAAGAAAGGGGATATGATCCGATGAATTTTACCTTCAATTGCTCGAGAAAAATCTATTCGCGCAAGTTGTCACTTGCGTTATGTCAACACGAGCATAAAATATCACAATGAGGAGGTGGATTACATCGGCGAAAAAAATTACAAAGAGTTTTTCGGATAGAAGCACAAGAAACGAAACACTACGAGAAGAGTTTTCTCTCTTCTTTTTATCTTCCTCCCCTCCCTATTGCTTGTCACGTATACTCTCAAGAAGGTGGATGCTGAAAATCTTTGAGCAATTCTCCACCTCCTCTTCTTTTTTCTCTTTTTGTTGCCGTGTAATGCATCTTCTTCTTATAGGGAAGAACCAAGGAGACAAGAAAACACCATCATAGATGTTCATGTGCTAGTCCTTGAAGAATCTAATGATGATGGATAGTGGATGGGATGAACTCTTCTTTCCAACAACTCTTTATTCTCTTCACATTGCCGTGTAATGCATGTTCTCTCTTCCAACAATGGCCATCTTCTTTTTCTTCTTTTTAATGGAACATGCCTTTTCTTTTGCTTTGGAATGATGATGGATAGTGGATGGGGGTGAACTCTTCTTTCCAACAACTCTTTATTCTCTTCACATTGCCGTGTAATGCATGTTCTCTCTTCCAACAATGGCCATCTTCTTTTTCTTCTTTTTAATGGAACATGCATTTTCTTTTGCTTTGGAATGATGATGTTCCCACCTTATAGTGAAGGAATCTGCAATGGAAGAAACGCTCACGATAGTATTAATTCCAACAAGTCCTATGTTAGAAACGAAGCATAGATCATCGCGGATTTAAATGTAATGGATGATTTTTGTTTAGAACTAAAAATTAGTTCTAATTAAAAAAAAATTTAATGGCTGACAAAGATTAGCCAAAATTTAGGTGTCAACAGCTGCCCCTCTTTGAGTGGAAGCTCATAGAGGTTTCGCCCAAAGACAATTTAGAAGCCTAAATTTTGACCATGCAAATAATGGGTGACCTTTTTTTTTTAGCGGGATTTGAATCCCATTTTCTATGCAATATTCAATGATGCATGATAATAAATTTTTTGGGGGAGTATTAATCCCATTTTTTATGCAAGAGGAAATGATGCATGAAATGCAATGCTATAAGTAACATGTGTCAGAACTTCTCTTATCCCACATCAAAGAAGCCTGCACACGGATCGCCTATGAAAATACTTGTTTTACCAAATGCTTCATATGATGATGATTCCCTTAACCTCCCGACTTCCAGTGGGTGCCAGGATGTTAAGGTACTGGCCCATCTGTTGCCAGAAGTTTCCTTCTGACGCGAAACGGCGCTAGATCTATGTTGTGCTCGAGTCATGGTTCGAGCTGGCCATCTGTTTCCTGGGGACCTCCTCAACGGGTCACCATGAGGTGGTAGAATGTCTCTTGCGACTTTCTCTGTTAGGTCTCACCGTATCAAGGCGAGAGTTGCCTCTTGGGACCTCCTCAACGGGTCACCATGAGACGGTAAGGATAATCTCCCGCGACCTTCTCAGGGAGGTCTCATTGTATCAAGACGAGGGTTGCCTCTTGGGACCTCCTCAACGGGTCACCATGAGACGGTAAAATGATCTCTCGCGACCTTCTCTGTTAGGTCTCACCGTATCAAGACGAGAGATGATGTACCATCGAAAATCCTGCAGAGATATCAAATGTAGGTACTCCCTTTCACGGGGCATAGGTTCTTTTGGGTTTTGGGGTTTCCAAAGATCCTGCAAAAGTTTAAACCTGAAAGATTTTTCTTCACCAAGAAAATGTTAGTAATCTTCGGGAAGACTACCATTGTCTAATTGACAAAATTTTATGATAGTCATGAAAAGTGTATTTTGATGCTGGAGGTTATCCAAAACATTCTCGCAACATACATATATGATCACAAATTCCTTGCATGGAAAATCTGGATTAATAGTTTGAAAATTCCAAAAAGAGTTTGTTCAAAACATCAATTGGAATATTTCTCAACGAGGAGGTATTTGCACCTGTTTTGAGATAGTATTTTTTTTTTTTTTAGGAGATGCACTCAATTCCCTACTAACCTGTGCCTAGGTTTTAGGCTCATTCGCAGGGTATACATTTTGATCGGTCGGGAGGTCTTCCACGGGACCGTAATGTTGGGCTTGGATATTGGTTTTCAAGGGGGACCCGCTTTGGAGTCGAGGCCATTGAATGAAATTCTTCACCATCTGCTCCGGGTTTACAAGTCAAGAACCCTGCAAAATGAGAAAGAAATAGTCTTGCTCGTACTTCTTCGAGCTAAGCAATATGTTAACCCAAGTGTCTTAGTCAGAGAAGACTGTTCCAGGGTTATGATGTTGGTAGGATTGGGGACCGAAAAAAGGCTTGTTTTTGGCCCAGAGTTTATGAGGGGATTGACATTGGTGATCATTGCAAACTTGTCACATGTCTTTTCCATTTTGCATCTTCAATTTTTGAGGCATGCAACCGCTTTTGACAACTCTGTCTGCGTCTTCCACGTCTGACATCATTTGGAGGAGTAGTCTTTTTGATCTGACTCCATTAGGGATTTCTTCTTTTCCCATCCGGCTTCATTGCGGATCAATCAAGCAACTTACACGAGCATCGGCCTTGCTTTTACCAGGCACTTTGCTTTTTCTCGATGCCGTGGATTTTTTTCTCGTTTATTTTTGAAATCCCACTTTTCTCATCTTCATGGGATCGTGTTAGACATATGTCTGAGAGTCTAAACATCTTTAAATATCAGCCCAGGAATCTTCTTCGTAATCCCTGAGTCTTGAATTCTTCCATTTTTGAAGTGGTGCTGCATCCGTCTTGGAATGATCACCAATGGGTTCATGAAATGAATTTGCAGGCTCAAGTTGGCTGTGCAAAGGATTCAGTGTGTGGGATAGAGAAATGAATGCTTCTCGTCATCCTATGGCACTTGGATTACCATATAAACAACACACAAAGATTAACGTTAGTCCGAGCAAGAAAATTTCTAACCATTTTCTCCTGATGCCGCTGGACTCACCTCCATTTTGCCCCGATGTGGGGTGGTTCTTGACAGGGTTAAGAATGAAAACCGCCGTTCAAAGGGGTTATCAACGGTCACCTGTAGTATTTGGGAATATGAAACGAACGCCTCCGTCGTCCCAATCCATGTAATCGCTACGAATGGTCCCTACCTCCGTAGGTACAGATTTTGCAATCCGATTCACTCCCCTCGTCTCTCAAGTGTATGTAGGATGTGTTTGGACTGGGCTCGCCTCTCTTTTGAGTAAACTTCCTTTCGAATGTTTTGACAAATAATCATATTTGGAAAAATTCATTTCTTTCTTTCCCAAAATTTATCCATCGAGGGGATTTTGTGATGTATCGTGCATGTTTTATTCATGCTTTGGGCGACCTCCCGATTTAAATCATGAACATCGATGCATTGGATAATTTTCATGACGGCTGAAAGGATTTTAACATTCTTTATCTCCAGCTAACTGGGAAAGGGATACTTACCTACCTGTCGCGGCTGCAGACCCCTGCAAATGTAAAGAAAGCATATCATTGTAGGTTCACAAATTTTTCAAAAATCGAAACGATACATCCTACCATTGGTCATGTACTCTGACGAGTAGTACATGGGATGTAAAAACTTGTTCCTCTGCAAGGCGACTCCCCTGTCAAGGATAGACAACGAGTATCAATTCATATCCTCGAATTCAAGACAGATTGGGACGATACAACTTTACTCTTGGTTCTCATCCCGTTCTGATGTTGCGTATTGATATGAACCACGTCTATCAAATCCGCCTATCCATGCTTGGAGTGTTTGTAACATCAATGGTTTATCTGCCCCCAGTTAGGCAACGTCTGTTCTGTTATTTGAACGCCTGGCTCCTTGAGCGCTTTATCCATGTTTATCCTCTGAGAAGGAAAAGAAAGGAGACATTACTTCGGTATTTGATTGAAGATCGTTTAGGAACGATACATCGTTTTACCAAATGGGTGGTCTCGCGGCCAAACGTATTTCGTATTGAAGGGGTAGATCCTATTACGCTCCGCGGGTGATAGTCATTGTTCATGGAACTTGCTCCACGGATTAAGTGATTAATCCACGGCCCTCGGCTTGAAGATGCTCAAAGGGTGATGTTGACACTCACGCGCAATTAGTTCTAGACATTAATGAAAGATGTTCCCGTGGGAACCTTACAGTGCGATCAACAACATATTCAATAGGAGTGTTCCACCCCTTTCGTCTAAGCATTTTTCATCGAGTAACCATGCCTTGCATCAGACGTTTGGTCACCTGCCTTGCGTCACCACTGCGATGGCCCTCCGGCTCCAAATTGATCGAGCCAAAGATTGAACTCATCGCCAAGGAAATTGCTCGGGTCTTCGAGCCATTGATGCTCAAGTTGGGTATCAACAATTGTTGGGGGCAGATTTCCTTCATCGCCTTCATTGTGAGGAACTGGAGTCTTTGAGCTGGAACCTTCATCATTGCCCTGTTGGGGTCGAGACATACATTCCTGAAGAGTATTGATCCAAGTGTCCAGCTCCTCCTCAAGGAAATCGCCTGTTCTTTCTAGCCCTTGGTGCCCAGATTGGCTGTCGTCGACTACAGGCGAGGGATTCCTCTCTTTGCTCTCGCCGTGAGCAACTTGACCCCTCGAATTGGAACTTCCTCCAATGACCGGCAGGTTTATATGTGCGCTCTCTACCAATGCCAGATCCGCTTCAGGGACAGCATTAATGACCGAATCGTGCTCAAACTGAGGAATCCCTATGTGCTGGAGCTGTGGTATATACTCTTGAGGAGTATTGAGATAGCTCGGCGGAGCATTCTGATTTGGGTTAGAGGAGTCGCTGACACGACTGCTGGTCCCGTCATTGCTGAAACGCGGTTGGGTGCTCTCGGCCCTCCAATCATCGTGGTTGTAACTCTGCCCGGCACTTGAGCTCCAACTGGCTTTACGATGGTTTAACGCTATCCTTCCATCCCTTAGCAATCTCCTATAGTACTTGAGGTGAGACTCGACGTTAATTCTAGAGAGCCCCGGCACATTCATAATCTCGAGTATGTGTAGTGGGCTAGCCGAATCAACTCCCAGCTCTCGAATTGCATCAACAAATTTGGTGTGAAGTTCATAGGTCCAGTAAAACCTTGTTCTCTTATCACCCAAAATATCGTCAATACTTCGGTAGCTATTCTCTACGGGATCTAGTCGTTTCAAAAGCTGTCCAGGGAGGGACTCACCGACTTTGGATTGGCTGGCTGCGACAGCGAGTTCGTCATTGAGAGAACTCCCCCTGTGATGATTCATATCCCATTTCTCAGAGGATGTTGGTGTTGATCCTATGGTGTTGACTTGCTCATGCAGATCTCCGGCGGTATCTGGCTGTGTCGGAAAATGCTGTGGAGAATACGGTAACAGCTGAGCGTTATTCGTCAATAGGGATGGTTCATCGAGGAACACCTCGCCGAGGACAACAGGATTACCACAATTAAGGCAGGTGGCCTTGGTCAGAGCTTCCTTGTATCTCGCGCTTTCAGCTTGAAGCTTCTCATTCTCCTCCTTCAGGACCAGTAACTCATGGTCTGCGTATTGTTGTTTCACCCGGGTTCGTTTGTTGGCGAACCAAAACTTGACCTTCGAAAGCTCCAATCCTATCTTTCGGCTCAACTCCATTTTCTGTTGTCTGCTTGGAGTGGGGCATTCATTGAAGAAAGCTTCGAGCTCTCGGATTTGGCCTGGAGTATGGCGTTGTAGTTGCTTCCTTTTCCGGCTCCGGTCATCATTGTATACTCCTTCTTCGTAGCTGAAACCTAGAATTTCATCGCTGGAGGAGTCAGTCTCTATGGCCTTCGGGCAGGATTCAGCTCCAGGATCTTCAAAGTCTCCCAGCAGTTCGTGCTCAGAAATGTCCAGGTCGGGCGTTTCTAGCAGATGGGAATAACTTTTAAACATGATGGATCGGGGTATCTCGGGCTGATCTGGTTCACTCAGCTTTCTCAATTCGCTCTTACGTGTTTGCTCACTCTAGAAATTTTCTCAAGTGATTGTGCGTGTCCTGGAACCATCCTTCAGGCTGCATATGAAGACCAGCAAGCAAGCGCTCCTCCCGAGATTCTGCAATTACTCATCGTCTGTATTCCCCTTTCTTTTTCCTCGTGATAGGATCACAAACTCTCTTGCATTGATTCGGTTTCATCGAGTATTGCGCTCGTCCCCTAGTTCAGTCTTCAAAGTGGTGGGTCTACAATCTTTCGGCGCCTTTTATGATTTGCTAGGCCCGAGAACGTGGGGAGCAGCGGTGGACCCGCAATTAATGACTCCGTTTAATTCATTTAGCTCCACGGGAATTAACGCTATGATATTCTCTCAACCCCTTTTCATCGTTCAAACGAAAGTGGCATTTTCCCTGTGCATGCTGTTACTCTTCATTTCAGCATCCCGGGCGCTTGGTGAGGAATGAGTTCGTGGCCACTCAAAATTTTAAAGACCGTCTCTGGTTTCAGACTTAATCTAACAAGGGATCATCACAACTGAGCATGACGATGTTCGTCGATAGCGTTGGTTTTAATATAGAATTAACTATAGTCATTAAAGAAAAATGTTCCCGTAGGAACTTTACAACGGATAAAATGAGTGATCTACTCGTGAACATGTTCTTCTTCCTATGGGTGTTCGTAGTGACCGACCCATCGTGCCCCGAGCCAGGTGCTAGATCATGGCTGTCCAAGCATGCCAGCTTCCCACTGATTGAACAAGGCGTCGAGCCCCTCATCGAAGAAATCGTCTGTCGTGGGTTGACCAGCGGCAGGCAGAACACCAGCCGACTGTTGCTCGAATGGAGGAGTGCGCACTCGCTGTACTTGTGACACGTGCTCTTGAGAAGTGTTGAAATGGCCTGGGAGGACATTCTGATCAGCTTTCAGTTTGCCGGTGGTCGGGTTGCTAGCTTGATTGATGCTTAGATTTGGCCGGGTATCTCTTGATGCCTGAGCATTACAATGGCGGTCGCCTCTAGCTTTTGAGCTCGAGACGGATTCCTCCCGGTTTAGCTCCGCTCGACGTTGTTTTAATAGCTTTCTGTAGGCAGCAAGGTGATTCCTGACCAGCTCCTTACTAAGCCCCGGTACATTCATGGCCTTAAATATGCGCGTCGGAGTTGCTGAGTCGATCCCCATTTGGTGAACCACGTCTAGGAATCTGGAATGCAGTTCAGGGGGCCAAGCGAACCTCCTCTTATCGTGGCCCAAAATTGCATCGATGGCTTGACGACTAATTAACTCATCTCCAGCAGGACCCGACCCTATCGAAAATTGTTGTGCATGAGGCTGATATGCTTTGAGCTGGTCGGCGGTAACATCCAGCTCCTTGAAACTATAACTCCAATCAAAGCGATGCAAATCCCATCCCCCAGGAGGCATTTGTATCATCTTCGTAGGATCATCCTGCTCATGTGTGACTCCGGCAAAATCTGGTTGAGCAGGAGATGCCCCGAGGGAGTAAGGTGGTAAATGAACGTCTTCAATCATCGCGTGGGGCTTATCGGGGAATATCTTACCGAGGGCGACGAGGTTATCGCAATGAGGGCAAACGGTAATATTGAGAGCTTTTTCATACCTCATGTTTTCTGTTCGCAGCTTTTGGTTTTCTTCCTTTAAAATCTCGACCACCTGACGTTTGCGTTGAGCCCTCGATTTGGATCTCCTATTTTGAAACCAAAACTGGATCCTCGACTGATTAATCCCCAACTCCCGGCTCAATTCAATTCTCCACTTCTTTTTCATGTAATGGCTTTTACTGAAAAGGGTTTCCAGCATTTGGGTTTCCTCCTGAGAGTATTGGTGAGGACGTCTTCTTTTCCCGAGTTGAGCATTGTGGATGTCGTTGTCGTCGTCGCCGTGATCTTGATTTCCGTTGCCAGAAGTGTTGGGCTCCATGGTTTTGGCGTTAGACTTGATCTTGGAATCTTCGAGATCCCTCTGTGGTTCAATTTCTGAGATTTTTGAGTCAGTCGCCTCTAGCAGCTGACAGTAACCTCTTAAATATGTTGGATTGAGAAATGTTTGATTGGTTCTTGCCCACTCAGAGTTCTCCACTCTCTCCTGTATGCTCACTCCCTATAAAGTTTTCTTCGAGTGACTTTGCATGTTCAGGAGACGCTCTTCAAGCATCATTAGGCAAACGTTCCCCCTCAAGACCTTGAATTTCTCGCTTAGCTTTTCAACGTGATGGGACTGCCAAACCCTGTTAGGGCTCTCTTCGATAGTTGCGCTTTCCTCCCACCTAACTCTAATAATGGTGATCCCAACAAATCTTTTACATCTTTTAATTGATGAGCCGGAAATCGCGGACCGAAACGAATCCAATGGTTCTCGTGAGGGGACCTCCTGCTTTACCCCCTAACTGGGCTCCACCAGCATTATTACTGAGACCCTTCATCATCCTCGAGTTGCTATAAAATGAGGAATTAATGTATGGAAGGTTAACGTTCTCGCATAATCAGCTTCTTCCTTCTAATCTCTCTGTTAAACTCGTCTTATTCTCAAGCCAACCCAACGCAAATGGCCTCCTCTCCCGTACGCACTTTTTCAACTGATGTCTTGGCCCAGTGGGAAAAGCTTTATAACCTACTGGGTCGCGGTTACGCGCACATAACCGATCATTCTGCAACCGAGGATGCAATCTGTGTCCTGCTCGAGGACCTTGATACCACTTCTCTCGAAGGTACTACACTGGGGAGGGAATATAGAACTTTTCCGACTCTCTTTGCACACTCCTTAGAGGCCTATCGTGTTGCTAATCGGGAGGTTCTGGTGGCTCGCGTCTTGCGGGCTCGTTATGAGGATCGATCTGATCATTTGGTGCTGACCAACTATCTGGTTGATAGTTACAAAAAGGCCGTCGAGTTTGCTAATGAGCGGGTCGCGACGTTGCTTCGCGAGAGGAGAAATCTGGTGGATCAATTGGCCATATCCCTGACCACCGGCGAGCATGACCGCCGCAACGTCCTGTTGAGGCTTCAGAGCGACTGGCAGGAAGAACGGCTCGACAAGATAACCGAGGACATAGCTCGCGGGAATGGACTGGTTCGGGACCTGGAAGTAGTCACCGAAGAACACGAGGCCAAGGTCGCCGAAGTTAAGGGAGAATGCAGAAGTCTTATCCTCAAGCTTGCCGACCACAACATGCGGAGCTGGGAGTATGAGCAGAGCATTAATAACATGGAGGGTCAGTTGGGATCCTTTGTGTCGTTAATTAGGGCTCACTTTGGCTTTACTTTTCCACCCCGACTTGTATGACCTGCTTCTGAAAACCCTCCGCTGAGCAAAATAAATGAAAGTTCTCGTGTGTGTGTTTTAACTTCTGTATGGTTCATTTCTTCGAGCATCCAAACATCTTCAACTTGAGTGAGCCGAACCATAATAGCAATAAGCCGAGCAAATACGTCCTCTTTTTTACTTTCATTTTACAGGGAAGATAAGTTTCCCTTCGTTGGTCTTCAACCATTTTGACCTGTAGACAAAAGACATGAAGGCACGTAGTCAAGTATAACACCCGAAGTGTTTGTGGGAACGATTACAGTTTTACCAGCATTCTGTCATTATCTTGGATTTGGTTAGATGAAGGAGTCTTCAACAAGTATCTGCCATGTAACATGTCTCATAATTCCTCATGTCAATCCACAAATGGATATTTTTCCTCTACCAGTTTTACCACACTTAGAGATGCCCCAGATTGAGTATTATGGGAGTGTGAAGAGTCAATGATATATCACCTTGAAGAAATGATCAAGAGAATTAGTATAACTAGCAAAAATAGTGGGTCGGTCCATGACAATCCTATAGACTCAATGAACAGAACAAGTATAAGCAACAAACTGATTCGGGCAATTTTTCAGTTTCGTCGATCCTTACGATAAAATGTACCATAATTCACATGTTGATCGAAAAATTCCCAAATTTTATGAGCTAATAGGTAACACAACGAAGAACAACTTTCATTTTTGGACTTAAGACTGAAAGTAAGCCGATCAGTACAGTTTATTGCATCTTCATGAAAAGTTTTGCCCAGAAAACTGCTTCGTCCGGTCTTTGTTAAATGAACGAAGGACCCCTTTAAAATGTGAATTTAAGTCTGAAATTTTCCAGGTTACTAGTAGAGACATCAACCTACAACTTTCATTTTTCATGACTTGGCAAAGGAGGTCATTAAAAAATGATAATCCGCGAAACAAAATGGGCGCTAGAAAACTGCCGAAATCTCAGCTTGCATTATTCTCAATGAAAATTCTTCAATAAACGGAAAATGCAACAGATCACTCTCAAAAGTTTACTGATGATACCGCAAGATGTTCCAGACATTTTCTGTTTAGACACTAAAATTCAAAGATGACAAGAAAAAGTCCTAAAATATCATATCGTACGAAGCGTTAGCCTAGAAATAAATAACAACCAGAACAATATTCAAATGAAACAATGAACAGAAACTAGCAAATAAAGACTCTAGCTATCTCGAGCCCTAGACTTCTGGGGGACAACCCGAGCCTTGAGTTTCTTGTACTTCTCTTCATTCCTCTGGGCTTCTTCTTTAGCTTTGGCAAGCTTCCGTTTGAGGCGATTGATCTCAAATAGCTTGGTGTCTTGAATAGCCACTTGAGGTATCACTGGAAGCCAATCTTTTGGGATGACATGTCCTTCGATGTATCTGACTGTCGCATGATATGTTTTGACGCTCCCCGAGAGAACTCCCTTGGGAAACGTTAGCTTGGTTGGCCGACATCGCTCCCACATGGCATGAGCAAGGGCGGCGTGCTCCTCAAATCTCTGGCACTTCAAGTCAAAGTGTATGCAGATCTCCACACTCTTGGGCTTTGGAGGGATCGATTGTACTACGCCGTATTGCCGAACAACTCTGACTGGATAGTACTCTGTGATGCCAGAAATTCCCAAGAGAGGGACAGGTGCCCCGTCTCGTCCCATGATCCTAGCTTCCTCCACTTTGAACCAAAGAGCATGCCACAGGAAAGTCACGGGACTCGGGTTTGTTAACAAGACAGTTAGTCGGGAATAGTGATACTCAGGAACCCGGTCTTGCTCATTCTTAAACTTTAAGAGAGGGTGCTCAAGTTCTGAAATTTTAGGTATTTCAAGGTATTTTCCAAATTCAGAAAAATGAGAAAGAAACCAAACTTGGAGAATTTCAGGCGAAGCTCTAAGTATCTTATCCTGATCAGTCTTAAACTTGGTAAGCGAGATGAAGGTTTCAGCCAATATAGCATTAACAAAATTTTTTCCACTATTTACCTGTCTTGCAAAATATGCTATCATGGGGTCAATAGAATTCTGCTTGTGTGGAAAAATGATCGAGCCAAAGAACAATAGGATAAAAGTTTTGGCCTTATCATATGCACATGGAGCTTTTGCAAAACATGTTTCCAGGAACGAAAGGGGACAACTCCCACGGCTCCCTTTTAAAGCTTTTGCCACTTCATCTCGATTGACATTCAGGTATTCAGATAAAACAAGGACAGGATCTTCACCAATTGGCGGAGTAACTAAACCAGAGTCCAGTGACTTTCCAATGAGAACACTATACTCTTCTAGAGTTGGAGTTAGCTCATGCTTACCGAATATGAAGGTAGTAGCCTTTGGACTCCAGAAATTCGTCAACGCGTGAATGAGACCAAACCGCATACGGA
The DNA here is from genome assembly GCA_021437785.1 of Rhodomyrtus psidioides. Lineage (NCBI taxonomy): Eukaryota > Viridiplantae > Streptophyta > Magnoliopsida > Myrtales > Myrtaceae > Rhodomyrtus > Rhodomyrtus psidioides. The sequence goes on from JAILYB010000112.1 coordinate 2,396,100, forward strand.
TATGAATCAAAGGCAGCATTCGGCCAATACGGAATCTGACTATCTCTCGGCTATCCTCATGCAAATCGCTCCACCACTGCTTCAGTTGATCCTTTGCTGGAGTTATGACTCGAATCATCCCCATAATCTATAGCTCGAGACTATGACTCCCCTAAAAAATTACCATGGACCGACCCGAAAATATAAATAAACATGAAAGCATGAGTAAAAGGTCGAAGAGAATACCGTCTTTAGACAGGTGAAATAAACAAACACACAGACATGCACATGAAAATGCGACGTGAAGTTCGATTTCTATCTAGTAAGGCTTAACAAAGGTGGAGCCCCAAGGATACCCAAATTGAACCACCCTGGTTTGTGATTGTATCAGGATCCCCCGTAGACATCCGGCTCAGCCAAGTATCAACCCGTATCACATGGCGAATGACAGGGGTGATGAATCACGGCACCGATTTGAAAAAGTTCGGGACTTGAAGAGGGAGACTCAGGCCAGGTGGTGATGGCCAGAGTGTCCCAAATCAAATACCATCCTAAGCCTAGCCATTCAGGTCCAATGGCGGGTTGTGTGTGCTATGTGTAAATGTAAAAGCAGTAGAAGCATGCACAAGATTTTATATCAAAACAACGCTTCAATATAACCCTCAAACATACATTCCTACTCCAACCTGCAGAAAAAAGGGTTAGCAAACACTTCGCCCCTTATCACTCCAAATCTGCAAAAACATTTAACACCTTAATGGTGAGATCAACCAAGATCGCCAAAAGCGAGACATCCATGGAATTTTTTAGGCCTAAATCCGCTAAAAAATTTAATTTTCCGAAAGATTCATGTGAACCAATTAAGTTTTAATTTTTCCGAAAAATTAAAGTAACTCCCCAGCGGAGTCGCCAAGCTGTCGCGACCTAAAAGATTATTTCTAGGCTAATGGATTATCAGGTTAATTAAATTAACTAACCTAACTCGAACTCTCCCAAGTCCATACCAAATCGCAACTTAAGGTTCAATCGGTTAACATGCGATGTATTTTGAATTTGGAGTCGCCACTAATCATTTATGGAAGGTCGATTAGAAACCTAAATAAAATAGCGGGAGAACTATTTTATTTCTACGAACCAGAGATTAAGAGTCCGGGGATTTGATTACGCTAGATTACTCTAACGCCCTTTCGGTACCTTTTTATTTCATGAAAAAATCATTTGAGAAGGCAACATTGATCGGTTTTAACTTAAGTCACTAACAAAGGTTATCATGCGGGTGCACAATCAATTAATGGAACATCTAGAAATCAATATAATCAGGGGAGCATGTGCCACACAAGTTAATTCTTTTTTTTTTAAATTTTAATTTTTATGTGAATGCATGAAAGACTATACTATATGTGATGCATGAAATTATTCTATGATGTAATGACATGAATTACATGTAAGGCTAAACTAGATGACATGCAAATTAAATGAATGCACAAATGAGACCATGATTTAATTAAATTAACTACGTAGCATATAAATTAATTAAAATCAAGACATGCAATTCTAATATGCTATTTAAGCCAAAATGCAATCTAACACGACATGGTATAGATGACATGGCAAAGATGAATGACATGGCATGACAAAGATGACGCGGCAAAGATGACATGGCATGGATGCATGGCATGGATGACATGACATGGATGACGTGGCATGGATGACGTAGCATGGATGACGTAGCCTAGATGACATGGCAAGGATGAATTTTTATTATTATTTTCGGATGAATTTATTTCCTAAAATAGAACTATGCCAAAACAATTCTTATCTTGCATATTTTAGAGTCTAAATTGACCTAAACTCTAATATGTTAGAGACAATTTATTTTAGACATGAAATCCTATTTAAACAAGCAATTTCTATCCTAAAATGCAATCTAATCTAATTATTTACAAAAAGGATTGAATGTGCAATTATCTATGTGGTGCTATTTTATTGAAAAAATATGTAATTTTTTAAATATGGAAATGAATGAATGCAGTTTTTTTTTTTTCGTTTTTGCAATATTTTTTAGGGTTTTCTTTTTATAAAATGCAAGGCAATGCGAATTATAATGAAATAAAGAAGGATATTAAAAGAACATAAACATAAAGAAAGGGGATATGATCCGATGAATTTTACCTTCAATTGCTCGAGAAAAATCTATTCGCGCAAGTTGTCACTTGCGTTATGTCAACACGAGCATAAAATATCACAATGAGGAGGTGGATTACATCGGCGAAAAAAATTACAAAGAGTTTTTCGGATAGAAGCACAAGAAACGAAACACTACGAGAAGAGTTTTCTCTCTTCTTTTTATCTTCCTCCCCTCCCTATTGCTTGTCACGTATACTCTCAAGAAGGTGGATGCTGAAAATCTTTGAGCAATTCTCCACCTCCTCTTCTTTTTTCTCTTTTTGTTGCCGTGTAATGCATCTTCTTCTTATAGGGAAGAACCAAGGAGACAAGAAAACACCATCATAGATGTTCATGTGCTAGTCCTTGAAGAATCTAATGATGATGGATAGTGGATGGGATGAACTCTTCTTTCCAACAACTCTTTATTCTCTTCACATTGCCGTGTAATGCATGTTCTCTCTTCCAACAATGGCCATCTTCTTTTTCTTCTTTTTAATGGAACATGCCTTTTCTTTTGCTTTGGAATGATGATGGATAGTGGATGGGGGTGAACTCTTCTTTCCAACAACTCTTTATTCTCTTCACATTGCCGTGTAATGCATGTTCTCTCTTCCAACAATGGCCATCTTCTTTTTCTTCTTTTTAATGGAACATGCATTTTCTTTTGCTTTGGAATGATGATGTTCCCACCTTATAGTGAAGGAATCTGCAATGGAAGAAACGCTCACGATAGTATTAATTCCAACAAGTCCTATGTTAGAAACGAAGCATAGATCATCGCGGATTTAACTGTAATGGATGATTTTTGTTTAGAACTAAAAATTAGTTCTAATTAAAAAAAAATTTAATGGCTGACAAAGATTAGCCAAAATTTAGGTGTCAACATTGTTGTAAAAAAATCAAAGTAAATATGCAAAAATGGACATAGTTTGAGACTTTTTTTTTTAATTGCTTTTTCCCTTCCTTTTTTTTTTTGTCGAAAAGAAGAAAACAGCAATCAGTCCTGTTTCAAAACCTGACTGCAGGCCATCTCAGGTTATAACCACGGCCTCCGGCTTGAATATACTCAAACATCACATTGTCCAAAGAAATGGCGAAAATACCCTTGTAGTGTCGATCTCTATTTGTATGTCTATGGCCCCGTTTGGTTCAGTTTGTATGTCATGCGTGATCGTTCCTCAACCTGCAAAGGCTTGAAGAAGTTTCGAATTACAAACTCTCTTCCTCCGTCTCCTCCATTTATTGACGCCGACGACCTCCTCCATTCGCAGCCACTCACGACCCTTGACGAGCTCCCCTCCATTAGCGGCCATGCGTTCAAGTCCCCGTCATCTCGTCGTCCTCGTCAAATTAGAGTCCATATTTCCAAGCCCGTGGAGGGGTTTAGGTGACTCGTGACACAATGATGGAGCTTCAGCCGTAGGGAAAATTACCAAAAAAGTCTTAAATCTATTACAATTGTGCCAATTCAGTCCTAAACTTTTTTTTTTTTTACCGATTCAATCCTAAACATTTTACAATTGTGTTAATTCAGTCCATTCAGCGAATTTTAACCGCCTGGCGCTAACGTAGATGCTGATCGGCAGGCGACCTAATATTATTATATATATATATATATATATATATATATATATATATATTTACGTTTTTTGAAGTTTTTATATTTTATTTTCTTCTTTAACTTTTTCCTTCCACTTTCCCCATCCTCTTCCCCTATTCTCCCATGCCCCATCCTCTTCCCCTATTATCCAGTAGCCCACGAGAGTTTCCAATATCGTGGACGACCGATGAGGGTAACAAAGGACGACCGGCGACGATTACGAAGGACGATTAGCAGTTGCCGAGCGAGGCGAGGCCGACCCTCACCAGCGACCGACGACGATTACAAAGGACGATTCGCAGTGGCCGAGCAAGGCCGGGCATCGTAGTTGCCGAGCGAGGCGAGGCCGACCCTCACTAGCGACCGGCAAGTTTCTCGCCGGCCTCGCCATGGTCGGGTGAGTTAGGCTTGGCCTCGCCAGCCCAGATCGGTGAGGCTGTTAAAATTATGTCTTGAGTTTGAGTTTCGCGAGCGAAGCCCCAATCCGAGATGAATTATAATTAGTTGGCGTTGAAATATGTGGCACGAAAGTCCATGTTATTTGTTCAGTATTAGAGTCAGAAAGATAAATTATGTGGACATCGGATATAATGAGCAAAGGCTGATCCTGCAACTTTGTATGAGGATTTGGACGCATCTAAAGAAAAGGAAAGCAAATAAATCTATAAGGGAAAGAAAACTTCTGTTGCGATGAGAAAAAGTGGGGATACCACCGAATCTCATGGGATATCCTTTTCCGCGTGGGACCCGTGGATGCAATATTCTTATTCCAAGAAAGGAAATACAATGACAAATCTTTTATTCAAATTGTTATTCTTGGGCAATAGAAAAGCTAACGTGGACTTGGTCAATTATGGCTTTCATGCTGGCCAATAAGGGCACATCGAGTCTGGACTTCTCAAGGCAGCTAAGGGCGTATATAAAGGAAATACGTCATGCCTCCAAAGAGTAGTTCGGCAGCACTGATTTGATTTTGAGTGCCGTAGCCTCAATTTGCGAGTGTTTTCTACAGGCGCTGGGTGCTCAATAGTGGGTCTTGCTCGTGACGGAAGTTTGTTCGTGAATTATATCCGCCGAAGATCCACAGGTGTTTATAGTCGATAGAAAATCTTATTATTAGATTTGTTTAATTTCTTTGCGAGATTGAGAGATTATTTCGCTAGAAATTGGGGGCTAAATACTGTGTGCGTTCTTGAATGTAATTGGGGCTGGAAAACACCAAGAGTGTGTTTGTGTAACTCGAGTGATCTGTAATCTCCGTGTATCGCTCGTTCTATAGTAGAATTCATTGCTGCTCTCCCCGTGGATGTAGGTCTTTACGATCGAACCACGTACATCTGGTGTCCGTTTTACTTTGCTCGTTCTGTCTTTTTTTCGATCGATCGCTTGTTCCGCGCAACAATTGGTATCAGAGCTAGGCTTGCTTGAGTTAAAGCGAATTGATGGCGACAAAAGAAGTTAAAGTAAAAATCGACAGATTTGAGGGGAAGGACTTTGGTTTCTAGAAGATGCAGATATAAGACTATTTATATCAGATGAAGCTGCATGAGCCCCTGTCTGGGCAAAAACCAGAAACGATGAAGCAACCCGATTGGGAATTGCTGGATAGACGAGCGATGGGTGTTATTCGGCTGACGTTGGCTCGTAACGTCGCGTTTAATATCATCAAGGAGAAGACCACTGCGAGTTTGATGAAAGCCTTGTCGGATATGTACGAGAAGCCATCTGCAATCAACAAGGTCTATTTGATGCGACGTCTGTTTAACTTGAAGATGAGCGAAGGTACATCAGTTACTAATCATATCAATGAATTCAATGTGATCGTTAGTCAATTGAGTTCAGTTGAGATTGACTTTGAAGATGAGGTACGTGCTTTGATTCTATTATCCTCGTTGGTTGATAGTTGGAATACTACTGTTACTGTTGTTAGTAATTCTTCTGGGTCAACTGGTTTGACGTTTGATGGGATTCGAGATTTAATTCTGAGTGAGGATATTCGTAAAAGAGAATCTGGCGAATCTGTATCTACTGCTTTAGTAGGTGAAAGAGGAAGAACTAGTACTCGTGTTAGCAGAAGTAGTATGAATATGAATAGACGCAGTCAGTCTAGGACTGGCGGTGATGTCTGTTGGAACTGTGGCAAGAGAGGGCATCTTAGAAGAAATTGTTTTAAGCTGAAAAACGAAAGGGCTAAAGGAATTGGAGTTGAATCTGCAGATGATGTTGCAGCTGTAGCTGAAAATTCTGATGGTGTCGATTGTGTCTTGTCTGTCACTGAGAATTCGTCGTTTGACGGATGGATTATGGATTCTGGTTGTTCTTTTCATGCTACACCAAACAGGAACTGGTTTACTTCTTATCAATGCATGGATAGTAGTAAAGTGCAGTTGAGAAACAACGCTGAATGCGATGTTGTGGGTATTGGTGATGTTAAAATCAGAATGCATGATGGTATTGTGAGGACATTGACTGGGGTAAGACATGTTCCAAAATTGAAAAAGAACTTAATTTCCTTGGGTACACTAGATTCAGCTGGATGCACGTATTCTTCACGAGGTGGAGTCCTGAAAATTGTTCGAGGTGCTCTGGTGATAATGAAGGGAATCAAGCATGGCGGCCTGTATAAACTTCAAGGTGAGACATTGATAAATTTCTCTCCTGAGACGTCGACATCTGTTCGAGAGTCTAATGGCTACTCGAGGAAGGCCTGGGTATTTGTGCGAAAGCACAATTTGGATGCTGTTATCAAGAATACGCAGTCGAGAGCTTTGATCGAAACGGAGACTGGTAAGTTGATCAAGCATGTGCGAACTGACAACAGCATGGAATCCTGCTCGAAGTTGGCAAATAAATTCTGCATGAAAAAGGGCATAGTGAAACACCGCACTAGTGCTAGTAAACCACAATAGTGTGCAGAATTGATGAGCAGAGAGTTACTAGAGACGGCCCGTGAAAAGATCTCTAGTGCTGGTATGGCTGGGAGAATTCCAGCGGATGCGTTTAGTATGTCGAGCTACTTGGTGAATAGATCCCCATCGACTGCGATTGGATATCAGACTCCCGAAGAAGTGTGGTCTTGTAATGTTGCTGATTGTTCTAATTTTAGAATGTTTGGTTGCCCATGTTATAATCGAGTTAGTGATGGTAAGCTCGATGTGAGGGCAAGGTGCATATTCCATGGTTATGCACGAGGTGAGTGCGGCAATCAGTTGTGGTGCCGAAGTATAAATTCACCTGTTTGCAGCAGAGAAGTTACCTTTGACGAGTCTCCAGTACTTCTGACTAGGAGTGATTATGGTAGTGTTTATACGGATCTGGACGGTGTTCAGCTTGAGGTGGAGTTGCAACCAGAAACTCCTGAGGTAGCGGATACTAGCGTGGTAATCGACACAGATGGTGCTTGTAGCGAGGTGGAGCCTATAGAGCCAACGGTTGCTGTAACTGCTAATATTGACAAGGTACGTTTTCAGTTTCTTGACAGATATGGATGCAACGAAGGTTTTGCTTTATCTGTGATTAAGGAGCTTGTGTCAGATAGCCCTGTCGCGACCCGTCCGAAAATCGGACGCGGGCTAATGGATTACCGATCGCCGGCCCCCACTCTGAAATGTGGATCGCGGGCCTTAGATCGGCGCGGGCCCTCCCAGGCCCATACCAAATCGCGGCGGAGGTATATCTTTAAGGGATTCGACGATAAGAGTCGATCGCTTTCGACCTTCAGTGTGGTCGTGGTGGCATGTGCAACTTGTGCATGCATTTGGAGTCGCCACCGGTCTTTCTTGGAGGGTAGACCGGAAACCTTACAGACCGATTGGGAGAGATCGATCAGTTCTACGGAACCAGAGATTTTGGGTTCGGGGACTTGGTTACGTCGGTGTCATTACCAACGCCCTTTCGGTACCTAACGCGAGTGATTTTCCTGACTAAGAGTTCATGCAGACGCAATTTTGGGTGAGATAGGTTTGATTCAGGGTTTCGTGTAGATTGGAATACTAGTCCTATCAATCACAATCAATTTAACGAGAGCGCAAGTCAAGTGCATAAATAAATCATGTCAATGCACATCAATTTCAATCATTGGCCTCCTAGTATAGCCCTAAGGGTTTAGGGAAGATGTGATTTAGGGCTAGGGTAAAATGGGAAGATTCGGGGGCAATTAGCCCGAAGGGCAAAATTGTCTTTTTTGGAAGGTTTGGATACCGAATTACCCAAAATATTCCATGGCCAGTTGATTGTGGCCACTTCCCATTTTTGAGAATTTTTTGGAATTTCTTGATTTTCTTCAATTTTTGGAAGACGATTCGCCCAAAGGGCGAAATCGTCATTTTAAGAAGGGTCGGGGTTCAAAACACCCGGAATGAGCCTTGGCCAGTTGTTTGTGGCCATTTCCTATTTTTTTGGGATTTTCCTGGATTTTTAGAATTTTTTTGGAAGACGGTTTGCCGAAAGGGCAAAACCGTCATTTTTGGAAAGATCGAGGGTCGAAAGACCCGAAACAGGTCGTGGCCAGTTGAATGTGGCCATTTCCTATTTTCTGGAATTTTTTAGAATTTTTCTGAATTTACCGAATTTTTTTGAATTTTTTATGAATTTTCTATTTTTTATTGATTTTTTGAATTTTTTATTATTTTTTTATTATTTTCTGAATTTTTTAATATTTAAAAATATTTTACGGGCCGGGTCAAACCCGGCCCACGCCTCTCGGGCGCCCGGCCCAACCCTAGGGGTCGAAACCGGCCTAAAACGACGCCGTTTTATATTTTTAAACATTTTTCCATTTTTTAACAATTTTTTTGATTTTTTATCTATTTTATTTAATTATCCGCAAATTCCCCGGATCGGACGGTCCACGTTGTGCCACGTGGCTTCGTCTCGTGCGTCCGATCTTCCACTAGATCGAGCGACCCACAGAGAGCCACGTGGCTCAATAATAGCCGTCGGATCAAAAATCAATTATTTTCTTTTTTAGAAAAACCTTCGGATCAAACGCTCCACGTTGTGCCACGTGGCTACTCCTGGTGCGTCCGATCTTGGACAAGATCGGACGATCCACAGAAAGCCACTTGGCACATTCTCGGCCGTCGGATTGATTTGAATTAATTATCCGAAAATCATTTATTCTATTTTGCAAAATTCCAAGATCGCGACACGTGTCGCGATCGTGGCCGTCCGTTTGTTTTATTTGAAAATAACCGGACCGGACCCCACCCGGTTGACGTGGCTGCCTACGTGGCACGCCACGTCGGCCGTTGACCGTTGACCGGCCGGAGGGTCGCCGGAGAAGACGATGAACAGTGAAAATTCCGGCGGGAATAGTAAAAATTCCGGCGAGGTCGCCGGAAAATGCCCAAAATTGACCAAAACTCAGAATTTTTTGGGGATTTTCGCACCACTAGACTCCCTAACATTTCAACATTAACATACAACAAAAATGAGGGCCACGACCACGTCGGAAATGGCCGAACCGGACCTCCCCGGAACCGGCGCCGGCGAGAGAAAATTTGCAGAAATTTTTTCTATCAAAGCTCGATTCTAAACCATCAAAGAGCATCCAAGAGGGGTCTAGAACCTTACCTGAGCTCGTTTCGAGCTTGTCGACCGCCGGAAGTTTCCCGTTGAGCTCTCGGTCCGCGAGGTGGACGGCGAAGCTCCGAACGTGGTTTCCGCGGCGGTTTAATGCAAAATGAATAGCAAGGCGAGCTTAGAAGCAATGCTAGTACATATTCAAAGCTTGATACGCGCAAATGGGGGTCGGGAAAGGCACGGCCGAGACAAAACCAAGTCGAGACATCCATCGGCATTTTATCGAACACATGGCGTGCGTATGAGAAACGGTGATCGGAGGAGAATACCGACCTATTCGGAGCTCGCCGACGGCCACTAAGCTCCGGTGATGGTCGGGGAGCGTTGCCGAAGACCCTGGGTTGCCGGTTGTCCGTCGGTTTCCTCCCAAAAAAAATCTCCTCTCTCTCATGGCCGAGCTCGGTTTTTATCCGAGAATCTCCCCGTTTTGGCGTGGCCGACCGCCCGCCTCGACGCCCGCTCCGCGACCCATGCCCCTCTGCCAATGTCCCCCCATGTGCGTTGTTCTTTTTCCTTTCAAAAATCGCACGCTTCGCTGCCCCATCTCCCCCTGTTCTGTTCTGCAGCTTGCTGTCCACGTTCTGCAGATGTTGCAGACCCGGGTCGGGCCGGGTCGGGTCGGGTCGGACCCGACCGGTCCGGTTCGGCCAAATCGCCCAAATCGCCAAATTGACCCCCCAAATGACCTCTTTTCATGAAATTGATGGCAAAATCGGATTCCTTGACATGTTTTACATCAAATATGGGTATTTTCGTGAATCAATTTATTGAAATTATGTGAAAACCCCAAATTGTCCCTAGGATCCGAAATTTAATTTCGCCAAATCGAAGGCCTAAACGATCGAATTAGCCAAAATTGAGCCCACCAATGGATTCAGCATGATGAAAACTGTTGGGTAGAGGTGTTTAATTTTAATGGGTGTGCCCGTGTGAAATTTAATTTCAAAAATTGTGAAACCGGGGACTAAATTGAAAGATTTTTATGCAATTAAGCCCTTTTGGTTGAAATTGATCAAATTGGAGGGCAAATTGACCCAATTGCATTTCAGTACTTTAGAGTCCAATGTCATAGCTTATAAAAACCGAGAATTGAAAATTAAAAGACTCGAAAAGGATTTTTTAGGCCCGGTTCGGGATTAGGTTTGTGAAGGAACCCAATGAACCAAGCCGAATTTCCCTAATAAAAAGTGAAAATATTAAAGATAGAATTAAAATAAAATTTCTGAATATTTTTTGTAATTTTCTGACCACGGATGATATTTTTCTGATTTTTTAGGTATTTTTATAATTAAATAAATTCCAAAAAATATTAAAAAATTCAAAAAATATTTTTTGTTCAAAATTGGTTCCTAAGGCTAGGCTAAGGCTTCCAAAGTTGATTTTTCAATTTTTTGACCTTTTTTGTTATTTTTAATTAATTTTAGAAATAAAAACTAAAATAAAAGATGGTCAAAAATCAGGTGTCAACAGCTGCCCCTCTTTGAGAGTGAGCTCGTCAGAGGTTGCTTTCAAAGACAAAATGACACCTGGATCTTAGCCGACTCGACTGGGGAAAAGAAATGCCATGACATCGGATTCTTAAGCCTTTTGATGAGCGCTCAAATTAATCACCGGTTTACTCTCGCAATTTGAACATGGGCCTGAGTGAGAGAGACTTACCTGAAGTTCACCTGTCAGATGCTGCCTGCGGAATCTGAGGGTTCGTCGTTACGCTCCCGGCTGTGACGACTTTCAAGAAGATACCTAGGACTCGTTCAGAATATCCTAGGGAGATTAAGCTCTGACCTGTATGGTAGGTCATACCATTATGGGGCTCCCAACTGGTAGGAACTTAATGAAGGCGCACCCCATGCTTTGGGATCTGCCACGGATTTTGATCCGTATGGTGGATCGGACCTTTGTATTGACCCTTCAGGCGGTTTCTACCTTTGGTTGAGTTTGACCCTTATGGCGGTTTCTACCAATGAGTTGACCCTTATGGCGGTTTCTACCATTCTTGACCCTTCAGGCGGTTTCTACCTTTGGTTTGACCCTTATGGCGGTTTCTACCATGAGTTGACCCTTATGGCGGTTTCTATCATGAGTTGACCCTTATGGCGGTTTCTACCATTGATTTGACCCTTCAGGCGGTTTCCACCATCAGTTGACCCTTATGGCGGTTTCTACCATTCAGTTGACCCTTATGGCGGTTTCTACCATCAAGTGAGACTCCAGACTGATAGGAATCTAAGGATGACACGCCCGTTCTGTAGGGTTTGTCGGAGACTCGATCGTTCTGTAGATCGGTCTTGGAAAAGGTTTGCCTACTAAAAGGCTACGCCTATGAAATGACATATCCCGTCTTGTTGGGACTAGTCGAAGACTCGATCGTTCTGTAGGTCGGTCTTGGAAAAGGTTTGCCTACTAAAAGGCTACGCCTAAGGAATGACATATCCCGTCTTGTTGGGATTTTGGGTGGAATAAATGTCTCTTCCGCGGCTACCGGCTGCAATCCGTTCCGAAGGGTGAGAGCTTCGAGGCATGGCTATCCGGCGCGGGCTTCGCGAAAAAGGCGATCACCGTATCTCTAGGCGGCAAGTCGCGAGCGTTATGGGCTCCGATCTCGAACTGTGCTTTGAGACACCTCTGTCGTATATCCCTGTCTGGTGGGATTTAGGGTGGAATAAATGTCTCTTCCGCGGCTACCGGCTGCAATCCGTTCCGAAGGGTGAGAGCTTCGAGGCATGGCTATCCGGCGCGTGCTTCACGAAAAAGGCGGTCACCGTATCTCTAGGCGGCAAGTCGCGAGCGTTATGGGCTCCGATCTCGAACTGTGCTTTGAGACACCTCTGTCGTATATCCCTGTCTGGTGGGATTTATGGTGAAATAAATGTCTCTTCCGCGGCTACCGGCTGCAATCCGTTCCGAAGGGTGAGAGCTTCGAGGCATGGCTATCCGGCGTGTGCTTCACGAAAAAGGGATATCCTTTTCCGCGTGGGACCCGTGGATGCAATATTCTTATTCCAAGAAAGGAAATACAATGACAGATCTTTTATTCAAATTGTTATTCTTGGGCAATAGAAAAGCTAACGTGGACTTGGTCAATTATGGCTTTCATGCTGGCCAATAAGGGCACATCGAGTCTGGACTTCTCAAGGCAGCTAATGGCGTATATAAAGGAAGCCTCCAAAGAGTAGTTCAGCAGCACCGATTTGATTTTGAGTGCCGTAGCCTCAATTTGCGAGTGTTTTCTACAGGCGCTGGGTGCTCAATAGTGGGTCTTGCTCGTGACGGAAGTTTGTCCGTGAATTATATCCGCCGAAGATCCACAGGTGTTTATAGTCGATAGAAAATCTTATTATTAGATTTGTTTAATTTCTTTGCGAGATTGAGAGATTATTTCACTAGAAATTGGGGGCTAAACACTGTGTGCGTTCTTGAATGTAATTGGGGCTGGGAAACACCAAGAGTGTGTTTGTGTAACTCGAGTGATCTGTAATCTCCGAGTATCGCTCGTTCTATAGTGGAATTCATTGCTGCTCTCCCCGTGGATGTAGGTCTTTACGATCGAACCACGTACATCTGGTGTCCGTTTTACTTTGCTCGTTCTGTCTTTTTTTCTATCGATCGCTTGTTCCGCGCAACAGAGGCTCGGCCGTCCTCGCCAGATCTGGGTTGGCGAAGTAAGCCTCACCCGACCATGGCGAGGCCGGCGAGAGCCTCGCCGGTCGTCCTCTTGCCGATCCCGAGGTCCGACGGTGGAGAACAATTAGAATACCGGAGCTGGTGGTAGAACAACAATGGCGAAGGGAAAGGTATCGTACGGCACAGCATAACAGAGAAAGCGAAGGGGAAGGGGAAAGTGAAAGATTTTTTTTTTATAAAGAAAATATAAAATATAAAATAAAAAAAATAAAAAAAATGTAATATATATATATTATAACATTAGATCGTCGGCCGGCCGGCGTCCACGTTAGCGCCGACCGGTCAAAATTCGCCAGATGGATTGAATTGACATGATTGCAAAATATTTAGAACTGAATCGGCAAAAAAAAGATTTAGTATTGAATTGACATGATTGCAATAGGTAGGACTTTTTTGGTAATTTTCCTTCAGCCGCAAGCGCACATAATGTGCAACCCTTGCTAGGTATACCACTCGTAAGGTATGCGGAAGCCTTAGAACAAAAAGGATAGATAAAGCTTTTGGAGGTTTTGATGAGGAGATAGCATAAATACACAAAAGAGAGAGAATGATATTACAAAGGCTTTACACATGAAGAAAATACACAAGCTTAATTAGCTCTAAGCTTCTTCTTTTTTCCCCTCTAAACTCAACTTTCAAATATCAATTCTCTATCTCTATATGCCTCAAGACTCCCCCCCACCACCACATAGGGAATTCCCCACCACTTTGATCATTGCCAGCTTGATAAGGAGAAATTCAAATTGTTTTTCCGTCCTTTGAATAGGATATAATATTTCTCATCTCTTTCATATGAATAGGAGATGGCCTTATTCATGATAAAGTTCAAAGCAAGGTTGAACTTTATTTCTTCAAATGCAAGTTGGACAATTCTGTGTATTTTGATGTTGGAACCAATTAGAGAACGAAAGTGAAATTAGGACTTCTCATATTGGGTGTTCACTTCTTCAACATTGAGCAGGTATGCCTTCGCCTTCTTGCCTCTGTCTATTGCCTTTGAGCTTTTGCCTATAGGAAATATTCCACGTTTTCGTCGTTCATTGGAGATCTTTTTCTTTTTTTTTTGGAGGGGATGTCAAAGGAGTTTTTTAATTTATAGTGTTGGTCCTCACTCCTCAGTATAATATACGTGCCACGTCAGCCTTTCACTCAGCGCGAGCGGTGAAAGCAGAAAACGGACCCACCACCACGGCGACCACCAAAGAATTTGGACAACCGTCAAGAAAGCAGCTATTAAGACGCCATCTCGTCACTCTTGCAATTTGTTCCCTACAGCAAGAACAAGAACACTTGGTCATCATCACCAACCATGGAGCAACCCTCCTCGACCAAACCCCACGTAGCCATCGTGCCATCGCCGGGCATGGGTCATCTCATCCCTCTCGCTGAGTTCGCGAAGCGACTCCTCCACCGCCACCACTTCTCCGTCACCTTCCTCATCCCCAACGACGGCTCCCCGTCCAAGGTCCAGAGGTCCCTCCTCGACTCCCTCCCTCCCTCCATCACCTACGTCTTCCTGCCTCCCGTCAGCTTCGACGACCTCCCCGCCGACACCACCCGCATCGAGACCATCATCGCCCTCACCCTGTCGCGCTCCCTCCCCTCCCTCCGAGACGAGCTTCGGAGGCTGGCGGAGTCCACGAGCCTCGTCGCCCTCGTCGCCGACCTTTTCGGCACCGACGCCTTCGACCTGGCCAAGGAGTTCAACGCCTCTCCCTACCTTTTCTTCCCCACCCCGGCCATGTGCCTGTCACTGTTCCTCCACTTGCCGACGCTGGACGAAGCGGTTTCTTGCGAGTACAGGGACCTGCCCGAGCCCGTGAAGATACCCGGTTGCATATCGGTCCCCGGGAGTGACCTGATCGAGCCTGTCCAGGACCGCCGCAACGAAGCTTACAAGTGGGTCCTCCACCACGCGAGGCGGTGCAGGCTGGCGGAGGGGATCCTGCTGAATAGCTTCGAGGAGCTCGAGCCAGGGGCGATCGAGTACCTGCGAGGGGAAAAGGCCAGGAAGCCGCCGGTCTACCCGGTCGGACCGCTGGTGAAGATGGAGCAGAGCAGCAAGTCCTACGGCTCGGGGTGTCTGAAGTGGTTGGACGACCAGCCCATCGGTTCGGTCCTCTACGTGTCGTTCGGGAGCGGTGGGACCCTGTCGTACGACCAGAGTCAAGAGCTGGCTCTGGGGTTGGAGATGAGCGGGCATAGGTTCTTGTGGGTGGTGAGGACCCCTAATGACAAGGCGACCGACGCCAGCTACCTCACCGGGTACAGCCGAAACGAGCCGTCCGAGTTTTTGCCGAAAGGCTTTCTAGAGAGGACCAAAGGTAGGGGATTGGTGGTGCCGTCGTGGGCGCCACAGGCCCAGGTCCTGGCCCATAGCTCGACCGGCGGGTTCCTCACACACTGCGGCTGGAACTCGACCCTGGAGAGCGTGGTCAGTGGCGTGTCGCTCATCGCCTGGCCGCTCTTCGCGGAGCAGAGGATGAACGCGCTTATGCTGACCCAGGACATCAAGGTGGCGCTGAGGCCGAGGGCCGATGCGGAGAGCGGCCTGGTGGGGAGGGACGAGATCGCCAGGGTGGTGAAGGGCCTGATGGAGGGCGAAGAAGGGAAGGGGATTCAGAGCCGCATGAAGGACCTCAAGGAGGCGGCGGCGAAGGTGCTCGGCGAAGACGGGTCCTCCACGAGGTCGCTCTCCGAGTTGGCCCTCAAATGGGAGGCCAAACTTGTAAATCAGCTTCACTAGAATCGTATCTTATTTTATGGTTTTATTTTCTTGTTTATTTTATGATATCTTTCTTAATGTCATCAGTGGAGTTGGTGTTTCAGTTCTTGTTTTTTTCCTGTATGCCCCTAGCTAGTTGTAGTAAGTCCTCTCTACGTGCATGTGGAATTGTATCTTTGTACTGCTGCCACCCGCCACTGTATTTGCTCAGCAGTCCATTTTCATGCCGGAAATCGATTTTACTTGGAACTTCGATGGATACTAGGTGATGCCGCAGGCGAGAAGGAACATCAGTCAAAACAGTGGCGTGCGGTGGAGAAAATATTTAGCGGTTGCAAAGTGCCACGTAAGTTGCTGACGTGGCGCGCGTTTCTACCATATATTGGAAAAGAAAAAAATAATTATTATTTTCTCTTTCTTTCTCCTTCACCCTAGCTTCTCACCGCTGTCTCTCTTTACATGGCCATGGGTGCCTTCAAGCGTCGTCTTGGATAACTCTTCCATGGCCACCGGCACCGAGCGAGCCATTGTCGCTCGTGGCCCGAGTGGCAACAGCAAGCAGCACGGTTTCGACAAGAAGAAGAAGAAGTTTGAGCCGGTGGCTGGAAGCAACAGAAGCAGAAGGGGCTGAAGGCCAAGTTCATGAGAAACGAGGATCAACTTAAGCCATGGCTACGGAGGAATAACGATAAATCGTTTGTCGCCAGTGGCCACGGACGCTAGATTTGAAGAGCAGCCATGACGCTTGAACGCAAGCGACCGGCCATGGAAGACCTAGATTTAGAGAGAAACGTGCGTGAAGGAGCTGCCAAAGACGAAGGCTCATTGGGCGCTATGGCCGCGAGTGACGACAGCTTGCTCGGTGCCTATAGCCATGGAAGAGCTGGCCAAAACGAAGCTTTAAGGCGCCCATAGCTGTGGAAGGCCGACAGCGGTTAGAAGCAGAGGTGTCAATATGGGGTCGTTGACTCATTTTTTAACTCACTTTTATACACTTGAGTTATATATAGGTTCACTAAATTTAAAAAATAAGTCTTGGGTCTAAGATTATAAAGCCCATAAAAAATGAGTTTTAGTAGATTTTAACTCAACTCATTTTTTCGACCAAAAAAGAAAAAAAAATCAACCCATTTTCGACTCATTCTTTACCCATGGGCTATAACTTTCAAAGCCCCTTGTCGCCACTGCCATCGCTTGCCTACCGCTACCTACCACCTCCCCCGCCCCGTCGCCCCCCGCCTTCTACCGCTGCTGACCATCGCTGCCCCCGCTGTCTCTTGCCACTACACATTGCCGCCACCCGTGCCAGATCTTCACCTAGAATGATGTAGAACAATTGGCATGCGATTATCTCGCCAAATTGGATCGTCAAAAGCCGGCGCGACTTCGCCGGTAATTTCGGATCTTGGGGCAAATGATCTCGGATCGGTCTCAAAATTGGTCTGTTGAAGCAAAACGCCCATCTGATTCAAAGTCACCGCTTTACCGCGAGATACGTTGGATTTCGGCATTTCGGGATCGTTTAGACCACTTTTCAGGCAGTTTTCTGTTTTAGGCAATTTATAATATTCCGAAATTTTGTTATCTTTAATTCGAATTCTATTAGGATAAGATAGATATGATTTTGATATTGTTATCTTTAATTATTCTAATGCCTAAAGTAGCCCTATCTCTATATATAGGGCGTCCATCTTTTGTAATCGACATCTTATCATTATTATTCAATCAAATTCGTGCATTCTTTGGAATTGTTTTCCAAGATTTGCTTCTCTCTGCGTCATTTGGTATTAGAGCATGTTTCTCCTATGACGATGGTGAATAACGTGAATGTCAATCTCCCCGTAGCTGAGGGCCGTGAAAACGAGCCTATTACACGGACGGAGTTCAACCAATTCGTGGATCAAACCGATCGGAGGTTTCAAGAGATCCTTGAGGCCATCCAGCGTTTGTCCACAAACCAAGCCCCTGGTGTTCTTCCAGCCGAGCGAATTCCTGTCGCTCGTGATCCCGAAGATGCCATGGAGCGTGGAGGAAATCCCTGACATAGGCATCAAAACTATGTCGAGGATTCTGAAGACGAAGAAGAAGAGGACTTCCAGGACATACCTATTCGTGGGTGTCGTCAGTATAGAGGATTCCGGGATGAGTACATTCGTGGAGGTCGCCGACAGGGTGGTTATCGCCCAGATCCTGAGCAGTATCAATTAAAGGTAGATCTTCCTACTTTCAATGGTAACCTAGATATTGAAGATTTTATGGACTGGATTTGGGAGGTCGAAAATTTTTTCGATGCCATGGAGATCGAAGAGAATCGCCAAGTGAAGCTTGTCGCGTACAAACTGAAGGGTGGCGCTTCGGCTTGGTGGGAACAGACTCAATTAGCCCGACGTCGAGAAGGATTGGCCCCAATCCAGACATGGAATCAGATGAAACAGAAGTTGAAGAAGAGGTTCCTTCCATCGAATTATGAGCAGTTGCTATTTCAGCAATTCCAGAATTGTCGGCAACTAAATTGGTCCATCCAGGCTTATACAGAAGAGTTTCTTCGACTCTCTGCCCGCAATAACCTTGAAGAATCATATGCCCAACAGACTGCTCGGTACATCAACGGGCTGCGACTCAATATTCAGGATCGAGTGTCCCCGCATCGATTGTTTACTGTCGATGATGCCCAGGAGATGGCGTGGAAGGTTGAGATGTAGTTGGAAAGAGTTGGCCCTAATACTCGGGGTAATAATTACTCAAGTCGCGGATCGTTCGGGAAGGGAAAGCAAATTGAAATTACAGGTTCTTCAACACAGCAACACAGTGATACGAATCGAAATTCGGGGAGTACCGCAGGAGTGTCCAAAGAACCGATGGCATTAAACACTCGTACGCCAAATCCGAGTGCACTGAATCCTTATGCCAAGCCTCAACCAGTAAAGTGTTATAAGTGTAACGAGTTGGGCCACCGTTCCAGCGATTGTCCAAGGCGGAGGATGGCCAATATCGTCAAGCATGATGAAGATGCATATGATGAAGAGTGGGCGGATGAAAAAGAGATAGATACTGAAGAGGGTGAGCATGTCAATTGTGTAGTCCGACGTTTATTGCTTGCCACACGGATTGAAGACATCCAACGGAATCAACTTTTTCGCGCTCAATGTACCGTCAAGGGCAAAGTATGTGACATCATCATCGACAGCGGAAGTTGCGAGAACATAGTTTCGAAGGCCTTGGTGGATCATCTACAACTGAAGACAAAGCCGCCTCCTGCCCCTTATACAATCGGTTGGATTCGTAAAGGAGCTGAACTTAAGGTAAACCAACTGTGTCATCTACCTATCTCTATTGGGAAAACGTATAGGGATATCATTGTTTGTGACGTTGTGGAGATGGATGCATGTCATGTATTACTGGGGCGACTGTAGCAGTATGATGTAGATATTACCCATCAAGTTAGGGAAAATACTTATTCTTTCGTGTGGAAAAAGACTAAGATTACGTTGAAACCGAAGAATAATAGTTCCCCGATCGTGAAGAAGCAAGATGTAGGTGTTATGCTGAATTTTCGTAAGCGTGAAGGGATGTATATGATTGTGGATAAGGGAGATCATCAAGCTGTTATTAGTATTCCTGAAGTTCTTAAGCCCTTGCTGAAGGTTTTCAACGATGTTATGCCCGAGGACTTACCTGACGGATTACCTCCTTTGAGGGATATCCAGCATGAGATTGACTTTCTTCTAGATGCTAGTCTCCTTAACTTGCCGCACTATCGGATGAATCCGAAGGAGAACCAGATTTTACAAGATCAAGTGGGAGAGCTCCTTCGGAAGGGTTTCTTGCGCAAGAGCAAAAGTCTTTGTGATGTTCCTGCGCTTCTCACACCGAAGAAAGATGGAAGTATGCGGATGTGTGTTGATAGCCGTGCCATCAACCGGATTACCATTAAATACAGATTCCCGATTCCCTAACTGGATGATATGCTTGACAGACTTGCTGGATCGAGAGTCTTTACAAAGATTGATTTGCGTAGCGGATACCACCAAGTTCGCATTCGTCCTGGTGATAAGTGGAAGACAGCTTTTAAAACCAGTGCGGGTTTGTATGAGTGGCTTGTTATGCCATTTGGACTCACTAACGCGCCTAGTACTTTCATGCGTTTGATGACTCAGGTTCTTAAACCTTTTATTGGCAAGTTTGTGGTAGTTTTATTTGATGACATTCTGATATATAGCCCAGATGATCGGCAGCACATGGAGCACCTGAGAGATGTCCTGCTGGCCTTGCAGTCGAACAAGTTGTTTATAAATCTGAAGAAGTGTAGTTTCATGACAGAACAGCTTCTTTTCCTGGGTTTTGTTGTAGGAGCAGATGGACTTCGCGTCGATGCAGAAAAGGTAGCTGCAATCCGCAGTTGGCCAGTACCCCAGAATATTGGTGAGGCCCGTAGTTTCCATGGCCTTGCAACATTCTACCGGCGCTTCATCAGAAATTTCAGCACTATTATGGCCCCAATCACGGATTGTTTGAAGAAAGGAAATTTTCGTTGGGGTGATGAAGCTGAAGCCGGTTTCAAGCTCATCAAAGAAAAGCTCTCCACTGCTTCAGTATTGATGCTCCCTGACTTTGAGAAAGTATTCGAGTTGGATTGCGACGCGTCAGGAATGGGGATTAGTGCTGTTCTTTCACAAGAAGGTATGCCTATTGCCTATTTTAGCGAAAAAACTTAATGATGTTCGCAGGC
Source organism: Rhodomyrtus psidioides (assembly GCA_021437785.1). NCBI lineage: Eukaryota > Viridiplantae > Streptophyta > Magnoliopsida > Myrtales > Myrtaceae > Rhodomyrtus > Rhodomyrtus psidioides. The sequence continues at coordinate 2,416,569 of JAILYB010000112.1, forward strand.
GATGGTCTACGTATGAGCAGGAGTATTATGCTGTCGTGCGATCTATTAAGCATTGGCAGCCGTATCTTTATCATCAGGCTCTTAAGTATATAAAGAGCCAAAAACATCTAAACAGGATGCATGCAAGGTGGGTTTCCTTTTTGGAACAATTTAATTTTGTGCTTCGTCATAAGGCGGGACAATTGAATAAAGTTGCAGATGCCCTGAGTAGACGTGCTGAAACATTGGTGACCATGCACAATGATGTTGTTGGTTTTGATCATCTGTGTTCTCTTTATGCTGATGATGATGATTTTAGTAAGATATGGGAAACATGTTCACAAACAGGTTGTAGTGGAGATATGATCATTCAGGACAAGTTCCTGTTCTTTGGAACAAATTGTATATTCCTCGTGGATCATTGCGCGAGCAGCTCATTCGAGAACTTCATGGCAGTACCTTGGGTGGACATTTGGGTCGAGATAAAATTGTCACATTGGTTGGATAGGTACTATTGGCCCCAATTGAAGAGGGATGTCGGGAGATTCGTTAATAAGTGTTATACTTGCCAGATTGCCAAGGGTCATTCTCAGAATACTGGATTATACACTTCTCTACCTATTCCTACTGGTCCTTGGATAGATATATTTATGGATTTTGTGTTGGGACATCCCCGAACACAACGCAGTTTCGATTATGTTTTTGTGGTGGTTGACAGGTTTTCAAAAATGGCGCATTTCATCCCCTGCAAGAAGACTTCGGATGCGTCCCATGTGGCAAGCTTATTCTTTCGTAAAGTAGTCCACTTGCATGGTGTGCCCAAAACGATCACCTCTGATCGTGACACTAAGTTCCTGAGTTATTTTTGGCGTACTTTATGGCGTTTATTTGGAAGTGATTTGCAGTATAGTAGCTCTTTCCATCCGCAGACTGATGGTCAGACAGAAGTTGTCAATCGTACCATGGCTGATATTATTCGCTGTCTCTGTATCGACATGCCCAAGCAGTGGGATCGTTATATCGCTCCTGCTGAGTTCGCCTTCAACAACACAGTCAATCGTTCGACTAGTAAGTCTCCTTTTGAAGTTATCTACGGGTGGACCCCATAGCATACTTTGGATTTGGTTCCCCTGCCAAAGATCCCTGGTTATAATGTCGCAACAGAAAATCTCGCGATGAAAATTATAGAGGTTCAAGCTGATGTGGCGCGACAACTTGCTGCTTTAAATTCGAAATACAAGGATGCTGCTGACAAACTGCGTCGTTCCAAGATTTTTGAGGTTGGCGATGAGGTGATGGTTTTCCTACGCAAGGAGCATTTTCCTGTGGGCACTTATAATAAGCTGAAGCAGAAAAAGGTTGGTCCATGCTGCATCCTAAAGAAGATCAATGACAATGCATATGTTGTTGATCTTCCCGCTGATCTAAACATATCTCTCACATTCAACGTGGCTGACCTGTTCAATTATCATCCCCCTGATATTCAGCTTTATGCTAATGATAACTCGAGGGCGAGTTCTTCTGCAGAGGAGGGGAATGATGTAGAACAATTGGCATGCGATTATCTCGCCAAATTAGATCGTCAAAAGCCGGCGCGACTTCGCCGGTAATTTCGAATCTTGGGGCAAATGATCTCTGATTGGTCTTAAAATTGGTCGGTTGAAGCGAAACGCCCATCTGATTCAAAATCACAGCTTTGCTGTGAGATACGATGGATTTCGGCATTTCGGGATCGTTTAGACCACTTTTCAGGTAGTTTTCTGTTTTAGGCAATTTAGAATATTCCGAAAGTTTGTTATCTTTAATTTGAATTCTATTAGGATAAGATAGATATGATTTGATATTGTTATCTTTAATTATTCTAATGCCTAAAGGAGCCCTATCTCTATATATATGGCGTCCATCTTTTATAATCGACATCTTATCATTATTATTCAATCAAATTCGTGCATTCTTTGGAATTGTTTTCCAAGATTCGCTTCTCTCTGCGTCATAGAAGCTGTTGAAGTTCAACCACTTCAAGCTTGACAGTCGATGAGCCTCGAAGCCTTCGGCTTTGGGGGCGCCAGGTCTGACCGATCAGGTCAACTTTCGAAAGGGCAGAGTTGGGTAGGGGTGAGCATGGTTTCAGGGTAGAATCGAGAACCTAAAATTGGAACCTGTGGGAACCGGTGTTGACACCTAAATTTTGACTATCTTATTTTCAGGCATTTGCATAAAAAATCGAAGCTAAACTTTTAGTTCTAAATAAAAATAATTAAAATCATTTTTCATGTTTATTTTTTTTTATCATACATTATATCATGCATTTGTTTGGACTACTGGCTAAGGATTTGAGCTTGATCCTATCAAGCAACTGGGCAGTAAACTTGCGGCAATTTGAAGTTCATAAGTCGAAATTTTATATAATTTATGGACTTACTTCAAATCAGCCCATTTTCACTCCTTAATTTTTTAAGGTTTTTAATTAATTAATTATTTAGTTAATTAGAGCTCGAAATTGCGCGAATGAGCCCACGAAAGAGCAATTCTCGGCTAGCCCGTATCTTTTCCCCCATGGCCGAACTTTTAAAGTGTTTCGACCCGTTGGGACTCCTCAAGATCAGAATTTTAATGGAACGGTCGTTATAAAATCCTACGAAGTGTTTTTAATCCGACGGTCAAGGAATAACTCTATGTCAACTAGCATTAGGGGGCTCTCTTACACTATAACTACACAACTTAGCTCTAGGGTTAAGGGGTCGGCAATACTGAGAAACTTCGGCACCGAGGGCCGCAAATTCAGAGTACGATTGAGAGCTTGCGGGTGTGATTGCCTCTCAAAAGTGGAGGTGATTTTGTGCTGACTCAATCCAGCTGAGTTCTCCAAATCAATGTCCACTTTTGGAGTTCCATTGGCCGTGACTGAGCATCAATCAGTAGCCTCGACATCTTAGTTTAGTCATGCGGTCGTGAGCTGCAATTCCGCCGTGGATCCATTACCATCCAGCTAGTGCCGCACGCATAGCTCGCCAAACTAGTCACCAAAGCTGCACCGCATCTGCTCAGCATCGTTTCACCCCTATGCAGTAGCAATTCGAGGTCGATCACCTTTGTCTTGGCATTATTTGAAGCTCTAATCCTTTTATTACTTATGCCAGACTTCCTGGAAAATTTTGGCGACAATTCGGGCTCTGATAGGCGCATTCTTAGACAAATATTCCAGCTTGTGCGCATGCAGAATTTTTTAGCTCAGAAAAGATAAAAGGTAAAACAGAGGAGTGCAAAGGGTTCTTGTCAACTTGTGGAATCTCCATCCACATCGATCATCCGTTATCTCGATCAAGAGCAAAACAGCCTTCAAGTATCATCACAGTCCGTGTGTATCGAAGTCGATTGGTCCATTCCGGAACTTGGTGCGCAAGCTTTCGAGCAAAGTTCGAATTAGGTAACTATGATTATAACTCGTTATGTTGCTAATACTAGTTACCAGTTTGCTAATATTGACTGATTTTCCTCATGCTTAAAAGGAAAACTTTTTTTGGCTAAATTTGATCTATGTTTGGTTATGAGAAACCAAACATAGACAAAGATGTTTGCGATGTTCCTTCATGATTCTTACAATTGTCAAAAATTAAGTATGTGCTGTACTTTTGCCTTGTCTTGAAGCTTCTGATCCCATTAATTCATGAATTGGTCTGCATGCTCCAGAAGTCGATTGAATGATTGTAGGCTTAAGCAAAATAATAATACTAATAATAATATTGATGAGGGCATTGTGCATGTCCCCGAAATTTGCAAAAAGGATGACTGATTCGAACTTCAAATTTGAGACAAATCTTCTGCGAATATTGTGTGCATTTTCAGATTACTTCAAGGGTTTAGTTGCCGGATCTAAATTGCTGAAAATTGGAACAAATCATGCATATCTGAAGAATATTTGGCATATTCGAACTTGGGAATATTTGATATATCTTGCGGATTGATTTACGAGAAAGTTAGGATTCAAATCATATCCTAAATTGCATTTGACTCTAAAGCATCTGGGCTTATCTTTGGCATATTTGATATATTCTGATTGACTTGATCTTGGTTTAAAGATATCGTGCATATTATTTGGAATATTCATGGTTATATGGCGATCGGATTTTAAATGCATCCGAAAATTCTGAGCACATCATATAAGATCTTATCTCAGTTGGGAATTCTGAATATATCTTTAAAATCATGGGAAATTATTTGAAAATTCTTTTCAAATCTCAAAGAGATAATTTTCCTAATTTAAAAGATATGATCCTTTGTGGATAGCACCTTATGTCCTTTAAAATTCGGCACCTATCCCTAGTTGTCCAACAATTCATTCTAATTCAAATATTTTTATAATCTACCTTGAATTGATAATACAGGCTCCCATGTGCCTTGTCCCTCGGAATTTTTTGCAATATGACTATCTGACTTCACCCCCGAAGTACGACGTCATCCGCACTTGAATTTGTCCAACCTTTCCCATAATTTTGGAATCGAACTGACAAATTTCAAAATTCACTATCTAACCCGATCCCCAGGGTACAACGTGAATAAATTACCTTCTAATGTACGAAGCTAATTCATCAGAAAATTCGAAATATAAGGTGTATTATGCTCAAGGTTTATTATATCTTTATTTGATTTATTTTTCAAAAAAATCATAAAAAAAATCATCTTGTCATAATCTTAATTGAAATTTCATAAATTACATTCAAAGATGACTCTTAATATAAATTAGATTTTAATCAAATTTGTGTTAATTGTCGAACAAATTCTTCATGAAAAAACCGAAAATTCATTAAAGGTCATGACATTTCATTTGCATTTCATATAGTTTAATTTGTTATGCATTTTTATTATGTCATTAGCATAGTTCATCTATTTTCGCATGATATGTGAATTGGAATCATATTTCCAGTGCATCAAAATTCAATTTTCACAATATATCAGGCATTTTTCCATGTCGTCCATGCTTTATTCCATGTCATTTAAGGTAGTCATAATTTTCGCATTTAATGCATATTTCCTGTCATTCATTCATTATTATGCCATGTCATCTAAGAAGAAATTTACATTTCTTTTTGCATTAAAATTTTGATTTTTCTAAAGTCATCATGCATGGTTATTTTTCTCTTCACATAGTTTCATGTCATTATATGTTCAGATTTTGCATATAGTTGCACTTATGTAATCGCATGTCATGGAGTCGCATTTGCATGGCATTCATTTAATCAAGAAAATCCCAAAAAATAATTGCACCTTAATTCGTTCATTGAAATCAAATGAATTTGCCAATGAAGAAAATTTTTCACAAGAATGGTACCGAAAGGGTATTAATTGAAAAATTAACATAATCAAGTCACCGAACCTAAATCTCTGGTTAGCTGAAAATAAAGTATTCTTCCGTACTTTATTTAGGTATCTAATCTACATACCAAAAAAGATTAGTGGCGGCTGCTAAATAAGAAAAATCATTCAAACCTAAATTACAAATTGGTAGAGCTTGGGAGAGCTTGGACTAGGTTAGTTAATTTATTTAATTAATATGGTAATCCATTAACCCGAAATTCAATTCGAATTTTAGGTCGCGACAATCGGTTCGGTTCTAGATTTCAATGTATGTAATGTAGGTTCTAGATTTCAAAAATTGAAGAACATGTTCCAACGGGTAGGTTCCATGTTCCACTACCTAGAACCTCGAACCTAGACCCTAGATCCAAAAATACTTTTTGTGTTTTTCTTGGTATATGTCTTCGCACGATCCTACAATGTTCTATTACGTCCGATGATGAGTTTATAATCTAGAACCAAACAATTTTTTAGTTTCGAGGTACCAAAGAATTTCGAACCTATTCCAATGAGTTAGTTTCAGGTTCTAAATGTAATATGGAACCTGAAATCGCTCACCTCTACTTTCCCTTAGCGGTTGTAGCATTCACTCTCATTTTACTTAACTAAAAAAGAAAAAAGAAATTTACAGGTTCCTGGGTACCCTAGAACCGACCCTAGAACCTATGACAAGATAAGTTTCAGGATTCAAAGTATGATGGGTAGGTTCCAAAAAATAAGAAACCTATTCCGATAGATAGGTTTCAAGTAAAACCTGTAAGTAATCTGAAATTGTTCACCTCTAGAGCTGAACATGTGGCTTGTGGAGTTCAACGACAATGGTAGTGGAAGATTGGAAGCTGCAGCTTTGCAGATCCAACCGTGAAAGCCAAGGAAGGAGAAATGACGTGGAAAAAAATTGATCAGGAATGATATCACTCGGCACTCCTTACTGTCAAACTGACAAAATGCTAGAACTCTACCAATTTAAATCTCACTCGAACGAAATAAAATGATAGAAACTCGATCATGTAAAATCAATCAAATTGAATAGGAATTTTCAATTCGATGCAATTGGTGTAGAGCTGAATAATTCTTCTACCGTGGGGAAGAGGCCAAGGAGGCGAAAGGTAGCGGTAGAGGCGGGCACCAGGTGGGGGTGGTGGCGGAGAAGGGTGGGAGGTGTCAACATGGGTTGGATCGGGTATGGGTGGGATATGGGTCTAGTCGGGTATGGTTCAGTGAATTTTCATTGCATGAATATGGGTCAAAACGAGTTAAATGGGTCAATATAGATCGAACCATATTCAACACGATCCAAATTTGACCAGACCCACCATTTGACACCTCTAATTAGAAGCAAAGGTGAAAGAGGGAAGAAAGAGAAAAAAAAATTAACATTTCTTTTCTTTACCAATTCAGCAATACATGTCAACAAATTATTAAAATGAGTTAAAAACGTGCCCATCAACAAGGACCTAAGCTTTCGACCAAAAACAAAAAACAAAAAAAAACAAGGACCTAAGCGTTTTCCAATCATTGAATATTTTCGTATGTGGAGCTTCCCATTATGGATAGGGGTGAGCGGGTTCCCAGTCCGGTCTAATTCCAAGAATAGAGACTTAGGTGGTGCCGGTTTCCAATTTCCGGAATCGGGGATCGGATCGCTGGTCCAGTTCAGTTCTCAGGCGGTCCAATGGAGTCAAGCAAATATTATCAAGATCATTATCTTTGAAGAAATGACTCTAAAACAGTATATTCTTTCCCCCCCCCCCCCCCCCCCAAAAAAAAAACATGAGACGATAAAATTTTCGAGCACAATCTAGTAATATGTAACATTCAACATTATTGGGTAGAGTCATGGCAGTAGAAGCTGCAAAATAAACAAGTGATTTGAATCTCAACCTTTTGAGATCCCGTAAATGCAAAAAAAAAAAAAAAATGACCATTCCGGCTTGTACTTCTGGAGCTGGGAATCGGGCTACCGATCTGGTCTGGTTCGAGCGATTTCCGATCCAGAAGGTTCGACTTGCTCACCCCTAGTTATGGAGCCAATGATTCCTTGATGAGCTCACCGTAAAAGTATTAAATAGGGAGAAAATATTGGGTGCACCTAACTTGCCATTGCCAAGTCACCAATAAATCACCACATTCATTGGTCGACACCTCTCCGATGGGCCACATCGCAGAGCTTCGCAAAAACATTTTCTCACTCACCTTCTCTCTCTTCCAAGGACAGTCCCCCAGCTTGTCGAACTCCTCGTTTACACCATTTCAAGCTGGAGCTCAAGGTCAGAGAAATCGGAGACTGGGTGAGGCTAGAAGTCGTGCTCCATTTCTCAGCTACCTGAGCATGTGAGCATGAATCTCCCTTCGGATCAGTCGTCCCATCATCCACCTGAAGGCAGAACCAGCCGACCAGATGATGATCGACCTCAGTCGCGTCACCTTCTCTCTCTGCTCAATATCCACCACCCCCCTCTTCTTACCCCATGCCCAGAATCGCACGCTGTCCCCGGCAACCTCGTTGGCTTCCTCCGGAACCGCCACTGTTTCCACGACTGGGTCGCCAACATGCTGCCGTGGACCCCATCGTCAACCCTCCTGGTCAACACCTTCGATCGCGAGCCACTAACTCGCCACCAGATCGCGCAAGCACCTCGTCTCGGAGACCATCCGCCGCAAGATCTCCGACCGCCTCCTCCCTTTCCTCTTGAATGGGGTGATTTATTGGTGACTTGGCAAGTAAGGTGTACCAAATATTTTCCCCATGCATCGACATTCCCAGTTTTCTTCTTTGTAACTAATATTGGAAAGTGCAGGTGAAAAATTGGAGCATAAAGGATGTGCCAGAGAATTCGATCATGTTAAATAGAAAAATGGGCGATGAAGGCAGGAATGACTAAAGGAGAAGGGCTTTGCTACCGTGACAGTATGACAATATTGTCAGTATTTCTGACCCCATGATTTTTTAATTAATGAGTATTTTATGCAAAACACGCGATGATGGTGTGTAGATCTACGGTCAAAGACAAACTTTCAGAGCGTTGTTGACACCTAATTTTTTCAGCCTTATACTTCATTTTTCTCCGTAAAATAGAATAGATCGATTCATGTAAATACTCTCATTGTTCTTACAAAAAAAAAAGAAAAAAAAAGGAGCAAAGCAGAACAAAGATTTCGAATCAATTCAACAATAAAAAAAGAGAAAACAAAGCAAAACAAAAGATTTCGGATCGAATCACTGAGCGCGGCAAAGGCAGAAAAGAAAAGACGACGACAAAAAAAAGGGCGATGTCACCACTTAAAAAAAAGAAGAAAAAAAAGAGAAAAAAGAAAAAAAAACTGCATCAAGAATTTGCAAACAGAGAATATTTGAGAATATCTGCAAGTAGAGGATATCATCTAGACAATATATGAAAATCTCGGAGATATGATCTACTGTAGAAGATAATATCTGCAGTAGAGAATATTGGATACGGCACATGGGGAAATATTACAATAGAATTTGCAAGCGCAAGTTGAAGCACAAACATACGCTGCACCAGAGAGACTAAAAGTCAACAACTTGTCGACGCTGCCCTTTGAAATTTTGGCTGAAAAGATAAGGAGCAAAACAGATCCTACGAAAAAGAATGATGACTAGACCAAGTTGAAGCAAATCACGTGGAGCTAAGGTGGGCGTTTTTCAGAGGTAGATTTGGGCGGTTCTTCAGATCAAGTTCACAGAGAATGAACAGCAGAAGAATGATGACCGAGCGCAATGATCGAGCTGGAGCTGAATGTAGAGCGAATGTGGACGACTCCTAGAGGATGATTTGAGTTGCTATCAAGTGAGAACAAAAAATTTAGGCTCTGCGGACATAATAGCTAGCAGAGAATTTCAGCCGCATCAGAAGGGGAAATGATGGCTGAAGAATAATATACAAATTGCAAAGGCAACTTGCAGGGAGTTAGCTTGTTCCCTAGAAATTGCAAGCCACCAGATTGGCTACTGAGGGGGTTGGACGGGACTTGCAGCAGGAGGATCTCAGGTTCAAAAAATGATGATCAGAATCGAGGAACAAGTTGAAACAGATTTGGAGTTGAACTGGAGCTGAGGGGGTGGCTTTTGGAGATAGATTGAGGCAACTGTTTGAAAAAAATCTGCAGAAGAGAAGCAGCAGAATTTTTTCGATGGAAAGGACTTGGAGCAAGAGGATTTCGGCTGCAACAAAAAGAAATGATGACTGAAGATCCAAGAACAACATGCGAAGGCCAGATTGCAGCTTGGTTCAGCCAATTCCTGAGGAGCCGTGAACCATTGGATTGACTACCGAGAGAGAGGAAGAGACAAGGCTACAAAAGGAATGTTAGAAAATAATCTCTCCGCAGCAAAGAATTTCGGCTGCAGCATAGATAATATTTTCTGCAGAAGTATTTACAGCAGGTTGCAGGGACAAGTTGCAATAAGTTCAGCTAGTTCCCAAGAAATTGTGAGCCAATTGATTGGCTACCGAGAGAGGTGAAAAGAGGCGAGGGCAGAGGAATTTCGGCTGCAGCAAAGAAAGGAATGATGATCAAATGTTGGAGCAGATTTGGAGATGATGAGGATGGCTCTTTGAGGCAGATTCAAGCACCTATCTAAAAATCAGCAGAGAGACAGAGAAGTTGCAGATCTTTTTCAGTTGAAATGACATCAGAGTAGAGGATTTGGAGGGAGTTGGCCTTTGCGGTTCAGAGGCGACTGATTCTCCAAGGGATGAGAACAAAAAGTGCTAACTGGAGGATATAAAAGAGGGGCAGAACGTGAAAAGGGGGGGTGGTGGTTCGTTAGCTCTCTCTCTCATACACGACAAAAGAAAATAACGACAAAAAAAAGAATAAGAAGAAGAGAGAGTGAGTGAGGTCCGAATGTAAAAGTGGACAAGGAAGGCTCCAGTAGTTGTTGGCATCGAGTTCACTTACGTTCCAACTTTCAACAGGTAGTCACTCGCTGTCGAGTCTTGTTTTCTTTTGTTTCTTTATAGTTACTCAAGTTCGCCGGGCCGAGACCTTGTTTTCCTCGGTCCGGCAAACTCTAGTTGAGTTAACATTGTATTTCGACCAAAGGAGAATCTGTTCATGCCACGTTATACCGTATATTGTGCTATTTTTTTCCCTCTTCCTCTTGGTTCGGTCTTGACTGATTGAGTTCTGTTGCGGCAAAAAAATCGTTGATCGGAGTCACGTAGGCTGGTTCAGGGGGCTCTCTCTTTGATATATGTCTCGCTCAGTCAAATAAAGAATATAACAAAAATAATAAAAAAAAACTAAGAGTGAGCTCAAGCCTGAATATACAAGAAGAGAAGGGAGGTCCCCTCCCTACGTTTTCATATATCAAGTTTGCCATCGTTCTAATTTTCGACAGGTAGAATACTGTTGCAGAGTTGTTTTCTTCTTTCGGATTCAAGTATTGGTATTCGTCAAGCTGAGATCCTCGTTTTCCTCTGTCCGACAAACTCAATCTAAAGCTTATACTATAATTCATGTACGGTGGAATCAGTTCATGCGATGTTATCATTGTATATTGTAGAGTTTTCTCTTGGTAACGTTCTGTTTTTCTATTGTTACGTGTCATTTTTGCTGTTCCGCTTATGATTTTGCTGTTCTGTCCATATTTTGTTGTTCTGTTTCTGGTCATTGGCGTGATTTTGCAGTTGCAAATGTGTTAGTGAAAGGCCATATGGTCAGTCGGTAGAGACCATTGCATAACCTGATTCACGTTGCCTTTCCCGCGCATCTTTCCAATCTTTTCTCGAACCGATGCATTGAAAACTACATGATATCTGGTTTTATTTGGACTGAACACTTTCTCTCGCATCATGTATGCGCAAAAGATTTCAAACTAAGAACTAAATGATGAGGCATCCTTACTGGATATATTTCTCTCTCTCTCTCTCTTTTAGGAAAGAAATCATGCTGAAATTCAAATAGATTCGGATAAAGATATTCACCTAATTTGTAGAGACTACTTTCTAAATTCAAACGGATAACGAATCGCAAACGGGATCACGAACGCTGGCTCCTCGGGATGCTCGCTAAATTGGAAAACAACCGGTAGCCGTGCCGTCATCCGGCCGTGAGACGTCGGCTGAACTTCCTCTCTCTTTCTCTCGAGTGAGTTTGGTTCAGCATTTGAAATGAGTTTTGGAGAAATACAAATGCCTTCAACTTAAAGGGGTTTAGGAAAATGCTAATTGCTTTTGGTAAAGTCACATTTGAAAACGGGCTTGAGTTGAATGATGTTTGGTAAAAGCAACATTCTAAAGGGGCTTTAAATGCAATTTTTTAATTTTTAATTAAAAAATTACCCATTGCCGGATCGACGACAAAGATAAACAATAAAAAAGGGGGGCAACATCGAAAATATATAAAATTAATGAGGTTGCTTTTGGAAGAAGAAAAAAAAAAACCCTTAGCATTAGGCAAAATGCTGAAAGTTCAATGCGGGTCTTTGTCAGTATTGGGCCTTCAGCTTTCTCAAAGTCAGCATTTAGTCAAAGCTCGCTTAAAGCTGAACCAAACGCTTCAGCATTCTCTTAATGAGCTTTGAGAACTGAAAGCCCTTTGAAAATGTTGAACCAAACTCACCTAGTTTCTTTACCTTATGGAGTGAAAGCTTCCTCTTTTATAGACGATGCTAGTGTGGCCTTTCTCTCTCTCTCTCTCTATATATATATATATATATATGCGCTGAATTTAATTTATTTCCGTTGTTTGCACTGCCTATGCGCCCGAGATCATTAGTCTGTTCAAATATTGAATGATTGACTTCTTTCTTTAATTTAATTAATCGTCAATTAATTTCGGCCTTGAGAACTAATGGGCCAGGTCGCTGCGCCTTAGCTTAATTAAGCTTAGAACTATCCCCTCGAATTCATCCAGCACCAGTCCAATAGATAAGGGGGAGTTGAGCGGCGGAAAAGAAAAAGAACAGTGGCTAGTGGCGGCAGCTTATAGGAAAGTGAAGTAAGGGCGAATTGTTTGATGGTCGACTTCATGAGAAACACATTATAATCACATTACATGATTTTGTTTGTACAATATTCATATATATAATAACACAATATATATCAACTGATATAATCAATGGGCTTTTTGATTATCGCTTTTATTTGTGATTGAAGAATTTTTTTTATCTCTTCTGAAATCTGGATCAAGTAAATATAAATCTTTGTTTAAATTTATATATTAGGAGCTACAAATTCTTAAAAGAGCAGATTCCATATTTAATTAATTATTTTGTTTTATTTTGCCCAAAACAGATCGTTAATCTTACCGTCGCTCAAAGACTATTACGTAATCAATTCTCCTGATTAAATGTGCTGATAAATATCGTCAGAAAATAGATTAAGGACTAGGGGTGTCAATAAATGCAAATCAAAACATGGCGCAACCCGAATTTTCAAGTACTTTCTTGTTCGGTCGCGTTCAGGTCAGGTAATCACTTGACATTCTTTGTATTATAAAGATTTCGAGTCGGTTCGGTTATTATCCGACAAAAAATATAAAATTAATTCGGCAAATGGAAAACTTAAAATACTTAGTCCAAGAATATGTCTACTTGTCTGGTTGCTGGATTTGTTTTTCTCTAGGTTCTGTTCAAGGTTCATGTCAGTGCGGATGAATCCTGCGAATCCATGATTTTATCAACATGCTTAAAAAGTAGTTAATCGAAGAAAATTGAAGTTTGCTGACCTGAAATCACTAATATAACAAAAAAAAATCACCATAATCTCTATTGCCAACTAATTTTTACATTTCAATCATTTTTTTTATCCAACTTTTTTTTTCTTTTATGATAAATTGCTATATAATAGTATCCCATATGCGAGTGCTAAAAGCGATTTTTTTTTTTTTTGTCTTTGATATATAGATGTTAACTTGCATTTTATCCACTATTATTTACGATTTTGCAAAAGATGGAAAGGGATGCCTCGGACGTCGTAAAAAAACAGCCAAAAAGTTATCGTGATCCTCCTCCAGGCAATCGATCTTGCCCATGGCTGGTCACCAGCCATGGATGGGAAGGCCAGACTCAACGAATAGGAAAATTGTCAAAAAACTATTAAATCTTTCACATTTTTGTCGGTTTAGTCATAAATATTTTGAGTTTACCAATTTAGTCTCATATTTTTTTACCTTTCTTCCGATTTAGTGCTATCGGCTCAAAATCGCTGACGCCGACACTGGCCATCCTATGAGGCATCGCGAGCATGGATAAATTGTAATAATATTTTTTAGTTTTTTTATTTTTTTCCCTTTTTGCCCTTTTTTGTCTTTCTAAGTTTAGAACCCGACAAGGGTCACCGCCCTTTGGGCAAGGATCACCGAACCCTGCAGGCAGGGGCTGTTGCCCTCTGAACCAAGAAAAACAAAAAGGGAAAAATAACTAAAAACTAAGAAAAATTCAAAAAATTATTTAAAATTATTTAAAATAGTCCGTGTGTCAGCGGGGCGATGTTTCGTAGGACACCAACATCCACTTCAAACGATTTTCGGCTAAAATGACGGAATTGGCAAAAGATGAAAAGGTTTATGATGAAATCAGTAAACTTAAGAGGTTTGTGACTTTCCAAAAAAAAAAATTATGACTGAATTGATAAAATGTAAAAAGTTTAGAACTTCTTTTTTGACAATTTTCTCCATTTTGGACTGCCATAGAAAGATCATTCCTGATCTGCGCAACAAGAGGATCCACCTTACTTCGTGTCGTGAATGGTTGTTCATAAAAAGATCATGATTCGCACCGAGTGCTGGCTTTTGGAATCCCTCTTCTCCGGAGAAAATCCATTTTCCGCTCGGAAGACATGACAAGTTCTGCTGATTGATCGGCAAGGATATAGGTGTTTATTTCATGGTCATCTTAGTTTTTACTGATAAAATTATTAAAGATATATATATGACATCAGTTTTTTTTTTTGGGGGTCAAAATATGTGGTCAGTCCAAAAAGAGACTTTTTTTCATTAAGTGAATAGGTTCCTTCGCGTAAGCTATTGCAGCTCTTCTGTTAATGGAATACCAAGAAAAGTCTCGATTCTTTCATGTATAATCTGAGTGTGAAAACGAAAGGGTATATCTTGATTATGGTACTTTCTCACAAGTTTTAAGATCCTGTGAGAGACGTACGTGACATTTGAGTCCATAAGATTTTTTATTTTATTTTTTTGAAGTTGTTATAGAGCATAAATGTCTCGGAGGTTTCACAGAAAGAACTAAACTAAAAGCAGAATTGTTGGGGTTAAAGTTGCTTGATATTTGTACTCCTGATTATCTAGTACTGTTGAGAGGTGCTGCGATATATTTAGTTCTGTTTATGAATTCAAGATTTTCTTTTTTTTATTACCCTTTAGAATTCTGGATCAAGTAAATTTAACTTTTTATTTGCATAATTCAAATTACAGGAAGCTTAAGCATAATCCTCATTGCCGATATGAGTCGATAATACTCTCAATATAGAATAAGTATCCTACTTTGAAAGCATACCGATTCCTAATCCAATTGGTATAAGATGAGTCATTTTCCTAGTTTTTGTTGGATCCAGTTTTGGTTTGGTTCAATGCCCAGTAAAATTTTCCTCTCAATCATCCAGGGAGTTATAAAGTCCACCGTAAGTTATTTTGATTAGAAGATATTGTTTTGGGTCACGTCGTACAGTACAGCGACAATTACCAAGGAACGTGCCTTGTTTGCAGATAAAGGTTTTCAAAACAAGGGCAAAGAGGTCACAAATGTTCTTCATAGTACTAATCCCAGTCAAAATTAATTCCAGTTAGATAATAATTTGGATATCAGCCAAACATAATTCTTTTAAATTGGAAAGTTGACAACAATAGAAGAAAGAGACCAAAAAAAAAAAAAGATAACAAGTTGGAACTGTTAAGGACTGAACCTGTTGTATCAACATTTATAATCGATATCTATGCGTGAGAAAAACATTACATGATTTTGTTTATAAAATATGTTAATAAACTATTTTACCAAAATATTTATCAACTGAAATCATCAATTATGTTTATGCTTAAGTTTCCTATAATTTTATTTATGCAAATAAAAAGTTACGTTGATTTGATCTAGAGTTATAAAACAATGGGCTTTTTAATTATCGCTTTTATTTGTGATTTAAGATTTTTTTTTTCTCTCTTATGGAATCTGGATAAAGTGAATATTACTCTTATATCCAAAAATCAGAAGAAATCCAAACTAAGTTCGGTCAACGTAGTCGGCACTGATTCGTTTGGGGAATAGAAACAAGATCTCTCTGACTCCTACATGAATAAGTTGAACAAACCGAGTTGGACAATCAGAAGGAAATCCACGCATCTTGCTTTGCTCAATATTTGAAATCCAGAATTTTTTGTATAAGGATCAATAACAACTTTCCTATTTAACTCTTCTCGCGGTCAAAGTCCCAACTCCACCTTGGATTCCATGTGCATAAAAATTAATTCAGTCTTGAAGAAGGCCACCATAAAAGTCCAATTTGGACTTTCTTGTCCAGCACCTCGATTTAGATAAGTTTTATATCTGCGCGCTCATATACTCGAGGCATATATTTTAACATTTTACAAACAAAACCATGTAATTTTGAACCAATTCATAATAATGCGTTTCTCATTCATAATTATCGATTACAGTACCAAATAGGTTCTCTCTCCCTCTTCTCATTTTTGTATTGTTGTCATCTTTATTTTCTACAAGAAATGCGCTTGGTAAAGTATTATCTCTCGTGTATATTTTGGCAGATAAAGAGTTTTGAAACGGAGCATATCCCTTAATTTTAACGGAAACTAGGAATGATCGCTTCTGATAACTCATCTTGTACGAATTGGATTAGGAATTGGTAATACTTTCAAATTAGGATATTCATTCTATATCAAGGGAGTGACTTACATGTACAACCATCAAGCTCTTGGACCATTACTTTACTTCCCATCGGCTGCCACCACTACGACAAGTGTCAGCGATTTGTCAGAGCGCGGTCACTCGAGGATAGGTTTCCCATTCACCGTCATTCACCTAAATATACAGCCGACTATGACATTGAGTTCCAAGATCAAGCAAACTGGAAAGACATCCAATAAGATTAAAATGCTACACAAAATTATGATTCGAGATGAAGAGTAGATTAAGAGACTCTCATAGATTTTCAGGGACAATAACCTTGATTCGTAAATCTTGGTTACGGTGCCCGATAAAGGCTTGCAATGCACCAAAGACATAACATAAGTTTCTAAATCGCTTGTATCTGAAGCATAGTAACCAGCTTTTGCACTCCTGTAAATTTTAAATTAGGTGCGGCAATGAGTAAATTCGCCGTATAGCATGCACTGTCATAGTCCACACCAAAAGTTTCAAGTTAACCTTACAAATGAATGTCCGCAACATTCAAAAAGTAATGAAGCTCTTCATTTTCTCCCCCAATGACACCAATATCTATTTGTGATCTTTGCCCTGCAAAATGAATCAATCACATAGCGAACAAAGAGAAAATGTATCCTACAAAATAAATCAACATTAAGAAGAAGGTACCAATTTTTGATATGTCCCAAACACATTTTTAGCCAAAGCTTCATATGTTGGAAAAACATAAGAAATGTAAGCTGCGTTTGGTAACGTTTCTGTTCCTAGGAACATATTTGGAACAGAAACATTTTTTTGTGTTTCTGCTCCTGGCTACGATTTTTGGAAACAGAAACGCGTTTGGTAAGTTAAAAAAAAATACTTTTCTAGCCAAAAGGAAGGATCGGCGGCGGCCGGCGGAGGAGGCGGCGGCGACCGATGGCGGAGGCGGCGGCGGAGACCGGTGGCGGCGGCGGCGACCGGCGGCTGCGGCGACCGACGGCCGCGGCGATCGGCCGCCGCGGCGACCGGTGGCGGCCACCGGCGGCATCGACCGGTGGCGGCCACCGGCGGCAGCCCCCGGTAGCGGCGGCGGCGACCGAGGGCGGCGGCGGCAACCGGTGGCGGCGGCGGCGACCGGCGGCGGCGGCGACCGGCGGCGGCGGCGACCGGCGGCCGACCGGCAGCTTGCGGTGACCGGCGTCGGCCGACCGGCGGCGGCAACGGCAACGGCAACCGACAGCGGCGGCAACCGACGGCGGCGGCGAGCGGCGGGGATCGGCCACCGGCGGCGGCGACCCGCGACGGGCGGCAGCGGCGACGGGCGGCGGCGGCGATGGGATGCGGCGGCAATGGGGGCGGCGGCGACGGGCGGCGGCGGTGGCGACGGGCGGCGGCGGCGGCGACCGGCGGCGGCGGCTGCGGCGACGGGCGGCGGAGACTTGCGGGCGGCGGCGACCGGCGGCGGGGGCGGTGGCGACCAGCAGCGGCCGACCGGTGGCGGGCGGCGGCGACCGACGGCGCCCGATGGCGACTAGAAAGCGTTGGAACAAAAGTGTTCCAGAAACAAAAAAGCAAGTTTTTTTTGTTTCTTTTTTTAGGACCAAAAGTGTTCTTTTTCTCAAAAGTGTTCTTCGGAACACTTTTGGAGCAATTTTTTGCCAAACGCGTTTCTGTTCCAAAAGTGTTCCCAGAACACTTTTGGAACAGAAACACAATACCTGGAGTGTTGCCAAACGCAGCCTTAATGAATAACCTTTGACTATGCGGTCAACAGCATCATGAGGATCATTTTTCCTGAGAAAAACAAGTGCCAGCCATAACATCTACTTTAACTACTATTGAGCAATTAAAAAAGCACTTCCTTAATCTCAAGCAATAGCAAATATGATCATGAAGAACTAACCAGCCAAATGTTCTTGCGAAATCAGAGCCTGTGCCCAAGGGAATTAGCTGCATGAATAAAACACCTTAATAGCCGTCTCAGCAACAGTTACATACAGTCGAGAAGAGCAAATCACACGTCTACAGAAGTTCATGGGAAACACTTACACCAAGAGCAGTGGAGCAAGTCGCTGTATCATGATTGGTGATAGCTTTTCCAGCCCAAAAGAAGCCATTTGACTACCTTCTCATTGTACAATTAAGTTATAAGAATGAATGTACAGGAACCAATCACTTTGGAGGCTTTCTATAACCCTATAATGGCCTGTTGGGCAGTGACCAGAATTTGTTTTTCTACCTCATGTTACAAAAGGAAACAACATTGATGTGTTTATAAAAAGTGTGTCACCTAATAAATTGATCATTTGAGCTTCAAATTCGCATAGTAGCCAGTCCTAGTCCTCCAACTACCCACCACAATAATACTAACAGTAATTACAACCCCAATACATAAAAACCCATGAAAAATGCCTTCTATCCAAGCTACCTTGGCAGTCGCGAATCCTTACATCTGCAACACTAAATGTGAAAAGACTCGTATATATAACTTCCAGTATGAGTACACATGTCACCTACTCTAGTCCACTGCAATTAGTCTCGTGTTACCAGGACACTAGGTGACAGGATTTCATATGTAATAAGAAACAGAATTACAAATTATGGACATGCACAAGGCTAATGGCATCCCACCTCATGAAGAGTTCTCCAACTGCAATTACAGCATCAGCACCCTCTCGTATAGACTACATAACGTTGATACAGCATCAAACTGATGGTTCATAAAGTGAATATGCATCCAAGTTGACTGGTTTTTTAGGGTCGAGATGCCTACCTCCCTCGTTATGTCAGTCGCATGAGAAGGACCAGAGGTGAAAGATTCACATATCTGCGGATTCAACAAAAGAATACCACACTTAGTGACATAGCTTGTTTGAATTGAGAACTACTGCCCTTACATGGAATCAACAACTTAGACATAGGAGGGACAGATCATTCCATGTTTCAAGAAAAGAATCTAGATGCAAGTACATCCAGAAGAGAAGGAACATTATAACTCGAGAGGGAAAACCGTCAATTAGGCCAAGTAGTTCTTGGTAATTGAGACCAAACATACATGATACTGCAGCTCAGACATGGCAAGCGGAAGCAGCATAAAGCAAGACATGAGTAGAATCTAGCCAATTGCTCTCCCTAGTATCAGTCTCATACAATGAAGTACTCCAAACCCATCTCCCACCATCTTTTCAAGAAGCGAGTAGCACCCACCCACTCATGTGGGTTCAGACAAGGTTGAGCTGAATAAGGCCCCTTGCAAGATCTAAAGTAAAAGCTATTCAATGACATTTGAAGATTGGCAACGTTTCAAGGACTCACGTTACAATGTTCACCGAGGCGAGACCTGAGATAAGGCAACAGTTTCTTCCACTCCTTCCAGGTCTTACCATTAGCACCTGTCCACAAAACACACCCGATCATCACCCGCATACTTTCAACGTTCATCAATCGACTCCATTATAGAGGAGAAACGAACAAAAATCCAAACCTTCGCGCGCGCGTTAACAGAGAGACCAACCTCGAGGATTGACGACGAAGACGAGATCGCGGCGGCGAGAGGCGGAGAGAGACCCGCCCCCCAACAGGGTACGGTCAAAGGGGAGATCTGGAGGAGGAGCCATGGAGCGTTGCTCTGCTCTCGCGACGACCCACGAATTCGCCATTAGAGATGGCGGTGCTCTTCCCCATGCCATCTGATAATAATAGCACCCCATGCATTTTTTCACCACCTCAAGGTTCGTGAAAATAGAAATGAACTCTGTGGGCGCTGTCCGGTCTGCTTTGTCTTCCCCACCGTCGTCGTCGTCGTCAGTGGTCAGAGAAGCGGGCGCTTGAAGCAGAGACGGCTGGAATTGTTAGTTGTCAGTTATGAGACGCAGGAAAGTAAAGAGATGGGAATGGGGGAGGCACCGAAACGAAATGTGCCGAGATGGGATAGACGATGTGAATCGGCTGTCCTGACGAGAGACCAACGTGGGTTTATTAAGCAAAGCTTAGAAGTAGGGGATTGAGACAAAAAGACAGAGACAAGTCATCCGATACGGTTTCTTCTTCTCCGTGCCTTTACATCGTTTTCGACGACGACGACGACAAAAATGAGGATCTAATCGGGTCAGGCCGGGCCCTCATGTGATGAAATTTAACCTTAGATTTTAGGCCCTTGAAGGGGATCCAATGGCCTTTAGCCATTAAGGTTCCCTGCGTTTAAGGCAGGGAATCCAGACCCATTTAGAATCGCTGAAGAATAGGAATTTTTTTTTTTTTGGGGGTCAAAATGAGGAACAGGATTGAAGAGGGAAGAGAGAGCATATATGGACAGAGGAAAAGAGATGGAACAGATTCAGAAGGGAAAGGAGCCAAAAGAGAATTTCCTAATCAGTCTCATTCGACGACATGAACATTCCATAGTGTCTCCCTGGTTGAGCCGCGAGAGGTTGCCTTCATTGTCGGTCCGTTTGAATAAAAAGAACCCGACTTCTTGCATGGTCAAAGCTCGGCTCAATTTATCTGAAATTGGTAATGTTAACTTCAGGTAAAACCCACATGACATAAGGATTGCTAACGTGAATGGGACTCATCTGGTGAAACTTGAGCAACCTTTGGAGGCCCTCTAAGGCACGCCATAACCCTTCTTGAATGGCCTAATCAAATTGATCCCACACAAATGCAGCCAAATTCCATTCGTAGCCTAAATACAAAGGTTATTGGCATAATGTCAATCCACAGCTCGACCTGACCCTGTAAGCTTAAACACGTTCTAGGGAGCAGGAGAACAAGAAAATAAAACAGTTAGTTCAAATGATTAGCATTACAAACAGACATATCTAAATCACTTTTCAAAAGGATCCCTATTTGCTCCAACTGCCGACGACACAAACTTGAAAGGACATCAATACGACTGTCGTACGAAATCCGATGCCACTTACGCCAAGGGATCCTATCTTCCGGACTTCCCTTTTGATTTTGAATGTAAGTGAGGGTAGATCCAAAGGAGAGCGGACGAAGAAGTAAAATCGAAAATGCGTTTTAGTGGGAGATTGGAAGGAGAGATTAAAGTAGACTTCCCAACCATTTCAGGGCAAGAAACATTCAGCGTAAATTCTTTCAGTAAATAAACGCAAATTTAAACGCTAGTAAAATGACGATTATATTTGGCAGCATTGGTTTTGTACTTCCTACAACATGATCCAATATAAATAGGATGAACGGTAATTGATATTTGAGCAAGTCGAAACCTTTGAGATGCTCTGATCCTCCAGATCATACATGCGAATGTGACTATTACCGTGCTCCACAAAGTATATGGCATTTTCCTTAACTCTTGTGTCTTTCGAAGGGCAAGAAATTCCTCCTTCAGCCGAAAGAAATATTGTTCGGTCACCGATGCTTTTCAGTTCCTCCCATGTCCCTTCTGCAAAATTCATCCGGAAGACCTTGAACCTGTAGATTTTCCCTCTCGAGAGGGCCAATAATATCATCTCTTCCACAATTAACAGGTCTTCGCCGGATGGGACCAGGTAATGGCGACACGCCAGTATGCCTTCCGGATTTGAACGATTAACATCCTTGTTCCCCAATGCACGTACTCGCAGCTCTGAGTTCTCTACGTCGATAATAGCCAGTTCGCAATAATTCGACAGCAAGAAAACTTCCTCTTTGAACATCGCGGCACAAATGATTTTAAATTCGACCTTGTGCCTCTTGAATGCATCCTCACCGGGTTTGCAATATCCAATGAAGTCCTCTTGCCGATCAACGACCAGAACATACGATTGAGGATTGCTTGGCGAAGAAGACAAGAAACAAAAAGAGCACGCAAGGTCTTCCAAAGGCAGCAATCGTCGGAATCTTGATCTTCCGTGAACAACCATTCGTGACTCGAAATAGGGCAGATCAACTTGTCGCGCAGATCGGGAATGATCTTCGTATGGCGGCGGCCCTCCGAAATGTCGTAGAAGGTTTGCCTCTGTCCTTCCCTTCCATGGGATATCACAAGCCAAGGGCAAGATCGATTGCCCCGCGGAGGAGGATTAAGGTAGCTCTTTTGCTTTTGTTTTACGACGTCCGAGGCGTCCTTTTCCATCTTTCTACAGAGACCTACACCAATGTGCAAAGCCCCTCAATCTGTATATCTAAGTAAACACTCTCACTTTTAAATTTCCAATTAATCCTCATCCACATATTAAATTGGCCAAAAGAAAGGATTAACATGTAAATTGAAAAAAGGAAAAAAGTTACACAAGATAGATCATATGGTTATCAAGGATAGGAAAAAAGCAGTCAATTCTTTGCTTTTAGCTTCTCCGATAATCAGCTCGTGATTTTGAACCGTATGTCCAAATTATGATCTGACTTTGGTAATTATATTTGATTGCTACGACAAATCAGCGCCTTTAGTTCCCATCAACTAAACCTAGCTCAAAAATAATAATTCATCTAAGGCCATATGAACAATCATATGTGATTTACGGATTAGGAAATAAATCCTGACCGGTTACCTAGCTCAAAATATAATAATATCTCAGCTAATCCAATGTTCGAATTGGTGTTCACCTAAGCAGAGATTACCCTCGAAATACGAACGGTGGCTGACTCCTTGGGATGCTTGCTGAATTGGAAAACAACCGGTAGCCTTGCCGTCGTCGGGAAGGGAGGGCAACAACGTGGTCGCAGTGCAGCCGCGAAATCGATGTCGAGGACAGCAGCGGGGGAACGGGCGCAGGCTGTTGGAATGGAGGCTTCGTCGTCGGGGGGAGGACAGTGACTCGTCGAGGCTGCTTCGTCGACGCGGGATTAGCTCAGCGTGGATCGACCAGGCAGCATCGGCCAATGGAAGGAGGGGCCTCGATGGAAGCAGAGGCTTCAACAGGTGGCGATGGCGGAGGGGGTCTTCGACCGTGAGACCTCGGCTGACTCTCTCGTTTCTCGTCTCTCTCTCTCTCTCTCTCCTTCTCACGCTCCCTTTGATTCTCTGCCGTATCGAGTGAAGCCCCCTCTTTTATAGATGACGCCCGTGCGGCCTTTCCAAACCGTGGGACTTGGGAGGATATATTTCTCTCTCTCTCTCTTTTAGGAAAGAAATCATGCTGAAATTTAATTTATTTCCCTTATGCGCCCGAGATCATTGTTCTGTTCAAATCTTGAATGATTGACTTCTTTCTTTAATTTAATTAATCCTCAATTAATTTCGGCCATTACACCTAATGGGCTAAGGTCACAGCAGCCTTAGCTTAGAACTATCCACTCGAGTTCATCCACAGCCAGTCCAATGAATAAGGGGGAGTTGTGCGGCGGAAAAGAAAAAGAACCGCAGCTAGCGGCGGCGGCAGCTTATAGGAAAGTGAAGTAAGGGCGGATTGTTTGATGGTTGCCTTCATGTATTCCCGATCTGAACTTGATACTTGTATGCGCAAATCACCCCCTTAATATAGAATAAGTATCCCACTTTGAAAGTATACCGATTCCTAATCCAACCGTACATGACAAGTCATTTCCTAGTTTTTGCTGAATTCTATTTTGGTTTTGATTCAATGCCCAGTAAAATTTTCCTCTCAATTGTCCAGTAAGTTATAAAGTCCACCGTGAGTTATCTTAATTAGAGATATTCTCTTGGGCCATACGACGTATCGGACAATACAGTGACAAAAAACTAAGGGATGTGCCTTGTTTTGAAAACATTTATCTGCAAATCTTAGGAGAGCAAAGAGGTCACAATTGTTCTCCATGGTACTAATCCTAGTCAAGTTTATCGCAGTTAGATAATACTTTGGATATCAGCCAAAGACCAATATGCGAAGCCCCTCAACCTCTTGTAGCAAGCAAGTAAGCAACTATAGATAAGCGGTCTCGCTTTGAATTTCCAATTAATCCTCAACTGCATATTAAGTTGGCCAAAAGAAAGGATTAGCATGTAAATTGAAAAAAACAAAAAAGTTACACAAGATAGATCATGTGTGGGTATCAAAGAGATGAACATCAAGGATAGGAAAAAAGCAATAAATTCTTTCCTTTTAGCATCTCCGATAATCAGCTCGTGATTTCGAACGGTAAGTCCAAGTTACATTGTCTTTAATCCGACTTTGGTAATTATCTTTGATTGCTACGACAAACACGCGCCTTTAGTTTGCATCAACTAAACCTAGAACAGGTAGGCAAATATTTCTTGGTTAATTGCAGAGAATCATGAACATTGGGCCTCTTTGGTTCGACATTTGAGATGAACATTGGGCTCTAAAGTCCCTTGGCCAAATGCAAATGCTGTTTGGTTCATTTTTTGGCTCACTTTGGGCAGATGATATTACATCTCAAATGCGCTCTAAAGGCCTTAGGCCAAAGTATCTCTGGAGGTACTTTGGGAAGTTGCATCTCAAATGCAACTATTTTTTTTTGTCACATTCACCTGCCGCCCGCGACCGCGGGTCGCCGCCACCCGCCTCAACCGGTCGTTGGTCGCCGCCGCCGGTCACTGATCGCCTCCAGCCATCGGTCGTCGCCCCTTCGCCGGTCGCCACCCCTCCGCCGGTCGCCTCCGCCGGTCGCCGCCGCCGGTCACTAATCGCCTCCAGCCATTGGTCGCCGCCCCTCCGCCGGTCGCCACCGCCGTCGTCTCCCCTCCGCCGATCGTCGGTTTCCCCACCACAGATAAACCGTCGCCGGTTGCCGCCGACCGCCGTCGCCGATCACCGACCGCCGGCGCCGATCACCGACCGCCGCCGCTGTCGATCGTCGGTCGTCGCCACTACTGCCCGTCGCCGCCGGTTGCCACGGGTTGCCGCTGCCGTCGTCGATCGCCGCCAGTCGCCTCCACCAGTCGCCGTCCATCGCCGCTGCTGGCCGCCACCCCTCTGCCAATTGCCGATCGTCGCCGCCGTTGCCCGTCGCCAGTTGCCGCCGGTCGTCGACAGCCGCCGCCGCCGGCCGCAGCTACCGCCCATCGCCGTCGCTGCCGTCGGCGATCACTCGCCGCCACTTTTTTTAATAAAAAAATAAAAATACTTTACAAAATATATTTTTCACCAAACGGCATTTACATCAAAATTGCTTTCAAGTGCATTCTTAAAAAATACTTTGCCAAACACTACTTGCATTTTAGAAAAACGACTTTGCCCCAAAGGTATTTGCATTTACTCAAAGTCCTTTGACCAAATGCTGAATCAAACATGCCCTTTGTTACCGTCATATTATCCCAACCATTTGTAATGAGGAGCCAAAAGCCTTGCTTTGGTTCAGCATTTGAGTACTCACCTACGGGGTACTATTATATAGCAATTTGTCTTTGATATAATATAGGCAAATATAATAGTTGTTAACTTGCCTTTTAGGTAGTATTATTTACGAATTTGCAGGAGATGGAAAGGAATGCCTCTGACGTTGTAAAAGAACAGCCAAAAAGCTATCGTGGTCCTCCTCCGAGTCTGGGCAATCGATCTTGCCCATGGCTGTCCCTAGCCATGGATGGGAACGGAAGGACAGGGGCAAACTTTCTACGATATTTCGAATAAGAAAATTGTCAAAAAGTTTTAAATTTTTTCGCAGTTTTGTCGATTCAGTCATAAGTCTTTTAAGTTTACCGATTTAGTCTCATGCCTTTTTACCTTTTGCCGGTTTAGTACTATTGACTGAAAATCGCTGAGGTAGATACTCACCATCCTATGAGGCACTGCTAGTGAAGAGAAATTATAATAATAATTTATTATTATTATTATTATTTTAATTTTTTCCATTTTTTTTTGTCTTTCTAGGTTTAGAGCCCACAGGGGTGACCGACCCTTGGGCAAGGTTCGCCGAACCCTGCAGGGAGGGGGAGCCGGCCTCTGAACCAAGAAAAAATAAAAAGGGAAAAATAAATAAAAAAGAAATTCAAAAATTATTTGAAATTATTTAAAATAGTCCAGGTGTGAGCGGGCGATGTTGATTGTCGCGTAGGACGCCAACATCCACTTCAAGGATTTTCGGCTAAAATGACTGAATCGGCAAACGATGAAAATGTTTAAGAAAAAATCAGTAAACTTAAAAGATTTATGACTTTCAATAAAAAAAAATTACGAATGAATTGACAAAAATGTGAAAAGTTTTTTACTTTTTTTTCACTATTTTCCCCATTTCGGACCGCCATATGAAGATCATTTCTGATCTGCGCAACAAGAGGATCTCATGAATGGTTGTTCATAGAAGATCGTGCTGGCTTTTGGAATCCCTCTTCTCTGGAGAAAATCCACTTTCCCTTGGGAAGAGACATGGCAAGTTCTGCTGATTGATCGGCAAGGATATATGTATTTATTTCATGATCACCTTGGTTTTTACTGATAAAATAATGTTAAAGATATATATGACATCATTTTTTTTTGTCGAAATATAACGTCAGTTCAAAGCGAGATTTTTTTTTCAATAAGAAAATAAGTTCTTTCGCATAAGCTGTTGCCCCTCTTATGTTAATCAAATACCAAGAAACTGTGAGAGTTTCTCCGATTAGAGACGGAGGAATCGTCCCGTTGCTCCGGCCGTAGATCTCGAGCTCCTCGTCGTCGTTGTGCAGGGCGAGAGCGATTTTCTCCAAGCTTTCCCTCCAATTCGCTAGAGGGCTCAGCATCCTTCGACTCCGATCAATGCGGATGTGCAAAAAAAAGCTTCGAGAACGAAGATCGATGCCCCTCCATCGATCAGCTCGACACGGTTTTCCTTCAACGAGATTACGCAGAGGTGAGGGTAGATCCAAAGGAGAGCGGCAGAAGAAGTAAAATTGAAAATACATTTTAGTGGGAGATCGAAAGGAGAGATTAAAGTAGACTTCCCAACCGTTTTAGCGCAAGGAACATTCTGATTTATGACATAAGCAAACCCATCGCTTTAATTTCTTTTTTTTTTGCTTCTTGATAATGAAAATTTGAATTTATTAAATATCCATTGAGCAATTAGCAAAAAAATGACCGGCGCTCTTCCTTAAATACAAAGTATAATAACTTGGTTGCTTGAATTTATTAAATTATAGTAGTTTTGTGCTGTAATATTCATTATTCGTGTTGAATATTTACTTTCAAATCAAAACATGCTTTCGATATTTATTTTGAAATTAGGTAAGTTGGAAGGAAAAACTTACTTTAGAGGTGATTTTATTTTCATGCCGTTTAACTTAAATTAGTTTATAACTACCGGATCCTTACATATTCATAAAATTTGAGCCTTCTAAGATCCATGATTGGTGCGCAATTATTATTTTTCATCATTAAACGCTATCTTATTGTATTAATGTGATGGATGTTTACATTAAGAAATTCACATAATTAATGTGAATTATCCTAAACAAAAATCAATTTAATAAAGAAAACGTAAAGTAAAACTCTATAAACAAAGGGAGGGAAAAGGAAGTACATTGATTTATGATGTTCTAGTTCTAATATTGCTCGAATGAGCTCTCTTAGCAATCCCCTTAAGTAGAATTCAATCATACGACCTCTTGATTTTCAACTCAATTAGTCTATACGAGTGCTCCGAGATCGGTATAATAGGATGCGTTTAGTAATCTATCTTTTGACTCGAAGGAGAGTAGTTAAGTGACTTTGTTGATAATTTTGGAAAAAGTAGTGTGGATTTTTTATTTTATTTTTTATGGCGGTGAATGAGGGAAAATTTAATATTAGAATGAAAGTAAGTGGATTTTTTATTAGATAAAAAAAATCGTGGCAGGTTCCTCTTTAATTTTAATGCTGTCCAACTTGTTATCAGTTTGCCTGTGGTATTATTATCCATTTGAATCAACATCTCTAAAATCTAGAAAAAAAATAGCATACAAATATATAAACGTGCACAAAAATGGGAAAAATTAATATAAGCAAGACATAATGTGATCTGTCTCATTTTAGGAAAGAAAATAAAGATTGTTGACAATCTCGGCTTTCCATTGTTGCTACAATTAAAGGTGGCAGTTGGCGTGGGAACGGCTAAATCCATGCACGTGTACATTAAATATCCAAAAAAAAAATTCGTTCGTCGGCGACACGTCATCATTTTCGATGGCCACCTCACCATTTTCGGCAGCCACGTCAGCCTTGGCACTCAAGTGAACGGTTTTTAAAAGTTACGGCAATTAAATGAACGTTTTGAAAGTTGAGACACTTAAGTGAACGCCGTACAAAAATTAAGATATTTCTAGTGTATTTTCCCCCGTTGCATGGTTTTGACACCGAAAATTGGCCAATGCATCATATAGTCGTAGAGCCCATAGAAATGATAGGGTGTAGAAGCCCACAATTGAAGCATGACATGTTTTCGATATAGCATACCATCAAGCATAAACGATTCAACGTTTAAGAGAAAAGGGCGGTTTGGTAACTTTTTTTAGGGCAGTCGCAAGGGGAGAAAATATTGTGTTTGTGTCAGAGCAAATGGCGGTTTGGTAACTTCGTTTAGGGCAGTCGTTCGCGAGGAGAAAATATTGTGTCAGAGCAAAGGCGACCAAAACCGTTTTTTGCAAAAAGTATGCCCCGCTGTCATCTCATCCATCCGCGGAGCCTCACGTCACATCTCATTCCCTCCACCGCGCTCGCTCACTCCCCGTCTCTCTCTCTTCACCGTCTTCTTCTTCGCCAAACGCTTTCCAGGATTTCACTCTGAGAACGCTGAGTGAAGACGTCCGGGCGCTCAACCTTGTTAGCTAAGGTACGTCGCCTTATTTTTATCTCGCGATCGTCGTCCTCATTTCTGTGAAGAAAAGGAGGCTTGGTTCGACGGTGAACTGCGGGAGGTAGTTGTTCATCTTTAGCTGGCGGAGGGGGTTGTCGGACCAGTGCGGGGAGGATGAGAGCGAGGAGAGGGAGGAGTGTAGGGAGGTGAACTTGGAGCGGAGGGATTGCCACCGCCCGGCGAAGGACCGGACGGTGAGGGACGACCGCAGGAGGAGGGAGAGGAGGGGGTTTATCAGGTCGAGGAGCGATTGGGGGGAGGCGGCACGGCGGCGGAGGGTTGAGGAGTTAGAGCTGGAGCTCCGGGATGAGTGAGAGAGAGGTTTCGGTTTCGGAAGGAAGGGGAGCGACTCGTTCTTCGTCGAGATTGTCCGAGTTCGGAAGTATTCTCGTGTGTTATTTTCATCTTCTTACGAACTGGCGATTGGTCGGTATTTCTGGGTGATTGTCCGAGTTCGGAAGTATTCTCGTGTGTTATTTTCATCTTTTTACGAACAGGCGATTATTCTCGTGTGTTATTTTCATCTTTTTACGAACTGGCGATTGGTCGGTATTTCTGGGTGATTGTCCGAGTTCGGAAGTATTCTCGTGTGTTATTTTCATCTTCTTACGAACTGGCGATTGGTCGGTATTTCTGGGTGATTTTTAACCTATCTCGTTGTTTTGTTTTACATTATAAACAGGAAAATGGGAAGACACAAGAAGGGCTCCATTCTATTGAAATATTCATAAAATTGATTTTGTAAGACCATGGAGGAGTTAATGCACCATGGAGTAGTTTCATAAGTGTTATTTTATAAAGTGTGTTGGGTTAGTTTCACAAGTGTGTTGGAGTAGTGTTGGGTTAGTTTCACAAGTGTTATTTTATAAGTGTGTTGGAGTAGTGTTGGGTTAGTTTCACAAGTGTGTTGGAGTAGTTTCATATTGTCTTCATAGGAGTGTTTAGTTCTTGCTATAAATACTTGAGTGTGTTGTATTGTAAGAATATAGAGAGAAGCCAAAGCAAGTGTTCTCCAATACAGATTTTCTCCATCCATTTCGTGCCTCGTTTCTTATATCCGAAAGGTCACCCACATTGTGTTTTCGGTTCCAAACATTTGGTATCAGAGCTAGAATGGCATCTATTAGTTCCGTTCAAATGCAGCTTCCAAAGTTGAACGGAAAGAATTTCAACAACTGGGCCGTCCAAATGAAGGTTCTGTTCAAATCGCAAGATTTGTGGAATCTAGTTGAAAGTGGCTACAACGAAGTAGCCGATGCCGAAGCATTCGAGGCTTTGAGAAAGGCGGAGAAAGAATCTTTGGTGGAGTCCCGGAAGAAAGATCATAAAGCATTATATGCGATTTTTCAAGCCGTGGAGGAAACGATATTTGAAAAAATATCGAGTGCCGAGACCGCGAAAGCTGCCTGGGATATCTTGCAGAAATCCTACAAAGGCGATGATCGTGTCCGGCGGGTGCGGCTTCAGACTCTTCGAGGTGATTTCGAGTCTTTACGCATGAATGACTCGGAAACAATATCGGCATATTTTGATCGTGTGAAGGCCATCGTTAACCAATTAAGGGTTACTGGTGAAGAACTTCAAGATGTTCGTGTTGTAGAAAAAATCTTGAGGTCTTTGACCGAAAGATTTGACTACGTCGTCGCAGCGATCGAGGAAGGACAAGACGTATCAACTCTCACGTTGGAGCGGTTGATGGGTTCATTAGGCTCCCATGAGCAAAGAATGAACCAGAAGTCTACGGGTTCCGTTTCCGAGCAAGCATTGCAAAGCCGGGTCGCTCAACCAAACCGAGGAGGCTATCAAGACGGTCGAGGTCGTGGAGGAGCCCGAGGTAGAGGTGAGAATTCAAATTTCACCAGAAAATTTAGAACACCTGACAAATCAAAAGTCAAGTGTTTTAAGTGTAATAAATTCGGACATTATAAATCCGAGTGCCATGCAAAGGCGACGTACGTGCAGGCGGAACATGCACATGCCACAAATGCTGAAGAGTACATGGAACTAGCATGTGCGAAGGATGATTCAACTATCGTGGATACTAATACATGGTATCTAGATACTGGGTGTAGCAACCATATGACCGGAAGAAAGGAGTTATTCTCACAGCTGGATGAGACAAGCCGTGGTGAAGTCAACTTCGGGAATAAATCAAAAATTCACGTGATGGGCAAAGGTAACATTAATATCAAATCCAAAGACGGTACTAATGTTGCTATTGCAGATGTTTACTTTGTGCCAGGACTTTTTTGGAATTTGCTAAGTGTTGGGCAACTTTCCGAAAAAGGCCACAGAGTTCACATTGAAAATGGAGTTTGTACCATCAGAGGTGTAAACAACAAGTTGATCACGACGGTACAAATGACGAAGAACCGGATGTTTCCCTTGACTCTTCCGACGAAGAATCTCTTGAGTTTTCAAGCGATGACGAAAGACAGCAGCTGGCTGTGGCATCTTCGATTTGGGCATCTAAATTTTCGTGGAATGAAGCAATTAGTCCAGAAAAGGATGGTGACTGGCATGCCGTTGATTAACGATCCAGGGCGTCCTTGTGAATGATGTCTCGTTGGAAAACAACACCGAGACTCTTTTCCAGTTGGAAAAGCCAGAAGAGCAAACCAACCACTGGAGTTGGTACATACCGACATATGTGGCCCTGTTGAGGTGGAATCGTTTGGACAAAAAAGGTACATGCTAATTTTTGTCGACGATTTTAGCAGAAAAATATGGGTACACTTCTTGAGGGAAAAATCTGAAGCTTTTGGCAAGTTTAAAGAATTTAAAGTCTATGTTGAAAAACAAAGTGGCTTTAATTTGAAGACGTTGAGATCGGATAGAGGTGGAGAATTTACCTCAAATGAATTTCACAAATATTGTAAAATTCATGGAATCGAACGACAGTTGACTGCCAGCTATACTCCTCAGCAAAACGGTATAGCAGAAAGAAAAAATAGGACAATTTTTGAAATGGCAAGAAGTATGCTGAAAGCTAAAGATTTGCCCAAGAAATTTTGGGCAGAAGCTGTTGCTTGTGCTGTATTTGTACTAAACAGGTGTCCAACAGTAAGTGTTCCTGGAAGAACTCCAGAAGAAGCTTGGAGCATAAACAAACCAGATGTTTCGTTCCTACGAGTATTTGGGTGCGTGGCATATCCCCATATACCAGACGAGCGAAGAAAAAAGCTGGATGACAAAAGCGAGAAGTGCATCTTCATCGGCTACAGTGATACAACTAAAGGTTATAAGCTGTATAACCCGATCACTGAGAAAGTCATTATCAGCAGGGATGTCCAGTTCTTAGAAGATGAAGCCTGGGACTGGAATCAGAAGGGTGACCAGAAAAATATCACCATCGAAGATGAACCACTGGCGGGTGAGACAAAAACACCTCCATTATCTTCAACGAGTGATCCATCTTCCTCATCATCTTCAACTGGAGGTACATCTTCACCAACAGCAGTTTCAGAACCACAACTACGTCGTTCACAACGACTGAAGGAGACGCCAACAAAATTCAGAGATTATGTGGTCACAAGAAATAGAAACAGTGATAGCGAAATCACTGATGAAACACTGGTAAACTTTTGTTTATTTGCTGATTGTGACCCTGTAACCTATGATGAAGCAGCTGTAGATGAAAAGTGGATTGAAGCAATGGATGAAGAAATTCACTCCATTGAGAAAAACGACACATGTGTGTTGACTTCTTTACCACCCGGTAAGAAGCCTCTTGGTGTCAAGTGGGTGTACAAGACAAAGTACAAACCCGACGGTCAGGTGGACCGTTACAAGGCTAGACTGGTTGTAAAGGGCTACAAGCAAAAGCCAGGTATTGATTATTTTGAAGTATTTGCACCAGTTGCTCGGATGGATACTATTCGAATGGTCTTAGCACTTGCAGCTCAAAACCATTGGCAGATCCATCAAATGGATGTGAAATCAGCATTCCTCAATGGTGTCCTTGAAGAGGAAGTATATGTGGAGCAACCACAGGGTTATGAGAAGAAAGGGCATGAAAATCAGTTTTACAGACTGAAGAAGGCTCTGTATGGATTAAAACAGGCACCACGTGCTTGGTACACACGTATCGACACATACCTGTTGGAGCATGATTTTCAAAAGTGTCATTATGAGCATACACTGTATATCAAGTCAAATGCTAACGGTGACATCTTAATTGTGTGCATTTATGTTGATGACTTGATATTTACAGGGAGCTGTGAAAAAATATTTGCTGAATTCAGGGAGGCTATGACTAGCCAGTTTGAGATGACTGATTTGGGACTGATGTCCTATTTTCTTGGTCTTGAAGTGAAGCAAACAGATGATGGCATATTTATCTCTCAGCAGAAATATGCTAATGATATTTTGAAGCGATTTAAAATGGAATCGCTGAAGCCAATCCGAACTCCCGTAGTAGAACGATTGGAGCTGAAGAAAGAAAGAACCGGTGAGCTGGTAAATCCCACTTATTTTAAAGGCATTGTTGGCAGCTTGAGATATTTGGTTTCTACAAGACCAGATATTACCTATGGAGTGGGTATTATTAGCAGGTTCATGGAAAAACCCTACCATTCACATTTGCAAGCAGCAAATAGAATTTTTCGGTATGTCAGTGGAACTCGTGATCATGGAATTTTATATTCTTATATTGACAACTTTGGTCTAGTGGGGTACACAGACAGTGATTGGGCAGGTGATACCGAGACTCGAAAAAGAACGTCGGGGTATGCTTTCTTTCTTGGATTAGGAGTATTCTCTTGGTCTTCCAAAAAGCAACAAGTTGTTGCTCTCTCGACAACTGAAGCAGAATACATGGCATTAGCTTCAGCGGCTTGTCAGGCGATATGACTTCGTAGGATGCTGCATGAATTGATGCATGAACAAACGGGTCCTATTAAAATGATGTGTGACAATAAGTCGGCTATTGCATTAGCCAAGAATCCTGTATTTCATGGCAGGAGCAAGCACATCGACATCAAGTATCATTATATTCGCGAGCGA
This sequence comes from Rhodomyrtus psidioides, assembly GCA_021437785.1. Taxonomy (NCBI): domain Eukaryota; kingdom Viridiplantae; phylum Streptophyta; class Magnoliopsida; order Myrtales; family Myrtaceae; genus Rhodomyrtus; species Rhodomyrtus psidioides. The sequence goes on from JAILYB010000112.1 coordinate 2,450,428, forward strand.
GTCAATGATGGTGAAATCGAACTTAATTTCTGCAGATCAGAAAATCAACTTGCAGATATTTTGACGAAACCATTGAAGGAGGATTTGTTCGAAAAATTGAAGAAGATGCTTGGCATGTAAATCAATTATAAGGGAGGCTGTTGAAATATTCATAAAATTGATTTTGTAAGACCATGGAGGAGTTAATGCACCATGTAGTAGTTTCATAAGTGTTATTTTATAAAGTGTGTTGGGTTAGTTTCATAAGTGTGTTGGAGTAGTGTTGGGTTAGTTTCACAAGTTATTTTATAAGTGTGTTGGAGTAGTGTTGGGTTAGTTTCACAAGTGTGTTGGAGTAGTTTCATATTGTCTTCATAGGAGTGTTTAGTTTTTGCTATAAATACTTGAGTGTGTTGTATTGTAAGAATATAGAGAGAAGCCAAAGCAAGTGTTCTCCAATACAGATTTTCTCCATTCATTTCGTGCCTCGTTTCTTATATCCGAAAGGTCACCCACATTGTGTTCTCAATTTCAACACATTCCTCCTCCTCCCAAAAACAAAAAAGGGAAGCGGAAAGAAGTCAGTGGAGAGAAGCCCGGCTTCGAGTGTCGCATTTGTAAGCAGGCCTTCGTGACACTGGATCAGCTGACTTTTCACGCCCAACTTCCTCATAAGGGAAAGGAGGGGAGGGCTCTTCACATATGAGGTTAAGGAATAGCGAAAGTAAATAAAGTTCAATAGAAAGACCGACGTATGTTCCCGAGCATCTGTTTTTTTAGTATATTCTGTTACCTCTTATTGAGTCCAAAGACATCACACTTTTAAGGCTGTATTCACGGTTGGTTTGGTTAGACAATATTCATGTGCATATCCATACGCATTTTCTTACTTTTTGTGTATTTGAGCAACCCGGCGGAGATAGAGACTTAGCTTATTTCGCAAAAAAATATAATAAAATAATAATTGATTTGGAAAATATTTTTCTAGAAACGATGGCACCATTTTAAATAATTAGTTAATGGAACTTGTTTTCATCATCGATAATAAATATATGTTTAATCATTTTTGTAGCTAATAAAAATGTTTTCCGTTTATTCTTTTTTTTTGTAAGCAATATAAGCGATTTTTTTTAGTAATATATTTTCCAAATCATTCATTTTCGAAAAATAAATGAAGCCAAAATTGTGTCGCAAATCTGTGTTGCCAGTTTGGTGATTGGTCATTAGCCTCCTAAACATTGCGAAGAATATTCAGCCCCATTGCCATCTTAAGAATATGTTCTTCAGGCAAAACAATCTGGAATTTCTATAGATATGTAAAACATCTATGCCAGAAAATAATATAGCAGACCAATACCAAGTCGTTGGTCAGGAAAAGATGACAAGGAAGCCAGCTAGTTTAGCTCATTTTCAAAATGGTAAAAATGTCATCTCATATCCGCTCCAACTTTGTCAAGCTCAACTGTTCTTCTTTGAGTTTGGGGCCATGGCAGATCGAGCTCCGTTGAGCTCAAGACCACGACAAATGTAGCTTCTTCGAGCTCAAGGCAATTGCCGCTCAAGGTCCAACATGCTCGATCATAGTGTTGCATCGATGGAGAAGTAAGATTTTGTGTGTTTCGGCTTGAATTTGGAAGGGTTCAAGTGGAAGATCAAAAAGATGATTTGGGAGGAGGGAGAGAGAGAGAGAGAGAGAGAGCAGCCAAGTCAACAAATTTCGAAAGGAGTTCACTAACGTTAAAAAAAAAAAAAGCCTTAATGCTCATCAAAATATTCCAAATTACATTCAGCAAAACACCTTTTTTTTTCTCCCGATTTCTGTGAAAGCATTTGAAAATTCACAAGCATTGAAGAACGATTGTGACTGGGGAGGAGGGAGCTTCTTCCACACGCATGATTTCTGGTCAGAAAACAGAGGATCAGCAAAAGGTGGACACCATTCATTAGGGGACTCTGAAAATGCGGAGCAAAAAACAAAATCCTTTCAAAATTGTTCTTTATCTGGCATCAGATCATACTCATGCCCCTTTCTCCAACTCTAGAGTCTAACACAAGGTGAAAGAGATCAACAGAAAAGAACTATGGCTACAACCTGCGAGATGAACGTATCGCACACATCCGGCAAAAGCAGAGACAGCGATATGCTTCAGCAATGAGTTGATCCCTCAATCCAGAAAGCTCTGCTCCGGCCTTCCCTTGCATTTATTTTGCGTCTGCCATTAACGGACCAAAAAGGAGTTCTCGGTCAAAATTTGTCACCCTCGTGTGCAATCAAGAAAATTATTTGACCTGATTCGGTTTTGTAAAGACGCCACTTCAGCAAATCATCTCTATAGCAGAAGGTAAAACACGAAATTTCTGTGGTAGGAACCCCAAATGTTCCCCATCTGACTGGACAAATATGCTGCCAGTGCCTGATATTTCTTCTACTTCGATTGAGTGCACGCTGGATTTGAAACAGAGAGAAGGAAAAGAATGACACCATCAAATTACAAAGCCCGAGAGAAGAAAATAATTCTATAGAAAACTGCTACTGCCCCAAATCCAAATGCCTGAGGGAATTATGGCTTCCCTTACCCGATGTTTCATTTCAGACTTCAGAAAAGGAAAAAACAACAGCAGTTTCTCCTTTTCTTATGCTGATGAATGTAAACATGAGGAATAACCTGTGGAAGTATCTTTACCTTCTTGAAGACACATTATTTACGGATAAATGTGTCCCATTGTAGAGCTTATGCAGTTTAAAGATGAAGTCATACCACTTGAAATCCTGAAGAATCACAACCTGCAAGGAAGATACAGATCATGTCGAAGTTGACACAGGAGCAAAAGGCAAAAAAAAAAAAAAGTAGACAGAAGATCATTCGGGTGCGCAAGGTCTTTAGAGACTTCACCTCGAAATTTCCACTGCAAGGATCACCATTTGGTGTAATCTTCATGCCACCACCAAAGAATTTGGCATTACCTATACAGAGCGCGGTCACTTGAGGATAGGTTTCCCATTCACCGTCATTCACCTAAATATACAGCCGACTACGACAATGAGTTCCAAGATCAAGCAAACTGGAAAGACATCCAATAAGATTAAAATGCTACACAAAATTATGATTCGAGATGAAGAGTAGATTAAGAGATTCTCATAGATTTTCAGAGACAATAACCTTGATTCGTAAATCTTGGTTATGGTGCCCGATAAAGGCTTGCAATGCACCAAAGACATAACATAAGTTTCTAAATCGCTTGTATCTGGAAGCATAGTAACCAGCTTTTGCACTCCTGTAAATTTTAAATTAGGGGTGGCAATGAGTAAATTCACCGTATAGCATGCACTGTCATAGTCCACACCAAAAGTTTCAAGTTAACCTTACAAATGAGTGTCCGCAACATTCAAAAAGTAATGAAGCTCTTCATTTTCTCCCCCAATGACACCAATATCTATTTGTGATCTTTGCCCTGTAAAATGAATCAATCACATAGCGAACAAAGAGAAAATGGATCCTACAAAATAAATCAACATTCAGAGGAAGGTACCAATTTTTTATATGTCCCAAATACATTTTTAGCCAAAGCTTCATATGTTGGAAAAACATAAGAAATGGAAGCTTAATGAATAACCTTTGACTATGCGGTCAACAGCATCATGAGGATCATTTTTCCTGAGAAAAACAAGTGCCAGCCATAACATCTACTTTAACTACTATTAAGTAATTAAAAAAGCACTTCCTTAATCTCAAGTAATAGCAAATATGATCATGAAGAACTAACCAGCCAAATGTTCTCGCGAAATCAGAGCCTGTGCCCAAGGGAATTAGCTGCATGAATAAAACACCTTAATAGCCGTCTCAGGAACAGTTACATACAGTCGAGAAGAGCAAATCACACGTCTACAGAAGTTCATGGGAAACACTTACACCAAGAGCAGTGGAGCAAGTCGCTGTATCATGATTGGTGATAGCTTTTCCAGCCCAAAAGAAGCCATTTGACTACCTTCTCATTGTACAATTAAGTTATAAGAATGAATGTACAGGAACCAATCACTTTGGAGGCTTTCTATAACCCTATAATGGCCTGTTGGGCAGTGACCAGAATTTGTTTTTCTACCTCATGTTACAAAAGGAAACAACATTGATGTGTTTATAAAAAGTGTGTCACCTAATAAATTGATCATTTGAGCTTCAAATTCGCATAGTAGCCAGTCCTAGTCCTCCAACTACCCACCACAATAATACTAACAGTAATTACAACCCCAATACATAAAAACCCATGAAAAATGCCTTCTATCCAAGCTACCTTGGCAGTCGCGAATCCTTACATCTGCAACACTAAATGTGAAAAGACTCGTATATATAACTTCCAGTATGAGTACACATGTCACCTACTCTAGTCCACTGCAATTAGTCTCGTGTTACCAGGACACTAGGTGACAGGATTTCATATGTAATAAGAAACAGAATTACAAATTATGGACATGCACAAGGCTAATGGCATCCCACCTCATGAAGAGTTCTCCAACTGCAATTACAGCATCAGCACCCTCTCGTATAGACTACATAACGTTGATACAGCATCAAACTGATGGTTCATAAAGTGAATATGCATCCAAGTTGACTGGTTTTTTAGGGTCGAGATGCCTACCTCCCTCGTTATGTCAGTCGCATGAGAAGGACCAGAGGTGAAAGATTCACATATCTGCGGATTCAACAAAAGAATACCACACTTAGTGACATAGCTTGTTTGAATTGAGAACTACTGCCCTTACATGGAATCAACAACTTAGACATAGGAGGGACAGATCATTCCATGTTTCAAGAAAAGAATCTAGATGCAAGTACATCCAGAAGAGAAGGAACATTATAACTCAAGAGGGAAAACCGTCAATTAGGCCAAGTAGTCTTTGGTAATTGAGACCAAACATACATGATACTGCAGCTCAGACATGGCAAGCGGAAGCAGCATAAAGCAAGACATGAGTAGAATCTAGCCAATTGCTCTCCCTAGTATCAGTCTCATACAATGAAGTACTCCAAACCCATCTCCCACCATCTTTTCAAGAAGCGAGTAGCACCCACCCACTCACGTGGGTTCAGACAAGGTTGAGCCGAATAAGGCCCCTTGCAAGATCTAAAGTAAAAGCTATTCAATGACATTTGAAGATTGGCAACGTTTCAAGGACTCACGTTACAATGTTCACCGAGGCGAGACCTGAGATAAGGCAACAGTTTCTTCCACTCCTTCCAGGTCTTACCATTAGCACCTGTCCACAAAACACACCCGATCATCACCCGCATACTTTCAACGTTCATTAATCGACTCCATTATAGAGGAGAAACGAACAAAAATCCAAACCTTCGCGCGCGCGTTAACAGAGAGACCAACCTCGAGGATTGACGACGAAGACGAGATCGCGGCGGCGAGAGGCGGAGAGAGACCCGCCCCCCAACAGGGTACGGTCAAAGGGGAGATCTGGAGGAGGAGCCATGGAGCGTTGCTCTGCTCTGGCGACGACCCACGAATTCGCCATTAGAGATGGCGGTGCTCTTCCCCATGCCATCTGATAATAATAGCACCCCATGCATTTTTTCACCACCTCAAGGTTCGTGAAAATAGAAATGAACTCTGTGGGCGCTGTCCGGTCTGCTTTGTCTTCCCCACCGTCGTCGTCGTCGTCAGTGGTCAGAGAAGCGGGCGCTTGAAGCAGAGACGGCTGGAATTGTTAGTTGTCAGTTATGAGACGCAGGAAAGTAAAGAGATGGGAATGGGGGAGGCACCGAAACGAAATGTGCCGAGATGGGATAGACGATGTGAATCGGCTGTCCTGACGAGAGACCAACTTGGGTTTATTAAGCAAAGCTTAGAAGTTGGGGATTGAGACAAAAAGACAGAGACAAGTCATCCGATCGGTTTCTTCTTCTCCGTGCCTTTACATCGTTTTCCACGACCACGACCACGACGACAAAAATGAGGATCTAATCGGTCAGGCCGGGCCCTCATGTGATGAAATTTAGCTATTTAGAATCGCTGAGGATTTGGGGTCAAAATGAGGAACAGGATTGAAGAGGGAAGAGAGAGCATATATGGACAGAGGAAAAGAGATGGAACAGATTCAGAAGGGAAAGGAGCCAAAAGAGAATTTCCTAATCAGTCTCATTCGACGACATGAACATTCCATAGTGTCTCCCTGGTTGAGCCGCGAGAGGTTGCCTTCATTGTCGGTTCGTTTGAATCAAAAGAACCGGACTTCTTGCATGGACAAAGCTCGGCTTAATTTATCTGAAATTGGTAATGTTAACTTCAGGTAAAACCCACGTGACATAAGGATTGCTAACGTGAATGGGACTCATCTGGTGAAACTTGAGCAACCTTTGGAGGACCTCTAAGGCACGCCATAACCCTTCTTGAATGGCCTAATCAAATTGATCCCACACAAATGCAGCCAAATTCCATTCGTAGCCTAAATACAAAGGTTATTGGCATAATGCCAATCGACAGCTCGACGTGACCACACGTTCTAGGGAGCAGGAGAACAAGAAAATAAAACAGTTAGTTCAAATGATCAGCATTACAAAGAGACATATCTAAATCACTTTTCAAAAGGATCCCTATTTGCTCCAACTGCCGACGACACAAACTTGAAAGGACATCAATATGACTGTCATACAAAATCCGAAGCCACTTACGCCAAGGGATCCTATCTTCCGGACTTCCCTTTTGATTTTGAATCGAAGTGAGGGTAGATCCAAAAGAGAGCGGAAGAAGAAGTAAAATCGAAAATACGTTTTAGTGGGAGATTAAAGTAGACTTCCCAACCGTTTCAGGGCAAGAAACATTCAGCGTAAATTCTTTCAGTAAATAAACGCAAATTTAAACGCTAGTAAAATGACGATTATATTTGGTAGCATTGGTTTTGTACATCCTACAACATGATCCAATGTAAAGAGGATGAACGGTAATTGATATTTGAGCAAGGCAAAACCTTTGAGATGCTCTGATCCTCCTGATCATACATGCGAATATGACCATTACCGTGCTCCACAAAGTATATGGCATTTTCCTTAACTCATGTGTCTTTCGAAGAGCAAGAAATTCCTCCTTGAGCCGAAAGAAATATTGTTCGGTCACCGATGCTTTTCAGTTCCTCCCATGTCCCTTCTGCAAAATTCATTCGAAAGACCTTGAACCTGTAGATTTTCCCTCTCGGGAGGGCCAATAATATCATCTCTTCCACAATTAATAGGTCTTCGCCGGATGGGATCAGGTAATGGCGACACGCCAGTATGCCTTCCGGATTTGAAGGATTAACATCCTTGTTCCCCAATGCACGTACTCGCAGCTCTGAGTTCTCTACGTCGACAATAGCCAGTTCGCAATAATTCAACAGCAAGAAAACTTCCCCTTTGAACATCGCGGCACAAATGATTTTAAATTCGACCTTGTGCCTCTTGAATGCATCCTCACCGGGTTTGCAATATCCAATGAAGTCCTCTTGCCGGTCAACGACCAGAACATACGATTGAGGATTGCTTGGCGAAGAAGACAAGAAACAAAAAGAGCACGCAAGGTGATCCAAAGGGGGGAGCTGGATTTTCTCCAGAGAAGTGGGATTCCAAAGGCAGCAATCGTCGGAATCTTGATCTTCCGTGAACAACCATTCGTGACTCGAAATAGGGCAGATCAACTTGTCGCGCAGATCGGGAATGATCATCGTATGGCGGCGGCCCTCCGAAATGTCGTAGAAGGTTTGCCTCTGTCCTTCCCTTCCATGGGATATCACAAGCCAAGGGCAAGATCGATTGCCCCGGGGAAGAGGATTAAGGTAGCTCTTTTGCTTTTGTTTTACAACGTCCGAGGCGTCCTTTTCCATCTTTCTACGGAGACCTACACCAATGTGCAAAGCCCCTCAATCTGTTATAGCGAGTAAACATCTATATATCTAAGTAAACACTCTCACTTTTAAATTTCCAATTAATCCTCATCCACAAATTAAATTGGCCAAAAGAAAGGATTAACATGTAAATTGAAAAAAGCAAAAAAGTTACACAAGATAGATCATATTTTTGTCACATTCACCTGCAGCCCGCGACCGCGGGTCGCCGCCACCGCCTCCGCCGGTCGCTGGTCGCCGCCGCCGGTCACTGATCGCCTCCAGCCATCGGTCGTCGCCCCTTCGCCGGTCGCCACCCCTCCGCCGGTCGCCACCGCCGCCCATCCGCCGGTCGCCTCGGCCGGTCGCTGCCGCCGGTCGCCGCCACCGGTCACTAATCGCCTCCAACCATCGGTCGCCGCCCCTCCGCCGGTCGCCACCGCCGTCGCCTCCCCTCCGCCGATCGCCGGTTTCCCCACCACAGATAAACCGTCGCCGGTTGCCGCCGACCACCGCCGCCGATCACCGACCGCCGCCGCTGCCGATCGTCGACCGCCGCCACTACTGCCCGTCGCCGCCGGTTGCCACTGGTCGCCGCTGCCGTCGTCGATTGCCGCCAGTCGCCTCCACCGGTCGCCGTCCATCGCCGCTGCTGGTCGCCACCCCTCTGCCAATTGCCGGTCGTCGCCGCCGTTGCCCGTCGCCAGTTGCCGCCGGTCGTCGACAGCCGCCGCCGCCGGCCGCAGCTATCGCCCATCGTCGTCGCTGCCGTCGGCGATCACTCGCCGCCACTTTTTTTTAATAAAAAAATAAAAACACTTTACAAAATATATTTTTCACCAAACAGCATTTACATCAAAATTGCTTTCAAGTGCATTCTTAAAAAATACTTTACCAAACACTACTTGCATTTTAGAAAACAACTTTGCCCCAAAGGTATTTACATTTACTCAAAGTCCTTTGACCAAATGCTGAATCAAACATGCCCTTTGTTACCGTCATATTATCCCAATCATTTGTAATGAGGAGCCAAAAGCCTTGCTTTGGTTCAGCATTTGAGTACTCACCTACGGGGTACTATTATATAGCAATTTGTCTTTGATATAATATAGGCAAATATAATAGTTGTTAACTTGCCTTTTAGGTAGTATTATTTACGAATTTGCAGGAGATGGAAAGGAATGCCTCTGACGTTGTAAAAGAACAGCGAAAAAGCTATCGTGGACCTCCTCCGAGTCTGGGCAATCGATCTTGCCCATGGCTGTCCCTAGCCATGGATGGGAACGGAAGGACAGGCGCAAACTTTCTACGATATTTCGAATAAGAAAATTGTCAAAAAGTTTTAAATTTTTTCGCAGTTTTGCCTATTCAGTCATAACTCTTTATAAGTCTTTTAAGTTTACCGATTTAGTCTCATGCCTTTTTACCTTATGCCGGTTTAGTACTATTGACTGAAAATCGCTGAGGTAGATACTCACTATCCTATGAGGCACTGGTAGTGAAGAGAAATTATAATAATATTTTAATATTATTATTATTATTTTAATTTTTTCCATTTTTTTTTTTGTCTTTCTAGGTTTAGAGCCCACAGGGGTGACCGACCCTTGGGCAAGGTTCGCCGAACCCTGCAGGGAGGGGGAGCCGGCCTCTGAACCAAGAAAAACAAAATGGGAAAAATAAATAAAAAAGAAATTCAAAAATTATTTGAAATTATTTAAAATAGTCCAGGTGTGAGCGGGCGATGTTGATTGTCGCGTAGGACGCCAACATCCACTTCAAGGATTTTCGGCTAAAATGACTGAATCGGCAAACGATGAAAATGTTTAAGAAAAAATCAGTAAACTTAAAAGATTTATGACTTTCAATAAAAAAAAATTACGAATGAATTGACAAAAATGTGAAAAGTTTTTTACTTTTTTTTCACTATTTTCCCCATTTCGGACCGCCATATGAAGATCATTTCTGATCTGCGCAACAAGAGGATCTCATGAATGGTTGTTCATAGAAGATCGTGCTGGCTTTTGGAATCCCTCTTCTCCGGAGAAAATCCACTTTCCCTTGGGAAGAGACATGGCAAGTTCCGCTGATTGATCGGCAAGGATATATGTATTTATTTCATGATCACCTTGGTTTTTACTGATAAAATAATGTTAAAGATATATATGACATCATTTTTTTTTGTTGAAATATAACGTCAGTTCAAAGCGAGATTTTTTTTCAATAAGAAAATAAGTTCTTTCTCATAAGCTGTTGCCCCTCTTATGTTAATCAAATACCAAGAAACTGTGAGAGTTTCTCCGATTAGAGACGGAGGAATCATCCCGTTGCTCCGGCCGTATATCTCGAGCTCCTCGTCGTCGTTGTGCAGGGCGAGAGCGATTTTCTCCAAGCTTTCCCTCCAATTCGCTAGAGGGCTCAGCATCCTTCGACTCCGATCAATGCGGATGTGCAAAAAAAAGCTTCGCGAACGAAGATCGATGCCCCTCCATCGATCAGCTCGACACGGTTTTCCTTCAACGAGATTACGCAGAGGTGAGGGTAGATCCAAAGGAGAGCGGCAGAAGAAGTAAAATTGAAAATACGTTTTAGTGGGAGATCGAAAGGAGAGATTAAAGTAGACTTCCCAACCGTTTTAGCGCAAGGAACATTCTGATTTATGATATAAGCAAACCCATCACTTTAATTTCTTTTTTTTTTTTGGCTTCTTGATAATGAAAATTTGAATTTATTAAATATCCATTGAGCAATTAGCAAAAAAATGACCGGCGCTCTTCCTTAAATACAAAGTATAATAACTTGGTTGCTTGAATTTATTAAATTATAGTAGTTTTGTGCTGTAATATTCATTATTCGTGTTGAATATTTACTTTCAAATCAAAACATGCTTTCGATATTTATTTTGAAATTAGGTAAGTTGGAAGGAAAAACGTACTTTAGAGGTGATTTTATTTTCATGCCGTTTAACTTAAATTAGTTTATAACTACCGGATCCTTACATATTCATAAAATTTGAGCCTTCTAAGATCCATGATTGGTGCGCAATTATTATTTTTCATCATTAAACGCTATCTTATTGTATTAATGTGATGGATGTTTACATTAAGAAATTCACATAATTAATGTGAATTATCCTAAACAAAAATCAATTTAATAAAGAAAACGTAAAGTAAAACTCTCTAAACAAAGGGAGGGAAAAGGAAGTACATTGATTTATGATGTTCTAGTTCTAATATTGCTCGAATGAGCTCTCTTAGCAATCCCCTTAAGTAGAATTCAATCATACGACCTCTTGATTTTCAACTCAATTAGTCTCTACGAGTGCTCCGTGATCGGTATAATATGATGCGTTTAGTAATCTATCTTTTGACTCGAAGGAGAGTAGTTAAGTGACTTTGTTGATAATTTTGGAAAAAGTAGTGTGGATTTTTTATTTTATTTTTTATGGCGGTGAATAAGGGAAAATTTAATATTAGAATGAAAGTAAGTGGACTTTTTATTAGATAAAAAAAATCGTGGCAGGTTCCTCTTTAATTTTAATTCTGTCCAACTTGTTAGCAGTTTGCCTGTGGTATTATTATCCATTTGAATCAATATCTCTAAAATCTAGAAAAAAATAGCATACAAATATATAAACGTGCGCAAAAATGGGAAAAATTAATATAAGCAAGACATAATGTGATCTGTCTCATTTTAGGAAAGAAAATAAAGATTGTTGACAATCTCGGCTTTCCATTGTTGCTACAATTAAAGGTGGCAGTTGGCGTGGGAACGGCTAAATCCATGCACGTGTACATTAAATATCCAAAAAAAAATTCGTTCGTCGGCGACACGTCATCATTTTCGATGGCCACCTCACCATTTTCGGCAGCCACGTCAGCCTTGGCACTCAAGTGAACGGTTTTTAAAAGCTACGGCAATTAAATGAACGTTTTGAAAGTTGAGACACTTAAGTGAACGCCGTACAAAAATTAAGAGATTTCTCGTGTATTTTCCCCCGTTGCATGGTTTTGACACCGAAAATTGGCCAATGCATCATATAGTCGTAGAGCCCATAGAAATGATAGGGTGTAGAAGCCCACAATTGAAGCATGACATGTTTTCGATATAGCATACCATCAAGCATAAACGATTCAACGTTTAAGAGCAAAGGGCAGTTTGGTAACTTTTTTTAGGGCAGTCGCGAGGGGAGAAAATATTGTGTTTGTGTCAGAGCAAAGGGCGGTTTGGTAACTTCGTTTAGGGCAGTCGTTCGCGAGGAGAAAATATTGTGTCAGAGCAAAGGCGACCAAAACCGTTTTTTTGCAAAAAGTATGCCCCACTGTCATCTCGTCCATCCGCGGAGCCTCACGTCACATCTCATTCCCTCCACCGCGCTCGCTCACTCCCCGTCTCTCTCTCTTCACCGTCTTCTTCTTTGCCAAACGCTTTCCAGGATTTCACTCCGAGAACGCTGAGTGAAGACGTCCGGGCGCTCAACCTTGTTAGCTAAGGTACGTCGCCTTATTTTTATCTCGCGATCGTCGTCCTCATTTCTGTGAAGAAAAGGAGGCTTGGTTCGACGGTGAACTGCGGGAGTATTCTCGTGTGTTATTTTCATCTTTTTACGAACTGGCGATTATTCTCGTGTGTTATTTTCATCTTTTTACGAACTGGCGATTGGTCGGTATTTCTGGGTGATTGTCCGAGTTCGGAAGTATTCTCGTGTGTTATTTTCATCTTCTTACAAACTGGCGATTGGTCGGTATTTCTGGGTGATTTTTAACCTATCTCGTTGTTTTTTTTTTTAGATTATAAACAGGAAAATGGGAAGACACAAGAAGGGCTCCATTCTATTGAAATATTCATAAAATTGATTTTGTAAGACCATGGAGGAGTTAATGCACCATGGAGTAGTTTCATAAGTGTTATTTTATAAAGTGTGTTGGGTTAGTTTCACAAGTGTGTTGGAGTAGTGTTGGGTTAGTTTCACAAGTGTTATTTTATAAGTGTGTTGGAGTAGTGTTGGGTTAGTTTCACAAGTGTTATTTTATAAGTGTGTTGGAGTAGTGTTGGGTTAGTTTCACAAGTGTTATTTTATAAGTGTGTTGGAGTAGTGTTGGGTTAGTTTCACAAGTGTGTTGGAGTAGTTTCATATTGTCTTCATAGGAATGTTTAGTTTTTGCTATAAATACTTGAGTGTGTTGTATTGTAAGAATATAGAGAGAAGCCAAAGCAAGTGTTCTCCAATACAGATTTTCTCCATCCATTTCGTGCCTCGTTTCTTATATCCGAAAGGTCACCCACATTGTGTTTTCGGTTCCAAACATTTGGTATCAGAGCTAGAATGGCATCTACTAGTTCCGTTCAAATGCAGCTTCCAAAGTTGAACAGAAAGAATTTCAACAATTGGGCCGTCCAAATGAAGGTTCTGTTCAAATCGCAAGATTTGTGGAATCTAGTTGAAAGTGGCTACAACGAAGTAGCCGATGCCGAAGCATTCGAGGCTTTGAGAAAGGCGGAGAAAGAATCTCTGGTGGAGTCCCGGAAGAAAGATCATAAAGCATTATATGCGATTTTTCAAGCCGTGGAGGAAACGATATTTGAAAAAATATCGAGTGCCGAGACCGCGAAAGCTGCCTGGGATATCTTGCAGAAATCCTACAAAGGCGATGATCGTGTCCGGCGGGTGCGGCTTCAGACTCTTCGAGGTGATTTCGAGTCTTTACGCATGAATGACTCGGAAACAATATCGGCATATTTTGATCGTGTGAAGGCCATCGTTAACCAATTAAGGGTTACTGGTGAAGAACTTCAAGATGTTCGTGTTGTAGAAAAAATCTTGAGGTCTTTGACCGAAAGATTTGACTACATCGTCGCAGCGATCGAGGAAGGACAAGACGTATCAACTCTCACGTTGGAGCGGTTGATGGGTTCATTAGGCTCCCATGAGCAAAGAATGAACCAGAAGTCTACGGGTTCCGTTTCCGAGCAAGCATTGCAAAGCCGGGTCGCTCAACCAAACCGAGGAGGCTATCAAGACGGTCGAGGTCGTGGAGGAGCCCGAGGTAGAGGTGAGAATTCAAATTTCACCAGAAAATTTAGAACACCTGACAAATCAAAAGTCAAGTGTTTTAAGTGTAATAAATTCGGACATTATAAATCCGAGTGCCATGCAAAGGCGACGTACGTGCAGGCGGAACATGCACATGCCACAAATGCTGAAGAGTACATGGAACTAGCATGTGCGAAGGATGATTCAACTATCGTGGATACTAATACATGGTATCTAGATACTGGGTGTAGCAACCATATGACCGGAAGAAAGGAGTTATTCTCACAGCTGGATGAGACAAGCCGTGGTGAAGTCAACTTCGGGAATAAATCAAAAATTCACGTGATGGGCAAAGGTAACATTAATATCAAATCCAAAGACGGTACTAATGTTGCTATTGCAGATGTTTACTTTGTGCCAGGACTTTTTTGGAATTTGCTAAGTGTTGGGCAACTTTCCGAAAAAGGCCACAGAGTTCACATTGAAAATGGAGTTTGTACCATCAGAGGTGTAAACAACAAGTTGATCACGACGGTACAAATGACGAAGAACCGGATGTTTCCCTTGACTCTTCCGACGAAGAATCTCTTGAGTTTTCAAGCGATGACGAAAGACAGCAGCTGGCTGTGGCATCTTCGATTTGGGCATCTAAATTTTCGTGGAATGAAGCAATTAGTCCAGAAAAGGATGGTGACTGGCATGCCGTTGATTAACGATCCAGGGCGTCCTTGTGAATGATGTCTCGTTGGAAAACAACACCGAGACTCTTTTCCAGTTGGAAAAGCCAGAAGAGCAAACCAACCACTGGAGTTGGTACATACCGACATATGTGGCCCTGTTGAGGTGGAATCGTTTGGACAAAAAAGGTACATGCTAATTTTTGTCGACGATTTTAGCAGAAAAATATGGGTACACTTCTTGAGGGAAAAATCTGAAGCTTTTGGCAAGTTTAAAGAATTTAAAGTCTATGTTGAAAAACAAAGTGGCTTTAATTTGAAGACGTTGAGATCGGATAGAGGTGGAGAATTTACCTCAAATGAATTTCACAAATATTGTAAAATTCATGGAATCGAACGACAGTTGACTGCCAGCTATACTCCTCAGCAAAACGGTATAGCAGAAAGAAAAAATAGGACAATTTTTGAAATGGCAAGAAGTATGCTGAAAGCTAAAGATTTGCCCAAGAAATTTTGGGCAGAAGCTGTTGCTTGTGCTGTATTTGTACTAAACAGGTGTCCAACAGTAAGTGTTCCTGGAAGAACTCCAGAAGAAGCTTGGAGCATAAACAAACCAGATGTTTCGTTCCTACGAGTATTTGGGTGCGTGGCATATCCCCATATACCAGACGAGCGAAGAAAAAAGCTGGATGACAAAAGCGAGAAGTGCATCTTCATCGGCTACAGTGATACAACTAAAGGTTATAAGCTGTATAACCCGATCACTGAGAAAGTCATTATCAGCAGGGATGTCCAGTTCTTAGAAGATGAAGCCTGGGACTGGAATCAGAAGGGTGACCAGAAAAATATCACCATCGAAGATGAACCACTGGCGGGTGAGACAAAAACACCTCCATTATCTTCAACGAGTGATCCATCTTCCTCATCATCTTCAACTGGAGGTACATCTTCACCAACAGCAGTTTCAGAACCACAACTACGTCGTTCACAACGACTGAAGGAGACGCCAACAAAATTCAGAGATTATGTGGTCACAAGAAATAGAAACAGTGATAGCGAAATCACTGATGAAACACTGGTAAACTTTTGTTTATTTGCTGATTGTGACCCTGTAACCTATGATGAAGCAGCTGTAGATGAAAAGTGGATTGAAGCAATGGATGAAGAAATTCACTCCATTGAGAAAAACGACACATGTGTGTTGACTTCTTTACCACCCGGTAAGAAGCCTCTTGGTGTCAAGTGGGTGTACAAGACAAAGTACAAACCCGACGGTCAGGTGGACCGTTACAAGGCTAGACTGGTTGTAAAGGGCTACAAGCAAAAGCCAGGTATTGATTATTTTGAAGTATTTGCACCAGTTGCTCGGATGGATACTATTCGGATGGTCTTAGCACTTGCAGCTCAAAACCATTGGCAGATCCATCAAATGGATGTGAAATCAGCATTCCTCAATGGTGTCCTTGAAGAGGAAGTATATGTGGAGCAACCACAGGGTTATGAGAAGAAAGGGCATGAAAATCAGTTTTACAGACTGAAGAAGGCTCTGTATGGATTAAAACAGGCACCACGTGCTTGGTACACACGTATCGACACATACCTGTTGGAGCATGATTTTCAAAAGTGTCATTATGAGCATACACTGTATATCAAGTCAAATGCTAACGGTGACATCTTAATTGTGTGCATTTATGTTGATGACTTGATATTTACAGGGAGCTGTGAAAAAATATTTGCTGAATTCAGGGAGGCTATGACTAGCCAGTTTGAGATGACTGATTTGGGACTGATGTCCTATTTTCTTGGTCTTGAAGTGAAGCAAACAGATGATGGCATATTTATCTCTCAGCAGAAATATGCTAATGATATTTTGAAGCGATTTAAAATGGAATCGCTGAAGCCAATCCGAACTCCCGTAGTAGAACGATTGGAGCTGAAGAAAGAAAGAACCGGTGAGCTGGTAAATCCCACTTATTTTAAAGGCATTGTTGGCAGCTTGAGATATTTGGTTTCTACAAGACCAGATATTACCTATGGAGTGGGTATTATTAGCAGGTTCATGGAAAAACCCTACCATTCACATTTGCAAGCAGCAAATAGAATTTTACGGTATGTCAGTGGAACTCGTGATCATGGAATTTTATATTCTTATATTGACAACTTTGGTCTAGTGGGGTACACAGACAGTGATTGGGCAGGTGATACCGAGACTCGAAAAAGAACGTCGGGGTATGCTTTCTTTCTTGGATTAGGAGTATTCTCTTGGTCTTCCAAAAAGCAACAAGTTGTTGCTCTCTCGACAACTGAAGCAGAATACATGGCATTAGCTTCAGCGGCTTGTCAGGCGATATGACTTCGTAGGATGCTGCATGAATTGATGCATGAACAAACGGGTCCTATTAAAATGATGTGTGACAATAAGTCGGCTATTGCATTAGCCAAGAATCCTGTATTTCATGGCAGGAGCAAGCACGTCGACATCAAGTATCATTATATTCGGGAGCGAGTCAAAGATGGTGAAATCGAATTTAATTTCTGCAGATCAGAAGATCAACTTGCAGATATTTTGACGAAACCATTGAAGGAGGATTTGTTCGAAAAATTGAAGAAGATGCTTGGCATGGAAATCAATTTTAAGGGAGGCTATTGAAATATTCATAAAATTGATTTTGTAAGACCATGGAGGAGTTAATGCACCATTGAGTAGTTTCATAAGTGTTATTTTATAAAGTGTGTTGGGTTAGTTTCACAAGTGTGTTGGAGTAGTGTTGGGTTAGTTTCACAAGTGTTATTTTATAAGTGTGTTGGAGTAGTGTTGGGTTAGTTTCACAAGTGTGTTGGAGTAGTTTCATATTGTCTTCATAGGAGTGTTTAGTTTTTGCTATAAATACTTGAGTGTGTTGTATTGTAAGAATATAGAGAGAAGCCAAAGCAAGTGTTCTCCAATACAGATTTTCTCCATCTATTTCGTGCCTCGTTTCTTATATCCGAAAGGTCACCCACATTGTGTTCTCAATTTCAACACACTCCTCCTCCTCCCAAGAACAAAAAAGGGAAGTGGAAAGTAGTCAGTGGAGAGAAGCCCGGCTTCGAGTGTCGCATTTGTAAGCAGGCCTTCGTGACATTGGATCAGCTGCCTTTTCACGCCCAACTTCCTCACAAGGGAAAAGAGGGGAGGGCTCTTCACAAATGAGGTTAAGGAATAGCGAAAGTAAATAAAGTTCAATAGAAAGACCGACATATGTTCCCGAGCATCTGTTTTTTTAGTATATTCTGTTACCTCTTATTGAGTCCAAAGACAACACACTTTTAAGGCTGTATTCACGGTTGGTTTGGTTAGACAATATTCATGTGCATATCCATATGCAGTTTCTTACTTTTTGTGTATTTGAGCAACCCGGCGGAAATAGAGACTTAGCTTATTTCGCAAAAAAAATATAATAAAATAATAATTGATTTGGAAAATATTTTTCTAGAAACGATGGCACCAATTTAAATAATTAGTTAATGGAACTTGTTTTCATCATCGATAATAAATATATGTTTAATCATTTTTGTAGCTAATAAAAATGTTTTCCGTTTATTCTTTTTTTTTTGTAAGCAATATAAGCGATTTTTTTTAGTAATATATTTTCCAAATCATTCATTTTCAAAAAATAAATGAAGCCAAAATTGTGTCGCAAATCTGTGTTGCCAATTTGGTGATTGGTCATTAGCCTCCTAAACATTGCGAAGAATATTCAGCCCCATTGCCATCTTAAGAATATGTTCTTCAGGCAAAACAATCTGGAATTTCTATATATATGTAAAACATCTATGCCAGAAAATAATATAGCAGACCAATACCAAGTCGTTGGTCAGGAAAAGATGACAAGGAAGCCAGCTAGTTTAGCTCATTTTCAAAATGGTAAAAATGTCATCTCATATCCGCTCCAACTTTGTCAAGCTCAACTGTTCTTCTTTGAGTTTGGGGCCATGGCAGATCGAGCTCCGTTGAGCTCAAGACCACGACAAATGTAGCTTCTTCGAGCTTAAGGCAATTGCCGCTCAAGGTCCAACATGCTCGATCATAGTGTTGCATCGATGGAGAAGTAAGATTTTGTGTGTTTCGGCTTGAATTTGGAAGGGTTCAAGTGGAAGATCAAAAAGATGATTTGGGAGGAGAGAGAGAGAGAGAGAGCAGCCAAGTCAACAAATTTCGAAAGGAGTTCACTAACGTAAAAAAAAAAAGAGCCTTAATGCTCATCAAAATATTTCAAATTACATTCAGCAAAACACCTTTTTTTTTCTCCCGATTTCTGTTAAAGCATTTGAAAATTCACAAGCATTGAAGAACGATTGTGACTGGGGAGGAGGGAGCTTCTTCCACACGCATGATTTCTGGTCAGAAAACAGAGGATCAGCAAAAGGCGGACACCATTCATTAGGGGACTCTGAAAATGCGGAGCAAAAAACAAAATCCTTTCAAAATTGTTCTGTATCTGGCATCAGATCATACTCATGCCCCTTTCTCCAACTCTAGAGTCTAGCACAAGGTGAAAGAGATCAACAGAAAAGAACTATGGCTACAACCTGCGAGATGAACGTATCTCACACATCCGGCAAAAGCAGAGACAGCGATATGCTTCAGCAATGAGTTGATCCCTCAATCCAGAAAGCTCTGCTCCGGCCTTCCCTTGCATTTATTTTGCGTCTGCCATTAACGGACCAAAAAGGAGTTCTCGGTCAAAATTTGTCACCCTCGTGTGCAATCAAGAAAATTATTTGACCTGATTCGGTTTTGCAAAGACGCCACTTCAGAAAATCATCTCTATAGCAGAAGGTAAAACACGAAATTTCTGTGGTAGGAACCCCAAATGTTCCCCATCTGACTGGACAAATATGCTGCCAGTGCCTGATATTTCTTCTACTTCGATTGAGTGCACGCTGGATTTGAAACAGAGAGAAGGAAAAGAATGACACCATCAAATTACAAAGCCCGAGAGAAGAAAATAATTCTATAGAAAACTGCTACTGCCCCAAATCCAAATGCCTGAGGGAATTATGGCTTCCCTTACCCGATGTTTCATTTCAGACTTCAGAAAAGGAAAAAACAACAGCAGTTTCTCCTTTTCTTATGCTGATGAATGTAAACATGAGGAATAACCTGTGGAAGTATCTTTACCTTCTTGAAGACACATTATTTACGGATAAATGTGTCCCATTGTAGAGCTTATGCAGTTTAAAGATGAAGTCATACCACTTGAAATCCTGAAGAATCACAACCTGCAAGGAAGATACAGATCATGTCGAAGTTGACACAGGAGCAAAAGGCAAAAAAAAAAAAAAGTAGACAGAAGATCATTCGGGTGCGCAAGGTCTTTAGAGACTTCACCTCGAAATTTCCACTGCAAGGATCACCATTTGGTGTAATCTTCATGCCACCACCAAAGAATTTGGCATTACCTATACAGAGCGCGGTCACTTGAGGATAGGTTTCCCATTCACCGTCATTCACCTAAATATACAGCCGACTACGACAATGAGTTCCAAGATCAAGCAAACTGGAAAGACATCCAATAAGATTAAAATGCTACACAAAATTATGATTCGAGATGAAGAGTAGATTAAGAGATTCTCATAGATTTTCAGAGACAATAACCTTGATTCGTAAATCTTGGTTATGGTGCCCGATAAAGGCTTGCAATGCACCAAAGACATAACATAAGTTTCTAAATCGCTTGTATCTGGAAGCATAGTAACCAGCTTTTGCACTCCTGTAAATTTTAAATTAGGTGTGGCAATGAGTAAATTCACCGTATAGCATGCACTGTCATAGTCCACACCAAAAGTTTCAAGTTAACCTTACAAATGAGTGTCCGCAACATTCAAAAAGTAATGAAGCTCTTCATTTTCTCCCCCAATGACACCAATATCTATTTGTGATCTTTGCCCTGCAAAATGAATCAATCACATAGCGGACAAAGAGAAAATGCATCCTACAAAATAAATCAACATTCAGAGGAAGGTACCAATTTTTGATATGTCCCAAATACATTTTTAGCCAAAGCTTCATATGTTGGAAAAACATAAGAAATGGAAGCTTAATGAATAACCTTTGACTATGCGGTCAACAGCATCATGAGGATCATTTTTCCTGAGAAAAACAAGTGCCAGCCATAACATCTACTTTAACTACTATTAAGTAATTAAAAAAGCACTTCCTTAATCTCAAGTAATAGCAAATATGATCATGAAGAACTAACCGGCCAAATGTTCTTGCGAAATCAGAGCCTGTGCCCAAGGGAATTAGCTGCATGAATAAAACACCTTAATAGCCGTCTCAGGAACAGTTACATACAGTCGAGAAGAGCAAATCACACGTCTACAGAAGTTCATGGGAAACACTTACACCAAGAGCAGTGGAGCAAGTCGCTGTATCATGATTGGTGATAGCTTTTCCAGCACAAAAGAAGCCATTTGACTACCTTCTCATTGTACAATTAAGTTATAAGAATGAATGTACAGGAACCAATCACTTTGGAGGCTTTCTATAACCCTATAATGGCCTGTTGGGTAGTGACCAGAATTTGTTTTTCTACCACATGTTACAGAAGGAAACAACATTGATGTGTTTATAAAAAGTGTGTCACCTAATAAATTGATCATTTGAGCTTCAAAATCACATAGTAGCCAGTCCTAGTCCTCCAACTACCCACCACAATAATACTAACAGTAATTACAACCCCAATACATAAAAACCCATGAAAAATGCCTTCTATCCAAGCTACCTTGGCAGTCGCGAATCCTTACATCTGCAACACTATATGCGAAAAGACTCGTATATATAACTTCCAGCATGAGTACACATGTCACCTACTCTAGTCCACTGCAATTAGTCTCGTGTTACCAGGACACTAGGTGACAGGATTTCATATGTAATAAGAAACAGAATTACAAATTATGGACATGGACAAGGCTAATGGCATCCCACCTCATGAAGAGTTCCGTCGCCTCCAACTGCAATTACAGCATCAGCACCCTCTCGTATAGACTACATAATGTTGACACCGCATCAAACTGATGGTTCATAAAGTGAATATGCATCCAAGTTGACTGGCTTTTTAGGGTCGAGATGCCTACCTCCCTCGTTATGTCAGTCGCATGAGAAGGACCAGAGGTGAAAGATTCACATATCTGCGGATTCAACAAAAGAATACCACACTTAGTGACATAGCTTGTTTGAATTGAGAAATACTGCCCTAACATGGAATCAACAACTTAGACATAGGAGGGACAGATCATTCCATGTTTCAAGAAAAGAATCTAGATGCAATTACATCCAGAAGAGAAGGAACATTATAACTCGAGAGGGAAAACCGTCAATTAGGCCAAGTAGTTCTTGGTAATTGAGACCAAACATACATGATACTGCAGCTCAGACATGGCAAGCGGAAGCAGCATAAAGCAAGACATGAGTAGAATCTAGCCAATTGCTCTCCCTAGTATCAGTCTCATACAATGAAGTACTCCAAACCCATCTCCCACCATCTTTTCAAGAAGCGAGTAGCACCCACCCACTCATGTGGGTTCAGACAAGGTTGAGCTGAATAAGGCCCCTTGCAAGATCTAAAGTAAAAGCTATTCAATGACATTTGAAGATTGGCAACGTTTCAAGGACTCACGTTACAATGTTCACCGAGGCGAGACCTGAGATAAGGCAACAGTTTCTTCCACTCCTTCCAGGTCTTACCATTAGCACCTGTCCACAAAACACACCCGATCATCACCCGCATACTTTCAACGTTCATCAATCGACTCCATTATAGAGGAGAAACGAACAAAAATCCAAACCTTCGCGCGCGCGTTAACAGAGAGACCAACCTCGAGGATTGACGACGAAGACGAGATCGCGGCGGCGAGAGGCGGAGAGAGACCCGCCCCCCAACAGGGTACGGTCAAAGGGAAGATCGGGAGGAGGAGCCATGGAGCGTTGCTCTGCTCTCGCGACGACCCACGAATTCGCCATTAGAGATGGCGGTGCTCTTCCCCATGCCATCTGATAATAATAGCACCCCATGCGTTTTTTCACCACCTCAAGGTTCGTGAAAATAGAAATTAACTCTGCGGGCGCTGTCCGGTCTGCTTTGTCTTCCCCACCGTCGTCGTCGTCGTCGTCGTCAGTGGTCAGAGAAGCGGGCGCTTGAAGCAGAGACGGCTGGAATTGTTAGTTGTCAGTTATGAGACGCAGGAAAGTAAAGAGATGGGAATGGGGGAGGCACCGAAACGAAATGTGCCGAGATGGGATAGACGATGTGAATCGGCTGTCCTGACGAGAGACCAACGTGGGTTTATTAAGCAAAGCTTAGAAGTAGGGGATTGAGACAAAAAGACAGAGACAAGTCATCCGATACGGTTTCTTCTTCTCCGTGCCTTTACATCGTTTTCGACGACGACGACGACGACGACGACAAAATGAGGGTCAGGCCGGGCCCTCATGTGATGAAATTTAGCTATTTAGAATCGCTGAGGATTTGGGGTCAAAATGAGGAACAGGATTGAAGAGGGAAGAGAGAGCATATATGGACAGAGGAAAAGAGATGGAACAGATTCAGAAGGGAAAGGAGCCAAAAGAGAATTTCCTAATCAGTCTCATTCGACGACATGAACATTCCATAGTGTCTCCCTGGTTGAGCCGCGAGAGGTTGCCTTCATTGTCGGTCCGTTTGAATCAAAAGAACCCGACTTCTTGCATGGTCAAAGCTCGGCTCAATTTATCTGAAATTGATAATGTTAACTTCAGGTAAAACCCACGTGACATAAGGATTGCTAACGTGAATGGGACTCATCTGGTGAAACTTGAGCAACCTTTGGAGGACCTCTAAGGCACGCCATAACCCTTCTTGAATGGCCTAATCAAATTGATCCCACACAAATGCAGCCAAATTCCATTCGTAGCCTAAATACAAAGGTTATTGGCATAATGCCAATCGACAGCTTGACGTGACCACACGTTCTAGGGAGCAGGAGAACAAGAAAATAAAACAGTTAGTTCAAATGATCAGCATTACAAAGAGACATATCTAAATCACTTTTCAAAAGGATCCCTATTTGCTCCAACTGCCGACGACACAAACTTGAAAGGACATCAATACGACTGTCATACAAAATCCGAAGCCACTTACGCCAAGGGATCCTATCTTCCGGACTTCCCTTTTGATTTTGAATCGAAGTGAGGGTAGATCCAAAAGAGAGCGGAAGAAGAAGTAAAATCGAAAATACGTTTTAGTGGGAGATTGGAAGGAGAGATTAAAGTAGACTTCCCAACCGTTTCAGGGCAAGAAACATTCAGCGTAAATTCTTTCAGTAAATAAACGCAAATTTAAACGCTAGTAAAATGACGATTATATTTGGTAGCATTGGTTTTGTACATCCTACAACATGATCCAATGTTGATGCGGATACAGTCGGCGATTTACATAATATTATCTACGTAATATTGCGTGATATTGCGTAATATTACGTAATCTTTATTTTTAGACAATTTGTTAATTTTAGTGGTATTTTGTAATTTTGGATAATGTTGTTTTATAATCCTAGTAGGGTTATGTTTGGGGTTAACACCTATATAAGGTGTTTTATGATATTTGAGCAAACAGAATATACCTTTGATATTGAATTTTCGAGATTTCTCTCTTTAAGCATGGATTTGCTTGTGTTCTATCGCTGAACGCTGCGTCAGGTGGTATCAGAGCCTATGGCGACTGGCGGTGGTCTTCGCGAAGATGCTCGGAAGACTGGAGCCCCAATCCATGGGGACGGCACGCTGTAACGTTTGGAGCGGCGTTTAATGGAGCGCATAGATCGTTTCGGAGCACGATTTGACAAATTGGCGGATCGATCCGACGGTCTTGGCGTTGATGTGAACCGGAATCGGCGGAACGACAGAAGGCCGGGTGCAGATCTTGCTCGCGGTGACCCTGTCAGGCCTGTTCTTGTCCGCAGGCAGAATAACCATTTATTTTCAGAGAATTCTTTCAATGAAGGACGATCTAGTTATGATGGCAGAAATCGTTATGAAGGGTTTCAAAGGGGATATCGAGACGAAAGACGGCATTACGACGATCGCGATAGAAGAGATGGCAGACGACGCTACTACGATCGTGAAGGTAACGACTTTAAATTAAAAGTCGATACACCTTATTTTGATGGAAGTCTTGATATAGAAGAATTTCTGGATTGGATTGCTAGTATTGAAAATTTTTTCAATTATATGGAGATCCCTAATGAGAAACAGGTGAGATTAGTAGCTTATAGATTGAAATGAGCTGCATCTATATGGTGGGAGAGATTGCAGAATACGAGAAAGCTAGAAGGAAAAGAGAGAGTTCAAACTTGGCATAGATTGAAGAGGCTGCTGAAGCAAAAGTTCTTTCCACCCGACTATGAGCAGTTCCGGCAGAAATTGATGGGTTTAGAACAAAATCGTGATTTTTCATGGCGTTCGCGAGATTTTCTAGTTGTTGATTCGGGAGGAGTTAGTGAATCTATTATTGATGACTGGATAAAAGAAAGTGCTACGAAGGTTGAATTGTTAGTCAGAGATGCTGACGAGTGTGAGATCGTCGAAGGTAAAAAGCCGAAATTTAGTATTAAAGCAGCTAGAACTTTTAGTAATGGCTTGAAAAATACAAGAAAGGAGGATACAATCAAGGAACCGGACAGTGGTATCAATAGGGATATTGCTGCTATGGAAATCGGACAGAAAGAGGTGAGACCACAAAAAGAACAGCTAGATGAAATACCCAATATAGCATCTGGTATTTGCTCGGACATGGGACCTCCAGAAAGAACAGAAAGTGACCACAGTAAACATGGTAAAGAGTTTGACGGAACGAAGTGCTGTGAAATTTTCATCAACTTGCAGCCTAATTCTTTAGCAAGCGACTCTAAGAGTACAGAACAAGAGATTACTGTGATTGAAAACCCAACTATAACAGGTGAAGAAATTGAGCTACCTTTAGATAAAAAGGATGAAACAAGAGCTTCAGATGTTAAAGAAGTTTTGAAAGTAGAGACTCAGGAAGAAGAAAGCAAGACCGCAAATCCTGATTCTCCAGAGGTTGGAAATACAACTGCCGAAGTTAGTATTACCGCAGAGGAAGCATCTAGCATTATATCAAGCAAAAGTGAAAATGTGCATGAAGTCGTGCCAGGCGTTCAGAACAAAATTGATGCGGAACTGAGGGTGAAAATCGTGGAGGAGAAGGTCATAGCAAATCATGATGTGACATCATCAGTGAGTGCGTTTGAAGATTCTTGTTCTGGATCAAAATTGAGCACATGGGTGCAAGGGGAAGTGGATTTTATTCTGCTATAATACTTAAATATTGATGGGATCCGAACTGTTGATAATGTTCTCAGTCAAACCATTGCCCTCGTTTATTATGTTCAACAGGTTCATGGGATGGTTGCAGAATTTACTGACTTCATCCGTGGCATAGAGAAAACAGGGACTTTTGCGATAACTCGGAATGAAATTGGCATCGGGGAGATCTTTTTGCCTAACATTGCAGATGGTTTCCTAGTAATTTCCCATGGTCCTCGAGTAAAGATTCGCATGGATATGCCATCTAGCCTTAAGGATTCAATTCCTACTTGGATCAAGTTCTCTATATTAGCTACTGGTGAAATTCCATACAATGGGATCGAGTATAGGGATAGGAAACTGATGTATTACTTGATTCGTTGGCGAGGCCGTCCCTGGCGAAGCAGACTTTGTGATCTTGGAAACAGAATTGAATTTGAAGAGACTGAATCGAAGATGAACCAGATTCGAGGACGAATCTTTTTCCTAGCAGGGGAGAATGATGCCGATACAGTCGACGATTTACATAATATTATCTACGTAATATTGCGTGATATTGCGTAATATTACGTAATCTTTATTTTTAGACAATTTGTTAATTTTAGTGGTATTTTGTGATTTTGGATAATGTTGTTTTATAATCCTAGTAGGGTTATGTTTAGGGTTAACACCTATATAAGGTGTTTTATGATGTTTGAGCAAACAGAATATACCTTTGATATTGAATTTTCGAGATTTCTCTCTTTAAGCATGGATTTGCTTGTGTTCTATCGCTGAACGCTGCGTCAAATGTAAAGAGGATGAACAGTAATTGATATTTGAGCAATGCAAAACCTTTGAGATGCTCTGATCCTCCAGATCATACATGCGAATATGACCATTACCGTGCTCCACAAAGTATATGGCATTTTCCTTAACTCTTGTGTCTTTCAAAGAGCAAGAAATTCCTCCTTGAGCCGAAAGAAATATTGTTCGGTCACCGATGCTTTTCAGTTCCTCCCATGTCCCTTCTGCAAAATTCATTCGAAAGACCTTGAACCTGTAGATTTTCCCTCTCGGGAGGGCCAATAATGTAATCTCTTCCACAATTAACAGGTCTTCGCCGGATGGGACCAGGTAATGGCGACACGCCAGTATGCCTTCCGGATTTGAAGGATTAACATCCTTGTTCCCCAATGCACGTACTCGCAGCTCTGAGTTCTCTACGTCGACAATAGCCAGTTCGCAATAATTCGACAGCAAGAAAACTTCCCCTTTGAACATCGCGGCACAAATGATTTTAAATTCGACCTTGTGCCTCTTGAATGCATCCTCACCGGGTTTGCAATATCCAATGAGGTCCTCTTGCCGATCAACGACCAGAACATACGATTGAGGATTGCTTGGCGAAGAAGACAAGAAACAAAAAGAGCACGCAAGGTCTTCCAAAGGGGGGAGCTGGATTTTCTCCAGAGAAGCGGGATTCCAAAGGCAGCAATCGTCGGAATCTTGATCTTCCGTGAACAACCATTCGTGACTCGAAATAGGGCAGATCAACTTGTCGCGCAGATCGGGAATGATCTTCGTATGGCGGCGGCCCTCCGAAATGTCGTAGAAGGTTTGCCTCTGTCCTTCCCTTCCATGGGATATCACAAGCCAAGGGCAAGATCGATTGCCCCGGGGAGGAGGATTAAGGTAGCTCTTTTGCTTTTGTTTTACAACGTCCGAGGCGTCCTTTTCCATCTTTCTACAGAGACCTACACCAATGTGCAAAGCCCCTCAATCTGTATATCTAAGTAAACACTCTCACTTTTAAATTTCCAATTAATCCTCATCCACATATTAAATTGGCCAAAAGAAAGAATTAACATGTAAATTTGAAAAAAGCAAAAAAGTTACACAAGATAGATCATATGGTTATCAAGGATAGGAAAAAAGCAGTCAATTCTTTGCTTTTAGCTTCTCCGATAATCAGCTCGTGATTTTGAACCGTATGTCCAAATTATGATCTGACTTTGGTAATTATATTTGATTGCTACGACAAATCAGCGCCTTTAGTTCCCATCAACTAAACCTAGCTCAAAAATAATAATTCATCTAAGGCCATATGAACAATCATATGTGATTTACGGATTAGGAAATAAACCCTGACCGGTTACCTAGCTCAAAATATAATAATATCTCAGCTAATCCAATGTTCGAATTGGTGTTCACCTAAGCAGAGATTACCTTCCAAATACGTATATATATATACGTATGCGCTGAATTTAATTTATTTCCGTTGTTTGCACTGCCTATGCGCCCGAGATCATTAGTCTTGTTCAAATATTGAATGATTGACTTCTTTCTTTAATTTAATTAATCGTCAATTAATTTCGGCCTTGAGAACTAATGGGCCAGGTCGCTGCGGCCTCGGCTTAATTAAGCTTAGAACTATCCCCTCGAATTCATCCAGCACCAG
Organism: Rhodomyrtus psidioides; assembly: GCA_021437785.1. NCBI lineage: Eukaryota > Viridiplantae > Streptophyta > Magnoliopsida > Myrtales > Myrtaceae > Rhodomyrtus > Rhodomyrtus psidioides. The sequence continues at coordinate 2,478,763 of JAILYB010000112.1, forward strand.
TCCAATAAATAAGGGGGAGTTGAGCGGCGGAAAAGAAAAAGAACCGTGGCTAGTGGCGGCAGCTTATAGGAAAGTGAAGTAAGGTTGAATTGTTTGATGGTTGACTTCATGTACTCCCGATCTAAACTTGATACTTGTATGCGCAAGTCACCCCCTTAATAAAAAATAAGTATCCCACTTTGAAAGTATACCGATCCCTAATCCAATCGGTACAAGTTGTGTCATTCCCTAGTTTTTGTTGAATTCAATTTCGGTTTGGTTCAATACCCAGTAAAATTTTCCTCTCGATTATCCAGTAAGTTATAAAGTCTATCGTAAGTTATTTTAATTAGAAGATATTGTCTTGGGTCATATGACATATCATCCAATACAATGACAAAAAACTAAGGGTTGTGCCTTGTTTCGGAAACCTTTATCTGCAAATCTTAGGAGAGCAAAGAGGTCACAAATGTTCTCCATGGTACTAATCCTAGTCAAGTTTATTGCAGTTAGATAATACTTTGGATATCAGCCAAACATAATTCTTTTCGAAAGGAAAGTTGACAACAATAGAAAAACATAAAAGAGAGACAACAACGGAAGAAGAGAACTAGTTGGAAGCGTTATGGACTGAACCTATTTATCATGATATTATAATCGATAACTACGAATGAGAAACACATTATAATCACATTACATGATTTTGTTTGTACAATATTCATATATATAATAACACAATATATATCAACTGATATAATCAATGGGCTTTTGATTATCGCTTTTATTTTGTGATTGAAGAATTTTTTTTATCTCTTCTGAAATCTGGATCAAGTAAATATAAATCTTTGTTTAAATTTATATATTAGGAGCTACAAATTCTTAAAAGAGCAGATTCCATATTTAATTAATTATTTTGTTTTATTTTGCCCAAAACAGATCGTTAATCTTACCGTCGCTCAAAGACTATTACGTAATCAATTCTCCTGATTAAATGTGCTGATAAATATCGTCAGAAAATAGATTAAGGACTAGGGGTGTCAATAAATGCAAATCGAAACATGGCGCAACCCGAATTTTCAAGTACTTTCTTGTTCGGTCGCGTTCAGGTCAGGTAATCACTTGACATTCTTTGTATTATAAAGATTTCGAGTCGGTTAGGTTATTATCCGACAAAAAATATATAATTAATTCGGCAAATGGAAAACTTAAAATACTTAGTCCAAGAATATGTCTACTTGTCTGGTTGCTGGATTTGTTTTTCTCTAGGTTCTGTTCAAGGTTCATGTCAGTGCGGATGAATCCGGCGAATCCATGATTTTATCAACATGCTTAAAAAGTAGTTAATCGAAGAAAATTGAAGTTTACTGACCTGAAATCACTAATATAACAAAAAAAATCACCATAATCTCTATTGCCAACTAATTTTTACATTTCAATCATTTTTTTATCCAACTTTTTTTTCTTTTATGATAAATTGCTATATAATAGTATCCCGTATGCGAGTGCTAAAAGCGATTTTTTTTTTTTTTGTCTTTGATATATAGATGTTAACTTGCATTTTATCCACTATTATTTACGATTTTGCAGAAGATGGAAAGGGATGCCTCGGACGTCGTAAAAAAACAGCCAAAAAGTTATCGTGATCCTCCTCCAGGCAATCGATCTTGCCCATGGCTGGTCACCAGCCATGGATGGGAAGGCCAGACTCAACGAATAGGAAAATTGTCAAAAAACTATTAAATCTTTCACATTTTTGTCGGTTTAGTCATAAATATTTTGAGTTTACCAATTTAGTCTCATATTTTTTTACCTTTCTTCCGATTTAGTGCTATCGGCTCAAAATCGCTGACGCCGACACTGGCCATCCTATGAGGCATCGCGAGCATGGATAAATTGTAATAATATTTTTTAGTTTTTTTTTATTTTTTTCCCTTTTTGCCCTTTTTTGTCTTTCTAAGTTTAGAACCCGACAAGGGTCACCGCCCTTTGGGCAAGGATCACCGAACCCTGCAGGCAGGGGCTGTTGCCCTCTGAACCAAGAAAAACAAAAAGGGAAAAATAACTAAAAACTAAGAAAAATTCAAAAAATTATTTAAAATTATTTAAAATAGTCCGTGTGGCAGCGGGGCGATGTTTCGTAGGACACCAACATCCACTTCAAACGATTTTCGGCTAAAATGACGGAATTGGCAAAAGATGAAAAGGTTTATGATGAAATCAGTAAACTTAAGAGGTTTGTGACTTTCCACAAAAAAAAATTATGACTGAATTGATAAAATGTAAAAAGTTTAGAACTTCTTTTTTGACAATTTTCTCCATTTTGGACTGCCATAGAAAGATCATTCCTGATCTGCGCAACAAGAGGATCCACCTTACTTCGTGTCGTGAATGGTTGTTCATAAAAAGATCATGATTCGCACCGAGTGCTGGCTTTTGGAATCCCTCTTCTCCGGAGAAAATCCATTTTCCGCTCGGAAGACATGACAAGTTCTGCTGATTGATCGGCAAGGATATAGGTGTTTATTTCATGGTCATCTTAGTTTTTACTGATAAAATTATTAAAGATATATATATGACATCAGGTTTTTTTTTTTGGGTCAAAATATGTGGTCAGTCCAAAAAGAGACTTTTTTTCATTAAGAGAATAGGTTCCTTCGCGTAAGCTATTGCCGCTCTTCTGTTAATGGAATACCAAGAAAAGGCTCGATTCTTTCATGTATAATCTGAGTGTGAAAACGAAAGGGTATATCTTGATTATGGTACTTTCTCACAAGTTTTAAGATCCTGTGAGAGACGTACGTGACATTTGAGTCCACAAGATTTTTTATTTTATTTTTTTGAAGTTGTTATAGAGCATAAATGTCACGGAGGTTTCACAGAAAGAACTAAACTAAAAGCAGAATTGTTGGGGTTAAAGTTGCTTGATATTTGTACTCCTGATTATGCTGCGATATATTTAGTTCTGTTTATGAATTCAAGATTTTCTTTTTTTTTTATTACCCTTTAGAATTCTGGATCAAGTAAATTTAACTTTTTATTTGCATAATTCAAATTACAGGAAGCTTAAGCATAGTCCTCATTGCCGATATGAGTCGATAATACTCTCAATATAGAAGAAGTATCCTACTTTGAAAGCATACCGATTCCTAATCCAATTGGTATAAGATGAGTCATTTTCCTAGTTTTTGTTGAATCCAGTTTTGGTTTGGTTCAATGCCCAGTAAAATTTTCCTCTCAATCATCCAGCGAGTTATAAAGTCCACCGTAAGTTATTTTGATTAGAAGATATTGTTTTGGGTCATGTCGACTAAGGAACGTGCCTTGTTTGCAGATAAAGGTTTTCAAAACAAGGGCAAAGAGGTCACAAATGTTCTTCATAGTACTAATCCCAGTCAAAATTAATTCCAGTTAGATAATAATTTGGATATCAGCCAAACATAATTCTTTTAAATTGGAAAGTTGACAACAATAGAAGAAAGAGACCCCAAAAAAAAAAAAAGATAACAAGTTGGAACTGTTAAGGACTGAACCTGTTGTATCAACATTTATAATCGATATCTATGCGTGAGAAAAACATTACATGATTTTGTTTATAAAATATGTTAATAAACTATTTTACCACAATATTTATCAACTGAAATCATCAATGATGTTTGTGCTTAAGTTTCCTATAATTTTATTTATGCAAATAAAAAGTTACGTTGATTTGATCTAGAGTTATAAAACAATGGGCTTTTAATTATCGCTTTTATTTGTGATTTAAGATTTTTTTTCTCTCTCTTATGAAATCTGGATAAAGTGAATATTACTCTTATATCCAAAAATCAGAAGAAATCCAAACTAAGTTCGGTCAACGTAGTCGGCACTGATTCGTTTGGGGAATAGAAACAAGATCTCTCTGACTCCTACATGAATAAGTTGAACAAACCGAGTTGGACAATCAGAAGGAAATCCACGCATCTTGCTTTGCTCAATATTTGAAATCCAGAATTTTTTGTATAAGGATCAATAACAACTTTCCTATTTAACTCTTCTCGCGGTCAAAGTCCCAACTCCACCTTGGATTCCATGTGCATAAAAATTAATTCAGTCTTGAAGAAGGCCACCATAAAAGTCCAATTTGGACTTTCTTGTCCAGCACCTCGATTTAGATAAGTTTTATATCTGCGCGCTCATATACTCGAGGCATATATTTTAACATTTTACAAACAAAACCATGTAATTTTGAACCAATTCATAATAATGCGTTTCTCATTCATAATTATCGATTACAGTACCAAATAGGTTCTCTCTCCCTCTTCTCATTTTTGTATTGTTGTCATCTTTATTTTCTACAAGAAATGCGCTTGGTAAAGTATTATCTCTCGTGTATATTTTGGCAGATAAAGAGTTTTGAAACGGAGCATATCCCTTAATTTTAACGGAAACTAGGAATGATCGCTTCTGATAACTCATCTTGTACGAATTGGATTAGGAATTGGTAATACTTTCAAATTAGGATATTCATTCTATATCAAGGGAGTGACTTACATGTACAACCATCAAGCTCTTGGACCATTACTTTACTTCCCATCGGCTGCCACCACTACGACAAGTGTCAGCGATTTGTCAGAGCGCGGTCACTCGAGGATAGGTTTCCCATTCACCGTCATTCACCTAAATATACAGCCGACTATGACATTGAGTTCCAAGATCAAGCAAACTGGAAAGACATCCAATAAGATTAAAATGCTACACAAAATTATGATTCGAGATGAAGAGTAGATTAAGAGACTCTCATAGATTTTCAGGGACAATAACCTTGATTCGTAAATCTTGGTTACGGTGCCCGATAAAGGCTTGCAATGCACCAAAGACATAACATAAGTTTCTAAATCGCTTGTATCTGGAAGCATAGTAACCAGCTTTTGCACTCCTGTAAATTTTAAATTAGGTGCGGCAATGAGTAAATTCGCCGTATAGCATGCACTGTCATAGTCCACACCAAAAGTTTCAAGTTAACCTTACAAATGAATGTCCGCAACATTCAAAAAGTAATGAAGCTTTTCATTTTCTCCCCCAATGACACCAATATCTATTTGTGATCTTTGCCCTGCAAAATGAATCAATCACATAGCGAACAAAGAGAAAATGTATCCTACAAAATAAATCAACATTAAGAAGAAGGTACCAATTTTTGATATGTCCCAAACACATTTTTAGCCAAAGCTTCATATGTTGGAAAAACATAAGAAATGGAAGCTGCGTTTGGTAACGTTTCTGTTCCTAGGAACATATTTGGAACAGAAACATTTTTTTGTGTTTCTGCTCCTGGCTACGATTTTTGGAAACAGAAATGCGTTTGGTAAGTTAAAAAAAAATACTTTTCTAGCCAAAAGGAAGGATCGGCGGCGGCCGGCGGCGGAGGCAGCGGCGACCGGCGGCGGCGACCGATGGCGGAGGCGGCGGCGGAGACCGGTGGCGGCGACCGGCGGCTGCGGCGACCGACGGCCGCGGCGACCGGCGGCGGCGATCGGCCGCCGCGGCGACCGGTGGCGGCCACCGGCGGCAGCGACCGGTGGCGGCCACCAGCGGCGGCCCCCGGTAGCGGCGGCGGCGACCGAGGGCGGCGGCGGCGGCCGACCGGCAGCTTGCGGTGACCGGCGTCGGCCGACCGGCGGCGGCAACGGCAACCGACAGTGGCGGCGACGGCAACCGACGGCGGCGGCGAGCGGCGGGCGGCGGGGATCGGCCACCGGCGGCGGCGACCCGCGACGGGCGGCAGCGGCGACGGGCGGCGGCGGCGACGGGATGCGGCGGCAATGGGGGCGGCGGCGACGGGCGGCGGCGGTGGCGACGGGCGGCGGCGGCGGCGGCGACCGGCGGCGACGGGCGGCGGAGACTTGCGGGCGGCAGCGGCGGGCGGCGGGCGGCGGGGGCGGTGGCGACCAGCAGCGGCCGACCGGTGGCGGGCGGCGGCGACCGACGGCGCCCGATGGCGACTTGAAAGCGTTGGAACAAAAGTGTTCCAGAAACAAAAAAAGCAAGTTTTTTTTGTTTCTTTTTTTTGGACCAAAAGTGTTCTTTTTCTCAAAAGTGTTCTTCGGAACACTTTTGGAGCAATTTTTTGCCAAACGCGTTTCTGTTCCAAAAGTGTTCCCAGAACACTTTTGGAACAGAAACACAATCCATGGAGTGTTGCCAAACGCAGCCTTAATGAATAACCTTTGACTATGCGGTCAACAGCATCATGAGGATCATTTTTCCTGAGAAAAACAAGTGCCAGCCATAACATCTACTTTAACTACTATTGAGCAATTAAAAAAGCACTTCCTTAATCTCAAGCAATAGCAAATATGATCATGAAGAACTAACCAGCCAAATGTTCTTGCGAAATCAGAGCCTGTGCCCAAGGGAATTAGCTGCATGAATAAAACACCTTAATAGCCGTCTCAGCAACAGTTACATACAGTCGAGAAGAGCAAATCACACGTCTACAGAAGTTCATGGGAAACACTTACACCAAGAGCAGTGGAGCAAGTCGCTGTATCATGATTGGTGATAGCTTTTCCAGCCCAAAAGAAGCCATTTGACTACCTTCTCATTGTACAATTAAGTTATAAGAATGAATGTACAGGAACCAATCACTTTGGAGGCTTTCTATAACCCTATAATGGCCTGTTGGGCAGTGACCAGAATTTGTTTTTCTACCTCATGTTACAAAAGGAAACAACATTGATGTGTTTATAAAAAGTGTGTTACCTAATAAATTGATCATTTGAGCTTCAAAATCACATAGTAGCCAGTCCTAGTCCTCCAACTACCCACCGCAATAATACTAACAGTAATTACAACCCCAATACATAAAAACCCATGAAAAATGCCTTCTATCCAAGCTACCTTGGCAGTCGCGAATCCTTACATCTGCAACACTAAATGCGAAAAGACTCGTATATATAACTTCCAGCATGAGCACACATGTCACCTACCCTAGTCCACTGCAATTAGTCTCGTGTTACCAGGACACTAGGTGACAGGATTTCATATGTAATAAGAAACAGAATTACAAATTATGGACATGGACAAGGCTAATGGCATCCCACCTCATGAAGAGTTCCAAGTCGCCTCCAACTGCAATTACAGCATCAGCACCCTCTCGTATAGACTACATAACGTTGATACAGCATCAAACTGATGGTTCATAAAGTGAATATGCATCCAAGTTGACAGGCTTTTTAGGGTCGAGATGCCTACCTCCCTCGTTATGTCAGTCGCATGAGAAGGACCAGAGGTGAAAGATTCACATATCTGCGGATTCAACAAAAGAATACCACACTTAGTGACATAGCTTGTTTGAATTGAGAAATACTGCCCTAACATGGAATCAACAACTTAGACATAGGAGGGACAGATCATTCCATGTTTCAAGAAAAGAATCTAGATGCAAGTACATCCAGAAGAGAAGGAACATTATAACTCGAGAGGGAAAACCGTCAATTAGGCCAAGTAGTTCTTGGTAATTGAGACCAAACATACATGATACTGCAGCTCAGACATGGCAAGCGGAAGCAGCATAAAGCAAGACATGAGTAGAATCTAGCCAATTGCTCTCCCTAGTATCAGTCTCATACAATGAAGTACTCCAAACCCATCTCCCACCATCTTTTCAAGAAGCGAGTAGCACCCACCCACTCATGTGGGTTCAGACAAGGTTGAGCTGAATAAGGCCCCTTGCAAGATCTAAAGTAAAAGCTATTCAATGACATTTGAAGATTGGCAACGTTTCAAGGACTCACGTTACAATGTTCACCGAGGCGAGACCTGAGATAAGGCAACAGTTTCTTCCACTCCTTCCAGGTCTTACCATTAGCACCTGTCCACAAAACACACCCGATCATCACCCGCATACTTTCAACGTTCATCAATCGACTCCATTATAGAGGAGAAACGAACAAAAATCCAAACCTTCGCGCGCGCGTTAACAGAGAGACCAACCTCGAGGATTGACGACGAAGACGAGATCGCGGCGGCGAGAGGCGGAGAGAGACCCGCCCCCCAACAGGGTACGGTCAAAGGGGAGATCTGGAGGAGGAGCCATGGAGCGTTGCTCTGCTCTCGCGACGACCCACGAATTCGCCATTAGAGATGGCGGTGCTCTTCCCCATGCCATCTGATAATAATAGCACCCCATGCATTTTTTCACCACCTCAAGGTTCGTGAAAATAGAAATGAACTCTGTGGGCGCTGTCCGGTCTGCTTTGTCTTCCCCACCGTCGTCGTCGTCGTCAGTGGTCAGAGAAGCGGGCGCTTGAAGCAGAGACGGCTGGAATTGTTAGTTGTCAGTTATGAGACGCAGGAAAGTAAAGAGATGGGAATGGGGGAGGCACCGAAACGAAATGTGCCGAGATGGGATAGACGATGTGAATCGGCTGTCCTGACGAGAGACCAACGTGGGTTTATTAAGCAAAGCTTAGAAGTAGGGGATTGAGACAAAAAGACAGAGACAAGTCATCCGATACGGTTTCTTCTTCTCCGTGCCTTTACATCGTTTTCGACGACGACGACGACAAAAATGAGGATCTAATCGGGTCAGGCCGGGCCCTCATGTGATGAAATTTAACCTTAGATTTTAGGCCCTTGAAGGGGATCCAATGGCCTTTAGCCATTAAGGTTCCCTGCGTTTAAGGCAGGGAATCCAGACCCATTTAGAATCGCTGAAGAATAGGAATTTTTTTTTTTTTGGGGGGTCAAAATGAGGAACAGGATTGAAGAGGGAAGAGAGAGCATATATGGACAGAGGAAAAGAGATGGAACAGATTCAGAAGGGAAAGGAGCCAAAAGAGAATTTCCTAATCAGTCTCATTCGACGACATGAACATTCCATAATGTCTCCCTGGTTGAGCCGCGAGAGGTTGCCTTCATTGTCGGTCCGTTTGAATAAAAAGAACCCGACTTCTTGCATGGTCAAAGCTCGGCTCAATTTATCTGAAATTGGTAATGTTAACTTCAGGTAAAACCCACATGACATAACGATTGCTAACGTGAATGGGACTCATCTGGTGAAACTTGAGCAACCTTTGGAGGCCCTCTAAGGCAAGCCATAACCCTTCTTGAATGGCCTAATCAAATTGATCCCACACAAATGCAGCCAAATTCCATTCGTAGCCTAAATACAAAGGTTATTGGCATAATGTCAATCCACAGCTCGACCTGACCCTGTAAGCTTAAACACGTTCTAGGGAGCAGGAGAACAAGAAAATAAAACAGTTAGTTCAAATGATTAGCATTACAAACAGACATATCTAAATCACTTTTCAAAAGGATCCCTATTTTCTCCAATTGCCGACGACACAAACTTGAAAGGACATCAATACGACTGTCGTACGAAATCCGATGCCACTTACGCCAAGGGATCCTATCTTCCGGACTTCCCTTTTGATTTTGAATGTAAGTGAGGGTAGATCCAAAGGAGAGCGGACGAAGAAGTAAAATCGAAAATGCGTTTTAGTGGGAGATTGGAAGGAGAGATTAAAGTAGACTTCCCAACCATTTCAGGGCAAGAAACATTCATCGTAAATTCTTTCAGTAAATAAACGCAAATTTAAACGCTAGTAAAATGACGATTATATTTGGCAGCATTGGTTTTGTACTTCCTACAACATGATCCAATATAAATAGGATGAACGGTAATTGATATTTGAGCAAGTCGAAACCTTTGAGATGCTCTGATCCTCCAGATCATACATGCGAATGTGACTATTACCGTGCTCCACAAAGTATATGGCATTTTCCTTAACTCTTGTGTCTTTCGAAGGGCAAGAAATTCCTCCTTCAGCCGAAAGAAATATTGTTCGGTCACCGATGCTTTTCAGTTCCTCCCATGTCCCTTCTGCAAAATTCATCCGGAAGACCTTGAACCTGTAGATTTTCCCTCTCGAGAGGGCCAATAATATCATCTCTTCCACAATTAACAGGTCTTCGCCGGATGGGACCAGGTAATGGGGACACGCCAGTATGCCTTCCGGATTTGAACGATTAACATCCTTGTTCCCCAATGCACGTACTCGCAGCTCTGAGTTCTCTACGTCGATAATAGCCGGTTCGCAATAATTCGACAGCAAGAAAACTTCCTCTTTGAACATCGCGGCACAAATGATTTTAAATTCGACCTTGTGCCTCTTGAATGCATCCTCACCGGGTTTGCAATATCCAATGAAGTCCTCTTGCCGATCAACGACCATAACATACGATTGAGGATTGCTTGGCGAAGAAGACAAGAAACAAAAAGAGCACGCAAGGTCTTCCAAAGGCAGCAATCGTCGGAATCTTGATCTTCCGTGAACAACCATTCGTGACTCGAAATAGGGCAGATCAACTTGTCGCGCAGATCGGGAATGATCTTCGTATGGCGGCGGCCCTCCGAAATGTCGTAGAAGGTTTGCCTCTGTCCTTCCCTTCCATGGGATATCACAAGCCAAGGGCAAGATCGATTGCCCCGCGGAGGAGGATTAAGGTAGCTCTTTTGCTTTTGTTTTACGACGTCCGAGGCGTCCTTTTCCATCTTTCTACAGAGACCTACACCAATGTGCAAAGCCCCTCAATCTGTATATCTAAGTAAACACTCTCACTTTTAAATTTCCAATTAATCCTCATCCACATATTAAATTGGCCAAAAGAAAGGATTAACATGTAAATTGAAAAAAGCAAAAAAGTTACACAAGATAGATCATATGGTTATCAAGGATAGGAAAAAAGCAGTCAATTCTTTGCTTTTAGCTTCTCCGATAATCAGCTCGTGATTTTGAACCGTATGTCCAAATTATGATCTGACTTTGGTAATTATATTTGATTGCTACGACAAATCAGCGCCTTTAGTTCCCATCAACTAAACCTAGCTCAAAAATAATAATTCATCTAAGGCCATATGAACAATCATATGTGATTTACGGATTAGGAAATAAATCCTGACCGGTTACCTAGCTCAAAATATAATAATATCTCAGCTAATCCAATGTTCGAATTGGTGTTCACCTAAGCAGAGATTACCCTCGAAATACGAACGGTGGCTGACTCCTTGGGATGCTTGCTGAATTGGAAAACAACCGGTAGCCTTGCCGTCGTCGGGAAGGGAGGGCAACAACGTGGTCGCAGTGCAGCCGCCAAATCGATGTCGAGGACAGCAGCGGGGGAACAGGCGCAGGCTGTTGGAATGGAGGCTTCGTCGTCGGGGGGAGGACAGTGACTCGTCGAGGCTGCTTCGTCGACGCGGGATTAGCTCAGCGTGGATCGACCAGGCAGCATCGGCCAATGGAAGGAGGGGCCTCGATGGAAGCAGAGGCTTCAACAGGTGGCGATGGCGGAGGGGGTCTTCGACCGTGAGACCTCGGCTGACTCTCTCGTTTCTCGTCTCTCTCTCTCTCTCCTTCTCACGCTCCCTTTGATTCTCTGCCGTATCGAGTGAAGCCCCCTCTTTTATAGACTACGCCCGTGCGGCCTTTCCAAACCGTGGGACTTGGGAGGATATATTTCTCTCTCTCTCTCTCTTTTAGGAAAGAAATCATGCTGAAATTCAATTTATTTCCCTTATGCGCCCGAGATCATTGTTCTGTTCAAATCTTGAATGATTGACTTCTTTCTTTAATTTAATTCATCCTCAATTAATTTCGGCCATTACACCTAATGGGCTAAGGTCACAGCAGCCTTAGCTTAGAACTAGCCACTCGAGTTCATCCACAGCCAATCCAATGAATAAGGGGGAGTTGTGCGGCGGAAAAGAAAAAGAACCGCAGCTAGCGGCGGCGGCAGCTTATAGGAAAGTGAAGTAAGGGCGGATTGTTTGATGGTTGCCTTCATGTATTCCCGATCTGAACTTGATACTTGTATGCGCAAATCACCCCCTTAATATAGAATAAGTATCCCACTTTGAAAGTATACCGATTCCTAATCCAACCGTACATGACAAGTCATTTCCTAGTTTTTGCTGAATTCTATTTTGGTTTTGATTCAATGCCCAGTAAAATTTTACTCTCAATTGTCCAGTAAGTTATAAAGTCCACCGTGAGTTATCTTAATTAGAGATATTCTCTTGGGCCATACGACGTATCGGACAATACAGTGACAAAAAACTAAGGGATGTGCCTTGTTTTGAAAACATTTATCTGCAAATCTTAGGAGAGCAAAGAGGTCACAATTGTTCTCCATGGTACTAATCCTAGTCAAGTTTATCGCAGTTAGATAATACTTTGGATATCAGCCAAAGACCAATATGCGAAGCCCCTCAACCTCTTGTAGCAAGCAAGTAAGCAACTATAGATAAGCGGTCTCGCTTTGAATTTCCAATTAATCCTCAACTGCATATTAAGTTGGCCAAAAGAAAGGATTAGCATGTAAATTGAAAAAAACAAAAAAGTTACACAAGATAGATCATGTGTGGGTATCAAAGAGATGAACATCAAGGATAGGAAAAAAGCAATAAATTCTTTCCTTTTAGCATCTCCGATAATCAGCTCGTGATTTCGAACGGTAAGTCCAAGTTACATTGTCTTTAATCCGACTTTGGTAATTATCTTTGATTGCTACGACAAACACGCGCCTTTAGTTTGCATCAACTAAACCTAGAACAGGTAGGCAAATATTTCTTGGTTAATTGCAGAGAATCATGAACATTAGGCCTCTTTGGTTCGACATTTGAGATGAACATTGGGCTCTAAAGTCCCTTGGCCAAATGCAAATGCTGTTTGGTTCATTTTTTGGCTCACTTTGGGCAGATGATATTACATCTCAAATGCTCTCTAAAGGCCTTTAGGCCAAAGTATCTCTGGAGGTACTTTGGGAAGTTGCATCTAAAATGCAACTATTTTTTTTTGTCACATTCACCTGCCGCCCGCGACCGCGGGTCGCCGCCACCCCGCCTCAACCGGTCGCTGGTCGCCGCCGCCGGTCACTAATCGCCTCCAGCCATCGGTCGTCGCCCCTTCGCCGGTCGCTACCCCTCCGCCGGTCGCCTTCGCCGGTCGCCGCCGCCGGTCACTAATCGCCTCCAGCCATTGGTCGCCGCCCCTCCGCCGGTCGCCACCCGCCGTCGCCTCCCCTCCGCCGATCGCCGGTTTCCCCACCACAGATAAACCGTTGCCGGTTGCCGCCGACCGCCGCCGCTGCCGATCGTCGGCCGCCGCCACTACTGCCCGTCGCCGCCGGTTGCCACTGGTTGCCGCTGCCATCGTCGATCGCCGCCAGTCGCCTCCACCAGTCGCCGTCCATCGCCGTTGCTGGCCGCCACCCCTCTGCCAATTGCCGGTCGTCGCCGCCGTTGCCCGTCGCCAGTTGCCGCCGGTCGTCGACAGCCGCCGCCGCCGGCCGCAGCTACCGCCCATCGCCGTCGCTGCCGTCGGCGATCACTCGCCGCCACTTTTTTTAATAAAAAAATAAAAATACTTTACAAAATATATTTTTCACCAAACGGCATTTACATCAAAATTGCTTTCAAGTGCATTCTTAAAAAATACTTTGCCAAACACTACTTGCATTTTAGAAAAACGACTTTGCCCCAAAGGTATTTGCATTTACTCAAAGTCCTTTGACCAAATGCTGAATCAAACATGCCCTTTGTTACCGTCATATTATCCCAACCATTTGTGATGAGGAGCCAAAAGCCTTGCTTTGGTTCAGCATTTGAGTACTCATCTACGGGGTACTATTATATAGCAATTTGTCTTTGATATAATATAGGCAAATATAATAGTTGTTAACTTGCCTTTTAGGTAGTATTATTTACGAATTTGCAGGAGATGGAAAGGAATGCCTCTGACGTTGTAAAAGAACAGCCAAAAAGCTATCGTGGTCCTCCTCCGAGTCTGGGCAATCGATCTTGCCCATGGCTGTCCCTAGCCATGGATGGGAACGGAAGGACAGGCGCAAACTTTCTACGATATTTCGAATAAGAAAATTGTCAAAAAGTTTTAAATTTTTTCGCAGTTTTGTCGATTCAGTCATAAGTCTTTTAAGTTTACCGATTTAGTCTCATGCCTTTTTACCTTTTGCCGGTTTAGTACTATTGACTGAAAATCGCTGAGGTAGATACTCACCATCCTATGAGGCACTGCTAGTGAAGAGAAATTATAATAATATTTTATTATTATTATTATTATTTTAATTTTTTCCATTTTTTTGTCTTTCTAGGTTTAGAGCCCACAGGGGTGACCGACCCTTGGGCAAGGTTCGCCGAACCCTGCAGGGAGGGGGAGCCGGCCTCTGAACCAAGAAAAAACAAAAAGGGAAAAATAAATAAAAAAGAAATTCAAAAATTATTTGAAATTATTTAAAATAGTCCAGGTGTGAGCGGGCGATGTTGATTGTCGCGTAGGACGCCAACATCCACTTCAAGGATTTTCGGCTAAAATGACTGAATCGGCAAACGATGAAAATGTTTAAGAAAAAATCAGTAAACTTAAAAGATTTATGACTTTCAATAAAAAAAAATTACGAATGAATTGACAAAAATGTGAAAAGTTTTTTACTTTTTTTTCACTATTTTCCCCATTTCGGACCGCCATATGAAGATCATTTCTGATCTGCGCAACAAGAGGATCTCATCAATGGTTGTTCATAGAAGATCGTGCTGGCTTTTGGAATCCCTCTTCTCTGGAGAAAATCCACTTTCCCTTGGGAAGAGACATGGCAAGTTCTGCTGATTGATCGGCAAGGATATATGTATTTATTTCATGATCACCTTGGTTTTTACTGATAAAATAATGTTAAAGATATATATGACATCATTTTTTTTTGTCGAAATATAACGTCAGTTCAAAGCGAGATTTTTTTTCAATAAGAAAATAAGTTCTTTCGCATAAGCTGTTGCCCCTCTTATGTTAATCAAATACCAAGAAACTGTGAGAGTTTCTCCGAGCTTTCCCTCCAATTCGCTAGAGGGCTCAGCATCCTTCGACTCCGATCAATGCGGATGTGCAAAAAAAAGCTTCGCGAACGAAGATCGATGCCCCTCCATCGATCAGCTCGACACGGTTTTCCTTCAACGAGATTACGCAGAGGTGAGGGTAGATCCAAAGGAGAGCGGCAGAAGAAGTAAAATTGAAAATACATTTTAGTGGGAGATCGAAAGGAGAGATTAAAGTAGACTTCCCAACCGTTTTAGCGCAAGGAACATTCTGATTTATGACATAAGCAAACCCATCGCTTTAATTTCTTTTTTTTTTTGCTTCTTGATAATGAAAATTTGAATTTATTAAATATCCATTGAACAATTAGCAAAAAAATGACCGGCGCTCTTCCTTAAATACAAAGTATAATAACTTGGTTGCTTGAATTTATTAAATTATAGTAGTTTTGTGCTGTAATATTCATTATTCGTGTTGAATATTTACTTTCAAATCAAAACATGCTTTCGATATTTATTTTGAAATTAGGTAAGTTGGAAGGAAAAACTTACTTTAGAGGTGATTTTATTTTCATGCCGTTTAACTTAAATTAGTTTATAACTACCGGATCCTTACATATTCATAAAATTTGAGCCTTCTAAGATCCATGATTGGTGCGCAATTATTATTTTTCATCATTAAACGCTATCTTATTGTATTAATGTGATGGATGTTTACATTAAGAAATTCACATAATTAATGTGAATTATCCTAAACAAAAATCAATTTAATAAAGAAAACGTAAAGTAAAACTCTATAAACAAAGGGAGGGAAAAGGAAGTACATTGATTTATGATGTTCTAGTTCTAATATTGCTCGAATGAGCTCTCTTAGCAATCCCCTTAAGTAGAATTCAATCATACGACCTCTTGATTTTCAACTCAATTAGTCTCTACGAGTGCTCCGAGATCGGTATAATAGGATGCGTTTAGTAATCTATCTTTTGACTCGAAGGAGAGTAGTTAAGTGACTTTGTTGATAATTTTGGAAAAAGTAGTGTGGATTTTTTATTTTATTTTTTATGGCGGTGAATGAGGGAAAATTTAATATTAGAATGAAAGTAAGTGGATTTTTTATTAGATAAAAAAAATCGTGGCAGGTTCCTCTTTAATTTTAATGCTGTCCAACTTGTTAGCAGTTTGCCTGTGGTATTATTATCCATTTGAATCAACATCTCTAAAATCTAGAAAAAAAATAGCATACAAATATATAAACGTGCGCAAAAATGGGAAAAATTAATATAAGCAAGACATAATGTGATCTGTCTCATTTTAGGAAAGAAAATAAAGATTGTTGACAATCTCGGCTTTCCATTGTTGCTACAATTAAAGGTGGCAGTTGGCGTGGGAACGGCTAAATCCATGCACGTGTACATTAAATATCCAAAAAAAAATTCGTTCGTCGGCGACACGTCATCATTTTCGATGGCCACCTCACCATTTTCGGCAGCCACGTCAGCCTTGGCACTCAAGTGAACGGTTTTTAAAAGTTACGGCAATTAAATGAACGTTTTGAAAGTTGAGACACTTAAGTGAACGCCGTACAAAAATTAAGATATTTCTAGTGTATTTTCCCCCGTTGCATGGTTTTGACACCGAAAATTGGCCAATGCATCATATAGTCGTAGAGCCCATAGAAATGATAGGGTGTAGAAGCCCACAATTGAAGCATGACATGTTTTCGATATAGCATACCATCAAGCATAAACGATTCAACGTTTAAGAGCAAAGGGCGGTTTGGTAACTTTTTTTAGGGCAGTCGCAAGGGGAGAAAATATTGTGTTTGTGTCAGAGCAAAGGGCGGTTTGGTAACTTCGTTTAGGGCAGTCGTTCGCGAGGAGAAAATATTGTGTCAGAGCAAAGGCGACCAAAACCGTTTTTTGCAAAAAGTATGCCCCGCTGTCATCTCATCCATCCGCGGAGCCTCACGTCACATCTCATTCCCTCCACCGCGCTCGCTCACTCCACGTCTCTCTCTCTTCACCGTCTTCTTCTTCGCCAAACGCTTTCCAGGATTTTACTCCGAGAACGCTGAGTGAAGACGTCCGGACGCTCAACCTTGTTAGCTAAGGTACGTCGCCTTATTTTTATCTCGCGATCGTCGTCCTCATTTCTGTGAAGAAAAGGAGGCTTGGTTCGACGGTGAACTGCGGGAGGTAGTTGTTCATCTTTAGCTGGCGGAGGGGGTTGTCGGACCAGTGCGGGGAGGATGAGAGCAAGGAGAGGGAGGAGTGTATGGAGGTGAACTTGGAGCGGAGGGATTGCCACCGCCCGGCGAAGGACCGGACGGTGAGGGACGACCGCAGGAGGAGGGAGAGGAGGGGGTTTATCAGGTCGAGGAGCGATTGGGGGGAGGCGGCACGGCGGTGGAGGGTTGAGGAGTTAGAGCTGGAGCTCCGGGATGAGTGAGAGAGAGGTTTCGGTTTCGGAAGGAAGGGGAGCGACTCGTTCTTCGTCGAGATTGTCCGAGTTCGGAAGTATTCTCGTGTGTTATTTTCATCTTCTTACGAACTAGCGATTGGTCGGTATTTCTGGGTGATTGTCCGAGTTCGGAAGTATTCTCGTGTGTTATTTTCATCTTTTTACGAACAGGCGATTATTCTCGTGTGTTATTTTCATCTTTTTACGAACTGGCGATTGGTCGGTATTTCTGGGTGATTGTCCGAGTTCGGAAGTATTCTCGTGTGTTATTTTCATCTTCTTACGAACTGGCGATTGGTCGGTATTTCTGGGTGATTTTTAACCTATCTCGTTGTTTTGTTTTACATTATAAACAGGAAAATGGGAAGACACAAGAAGGGGTCCATTCTATTGAAATATTCATAAAATTGATTTTGTAAGACCATGGAGGAGTTAATGCACCATGGAGTAGTTTCATAAGTGTTATTTTATAAAGTGTGTTGGGTTAGTTTCACAAGTGTGTTGGAGTAGTGTTGGGTTAGTTTCACAAGTGTGTTGGAGTAGTGTTGGGTTAGTTTCACAAGTGTGTTGGAGTAGTTTCATATTGTCTTCATAGGAGTGTTTAGTTCTTGCTATAAATACTTGAGTGTGTTGTATTGTAAGAATATAGAGAGAAGCCAAAGCAAGTGTTCTCCAATACAGATTTTCTCCATCCATTTCGTGCCTCGTTTCTTATATCCGAAAGGTCACCCACATTGTGTTTTCGGTTCCAAACATTTGGTATCAGAGCTAGAATGGCATCTACTAGTTCCGTTCAAATGCAGCTTCCAAAGTTGAACGGAAAGAATTTCAACAACTGGGCCGTCCAAATGAAGGTTCTGTTCAAATCGCAAGATTTGTGGAATCTAGTTGAAAGTGGCTACAACGAAGTAGCCGATGCCGAAGCATTCGAGGCTTTGAGAAAGGAGGAGAAAGAATCTCTGGTGGAGTCCCGGAAGAAAGATCAGAAAGCATTATATGCGATTTTTCAAGCCGTGGAGGAAACGATATTTGAAAAAATATCGAGTGCCGAGACCGCGAAAGCTGCCTGGGATATCTTGCAGAAATCCTACAAAGGCGATGATCGTGTCCAGCGGGTGCGGCTTCAGACTCTTCGAGGTGATTTCGAGTCTTTACGCATGAATGACTCGGAAACAATATCGGCATATTTTGATCGTGTGCAGGCCATCGTTAACCAATTAAGGGTTAATGGTGAAGAACTTCAAGATGTTCGTGTTGTAGAAAAAATCTTGAGGTCTTTGACCGAAAGATTTGACTACGTCGTCGCAGCGATCGAGGAAGGACAAGACGTATCAACTCTCACGTTGGAGCGGTTGATGGGTTCATTAGGCTCCCATGAGCAAAGAATGAACCAGAAGTCTACGGGTTCCGTTTCCGAGCAAGCATTGCAAAGCCGGGTCGCTCAACCAAACCGAGGAGGCTATCAAGGCGGTCGAGGTCGTGGAGGAGCCCGAGGTAGAGGTGAGAATTCAAATTTCACCAGAAAATTTAGAACACCTGACAAATCAAAAGTCAAGTGTTTTAAGTGTAATAAATTCGGACATTATAAATCCGAGTGCCATGCAAAGGCGACGTACGTGCCGGCGGAACATGCACATGCCACAAATGCTGAAGAGTACATGGTACTAGCATGTGCGAAGGATGATTCAACTATCGTGGATACTAATACATGGTATCTAGATACTGGGTGTAGCAACCATATGACCGGAAGAAAGGAGTTATTCTCACAGCTGGATGAGACAAGCCGTGGTGAAGTCAACTTCGGGAATAAATAAAAAATTCACGTGATGGGCAAAGGTAACATTAATATCAAATCCAAAGACGGTACTAATGTTGCTATTGCAGATGTTTACTTTGTGCCAGGACTTTTTTGGAATTTGCTAAGTGTTGGGCAACTTTTCGAAAAAGGCCACATAGTTCACATTGAAAATGGAGTTTGTACCATCAGAGGTGTAAACAACAAGTTGATCACGACGGTACAAATGACGAAGAACCGGATGTTTCCCTTGACTCTTCCGACGAAGAATCTCTTGAGTTTTCAAGCGATGACGAAAGACAGCAGCTGGCTGTGGCATCTTCGATTTGGGCATCTAAATTTTCGTGGAATGAAGCAATTAGTCCAGAAAAGGATGGTGACTGGCATGCCGTTGATTAACGATCCAGGGCGTCCTTGCTAAGGATGTCTCGTTGGAAAACAACACCGAGACTCTTTTCCAGTTGGAAAAGCCAGAAGAGCAAACCAACCACTGGAGTTGGTACATACCGACATATGTGGCCCTGTTGAGGTGGAATCGTTTGGACAAAAAAGGTACATGCTAATTTTTGTCGACGATTTTAGCAGAAAAATATGGGTACACTTCTTGAGGGAAAAATCTGAAGCTTTTGGCAAGTTTAAAGAATTTAAAGTCTATGTTAAAAAACAAAGTGGCTTTAATTTGAAGACGTTGAGATCGGATAGAGGTGGAGAATTTACCTCAAATGAATTTCACAAATACTGTAAAATTCATGGAATCGAACGCCAGTTGACTGCTAGCTATACTGCTCAGGAAAACGGTATAGCGAAAAGAAAAAATGGGACAATTTTTGAAATGGCAAGAAATATGCTGAAAGCTAAAGATTTGCCCAAGAAATTTTGGGCAGAAGCTGTTGCTTGTGCTGTATTTGTACTAAACAGGTATCCAACAATAAGTGTTCCTGGAAGAACTCCAGAAGAAGCTTGGAGCATAAACAAACCAGATGTTTCGTTCCTACGAGTATTTGGGTGCGTGGCATATCCCCATATACCAGACGAGCGAAGAAAAAAGCTGGATGACAAAAGCGAGAAGTGCATCTTCATCGGCTACAGTGATACAACTAAAGGTTATAAGCTGTATAACCCGATCACTGAGAAAGTCATTATCAGCAGGGATGTCCAGTTCTTAGAAGATGAAGCCTGGGACTGGAATCAGAAGGCTGACCAGAAAAATATCACCATCGAAGATGAACCACTGGCGGGTGAGACAGAAACACCTCCATTATCTTCAACGAGTGATCCATCTTCCTCATCATCTTCAACTGGAGGTACATCTTCACCAACAGCAGTTTCAGAACCACAACTACGTCGTTCACAACGACTGAAGGAGACGCCAACAAAATTCAGAGATTATGTGGTCACAAGAAATAGAAACAGTGATAGCGAAATCACTGATGAAACACTGGTAAACTTTTGTTTATTTGCTGATTGTGACCCTGTAACCTATGATAAAGCAGCTGTAGATGAAAAGTTGATTGAAGCAATGGATGAAGAAATTCACTCCATTGAGAAAAACGACACATGGGTGTTGACTTCTTTACCACCCGGTAAGAAGCCTATTGGTGTCAAGTGGGTGTCCAAGACAAAGTACAAACCCGACGGTCAGGTGGACCGTTACAAGGCTAGACTGGTTGTAAAGGGCTACAAGCAAAAGCCAGGTATTGATTATTTTGAAGTATTTGCACCAGTTGCTCGGATGGATACTATTCGGATGGTCTTAGCACTTGCAGCTCAAAACCATTGGTAGATCCATCAAATGGATGTGAAATCAGCATTCCTCAATGGTGTCCTTGAAGAGGAAGTATATGTGGAGCAACCACATGGTTATGAGAAGAAAGGGCATGAAAATCAGTTTTACAGACTGAAGAAGGCTCTGTATGGATTAAAACAGGCACCACGTGCTTGGTACACACGTATCGACACATACCTGTTGGAGCATGATTTTCAAAAGTGTCATTATGAGCATACACTGTATATCAAGTCAAATGCTAACGGTGACATCTTAATTGTGTGCATTTATGTTGATGACTTGATATTTACAAGGAGCTTTGAAAAAATGTTTGCTGAATTCAGGGAGGCTATGACTAGCCAGTTTGAGATGACTGATTTGGGACTGATGTCCTATTTTCTTGGTCTTGAAGTGAAGCAAACAAATGATGGCATATTTATTTCTCAGCAGAAATATGCTAATGATATTTTGAAGCGATTTAAAATGGAATCGCTGAAGCCAATCCGAACTCCCGTAGTAGAACGATTGGAGCTGAAGAAAGAAGGAACCGGTGAGCTGGTAAATCCCACTTATTTTAAAGGCATTGTTGGCAGCTTGAGATATTTGGTTTCTACAAGACCAGATATTACCTATGTAGTGGGTATTATTAGCAGGTTCATGGAAAAACCCTACCATTCACATTTGCAAGCAGCAAATAGAATTTTACGGTATGTCAGTGGAACTCGTGATCATGAAATTTTATATTCTTATATTGACAACTTTGGTCTAGTGGGGTACACAGACAGTGATTGGGCAGGTGATACCGAGACTCGAAAAAGTACGTCGGGGTATGCTTTCTTTCTTGGATTAGGAGTATTCTCTTGGTCTTCCAAAAAGCAACAAGTTGTTGCTCTCTCGACAGCTGAAGCAGAATACATGGTATTAGCTTCAGCGGCTTGTCAGGAGATATGGCTTCGTAGGATGCTGCATGAATTGATGCATGAACAAACGGGTCATATTAAAATGATGTGTGACAATAAGTCGGCTATTGCATTAGCCAAGAATCCTGTATTTCATGGCAGGAGCAAGCACATCGACATCAAGTATCATTATATTCGCGAGCGAGTCAATGATGGTGAAATCGAACTTAATTTCTGCAGATCAGAAGATCAACTTGCAGATATTTTGACGAAACCATTGAAGGAGGATTTGTTCAAAAAATTGAAGAAGATGCTTGGCATGGAAATCAATTTTAAGGGAGGCTATTGAAATATTCATAAAATTGATTTTGTAAGACCATGGAGGAGTTAATGCACCATGGAGTAGTTTCATAAGTGTTATTTTATAAAGTGTGTTGGGTTAGTTTCACAAGTGTGTTGGAGTAGTGTTGGGTTAGTTTCACAAGTTATTTTATAAGTGTGTTGGAGTAGTGTTGGGTTAGTTTCACAAGTGTGTTGGAGTAGTTTCATATTGTCTTCATAGGAGTGTTTAGTTTTTGCTATAAATACTTGAGTGTGTTGTATTGTAAGAATATAGAGAGAAGCCAAAGCAAGTGTTCTCCAATACAGATTTTCTCCATCCATTTCGTGCCTCGTTTCTTATATCCGAAAGGTCACCCACATTGTGTTCTCAATTTCAACACATTCCTCCTCCTCCCAAAAACAAAAAAGGGAAGCGGAAAGAAGTCAGTGGAGAGAAGCCCGGCTTCGAGTGTCGCATTTGTAAGCAGGCCTTCGTGACACTGGATCAGCTGACTTTTCACGCCCAACTTCCTCAAAAGGGAAAGGAGGGGAGGGCTCTTCACAAATGAGGTTAAGGAATAGCGAAAGTAAATAAAGTTCAATAGAAAGACCGACGTATGTTCCCGAGCATCTGTTTTTTTAGTATATTCTGTTACCTCTTATTGAGTCCAAAGACATCACACTTTTAAGGCTGTATTCACGGTTGGTTTGGTTAGACAATATTCATGTGCATATCCATATGCATTTTCTTACTTTTTGTGTATTTGAGCAACCCGGCGGAGATAGAGACTTAGCTTATTTCGCAAAAAAATATAATAAAATAATAATTGATTTGGAAAATATTTTTCTAGAAACGATGGCACCACTTTAAATAATTAGTTAATGGAACTTGTTTTCATCATCGATAATAAATATATGTTTAATCATTTTTGTAGCTAATAAAAATGTTTTCCGTTTATTCTTTTTTTTTGTAAGCAATATAAGCGATTTTTTTTAGTAATATATTTTCCAAATCATTCATTTTCGAAAAATAAATGAAGCCAAAATTGTGTCGCAAATCTGTGTTGCCAGTTTGGTGATTGGTCATTAGCCTCCTAAACATTGCGAAGAATATTCAGCCCCATTGCCATCTTAAGAATATGTTCTTCAGGCAAAACAATCTGGAATTTCTATAGATATGTAAAACATCTATGCCAGAAAATAATATAGCAGACCAATACCAAGTCGTTGGTCAGGAAAAGATGACAAGGAAGCCAGCTAGTTTAGCTCATTTTCAAAATGGTAAAAATGTCATCTCATATCCGCTCCAACTTTGTCAAGCTCAACTGTTCTTCTTTGAGTTTGGGGCCATGGCAGATCGAGCTCCGTTGAGCTCAAGACCACGACAAATGTAGCTTCTTCGAGCTCAAGGCAATTGCCGCTCAAGGTCCAACATGCTCGATCATAGTGTTGCATCGATGGAGAAGTAAGATTTTGTGTGTTTCGGCTTGAATTTGGAAGGGTTCAAGTGGAAGATCAAAAAGATGATTTGGGAGGAGAGAGAGAGAGAGAGAGAGAGAGCAGCCAAGTCAACAAATTTCGAAAGGAGTTCACTAACGTCAAAAAAAAAAAAAAGCCTTAATGCTCATCAAAATATTCCAAATTACATTCAGCAAAACACCTTTTTTTTTTCTCCCGATTTCTGTTAAAGCATTTGAAAATTCACAAGCATTGAAGAACGATTGTGACTGGGGAGGAGGGAGCTTCTTCCACACGCATGATTTCTGGTCAGAAAACAGAGGATCAGCAAAAGGCGGACACCATTCATTAGGGGACTCTGAAAATGCGGAGCAAAAAACAAAATCCTTTCAAAATTGTTCTGTATCTGGCATCAGATCATACTCATGCCCCTTTCTCCAACTCTAGAGTCTAGCACAAGGTGAAAGAGATCAACAGAAAAGAACTATGGCTACAACCTGCGAGATGAACGTATCTCACACATCCGGCAAAAGCAGAGACAGCGATATGCTTCAGCAATGAGTTGATCCCTCAATCCAGAAAGCTCTGCTCCGGCCTTCCCTTGCATTTATTTTGCGTCTGCCATTAACGGACCAAAAAGGAGTTCTCGGTCAAAATTTGTCACCCTCGTGTGCAATCAAGAAAATTATTTGACCTGATTCGGTTTTGCAAAGACGCCACTTCAGCAAATCATCTCTATAGCAGAAGGTAAAACACGAAATTTCTGTGGTAGGAACCCCAAATGTTCCCCATCTGACTGGACAAATATGCTGCCAGTGCCTGATATTTCTTCTACTTCGATTGAGTGCACGCTGGATTTGAAACAGAGAGAAGGAAAAGAATGACACCATCAAATTACAAAGCCCGAGAGAAGAAAATAATTCTATAGAAAACTGCTACTGCCCCAAATCCAAATGCCTGAGGGAATTATGGCTTCCCTTACCCGATGTTTCATTTCAGACTTCAGAAAAGGAAAAAACAACAGCAGTTTCTCCTTTTCTTATGCTGATGAATGTAAACATGAGGAATAACCTGTGGAAGTATCTTTACCTTCTTGAAGACACATTATTTACGGATAAATGTGTCCCATTGTAGAGCTTATGCAGTTTAAAGATGAAGTCATACCACTTGAAATCCTGAAGAATCACAACCTGCAAGGAAGATACAGATCATGTCGAAGTTGACACAGGAGCAAAAGGCAAAAAAAAAAAAAAGTAGACAGAAGATCATTCGGGTGCGCAAGGTCTTTAGAGACTTCACCTCGAAATTTCCACTGCAAGGATCACCATTTGGTGTAATCTTCATGCCACCACCAAAGAATTTGGCATTACCTATACAGAGCGCGGTCACTTGAGGATAGGTTTCCCATTCACCGTCATTCACCTAAATATACAGCCGACTACGACAATGAGTTCCAAGATCAAGCAAACTGGAAAGACATCCAATAAGATTAAAATGCTACACAAAATTATGATTCGAGATGAAGAGTAGATTAAGAGATTCTCATAGATTTTCAGAGACAATAACCTTGATTCGTAAATCTTGGTTATGGTGCCCGATAAAGGCTTGCAATGCACCAAAGACATAACATAAGTTTCTAAATCGCTTGTATCTGGAAGCATAGTAACCAGCTTTTGCACTCCTGTAAATTTTAAATTAGGTGTGGCAATGAGTAAATTCACCGTATAGCATGCACTGTCATAGTCCACACCAAAAGTTTCAAGTTAACCTTACAAATGAGTGTCCGCAACATTCAAAAAGTAATGAAGCTCTTCATTTTCTCCCCCAATGACACCAATATCTATTTGTGATCTTTGCCCTGCAAAATGAATCAATCACATAGCGGACAAAGAGAAAATGCATCCTACAAAATAAATCAACATTCAGAGGAAGGTACCAATTTTTGATATGTCCCAAATACATTTTTAGCCAAAGCTTCATATGTTGGAAAAACATAAGAAATGGAAGCTTAATGAATAACCTTTGACTATGCGGTCAACAGCATCATGAGGATCATTTTTCCTGAGAAAAACAAGTGCCAGCCATAACATCTACTTTAACTACTATTAAGTAATTAAAAAAGCACTTCCTTAATCTCAAGTAATAGCAAATATGATCATGAAGAACTAACCGGCCAAATGTTCTTGCGAAATCAGAGCCTGTGCCCAAGGGAATTAGCTGCATGAATAAAACACCTTAATAGCCGTCTCAGGAACAGTTACATACAGTCGAGAAGAGCAAATCACACGTCTACAGAAGTTCATGGGAAACACTTACACCAAGAGCAGTGGAGCAAGTCGCTGTATCATGATTGGTGATAGCTTTTCCAGCACAAAAGAAGCCATTTGACTACCTTCTCATTGTACAATTAAGTTATAAGAATGAATGTACAGGAACCAATCACTTTGGAGGCTTTCTATAACCCTATAATGGCCTGTTGGGTAGTGACCAGAATTTGTTTTTCTACCACATGTTACAGAAGGAAACAACATTGATGTGTTTATAAAAAGTGTGTCACCTAATAAATTGATCATTTGAGCTTCAAAATCACATAGTAGCCAGTCCTAGTCCTCCAACTACCCACCACAATAATACTAACAGTAATTACAACCCCAATACATAAAAACCCATGAAAAATGCCTTCTATCCAAGCTACCTTGGCAGTCGCGAATCCTTACATCTGCAACACTATATGCGAAAAGACTCGTATATATAACTTCCAGCATGAGTACACATGTCACCTACTCTAGTCCACTGCAATTAGTCTCGTGTTACCAGGACACTAGGTGACAGGATTTCATATGTAATAAGAAACAGAATTACAAATTATGGACATGGACAAGGCTAATGGCATCCCACCTCATGAAGAGTTCCGTCGCCTCCAACTGCAATTACAGCATCAGCACCCTCTCGTATAGACTACATAATGTTGACACCGCATCAAACTGATGGTTCATAAAGTGAATATGCATCCAAGTTGACTGGCTTTTTAGGGTCGAGATGCCTACCTCCCTCGTTATGTCAGTCGCATGAGAAGGACCAGAGGTGAAAGATTCACATATCTGCGGATTCAACAAAAGAATACCACACTTAGTGACATAGCTTGTTTGAATTGAGAAATACTGCCCTAACATGGAATCAACAACTTAGACATAGGAGGGACAGATCATTCCATGTTTCAAGAAAAGAATCTAGATGCAATTACATCCAGAAGAGAAGGAACATTATAACTCGAGAGGGAAAACCGTCAATTAGGCCAAGTAGTTCTTGGTAATTGAGACCAAACATACATGATACTGCAGCTCAGACATGGCAAGCGGAAGCAGCATAAAGCAAGACATGAGTAGAATCTAGCCAATTGCTCTCCCTAGTATCAGTCTCATACAATGAAGTACTCCAAACCCATCTCCCACCATCTTTTCAAGAAGCGAGTAGCACCCACCCACTCATGTGGGTTCAGACAAGGTTGAGCTGAATAAGGCCCCTTGCAAGATCTAAAGTAAAAGCTATTCAATGACATTTGAAGATTGGCAACGTTTCAAGGACTCACGTTACAATGTTCACCGAGGCGAGACCTGAGATAAGGCAACAGTTTCTTCCACTCCTTCCAGGTCTTACCATTAGCACCTGTCCACAAAACACACCCGATCATCACCCGCATACTTTCAACGTTCATCAATCGACTCCATTATAGAGGAGAAACGAACAAAAATCCAAACCTTCGCGCGCGCGTTAACAGAGAGACCAACCTCGAGGATTGACGACGAAGACGAGATCGCGGCGGCGAGAGGCGGAGAGAGACCCGCCCCCCAACAGGGTACGGTCAAAGGGAAGATCGGGAGGAGGAGCCATGGAGCGTTGCTCTGCTCTCGCGACGACCCACGAATTCGCCATTAGAGATGGCGGTGCTCTTCCCCATGCCATCTGATAATAATAGCACCCCATGCGTTTTTTCACCACCTCAAGGTTCGTGAAAATAGAAATTAACTCTGCGGGCGCTGTCCGGTCTGCTTTGTCTTCCCCACCGTCGTCGTCGTCGTCGTCGTCAGTGGTCAGAGAAGCGGGCGCTTGAAGCAGAGACGGCTGGAATTGTTAGTTGTCAGTTATGAGACGCAGGAAAGTAAAGAGATGGGAATGGGGGAGGCACCGAAACGAAATGTGCCGAGATGGGATAGACGATGTGAATCGGCTGTCCTGACGAGAGACCAACGTGGGTTTATTAAGCAAAGCTTAGAAGTAGGGGATTGAGACAAAAAGACAGAGACAAGTCATCCGATACGGTTTCTTCTTCTCCGTGCCTTTACATCGTTTTCGACGACGACGACGACGACGACGACAAAATGAGGGTCAGGCCGGGCCCTCATGTGATGAAATTTAGCTATTTAGAATCGCTGAGGATTTGGGGTCAAAATGAGGAACAGGATTGAAGAGGGAAGAGAGAGCATATATGGACAGAGGAAAAGAGATGGAACAGATTCAGAAGGGAAAGGAGCCAAAAGAGAATTTCCTAATCAGTCTCATTCGACGACATGAACATTCCATAGTGTCTCCCTGGTTGAGCCGCGAGAGGTTGCCTTCATTGTCGGTCCGTTTGAATCAAAAGAACCCGACTTCTTGCATGGTCAAAGCTCGGCTCAATTTATCTGAAATTGATAATGTTAACTTCAGGTAAAACCCACGTGACATAAGGATTGCTAACGTGAATGGGACTCATCTGGTGAAACTTGAGCAACCTTTGGAGGACCTCTAAGGCACGCCATAACCCTTCTTGAATGGCCTAATCAAATTGATCCCACACAAATGCAGCCAAATTCCATTCGTAGCCTAAATACAAAGGTTATTGGCATAATGCCAATCGACAGCTTGACGTGACCACACGTTCTAGGGAGCAGGAGAACAAGAAAATAAAACAGTTAGTTCAAATGATCAGCATTACAAAGAGACATATCTAAATCACTTTTCAAAAGGATCCCTATTTGCTCCAACTGCCGACGACACAAACTTGAAAGGACATCAATACGACTGTCATACAAAATCCGAAGCCACTTACGCCAAGGGATCCTATCTTCCGGACTTCCCTTTTGATTTTGAATCGAAGTGAGGGTAGATCCAAAAGAGAGCGGAAGAAGAAGTAAAATCGAAAATACGTTTTAGTGGGAGATTGGAAGGAGAGATTAAAGTAGACTTCCCAACCGTTTCAGGGCAAGAAACATTCAGCGTAAATTCTTTCAGTAAATAAACGCAAATTTAAACGCTAGTAAAATGACGATTATATTTGGTAGCATTGGTTTTGTACATCCTACAACATGATCCAATGTTGATGCGGATACAGTCGGCGATTTACATAATATTATCTACGTAATATTGCGTGATATTGCGTAATATTACGTAATCTTTATTTTTAGACAATTTGTTAATTTTAGTGGTATTTTGTAATTTTGGATAATGTTGTTTTATAATCCTAGTAGGGTTATGTTTGGGGTTAACACCTATATAAGGTGTTTTATGATATTTGAGCAAACAGAATATACCTTTGATATTGAATTTTCGAGATTTCTCTCTTTAAGCATGGATTTGCTTGTGTTCTATCGCTGAACGCTGCGTCAGGTGGTATCAGAGCCTATGGCGACTGGCGGTGGTCTTCGCGAAGATGCTCGGAAGACTGGAGCCCCAATCCATGGGGACGGCACGCTGTAACGTTTGGAGCGGCGTTTAATGGAGCGCATAGATCGTTTCGGAGCACGATTTGACAAATTGGCGGATCGATCCGACGGTCTTGGCGTTGATGTGAACCGGAATCGGCGGAACGACAGAAGGCCGGGTGCAGATCTTGCTCGCGGTGACCCTGTCAGGCCTGTTCTTGTCCGCAGGCAGAATAACCATTTATTTTCAGAGAATTCTTTCAATGAAGGACGATCTAGTTATGATGGCAGAAATCGTTATGAAGGGTTTCAAAGGGGATATCGAGACGAAAGACGGCATTACGACGATCGCGATAGAAGAGATGGCAGACGACGCTACTACGATCGTGAAGGTAACGACTTTAAATTAAAAGTCGATACACCTTATTTTGATGGAAGTCTTGATATAGAAGAATTTCTGGATTGGATTGCTAGTATTGAAAATTTTTTCAATTATATGGAGATCCCTAATGAGAAACAGGTGAGATTAGTAGCTTATAGATTGAAATGAGCTGCATCTATATGGTGGGAGAGATTGCAGAATACGAGAAAGCTAGAAGGAAAAGAGAGAGTTCAAACTTGGCATAGATTGAAGAGGCTGCTGAAGCAAAAGTTCTTTCCACCCGACTATGAGCAGTTCCGGCAGAAATTGATGGGTTTAGAACAAAATCGTGATTTTTCATGGCGTTCGCGAGATTTTCTAGTTGTTGATTCGGGAGGAGTTAGTGAATCTATTATTGATGACTGGATAAAAGAAAGTGCTACGAAGGTTGAATTGTTAGTCAGAGATGCTGACGAGTGTGAGATCGTCGAAGGTAAAAAGCCGAAATTTAGTATTAAAGCAGCTAGAACTTTTAGTAATGGCTTGAAAAATACAAGAAAGGAGGATACAATCAAGGAACCGGACAGTGGTATCAATAGGGATATTGCTGCTATGGAAATCGGACAGAAAGAGGTGAGACCACAAAAAGAACAGCTAGATGAAATACCCAATATAGCATCTGGTATTTGCTCGGACATGGGACCTCCAGAAAGAACAGAAAGTGACCACAGTAAACATGGTAAAGAGTTTGACGGAACGAAGTGCTGTGAAATTTTCATCAACTTGCAGCCTAATTCTTTAGCAAGCGACTCTAAGAGTACAGAACAAGAGATTACTGTGATTGAAAACCCAACTATAACAGGTGAAGAAATTGAGCTACCTTTAGATAAAAAGGATGAAACAAGAGCTTCAGATGTTAAAGAAGTTTTGAAAGTAGAGACTCAGGAAGAAGAAAGCAAGACCGCAAATCCTGATTCTCCAGAGGTTGGAAATACAACTGCCGAAGTTAGTATTACCGCAGAGGAAGCATCTAGCATTATATCAAGCAAAAGTGAAAATGTGCATGAAGTCGTGCCAGGCGTTCAGAACAAAATTGATGCGGAACTGAGGGTGAAAATCGTGGAGGAGAAGGTCATAGCAAATCATGATGTGACATCATCAGTGAGTGCGTTTGAAGATTCTTGTTCTGGATCAAAATTGAGCACATGGGTGCAAGGGGAAGTGGATTTTATTCTGCTATAATACTTAAATATTGATGGGATCCGAACTGTTGATAATGTTCTCAGTCAAACCATTGCCCTCGTTTATTATGTTCAACAGGTTCATGGGATGGTTGCAGAATTTACTGACTTCATCCGTGGCATAGAGAAAACAGGGACTTTTGCGATAACTCGGAATGAAATTGGCATCGGGGAGATCTTTTTGCCTAACATTGCAGATGGTTTCCTAGTAATTTCCCATGGTCCTCGAGTAAAGATTCGCATGGATATGCCATCTAGCCTTAAGGATTCAATTCCTACTTGGATCAAGTTCTCTATATTAGCTACTGGTGAAATTCCATACAATGGGATCGAGTATAGGGATAGGAAACTGATGTATTACTTGATTCGTTGGCGAGGCCGTCCCTGGCGAAGCAGACTTTGTGATCTTGGAAACAGAATTGAATTTGAAGAGACTGAATCGAAGATGAACCAGATTCGAGGACGAATCTTTTTCCTAGCAGGGGAGAATGATGCCGATACAGTCGACGATTTACATAATATTATCTACGTAATATTGCGTGATATTGCGTAATATTACGTAATCTTTATTTTTAGACAATTTGTTAATTTTAGTGGTATTTTGTGATTTTGGATAATGTTGTTTTATAATCCTAGTAGGGTTATGTTTAGGGTTAACACCTATATAAGGTGTTTTATGATGTTTGAGCAAACAGAATATACCTTTGATATTGAATTTTCGAGATTTCTCTCTTTAAGCATGGATTTGCTTGTGTTCTATCGCTGAACGCTGCGTCAAATGTAAAGAGGATGAACAGTAATTGATATTTGAGCAATGCAAAACCTTTGAGATGCTCTGATCCTCCAGATCATACATGCGAATATGACCATTACCGTGCTCCACAAAGTATATGGCATTTTCCTTAACTCTTGTGTCTTTCAAAGAGCAAGAAATTCCTCCTTGAGCCGAAAGAAATATTGTTCGGTCACCGATGCTTTTCAGTTCCTCCCATGTCCCTTCTGCAAAATTCATTCGAAAGACCTTGAACCTGTAGATTTTCCCTCTCGGGAGGGCCAATAATGTAATCTCTTCCACAATTAACAGGTCTTCGCCGGATGGGACCAGGTAATGGCGACACGCCAGTATGCCTTCCGGATTTGAAGGATTAACATCCTTGTTCCCCAATGCACGTACTCGCAGCTCTGAGTTCTCTACGTCGACAATAGCCAGTTCGCAATAATTCGACAGCAAGAAAACTTCCCCTTTGAACATCGCGGCACAAATGATTTTAAATTCGACCTTGTGCCTCTTGAATGCATCCTCACCGGGTTTGCAATATCCAATGAGGTCCTCTTGCCGATCAACGACCAGAACATACGATTGAGGATTGCTTGGCGAAGAAGACAAGAAACAAAAAGAGCACGCAAGGTCTTCCAAAGGGGGGAGCTGGATTTTCTCCAGAGAAGCGGGATTCCAAAGGCAGCAATCGTCGGAATCTTGATCTTCCGTGAACAACCATTCGTGACTCGAAATAGGGCAGATCAACTTGTCGCGCAGATCGGGAATGATCTTCGTATGGCGGCGGCCCTCCGAAATGTCGTAGAAGGTTTGCCTCTGTCCTTCCCTTCCATGGGATATCACAAGCCAAGGGCAAGATCGATTGCCCCGGGGAGGAGGATTAAGGTAGCTCTTTTGCTTTTGTTTTACAACGTCCGAGGCGTCCTTTTCCATCTTTCTACAGAGACCTACACCAATGTGCAAAGCCCCTCAATCTGTATATCTAAGTAAACACTCTCACTTTTAAATTTCCAATTAATCCTCATCCACATATTAAATTGGCCAAAAGAAAGAATTAACATGTAAATTTGAAAAAAGCAAAAAAGTTACACAAGATAGATCATATGGTTATCAAGGATAGGAAAAAAGCAGTCAATTCTTTGCTTTTAGCTTCTCCGATAATCAGCTCGTGATTTTGAACCGTATGTCCAAATTATGATCTGACTTTGGTAATTATATTTGATTGCTACGACAAATCAGCGCCTTTAGTTCCCATCAACTAAACCTAGCTCAAAAATAATAATTCATCTAAGGCCATATGAACAATCATATGTGATTTACGGATTAGGAAATAAACCCTGACCGGTTACCTAGCTCAAAATATAATAATATCTCAGCTAATCCAATGTTCGAATTGGTGTTCACCTAAGCAGAGATTACCTTCCAAATACGTATATATATATACGTATGCGCTGAATTTAATTTATTTCCGTTGTTTGCACTGCCTATGCGCCCGAGATCATTAGTCTTGTTCAAATATTGAATGATTGACTTCTTTCTTTAATTTAATTAATCGTCAATTAATTTCGGCCTTGAGAACTAATGGGCCAGGTCGCTGCGGCCTCGGCTTAATTAAGCTTAGAACTATCCCCTCGAATTCATCCAGCACCAGTCCAATAAATAAGGGGGAGTTGAGCGGCGGAAAAGAAAAAGAACCGTGGCTAGTGGCGGCAGCTTATAGGAAAGTGAAGTAAGGTTGAATTGTTTGATGGTTGACTTCATGTACTCCCGATCTAAACTTGATACTTGTATGCGCAAGTCACCCCCTTAATAAAAAATAAGTATCCCACTTTGAAAGTATACCGATCCCTAATCCAATCGGTACAAGTTGTGTCATTCCCTAGTTTTTGTTGAATTCAATTTCGGTTTGGTTCAATACCCAGTAAAATTTTCCTCTCGATTATCCAGTAAGTTATAAAGTCTATCGTAAGTTATTTTAATTAGAAGATATTGTCTTGGGTCATATGACATATCATCCAATACAATGACAAAAAACTAAGGGTTGTGCCTTGTTTCGGAAACCTTTATCTGCAAATCTTAGGAGAGCAAAGAGGTCACAAATGTTCTCCATGGTACTAATCCTAGTCAAGTTTATTGCAGTTAGATAATACTTTGGATATCAGCCAAACATAATTCTTTTCGAAAGGAAAGTTGACAACAATAGAAAAACATAAAAGAGAGACAACAACGGAAGAAGAGAACTAGTTGGAAGCGTTATGGACTGAACCTATTTATCATGATATTATAATCGATAACTACGAATGAGAAACACATTATAATCACATTACATGATTTTGTTTGTACAATATTCATATATATAATAACACAATATATATCAACTGATATAATCAATGGGCTTTTGATTATCGCTTTTATTTTGTGATTGAAGAATTTTTTTTATCTCTTCTGAAATCTGGATCAAGTAAATATAAATCTTTGTTTAAATTTATATATTAGGAGCTACAAATTCTTAAAAGAGCAGATTCCATATTTAATTAATTATTTTGTTTTATTTTGCCCAAAACAGATCGTTAATCTTACCGTCGCTCAAAGACTATTACGTAATCAATTCTCCTGATTAAATGTGCTGATAAATATCGTCAGAAAATAGATTAAGGACTAGGGGTGTCAATAAATGCAAATCGAAACATGGCGCAACCCGAATTTTCAAGTACTTTCTTGTTCGGTCGCGTTCAGGTCAGGTAATCACTTGACATTCTTTGTATTATAAAGATTTCGAGTCGGTTAGGTTATTATCCGACAAAAAATATATAATTAATTCGGCAAATGGAAAACTTAAAATACTTAGTCCAAGAATATGTCTACTTGTCTGGTTGCTGGATTTGTTTTTCTCTAGGTTCTGTTCAAGGTTCATGTCAGTGCGGATGAATCCGGCGAATCCATGATTTTATCAACATGCTTAAAAAGTAGTTAATCGAAGAAAATTGAAGTTTACTGACCTGAAATCACTAATATAACAAAAAAAATCACCATAATCTCTATTGCCAACTAATTTTTACATTTCAATCATTTTTTTATCCAACTTTTTTTTCTTTTATGATAAATTGCTATATAATAGTATCCCGTATGCGAGTGCTAAAAGCGATTTTTTTTTTTTTTGTCTTTGATATATAGATGTTAACTTGCATTTTATCCACTATTATTTACGATTTTGCAGAAGATGGAAAGGGATGCCTCGGACGTCGTAAAAAAACAGCCAAAAAGTTATCGTGATCCTCCTCCAGGCAATCGATCTTGCCCATGGCTGGTCACCAGCCATGGATGGGAAGGCCAGACTCAACGAATAGGAAAATTGTCAAAAAACTATTAAATCTTTCACATTTTTGTCGGTTTAGTCATAAATATTTTGAGTTTACCAATTTAGTCTCATATTTTTTTACCTTTCTTCCGATTTAGTGCTATCGGCTCAAAATCGCTGACGCCGACACTGGCCATCCTATGAGGCATCGCGAGCATGGATAAATTGTAATAATATTTTTTAGTTTTTTTTTATTTTTTTCCCTTTTTGCCCTTTTTTGTCTTTCTAAGTTTAGAACCCGACAAGGGTCACCGCCCTTTGGGCAAGGATCACCGAACCCTGCAGGCAGGGGCTGTTGCCCTCTGAACCAAGAAAAACAAAAAGGGAAAAATAACTAAAAACTAAGAAAAATTCAAAAAATTATTTAAAATTATTTAAAATAGTCCGTGTGGCAGCGGGGCGATGTTTCGTAGGACACCAACATCCACTTCAAACGATTTTCGGCTAAAATGACGGAATTGGCAAAAGATGAAAAGGTTTATGATGAAATCAGTAAACTTAAGAGGTTTGTGACTTTCCACAAAAAAAAATTATGACTGAATTGATAAAATGTAAAAAGTTTAGAACTTCTTTTTTGACAATTTTCTCCATTTTGGACTGCCATAGAAAGATCATTCCTGATCTGCGCAACAAGAGGATCCACCTTACTTCGTGTCGTGAATGGTTGTTCATAAAAAGATCATGATTCGCACCGAGTGCTGGCTTTTGGAATCCCTCTTCTCCGGAGAAAATCCATTTTCCGCTCGGAAGACATGACAAGTTCTGCTGATTGATCGGCAAGGATATAGGTGTTTATTTCATGGTCATCTTAGTTTTTACTGATAAAATTATTAAAGATATATATATGACATCAGGTTTTTTTTTTTGGGTCAAAATATGTGGTCAGTCCAAAAAGAGACTTTTTTTCATTAAGAGAATAGGTTCCTTCGCGTAAGCTATTGCCGCTCTTCTGTTAATGGAATACCAAGAAAAGGCTCGATTCTTTCATGTATAATCTGAGTGTGAAAACGAAAGGGTATATCTTGATTATGGTACTTTCTCACAAGTTTTAAGATCCTGTGAGAGACGTACGTGACATTTGAGTCCACAAGATTTTTTATTTTATTTTTTTGAAGTTGTTATAGAGCATAAATGTCACGGAGGTTTCACAGAAAGAACTAAACTAAAAGCAGAATTGTTGGGGTTAAAGTTGCTTGATATTTGTACTCCTGATTATGCTGCGATATATTTAGTTCTGTTTATGAATTCAAGATTTTCTTTTTTTTTTATTACCCTTTAGAATTCTGGATCAAGTAAATTTAACTTTTTATTTGCATAATTCAAATTACAGGAAGCTTAAGCATAGTCCTCATTGCCGATATGAGTCGATAATACTCTCAATATAGAAGAAGTATCCTACTTTGAAAGCATACCGATTCCTAATCCAATTGGTATAAGATGAGTCATTTTCCTAGTTTTTGTTGAATCCAGTTTTGGTTTGGTTCAATGCCCAGTAAAATTTTCCTCTCAATCATCCAGCGAGTTATAAAGTCCACCGTAAGTTATTTTGATTAGAAGATATTGTTTTGGGTCATGTCGACTAAGGAACGTGCCTTGTTTGCAGATAAAGGTTTTCAAAACAAGGGCAAAGAGGTCACAAATGTTCTTCATAGTACTAATCCCAGTCAAAATTAATTCCAGTTAGATAATAATTTGGATATCAGCCAAACATAATTCTTTTAAATTGGAAAGTTGACAACAATAGAAGAAAGAGACCCCAAAAAAAAAAAAAGATAACAAGTTGGAACTGTTAAGGACTGAACCTGTTGTATCAACATTTATAATCGATATCTATGCGTGAGAAAAACATTACATGATTTTGTTTATAAAATATGTTAATAAACTATTTTACCACAATATTTATCAACTGAAATCATCAATGATGTTTGTGCTTAAGTTTCCTATAATTTTATTTATGCAAATAAAAAGTTACGTTGATTTGATCTAGAGTTATAAAACAATGGGCTTTTAATTATCGCTTTTATTTGTGATTTAAGATTTTTTTTCTCTCTCTTATGAAATCTGGATAAAGTGAATATTACTCTTATATCCAAAAATCAGAAGAAATCCAAACTAAGTTCGGTCAACGTAGTCGGCACTGATTCGTTTGGGGAATAGAAACAAGATCTCTCTGACTCCTACATGAATAAGTTGAACAAACCGAGT
This sequence comes from Rhodomyrtus psidioides, assembly GCA_021437785.1. NCBI lineage: Eukaryota > Viridiplantae > Streptophyta > Magnoliopsida > Myrtales > Myrtaceae > Rhodomyrtus > Rhodomyrtus psidioides. Next base: position 2,515,936 of record JAILYB010000112.1, read on the forward strand.
TGGACAATCAGAAGGAAATCCACGCATCTTGCTTTGCTCAATATTTGAAATCCAGAATTTTTTGTATAAGGATCAATAACAACTTTCCTATTTAACTCTTCTCGCGGTCAAAGTCCCAACTCCACCTTGGATTCCATGTGCATAAAAATTAATTCAGTCTTGAAGAAGGCCACCATAAAAGTCCAATTTGGACTTTCTTGTCCAGCACCTCGATTTAGATAAGTTTTATATCTGCGCGCTCATATACTCGAGGCATATATTTTAACATTTTACAAACAAAACCATGTAATTTTGAACCAATTCATAATAATGCGTTTCTCATTCATAATTATCGATTACAGTACCAAATAGGTTCTCTCTCCCTCTTCTCATTTTTGTATTGTTGTCATCTTTATTTTCTACAAGAAATGCGCTTGGTAAAGTATTATCTCTCGTGTATATTTTGGCAGATAAAGAGTTTTGAAACGGAGCATATCCCTTAATTTTAACGGAAACTAGGAATGATCGCTTCTGATAACTCATCTTGTACGAATTGGATTAGGAATTGGTAATACTTTCAAATTAGGATATTCATTCTATATCAAGGGAGTGACTTACATGTACAACCATCAAGCTCTTGGACCATTACTTTACTTCCCATCGGCTGCCACCACTACGACAAGTGTCAGCGATTTGTCAGAGCGCGGTCACTCGAGGATAGGTTTCCCATTCACCGTCATTCACCTAAATATACAGCCGACTATGACATTGAGTTCCAAGATCAAGCAAACTGGAAAGACATCCAATAAGATTAAAATGCTACACAAAATTATGATTCGAGATGAAGAGTAGATTAAGAGACTCTCATAGATTTTCAGGGACAATAACCTTGATTCGTAAATCTTGGTTACGGTGCCCGATAAAGGCTTGCAATGCACCAAAGACATAACATAAGTTTCTAAATCGCTTGTATCTGGAAGCATAGTAACCAGCTTTTGCACTCCTGTAAATTTTAAATTAGGTGCGGCAATGAGTAAATTCGCCGTATAGCATGCACTGTCATAGTCCACACCAAAAGTTTCAAGTTAACCTTACAAATGAATGTCCGCAACATTCAAAAAGTAATGAAGCTTTTCATTTTCTCCCCCAATGACACCAATATCTATTTGTGATCTTTGCCCTGCAAAATGAATCAATCACATAGCGAACAAAGAGAAAATGTATCCTACAAAATAAATCAACATTAAGAAGAAGGTACCAATTTTTGATATGTCCCAAACACATTTTTAGCCAAAGCTTCATATGTTGGAAAAACATAAGAAATGGAAGCTGCGTTTGGTAACGTTTCTGTTCCTAGGAACATATTTGGAACAGAAACATTTTTTTGTGTTTCTGCTCCTGGCTACGATTTTTGGAAACAGAAATGCGTTTGGTAAGTTAAAAAAAAATACTTTTCTAGCCAAAAGGAAGGATCGGCGGCGGCCGGCGGCGGAGGCAGCGGCGACCGGCGGCGGCGACCGATGGCGGAGGCGGCGGCGGAGACCGGTGGCGGCGACCGGCGGCTGCGGCGACCGACGGCCGCGGCGACCGGCGGCGGCGATCGGCCGCCGCGGCGACCGGTGGCGGCCACCGGCGGCAGCGACCGGTGGCGGCCACCAGCGGCGGCCCCCGGTAGCGGCGGCGGCGACCGAGGGCGGCGGCGGCGGCCGACCGGCAGCTTGCGGTGACCGGCGTCGGCCGACCGGCGGCGGCAACGGCAACCGACAGTGGCGGCGACGGCAACCGACGGCGGCGGCGAGCGGCGGGCGGCGGGGATCGGCCACCGGCGGCGGCGACCCGCGACGGGCGGCAGCGGCGACGGGCGGCGGCGGCGACGGGATGCGGCGGCAATGGGGGCGGCGGCGACGGGCGGCGGCGGTGGCGACGGGCGGCGGCGGCGGCGGCGACCGGCGGCGACGGGCGGCGGAGACTTGCGGGCGGCAGCGGCGGGCGGCGGGGGCGGGTGGCGACCAGCAGCGGCCGACCGGTGGCGGGCGGCGGCGACCGACGGCGCCCGATGGCGACTTGAAAGCGTTGGAACAAAAGTGTTCCAGAAACAAAAAAAGCAAGTTTTTTTTGTTTCTTTTTTTTGGACCAAAAGTGTTCTTTTTCTCAAAAGTGTTCTTCGGAACACTTTTGGAGCAATTTTTTGCCAAACGCGTTTCTGTTCCAAAAGTGTTCCCAGAACACTTTTGGAACAGAAACACAATCCATGGAGTGTTGCCAAACGCAGCCTTAATGAATAACCTTTGACTATGCGGTCAACAGCATCATGAGGATCATTTTTCCTGAGAAAAACAAGTGCCAGCCATAACATCTACTTTAACTACTATTGAGCAATTAAAAAAGCACTTCCTTAATCTCAAGCAATAGCAAATATGATCATGAAGAACTAACCAGCCAAATGTTCTTGCGAAATCAGAGCCTGTGCCCAAGGGAATTAGCTGCATGAATAAAACACCTTAATAGCCGTCTCAGCAACAGTTACATACAGTCGAGAAGAGCAAATCACACGTCTACAGAAGTTCATGGGAAACACTTACACCAAGAGCAGTGGAGCAAGTCGCTGTATCATGATTGGTGATAGCTTTTCCAGCCCAAAAGAAGCCATTTGACTACCTTCTCATTGTACAATTAAGTTATAAGAATGAATGTACAGGAACCAATCACTTTGGAGGCTTTCTATAACCCTATAATGGCCTGTTGGGCAGTGACCAGAATTTGTTTTTCTACCTCATGTTACAAAAGGAAACAACATTGATGTGTTTATAAAAAGTGTGTTACCTAATAAATTGATCATTTGAGCTTCAAAATCACATAGTAGCCAGTCCTAGTCCTCCAACTACCCACCGCAATAATACTAACAGTAATTACAACCCCAATACATAAAAACCCATGAAAAATGCCTTCTATCCAAGCTACCTTGGCAGTCGCGAATCCTTACATCTGCAACACTAAATGCGAAAAGACTCGTATATATAACTTCCAGCATGAGCACACATGTCACCTACCCTAGTCCACTGCAATTAGTCTCGTGTTACCAGGACACTAGGTGACAGGATTTCATATGTAATAAGAAACAGAATTACAAATTATGGACATGGACAAGGCTAATGGCATCCCACCTCATGAAGAGTTCCAAGTCGCCTCCAACTGCAATTACAGCATCAGCACCCTCTCGTATAGACTACATAACGTTGATACAGCATCAAACTGATGGTTCATAAAGTGAATATGCATCCAAGTTGACAGGCTTTTTAGGGTCGAGATGCCTACCTCCCTCGTTATGTCAGTCGCATGAGAAGGACCAGAGGTGAAAGATTCACATATCTGCGGATTCAACAAAAGAATACCACACTTAGTGACATAGCTTGTTTGAATTGAGAAATACTGCCCTAACATGGAATCAACAACTTAGACATAGGAGGGACAGATCATTCCATGTTTCAAGAAAAGAATCTAGATGCAAGTACATCCAGAAGAGAAGGAACATTATAACTCGAGAGGGAAAACCGTCAATTAGGCCAAGTAGTTCTTGGTAATTGAGACCAAACATACATGATACTGCAGCTCAGACATGGCAAGCGGAAGCAGCATAAAGCAAGACATGAGTAGAATCTAGCCAATTGCTCTCCCTAGTATCAGTCTCATACAATGAAGTACTCCAAACCCATCTCCCACCATCTTTTCAAGAAGCGAGTAGCACCCACCCACTCATGTGGGTTCAGACAAGGTTGAGCTGAATAAGGCCCCTTGCAAGATCTAAAGTAAAAGCTATTCAATGACATTTGAAGATTGGCAACGTTTCAAGGACTCACGTTACAATGTTCACCGAGGCGAGACCTGAGATAAGGCAACAGTTTCTTCCACTCCTTCCAGGTCTTACCATTAGCACCTGTCCACAAAACACACCCGATCATCACCCGCATACTTTCAACGTTCATCAATCGACTCCATTATAGAGGAGAAACGAACAAAAATCCAAACCTTCGCGCGCGCGTTAACAGAGAGACCAACCTCGAGGATTGACGACGAAGACGAGATCGCGGCGGCGAGAGGCGGAGAGAGACCCGCCCCCCAACAGGGTACGGTCAAAGGGGAGATCTGGAGGAGGAGCCATGGAGCGTTGCTCTGCTCTCGCGACGACCCACGAATTCGCCATTAGAGATGGCGGTGCTCTTCCCCATGCCATCTGATAATAATAGCACCCCATGCATTTTTTCACCACCTCAAGGTTCGTGAAAATAGAAATGAACTCTGTGGGCGCTGTCCGGTCTGCTTTGTCTTCCCCACCGTCGTCGTCGTCGTCAGTGGTCAGAGAAGCGGGCGCTTGAAGCAGAGACGGCTGGAATTGTTAGTTGTCAGTTATGAGACGCAGGAAAGTAAAGAGATGGGAATGGGGGAGGCACCGAAACGAAATGTGCCGAGATGGGATAGACGATGTGAATCGGCTGTCCTGACGAGAGACCAACGTGGGTTTATTAAGCAAAGCTTAGAAGTAGGGGATTGAGACAAAAAGACAGAGACAAGTCATCCGATACGGTTTCTTCTTCTCCGTGCCTTTACATCGTTTTCGACGACGACGACGACAAAAATGAGGATCTAATCGGGTCAGGCCGGGCCCTCATGTGATGAAATTTAACCTTAGATTTTAGGCCCTTGAAGGGGATCCAATGGCCTTTAGCCATTAAGGTTCCCTGCGTTTAAGGCAGGGAATCCAGACCCATTTAGAATCGCTGAAGAATAGGAATTTTTTTTTTTTTGGGGGGTCAAAATGAGGAACAGGATTGAAGAGGGAAGAGAGAGCATATATGGACAGAGGAAAAGAGATGGAACAGATTCAGAAGGGAAAGGAGCCAAAAGAGAATTTCCTAATCAGTCTCATTCGACGACATGAACATTCCATAATGTCTCCCTGGTTGAGCCGCGAGAGGTTGCCTTCATTGTCGGTCCGTTTGAATAAAAAGAACCCGACTTCTTGCATGGTCAAAGCTCGGCTCAATTTATCTGAAATTGGTAATGTTAACTTCAGGTAAAACCCACATGACATAACGATTGCTAACGTGAATGGGACTCATCTGGTGAAACTTGAGCAACCTTTGGAGGCCCTCTAAGGCAAGCCATAACCCTTCTTGAATGGCCTAATCAAATTGATCCCACACAAATGCAGCCAAATTCCATTCGTAGCCTAAATACAAAGGTTATTGGCATAATGTCAATCCACAGCTCGACCTGACCCTGTAAGCTTAAACACGTTCTAGGGAGCAGGAGAACAAGAAAATAAAACAGTTAGTTCAAATGATTAGCATTACAAACAGACATATCTAAATCACTTTTCAAAAGGATCCCTATTTGCTCCAATTGCCGACGACACAAACTTGAAAGGACATCAATACGACTGTCGTACGAAATCCGATGCCACTTACGCCAAGGGATCCTATCTTCCGGACTTCCCTTTTGATTTTGAATGTAAGTGAGGGTAGATCCAAAGGAGAGCGGACGAAGAAGTAAAATCGAAAATGCGTTTTAGTGGGAGATTGGAAGGAGAGATTAAAGTAGACTTCCCAACCATTTCAGGGCAAGAAACATTCATCGTAAATTCTTTCAGTAAATAAACGCAAATTTAAACGCTAGTAAAATGACGATTATATTTGGCAGCATTGGTTTTGTACTTCCTACAACATGATCCAATATAAATAGGATGAACGGTAATTGATATTTGAGCAAGTCGAAACCTTTGAGATGCTCTGATCCTCCAGATCATACATGCGAATGTGACTATTACCGTGCTCCACAAAGTATATGGCATTTTCCTTAACTCTTGTGTCTTTCGAAGGGCAAGAAATTCCTCCTTCAGCCGAAAGAAATATTGTTCGGTCACCGATGCTTTTCAGTTCCTCCCATGTCCCTTCTGCAAAATTCATCCGGAAGACCTTGAACCTGTAGATTTTCCCTCTCGAGAGGGCCAATAATATCATCTCTTCCACAATTAACAGGTCTTCGCCGGATGGGACCAGGTAATGGGGACACGCCAGTATGCCTTCCGGATTTGAACGATTAACATCCTTGTTCCCCAATGCACGTACTCGCAGCTCTGAGTTCTCTACGTCGATAATAGCCGGTTCGCAATAATTCGACAGCAAGAAAACTTCCTCTTTGAACATCGCGGCACAAATGATTTTAAATTCGACCTTGTGCCTCTTGAATGCATCCTCACCGGGTTTGCAATATCCAATGAAGTCCTCTTGCCGATCAACGACCATAACATACGATTGAGGATTGCTTGGCGAAGAAGACAAGAAACAAAAAGAGCACGCAAGGTCTTCCAAAGGCAGCAATCGTCGGAATCTTGATCTTCCGTGAACAACCATTCGTGACTCGAAATAGGGCAGATCAACTTGTCGCGCAGATCGGGAATGATCTTCGTATGGCGGCGGCCCTCCGAAATGTCGTAGAAGGTTTGCCTCTGTCCTTCCCTTCCATGGGATATCACAAGCCAAGGGCAAGATCGATTGCCCCGCGGAGGAGGATTAAGGTAGCTCTTTTGCTTTTGTTTTACGACGTCCGAGGCGTCCTTTTCCATCTTTCTACAGAGACCTACACCAATGTGCAAAGCCCCTCAATCTGTATATCTAAGTAAACACTCTCACTTTTAAATTTCCAATTAATCCTCATCCACATATTAAATTGGCCAAAAGAAAGGATTAACATGTAAATTGAAAAAAGGAAAAAAGTTACACAAGATAGATCATATGGTTATCAAGGATAGGAAAAAAGCAGTCAATTCTTTGCTTTTAGCTTCTCCGATAATCAGCTCGTGATTTTGAACCGTATGTCCAAATTATGATCTGACTTTGGTAATTATATTTGATTGCTACGACAAATCAGCGCCTTTAGTTCCCATCAACTAAACCTAGCTCAAAAATAATAATTCATCTAAGGCCATATGAACAATCATATGTGATTTACGGATTAGGAAATAAATCCTGACCGGTTACCTAGCTCAAAATATAATAATATCTCAGCTAATCCAATGTTCGAATTGGTGTTCACCTAAGCAGAGATTACCCTCGAAATACGAACGGTGGCTGACTCCTTGGGATGCTTGCTGAATTGGAAAACAACCGGTAGCCTTGCCGTCGTCGGGAAGGGAGGGCAACAACGTGGTCGCAGTGCAGCCGCCAAATCGATGTCGAGGACAGCAGCGGGGGAACAGGCGCAGGCTGTTGGAATGGAGGCTTCGTCGTCGGGGGGAGGACAGTGACTCGTCGAGGCTGCTTCGTCGACGCGGGATTAGCTCAGCGTGGATCGACCAGGCAGCATCGGCCAATGGAAGGAGGGGCCTCGATGGAAGCAGAGGCTTCAACAGGTGGCGATGGCGGAGGGGGTCTTCGACCGTGAGACCTCGGCTGACTCTCTCGTTTCTCGTCTCTCTCTCTCTCTCCTTCTCACGCTCCCTTTGATTCTCTGCCGTATCGAGTGAAGCCCCCTCTTTTATAGACTACGCCCGTGCGGCCTTTCCAAACCGTGGGACTTGGGAGGATATATTTCTCTCTCTCTCTCTTTTAGGAAAGAAATCATGCTGAAATTCAATTTATTTCCCTTATGCGCCCGAGATCATTGTTCTGTTCAAATCTTGAATGATTGACTTCTTTCTTTAATTTAATTCATCCTCAATTAATTTCGGCCATTACACCTAATGGGCTAAGGTCACAGCAGCCTTAGCTTAGAACTAGCCACTCGAGTTCATCCACAGCCAATCCAATGAATAAGGGGGAGTTGTGCGGCGGAAAAGAAAAAGAACCGCAGCTAGCGGCGGCGGCAGCTTATAGGAAAGTGAAGTAAGGGCGGATTGTTTGATGGTTGCCTTCATGTATTCCCGATCTGAACTTGATACTTGTATGCGCAAATCACCCCCTTAATATAGAATAAGTATCCCACTTTGAAAGTATACCGATTCCTAATCCAACCGTACATGACAAGTCATTTCCTAGTTTTTGCTGAATTCTATTTTGGTTTTGATTCAATGCCCAGTAAAATTTTACTCTCAATTGTCCAGTAAGTTATAAAGTCCACCGTGAGTTATCTTAATTAGAGATATTCTCTTGGGCCATACGACGTATCGGACAATACAGTGACAAAAAACTAAGGGATGTGCCTTGTTTTGAAAACATTTATCTGCAAATCTTAGGAGAGCAAAGAGGTCACAATTGTTCTCCATGGTACTAATCCTAGTCAAGTTTATCGCAGTTAGATAATACTTTGGATATCAGCCAAAGACCAATATGCGAAGCCCCTCAACCTCTTGTAGCAAGCAAGTAAGCAACTATAGATAAGCGGTCTCGCTTTGAATTTCCAATTAATCCTCAACTGCATATTAAGTTGGCCAAAAGAAAGGATTAGCATGTAAATTGAAAAAAACAAAAAAGTTACACAAGATAGATCATGTGTGGGTATCAAAGAGATGAACATCAAGGATAGGAAAAAAGCAATAAATTCTTTCCTTTTAGCATCTCCGATAATCAGCTCGTGATTTCGAACGGTAAGTCCAAGTTACATTGTCTTTAATCCGACTTTGGTAATTATCTTTGATTGCTACGACAAACACGCGCCTTTAGTTTGCATCAACTAAACCTAGAACAGGTAGGCAAATATTTCTTGGTTAATTGCAGAGAATCATGAACATTAGGCCTCTTTGGTTCGACATTTGAGATGAACATTGGGCTCTAAAGTCCCTTGGCCAAATGCAAATGCTGTTTGGTTCATTTTTTGGCTCACTTTGGGCAGATGATATTACATCTCAAATGCTCTCTAAAGGCCTTTAGGCCAAAGTATCTCTGGAGGTACTTTGGGAAGTTGCATCTAAAATGCAACTATTTTTTTTTGTCACATTCACCTGCCGCCCGCGACCGCGGGTCGCCGCCACCGCCTCAACCGGTCGCTGGTCGCCGCCGCCGGTCACTAATCGCCTCCAGCCATCGGTCGTCGCCCCTTCGCCGGTCGCTACCCCTCCGCCGGTCGCCTTCGCCGGTCGCCGCCGCCGGTCACTAATCGCCTCCAGCCATTGGTCGCCGCCCCTCCGCCGGTCGCCACCGCCGTCGCCTCCCCTCCGCCGATCGCCGGTTTCCCCACCACAGATAAACCGTTGCCGGTTGCCGCCGACCGCCGCCGCTGCCGATCGTCGGCCGCCGCCACTACTGCCCGTCGCCGCCGGTTGCCACTGGTTGCCGCTGCCATCGTCGATCGCCGCCAGTCGCCTCCACCAGTCGCCGTCCATCGCCGTTGCTGGCCGCCACCCCTCTGCCAATTGCCGGTCGTCGCCGCCGTTGCCCGTCGCCAGTTGCCGCCGGTCGTCGACAGCCGCCGCCGCCGGCCGCAGCTACCGCCCATCGCCGTCGCTGCCGTCGGCGATCACTCGCCGCCACTTTTTTTAATAAAAAAATAAAAATACTTTACAAAATATATTTTTCACCAAACGGCATTTACATCAAAATTGCTTTCAAGTGCATTCTTAAAAAATACTTTGCCAAACACTACTTGCATTTTAGAAAAACGACTTTGCCCCAAAGGTATTTGCATTTACTCAAAGTCCTTTGACCAAATGCTGAATCAAACATGCCCTTTGTTACCGTCATATTATCCCAACCATTTGTAATGAGGAGCCAAAAGCCTTGCTTTGGTTCAGCATTTGAGTACTCATCTACGGGGTACTATTATATAGCAATTTGTCTTTGATATAATATAGGCAAATATAATAGTTGTTAACTTGCCTTTTAGGTAGTATTATTTACGAATTTGCAGGAGATGGAAAGGAATGCCTCTGACGTTGTAAAAGAACAGCCAAAAAGCTATCGTGGTCCTCCTCCGAGTCTGGGCAATCGATCTTGCCCATGGCTGTCCCTAGCCATGGATGGGAACGGAAGGACAGGCGCAAACTTTCTACGATATTTCGAATAAGAAAATTGTCAAAAAGTTTTAAATTTTTTCGCAGTTTTGTCGATTCAGTCATAAGTCTTTTAAAGCCAAAATTGTGTCGCAAATCTGTGTTGCCAGTTTGGTGATTGGTCATTAGCCTCCTAAACATTGCGAAGAATATTCAGCCCCATTGCCATCTTAAGAATATGTTCTTCAGGCAAAACAATCTGGAATTTCTATAGATATGTAAAACATCTATGCCAGAAAATAATATAGCAGACCAATACCAAGTCGTTGGTCAGGAAAAGATGACAAGGAAGCCAGCTAGTTTAGCTCATTTTCAAAATGGTAAAAATGTCATCTCATATCCGCTCCAACTTTGTCAAGCTCAACTGTTCTTCTTTGAGTTTGGGGCCATGGCAGATCGAGCTCCGTTGAGCTCAAGACCACGACAAATGTAGCTTCTTCGAGCTCAAGGCAATTGCCGCTCAAGGTCCAACATGCTCGATCATAGTGTTGCATCGATGGAGAAGTAAGATTTTGTGTGTTTCGGCTTGAATTTGGAAGGGTTCAAGTGGAAGATCAAAAAGATGATTTGGGAGGAGAGAGAGAGAGAGAGAGAGAGAGCAGCCAAGTCAACAAATTTCGAAAGGAGTTCACTAACGTCAAAAAAAAAAAAAAGCCTTAATGCTCATCAAAATATTCCAAATTACATTCAGCAAAACACCTTTTTTTTTTCTCCCGATTTCTGTGAAAGCATTTGAAAATTCACAAGCATTGAAGAACGATTGTGACTGGGGAGGAGGGAGCTTCTTCCACACGCATGATTTCTGGTCAGAAAACAGAGGATCAGCAAAAGGTGGACACCATTCATTAGGGGACTCTGAAAATGCGGAGCAAAAAACAAAATCCTTTCAAAATTGTTCTTTATCTGGCATCAGATCATACTCATGCCCCTTTCTCCAACTCTAGAGTCTAACACAAGGTGAAAGAGATCAACAGAAAAGAACTATGGCTACAACCTGCGAGATGAACGTATCGCACACATCCGGCAAAAGCAGAGACAGCGATATGCTTCAGCAATGAGTTGATCCCTCAATCCAGAAAGCTCTGCTCCGGCCTTCCCTTGCATTTATTTTGCGTCTGCCATTAACGGACCAAAAAGGAGTTCTCGGTCAAAATTTGTCACCCTCTTGTGCAATCAAGAAAATTATTTGACCTGATTCGGTTTTGTAAAGACGCCACTTCAGCAAATCATCTCTATAGCAGAAGGTAAAACACGAAATTTCTGTGGTAGGAACCCCAAATGTTCCCCATCTGACTGGACAAATATGCTGCCAGTGCCTGATATTTCTTCTACTTCGATTGAGTGCACGCTGGATTTGAAACAGAGAGAAGGAAAAGAATGACACCATCAAATTACAAAGCCCGAGAGAAGAAAATAATTCTATAGAAAACTGCTACTGCCCCAAATCCAAATGCCTGAGGGAATTATGGCTTCCCTTACCCGATGTTTCATTTCAGACTTCAGAAAAGGAAAAAACAACAGCAGTTTCTCCTTTTCTTATGCTGATGAATGTAAACATGAGGAATAACCTGTGGAAGTATCTTTACCTTCTTGAAGACACATTATTTACGGATAAATGTGTCCCATTGTAGAGCTTATGCAGTTTAAAGATGAAGTCATACCACTTGAAATCCTGAAGAATCACAACCTGCAAGGAAGATACAGATCATGTCGAAGTTGACACAGGAGCAAAAGGCAAAAAAAAAAAAAAGTAGACAGAAGATCATTCGGGTGCGCAAGGTCTTTAGAGACTTCACCTCGAAATTTCCACTGCAAGGATCACCATTTGGTGTAATCTTCATGCCACCACCAAAGAATTTGGCATTACCTATACAGAGCGCGGTCACTTGAGGATAGGTTTCCCATTCACCGTCATTCACCTAAATATACAGCCGACTACGACAATGAGTTCCAAGATCAAGCAAACTGGAAAGACATCCAATAAGATTAAAATGCTACACAAAATTATGATTCGAGATGAAGAGTAGATTAAGAGATTCTCATAGATTTTCAGAGACAATAACCTTGATTCGTAAATCTTGGTTATGGTGCCCGATAAAGGCTTGCAATGCACCAAAGACATAACATAAGTTTCTAAATCGCTTGTATCTGGAAGCATAGTAACCAGCTTTTGCACTCCTGTAAATTTTAAATTAGGTGTGGCAATGAGTAAATTCACCGTATAGCATGCACTGTCATAGTCCACACCAAAAGTTTCAAGTTAACCTTACAAATGAGTGTCCGCAACATTCAAAAAGTAATGAAGCTCTTCATTTTCTCCCCCAATGACACCAATATCTATTTGTGATCTTTGCCCTGTAAAATGAATCAATCACATAGCGAACAAAGAGAAAATGGATCCTACAAAATAAATCAACATTCAGAGGAAGGTACCAATTTTTTATATGTCCCAAATACATTTTTAGCCAAAGCTTCATATGTTGGAAAAACATAAGAAATGGAAGCTTAATGAATAACCTTTGACTATGCGGTCAACAGCATCATGAGGATCATTTTTCCTGAGAAAAACAAGTGCCAGCCATAACATCTACTTTAACTACTATTAAGTAATTAAAAAAGCACTTCCTTAATCTCAAGTAATAGCAAATATGATCATGAAGAACTAACCAGCCAAATGTTCTTGCGAAATCAGAGCCTGTGCCCAAGGGAATTAGCTGCATGAATAAAACACCTTAATAGCCGTCTCAGGAACAGTTACATACAGTCGAGAAGAGCAAATCACACGTCTACAGAAGTTCATGGGAAACACTTACACCAAGAGCAGTGGAGCAAGTCGCTGTATCATGATTGGTGATAGCTTTTCCAGCCCAAAAGAAGCCATTTGACTACCTTCTCATTGTACAATTAAGTTATAAGAATGAATGTACAGGAACCAATCACTTTGGAGGCTTTCTATAACCCTATAATGGCCTGTTGGGCAGTGACCAGAATTTGTTTTTCTACCTCATGTTACAAAAGGAAACAACATTGATGTGTTTATAAAAAGTGTGTCACCTAATAAATTGATCATTTGAGCTTCAAATTCGCATAGTAGCCAGTCCTAGTCCTCCAACTACCCACCACAATAATACTAACAGTAATTACAACCCCAATACATAAAAACCCATGAAAAATGCCTTCTATCCAAGCTACCTTGGCAGTCGCGAATCCTTACATCTGCAACACTAAATGTGAAAAGACTCGTATATATAACTTCCAGTATGAGTACACATGTCACCTACTCTAGTCCACTGCAATTAGTCTCGTGTTACCAGGACACTAGGTGACAGGATTTCATATGTAATAAGAAACAGAATTACAAATTATGGACATGCACAAGGCTAATGGCATCCCACCTCATGAAGAGTTCTCCAACTGCAATTACAGCATCAGCACCCTCTCGTATAGACTACATAACGTTGATACAGCATCAAACTGATGGTTCATAAAGTGAATATGCATCCAAGTTGACTGGTTTTTTAGGGTCGAGATGCCTACCTCCCTCGTTATGTCAGTCGCATGAGAAGGACCAGAGGTGAAAGATTCACATATCTGCGGATTCAACAAAAGAATACCACACTTAGTGACATAGCTTGTTTGAATTGAGAACTACTGCCCTTACATGGAATCAACAACTTAGACATAGGAGGGACAGATCATTCCATGTTTCAAGAAAAGAATCTAGATGCAAGTACATCCAGAAGAGAAGGAACATTATAACTCAAGAGGGAAAACCGTCAATTAGGCCAAGTAGTCTTTGGTAATTGAGACCAAACATACATGATACTGCAGCTCAGACATGGCAAGCGGAAGCAGCATAAAGCAAGACATGAGTAGAATCTAGCCAATTGCTCTCCCTAGTATCAGTCTCATACAATGAAGTACTCCAAACCCATCTCCCACCATCTTTTCAAGAAGCGAGTAGCACCCACCCACTCACGTGGGTTCAGACAAGGTTGAGCCGAATAAGGCCCCTTGCAAGATCTAAAGTAAAAGCTATTCAATGACATTTGAAGATTGGCAACGTTTCAAGGACTCACGTTACAATGTTCACCGAGGCGAGACCTGAGATAAGGCAACAGTTTCTTCCACTCCTTCCAGGTCTTACCATTAGCACCTGTCCACAAAACACACCCGATCATCACCCGCATACTTTCAACGTTCATTAATCGACTCCATTATAGAGGAGAAACGAACAAAAATCCAAACCTTCGCGCGCGCGTTAACAGAGAGACCAACCTCGAGGATTGACGACGAAGACGAGATCGCGGCGGCGAGAGGCGGAGAGAGACCCGCCCCCCAACAGGGTACGGTCAAAGGGGAGATCTGGAGGAGGAGCCATGGAGCGTTGCTCTGCTCTGGCGACGACCCACGAATTCGCCATTAGAGATGGCGGTGCTCTTCCCCATGCCATCTGATAATAATAGCACCCCATGCATTTTTTCACCACCTCAAGGTTCGTGAAAATAGAAATGAACTCTGTGGGCGCTGTCCGGTCTGCTTTGTCTTCCCCACCGTCGTCGTCGTCGTCAGTGGTCAGAGAAGCGGGCGCTTGAAGCAGAGACGGCTGGAATTGTTAGTTGTCAGTTATGAGACGCAGGAAAGTAAAGAGATGGGAATGGGGGAGGCACCGAAACGAAATGTGCCGAGATGGGATAGACGATGTGAATCGGCTGTCCTGACGAGAGACCAACTTGGGTTTATTAAGCAAAGCTTAGAAGTTGGGGATTGAGACAAAAAGACAGAGACAAGTCATCCGATCGGTTTCTTCTTCTCCGTGCCTTTACATCGTTTTCCACGACCACGACCACGACCACGACGACAAAAATGAGGATCTAATCGGTCAGGCCGGGCCCTCATGTGATGAAATTTAGCTATTTAGAATCGCTGAGGATTTGGGGTCAAAATGAGGAACAGGATTGAAGAGGGAAGAGAGAGCATATATGGACAGAGGAAAAGAGATGGAACAGATTCAGAAGGGAAAGGAGCCAAAAGAGAATTTCCTAATCAGTCTCATTCGACGACATGAACATTCCATAGTGTCTCCCTGGTTGAGCCGCGAGAGGTTGCCTTCATTGTCGGTTCGTTTGAATCAAAAGAACCGGACTTCTTGCATGGACAAAGCTCGGCTTAATTTATCTGTAATTGGTAATGTTAACTTCAGGTAAAACCCACGTGACATAAGGATTGCTAACGTGAATGGGACTCATCTGGTGAAACTTGAGCAACCTTTGGAGGACCTCTAAGGCACGCCATAACCCTTCTTGAATGGCCTAATCAAATTGATCCCACACAAATGCAGCCAAATTCCATTCGTAGCCTAAATACAAAGGTTATTGGCATAATGCCAATCGACAGCTCGACGTGACCACACGTTCTAGGGAGCAGGAGAACAAGAAAATAAAACAGTTAGTTCAAATGATCAGCATTACAAAGAGACATATCTAAATCACTTTTCAAAAGGATCCCTATTTGCTCCAACTGCCGACGACACAAACTTGAAAGGACATCAATATGACTGTCATACAAAATCCGAAGCCACTTACGCCAAGGGATCCTATCTTCCGGACTTCCCTTTTGATTTTGAATCGAAGTGAGGGTAGATCCAAAAGAGAGCGGAAGAAGAAGTAAAATCGAAAATACGTTTTAGTGGGAGATTAAAGTAGACTTCCCAACCGTTTCAGGGCAAGAAACATTCAGCGTAAATTCTTTCAGTAAATAAACGCAAATTTAAACGCTAGTAAAATGACGATTATATTTGGTAGCATTGGTTTTGTACATCCTACAACATGATCCAATGTAAAGAGGATGAACAGTAATTGATATTTGAGCAAGGCAAAACCTTTGAGATGCTCTGATCCTCCTGATCATACATGCGAATATGACCATTACCGTGCTCCACAAAGTATATGGCATTTTCCTTAACTCATGTGTCTTTCGAAGAGCAAGAAATTCCTCCTTGAGCCGAAAGAAATATTGTTCGGTCACCGATGCTTTTCAGTTCCTCCCATGTCCCTTCTGCAAAATTCATTCGAAAGACCTTGAACCTGTAGATTTTCCCTCTCGGGAGGGCCAATAATATCATCTCTTCCACAATTAATAGGTCTTCGCCGGATGGGATCAGGTAATGGCGACACGCCAGTATGCCTTCCGGATTTGAAGGATTAACATCCTTGTTCCCCAATGCACGTACTCGCAGCTCTGAGTTCTCTACGTCGACAATAGCCAGTTCGCAATAATTCAATAGCAAGAAAACTTCCCCTTTGATCATCGCGGCACAAATGATTTTAAATTCGACCTTGTGCCTCTTGAATGCATCCTCACCGGGTTTGCAATATCCAATGAAGTCCTCTTGCCGGTCAACGACCAGAACATACGATTGAGGATTGCTTGGCGAAGAAGACAAGAAACAAAAAGAGCACGCAAGGTGATCCAAAGGGGGGAGCTGGATTTTCTCCAGAGAAGTGGGATTCCAAATGCAGCAATCGTCGGAATCTTGATCTTCCGTGAACAACCATTCGTGACTCGAAATAGGGCAGATCAACTTGTCGCGCAGATCGGGAATGATCATCGTATGGCGGCGGCCCTCCGAAATGTCGTAGAAGGTTTGCCTCTGTCCTTCCCTTCCATGGGATATCACAAGCCAAGGGCAAGATCGATTGCCCCGGGGAAGAGGATTAAGGTAGCTCTTTTGCTTTTGTTTTACAACGTCCGAGGCGTCCTTTTCCATCTTTCTACGGAGACCTACACCAATGTGCAAAGCCCCTCAATCTGTTATAGCGAGTAAACATCTATATATCTAAGTAAACACTCTCACTTTTAAATTTCCAATTAATCCTCATCCACAAATTAAATTGGCCAAAAGAAAGGATTAACATGTAAATTGAAAAAAGCAAAAAAGTTACACAAGATAGATCATATTTTTGTCACATTCACCTGCAGCCCGCGACCGCGGGTCGCCGCCACCGCCTCCGCCGGTCGCTGGTCGCCGCCGCCGGTCACTGATCGCCTCCAGCCATCGGTCGTCGCCCCTTCGCCGGTCGCCACCCCTCCGCCGGTCGCCACCGCCGCCCATCCGCCGGTCGCCTCCGCCGGTCGCTTCCGCCGGTCGCCGCCGCCGGTCACTAATCGCCTCCAACCATCGGTCGCCGCCCCTCCGCCGGTCGCCACCGTCGTCGCCTCCCCTCCGCCGATCGCCGGTTTCCCCACCACAGATAAACCGTCGCCGGTTGCCGCCGACCGCCGCCGCCGATCACCGACCGCCGCCGCTGCCGATCGTCGACCACCGCCACTGCTGCCCGTCGCCGCCGGTTGCCACTGGTCGCCGCTGCCGTCGTCGATCGCCGCCAGTCGCCTCCACCGGTCGCCGTCCATCGCCGCTGCTGGTCGCCACCCCTCTGCCAATTGCCGGTCGTCGCCGCCGTTGCCCGTCGCCAGTTGCCGCCGGTCGTCGACAGCCGCCGCCGCCGGGCGCAGCTACCGCCCATCGTCGTCGCTGCCGTCGGCGATCACTCGCCGCCACTTTTTTTTAATAAAAAAATAAAAACACTTTACAAAATATATTTTTCACCATACAGCATTTACATCAAAATTGCTTT
This sequence comes from Rhodomyrtus psidioides, assembly GCA_021437785.1. Lineage (NCBI taxonomy): Eukaryota > Viridiplantae > Streptophyta > Magnoliopsida > Myrtales > Myrtaceae > Rhodomyrtus > Rhodomyrtus psidioides. The sequence continues at coordinate 2,533,534 of JAILYB010000112.1, forward strand.
CAAGTGCATTCTTAAAAAATACTTTACCAAACACTACTTGCATTTTAGAAAACAACTTTGCCCCAAAGGTATTTACATTTACTCAAAGACCTTTGACCAAATGCTGAATCAAACATGCCCTTTGTTACCGTCATATTATCCCAATCATTTGTAATGAGGAGCCAAAAGCCTTGCTTTGGTTCAGCATTTGAGTACTCACCTACGGGGTACTATTATATAGCAATTTGTCTTTGATATAATATAGGCAAATATAATAGTTGTTAACTTGCCTTTTAGGTAGTATTATTTACGAATTTGCAGGAGATGGAAAGGAATGCCTCTGACGTTGTAAAAGAACAGCGAAAAAGCTATCGTGGACCTCCTCCGAGTCTGGGCAATCGATCTTGCCCATGGCTGTCCCTAGCCATGGATGGGAACGGAAGGACAGGCGCAAACTTTCTATGATATTTCGAATAAGAAAATTGTCAAAAAGTTTTAAATTTTTTCGCAGTTTTGCCTATTCAGTCATAACTCTTTATAAGTCTTTTAAGTTTACCGATTTAGTCTCATGTCTTTTTACCTTATGCCGGTTTAGTACTATTGACTGAAAATCGCTGAGGTAGATACTCACTATCCTATGAGGCACTGCTAGTGAAGAGAAATTATAATAATATTTTATTATTATTATTATTATTTTAATTTTTTCCATTTTTTTTTGTCTTTCTAGGTTTAGAGCCCACAGGGGTGACCGAACCTTGGGCAAGGTTCGCCGAACCCTGCAGGGAGGGGGAGCCGGCCTCTGAACCAAGAAAAAACAAAAAGGGAAAAATAAATAAAAAAGAAATTCAAAAATTATTTGAAATTATTTAAAATAGTCCAGGTGTGAGCGGGCGATGTTGATTGTCGCGTAGGACGCCAACATCCACTTCAAGGATTTTCGGCTAAAATGACTGAATCGGCAAACGATGAAAATGTTTAAGAAAAAATCAGTAAACTTAAAAGATTTATGACTTTCAATAAAAAAAAATTACGAATGAATTGACAAAAATGTGAAAAGTTTTTTACTTTTTTTTCACTATTTTCCCCATTTCGGACCACCATATGAAGATCATTTCTGATCTGCGCAACAAGAGGATCTCATGAATGGTTGTTCATAGAAGATCGTGCTGGCTTTTGGAATCCCTCTTCTCTGGAGAAAATCCACTTTCCCTTGGGAAGAGACATGGCAAGTTCCGCTGATTGATCGGCAAGGATATATGTATTTATTTCATGATCACCTTGGTTTTTACTGATAAAATAATGTTAAAGATATATATGACATCATTTTTTTTTGTTGAAATATAACGTCAGTTCAAAGCGAGATTTTTTTTCAATAAGAAAATAAGTTCTTTCTCATAAGCTGTTGCCCCTCTTATGTTAATCAAATACCAAGAAACTGTGAGAGTTTCTCCGATTAGAGACGGAGGAATCATCCCGTTGCTCCGGCCGTATATCTCGAGCTCCTCGTCGTCGTTGTGCAGGGCGAGAGCGATTTTCTCCAAGCTTTCCCTCCAATTCGCTAGAGGGCTCAGCATCCTTCGACTCCGATCAATGCGGATGTGCAAAAAAAAGCTTCGCGAACGAAGATCGATGCCCCTCCATCGATCAGCTCGACACGGTTTTCCTTCAACGAGATTACGCAGAGGTGAGGGTAGATCCAAAGGAGAGCGGCAGAAGAAGTAAAATTGAAAATACGTTTTAGTGGGAGATCGAAAGGAGAGATTAAAGTAGACTTCCCAACCGTTTTAGCGCAAGGAACATTCTGATTTATGATATAAGCAAACCCATCACTTTAATTTCTTTCTTTTTTTGGCTTCTTGATAATGAAAATTTGAATTTATTAAATATCCATTGAGCAATTAGCAAAAAAATGACCGGCGCTCTTCCTTAAATACAAAGTATAATAACTTGGTTGCTTGAATTTATTAAATTATAGTAGTTTTGTGCTGTAATATTCGTTATTCGTGTTGAATATTTACTTTCAAATCAAAACATGCTTTCGATATTTATTTTGAAATTAGGTAAGTTGGAAGGAAAAACTTACTTTAGAGGTGATTTTATTTTCATGCCGTTTAACTTAAATTAGTTTATAACTACCGGATCCTTACATATTCATAAAATTTGAGCCTTCTAAGATCCATGATTGGTGCGCAATTATTATTTTTCATCATTAAACGCTATCTTATTGTATTAATGTGATGGATGTTTACATTAAGAAATTCACATAATTAATGTGAATTATCCTAAACAAAAATCAATTTAATAAAGAAAACGTAAAGTAAAACTCTCTAAACAAAGGGAGGGAAAAGGAAGTACATTGATTTATGATGTTCTAGTTCTAATATTGCTCGAATGAGCTCTCTTAGCAATCCCCTTAAGTAGAATTCAATCATACGACCTCTTGATTTTCAACTCAATTAGTCTCTACGAGTGCTCCGTGATCGGTATAATAGGATGCGTTTAGTAATCTATCTTTTGACTCGAAGGAGAGTAGTTAAGTGACTTTGTTGATAATTTTGGAAAAAGTAGTGTGGATTTTTTATTTTATTTTTTATGGCGGTGAATGAGGGAAAATTTAATATTAGAATGAAAGTAAGTGGACTTTTTATTAGATAAAAAAAATCGTGGCAGGTTCCTCTTTAATTTTAATGCTGTCCAACTTGTTAGCAGTTTGCCTGTGGTATTATTATCCATTTGAATCAACATCTCTAAAATCTAGAAAAAAATAGCATACAAATATATAAACGTGCGCAAAAATGGGAAAAATTAATATAAGCAAGACATAATGTGATCTGTCTCATTTTAGGAAAGAAAATAAAGATTGTTGACAATCTCGGCTTTCCATTGTTGCTACAATTAAAGGTGGCAGTTGGCGTGGGAACGGCTAAATCCATGCACGTGTACATTAAATATCAAAAAAAAAATTCGTTCGTCGGCGACACGTCATCATTTTCGATGGCCACCTCACCATTTTTGGCAGCCACGTCAGCCTTGGCACTCAAGTGAACGGTTTTTAAAAGCTACGGCAATTAAATGAACGTTTTGAAAGTTGAGACACTTAAGTGAACGCCGTACAAAAATTAAGAGATTTCTCGTGTATTTTCCCCTGTTGCATGGTTTTGACACCGAAAATTGGCCAATGCATCATATAGTCGTAGAGCCCATAGAAATGATAGGGTGCAGAAGCCCACAATTGAAGCATGACATGTTTTCGATATAGCATACCATCAAGCATAAACGATTCAACGTTTAAGAGCAAAGGGCAGTTTGGTAACTTTTTTTAGGGCAGTCGCAAGGGGAGAAAATATTATGTTTGTGTCAGAGCAAAGGGCGGTTTGGTAACTTCGTTTAGGGCAGTCGTTCGCGAGGAGAAAATATTGTGTCAGAGCAAAGGCGACCAAAACCGTTTTTTTGCAAAAAGTATGCCCCGCTGTCATCTCGTCCATCCGCGGAGCCTCACGTCACATCTCATTCCCTCCACCGCGCTCGCTCACTCCCCGTCTCTCTCTCTTCACCGTCTTCTTCTTTGCCAAACGCTTTCCAGGATTTCACTCCGAGAACGCTGAGTGAAGACGTCCGGGCGCTCAACCTTGTTAGCTAAGGTACGTCGCCTTATTTTTATCTCGCGATCGTCGTCCTCATTTCTGTGAAGAAAAGGAGGCTTGGTTCGACGGTGAACTGCGGGAGTATTCTCGTGTGTTATTTTCATCTTTTTACGAACTGGCGATTATTCTCGTGTGTTATTTTCATCTTTTTACGAACTGGCGATTGGTCGGTTGTTGACACCTAAATTTTGATCAAATTTTTTTTATTTATTTTTATTTCATAGAAAATCCATAAAAAGTTGAAAAAATTGAAAAATCAATTTTGGTGACCTTAGCCAAGCTAAATGAACCATTTTGGCCAAAAAAATAATTTTCATAATTTTCATTTTTTTATATATATTTTCGAAAAATACAAAAAAAAAGAAAAAAAAAGAAAAAGAAAATCAAGAAAATCAAGAAAAATAATATTTGAGGTCACAAAGATATATAAAAATAGTCGGTATTTTTATTTTTATTTTATCTATTTTCTAACCTCATAAATAGTAAAATTCAGGTTTGATTTTAGGTGTTCTCTGATCACCATAAAATTGAATTTGACAAAAATATTAGTAATGATTAAAAGGAAAAGGAGGGAAACATCATCATTTAAAAGGAAAAGGGGACTAATGATTTTGTCTTCTCTTTTTGTTATTTTATTTTATTTTTACTTTTATTATTTTATTATTTTATTATTTTATTATTATAATATATTTTTTTCTTTCTCTCTCTCTCTCTCCCCACTCCCTCTCTCCTTCCCGCTGCCTATTTATCTCCCCCCTCCTCCTCTTCCTCTTCCTCTTCTTCTTCTTCTTCTTCTTCTTCTTCTTCTTCTTTCTCTCTCCTCTCCCTTTCCCGAACCATCTCACTGTTCCGGTCATAACTCCGTCGTCCAATATCAGATCGAGGTGAAACCACCTCCAATAGAAATCTTATCGTCTTATCTTTCCAGGGATATATTATAAGGCTCATTTGGCCCAGCCATTCGTCCGATGGAGCCGTTTGAATGAGCAAAGGTCGCTGCTGACCCTGTAACGACCAGTTTCTGCCGCCGCCGTCGTCCTCCACGATCAGCCCTTCTGGCGACCTTTGCGCCTCCCTCTGACCATCACAGGTTAAGTTAAGATGTCCTTAACAATTTCCCGTTGGTTTAGTGAATTTTCGAGATCTGGTTAAATTATGGTGATTTTTTGAAAAACAGTCGACGAAAATCGAGCGAATTGAGGTATTGTGGTCATATCTCACTCATTTGGATTCCTTTTAAGGTGAAATTTTCGGTGGTGGCTTCCTAAGATGATAGGCTATGTTCTGAAATTTTAAGGTTGCTGAATATTTGCTGTGTATTTACTTTATGTCATAGCATTTCTATATTTCGCATAAAAGACCCAGAATCGGAAGGCCGAGCCTCCTGTTGGTGTCTAAATATTTGCTGCGTATTTACTTTATGTCATAGCATTTCTATATTTCGCATAAAAGACCCAGAATCGGAAGGCCGAGCCTCATGTTGGTGTCTAAATATTTGCTGTGTATTTACTTTATGTCATAACATTTCTATATTTCGCATAAAAGACCCAGAATCGGAAGGCTAAGCCTCTTATTGGTGTCCAAGGTGTTTTATTTATTTATTTTCTGTAAATTATATTGTGCTACCCCAGAATCGGAAGGCCGAGCCTCCTGCTGGTGGTTTATACCCCCCACACATTGTTGCACGAGCACCGACGGACTCCGACGTCGTAAAATTCACCGGATCCCATCTCCTTTGCTTATGTTTATGTTGTATAATGACTTAATATCTTCTTTATTATTATTATTTTTTTTTTGCATTGTGTTGCGTCCTATAAAAACAAAAAAAAAATGCTAGATTGGATGGTTGCAGATGAGCCACGTGTCGTGATCCGATGATTTTCAGAATAAAAAAAATATTTTTAACATTAAAAGAAATAAATTTCGAATTTTACAACAATTAAAATGATTCGATTGTCACCGAGACGCCACGTGGCGAGTTAGGGACCGTTCAGTTGGGACTTATTTTCAGGAAATTTATAATAAAAAAAAATCAAATAAAAAAAATTCAAAAAAAGTGAATACTAAGGAAAAATTCAAAAAAAAATTTGAGAAAAATTGCAGAAAATTCAATCAACTTAGGTACCGAAAGTGCGTCAACTCTAACAGTTGACGTAACTAAGTCCCCGAACCCATTTCTCTGGTTATCGTAGAATTGAATAGAAACTCCCGACTATTCAATAGGGTGGTCCAATCATACCCTCCAAAAAAATGATTGGTGGCGACTCCATGGCATGCACACTTAGCACATGTCACTAGACCACACTGAAGGTCGACTACGCATACCTACGTTGCGATTTGGGTAACGGGCCTTGGGAGAGGCCTGCGTCCAACCAGACTGGACGGCCCATTAGCCCTCGAGAGCCCACGGCGAACCTCGAGAGGGTCGCGACAGACTGGCGACTCCGCTGGGGACTGGTTCTTAACCATTTAGTGGACTTGAGCCGATTAAAAAGTTGATTGTTTTATGCAGACGCTCTTCAAATTGAAGTATGTACTTTAATCCTTGAGGTGTTAAACGTTTTTGCAGATTGGAGAAATAAGGGGTGTAGTCCGCGATTTACATTATTTTATGCAGGTTGGCGTAGGAATGTATGTTGTGTGGGTGATTTGAAGCGCTGATTGATAAACTGTTATGCATGACTTGCATTGTGATGATCACGACACCTGAACATGGAACCTCCGTGAGGAAAAACACGGGGTAATCCATTTTTAATTTCGCTCACTTCGAACTATGGATTGGGTCCCAATGCAACGATAGTTGTGCAATGGAACCTACCCTTTCTAGAACTCGAGGTGGGAGCCTTTAAGCCTCAGGAACCCCACCATTTAGGTGTCAAAACTTCACAAGTTTACATGCGCATGATCGATGTGTTTGACATGTCTTACCCCCTTCAAAAGGTTTGTAAGTATCATTCCTTTCACCCCTTGAACTCAGTATAACTTTTTTCCATATGCTAACACGTCTTTCTACCTACCACAGGGCAGGTAGCTTTAATCACGGAACCAAGAATAACTCGTATTATAACTCGTCTCCGAGCCAGAATGGAGCAAGAGGAGTTGGGATCTCGCGTGAATAGTTTGGAAGGTCAGATGGCGTCAATGGCCACCATGCTAGCAGAAATGAAAGCCATGATGGTGGCTGCACAAGAAAGAAATCATGACCTCAGCCAGGATGCTCCGCCCGCACCCCCCAATGCTTCGAATGTGGCGCGAACTCGGGAAGAGAATGTGGCCGAGAATGTTAATCGAGTGTTAGCAGCTGATGCACTACCGAAGGCCGTGTCTGCAGTCATCGACCTAGAAAAAGACAAAAAGGAGAAACCCCCGGGCAAAATCGAAGAAGGCGCAAAGAGGCTAGCGAAGATAGAGGAATGCCTAAGCAGCCAAGGGTATGAGCTGGCTCGATTTGACAAGATATCACCATTTGCAAAAATTGAAGCGCCGTTAGACTATAAAGAACCCGATTTCGTCAGAAAATACAACGGGACGAGCTGCCCCCGAGCCCACTTAAAATATTACCTACGCAAAATGGCACTTTTTTCTGACTACGTTCCCTTGCTGATGAACACGTTTCAAGAGAGTCTGGCGGGTGCTGCTTGGCTTGGTTCATCGAATTAGATTTGGAGGACTATGATGGATGGGAAGACCTAGCGGAGGACTTTTTACATCAATATAAGTTCAATACTGCTACAGCCCCTTCCAGAGAAGAATTGCTGAGGACCACTAAAGGGAGGAATGAGGCAATCCGTGCCTACGCTCAAAGATGGCGGGCCTTAGCAACACAAGTCAAACCGTCCATTCCAGAGGACGAGCTGGTCGACCTTTTCTTGAGAGCGTTGCCTTACGAGTATTTCGATAGGCTGAACACATCTGGTTGTCAAACATTTGTACACCTCATAAAAATCGCAGAAAGGCTGGAATGGGCGATGAGGGAAAGGAAAGCACCAGAAATCGCAACAAGACGCCAATATCCGGCCCGAAGGGAGAAGGAGGCTGAAGTTGATGTGGCCTTCGTACCAAACCCACCCAACCCTAAGCAGTTCTCCAATTCAAGTACGGTGCAAGGAAACTCGTCGATGTCGGTACAGAAACCATATGAACTAAGGAGGAAGTTGCCTCCCAAGCAGTTCACCCCCCTGCCAAGGCCGTTATCGAAATTACTTCCTATGTTGCTAGAGGAGCACTTAGTGGCTAAGGAGCCTCCAAGGCCGAATCCGGTGAAATTTAACGGGTACGATGAAAGCCAGTCATGTGTCTATCACATGGGAGAGAAGGGCCATAACGTAGACAATTGCATTGTTTTGAAGCACAAGGTGCAAGCCCTTATCGATAATTGCATCCTTGAATTCGACAAAACAGAGCCGAACGTGCAAAATAATCCACTTCCTGATCACCAAACCGTGGGGGTGATCTTCGACAACAAGTTCGACCGGTTCTTCTCCGAGGATTCCAAATGGTCGAAGGACGAGGGGATAGAAACGACATCGGAGGAACTTGATTTGACCAGCTTGTCTTTGGGAGATTTTGTCAAATCACTCGACGGCGACGCTCCTACCATGGAGTAAAGAGATATCTGTCTCTCTTCGACGCATCTAAATCCACATTAGGTGCCTCGGGCTTTTTCTTACGTGTTGTATTGTAATATAAGTATACTAAAAAAAACCAAAAAAAAAACCAAAAAAAAAAAAACCAAAAAAATCATCAAAAATCAAAAATAAAAAAAAAAGGGGGACGTGTGGGAGCCACAAATCGGTCAATGACGAAAAAAAAAAAAAAACTGAGACCTGATTTCCCACATGTCTCCTGGTTTGCAAAGTTTTGGGATGCGAGGATGCCCAATGATATGAGGGCTAGCTCCCATCCTACCCTTTCAATTTTTCTTAAGACGTCTCCCAAAGAAGTTTATCATTACATGAACTTTCTCTATTTTATAACCGTCTTTGTGACACTTCAAGCATGCCATTCCAAGCATACATAGCAGTTGTTAAATAACTCAGGTTCCCGAGGTGGAGCTTCCCTCCTAAATGGGGAATAAAACGATGCGGAGCCATCCATTCCAGCAACGATCAAAAGCAGGGGAATCAGATGGCAGTGCTTTCAAATGACGAAACAAGGAGTACCCCTTTTCATAACATAAGTCTGACTCAATGTTTTCAAGAGCGTTCTAATGGCTCAATTTGTGAACAAAATCTTTGAGAAAACCTGAAAAAGTTTCTCATCACCTGAAAATCTCTGTGAAAAGAATGCTTGAAAAAAAAAATCTTAAGCACGAATTCATAGATGACCAGGATTGGCAAAACTCGTGGGAGCAAGTCTCTCCCTTTTCTCCGAGAAGCCCAGCCAGGGGCAAACTCTCATGATCCCCCCTAAAAGTGCAACAGACCAGGGTCATCAAATCCAGAGAGGACAAACAGCGAAACCGGCCTCACCGGGGCAAATTGCTCGAAAAGCACGAAAAGACGAAACTTCGGAGGGAGTACCTCTTTTCAGAAATTCCAAATGAAGTCGGATAAAAACCCACGTCTATTTCTTCACATGCAGGTGCGTGGACTCCTTCAGATGGGATTAGAAATCTCCAACAAAAGCGGAAAGCGTTAAGACATGACTGGGGCATGCGAATCAATTTTGCCCTGGGCAAAGAAAGACGTTTCTTCTCTGGCAAAATCCATAGACGCAATGACAGAGTTATCTGCATCAGAAATAAACCCCAGGATACAAACCTAGAGGCGGTAACTTTGTATCGTTCCAATTTGATCTCCATAAATCCCATGCTTAACAAGAAGTCGTTGGCGCCAAAAGCCACAAAAGAAAAGAACTCGCCAATGAGGAGGCGAATAAAATTATTAACCTTGGGAGTCAGCACTCCAAGGAAGGGTCTTTGATCAAGTGGAGGAACTATGAAGAGTGACGCTGGAATGCGCCCAAAAACACAAATGGATTTCCTCTGGGGCAAATCCTCGAGAATGATTCATCGCCAACCAAACGGAGGAATCGTGGCCACAATATAGATGGCCAATTTCTGTAAGCCGCGCGTTTGTGTTCAAATGAAAACACCAAGCAAGAACAAGGCGGTATCGTTCCAATTTGTCTTGAATTTTGGAACGCAAACTGACACTTATTGTTTGTTTTTGACAGGGGAGTCGCCTTGGAGACGAACAAGTTTTTACATCCCACGTACTACTTGTTAGGGTACATAACCGAGGGTAGGATGTATCGTTTCGATTTTCAAAAAAATTCGTGAATATACAATGATATGCTTCTCTTACATTTTCAGGGGTCTGCAGCCGCGACAGGTAGGTAAGTATCCCTTTCCCAGTTAGCTGGAGATAAAGAATGTTAAAATCCTTTCAGTCGTCATGAAAATTATCCAATGCATCGATGTTCATGATTTAAATCGGGAGGTTGCCCAAAGCATGAATAAAACATGCACGATACATCACAAGATCCCCTCAATGGATAAATTTTGGGAAAGAAGGGAGTGAATTTTTCCAAATATCATTATTTGTCAAATCATTCAAAAGGAAGTTTACTCAAAAGAGAGGCGAGCCTAATCCAAACATGTCCAACACACACTTGAGAGATGAGTGGAGTGAGCAGATAGCAAAATCTGGGTCTACGATGGTAGGGATCATTTGCAGCGATTACATGGGTTGGGACGACAGAGGCATTCGTTTCATATCCCCAAAAACTACAGGTGACCATTGATAAACCCCTTTGAACGGCGTTTTTCATTCTTAACCCCATCAAGAACCACCCCACATCGGGGCAAAATGGAGGTGAGTCCAGTAGCATCAGGAGAAAATGGTTAGAATTTTTTTTTTTTGCTCGGACTAACATTAATCTTTGTGTGTTGTTTATATGGTAATCCAAGTGCCATAGGATGATGAGAAGCATTCATTTCTCTATCCCACACACCATATCCTTTGCATAGCCAAGTTGAGCCTGCGAATTCATTTCATAAACCCATCGGTGATCATTGCAAGTTCCAAAACAAAGGCAAATCACTTCAGGAACGGAGAAGTTCAAGACTTAGGGTTTACGAAGAAACTACTAAGTTGATACTCAAGCGTGCTAAGAGCCAAGTCATATATCTAGCACAATTGCCAAGCATCCCACTTGCGACAAGGGATTAAAGAAATCCCCAGCATCAAGAAAAAGCAAAGTGCCTGGTAAAAGCGAGGCCGATGCTCGGGTGAACAATTTGATCGATCCCTAAAGAAACCTGGTAGGGAAAAGAAGAGGGAAAAACCCCTAATGGAGTCAGATCAAGAAGACTGCTCCCCAAATGATGTCAGCCGTGGAGCAAAAACACAGAAAGAGTTGTCAACCTCTTAATACCACAAGAGACGCTCTCTAAAGAGTTTGTACACACCTCAAAAACGGTTGCACGTCTCAAAAATTGAAGATACATAATGGAAAAGACAGGTAACAAATTTGCAATGATCACCAAGGTCAATTCCCTCATAAATTCTGGGCCAAAAACAAGCTTTTTTTTCGGTCCCCAATCCTACCAACATCATAACCCTGAAACAGCCTTCTCTGACTAAGACACTTGGGTTAACATATAGCTTAGCTCGAAGAGGTACGAGCAAGACTATTTCTTTCCCATAAACTCTTACGACAGAGTAGAATTTTTTGTCATAAGTGCTCCATTTCTGTCGCGCATCGCTGAGCTTCTCACTGAAAAAACAAATTGGCCTGCGCTCTTGAGATAAAACAGCTCCTATACCCACTCCACTAGCATCGCAATTTACCTCAAACAGCTTATCAAAATTAGGTAGAGCTAGAACAGGTGCAGTACACAACTTCTCTTTCAGAATAGCAAAACTATTATCGGCTTCCTCTCCCCACAGAAATCTACCTTTCTTCATACACTCTGTAATCGGGGCTGCGATAGTGCTAAAATTCCTAATAAATCGCCTATAAAAGGTAGCCAACCCATGAAAACTCCTTACTTTAGAAACTGTTTTTGGAGTAGGCCACTCTCTGATGGCTTTCACCTTCGTCTCATCCACCTCTATTCCCTCAGCAGTGATAATAAACCCCAAGAATAGCAGCTTATGAGTCAGAAAACTGCATTTCTTAAGATTCACATACAGCTTACTAGTCTGCAAAGCGGTCAACACTTCCCTCAAGTGCATCAAATGATCCTCCTCAGTCTTACTATAAATCAGGATATCATCAAAATAAACTACGACGAATTTACCAATAAAAGATTTCAAAACCTGATTCATAAGCATCATGAAAGTGCTCGAAGCATTAGAAAGCCCAAGTGGCATCACCAACCACTTGTACAGTCCCTCCTTTGTCTTGAAAGCTGTCTTCCACTCATCTCCAGGCCGAATACGAATCTGATGGTAGCCATTCTTCAAATCCAGCTTCGTAAACCACTTAGCTCCGTGCAGTCTATCCAGCATGTCATCCAACCTAGGTATTAGAAACTTGTAGCCCACAGTTATCTTATTAACGGCTCTGCTGTCTATACACATCCTCCAGCTCCCATCTTTCTTAGGAGTTAGTAAGGCTAGAACAGCACATGGGCTCATGCTATCCTGAATGTGCCCATTTCGCAGCAACTCTTTCACATTCTCCTTTAGAATCTCACTCTCTTTAGGACTCATCCTGTAGTGCGGTAAATTAGGCAAACTAGCACCAGGAATTAAGTCTATATGATGCTGAATATCACGCATAGGAGGTAACCCTTCTAGAATCTCACTCTCTTTAGGACTCATCCTGTAGTGCGGTAAATTAGGCAAACTAGCACCAGGAATTAAGTCTATATGATGCTGAATATCACGCATAGGAGGTAACCCTTCTGGAATCTCTTCAGGCATCAGCTTACTGAATTCTTGCAATAAAGGTCTAACTGCTTCAGGCTGCTCCTCTACTTGTAATTCAGCCTCTGTCTCAATCGCTTGTTTCACCACCAGCACATGAACTTCCCTGGTTTCCTTAATTTCATATTCAAATTTCCTTGTAAGAGTAAGGAAATTATTACCTGCAGCCTATTTTCCTTTGTTCTTCAGGGGCATCAACGTATATTTCACCCCATCTTTCACCAGATTATATTGGTTACTCCTTCCAGAATGCTGAGCATCAACATCAAATGGACACAGCCTCCCGAACAACACGTGACATACATCCATATCTACTACATCACAATACAACTCATCGTGATATTTACCAATGGAGAATGGAATTTTGCATCGTTCAGTTACCTGTATACTTTCAGCTCCAGACTTAATCCATCCTAACGTATAGGGGTTAGGATGTTTCTCCACAAGTATCCCCAACTTCTTCACTGCATCCTTCCCAATGATATTTTCCATGCTCCCACTATCGATGACCACATCAAATATCTTCCCCAGAATAGTGCATCTGGTTCGGAATAGCTGATGGCGTTGTGTATCATCCTCCTGTTTTGGGACTAGCATCATCCTGCGCACCACACAGCTTATCTCCTCCTCTTCCTCATCTTCAAAACCGTCTACCTCACCATCTGGTTCGCAGCAATACCTGTCTTCTTCCTCCTCTTCTCTTGCTGCCACATTTACTGTTTTTCTCTGAGGGCATTCATTAGAGCGGTGCCCAGGTTGATTACACCTATAACACTTAATCGCCGCTGGTCTAGCATAAGGATTCAGGTTCACATTTTTTTGTGATTGCGACCCCTTGTCCCTTGCCTCGTTCAGAGGGCGCTTTTCTATCGCCTTATCCCCTTGATTTCGCTCTGCGCTAAAGCGATTGTTGAAGCCGCCTTTCTCCATGGAACTTCCTGAGCTACTACCCCTATAATTTTCAAAGCCTCTTTTACTTCGTTCTTGCTGCATCAATTCTGCCTTTCTAGTCATGTTCTTAGCTTCAGTCAGATTCCACAAAAATTGTACTCCAATTTTATCCCGAATAAATGGTTTCAACCCATCGAGATATCTGGCCACCTGTTGTCCCTCTGTTTCTGACAGGTTATTTCGCTCAGCCAATCTCATGAATTCTGTCGTATACTCATGTACAGTTCGATTGCCCTGCTGGCAACACTGATACTGTTGGAACATGATCTGCTCATAATTAGACGGAAGGAACTCCTGTTTCAACAGTCTCCTCATTCTATTCCATGTTCGCACCCTCTCTTTTCCTTCTCGCTCCCTTCTATTCTGCAATCTCTCCCACCATGCAGACGCACCCTCTTTCAATCTACAGGCTACTAGTCGCACCTTTTTCTCGCTAGGAGTTCCCATATAATCGAAGAATCTATCGACATCAGCAATCCAACCCATAAGTTCTTCTATTCCCAAACTCCCATTAAAATAAGAGATATCGACTTTTAGTTTAAAGTCGTTACCTTCACGATCGTCGTAACGTCGTCGGCCATCTCTTCTATCGCGATCGTCAAAACGACCCCTTCGAATTCCTGCATAACGATCCATGTCTCCATAATCAGCACGCCCTCCATCAGAAAACTCGTGCTCTTCTTCTTCCGAACTCTCTGAGAACAGAGGGTTATTCTGCCTGCGGACAGGAACAGGCCTGACAGGGTCACCGCGAGCAAGATCTGCACCCGGCCTTCTGTCGTTCCGCCGATTCCGGTTCACATCAACGCCGAAATCTTTAAATCGATCTGCCAATGAATCAAGTCGTGCTTCGATGCGTTGAAATCGTTGATCGAATCGTTGATCCAGGCGTTCCATTAAACACTGCTCCAAACGTTGCAGCGCGTCGTCCCCAAGGATTGGGGCTCTAGTCTCTTGAACATCGTCACGAAGACCACCGCCAGTCACCATAAGCTCTGATACCACCTAACGCAGCGTTCAGCGATAGAACAAACAAGCAAATCTTGCTTGAGAGAGAAATCTCAAATTTTCAATATCAAAGGTATATTCTGTCTGCTCAAACGTCACAAAACACCTTATATAGGGTGTTAACTCTAATGACACCAAAACTAACAAAATTACAAAATTGCCACTAAAAAATAAAATTAAATCATAAAGATGCTAAAATTAAATCCGAAAATTCTAGACGCATCTTCTCGACTTCTGTTGGGATTTTTGCCTATCCAATGATCCAGAAACGCATTACTAATATGCTCCGCATCAAGTTCGCCGGGCCGAGACCTTGTTTTCCTCGCGTAAGCTATTGCCGCTCTTCTGGTAATGGAATACCAAGAAAAGTCTCGGTTCTTTCATGTATAATCTGGGTGTGAAAACGAAAGGGTATATCTTGATTATGGTACTTTCTCACAAGTTTTAAGATCCTGTGAGAGACGTACGTGACATTAGAGTCCATAAGATTTTTTATTTTATTTTTTTGAAGTTGTTATAGAGCATAAATGTCACGGAGGTTTCACAGAAAGAACTAAACTAAAAGCAGAATTGTTGGGGTTAAAGTTGCTTGATATTTGTACTCCTGATTATCTAGTACTGTTGAGAGGTGCTGCGATATATTTAGTTCTGTTTACGAATTCAAGATTTTCTTTTTTTTATTACCCTTTAGAATTCTGGATCAAGTAAATTTAACTTTTTATTTGCGTAATTCAAATTACAGGAAGCTTAAGCATAATCCTCATTGCCGATATGAGTCGATAATACTCTCAATATAGAATAAGTATCCTACTTTGAAAGTATACCGATTCCTAATCCAATTGGTATAAGATGAGTCATTTTCCTAGTTTTTGTTGAATCCAGTTTTGGTTTGGTTCAATGCCCAGTAAAATTTTCCTCTCAATCATCCAGGGAGTTATAAAGTCCACCGTAAGTTATTTTGATTAGAAGATATTGTTTTGGGTCACGTCGTACAGTACAGCGACAATTACTAAGGAACGTGCCTTGTTTGCAGATAAAGGTTTTCAAAACAAGGGCAAAGAGGTCACAAATGTTCTTCATAGTACTAATCCCAGTCAAAATTAATTCCAGTTAGATAATAATTTGGATATCAGCCAAACATAATTCTTTTAAATTGGAAAGTTGACAACAATAGAAGAAAGAGACCAAAAAAAAAAAAAGATAACAAGTTGGAACTGTTAAGGACTGAACCTGTTGTATCAACATTTATAATCGATATCCATGCTTGAGAAAAACATTACATGATTTTTTTATAAAATGCGTTAATAAACTATTTTACCACAATATTTATCAACTGAAATCATCAATGATGTTTATGCTTAAGTTTCCTATAATTTTATTTATGCAAATAAAAAGTTACGTTGATTTGATCTAGAGTTATAAAACAATGGGCTTTTAATTATCGCTTTTATTTGTGATTTAAGATTTTTTTTCTCTCTCTTATGAAATCTGGATAAAGTGAATATTACTCTTATATCCAAAAATCAGAAGAAATCCAAACTAAGTTCGGTCAACGTAGTCGGCACTGATTCGTTTGGGGAATAGAAACAAGATCTCTCTGACTCCTACATGAATAAGTTGAACAAACCGAGTTGGACAATCAGAAGGAAATCCACGCATCTTGCTTTGCTCAATATTTGAAATCCAGAATTTTTTGTATAAGGATCAATAACAACTTTCCTATTTAACTCTTCTCGCGGTCAAAGTCCCAACTCCACCTTGGATTCCATGTGCATAAAAATTAATTCAGTCTTGAAGAAGGCCACCATAAAAGTCCAATTTGGACTTTCTTGTCCAGCACCTCGATTTAGATAAGTTTTATATCTGCGCGCTCATATACTCGAGGCATATATTTTAACATTTTACAAACAAAACCATGTAATTTTGAACCAATTGATAATAATGCGTTTCTCATTCATAATTATCGATTACAGTACCAAATAGGTTCTCTCTCCCTCTTCTCATTTTTGTATTGTTGTCATCTTCATTTTCTACAAGAATTGCGCTTGATAAAGTATTATCTCTCGTGTATATTTTTGGCAGATAAATAGTTTCGAAACGGGGCATATCCCTTAATTTTAACGGAAACTAGGAATGATCCCTTCTGATAACTCATCTTGTACGAATTGGATTAGGAATTGGTAATACTTTCAAATTAGGATATTCATTCTATATCAAGGGAGTGACTTATATGTACAACCATCAAGCTCTTGGACCATTACTTCCCATCGGCTGCCACCACTACGACAAGTGTCAGCGATTTGTCAGAGCGCGGTCACTCGAGGATAGGTTTCCCATTCACCGTCATTCACCTAAATATACAGCCGACTATGACATTGAGTTCCAAGATCAAGCAAACTGGAAAGACATCCAATAAGATTAAAATGCTACACAAAATTATGATTCGAGATGAAGAGTAGATTAAGAGACTCTCATAGATTTTCAGGGACAATAACCTTGATTCGTAAATCTTGGTTACGGTGCCCGATAAAGGCTTGCAATGCACCAAAGACATAACATAAGTTTCTAAATCGCTAGTATCTGAAGCATAGTAACCAGCTTTTGCACTCCTGTAAATTTTAAATTAGGTGCGGCAATGAGTAAATTCGCCGTATAGCATGCACTGTCATAGTCCACACCAAAAGTTTCAAGTTAACCTTACAAATGAATGTCCGCAACATTCAAAAAGTAATGAAGCTCTTCATTTTCTCCCCCAATGACACCAATATCTATTTGTGATCTTTGCCCTGCAAAATGAATCAATCACATAGCGAACAAAGAGAAAATGTATCCTACAAAATAAATCAACATTAAGAAGAAGGTACCAATTTTTGATATGTCCCAAACACATTTTTAGCCAAAGCTTCATATGTTGGAAAAACATAAGAAATGGAAGCTGCGTTTGGTAACGTTTCTGTTCCTAGGAACATATTTGGAACATAAACATTTTTTTGTGTTTCTGCTCCTGGCTACGATTTTTGGAAACAGAAACGCGTTTGGTAAGTTAAAAAAAAATACTTTTCTAGCCAAAAGGAAGGATCGGCGGCGGCCGGCGGAGGAGGCGGCGGCGACCGATGGCGGAGGCGGCGGCGGAGACCGGTGGCGGCGGCGGCGACCGGCGGCTGCGGCGACCGACGGCCGCGGCGACCGGCGGCGGCGATCGGCCGCCGCGGCGACCGGCGGCGGCCACCGGCGGCAGCGACCGGTGGCGGCCACCGGCGGCAGCCCCCGGTAGCGGTGGCGGCGGCAACCGGTGGCCGCCGGCGGCGGCGGCGGCGGCGACCGGCGGCCGACCGGCAGCTTGCGGTGACCGGCGTCGGCCGACCGGCGGCGGCAACGGCAACCGACAGCGGCGGCAACCGACGGCGGCGGCGAGCGGCAGGGATTGGCCACCGGCGGCGGCGACCCGCGACGGGCGGCAGCGGCGACGGGCGGCGGCGGCGATGGGATGCGGCGGCAATGGGGGCGGCGGCGACGGGCGGCGGCGGCGGCGACCGGCGGCGGCGGCTGCGGCGACGGGCGGCGGAGACTTGCGGGCGGCGGCGACCGGCGGCGGGGGCGGTGGCGACCAGCAGCGGCCGACCGGTGGCGGGCGGCGGCGACCGACGGCGCCCGATGGCGACTAGAAAGCGTTGGAACAAAAGTGTTCCAGAAACAAAAAAGCAAGTTTTTTTTGTTTCTTTTTTTAGGACCAAAAGTGTTCTCGGAACACTTTTGGAGCAATTTTTTGCCAAATGTGTTTCTGTTCCAAAAGTGTTCCCAGAACACTTTTGGAACAGAAACACAATCCCTGGAGTGTTGCCAAACGCAGCCTTAATGAATAACCTTTGACTATGCGGTCAACAGCATCATGAGGATCATTTTTCCCGAGAAAAACAAGTGCCAGCCATAACATCTACTTTAACTACTATTGAGCAATTAAAAAAGCACTTCCTTAATCTCAAGCAATAGCAAATATGATCATGAAGAACTAACCAGCCAAATGTTCTCGCGAAATCAGAGCCTGTGCCCAAGGGAATTAGCTGCATGAATAAAACACCTTAATAGCCGTCTCAGGAACAGTTACATACAGTCGAGAAGAGCAAATCACACGTCTACAGAAGTTCATGGGAAACACTTACACCAAGAGCAGTGGAGCAAGTCGCTGTATCATGATTGGTGATAGCTTTTCCAGCCCAAAAGAAGCCATTTGACTACCTTCTCATTGTACAATTAAGTTATAAGAATGAATGTACAGGAACCAATCACTTTGGAGGCTTTCTATAACCCTATAATGGCCTGTTGGGCAGTGACCAGAATTTGTTTTTCTACCTCATGTTACAAAAGGAAACAACATTGATGTGTTTATAAAAAGTGTGTTACCTAATAAATTGATCATTTGAGCTTCAAAATCACATAGTAGCCAGTCCTAGTCCTCCAACTACCCACCGCAATAATACTAACAGTAATTACAACCCCAATACATAAAAACCCATGAAAAATGCCTTCTATCCAAGCTACCTTGGCAGTCGCGAATCCTTACATCTGCAACACTAAATGCGAAAAGACTCGTATATATAACTTCCAGCATGAGCACACATGTCACCTACCCTAGTCCACTGCAATTAGTCTCGTGTTACCAGGACACTAGGTGACAGGATTTCATATGTAATAAGAAACAGAATTACAAATTATGGACATGGACAAGGCTAATGGCATCCCACCTCATGAAGAGTTCCAAGTCGCCTCCAACTGCAATTACAGCATCAGCACCCTCTCGTATAGACTACATAACGTTGATACAGCATCAAACTGATGGTTCATAAAGTGAATATGCATCCAAGTTGACAGGCTTTTTAGGGTCGAGATGCCTACCTCCCTCGTTATGTCAGTCGCATGAGAAGGACCAGAGGTGAAAGATTCACATATCTGCGGATTCAACAAAAGAATACCACACTTAGTGACATAGCTTGTTTGAATTGAGAAATACTGCCCTAACATGGAATCAACAACTTAGACATAGGAGGGACAGATCATTCCATGTTTCAAGAAAAGAATCTAGATGCAAGTACATCCAGAAGAGAAGGAACATTATAACTCGAGAGGGAAAACCGTCAATTAGGCCAAGTAGTTCTTGGTAATTGAGACCAAACATACATGATACTGCAGCTCAGACATGGCAAGCGGAAGCAGCATAAAGCAAGACATGAGTAGAATCTAGCCAATTGCTCTCCCTAGTATCAGTCTCATACAATGAAGTACTCCAAACCCATCTCCCACCATCTTTTCAAGAAGCGAGTAGCACCCACCCACTCATGTGGGTTCAGACAAGGTTGAGCTGAGTAAGGCCCCTTGCAAGATCTAAAGTAAAAGCTATTCAATGACATTTGAAGATTGGCAACGTTTCAAGGACTCACGTTACAATGTTCACCGAGGCGAGACCTGAGATAAGGCAACAGTTTCTTCCACTCCTTCCAGGTCTTACCATTAGCACCTGTCCACAAAACACACCCGATCATCACCCGCATACTTTCAACGTTCATCAATCGACTCCATTATAGAGGAGAAACGAACAAAAATCCAAACCTTCGCGCGCGCGTTAACAGAGAGACCAACCTCGAGGATTGACGACGAAGACGAGATCGCGGCGGCGAGAGGCGGAGAGAGACCCGCCCCCCAACAGGGTACGGTCAAAGGGGAGATCTGGAGGAGGAGCCATGGAGCGTTGCTCTGCTCTCGCGACGACCCACGAATTCGCCATTAGAGATGGCGGTGCTCTTCCCCATGCCATCTGATAATAATAGCACCCCATGCATTTTTTCACCACCTCAAGGTTCGTGAAAATAGAAATGAACTCTGTGGGCGCTGTCCGGTCTGCTTTGTCTTCCCCACCGTCGTCGTCGTCGTCAGTGGTCAGAGAAGCGGGCGCTTGAAGCAGAGACGGCTGGAATTGTTAGTTGTCAGTTATGAGACGCAGGAAAGTAAAGAGATGGGAATGGGGGAGGCACCGAAACGAAATGTGCCGAGATGGGATAGACGATGTGAATCGGCTGTCCTGACGAGAGACCAACGTGGGTTTATTAAGCAAAGCTTAGAAGTAGGGGATTGAGACAAAAAGACAGAGACAAGTCATCCGATACGGTTTCTTCTTCTCCGTGCCTTTACATCGTTTTCGACGACGACGACGACAAAAATGAGGATCTAATCGGGTCAGGCCGGGCCCTCATGTGATGAAATTTAACCTTAGATTTTAGGCCCTTGAAGGGGATCCAATGGCCTTTAGCCATTAAGGTTCCCTGCGTTTAAGG
Organism: Rhodomyrtus psidioides; assembly: GCA_021437785.1. Classification (NCBI taxonomy): domain Eukaryota; kingdom Viridiplantae; phylum Streptophyta; class Magnoliopsida; order Myrtales; family Myrtaceae; genus Rhodomyrtus; species Rhodomyrtus psidioides. Next base: position 2,554,321 of record JAILYB010000112.1, read on the forward strand.
CAGGGAATCCAGACCCATTTAGAATCGCTGAAGAATAGGAATTTTTTTTTTTTTGGGGGGTCAAAATGAGGAACAGGATTGAAGAGGGAAGAGAGAGCATATATGGACAGAGGAAAAGAGATGGAACAGATTCAGAAGGGAAAGGAGCCAAAAGAGAATTTCCTAATCAGTCTCATTCGACGACATGAACATTCCATAGTGTCTCCCTGGTTGAGCCGCGAGAGGTTGCCTTCATTGTCGGTCCGTTTGAATAAAAAGAACCCGACTTCTTGCATGGTCAAAGCTCGGCTCAATTTATCTGAAATTGGTAATGTTAACTTCAGGTAAAACCCACATGACATAAGGATTGCTAACGTGAATGGGACTCATCTGGTGAAACTTGAGCAACCTTTGGAGGCCCTCTAAGGCACGCCATAACCCTTCTTGAATGGCCTAATCAAATTGATCCCACACAAATGCAGCCAAATTCCATTCGTAGCCTAAATACAAAGGTTATTGGCATAATGTCAATCCACAGCTCGACCTGACCCTGTAAGCTTAAACACGTTCTAGGGAGCAAGAGAACAAGAAAATAAAACAGTTAGTTCAAATGATTAGCATTACAAACAGACATATCTAAATCACTTTTCAAAAGGATCCCTATTTGCTCCAACTGCCGACGACACAAACTTGAAAGGACATCAATACGACTGTCGTACGAAATCCGATGCCACTTACGCCAAGGGATCCTATCTTCCGGACTTCCCTTTTGATTTTGAATGTAAGTGAGGGTAGATCCAAAGGAGAGCGGACGAAGAAGTAAAATCGAAAATGCGTTTTAGTGGGAGATTGGAAGGAGAGATTAAAGTAGACTTCCCAACCATTTCAGGGCAAGAAACATTCAGCGTAAATTCTTTCAGTAAATAAACGCAAATTTAAACGCTAGTAAAATGACGATTATATTTGGCAGCATTGGTTTTGTACTTCCTACAACATGATCCAATATAAATAGGATGAACGGTAATTGATATTTGAGCAAGTCGAAACCTTTGAGATGCTCTGATCCTCCAGATCATACATGCGAATGTGACTATTACCGTGCTCCACAAAGTATATGGCATTTTCCTTAACTCTTGTGTCTTTCGAAGGGCAAGAAATTCCTCCTTCAGCCGAAAGAAATATTGTTCGGTCACCGATGCTTTTCAGTTCCTCCCATGTCCCTTCTGCAAAATTCATCCGGAAGACCTTGAACCTGTAGATTTTCCCTCTCGAGAGGGCCAATAATATCATCTCTTCCACAATTAACAGGTCTTCGCCGGATGGGACCAGGTAATGGCGACACGCCAGTATGCCTTCCAGATTTGAACGATTAACATCCTTGTTCCCCAATGCACGTACTCGCAGCTCTGAGTTCTCTACGTCGATAATAGCCAGTTCGCAATAATTCGACAGCAAGAAAACTTCCTCTTTGAACATCGCGGCACAAATGATTTTAAATTCGACCTTGTGCCTCTTGAATGCATCCTCACCGGGTTTGCAATATCCAATGAAGTCCTCTTGCCGATCAACGACCATAACATACGATTGAGGATTGCTTGGCGAAGAAGACAAGAAACAAAAAGAGCACGCAAGGTCTTCCAAAGGCAGCAATCGTCGGAATCTTGATCTTCCGTGAACAACCATTCGTGACTCGAAATAGGGCAGATCAACTTGTCGCGCAGATCGGGAATGATCTTCGTATGGCGGCGGCCCTCCGAAATGTCGTAGAAGGTTTGCCTCTGTCCTTCCCTTCCATGGGATATCACAAGCCAAGGGCAAGATCGATTGCCCCGCGGAGGAGGATTAAGGTAGCTCTTTTGCTTTTGTTTTACGACGTCCGAGGCGTCCTTTTCCATCTTTCTACAGAGACCTACACCAATGTGCAAAGCCCCTCAATCTGTATATCTAAGTAAACACTCTCACTTTTAAATTTCCAATTAATCCTCATCCACATATTAAATTGGCCAAAAGAAAGGATTAACATGTAAATTGAAAAAAGGAAAAAAGTTACACAAGATAGATCATATGGTTATCAAGGATAGGAAAAAAGCAGTCAATTCTTTGCTTTTAGCTTCTCCGATAATCAGCTCGTGATTTTGAACCGTATGTCCAAATTATGATCTGACTTTGGTAATTATATTTGATTGCTACGACAAATCAGCGCCTTTAGTTCCCATCAACTAAACCTAGCTCAAAAATAATAATTCATCTAAGGCCATATGAACAATCATATGTGATTTACGGATTAGGAAATAAATCCTGACCGGTTACCTAGCTCAAAATATAATAATATCTCAGCTAATCCAATGTTCGAATTGGTGTTCACCTAAGCAGAGATTACCCTCGAAATACGAACGGTGGCTGACTCCTTGGGATGCTTACTGAATTGGAAAACAACCGGTAGCCTTGCCGTCGTCGGGAAGGGAGGGCAACAACGTGGTCGCAGTGCAGCCGCGAAATCGATGTCGAGGACAGCAGCGGGGGAACGGGCGCAGGCTGTTGGAATGGAGGCTTCGTCGTCGGGGGGAGGACAGTGACTCGTCGAGGCTGCTTCGTCGACGCGGGATTAGCTCAGCGTGGATCGACCAGGCAGCATCGGCCAATGGAAGGAGGGGCCTCGATGGAAGCAGAGGCTTCAACAGGTGGCGATGGCGGAGGGGGTCTTCGACCGTGAGACCTCGGCTGACTCTCTCGTTTCTCGTCTCTCTCTCTCTCTCTCCTTCTCACGCTCCCTTTGATTCTCTGCCGTATCGAGTGAAGCCCCCTCTTTTATAGATGACGCCCGTGCGGCCTTTCCAAACCGTGGGACTTGGGAGGATATATTTCTCTCTCTCTCTCTTTTAGGAAAGAAATCATGCTGAAATTTAATTTATTTCCCTTATGCGCCCGAGATCATTGTTCTGTTCAAATCTTGAATGATTGACTTCTTTCTTTAATTTAATTAATCCTCAATTAATTTCGGCCATTACACCTAATGGGCTAAGGTCACAGCAGCCTTAGCTTAGAACTATCCACTCGAGTTCATCCACAGCCAGTCCAATGAATAAGGGGGAGTTGTGCGGCGGAAAAGAAAAAGAACCGCAGCTAGCGGCGGCGGCAGCTTATAGGAAAGTGAAGTAAGGGCGGATTGTTTGATGGTTGCCTTCATGTATTCCCGATCTGAACTTGATACTTGTATGCGCAAATCACCCCCTTAATATAGAATAAGTATCCCACTTTGAAAGTATACCGATTCCTAATCCAACCGTACATGACAAGTCATTTCCTAGTTTTTGCTGAATTCTATTTTGGTTTTGATTCAATGCCCAGTAAAATTTTCCTCTCAATTGTCCAGTAAGTTATAAAGTCCACCGTGAGTTATCTTAATTAGAGATATTCTCTTGGGCCATACGACGTATCGGACAATACAGTGACAAAAAACTAAGGGATGTGCCTTGTTTTGAAAACATTTATCTGCAAATCTTAGGAGAGCAAAGAGGTCACAATTGTTCTCCATGGTACTAATCCTAGTCAAGTTTATCGCAGTTAGATAATACTTTGGATATCAGCCAAAGACCAATATGCGAAGCCCCTCAACCTCTTGTAGCAAGCAAGTAAGCAACTATAGATAAGCGGTCTCGCTTTGAATTTCCAATTAATCCTCAACTGCATATTAAGTTGGCCAAAAGAAAGGATTAGCATGTAAATTGAAAAAAACAAAAAAGTTACACAAGATAGATCATGTGTGGGTATCAAAGAGATGAACATTAAGGATAGGAAAAAAGCAATAAATTCTTTCCTTTTAGCATCTCCGATAATCAGCTCGTGATTTCGAACGGTAAGTCCAAGTTACATTGTCTTTAATCCGACTTTGGTAATTATCTTTGATTGCTACGACAAACACGCGCCTTTAGTTTGCATCAACTAAACCTAGAACAGGTAGGCAAATATTTCTTGGTTAATTGCAGAGAATCATGAACATTGGGCCTCTTTGGTTCGACATTTGAGATGAACATTGGGCTCTAAAGTCCCTTGGCCAAATGCAAATGCTGTTTGGTTCATTTTTTGGCTCACTTTGGGCAGATGATATTACATCTCAAATGCTCTCTAAAGGCCTTAGGCCAAAGTATCTCTGGAGGTACTTTGGGAAGTTGCATCTCAAATGCAACTATTTTTTTTTTGTCACATTCACCTGCCGCCCGCGACCGCGGGTCGCCGCCACCGCCTCAACCGGTCGTTGGTCGCCGCCGCCGGTCACTGATCGCCTCCAGCCATCGGTCGTCGCCCCTTCGCCGGTCGCCACCCCTCCGCCGGTCGCCTCCGCCGGTCGCCGCCGCCGGTCACTAATCGCCTCCAGCCATTGGTCGCCGCCCCTCCGCCGGTCGCCACCGCCGTCGTCTCCCCTCCGCCGATCGCCAGTTTCCCCACCACAGATAAACCGTCGCCGGTTGCCGCCGACCGCCGTCGCCGATCACCGACCGCCGGCGCCGATCACCGACCGCCGCCGCTGCCGATCGTCGGCCGTCGCCACTACTGCCCGTCGCCGCCGGTTGCCACGGGTTGCCGCTGCCGTCGTCGATCGCCGCCAGTCGCCTCCACCAGTCGCCGTCCATCGCCGCTGCTGGCCGCCACCCCTCTGCCAATTGCCGATCGTCGCCGCCGTTGCCCGTCGCCAGTTGCCGCCGGTCGTCGACAGCCGCCGCCGCCGGCCGCAGCTACCGCCCATCGCCGTCGCTGCCGTCGGCGATCACTCGCCGCCACTTTTTTTAATAAAAAAATAAAAATACTTTACAAAATATATTTTTCACCAAACGGCATTTACATCAAAATTGCTTTCAAGTGCATTCTTAAAAAATACTTTGCCAAACACTACTTGCATTTTAGAAAAACGACTTTGCCCCAAAGGTATTTGCATTTACTCAAAGTCCTTTGACCAAATGCTGAATCGAACATGCCCTTTGTTACCGTCATATTATCCCAACCATTTGTAATGATGAGCCAAAAGCCTTGCTTTGGTTCAGCATTTGAGTACTCACCTACGGGGTACTATTATATAGCAATTTGTCTTTGATATAATATAGGCAAATATAATAGTTGTTAACTTGCCTTTTAGGTAGTATTATTTACGAATTTGCAGGAGATGGAAAGGAATGCCTCTGACGTTGTAAAAGAACAGCCAAAAAGCTATCGTGGTCCTCCTCCGAGTCTGGGCAATCGATCTTGCCCATGGCTATCCCTAGCCATGGATGGGAACGGAAGGACAGGCGCAAACTTTCTACGATATTTCGAATAAGAAAATTGTCAAAAAGTTTTAAATTTTTTCGCAGTTTTGTCGATTCAGTCATAAGTCTTTTAAGTTTACCGATTTAGTCTCATGCCTTTTTACCTTTTGCCGGTTTAGTACTATTGACTGAAAATCGCTGAGGTAGATACTCACCATCCTATGAGGCACTGCTAGTGAAGAGAAACTAAGAAAAATTCAAAAAATTATTTAAAATTATTTAAAATAGTCCGTGTGGCAGCGGGGCGATGTTTCGTAGGACACCAACATCCACTTCAAACGATTTTCGGCTAAAATGACGGAATTGGCAAAAGATGAAAAGGTTTATGATGAAATCAGTAAACTTAAGAGGTTTGTGACTTTCCAAAAAAAAAATTTATGACTGAATTGATAAAATGTAAAAAGTTTAGAACTTCTTTTTTGACAATTTTCTCCATTTTGGACTGCCATAGAAAGATCATTCCTGATCTGCGCAACAAGAGGATCCACCTTACTTCGTGTCGTGAATGGTTGTTCATAAAAAGATCATGATTCGCACCGAGTGCTGGCTTTTGGAATCCCTCTTCTCCGGAGAAAATCCATTTTCCGCTCGGAAGACATGACAAGTTCTGCTGATTGATCGGCAAGGATATAGGTGTTTATTTCATGGTCATCTTAGTTTTTACTGATAAAATTATTAAAGATATATATATGACATCAGGTTTTTTTTTTTTGGGGTCAAAATATGTGGTCAGTCCAAAAAGAGACTTTTTTTCATTAAGAGAATAGGTTCCTTCGCGTAAGCTATTGCCGCTCTTCTGTTAATGGAATACCAAGAAAAGTCTCGATTCTTTCATGTATAATCTGAGTGTGAAAACGAAAGGGTATATCTTGATTATGGTACTTTCTCACAAGTTTTAAGATCCTGTGAGAGACGTACGTGACATTTGAGTCCATAAGATTTTTTATTTTATTTTTTTGAAGTTGTTATAGAGCATAAATGTCTCGGAGGTTTCACAGAAAGAACTAAACTAAAAGCAGAATTGTTGGGGTTAAAGTTGCTTGATATTTGTACTCCTGATTATCTAGTACTGTTGAGAGGTGCTGCGATATATTTAGTTCTGTTTATGAATTCAAGATTTTCTTTTTTTTATTACCCTTTAGAATTCTGGATCAAGTAAATTTAACTTTTTATTTGCATAATTCAAATTACAGGAAGCTTAAGCATAATCCTCATTGCCGATATGAGTCGATAATACTCTCAATATAGAATAAGTATCCTACTTTGAAAGTATACCGATTCCTAATCCAATTGGTATAAGATGAGTCATTTTCCTAGTTTTTGTTGAATCCAGTTTTGGTTTGGTTCAATGCCGATAAAGTCCACCGTAAGTTATTTTGATTAGAAGATATTGTTTTGGGTCATGTCGACTAAGGAACGTGCCTTGTTTGCAGATAAAGGTTTTCAAAACAAGGGCAAAGAGGTCACAAATGTTCTTCATAGTACTAATCCCAGTCAAAATTAATTCCAGTTAGATAATAATTTGGATATCAGCCAAACATAATTCTTTTAAATTGGAAAGTTGACAACAATAGAAGAAAGAGACCAAAAAAAAAAAAAAAGATAACAAGTTGGAACTGTTAAGGACTGAACCTGTTGTATCAACATTTATAATCGATATCTATGCGTGAGAAAAACATTACATGATTTTGTTTATAAAATATGTTAATAAACTATTTTACCACAATATTTATCAACTGAAATCATCAATGATGTTTGTGCTTAAGTTTCCTATAATTTTATTTATGCAAATAAAAAGTTACGTTGATTTGATCTAGAGTTATCAAACAATGGGCTTTTAATTATCGCTTTTATTTGTGATTTAAGATTTTTTTTCTCTCTCTTATGAAATCTGGATAAAGTGAATATTACTCTTATATCCAAAAATCAGAAGAAATCCAAACTAAGTTCGGTCAACGTAGTCGGCACTGATTCGTTTGGGGAATAGAAACAAGATCTCTCTGACTCCTACATGAATAAGTTGAACAAACCGAGTTGGACAATCAGAAGGAAATCCACGCATCTTGCTTTGCTCAATATTTGAAATCCAGAATTTTTTGTATAAGGATCAATAACAACTTTCCTATTTAACTCTTCTCGCGGTCAAAGTCCCAACTCCACCTTGGATTCCATGTGCATAAAAATTAATTCAGTCTTGAAGAAGGCCACCATAAAAGTCCAATTTGGACTTTCTTGTCCAGCACCTCGATTTAGATAAGTTTTATATCTGCGCGCTCATATACTCGAGGCATATATTTTAACATTTTACAAACAAAACCATGTAATTTTGAACCAATTCATAATAATGCGTTTCTCATTCATAATTATCGATTACAGTACCAAATAGGTTCTCTCTCCCTCTTCTCATTTTTGTATTGTTGTCATCTTTATTTTCTACAAGAAATGCGCTTGGTAAAGTATTATCTCTCGTGTATATTTTGGCAGATAAAGAGTTTTGAAACGGAGCATATCCCTTAATTTTAACGGAAACTAGGAATGATCGCTTCTGATAACTCATCTTGTACGAATTGGATTAGGAATTGGTAATACTTTCAAATTAGGATATTCATTCTATATCAAGGGAGTGACTTACATGTACAACCATCAAGCTCTTGGACCATTACTTTACTTCCCATCGGCTGCCACCACTACGACAAGTGTCAGCGATTTGTCAGAGCGCGGTCACTCGAGGATAGGTTTCCCATTCACCGTCATTCACCTAAATATACAGCCGACTATGACATTGAGTTCCAAGATCAAGCAAACTGGAAAGACATCCAATAAGATTAAAATGCTACACAAAATTATGATTCGAGATGAAGAGTAGATTAAGAGACTCTCATAGATTTTCAGGGACAATAACCTTGATTCGTAAATCTTGGTTACGGTGCCCGATAGAGGCTTGCAATGCACCAAAGACATAACATAAGTTTCTAAATCGCTTGTATCTGAAGCATAGTAACCAGCTTTTTCACTCCTGTAAATTTTAAATTAGGTGCGGCAATGAGTAAATTCGCCGTATAGCATGCACTGTCATAGTCCACACCAAAAGTTTCAAGTTAACCTTACAAATGAATGTCCGCAACATTCAAAAAGTAATGAAGCTCTTCATTTTCTCCCCCAATGACACCAATATCTATTTGTGATCTTTGCCCTGCAAAATGAATCAATCACATAGCGAACAAAGAGAAAATGTATCCTACAAAATAAATCAACATTAAGAGGAAGGTACCAATTTTTGATATGTCCCAAACACATTTTTAGCCAAAGCTTCATATGTTGGAAAAACATAAGAAATGGAAGCTTAGGCTGCGTTTGGTAACGTTTCTGTTCCTAGGAACATATTTTGAACAGAAACATTTTTTTGTGTTTCTGTTCCTGGCTACGATTTTTGGGAACAGAAACGCGTTTGGTAAGTTAAAAAAAAATACTTTTCTTGCCAAAAGGAAGGATCGGCGGCGGCGACCGGCGGCGGCGGCGGCGACCGACGGCCGCGGCGACCGACGGCCGCGGCGACCGGCGGCCGCGGCGATCGGCGGCGGCGGCGACCGGCGGCGGCGGCGGCGACCAGCGGCGGCGGCGACCGACGGCCGCGGCGACCGGCGGCCGCGGCGATCGGCGGCGCCGGCGATCGGCGGCGGCCGGCGGCGGCGGCGATCGGCGGCCGCGGCGACCGGTGGCGGCAGCGACCGGTGGCGGCCACCGGCGGCGGCCCCCGATAGCGGCGGCGCCGACCGATGGCGGCGGCGGCGGCGGCGACCGGTGGCCGGCGGCGGCGGCGACCGGCGGCCGACCGGCAGCTTGCGGTGACCGGCGTCGGCCGACCGGCGGCGGCGACGGCAACCGACAGCGGCGGCGACGGCAACCGACGGCGGCGGCGGCGGCGGCGGCGAGCGGCGGGCGGCGGGGATCGGCGACCGGCGGCGGCGACCCGCGACGGGCGGCAGCGGGGACGGGCGGCGGCGGCGACGGGAGGCGGCGGCAACGGGGGCGGCGGTGACGACCGGCGACGGGCGGCGGCGGTGGCGACGAGCGGCGGCGGCGGCGACCGGCGGAGGCGGCGGCGACGAGCGGCGGCGGCGGCGACCGACAGCGGCTGCGGCGACGGGCGGTGGCGACTTGCGGGCGGTGGCGACCGGCAGCGGCCGACCGGTGGCGGGCGGCGGCGACCGACGGCGCCCCATGGCGACTAGAAAGCGTTGGACCAAAAGTGTTCCAGAAACAAAAAAGCAAGTTTTTTTTGTTTCTTTTTTTAGGACCAAAAGTGTTCTTTTTCTCAAAAGTGTTCTTGGAGCAATTTTTTGCCAAACGCATTTCTGTTCCAAAACGCAGCCTTAATGAATAACCTTTGACTATGCGGTCAACAGCATCATGAGGATCATTTTTCCTGAGAAAAACAAGTGCCAGCCATAACATCTACTTTAACTACTATTGAGCAATTAAAAAAGCACTTCCTTAATCTCAAGCAATAGCAAATATGATCATGAAGAACTAACCAGCCAAATGTTCTTGCGAAATCAGAGCCTGTGCCCAAGGGAATTAGCTGCATGAATAAAACACCTTAATAGCCGTCTCAGCAACAGTTACATACAGTCGAGAAGAGCAAATCACACGTCTACAGAAGTTCATGGGAAACACTTACACCAAGAGCAGTGGAGCAAGTCGCTGTATCATGATTGGCGATAGCTTTTCCAGCCCAAAAGAAGCCATTTGACTACCTTCTCATTGTACAATTAAGTTATAAGAATGAATGTACAGGAACCAATCACTTTGGAGGCTTTCTATAACCCTATAATGGCCTGTTGGGCAGTGACCAGAATTTGTTTTTCTACCTCATGTTACAAAAGGAAACAACATTGATGTGTTTATAAAAAGTGTGTCACCTAATAAATTGATCATTTGAGCTTCAAAATCGCATAGTAGCCAGTCCTAGTCCTCCAACTACCCACCACAATAATACTAACAGTAATTATAACCCCAATACATAAAAACCCATGAAAAATGCCTTCTATCCAAGCTACCTTGGCAGTCGCGAATCCTTACATCTGCAACACTAAATGCGAAAAGACTCGTATATATAACTTCCAGAATGAGTACACATGTCACCTACTCTAGTCCACTGCAATTAGTCTTGTGTTACCAGGACACTAGGTGACAGGATTTCATATGTAATAAGAAACAGAATTACAAATTATGGACATGGACAAGGCTAATGGCATCCCACCTCATGAAGAGTTCCAAGTCGCCTCCAACTGCAATTACAGCATCAGCACCCTCTCGTATAGACTACATAACGTTGAGACAGCATCAAACTGATGGTTCATAAAGTGAATATGCATCCAAGTTGACTGGCTTTTTAGGGTCGAGATGCCTACCTCCCTCGTTATGTCAGTCGCATGAGAAGGACCAGAGGTGAAAGATTCACATATCTGCGGATTCAACAAAAGAATACCACACTTAGTGACATAGCTTGTTTGAATTGAGAAATACTGCCCTAACATGGAATCAACAACTTAGACATAGGAGGGACAGATCATTCCATGTTTCAAGAAAAGAATCTAGATGCAATTACATCCAGAAGAGAAGGAACATTATAACTCGAGAGGGAAAACCATCAATTAGGCCAAGTAGTTCTTGGTAATTGAGACCAAACATACATGATACTGCAGCTCAGACATGGCAAGCGGAAGCAGCATAAAGCAAGACATGAGTAGAATCTAGCCAATTGCTCTCCCTAGTATCAGTCTCATACAATGAAGTACTCCAAACCCATCTCCCACCATCTTTTCAAGAAGCGAGTAGCACCCACCCACTCATGTGGGTTCAGACAAGGTTGAGCTGAATAAGGCCCCTTGCAAGATCTAAAGTAAAAGCTATTCAATGACATTTGAAGATTGGCAACGTTTCAAGGACTCACGTTACAATGTTCACCGAGGCGAGACCTGAGATAAGGCAACAGTTTCTTCCACTCCTTCCAGGTCTTACCATTAGCACCTGTCCACAAAACACACCCGATCATCACCCCCATACTTTCAACGTTCATCAATCGACTCCATTATAGAGGAGAAACGAACAAAAATCCAAACCTTCGCGCGCGCGTTAACAGAGAGACCAACCTCGAGGATTGACGACGAAGACGAGATCGCGGCGGCGAGAGGCGGAGAGAGACCCGCCCCCCAACAGGGTACGGTCAAAGGGGAGATCTGGAGGAGGAGCCATGGAGCGTTGCTCTGCTCTCGCGACGACCCACGAATTCGCCATTAGAGATGGCGGTGCTCTTCCCCATGCCATCTGATAATAATAGCACCCCATGCATTTTTTCACCACCTCAAGGTTCGTGAAAATAGAAATGAACTCTGCGGGCGCTGTCCGGTCTGCTTTGTCTTCCCCACCGTCGTCGTCGTCGTCGTCGTCAGTGGTCAGAGAAGCGGGCGCTTGAAGCAGAGACGGCTGGAATTGTTAGTTGTCAGTTATGAGACGCAGGAAAGTAAAGAGATGGGAATGGGAGATGGGAATGGGGGAGGCACCGAAACGAAATGTGCCGAGATGGGATAGACGATGTGAATCGGCTGTCCTGACGAGAGACCAACGTGGGTTTATTAAGCAAAGCTTAGAAGTAGGGGATTGAGACAAAAAGACAGAGACAAGTCATCCGATACGGTTTCTTCTTCTCCGTGCCTTTACATCGTTTTCGACGACGACGACGACGACAAAAATGAAGATCTAATCGGGTCAGGCCGGGCCCTCATGTGATGAAATTTAACCTTAGATTTTAGGCCCTTGGATCTTCCCCCTTTTTATAGGGGGAGGATCCAATGGCCTTTAGCCATTAAGGTTCCCTGCGTTTAAGGCAGGGAATCCAGACCCATTTAGAATCGCTGAGGAATAGGAATTTTTTTTTTTTTTTTTGGGGTCAAAATGAGGAACAGGATTGAAGAGGGAAGAGAGAGCATATATGGACAGAGGAAAAGAGATGGAACAGATTCAGAAGGGAAAGGAGCCAAAAGAGAATTTCCTAATCAGTCTCATTCGACGACATGAACATTCCATAGTGTCTCCCTGGTTGAGCCGCGAGAGGTTGCCTTCATTGTCGGTCCGTTTGAATCAAAAGAACCCGACTTCTTGCATGGTCAAAGCTCGGCTCAATTTATCTGAAATTGGTAATGTTAACTTCAGGTAAAACCCACGTGACATAAGGATTGCTAACGTGAATGTGACTCATCTGGTGAAACTTGAGCAACCTTTGGAGGCCCTCTAAGGCACGCCATAACCCTTCTTGAATGGCCTAATCAAATTGATCCCACACAAATGCAGCCAAATTCCATTCGTAGCCTAAATACAAAGGTTATTGGCATAATGTCAATCCACAGCTCGACGTGACCCTGTAAGCTTAAACACGTTCTAGGGAGCAGGAGAACAAGAAAATAAAACAGTTAGTTCAAATGATTAGCATTACAAACAGACATATCTAAATCACTTTTCAAAAGGATCCCTATTTGCTCCAACTGCCGACGACACAAACTTGAAAGGACATCAATACGACTGTCGTACAAAATCCGATGCCACTTACGCCAAGGGATCCTATCTTCCGGACTTCCCTTTTGATTTTGAATCGAAGTGAGGGTAGATCCAAAGGAGAGCGGAAGAAGAAGTAAAATCGAAAATGCGTTTTAGTGGGAGATTGGAAGGAGGGATTAAAGTAGACTTCCCAACCGTTTCAGGGCAAGAAACATTCAGCGTAAATTCTTTCAGTAAATAAACGCAAATTTAAACGCTAGTAAAATGACGATTATATTTGGCAGCATTGGTTTTGTACATCCTACAACATGATCCAATATAAATAGGATGAACGGTAATTGATATTTGAGCAAGTCGAAACCTTTGAGATGCTCTGATCCTCCAGATCATACATGCGAATGTGACTATTACCGTGCTCCACAAAGTATATGGCATTTTCCTTAACTCTTGTGTCTTTCGAAGGGCAAGAAATTCGTCCTTCAGCCGAAAGAAATATTGTTCGGTCACCGATGCTTTTCAGTTCCTCCCATGTCCCTTCTGCAAAATTCATCCGGAAGACCTTGAACCTGTAGATTTTCCCTCTCGAGAGGGCCAATAATATCATCTCTTCCACAATTAACAGGTCTTCGCCGGATGGGACCAGGTAATGGCGACACGCCAGTATGCCTTCCGGATTTGAACGATTAACATCCTTGTTCCCCAATGCACGTACTCGCAGCTCTGAGTTCTCTACGTCGATAATAGCCAGTTCGCAATAATTCGACAGCAAGAAAACTTCCTCTTTGAACATCGCGGTACAAATGATTTTAAATTCGACCTTGTGCCTCTTGAATGCATCCTCACCGGGTTTGCAATATCCAATGAAGTCCTCTTGCCGATCAACGACCAGAACATACGATTGAGGATTGCTTGGCGAAGAAGACAAGAAACAAAAAGAGCACGCAAGGTCTTCCAAAGGCAGCAATCGTCGGAATCTTGATCTTCTGTGAACAACCATTCGTGACTCGAAATAGGGCAAATCAACTTGTCGCGCAGATCGGGAATGATCTTCGTATGGCGACGGCCCTCCGAAATGTCGTAGAAGGTTTGCCTCTGTCCTTCCCTTCCATGGGATATCACAAGCCAAGGGCAAGATCAATTGCCCCGGGGAGGAGGATTAAGGTAGCTCTTTTGCTTTTGTTTTACGACGTCCGAGGCGTCCTTTTCCATCTTTCTACAGAGACCTACACCAATGTGCAAAGCCCCTCAATCTGTATATCTAAGTAAACACTCTCACTTTTAAATTTCCAATTAATCCTCATCCACATATTAAATTGGCCAAAAGAAAGGATTAACATGTAAATTGAAAAAAGCAAAAAAGTTACACAAGATAGATCATATGGTTATCAAGGATAGGAAAAAAGCAGTCAATTCTTTGCTTTTAGCTTCTCCGATAATCAGCTCGTGATTTTGAACCGTATGTCCAAATTATGATCTGACTTTGGTAATTATATTTGATTGCTACGACAAATCAGCGCCTTTAGTTCCCATCAACTAAACCTAGCTCAAAAATAATAATTCATCTAAGGCCATATGAACAATCATATGTGATTTACGGATTAGGAAATAAATCCTGACCGGTTACCTAGTTCAAAATATAATAATATCTCAGCTAATCCAATGTTCGAATTGGTGTTCACCTAAGCAGAGATTACCCTCCAAATACGAACGGTGGCTGACTCCTTGGGATGCTTGCTGAATTGGAAAACAACCGGTAGCCTTGCCGTCGTCGGGAAGGGAGGGCAACAACGTGGTCGCTGTGCAGCCGCCAAATCGATGTCGAGGACAGCAGCGGGGGAACGGGCGCAGGCTGTTGGAATGGAGGCTTCGTCGTCGGGGGGAGGACAGTGACTCGTCGAGGCTGCTTCGTCGACGCGGGATTAGCTCAGCGTGGATCGACCAGGCAGCATCGGCCAATGGAAGGAGGGGCCTCGATGGAAGCAGAGGCTTCAACAGGTGGCGATGGCGGAGGGGGTCTTCGACCGTGAGACCTCGGCTGACTCTCTCGTTTCTCGTCTCTCTCTCTCTCTCCTTCTCACGCTCCCTTTGATTCTCTGCCGTATCGAGTGAAGCCCCCTCTTTTATAGACTACGCCCGTGCGGCCTTTCCAAACCGTGGGACTTGGGAGGATATATTTCTCTCTCTCTCTCTTTTAGGAAAGAAATCATGCTGAAATTCAATTTATTTCCCTTATGCGCCCGAGATCATTGTTCTGTTCAAATCTTGAATGATTGACTTCTTTCTTTAATTTAATTAATCCTCAATTAATTTCGGCCATTACACCTAATGGGCTAAGGTCACAGCAGCCTTAGCTTAGAACTATCCACTCGAGTTCATCCACAGCCAGTCCAATGAATAAGGGGGAGTTGTGCGGCGGAAAAGAAAAAGAACCGCAGCTAGCGGCGGCGGCAGCTTATAGGAAAGTGAAGTAAGGGCGGATTGTTTGATGGTTGACTTCATGTATTCCCGATCTGAACTTGATACTTGTATGCGCAAATCACCCCCTTAATATAGAATAAGTATCCCACTTTGAAAGTATACCGATTCCTAATCCAATCCGTACATGACAAGTCATTTCCTAGTTTTTGCTGAATTCTATTTTGGTTTTGATTCAATGCCCAGTAAAATTTTCCTCTCAATTGTCCAGTAAGTTATAAAGTCCACCGTGAGTTATCTTAATTAGAGATATTCTCTTGGGCCATACGACGTATCGGACAATACAGTGACAAAAAACTAAGGGATGTGCCTTGTTTTGAAAACATTTATCTGCAAATCTTAGGAGAGCAAAGAGGTCACAATTGTTCTCCATGGTACTAATCCTAGTCAAGTTTATCGCAGTTAGATAATACTTTGGATATCAGCCAAAGACCAATATGCGAAGCCCCTCAACCTCTTGTAGCAAGCAAGTAAGCAACTATAGATAAGCGGTCTCACTTTGAATTTCCAATTAATCCTCAACTGCATATTAAGTTGGCCAAAAGAAAGGATTAGCATGTAAATTGAAAAAAACAAAAAAGTTACACAAGATAGATCATGTGTGGGTATCAAAGAGATGAACATCAAGGATAGGAAAAAAGCAATAAATTCTTTCCTTTTAGCATCTCCGATAACCAGCTCGTGATTTCGAACGGTAAGTCCAAGTTACATTGTCTTTAATCCGACTTTGGTAATTATCTTTGATTGCTACGACATACACGCGCCTTTAGTTTGCATCAACTAAACCTAGAACAGGTAGGCAAATATTTCTTGGTTAATTGCAGAGAATCATGAACATTGGGCCTCTTTGGTTCGACATTTGAGATGAACATTGGGCTCTAAAGTCCCTTGGCCAAATGCAAATGCTGTTTGGTTCATTTTTTGGCTCACTTTGGGTAGATGATATTGCATCTCAAATGCTCTCTAAAGGCCTTTAGGCCAAAGTATCTCTGGAGGTGCTTTGGGAAGTTGCATCTCAAATGCAACTATTTTTTTTTGTCACATTCACCTGCCGCCCGCGACCGCGGGTCGCCGCCACCGCCTCCACCGGTCGCTGGTCGCCGCCGCCGGTCACTGATCGCCTCCAGCCATCGGTCGTCTCCCCTTCGCCGGTCGCCACCCCCTCCGCCGGTCGCCTCCGCCGATCGCTGCCGCCGGTCGCCGCCGCCGGTCACTAATCGCCTCCAGCCATCGGTCGCCGCCCCTCCGCCGGTCGCCACCGCCGTCGCCTCCCCTCCGCCGATCGCGGGTTTCCCCACCACAGATAAACCGTCGCCGCCTGCCGCCGCCGCCGATCACCGACCGCCGCCGCTGCCGATCGTCGACCGCCGCCACTACTGCCCGTCGCCACCGGTTGCCACTGGTCGCCACTGCCGTCGTCGATCGCCGCCAGTCGCCTCCACCAGTCGCCGTCCATCGCCGCTGCTGGTCGCCACCCCTCTGCCAATTGCCAGTTGTTGACACCTGATTTTTGACCAAGTCTTTTTCAGTTTTATTTTTGAAAAAATCACAAAAAATTCATAAAAAGTCAAAAAATTACAAAATCAACTTTGGTGGCCTTGGCCAAGCCCAAAGAACCATTCTTGACCAAAAAATAATTTTTCATATTTTTCACATTTTTTTAGTATTTTTAGAAAATAGGAAAATACTAGAAAAATCAACAAAAATACAATTTGAGGTCACAAAAATATGGAAAAATATCCAATATTTTTCCTTTTAATCCCTTGTATTTTTGACCTCGCAAAAAATCCAAAATCAGATTCAATCTTAGGTGTTCCTTTGTAGCCCGCACCATTGAATTTAAGAAAAAAATACCAATTGAGTCTTTTAATTTGCCATTTTGGCATTTTTTAAGATCTTGACATTCAATCTAACTGTCCCCTATTTCAATTTAGCCCAATTGTTTTCGCAATTTGCTCAATTGCACGGATTTGACAAAATTACATACTAAAATTGCATTTTAGTCCTTGAAATTAAGCATAATTGAAATTACTTTCAATTCAAGGGCTATCATTGCAAATTAAACATGTTACCCAATGGATTTCACCATTTTAAATCGATTTGAACAGGTGGTTTGACTCAATTTGATCATTTGCACCCTCAATTACACGATCCCCAATTTCCAATTAAATGAAAATTTGGGGGTTTTGTAGAAATTGATGAAAACTTTTGGGCAAAACCACATTTCTAGATAGAATTCATGTTCTAGATTCGATTTTGAGGTTCAATTGCAAAATGTTTCCATCAATTTGGGATTAATTTGAAAAATCCTGTTCGGAACCGGTTCAGACCGGTCAGACCGGCGGTCGGACCGGTTCAGACCGGTCAGACCGGCGGTCGGACCGGTCGAACCGGTCCAGAACAGTGTCATCTTCCCCGCTGAGCCTCCGTGCAGATAAACAATGACTGACTAAGTTTCCAAGCCCAAATTGAAGGTCAATTCGCAACTAATTGAAAGAGGAACGGTGGGCGTTTTGTTCCTCTCATCTTCCCCCGTCGATTGACATCGACGGCACTATCCGACGTCGCCGGAGGAGGGAGCAATCGGCCAGTCAAACCTTCGGACCTGCAAAAGTCAACAAAGGCAAAAACAGCTCAAATCCTTGCCAAATTCATGCGAAATGAAGCTCACCGCGGAACCAAAAGGGACTGAGCGAAATGCCCATCTTCCCCGACTTCGTTTTGACCCAATTGCACGTGACTACACGTGCCAAACCAAGTCAGTTGGAGATCCACCGTTCGGCGCCAAAAATCAAACAAGCTATATAAGCTAACAGGCCTTCGCGAAGAGGGAGGTGGTTGGATTCAGTTCGAGGGGAAGAAACTGAATTGAGAGAGAGAAAGAGCTCACCTTCCCTCGCGGTGGTCGAAGGTTGGAGCTCAAAATTGCAGAGCGCCGGTTGGGCCTTCCGAGGCAAAACCAAAGCTCCACGAGGTCGCCGAGAGATCGCCCGAAGTCTCCTGAAGCGATCGCCGACGGCCGCGCCCAGTGAAATCGCAAGAACAGGTGAGTCTCAGTCCCGAGTTTTTCTTCAAGCTTTCATGGCGATTCGCGCATTCCTTAATCATTCATACAATTAGTGTGTGCCTTTCGTTCCTTGAACATCACTGACCATGTTCGCGTCTTGATTTTGCATCGATTTCGTTCACAACCCCTGAATCGAGTCTTCACACTTAACCTCCACAGCCGATTCTTGCCCAGCCAAACCTGGGTCGAACGGGCTCAATCAGAGCCTGAGGTAAGTCTCATGAACCTCCTGCCATGTTAATCCGTGAAATAATTGATCTGATTTAGCGTAACCTGTGCGATTGAGTCTCCATGGCCGTACTCGGCAGTTCGCGCGATACTCTCGATTCTGCAAGTAGGTTGCCTCGATTCTAAGATATGTTAAGATAGAGATGATTGCGAATCGATTCCCGTCAGTTTCATGAGATTTCATCGAGAGTTCATCGTCAGATCATCATCGGAGAACTACAGCCGTCCATTCCGCCGGAGTCGCGAGGTTGAAGACGAAGCTGACATGGCGCGGTCAACTAGTCAAATGTCCAGATGTCATCCCATGATTAGTCCACGTGTTAGCCCAGTCAGCATGGCCGTTGAGTTTGTTATTCAAATAAAAGAATCCAACGGCCGAGAATAATCGAATCTAATAAATGGTGACCGTCCGATTAGAAATTAGGATTATTCGAAAATGATTTTAATCGTAAAATCAATCAGAATAAGAAACGGTGCCGTTTAGAGGAAGGATTAGGTGACGTCGTTTTAGGTTAATGAAAATAGACGGCTCAGATCAGGTTCCACGTTCTAATCGTGGCCGTAGATTTAAGTAATTAGATCAGACGGCCCTGGTCGAGTCTCCATTCAATCTGAGCCGTAGGTTTCGGTAAGTCAATCCGAAGACCCTGAGTCAGCCACGCGGCGCAATGAAGGCCGTTAGATCAAATTCGACAATTCAAAAATAAAAAGCATCAAACGGCGTCGTTTTGGTCTTCGATTTCACGGATCCGGGTCTGGGCCGGGTTCCGACCCGAGTGGGTCGGGTCGACCCGACCCGAATAATATTTTTTAAATAAAAAAATCAGAAAATGATTTTAAAAAATAAAAAAAAATCAGAAAAATCCTAGAAAATCCAAAAAAATGCTAAGAAATTCCAGGAAATTCCAAAAAAATAGAAAAATTGTGGAAAAATCCTAAACACTCCAGAAATCCCCAAAAATCGAGGATTGACCATAGACAACTGGTCAACCCTATTTTTGGGGTTTCTTATCCGTTCTTCCGAGACTTGACGATATTACCCTTTAGGGGTAAGTCGCCTCTGCTGCATATGCGTGATAAGGCCAATAATGCCAAGGTAAGAATTAGGGTCGGGTAGGCGACCAATTCTTAGGTTTGGGTTTTCGAGTCCCGCCTCTTTTCTCAAAATGACGATTTTCCCCTTTAATGGGAAAATCGTCTTTCTTGTCTCAATCGAGTTCTGAAAATTGCTTGAAGTTAGGGTTTGGGTCAGGTGGACGACCAACCCTAATGTTTGAGATTTTCAGTTCTCATCTTTGTCCAAAATGACGACTTTGCCCCTCCAAGGGTAAAATCACTTTTAAATTCCAGAAAAATCCTGGAAATTCTAGAAAAATAGGAAATGGATTGGATTGATGGCCAATCCTATTTCCCCTGTCTTCTGACTTCCCAATTCGTCTAAAATGACAGATTTACCCTTTTGAGGGTAAATTTTCCCCGAATTATTCAAAATTACGATTCTGCCCCTCATGGGCGAATCATGTCCAAATCACTCCTAAGCCTTGTTTGATATTTCTCTAGGCTAATAGGGCCTCATTAGGGATACCATACTGATTTCATGTGTTTTATCCGCATGTACTGGATCCTTGATTTGCGCACTTATTTCTATTGGTTGTGAGTGATAGGGTAGTATTTCCCATCTGCATGAACTCCTAGATTTAAGATCTGTACCCCACTCGTTTGTATGAAATCCTAGGATCAGATAAACCATTCAGCTTAGGTACCGAAAGGGCGTCAACTCTGACAGTTGGAGTAACTAAGTCCCCGAACCCACTTCTCTGGTTTCCGCAGAATCGAATAGACCACTCTCAACTATTCGATAGGGTTTCCGATCGTACCCTCCACAAAACGATTGGTGGCGACTCATTGGCATGAACACTCATCAGACGTCACTAGACCACACTGAAGGTCGACCAAGTATATCCAGCAGTTGCGATTTGGGAAATGGACCTTGGGAGAGGCCCGCGTCCGATCCAGCCAACGATCGGGCGGCCCATTAGCCTGCTCCCGCCTCCGAGCTCGAGAGAGGGTCGCGACACCAGTCGTCGCCGCCGTTGCCCGTCGCCAGTTGCCGCCGGTCGTCGACAGCCGCCGCCGCCGGCCGCAGCTACCGCCCATCGCCGTCGCTGCCGTCGGTGATCACTCGCCGCCACTTTTTTTAATAAAAAAATAAAAATACTTTACAAAATATATTTTTCACCAAACGGCATTTACATCAAAATTGCTTTCAAGTGCATTCTTAAAAAATACTTTGCCAAACACTACTTGCATTTTAGAAAAACGACTTTGCCCCAAAGGTATTTGCATTTACTCAAAGTCCTTTGACCAAATGCTGAATCAAACATGCCCTTTGTTACCGTCATATTATCCCAATCATTTGTAATGAGGAGCAAAAAGCCTTGCTTTGGTTCAGCATTTGAGTACTCACCTACGGGGTACTATTATATAGCAATTTGTCTTTGATATAATATAGGCAAATATAATAGTTGTTAACTTGCCTTTTAGGTAGTATTATTTACGAATTTGCAGGAGATGGAAAGGAATGCCTCTGACGTTGTAAAAGAACAGCCAAAAAGCTATCGTGGTCCTCCTCCGAGTCTGGGCAATCGATCTTGCCCATGGCTGTCCCTAGCCATGGATGGGAACGGAAGGACAGGCGCAAACTTTCTACGATATTTCGAATAAGAAAATTGTCAAAAAGTTTTAAATTTTTTCGCAGTTTTGCCGATTCAGTCATAACTCTTTTAAGTTTACCGATTTAGTCTCATGCCTTTTTACCTTTTGCCGGTTTAGTACTATTGACTGAAAATCGCTGAGGTAGATACTCACCATCCTATGAGGCACTGCTAGTGAAGACAAATTATAATAATATTTTATTATTATTATTATTTTAATTTTTTCCATTTTTTTTGTCTTTCTAGGTTTAGAGCCCACAGGGGTGACCGACCCTTGGGCAAGGTTCGCCGAACCCTGCAGGGAGGGGGAGCCGGCCTCTGAACCAAGAAAAAACAAAAAGGGAAAAATAAATAAAAAAGAAATTCAAAAATTATTTGAAATTATTTAAAATAGTCCAGGTGTGAGCGGGCGATGTTGATTGTCGCGTAGGACGCCAACATCCACTTCAAGGATTTTCGGCTAAAATGACTGAATCGGCAAACGATGAAAATGTTTAAGAAAAAATCAGTAAACTTAAAAGATTTATGACTTTCAATAAAAAAAATTACGAATGAATTGACAAAAATGTGAAAAGTTTTTTACTTTTTTTTCACTATTTTCCCCATTTCGGACCGCCATATGAAGATCATTTCTGATCTGCGCAACAAGAGGATCTCATGAATGGTTGTTCATAGAAGATCGTGCTGGCTCTTGGAATCCCTCTTCTCTGGAGAAAATCCACTTTCCCTTGGGAAGAGACATGGCAAGTTCTGCTGATTGATCGGCAAGGATATATGTATTTATTTCATGATCACCTTGGTTTTTACTGATAAAATAATGTTAAAGATATATATGACATCATTTTTTTTTGTCGAAATATAACGTCAGTTCAAAGCGAGATTTTTTTTCAATAAGAAAATAAGTTCTTTCGCATAAGCTGTTGCCCCTCTTATGTTAATCAAATACCAAGAAACTGTGAGAGTTTCTCCAATTAGAGACGGAGGAATCGTCCCGTTGCTCCGGCCGTAGATCTCGAGCTCCTCGTCGTCGTAGTGCAGGGCGAGAGCGATTTTCTCCAAGCTTTCCCTCCAATTCGCTAGAGGGCTCAGCATCCTTCGACTCCGATCAATGCGGATGTGCAAAAAAAAGCTTCGCGAACGAAGATCGATGCCCCTCCATCGATCAGCTCGACACGGTTTTCCTTCAACGAGATTACGCAGAGGTGAGGGTAGATCCAAAGGAGAGCGGCAGAAGAAGTAAAATTGAAAATACGTTTTAGTGGGAGATCGAAAGGAGAGATTAAAGTAGACTTCCCAACCGTTTTAGCGCAAGGAACATTCTGATTTATGACATAAGCAAACCCATCACTTTAATTTCTTTTTTTTTTTGCTTCTTGATAATGAAAATTTGAATTTATTAAATATCCATTGAGCAATTAGCAAAAAAATGACCGGCGCTCTTCCTTAAATACAAAGTATAATAACTTGGTTGCTTGAATTTATTAAATTATAGTAGTTTTGTGCTGTAATATTCATTATTCGTGTCGAATATTTACTTTCAAATCAAAACATGCTTTCGATATTTATTTTGAAATTAGGTAAGTTGGAAGGAAAAACTTACTTTAGAGGTGATTTTATTTTCATGCAGTTTAACTTAAATTAGTTTATAACTACCGGATCCTTACATATTCATAAAATTTGAGCCTTCTAAGATCCATGATTGGTGCGCAATTATTATTTTTCATCATTAAACGCTATCTTATTGTATTAATGTGATGGATGTTTACATTAAGAAATTCACATAATTAATGTGAATTATCCTAAACAAAAATCAATTTAATAAAGAAAACGTAAAGTAAAACTCTATAAACAAAGGGAGGGAAAAGTAAGTACATTGATTTATGATGCTCTAGTTCTAATATTGCTCGAATGAGCTCTCTTAGCAATCCCCTTAAGTAGAATTCAATCATACGACCTCCTGATTTTCAACTCAATTAGTCTCTACGAGTGCTCCGTGATCGGTATAATAGGATGCGTTTAGTAATCTATCTTTTGACTCGAAGGAGAGTAGTTAAGTGACTTTGTTGATAATTTTGGAAAAAGTAGTGTGGATTTTTTATTTTATTTTTTATGGCGGTGAATGAGGGCAAATTTAATATTAGAATGAAAGTAAGTGGATTTTTTATTAGATAAAAAAAATCGTGGCAGGTTCCTCTTTAATTTTAATGCTGTCCAACTTGTTAGCAGTTTGCCTGTGGTATTATTATCCATTTGAATCAACATCTCTAAAATCTAGAAAAAAAAATAGCATACAAATATATAAACGTGCGCAAAAATGGGAAAAATTAATATAAGCAAGACATAATGTGATCTGTCTCATTTTAGGAAAGAAAATAAAGATTGTTGACAATCTCGGCTTTCCATTGTTGCTACAATTAAAGGTGGCGGTTGGCGTGGGAACGGCTAAATCCATGCACGTGTACATTAAATATCCAAAAAAAAATTCGTTCGTCGGCGACACGTCATCATTTTCGATGGCCACCTCACCATTTTCGGCAGCCACGTCAGCCTTGGCACTCAAGTGAACGGTTTTTAAAAGTTACGGCAATTAAATGAACGTTTTGAAAGTTGAGACACTTAAGTGAACGCCGTACAAAAATTAAGATATTTCTAGTGTATTTTCCCCCGTTGCATGGTTTTGACACCGAAAATTGGCCAATGCATCATATAGTCGTAGAGCCCATAGAAATGATAGGGTGTAGAAGCCCACAATTGAAGCATGACATGTTTTCGATATAGCATACCATCAAGCATAAACGATTCAACGTTTAAGAGCAAAGGGCGGTTTGGTAACTTCTTTTAGGGCAGTCGCGAGGGGAGAAAATATTGTGTTAGTGTCAGAGCAAAGGGCGGTTTGGTAACTTCCTTTAGGGCAATCGTTCGCGAGGAGAAAATATTGTGTCAGAGCAAAGGCGACCAAAACCGTTTTTTGCAAAAAGTATGCCCCGCTGTCATCTCGTCCATCCGCGGAGCCTCACGTCACATCTCATTCCCTCCACCGCGCTCGCTCACTCCCCGTCTCTCTCTCTTCACCGTCTTCTTCTTCGCCAAACGCTTTCCAGGATTTCACTCCGAGAACGCTGAGTGAAGACGTCCGGGCGCTCAACCTTGTTAGCTAAGGTACGTCGCCTTATTTTTATCTCGCGATCGTCGTCCTCATTTCTATGAAGAAAAGGAGGCTTGGTTCGACGGTGAACTGCGGGAGGTAGTTGTTCATCTTTAGCTGGTGGAGGGGGTTGTCGGACTAGTGCGGGGAGGATGAGAGCGAGGAGAGGGAGGAGTGTAGGGAGGTGAACTTGGAGCGGAGGGATTGCCACCGCCCGGCGAAGGACCGGACGGTGAGGGACGACCGCAGGAGGAGGGAGAGGAGGGGGTTTATCAGGTCGATGAGCGATTGGGGGGAGGCGGCACGGCGGCGGAGGGTTGAGGAGTTAGAGCTGGAGCTCCGGGATGAGTGAGAGAGAGGTTTCGGTTTCGGAAGGAAGGGGAGCGACTCGTTCTTCGTCGAGATTGTCTGAGTTCAGAAGTATTCTCGTGTGTTATTTTCATCTTCTTACGAACTGGCGATTGGTCGGTATTTCTGGGTGATTGTCCGAGTTCGGAAGTATTCTCGTGTGTTATTTTCATCTTTTTACGAGCTGGCGATTATTCTCGTGTGTTATTTTCATCTTTTTACGAACTGGCGATTGGTCGGTATTTCTGGGTGATTGTCCGAGTTCGGAAGTATTCTCGTGTGTTATTTTCATCTTCTTACGAACTGGCGATTGGTCGGTATTTCTGGGTGATTTTTAACCTATCTCGTTGTTTTGTTTTACATTATAAACAGGAAAATGGGAAGACACAAGAAGGGCTCCATTCTATTGAAATATTCATAAAATTGATTTTGTAAGACCATGGAGGAGTTAATGCACCATGGAGTAGTTTCATAAGTGTTATTTTATAAAGTGTGTTGGGTTAGTTTCACAAGTGTGTTGGAGTAGTGTTGGGTTAGTTTCACAAGTGTTATTTTATAAGTGTGTTGGAGTAGTGTTGGGTTAGTTTCACAAGTGTGTTGGAGTAGTTTCATATTGTCTTCATAGGAGTGTTTAGTTTTTGCTATAAATACTTGAGTGTGTTGTATTGTAAGAATATAGAGAGAAGCCAAAGCAAGTGTTCTCCAATACAGATTTTCTCCATCCATTTCGTGCCTCGTTTCTTATATCCGAAAGGTCACCCACATTGTGTTTTCGGTTCCAAACATTTGGTATCAGAGCTAGAATGGCATCTACTAGTTCCGTTCAAATGCAGCTTCCAAAGTTGAACGGAAAGAATTTCAATAACTGGGCCGTCCAAATGAAGGTTCTGTTCAAATCGCAAGATTTGTGGAATCTAGTTGAAAGTGGCTACAACGAAGTAGCCGATGCCGAAGCATTCGAGGCTTTGAGAAAGGAGGAGAAAGAATCTCTGGTGGAGTCCCGGAAGAAAGATCAGAAAGCATTATATGCGATTTTTCAAGCCGTGGAGGAAACGATATTTGAAAAAATATCGAGTGCCGAGACCGCGAAAGCTGCTTGGGATATCTTGCAGAAATCCTACAAAGGCGATGATCGTGTCCGGCGGGTGCGGCTTCAGACTCTTCGAGGTGATTTCGAGTCTTTACGCATGAATGACTCGGAAACAATATCGGCATATTTTGATCGTGTGCAGGCCATCGTTAACCAATTAAGGGTTAATGGTGAAGAACTTCAAGATGTTCGTGTTGTAGAAAAAATCTTGAGGTCTTTGACCGAAAGATTTGACTACGTCGTCGCAGCGATCGAGGAAGGACAAGACGTATCAACTCTCACGTTGGAGCGGTTGATGGGTTCATTAGGCTCCCATGAGCAAAGAATGAACCAGAAGTCTACGGGTTCCGTTTCCGAGCAAGCATTGCAAAGCCGGGTCGCTCAACCAAACCGAGGAGGCTATCAAGGCGGTCGAGGTCGTGGAGGAGCCCGAGGTAGATGTGAGAATTCAAATTTCACCAGAAAATTTAGAACACCTGACAAATCAAAAGTCAAGTGTTTTAAGTGTAATAAATTCGGACATTATAAATCCGAGTGCCATGCAAAGGCGACGTACGTGCCGGCGGAACATGCACATGCCACAAATGCTGAAGAGTACATGGTACTAGCATGTGCGAAGGATGATTCAACTATCGTGGATACTAATACATGGTATCTAGATACTGGGTGTAGCAACCATATGACCGGAAGAAAGGAGTTATTCTCACAGCTGGATGAGACAAGCCGTGGTGAAGTCAACTTCGGGAATAAATAAAAAATTCACGTGATGGGCAAAGGTAACATTAATATCAAATCCAAAGACGGTACTAATGTTGCTATTGCAGATGTTTACTTTGTGCCAGGACTTTTTTGGAATTTGCTAAGTGTTGGGCAACTTTCCGAAAAAGGCCACAGAGTTCACATTGAAAATGGAGTTTGTACCATCAGAGGTGTAAACAACAAGTTGATCACGACGGTACAAATGACGAAGAACCGGATGTTTCCCTTGACTCTTCCGACGAAGAATCTCTTGAGTTTTCAAGCGATGACGAAAGACAGCAGCTGGCTGTGGCATCTTCGATTTGGGCATCTAAATTTTCGTGGAATGAAGCAATTAGTCCAGAAAAGGATGGTGACTGGCATGCCGTTGATTAACGATCCAGGGCGTCCTTGCGAAGGATGTC
This sequence comes from Rhodomyrtus psidioides, assembly GCA_021437785.1. NCBI lineage: Eukaryota > Viridiplantae > Streptophyta > Magnoliopsida > Myrtales > Myrtaceae > Rhodomyrtus > Rhodomyrtus psidioides. Next base: position 2,581,387 of record JAILYB010000112.1, read on the forward strand.
TCGTTGGAAAACAACACCGAGACTCTTTTCCAGTTGGAAAAGCCAGAAGAGCAAACCAACCACTGGAGTTGGTACATACCGACATATGTGGCCCTGTTGAGGTGGAATCGTTTGGACAAAAAAGGTACATGCTAATTTTTGTCGACGATTTTAGCAGAAAAATATGGTTACACTTCTTGAGGGAAAAATCTGAAGCTTTTGGCAAGTTTAAAGAATTTAAAGTCTATGTTGAAAAACAAAGTGGCTTTAATTTGAAGACGTTGAGATCGGATAGAGGTAGAGAATTTACCTCAAATGAATTTCACAAATATTGTAAAATTCATGGAATCAAACGCCAGTTGACTGCCAGCTATACTCCTCAGCAAAACGGTATAGCAGAAAGAAAAAATAGGACAATTTTTGAAATGGCAAGAAGTATGCTGAAAGCTAAAGATTTGCCCAAGAAATTTTGGGCAGAAGCTGTTGCTTGTGCTGTATTTGTAATAAACAGGTGTCCAACAGTAAGTGTTCCTGGAAGAACTCCAGAAGAAGCTTGGAGCATAAACAAACCAGATGTTTCTTCCTACGAGTATTTGGGTGCGTGGCATATCCCCATATACCAGACGAGCGAAGAAAAAAGCTGGATGACAAAAGCGAGAAGTGCATCTTCATCGGCTACAGTGATACAACTAAAGGTTATAAGCTGTATAACCCGATCACTGAGAAAGTCATTATCAGCAGGGATGTCCAGTTCTTAGAAGATGAAGTCTGGGACTGGAATCAGAAGGGTGACCAGAAAAATATCACCATCGAAGATGAACCACTGGCGGGTGAGACAGAAACACCTCCATTATCTTCAACGAGTGATCCATCTTCCTCATCATCTTCAACTGGAGGTACATCTTCACCAACAGCAGTTTCAGAACCACAACTACGTCGTTCACAACGACTGAAGGAGACGCCAGCAAAATTCAGAGATTATGTGGTCACAAGAAATAGAAACAGTGATAGCGAAATCACTGATGAAACACTGGTAAACTTTTGTTTATTTGCTGATTGTGACCCTGTAACCTATGATGAAGCAGCTGTAGATGAAAAGTGGATTGAAGCAATGGATGAAGAAATTCACTCCATTGAGAAAAACGACACATGGGTGTTGACTTCTTTACCACCCGATAAGAAGCCTATTGGTGTCAAGTGGGTGTACAAGACAAAGTACAAACCCGACGGTCAGGTGGACCGTTACAAGGCTAGACTGGTTGTAAAGGGCTACAAGCAAAAGCCAAGTATTGATTATTTTGAAGTATTTGCACCAGTTGCTCGGATAGATACTATTCGGATGGTCTTAGCACTTGCAGCTCAAAACCATTGGCAGATCCATCAAATGGATGTGAAATCAGCATTCCTCAATGGTGTCCTTGAAGAGGAAGTATATGTGGAGCAACCACAGGGTTATGAGAAGAAAGGGCATGAAAATCAGTTTTACAGATTGAAGAAGGCTCTGTATGGATTAAAACAGGCACCACGTGCTTGGTACACACGTATCGACACATACCTGTTGGAGCATGATTTTCAAAAGTGTCCTTATGAGCATACACTGTATATCAAGTCAAATGCTAACGGTGACATCTTAATTGTGTGCATTTATGTTGATGACTTGATATTTACAGGGAGCTGTGAAAAAATGTTTGCTGAATTCAGGGAAGCTATGACTAGCCAGTTTGAGATGACTGATTTGGGACTGATGTCCTATTTTCTTGGTCTTGAAGTGAAGCAAACAGATGATGGCATATTTATTTCTCAGCAGAAATATGCTAATGATATTTTGAAGCGATTTAAAATGGAATCGCTGAAGCCAATCCGAACTCCCGTAGTAGAACGATTGGAGCTGAAGAAAGAAGGAACCGGTGAGCTGGTAAATCCCACTTATTTTAAAGGCATTGTTGGCAGCTTGAGATATTTGGTTTCTACAAGACCAGATATTACCTATGGAGTGGGTATTATTAGCAGGTTCATGGAAAAATCCTACCATTCACATTTGCAAGCAGCAAATAGAATTTTACGGTATGTCAGTGGAACTCGTGATCATGAAATTTTATATTCTTATATTGACAACTTTGGTCTAGTGGGGTACACAGACAGTGATTGGGCAGGTAATACCGAGACTCGAAAAAATACGTCGGGGTATGCTTTCTTTCTTGGATTAGGAGTATTCTCTTGGTCTTCCAAAAAGCAACAAGTTGTTGCTCTCTCGACAGCTGAAGCAGAATACATGGCATTAGCTTCAGCGGCTTGTCAGGCGATATGGCTTCGTAGGATGCTGCATGAATTGATGCATGAACAAACGGGTCCTATTAAAATGATGTGTGACAATAAGTCGGCTATTGCATTAGCCAAGAATCCTGTATTTCATGGCAGGAGCAAGCACATTGACATCAAGTATCATTATATTCGCGAGCGAGTCAAAGATGGTGAAATCGAACTTAATTTCTGCAGATCAGAAGATCAACTTGCAGATATTTTGACGAAACCATTGAAGGAGGATTTGTTCGAAAAATTGAAGAATATGCTTGGCATGGAAATCAATTTTAAGGGAGGCTATTGAAATATTCATAAAATTGATTTTGTAAGACCATGGAGGAGTTAATGCACCATGGAGTAGTTTCATAAGTGTTATTTTATAAAGTGTGTTGGGTTAGTTTCACAAGTGTGTTGGAGTAGTGTTGGGTTAGTTTCACAAGTGTTATTTTATAAGTGTGTTGGAGTAGTGTTGGGTTAGTTTCACAAGTGTGTTGGAGTAGTTTCATATTGTCTTCATAGGAGTGTTTAGTTTTTGCTATAAATACTTGAGTGTGTTGTATTGTAAGAATATAGAGAGAAGCCAAAGCAAGTGTTCTCCAATACAGATTTTCTCCATCCATTTCGTGGCTCGTTTCTTATATCCGAAAGGTCACCCACATTGTGTTCTCAATTTCAACACATTCCTCCTCCTCCCAAGAACAAAAAAGGGAAGCGGAAAGAAGTCAGTGGAGAGAAGCCCGGCTTCGAGTGTCGCATTTGTAAGCAGGCCTTCGTGACACTGGATCAGCTGACTTTTCACGCCCAACTTCCTCACAAGGGAAAGGAGGGGAGGGCTCTTCACAAATGAGGTTAAGGAATAGCGAAAGTAAATAAAGTTCAATAGAAAGACCGACGTATGTTCCCGAGCATCTGTTTTTTTAGTATATTCTGTTACCTCTTATTGAGTCCAAAGACATCACACTTTTAAGGCTGTATTCACGGTTGGTTTGGTTAGACAATATTCATGTGCATATCCATACGCAATTTCTTACTTTTTGTGTATTTGAGCAACCCGGCGGAGATAGAGACTTAGCTTATTTCGCAAAAAAATATAATAAAATAATAATTGATTTGGAAAATATTTTTCTAGAAACGATGGCACCACTTTAAATAATTAGTTAATGGAACTTGTTTTCATCATCGATAATAAATATATGTTTAATCATTTTTGTAGCTAATAAAAATGTTTTCCGTTTATTCATTTTTTTTGTAAGCAATATAAGCGATTTTTTTTAGTAATATATTTTCCAAATCATTCATTTTCGAAAAATAAATGAAGCCAAAATTGTGTCGCAAATATGTGTTGCCAGTTTGGTGATTGGTCATTAGCCTCCTAAACATTGCGAAGAATATTCAGCCCCATTGCCATCTTAAGAATATGTTCTTCAGGCAAAACAATCTGCAATTTCTATAGATATGTAAAACATCTATGCCAGAAAATAATATAGCCGACCAATACCAAGTCGTTGGTCAGGAAAAGATGACAAGGAAGCCAGCTAGTTTAGCTCATTTTCAAAATGGTAAAAATGTCATCTCATATCCGCTCCAACTTTGTCAAGCTCAACTGTTCTTCTTTGAGTTTGGGGCCATGGCAGATCGAGCTCCGTTGAGCTCAAGACCACGACAAATGTAGCTTCTTCGAGCTCAAGGCAATTGCCGCTCAAGGTCCAACATGCTCGATCATAGTGTTGCATCGATGGAGAAGTAAGATTTTGTGTGTTTCGGCTTGAATTTGGAAGGGTTCAAGTGGAAGATCAAAAAGATGATTTGGGAGGAGAGAAAGAGAGAGAGAGAGAGAGAGAGAGAGAGAGAGAGAGAGAGAGAGCAGCCAAGTCAACAAATTTCGAAAGGAGTTCACTAACGTCAAAAAAAAAAAAAACCTTAATGCTCATCAAAATATTCCAAATTACATTCAGCAAAACACCTTTTTTTTTCTCCCGATTTCTGTGAAAGCATTTGAAAATTCACAAGCATTGAAGAACGATTGTGACTGGGGAGGAGGGAGCTTCTTCCACACGCATGATTTCTGGTCAGAAAACAGAGGATCAGCAAAAGGCGGACACCATTCATTAGGGGACTCTGAAAATGCGGAGCAAAAAACAAAATCCTTTCAAAATTGTTCTGTATCTGGCATCAGATTATACTCATGCCCCTTTCTCCAACTCTAGAGTCTAACACAAGGTGAAAGAGATCAACAGAAAAGAACTATGGCTACAACCTGCGAGATGAACGTATCTCACACATCCGGCAAAAGCAGAGACAGCGATATGCTTCAGCAATGAGTTGATCCCTCAATCCAGAAAGCTCTGCTCCGGCCTTCCCTTGCATTTATTTTGCGTCTGCCATTAACGGACCAAAAAGGAGTTCTCGGTCAAAATTTGTCACCCTCGTGTGCAATCAAGAAAATTATTTGACCTGATTCGGTTTTGTAAAGACGCCACTTCAGCAAATCATCTCTATAGCAGAAGGTAAAACACGAAATTTCTGTGGTAGGAACCCCAAATGTTCCCCATCTGACTGGACAAATATGCTGCCAGTGCCTGATATTTCTTCTACTTCGATTGAGTGCACGCTGGATTTGAAACAGAGAGAAGGAAAAGAATGACACCATCAAATTACAAAGCCCGAGAGAAGAAAATAATTCTATAGAAAACTGCTACTGCCCCAAATCCAAATGCCTGAGGGAATTATGGCTTCCCTTACCCGATGTTTCATTTCAGACTTCAGAAAAGGAAAAAACAACAGCAGTTTCTCCTTTTCTTATGCTGATGAATGTAAACATGAGGAATAACCTGTGGAAGTATCTTTACCTTCTTGAAGACACATTATTTACGGATAAATGTGTCCCATTGTAGAGCTTATGCAGTTTAAAGATGAAGTCATACCACTTGAAATCCTGAAGAATCACAACCTGCAAGGAAGATACAGATCATGTCGAAGTTGACACAGGAGCAAAAGGCAAAAAAAAAAAAAAGTAGACAGAAGATCATTCGGGTGCGCAAGGTCTTTAGAGACTTCACCTCGAAATTTCCACTGCAAGGATCACCATTTGGTGCAATCTTCATGCCACCACCAAAGAATTTGGCATTACCTATACAGAGCGCGGTCACTTGAGGATAGGTTTCCCATTCACCGTCATTCACCTAAATATACAGCCGACTACGACAATGAGTTCCAAGATCAAGCAAACTGGAAAGACATCCAATAAGATTAAAATGCTACACAAAATTATGATTCGAGATGAAGAGTAGATTAAGAGATTCTCATAGATTTTCAGAGACAATAACCTTGATTCGTAAATCTTGGTTATGGTGCCCGATAAAGGCTTGCAATGCACCAAAGACATAACATAAGTTTCTAAATCGCTTGTATCTGGAAGCATAGTAACCAACTTTTGCACTCCTGTAAATTGTAAATTAGGTGTGGCAATGAGTAAATTCACCGTATAGCATGCACTGTCATAGTCCACACCAAAAGTTTCAAGTTAACCTTACAAATGAGTGTCCGCAACATTCAAAAAGTAATGAAGCTCTTCATTTTCTCCCCCAATGACACCAATATCTATTTGTGATCTTTGCCCTGGAAAATGAATCAATCACATAGCGAACAAAGAGAAAATGGATCCTACAAAATAAATCAACATTCAGAGGAAGGTACCAATTTTTTATATGTCCCAAATACATTTTTAGCCAAAGCTTCATATGTAGGAAAAACATAAGAAATGGAAGCTTAATGAATAACCTTTGACTATGCGGTCAACAGCATCATGAGGATCATTTTTCCTGAGAAAAACAAGTGCCAGCCATAACATCTACTTTAACTACTATTAAGCAATTAAAAAAGCACTTCCTTAATCTCAAGTAATAGCAAATATGATCATGAAGAACTAACCAGCCAAATGTTCTTGCGAAATCAGAGCCTGTGCCCAAGGGAATTAGCTGCATGAATAAAACACCTTAATAGCCGTCTCAGGAACAGTTACATACAGTCGAGAAGAGCAAATCACACGTCTACAGAAGTTCATGGGAAACACTTACACCAAGAGCAGTGGAGCAAGTCGCTGTATCATGATTGGCGATAGCTTTTCCAGCCCAAAAGAAGCCATTTGACTACCTTCTCATTGTACAATTAAGTTATAAGAATGAATGTACAGGAACCAATCACTTTGGAGGCTTTCTATAACCCTATAATGGCCTGTTGGGCAGTGACCAGAATTTGTTTTTCTACCTCATGTTACAAAAGGAAACAACATTGATGTGTTTATAAAAAGTGTGTCACCTAATAAATTGATCATTTGAGCTTCAAAATCGCATAGTAGCCAGTCCTAGTCCTCCAACTACCCACCACAATAATACTAACAGTAATTATAACCCCAATACATAAAAACCCATGAAAAATGCCTTCTATCCAAGCTACCTTGGCAGTCGCGAATCCTTACATCTGCAACACTAAATGCGAAAAGACTCGTATATATAACTTCCAGAATGAGTACACATGTCACCTACTCTAGTCCACTGCAATTAGTCTTGTGTTACCAGGACACTAGGTGACAGGATTTCATATGTAATAAGAAACAGAATTACAAATTATGGACATGGACAAGGCTAATGGCATCCCACCTCATGAAGAGTTCCAAGTCGCCTCCAACTGCAATTACAGCATCAGCACCCTCTCGTATAGACTACATAACGTTGAGACAGCATCAAACTGATGGTTCATAAAGTGAATATGCATCCAAGTTGACTGGCTTTTTAGGGTCGAGATGCCTACCTCCCTCGTTATGTCAGTCGCATGAGAAGGACCAGAGGTGAAAGATTCACATATCTGCGGATTCAACAAAAGAATACCACACTTAGTGACATAGCTTGTTTGAATTGAGAAATACTGCCCTAACATGGAATCAACAACTTAGACATAGGAGGGACAGATCATTCCATGTTTCAAGAAAAGAATCTAGATGCAATTACATCCAGAAGAGAAGGAACATTATAACTCGAGAGGGAAAACCTTCAATTAGGCCAAGTAGTTCTTGGTAATTGAGACCAAACATACATGATACTGCAGCTCAGACATGGCAAGCGGAAGCAGCATAAAGCAAGACATGAGTAGAATCTAGCCAATTGCTCTCCCTAGTATCAGTCTCATACAATGAAGTACTCCAAACCCATCTCCCACCATCTTTTCAAGAAGCGAGTAGCACCCACCCACTCATGTGGGTTCAGACAAGGTTGAGCTGAATAAGGCCCCTTGCAAGATCTAAAGTAAAAGCTATTCAATGACATTTGAAGATTGGCAACGTTTCAAGGACTCACGTTACAATGTTCACCGAGGCGAGACCTGAGATAAGGCAACAGTTTCTTCCACTCCTTCCAGGTCTTACCATTAGCACCTGTCCACAAAACACACCCGATCATCACCCGCATACTTTCAACGTTCATCAATCGACTCCATTATAGAGGAGAAACGAACAAAAATCCAAACCTTCGCGCGCGCGTTAACAGAGAGACCAACCTCGAGGATTGACGACGAAGACGAGATCGCGGCGGCGAGAGGCGGAGAGAGACCCGCCCCCCAACAGGGTACGGTCAAAGGGAAGATCGGGAGGAGGAGCCATGGAGCGTTGCTCTGCTCTCGCGACGACCCACGAATTCGCCATTAGAGATGGCGGTGCTCTTCCCCATGCCATCTGATAATAATAGCACCCCATGCGTTTTTTCACCACCTCAAGGTTCGTGAAAATAGAAATGAACTCTGCGGGCGCTGTCCGGTCTGCTTTGTCTTCCCCACCGTCGTCGTCGTCGTCGTCGTCAGTGGTCAGAGAAGCGGGCGCTTGAAGCAGAGACGGCTGGAATTGTTAGTTGTCAGTTATGAGACGCAGGAAAGTAAAGAGATGTGAATGGGGGAGGCACCGAAACGAAATGTGCCGAGATGGGATAGACGATGTGAATCGGCTGTCCTGACGAGAGACCAACGTGGGTTTATTAAGCAAAGCTTAGAAGTAGGGGATTGAGACAAAAAGACAGAGACAAGTCATCCGATACGGTTTCTGCTTCTCCGTGCCTTTACATCGTTTTCCACGATGACGACGACGACGACGAAAATGAGGATCTAATCGGGTCAGGCCGGGCCCTCATGTGATGAAATTTAGCTATTTAGAATCGCTGAGGAATAGGAATTTTTTTTTTTTTGGGGGGTCAAAATGAGGAACAGGATTGAAGAGGGAAGAGAGAGCATATATGGACAGAGGAAAAGAGATGGAACAGATTCAGAAGGGAAAGGAGCCAAAAGAGAATTTCCTAATCAGTCTCATTCGACGACATGAACATTCCATAGTGTCTCCCTGGTTGAGCCGCGAGAGGTTGCCTTCATTGTCGGTCCGTTTGAATCAAAAGAACCCGACTTCTTGCATGGTCAAAGCTCGGCTCAATTTATCTGAAATTGGTAATGTTAACTTCAGGTAAAACCCACGTGACATAAGGATTACTAACGTGAATGGCACTCATCTGGTGAAACTTGAGCAACCTTTGGAGGACCTCTAAGGCACGCCATAACCCTTCTTGAATGGCCTAATCAAATTGATCCCACACAAATGCAGCCAAATTCCATTCGTAGCCTAAATACAAAGGTTATTGGCATAATGTCAATCCACAGCTCGACGTGACCCTGTAAGCTTAAACACGTTCTAGGGAGCAGGAGAACAAGAAAATAAAACAGTTAGTTCAAATGATCAGCATTACAAAGAGACATATCTAAATCACTTTTCAAAAGGATCCCTATTTGCTCCAACTGCCGACGACACAAACTTGAAAGGACATCAATACGACTGTCATACAAAATCCGAAGCCACTTACGCCAAGGGATCCTATCTTCCGGACTTCCCTTTTGATTTTGAATCGAAGTGAGGGTAGATCCAAAAGAGAGCGGAAGAAGAAGTAAAATCGAAAATACGTTTTAGTGGGAGATTGGAAGGAGAGATTAAAGTAGACTTCACAACCGTTTCAGGGCAAGAAACATTCAGCGTAAATTCTTTCAGTAAATAAACGCAAATTTAAACGCTAGTAAAATGACGATTATATTTGGTAGCATTGGTTTTGTACATCCTACAACATGATCCAATGTAAAGAGGATGAACAGTAATTGATATTTGAGCAAGGCAAAACCTTTGAGATGCTCTGATCCTCCAGATCATACATGCGAATATGACCATTACCGTGCTCCACAAAGTATATGGCATTTTCCTTAACTCTTGTGTCTTTCGAAGAGCAACACCGATGCTTTTCAGTTCCTCCCATGTCCCTTCTGCAAAATTCATTCGAAAGACCTTGAACCTGTAGATTTTCCCTCTCGGGAGGGCCAATAATATCATCTCTTCCACAATTAACAGGTCTTCGCCGGATGGGACCAGGTAATGGCTGCACGCCAGTATTCCTTCCGGATTTGAAGGATTAACATCCTTGTTCCCCAATGCACGTACTCGCAGCTCTGAGTTCTCTACGTCAACAATAGCCAGTTCGCAATAATTCGACAGCAAGAAAACTTCCCCTTTGAACATCGCGGCACAAATGATTTTAAATTCGACCTTGTGCCTCTTGAATGCATCCTCACCGGGTTTGCAATATCCAATGAGGTCCTCTTGCCGATCAACGACCAGAACATACGATTGAGGATTGCTTGGCGAAGAAGACAAGAAACAAAAAGAGCATGCAAGGTCTTCCAAAGGGGGGAGCTGGATTTTCTCCAGAGAAGCGGGATTCCAAAGGCAGCAATCGTCGGAATCTTGATCTTCCGTGAACAACCATTCGTGACTCGAAATAGGGCAGATCAACTTGTCGTGCAGATCGGGAATGATCTTCGTATGGCGACGGCCCTCCGAAATGTCGTAGAAGGTTTGCCTCTGTCCTTCCCTTCCATGGGATATCACAAGCCAAGGGCAAGATCGATTGCCCCGGGGAGGAGGATTAAGGTAGCTCTTTTGCTTTTGTTTTACGACGTCCGAGGCGTCCTTTTCCATCTTTCTACAGAGACCTACACCAATGTGCAAAGCCCCTCAATCTGTATATCTAAGTAAACACTCTCACTTTTAAATTTCCAATTAATCCTCATCCACATATTAAATTGGCCAAAAGAAAGGATTAACATGTAAATTTGAAAAAAGCAAAAAAGTTACACAAGATAGATCATATGGTTATCAAGGATAGGAAAAAAGCAGTCAATTCTTTGCTTTTAGCTTCTCCGATAATCAGCTCGTGATTTTGAACCGTATGTCCAAATTATGATATGACTTTGGTAATTATATTTGATTGCTACGACAAATCAGCGCCTTTAGTTCCCATCAACTAAACCTAGCTCAAAAATAATAATTCATCTAAGGCCATATGAACAATCATATGTGATTTACGGATTAGGAAATAAACCCTGACCGGTTACCTAGCTCAAAATATAATAATATCTCAGCTAATCCAATGTTCGAATTGGTGTTCACCTAAGCAGAGATTACCTTCCAAATACGTATGTATATATATATGCGTTGAATTTAATTTATTTCCGTTGTTTGCACTGCCTATGTGCCCGAGATCATTAGTCTGTTCAAATATTGAATGATTGACTTCTTTCTTTAATTTAATTAATCGTCAATTAATTTCGGCCTTGAGAACTAATGGGCCAGGTCGCTGCGGCCTTAGCTTAATTAAGCTTAGAACTATCCCCTCGAATTCATCCAGCACCAGTCCAATAGATAAGGGGGAGTTGAGCGGCGGAAAAGAAAAAGAACCGTGGCTAGTGGCGGCAGCTTATAGGAAAGTGAAGTGAGGGCCCTTTTTCGTCATGTAATATGTTAAACTAATCGAGTTTCCAATGTATTTTATTTAGGTCTGCGAATTTATTTTTTCATAAATAATCATTTGTTTCTCTTTTCTCTTCGTATGTCCATTATGGTCTAATTCCTCATATATCCGACCATTTCCGCGTCTGACTGTTAGAATTTGCGCTTCATTTAGATTCGTCTGCATGCTTTTAATTTTTCGTCAATGAATGGTCATTTTTTCTTTTTTTTTCATATGTCTATTCTGCTTTAATTCGTTATATGCTTGACCATTTTTCCTGTCCGGTTATTAGAGTTTGCGCTTCATTTAGATTCGTCTGCGTGTTTTAATTTTTTTGTCAATGAATAGTCAATTTTTATTAACGTTCCGCATTGCATTAAAGTTACTTTTTTTCTTCTTCTTTTCTGAATGTTAGACTAAAAGTTGAATAAATGAATGCACGAAAATGACAAAAACATCATGCCTGGTCACTTAGTTCTGGTTAGATGCCTTTGACTTTCAATGTAATGGATAAAATGCATGGTGAATTTAGAAAAATCAATTGGTTAGGTACCGAAAGGACGTTAGTTAAATAATTAGCGTAAATAAGTCCCCGAACTTAGATGCTCTGATTGCGTAGAAATTGAGATAATACTCATGTATCTTGATTGGTTTCTAGCCGATCCCAAAGGTTAGTGGCGACTCTTAATGGTTCTAAAATGTTAAACGTTGCACGAGGTAAGATTAGGGAGGATCTGCACCTAAATCAATAGGTAATACCTCTAAACCTAAACGATCCACCGGGAGGGGGAAGAATATGTCGCAACAACCGTCATGTAAGCTTTTCCCAAAGGAGAAAGTGGCCGATTGTCTCAGATTTTCCGGAGGTAAATGATAAGGAGAAGGCTAACCGATTACTAAACAGAAACGATCTTCCTCTCGCAAGGCAATCGCTCGCGTTCAGAACGATCTCTCCCAAGTCCTACAAGTTGTAACTTAGTATTCAAATTAACATGTATTTAAACTTACTTTTTGAGCTGCCACTAATCAGCTAGAGTCGATTAAATACCTAAGTAAAATATGCGAGTATATTTTACTTCTGCAAATTAGAGATCCATGGATTCGGGACTTGGTTACGCTAAACTAATCTAACGCCATTTTGATACATTTTCTCTTTGTTTTGAAGATGTTTGGCGTAATCTTTATTCATGTTCTTCCTATGCGACTAACGTGTAAGCTGATCATTGCTCCTGCTAAAACGACTGCTAATTCTCTCTTTACCTTCTGTTACAAACACCATGCACATATTCATTAGATTCTCTCCTACTGTCCTACTTAAAATCAAATTGCGAACCTGATTCAACGTCAACTTCTTGACTTGAAGGAATTATGAATAGCAGCAACAATAGTATTCTAACTATCATGCAATGAAAAAAATAGAACCATAGCACTTATTCATCGTCAAGGTCAATCTCAATCGAAGTCAATTATTGACTAACCAACACACGATTACATTTACATGCTCAGCAACCAACACACCTTTGCCCATCTTTAAGCGAAACAAATATCACATTAAATAGACTTTGTCGATTGCAAATGTCTTCTTGTATATGTTCAATTGGGGATTTATCAGTCCCGTAGTAGTCATCTATTTTATGGTGTCAGATGCAGCATTGCGAGACGACGTTAATTGAATAACACCCAATGCTTGTCTATCAAAAAAAAAAATTCCAATGAGCTTGTTTAATCGACTCTGATGCCTCTCTAGACAAGGATAAAAGCATATTTCTTAGGAAGATAATCTTGAATTTGCACCTTCTAGACATTGAAATCATTTCATCAAATCTGTTGATTCTCACTTTTTTTCGTATTCCATCATCATCGATTCACTTTGTTGCAACCAACAAGCAACAAAAACAATAAGAAACTAGAACGAGGAAATATCAGTGTGTTCTATATTATAGAAATATTATGACAAGAGTCCACTAAAGACCAAGCTATACGACGAAGGTTACAGCCAGCTAACATTGAGTCAATCAAACACTAATTTCATCCAATCAGTCATGAAATGGTTAGACTCACACAGTTTTTTGCACAAGAATCCCTTGGCCGCTAAAAACGCTCCGAATACACTCTTGGATTAGATCAGAAAATTGTCAAAAAAATCATAACTTTATTACGCTTTTGCCAATTCAGTCCTAAATCTTTTTTTGGTATCGAGACCTAAACCTTTTTTTATTTGTATCAATTCAGTCCATCCAGTCAATTTTGACCGGTCGGTGCTGATGTGGATCCGACCGGTGCTAACGAGGTAATTTTTAATAATATTTTAATATTTTTTAAAATATTATTATTTAATTTTGTTTGTTCATCTTCTTTCTGATGAACAGAGAAGATCAAGTTGGAAAAAAAAGAAGAAGCAAAGATGAACAGCAATGGCGTTGGCCACCGCCTCTAGCCGATTGAAGGCCCACAACAAGGTTGAACCTCGTCGGCCACTGGCCAATGCTACTGTCGGCCGAGCTCGACCAAGCCTAGAATTGGCTCGGTGAGATCCGGCCCCACGGCCACCCACTCTCCAGTCTCTAATCGACTCCCACAATTCCCTCTTGAGCAGCCTCGCGGGTTCGACCTCGAGCTCCGTCGTTGTCTCTAGGCACCATGATTGGGGGAGGCCTTGCCTAGCCATGGGGTGGCTTTGCCAAGCTCACCCGACAGCGACGCTTGCAGGTAGTAGCAAAAGCCATGGTCGTTCATCTTTGTTTTTTTTTTCCTCGACTTCATCTTCTCTATTCATCATAAAGAAGATGAGCAAAAAAAAATATATTATAAAAAATTATCTCGTTAGGATCGGTCGGATCCACGTCAGCATCAGCTTGCGAAAATTGACCTGATAGATCGAATTGATACAAATAAAAAAAAGGTTTAGGACTGAATTAGCACAAATATAAAAAGTTTAGGACTGAATTGACAAAATTGCAATAAGCTTAGGACATTTTTGATAATTTTCCCGACTCGATCCCTAAAAGTATTCACCACTTGGAAATTCATGACTTTTGCGCACACAAGGTGCGCGGATCCGGATCGCCTAACCTTTCCTCAGAAGGTTAGGCATCTAACCTTGCAATCTGAGCCATCCATTTTTTAACGGACGGCTCAGATCTCCTGTTTTTAGAAGGTAATTTTTTGAATTTTTTATATATATTTTTGTTAGTAATAACTTGGGTCATCCATTCATAACACGGACGGCTCGGATTGCAAGGTTGGGGCCTAACCTTCTAAGGAAAGGTCAGACGACTCCTTTCCGACGCAGAAGACCCACTCAGCAATTGTTCAAAAAGGCCAATTTCGGATTGGCCAACCTTTTCGCATTTATTCCAATCGGTTTCATCCATGGATTCAGACTCGAGACATGTTTTAACATACATTTCCCATATTGAGCTCGATATTCAGCAACCTCCGACGATGATCATAGGTCTGAATTCAAGCACATGGATAACTTTATCTAATCGAGCCTGATGAGCGTACGTTCCTGGGAGTTAATAGAGCAGAAGGCTGTGACATCTCGTGCAGTGTTTATGCCCGAGCCGACTGGAGTTGGCTACATGTCGGGTTGATTTTTACTCGATCAAACAAATTGCAGGCCGTGATGTGAGGCGATCATACGTTGTAAACACGGCCTCGGGCTTTTCAATAAACACAACTTGTATCAAGACTGAAGTCTACTCATGAGTTGGGCTTTTGCCAGCGAAGCCCGCGCAGCTGTCTCTAGTCTTGTAGATAAGGGAGAAAATTAAGGTGTTTCTCGTGCATGACTCTGCACCACATATTTGCCCCACTGGCCGTATTCTCCACTTTGTATGGTTGATGTTTCTGAGCATGTAGCGTATACGTTTCTGCATGATCACTCCTGGACGGCAAAGTTATGAGGAAGTATCGGACACTCACCTTCACTTAGCGCGAGAGGTCCAGGCAGAAGCGCTCACGACGAGTGCGTCTATGGAGGGGACGACAACTGTATGCGTCACGGGAGGTTCCGGTTACATAGGTTCGTGGATTGTCAAGAAGCTGCTGGAGAGAGGCTACACAGTCCATGCCACTGTTAGAAACTCTGGTGACATTTTAATTTCCTCTCGTCTTGATTTGTTTTTCTGTGGATTTGCTTGATGTTTGTTGAAAAAGGGTGGTTTTGTCGGGCATGCGGACGAGTACAGGCGACGAGAGCAAAGTGGGGTTCCTCAAGAGTTTTCCTAATGCAGAGAGGGGGTTGGTGTTGTTCGAAGCAGATCTGTACAATCCTCCTGATTTCGAGAGAGCAATTCAAGGGTGTCAATACGTTTTTCATGTGGCCACCCCATTGCACCATGACCCCAGCAGCTCTAAGGTCTGAAGTCTCTCTAGTTAACTTACTAATTCCAACTTTGTTTCTCTACTAGAAGAGCAGCTTCTTCACAGCCTTTGCATATGCACTTTGTCTGGTTTTAACGAGGGTAAAAAGAAAAAGAGAACATGAACCTTACAGAAGAAAGCATCAGGATGAGAGTGATTCATGCTCTAAGGGATTCCTCAAGACATATGTTGCCAGTTGAGCTAAGAATGATTAGATCCTTCTCTAGTTTCCACTGTTCTTGTTCTTGTTAAAGAGTCGTTCTTGTTCTTGTAGACACTTGCAATTGTCGAATTGAGGACTCAAGAGTCAGTGTAACATGTTCAATACAGTTCAAAGATACATCCGAGGCAGCCGTTGCTGGAGTAAAGAGCATTGCGGAGTCCTGCATCAGATCGGGGACTGTGAGGCGGCTCATTTACACTGCCACTGTTCTGGCCGCTTCGCCGATGAAAGACAACGCAAAATGCTTCGCTGAGGCAATGGACGAATCCTGCTGGACCCCCCTCGATCTCACAGTTCCTGACAGCAATTGCCGATTCGTGGTATTTAGCTACCGGTGTCACACTCCGTTAACACAAGAGAACCATGTTTTTCCAATGACTAATTCTGTTACTTTTAACTCCCTATAGGAGGACTATGTGAAATCTAAGACGCGATCAGAGAGGGAATTGATGAAGTACAGAGGGGAGATTGACATAGTGAGCATTGCTTTAGGCTTGGTGGGAGGGAGCACAACTCGTCCTGCCTTGGCTGATAGCTTAAGAGTGCTCATTGCACAGGCGGAGAACAGCAGAGCGCGGTACGGGATATTGAGGCTTCTGGAGGAAGTGATGGGCAAAGTTCCGGTGGTGCACATCGAAGATGCGTGCGAGGCTCACATCTTCTGTATATCGAAGCAGCATTCTATCGGTGGCCGGTTCTTATGCGCCAGTGACTATGTGAAGACCGCCGACATTGCCCACTATATCAAGGAAAGCTTCCCGGAAATCCAGATTCCTGAAGAGTAAGCCAGAGTTGCCATTTTTCTTTAGCTCTCTTGGCTAGATTATTGTAGGGCAAGAAGCAATCTTACAGGAATCAAATTCCTGTCAGATTGATTCCTCAAGAAGCTTGAGTAAGTTCTTCTGATGATGTGCTTCAGGTTCATCGAGGACACGGGAAGAGATATTGCTTGGGGATCGTCGAAGCTCGAGGAAATGGGGTTCAAGTACAAGTATGATCTCAGGACGATATTAGAAGATAGCATTAATTGTGCTCGGATGTCCGGGGATATAACCTCCTCCAATACTTGTAATCTAGCTTCAAACTGAGTCTCCGTTTGTTTCACCAAAAATGAATGGTTTGGAAAACATTATCCTAAAAATAATTATTTGTATCGCTTGAAATAATTATTCAATAAAACATATCTATATTATCGACAACAATTAACAACTAATTACGTTTGTAGACAATGAAAATATTTTTCGTTGGTTCATTTTTCTTGCTTCTCTATTTTCTTGCTCCATTTCATTGTTCAACCTTCTCGATCATGGTCATTGGTTCTGCCTCTCTGTCAAAATCATGCTACTGCCCTCATTAGATTGCTGTTTTAGTCATACTTACCTTTTTTTTATTTCCCCTCTTTTCAAATCCTAAAGAACGAAAAAAAACAGAGGTTGTCTGGGTGCTGGTAGTACTCCAATCTACAGGCTTAAAATAGCTAATTTTCTTGTTAGATCCTGTCATCTCCTCACTATTGCATATTTTTCGGGTATAAATACCCCTAACCCGAAACGCATTAACACATCATAAAACCATCTTATTGAGAAAAGATTTAACAGTTTGCCTCTTTTCTTTCTCCCTTTCTCTTGAAGATCCTGTGATGTTTACACGAAGCTGGCTCATTTGCCTAGCTTATCAACTCAAGCCGGTTCTGATTATGTTACTCCTGACAAAAGATGATGTTTTGATTGTTTGTTCAAGAAGGGAGCACATAATTTCGATCGCCAATTTTCCCCTGAATCAAATTATTTTCACTGAATTTGGACAAAAAAACAGTAGTGAAACATTTTACAAACTGCAATGTTGCAGTTAGAAATCTTCTCATGAAGATGTAATTGTACTCCTAACTTTCTAAGACTAAGCTCAATCAAATTGGACAAGAAAAAAAAGGGGGAAGCAACGAAAAGAAAGAACAAAAGGGTTCAAATCCTACACATTTGTTTGGTGAAATCTAAGCAGAAACTCTCTTGGCCATCCTAGAGGGGACCATCCTTAGATGGCCTAGTCGGTCTCCTCTTTCAACGATGTCCACGACCTGAAATTCGAATCATCCTCTACTCCCCCTGACCAAAATCACTACGCAGCTCAGCCTCATCAATCATGAGAAGAAATCTGGATTGTCGAAGGGAAAATCCAAGTCGAAATCGACATTGCCTAGCGAGAAACCTGCTTCTCCCATCGGGGAATTGGTGGCCGAAGTCGGAGCCGAAACTATCTCCGTAAGGCCGGACTCCGGCGTCTGCACGTTGTTGGGAGCGCAGAAGTTGGCCATGTGGTCCAGCGACAGCGAGAAGTAGTTTGATCCCGAGGTCGCTGGGGACGAGAACCTGTCCATGAAGCTGTTGTCCATCAATGCATCAGCAAAGTAATCTCCCTCTCCATTTTCAGGCTCAGCTGTGGCGGTGGGGAAGGTAAACAACGGGAAAACATCATCTTGCCTCACGTCCAAGTTCTCAGTTTTGACGCTGAGTCCCCATTTGGAGCTCAAAAGGGTCTCTAGAGACGGTTTGGGCGTCTCTTGACCGTTCCTGGTTTCTTTCTGAGGCTCTTCCTTAACAGCTGGGGCTGGACTAATGGCTGAGCTAGGGGCTTGGATGCAAGTGTGTCGTCCGCGATCCGTGACTTCGACAACATTTGGGTCCTGGTCTGATCTCTGGACTTGCTTCGTTGCCAGACAGCCTTGGACATGGCGGTGACTGCATCTGTAATATCCCCTGTCAAAAAGCACAGATCTTGTTCAGGACAAAGTTGCACAAACAAACATACTCTGTCTAGAACAAGAAATCTACTTGATTAGGCACCAATTCTGCCTCCCCTAAATGTTCCGACATTTCCGATGATCTAATAAATAACGAAAGGCGATTCAACTGCAAGACCCACGTGCCGTGAAAACAGCTGATAATTGCTGGCAAGTGACAACCAGAGGACAAGAAACTTAAAAGGAAAAACAGGGTGAACTGAATTGGATAAACATTGCAGCTGAATCAACAAGTTGCGGCTTAAAAGAAAGTGTCGGTGCACGAATCTCGGCTCAGCCATCAACGGGAGTTCCAAATTCACGGGGGCAGCGGGAAAAATGCTGCTTTTTGTCGTGTGTTCGGACTAATAATGTCGAATTAACTCATGACAGGTAAAGGTATACACTTTTTCCGAATCTGCTCTTTCTGAAATCATCATTTGCCAGTTAACGAGGAATTGATCGAAAGCAGAGCAAGGCAAGGACCGGGAATGGAGAATTACCGAGGGAAATTAGCTCCAAGAATCTCCTTTTGCCCATATTTTCTCCAGCTAAAACCATCTTCGGGATGCCCCTCTAGTCCGGTGTCTGAATTGACCCTGACCTGCTCTGTCCACCGCGGCATAGTCTTCCTGCGTTTCGTGAAAGCCCCACGTCAATACATTTCGATTCGAATGACTCAGATTTAAAGATTTGAACCATCACCAGTGGGCATAAACACATCGAGTTCTGGATGAATCTAGCTACCTCTTTTTGCAGACGTCCCCCTCATTCTTGGGGCTGCCGCTAGTCCCAATGCTGAAGGCGGGCTTGTGCTCCTCCACGAAAGCGTCGCAATTCAGCATTGCGAGCGACTTCTGGTAGCAAGAGAGTATCTTCTCGACCAAGTACTCGCGCGTCTCCCGGGAAGACGACGAGCTGACGAGGTGGCTCCTCAGCTGCTTCGCCAGCTCCTTCCCCTGGGCCAGCTCGTTGATCAGGTTGTGCTGTTCCCAATTGATGACCCCCTCCATTTTTCACAAAGGATCAGACCACAACAAGCTACAGTCACGGAGGATTGGAAGTTGATTGTGGCCGAAACCGAAGATGGGTTGCCTATTGGTTCTTCACGTTGGGATCTCAAGCACATCAAATGGGGCTTTAGTTGAATCAACAATCCCGGTGACGACACGTGAAGAAAGTAAGGTATCTGAACGAAAAGAGAAGGTTGATGCAGTTGGATGAAAAGAAGGGGTGCGTATAAAACAAGCAAAAGAGCAAAAGAGAGGACGCTTTCTATTTCTCGCTGAGAAGGAAGGTGAGGAGGAAGATGGGGGCAGGGTGATGTTTATTTATAGCAGGAGCTCCATAATAATTGATTGGCCCAAGATAAGAAAACCGAGTGATCTCGAGTCCTGTGGAGAACCGAGTCGAGAACCGAGTGGCCAAAACCTCTCTCCCCAAACTTAGTCCACAGTATAGAGAGAGAGAGAGAATTGCTGACTGCGTCAAAGGTTGGGTTTTTGTTTTTTTGTTTTTTCGCAGAAAACTAGAGCGAGCGTGAAATAACCAGTCAGGTTCGTCTTGTTTTGAAAGTCAAAGGGGGGGCGATGCAAGCGGAGGAAGAGAATGAGAATCTTCAAACACACTTCCGCGTTGCATCCTTCCTTCCTTCCTTCCGCTCCAAAACAGGACAAGAGAAAGGGACGTGACATAAGCCGCTGCCGTCATCCCTTCGAACCCTCGCTTACGTTGGAGTCGATCCACTCGCCCGCACGTCCCCATGTGATGCCACCTAGTCGAGCCTCATCAATTAGCCCTCCCATAACTAATATAAATATATATTTTTTTTGTATTTTTTTGGCTGAGTTTTGGAATTTTCTTTTATGATTTTTTTTTTCAAATAAGGGCCCAAAATAAAATATATTTCAAATAAGTCCTTTTTTTTTGCCATAATGAGTCCTTGAAGTGGCCATATAGTCTCAAAAAATGATTTGGCTTTGAGGGCATTTTTGTTTTTTGATTTTTATTTTATTTTATTTTATTTCAATTTTTTAAAAGTTAAAAAAAAAGTCTGTCATCTCCATCGTGTTCAAGTTTCCCACAGCCAGACAACAACCACGACCCACGATAGAAGACCACTACCACTGTCACCACTAGGGGTGAGCAAAACTGGACCGAACGTGCCAGGTTGGTTCGGTCCTTGAAAGGGGCGGTCCGATCCCCAGTCCCAATAAGTGGGACCGGTGATCGGGCGGTCCAGTTCTCGATTCCATGGTGGATGGGATCGGGCTGGACCGAAGCCTAGAGTATATATTATTATAAGTTAAGTTTAAGTTTGAAGAATTAGTTAATCTAATTTTTCCATCATTTGCTCGACACTCACTTCTCTCATCTCGTTCGACGCTCGCGTCTCACCTTCGCAACGCAGCTCTACTTGGCGCTCTCTCCTTTTGCCTTCGTCTCTCCACTCACTCCTCTCACTGTCCCACTTCTCTCTTATTGGCATCGTCTCTCTTCTCGCGTGTCGCAGTCACTGGCAAGACCTAGCGCAGCCATTGGAGTTGTCGACTCATTGCTTCTCTCATTGCTTGCTCTCCAAGTCTCTATCCTCGCTCGGTCTCTTTGATCTCATGTGATGGTTGTACGATGGTTATGTTTATGTTTTATTGGGTTGGATGGTTGAGATTGAAAGTTGTTAGTTTAAATCTAAGAGTTAGATTTTGATAAGTAGCTAATGTTAGCGGTCCCATTGAAACTGGACCTAGATCGAACTGGACTGCTGGTCCTGGTGTCGCGACCCGTCCGAAAGCGGACGCGGCTAATGGATTACCGATCGCGGGCCTTCCCCTGCACAAGGGTGCGGATCGCGGGCTTTGGATCGGCGCGGGCCCTCCCAGGCCCATACCAAATCGCGGCGGGAGTATTTTTCAAAGGGATTTGACGATAACAGTCGATCGCTTTCGACCTTAGTGTGGTCGTGGTGGCATGTGCAACTTGTGCATGCATTTGGAGTCGCCACCGGTCTTTCTTGGAGGGTAGACCGGAAACCTTATTGACCGATTGGGAGAGATCGATCAATTCTGCGGAACCAGAGATTTTGGGTTCGGGGACTTGGTTACGTTGATGTCATTACCAACGCCCTTTCGGTACCTAACGCGAGTGATTTTCCCTAACTAGGATTTCATGCAGGCGCAATTTTGGGTGAGGTAAGTCTGACTTTGCACATTAACCAGTTTAACATGCTCACGTAATCATAAAAAAAAAAAAATAGATGTCAATCACATAAACATCTATCCTACGTGGTGATCATGGAATTATGATTTAATGGGTCTCGAGCCAATGAGACCACATTTAATCATTTTAATATTTTAATAACGGAGAGCCGCTCTTCTCTTCTTCTTGGTTTCTTGAATTCTTCAAGAATCGGGCCCCAAAGAGCTCGCCGACTTAAAAGGCTCCTCCACGTAATCCTCGTAGCATTTACATCAACAATTGACTATGCTAAAAATAAAGATTACATGAAAAATAAAAGGAGTACGCAGCCTCCATTTAATAATTACAACCCCAAATATATAAATAATCACCATACATTCATACATACATCAATCACATTGATTAGGGATTTTTCCATGATCACCACCCTTCCACGTAAGTAATAAATTCACAATTTAAAACTTAGGAAGGCACAATAAAAATTCTACGTTGAATCATATTCAGAATTTTTACGTAAAATAAGATAGCCATAAATTTTCGATTCAAAATTGATTTAGTCTCAATTTTTGCTACGTTGATTAATTTATCATATAAAATAATCAACCTCCATTAGCCATGTAAGACGAACAATTCGTTAATACATATTGGCCATAGTATTGCAAAAATTGCAAAAAATCAATTAAATGCACGAAAACACCTAAGGATCGGCTCTGATACCACTGTTGGGATCCACGTAACACGTAGCGGAAATAAATAACAACCCATACATGTATCTCCAGAGGCGTACTTCGTGCATTTCAATCGAAAAAAATCACAAAGCCTCAAAGGGAGTAAATGGATTACCTCTCGTAGCGTGCTTGAACGGAGGTGTCGGTTCGATGTTCTTCGATCTCAGCCTCCACAAGTGTTAGGCATCTAGTTCGGACGCACCACCAATTGACGAAACGGGGAGACGACTAATAACTCCACAACAATTGTGCTAGCAATATGCGGAATCAATATTCTGAACTTAGTATATTTTGCTCACTCAAGATTATGAGAATATAGAGAGTGTTTGTGTTCTTCTCTCTAAGCTCTCAAAAATTTGCACACTCTACAAAATGTCTCTCCCTTCCCAACCTCAAAACTCTTGCCATCCTTTTATAGCCAAAAATACCTTCCAATAAATTGTATTTAAAAATAGCACTAACAATTATAAATTATATCTAAAAATAGCACTCACAAATAAATGACATTTAAAAATAGCACTAACAATAGCACTCACAATTTATAATACAAAAATGCTATTTAAAAATAGCACTAACAATAGCACTCACAATTTATAATACAAAAATGCTATTTAAAAATAGCACTAACAATTATAAATTCTATCTAATAATAGCACTCACAAATAAATGACATTTAAAAATAGCACTAACAATAGCACTCACAATTTATAATACAAAAATGCTATTTAAAAATAGCACTAACAATAGCACTCACAATTTATAATACAAAAATGCTATTTAAAAATAGCACTAACAATTATAAATTCTATCTAATAATAGCACTCACAATTTATGATAAATAAATGTCATTTAAAAATAGCACTAACAATAGCACTCACAATTTATGATAAATAAATGTCATTTAAAAATAGCACTAACAATAGCACTCACAATTTATAATACAAAAATGCTATTTAAAAATAACACTAACAATAGCACTCACAATACAAAAATGCTAAAAAAAAAGGCACTAACAAAGGTGTTAAAAATAATAACCATTATTATTATTACAAGAGTTAAAGAGGTTACCAAACAGTACAAATATGCATAACGTATAAATACGTATGACGTATAAATACGTAGAGCATACATATACATCCGTGAAACCGGGGACTAATTGAAAGAAAAATGTGCAATTAAGCCATTTTGGTAAAAATTGATTAAATTGGAGGGCAAATTGACCTAATTGCACTTTAAGACTTTAGAATCCAATGTCATAGCTTATAAAAAGTGAGAATTGAAAACTAAAAGACTCGAAAATGATTTTTTTTAGGCTCGGTTCGGGTTTATGTTTGTGAAGGAACATAGTGACCCGAGCCGAATTTTTGAGATTTAAAGTGATACACTTGAAGAGAAAATTAAAACAAAATTATCAAATATTTTTGGGTATTTTTCTGACCACGAATGGTATTTTTTTGATTTTTTGGGTATTTTTATAATTAAATAAACTCGAAAAATATTAAAAATACCGAAAAATATTTTTTGTTCAAAATTGGTTCCTAAGGTTAAACCAAAGCTTCCAAAGTTGATTTTGTGATTTTATGACCTTTTTTTATATTTTTAATTAATTTTAAAGAATAAAAATCACAATAATAAATGGTAAAAACTCAGGTGTCAACAGCTGCCCCTCTTTGAGAGGAATCTCGTTAGAGGTTTCTCTCAAAGATAAGGTGGCACCTAATTCCTAACCGACTCAACTGGGAAAATGAGAGAAGAAATGTTATGACATCGGATCCTTAAGCCTATTGATAAAAGCTCAAATCAATCCCCGGTTTGCTCTAACCATTTGAACATGGGCCGGAGTGAGAGAGGCTTACCTGAAGCTCACCTGTCGGATGCTGCCGGTTGCGACGACTTTCAAGAAGATGCCTAGGACTCGTCATTCAGAATATCCTAGGGAGATTAAGCTCTGACCTGTATGGTAGGTCATACCATGATGGGATTCCTAACTTGTAGGAACCTAAGGAAGGCGCATCCCACGCTTTGGGATTTGCCAAGGATTTTGATCCGTATGGTGGATCAGACCTTTGTGTTGATCCTTACTGCGATATTTATCAATGAGTTGACCCTTATGGCGGTTTCTACCAATGAATTGACCCTTATGGCGGTTTCTACCATATGTGATCCCTCAGGCGGTTTCTACCTTGGTTTGACCCTTCAGGCGGTTTCTACCTTGAGTTGACCCTTCAGGCGGTTTCTACCTTTGATTTGACCCTTCAGGCGGTTTCTACCTTGTGTTGACCCTTCAGG
Organism: Rhodomyrtus psidioides; assembly: GCA_021437785.1. Lineage (NCBI taxonomy): Eukaryota > Viridiplantae > Streptophyta > Magnoliopsida > Myrtales > Myrtaceae > Rhodomyrtus > Rhodomyrtus psidioides. The sequence goes on from JAILYB010000112.1 coordinate 2,606,107, forward strand.
CGGTATCTACCATGTGTTGACCCTTCAGGCGGTATCTACCTTGTGTTGACCCTTCAAGCGGTATCTACCTTTGAGTTGACCCTTCAGGCGGTATCTACCTTCATTTGACCCTTCAGGCGGTATCTACCTTTGATTTGACCCTTCAGGCGGTTTCTACCTTTGTTTTGACCCTTCAGGCGGTTTCTACCATTGTTTGACCCTTCAGGCGGTATCTACCTTTGTTTTTATTTGAAAAGGGGTCTCATGACGAGGGTTCTCCACGTCCGTTGAGATTTCCTTGATATTTTTGAAAAGGGTGTCCTAGGACGAGGGTTCTCCACGTCTGTTGGGACAGTTTGTTGACTTCTTTTGAAAAAGGGTTCTATCCTCACACCTTTTTTTGAAAGATCCCGAAATTTGCCGGGAATTCAGTTTTGAAGCAGAGAAAGATTTTATTTTGACAAAGCTTCATTTGATTCTGTTGAGGCGACATTCTGGGAGCTGTGTTCTCCAGGTATCCTGCAGAAAGTTCAAACCTGAAAGATTTTTCTTCACCCAGAAAACGTTAGTAATCTTTGGGAAGACCACGGCTGTCCATTTGACAAAAACCGTATGACTTAAGTTTTAATCGTGAAATGTGCATTTTGATGCTGGAGGTTATCCAAAGCATTCTTGCAACATGCAAATGTGATCACAAATCCCTTGCACGGAAAATCTGGACCAACAGTTTGAAAATTCCAAAAAGAGTTTGTTCAAAACACCAACTGGAATATTTCTCGACAATGAGGTCTTCTCACCTATTTTGAGATAGTGGTTTTTATAGGGGATGCACTCAATTCCCTACTAACCTGTGCCTAGGTTTTAGGCTCATTCGCAGCGCATACATTTTGATCGGTCGGGAGGTCTTCCACGGGACCGTAATGTTGGGCTTGGATATTGGTCTTCAAGGGGGACTCACTTTTGAGTCAAGGTCATTGAATGAAAGTTTTCACCATCTGCTCCGGGTTTACAAGTCAAGAACCCTGCAAAATGAGAAAGAAATATTCTTGCTCGTACTTCTTCGAGCTAAGCTATATGTTAACCCAAGTGTCTTAGTCAGAGAAGACTGTTTCAGGGTTATGATGTTGGTAGGATTGGGGACCGAAAAAAGGCTTGTTTTTGGCCCAGAATTTATGAGGGGATTGACATTGGTGATCATTGCAAACTTGTCACATGTCTTTTCCATTCTTCATCTTCATTTTTGAGGTGTGCAACCGCTTTTGAGGTGTGCACAAGTCCTTTAGAGAACGTCTCTTGTGGTATTAAGAGATTGACAATTCTGTCCGTGTTTTTGCACCACGGCTGACATCATTTGGGGAGCAGTCTTCTTGATCTGACTTCTTTATGGGTTTTTCTCTCTTCCCAACTAGGCTTTATTGGGGATCAATCAAACAGTTTTCACGAGCATCGGCCTTGCTTTTACCAGGCACTTTGCTTTTTCTTGATGCTGGGGATTTTTTCTTTGTTGAAATCCCGCCTTTTCTTTTCCTTTGGAACTACGATGTTCAGAAAATTGTGCTAGATATACAACTTGAATCATAGCACATTTAAACGCCGATATGAGATTTTTCTATAAATCCCATCTCTTGATTTCTTCCGTTCTTGGAGTGATGCAGTTTCCATCTTGAAACATCCCATGATCACCAACAGGGGTTTATGAAATGAATTTGCAGGCTCAACTTGGCTGTGCAAAGGATATGGTGTGTGGGATAGAGAAATGAATGCTTCTCGTCATCCTATGGCACTTGGATTACCATATAAACAACACACAAAGATTAATGTTAGTCCGAGCAAGAAAATTTCTGACCATTTTCTCCTGATGCCGCTGGACTCACCTCCATTTTGCCCCGATGTGGGGTGGTTCTTGACAGGGTTAAGAATGAAAACCGTCGTTCAAAGGGTTTATCAACGGTCACCTGTAGTGTTTGAGGGATATGAAACGAATGCCTCCGTCATCCCAACCCATGTAATCGTTGCGAATAATCCCTACTTCCGTAGGTCCAGATTTTGCTATCTGATCCGCTCCACTTCTCTCCAGTGTGTGTAGGACGTGTTTGGACTAGGCTTTGCCTCTTTTCTTTTGAGAAAACGTCCTTTTAAAAGTCTTGAACTTTTGATTGGAAAAAATCTCTTTCATTTTCTCCAAAAATTTTACCCGTCAAGGGGATTTTATGATGCACCATGCATGTTCTTATTCATGTTCAGATAACCTCCTGTTTTAAGACATGAATGCCAATGAAGTTTGAATTCTATGTCTTTTCTAGACATTAGATTCTGAAAGCTTTTCTTTTTATTTAACACCTTCAATGGATTGGGGAAAATGATACTTACCTGTCCCTCGTGGCCGAAAATCCCTGAAAATGCAGAAGAAACATGTTATTGTATGTTCGTGAATTTTTCAAAAAATTAGAACGATACATCTTACCCTTGGTCGTGTGCCCCTGCGAGTGCACACAGGTTGTGACAATCTGTCCTCCTTGATGGTGAGTCCCTATCAAGGATAAATAACAAGTGTTAACTCATATTCCCAAATTGAAGACAAATTGGGACGATACAACTTTACTCTTGGTTCTCATCCCGTTCTGACATCGCGTATTGATATGAACCACGTCTATCAAATCCGCTTATCCATGCTTGGAATATTTGCAATATCAATGGTTCAGCTGCCCCCGGTTGGGCAACGTCTGTTTTGTTATTTGAACAGATGGCTCCTTGAGTGATTTATCCACGTTTATCACCTGAGAAGGGAAAGAAATGAGACATTACTTTGGTATGCGATAGAAGATCGTTTAGGAACGATACATCGTTTTACCAAATAGGTGGCTTCGCGGCCAAACGTATTTCGTGTTGAAGGGGTAGATCCCATTATGCTCAGCGGGTGATAATTATGGTTCATGGAACTTGCTCCACGGATTAAGTGATTAATCCACGGCCTTCGGCTTGAAGATGCTCAAAGGGTGATGTTGACACTCACGCGCAATTAGTTCTAGATATTAATGAAAGATGTTCCCGTGGGAACCTTACAGTGCGATCAACAACATATGCAATAGGATTATTCAACCCCTTTTCTCGAAGCATTTTTCATCGAGTAGCCATGCCTTGCATCAGACGTTTGATCACCGGCCTCGCGTCACCACTGCGATGGTCCTCCGGCTCCAAATTGATCGAGCCAAAGATTGAACTCATCGCCAAGGAAATTGCTCGGGTCTTCGAGCCATTGATGTTCAAGTTGGGTATCAACGATTGTTGGGGGCAGATTTCTTTCATTGCCTTCGTTGTGAGGGATTGGAGTTTTTGAGCTGGAACCTTCATCATTGCCCTGTTGGGGTTGAGACATGCATTCCTGAAAAGTATTGATCCAAGTGTCCAGCTCCTCATCAAGGAGATCACCTGTTCTTTCTAGCCCTTGGTGCCCAGATTGGGTGTCGTCGACTGCAGGCGAGGGATTCCTCTCTTTGCTCTCGCCGTGAGCAATTTGACCCCTCGAATTGGAACTTCCTCCAATGACCGGCAGATTCATATGTGCACTCTCTACCAATGCCAGATCCACTTCAAGGACAGCATTAATGACTGATTCGCGCTCAAACTGAGGAATCTCTATGTGCTGGAACTGTGGCATATACTCCTGAGGAGTATTGAGATAGCTTGGCGGAGCATTCTGATTTGGGTTAGAGGAGTCGCTGACACGACTGCTAATCCCGTCATTGCTGAAACACGGTTGGGTGCTCTTGGCCCTCCAATCATCATGGTTGTAACTCTGCCCAGCACTTGAGCTCCAACTGGCTTTATGATGGTTTAACGCTATCCTTCCATCCCTTAGCAATCTCCTATAGTACTTGAGGTGAGACTCAACGTTAATTCTAGAGAGCCCCGGCACATTCATAATCTCGAGTATGCGTAGTGGGCTAGCCGAATCAACTCCCAGCTCTCGAATTGCATCAACAAATTTGGTGTGAAGCTCATAGGTCCAGTAAAACCTTGTTCTCTTATCACCCAAAATATCGTCAATACTTCGGTAGCTATTCTCTACGGGATCTAGTCGTTTCAAAAGTTGTCCAGGGAGGGACTCACCGACTTTGGATTGGCTGGCTGCGACAGCGAGTTCGTCATTAAGAGAATTCCCCCTGTGATGATTCATATCCCATTTCTCAGAGGATGTTGGTGTTGATCCTATGGTGTTGACTTGCTCATGCAGATCTCCGGCGGTATCTGGCTGTGTCGGAAAATGCTGTGGAGAATACGGTAACAGCTGAGCGTTATTCGTCAACAGGGATGGTTCATCGAGGAACACCTCGCCGAGGACAACAGGATTACCACAATTAAGGCAGGTGGCCTTGGTCAGAGCTTCCTTATATCTCGCGCTTTCAGCTTGAAGCTTCTCATTCTCCTCCTTCAGGACCAGTAACTCATGGTCTGCGTATTGCTGTTTCACCCGGGTTCGTTTGTTGGCGAACCAAAACTTGACCTTCGAAAGCTCCAATCCTATCTTTCGGCTCAACTCCATTTTCTGTTGTCTGCTTGGAGTGGGGCATTCATTGAAGAAAGCTTCGAGCTCTCGGATTTGGCCTGGAGTGTGGCGTTGTAGTTGCTTCCTTTTCCGACTCCGGTCATCATTGTATACTCCTTCTTCGTAGCTGAAACCTAGAATTTCATCGCTGGAGGAGTCAGTCTCTATGGCCTTCGGGCAGGATTCAGCTCCAGGATCTTCAAAGTCTCCCAGCAGTTCGTGCTCAGAAATGTCCAGGTCGGGCGTTTCTAGCAGATGGGAATAACTTTTAAACATGATGGATCGGGGTATCTCGGGCTGATCTAGTTCACTCAGCTTTCTCAATTCGCTCTTACGTGTTTGCTCACTCTAGAAATTTTCTCAAGTGATTGTGCGTGTCCTGGAACCGTCCTTCAGGCTGCATATGAAGACCAGCAAGCAAGCGCTCCTCCCGAGATCCTGCAATTACTCATCGTCTGTATTCCCCTTTCTTTTTCCTCGTGATAGGATCACAAACTCACTTGCATTGATTCGATTTCATCGAGTAATGCGCTCGTCCCCTAGTTCAGTCTTCAAAGTGGTGGGTCTACAATCTTTCGGCGCCTTTTATGATTTGCTAGGCCCGAGAACGTGGGGAGCAGCGGTGGACCCGCAATTAATGACTCTGTTTAATTCATTTAGCTCCATGGGAATTAACGCTATGATCTTCTCTCAACCCCTTTTCATCGTTCAAACGAAAGTGGCATTTTCCCTGTGCTTGCTGTTACTCTTCATTTCAGCATCCCGGGCGCTTGGTGAGGAATGAGTTCGTAGCCACTCAAAATTTTAAAGACCGTCTCTGGTTTCAGACTTAATCTAACAAGGGATCATCACAACTGAGCATGACGATGTTCGTCGATAGCGTTGGTTTTCATACATAATTAACTATAGCCATTAAAGAAAAATGTTCCCATAGGAACTTTACAATGGATAAAAAGAGTGATCCACTCGTGAACATGCTCTTCTTCCTATGGGTGTTCGTAGTGACCGACCCATCGTGCCCCGAGCTAGGTGCTAGATCATGGCTGTCCAAGCATGCCAGCTTCCCACTGATTGAACAAGGCATCGAGCCCCTCATCGAAGAAATCGTCTGTCGTGGGTTGACCAGCGGCAGGCAGAGCACCAGCCGACTGTTGCTCGAATGGAGGAGTGCGCACTCGCTGTACTTGTGACACGCGCTCTTGAGAAGTGTTGAAATGGCCTGGGAGGACATTCTGATCAGCTTTCAGTTTGCCGGTGGTCGGGTTGCTAGCTTGATTGATGCTTAGATTTGGCCGGGTATCTCTTGATGCCTGAGCATTACAATGGCGGTCGCCTCTAGCTTTTGGGCTCGAGACGGATTCCTCCCGGTTTAGCTCCGCTCGACGTTGTTTTAATAGCTTTCTGTAGGCAGCAAGGTGATTCCTGACCAGCTCCTTACTAAGCCCCGGTACATTCATGGCCTTAAATATGCGCGTCGGAGTTGCTGAGTCGATCCCCATTTGGTGAACCACGTCTAGGAATCTGGAATGCAGTTCAGGGGGCCAAGCGAACCTCCTCTTATCGTGGCCCAAAATCGCATCGATGGCTTGACGACTGATTAACTCATCTCCAGCAGGACCCGACCCTATCGAAAATTGTTGTGCATGAGGCTGATATGCTTTGAGCTGGTCGGCGGTAACATCCAGCTCCTTGAAACTATAACTCCAATCAAAGCGATGCAAATCCCATCCCCCAGGAGGCATTTGTATCACCTTCGTAGGATCATCCTGCTCATGCGTGACTCCGGCAAAATCTGGTTGAGCAGGAGATGCCCCGAGGGAGTAAGGTGGTAAATGAACGTCTTCAATCATCGCGTGAGGCTTATCGGGGAACATCTTACCGAGGGCGACGAGGTTATCGCAATGAGGGCAAACGGTAATATTGAGAGCTTTTTCATACCTCATGTTTTCTGTTCGCAGCTTTTGGTTTTCTTCCTTTAAAATCTCGACCACCTGACGTTTGCGTTGAGCCCTCGATTTGGATCTCCTATTTTGAAACCAAAACTGGATCCTCGACTGATTAATCCCCAACTCCCGGCTCAATTCAATTCTCCACTTCTTTTTCATGTAATGGCTTTTACTGAAAAGGGTTTCCAGCATTTGGGTTTCCTCCTGAGAGTATTGGTGAGGACGTCTTCTTTTCCCGAGTTGAGCATTGTGGATGTCGTTGTCGTCGTCGCCGTGATCTTGATTTCCGTTGCCAGAAGTGTTGGGCTCCATGGTTTTGGCGTTAGACTTGATCTTGGAATCTTCGAGATCCCTCTGTGGTTCAATTTCTGAGATTTTTGAGTCAGTCGCCTCTAGCAGCTGACAGTAACCTCTTAAATATGTTGGATTGAGAAATGTTTGATTGGTTCTTGCCCACTCAGAGTTCTCCACTCTCTCCTGTATGCTCACTCCCTATAAAGTTTTCTTCGAGTGACTCTGCATGTTCAGGAGACGCTCTTCAAGCATCATTAGGCAAACGTTCCCCCTCAAGACCTTGAATTTCTCGCTTAGCTTTTCAACGTGATGGGACTGCCAAACCCTGTTAGGGCTCTCTTCGATAGTTGCGCTTTCCTCCCACCTAACTCTAATAATGGTGATCCCGACAAATCTTTTACATCTTTTAATTGATGAGCCGGAAATCGCGGACCGAAACGAATCCAATGGTTCTCGTGAGGGGACCTCCTGCTTTACCCCCTAACTGGGCTCCACCAGCATTATTATTGAGACCCTTCATCATCCTCGAGTTGCTATAAAATGAGGAATTAATGTATGAAAGGTTAACGTTCTCGCATAATCAGCTTCTTCCTTCTAATCTCTCTGTTAAACTCGTCTTATTCTCAAGCCAACCCAACGCAAATGGCCTCCTCTCCCGTACGCACTTTTTCAACTGATGTCTTGGCCCAGTGGGAAAAGCTTTATAACCTACTGGGTCGCGGTTACGCGCACATAACCGATCATTCTGCAACCGAGGATGCAATCTGTGTCCTGCTCGAGGACCTTGATACCACTTCTCTCGAAGGTACTACACTGGGGAGGGAATATAGAACTTTCCCGACTCTCTTTGCACACTCCTTAGAGGCCTATCGTGTTGCTAGTCGGGAGGTTCTGGTGGCTCGCGTCTTGCGGGCTCGTTATGAGGATCGATCTGATCATTTGGTGCTGACCAACTATCTGGTTGATAGTTACAAAAAGGCCGTCGAGTTTGCTAATGAGCGGGTCGCGACGTTGCTTCGCGAGAGGAGAAATCTGGTGGATCAATTGGCCATATCCCTGACCACCGGCGAGCATGACCGCCGCAACGTCCTGTTGAGGCTTCAGAGCGACTGGCAGGAAGAACGGCTCGACAAGATAACCGAGGACATAGCTCGCGGGAATGGACTGGTTCGGGACCTGGAAGTAGTCACCGAAGAACACGAGGCCAAGGTCGCCGAAGTTAAGGGAGAATGCAGAAGTCTTCTCCTCAGGCTTGCCGACCACAACATGCGGAGCTGGGAGTATGAGCAGAGCATTAACAACATGGAGGGTCAGTTGGGCTCCTTTGTGTCGTTAATTAGGGCTCACTTTGGCTTTACTTTTCCACCCCGAATTGTATGACCTGCTTCTGAAAACCCTCCGCTGAGCAAAATAAATGAAAGTTCTCGTGTGTGTTTTAACTTCTGCATGGTTCCTTTCTTCGAGCGTTCGAACATCTTCAACTTAGGTGAGCCGAACCATAATATCAATAAGTCGAGCAAATATGGATTTTATAACTCGCTCATGATCAGATGAAAGAATAGCCTCAGACTTATCCAGGAAAATATTTCTCTCTATTACCTATTTTTTACCTGCAAATAGAAAGACAGAATCAGAAGGAATAATCTGAAAAAGAAAGCATAGACCCCTTTCAATCTTATGCTTGCTCGTGATTAATAAGGACAAGAACTTTTACAAGGGTTTTAATCTTGCGTGAAAAGTTTTTATCAATATTCCTCGAAAGAAAGCATACTATTGAAAGGAATGTAATTCACAATAATCGCCTTTGATCAATTTCGAGAGGAACGAATTACTCAAAAGTGCGAGGCATAATAACGTGTTTTAAATTTAATTGAAGATACGGCATCCAAATCAAGGCCGTTTTGTTAAGAACGAGAGTAATTTGGACATCTATCTCGTCATTAAATTCAAAACAACATCGATATTCTCGATCAATTATCGTGGATTACCAGCGACGTAAAACATGCACGAAACAATTCAAGTGTATAATTCCTTCTAGAGAAATTGAGATTGGACTACTCTATACGACCAAAAGGTCGTGTAAGACTTCCAATTTTAATTTCCTCTAAAGGAATTATAAACTTGACTTGGGAGTATTCGGATGATTAGAGAAAATGCCACTATCACATTCCCATGACCCGTCAAAAGAAATACAACCAAGTTCCATCTGAATGTATACACCAATAGATCCCTAATACAATCACTCTAAGGGGTGGGATAGAAAAAGCCTCGATAAAAATAAACCCTATACAAGAGGACTAGTAATGGAAAATGACATAAAGGAATGTGATCCTAACGTTTAAGGATGCCCCAGTTTTGATCTGTGCCTTCAGGATCACTTGCCCCAACTCGTCATCTTCATTAGATGATACCTCAATAATGTCCATAGTATGCTCCTTATCGCACACTCGGTGTTCGTCGTGGGATATCACCCTCCTCGTCTTCTATCAAGGACGTTAGGGACAAACGCACATATCTATCCTCGAAATGGCATTTAATCTAATCACCAGAATGCAATAAATGAAATGCCTATATTTATATGAACAGTGATAGATTTGGGGGGATAGAGAGTCTTACCAACCCAACTCGTCGACTTGTGTGCGGTTTTAGGTGTACCAACCGCCCAAAGACATGCGCATGAAACAAGTGATAGTAAACTTCTAAAAATCAGAGGGTTTGACACCTAAGGTTAAGGTTCCCACCTCGAGTTCTAGAAAGAGCCGATTCCATTGCACAGCTATCGTTGCATTGGGACTCGATCCATAGTTCGAAGTGAGCGGAATTGAAAAGTGGATTACCCCATGTTTTTCCTCATGGAGATTCCATTTTCAGTTCCTTCTATTGTTTTCCTATAGGGGCGCCCGGGGTTTTAGGCGCGGTTGTGTGTGTCTATGTGTCGTGAACACCACAATGCAAGTCATGCACAACAGTTTATCAATCAGCGCTTCAAATCATCCACAAAACATACATTCCTACGCCAACCTGCATAAGACAATGTTAATCACGGACTACACCCCTTATTTCTCCAATCTGCAAAAACATATAACACCTATCATGAGCGGACTTACCTCACCTTCAAGAGCGCCTGCAGGGTTAGAAACGTCACTCAGCGTTTTAATTACGGCCTAAGTCCACTTGGGGTCTAAAACCATAGGTTCTAGAACAAAGTCCCCAGCGGAGTCGCCAGCTGTCGCGACCCGTCCGAAAGCGGACGCGGCTAATGGATTACCGATCGCGGGCCTTCCCCTGCACAAGGGTGCGGATCGCGGGCTTTGGATCGGCGCGGGCCCTCCCAGGCCCATACCAAATCGCGGCGGGAGTATTTTTCAAAGGGATTTGACGATAACAGTCGATCGCTTTCGACCTTAGTGTGGTCGTGGTGGCATGTGCAACTTGTGCATGCATTTGGAGTCGCCACCGGTCTTTCTTGGAGGGTAGACCGGAAACCTTATTGACCGATTGGGAGAGATCGATCAATTCTGCGGAACCAGAGATTTTGGGTTCGGGGACTTGGTTACGTTGATGTCATTACCAACGCCCTTTCGGTACCTAACGCGAGTGATTTTCCCTAACTAGGATTTCATGCAGGCGCAATTTTGGGTGAGGTAAGTCTGACTTTGCACATTAACCAGTTTAACATGCTCACGTAATCATAAAAAAAAAAAAAAATAGATGTCAATCACATAAACATCTATCCTACGTGGTGATCATGGAATTATGATTTAATGGGTCTCGAGCCAATGAGACCACATTTAATCATTTTAATATTTTAATAACGGAGAGCCGCTCTTCTCTTCTTCTTGGTTTCTTGAATTCTTCAAGAATCGGGCCCCAAAGAGCTCGCCGACTTAAAAGGCTCCTCCACGTAATCCTCGTAGCATTTACATCAACAATTGACTATGCTAAAAATAAAGATTACATGAAAAATAAAAGGAGTACGCAGCCTCCATTTAATAATTACAACCCCAAATATATAAATAATCACCATACATTCATACATACATCAATCACATTGATTAGGGATTTTTCCATGATCACCACCCTTCCACGTAAGTAATAAATTCACAATTTAAAACTTAGGAAGGCACAATAAAAATTCTACGTTGAATCATATTCAGAATTTTTACGTAAAATAAGATAGCCATAAATTTTCGATTCAAAATTGATTTAGTCTCAATTTTTGCTACGTTGATTAATTTATCATATAAAATAATCAACCTCCATTAGCCATGTAAGACGAACAATTCGTTAATACATATTGGCCATAGTATTGCAAAAATTGCAAAAAATCAATTAAATGCACGAAAACACCTAAGGATCGGCTCTGATACCACTGTTGGGATCCACGTAACACGTAGCGGAAATAAATAACAACCCATACATGTATCTCCAGAGGCGTACTTCGTGCATTTCAATCGAAAAAAATCACAAAGCCTCAAAGGGAGTAAATGGATTACCTCTCGTAGCGTGCTTGAACGGAGGTGTCGGTTCGATGTTCTTCGATCTCAGCCTCCACAAGTGTTAGGCATCTAGTTCGGACGCACCACCAATTGACGAAACGGGGAGACGACTAATAACTCCACAACAATTGTGCTAGCAATATGCGGAATCAATATTCTGAACTTAGTATATTTTGCTCACTCAAGATTATGAGAATATAGAGAGTGTTTGTGTTCTTCTCTCTAAGCTCTCAAAAATTTGCACACTCTACAAAATGTCTCTCCCTTCCCAACCTCAAAACTCTTGCCATCCTTTTATAGCCAAAAATACCTTCCAATAAATTGTATTTAAAAATAGCACTAACAATTATAAATTATATCTAAAAATAGCACTCACAAATAAATGACATTTAAAAATAGCACTAACAATAGCACTCACAATTTATAATACAAAAATGCTATTTAAAAATAGCACTAACAATAGCACTCACAATTTATAATACAAAAATGCTATTTAAAAATAGCACTAACAATTATAAATTCTATCTAATAATAGCACTCACAAATAAATGACATTTAAAAATAGCACTAACAATAGCACTCACAATTTATAATACAAAAATGCTATTTAAAAATAGCACTAACAATAGCACTCACAATTTATAATACAAAAATGCTATTTAAAAATAGCACTAACAATTATAAATTCTATCTAATAATAGCACTCACAATTTATGATAAATAAATGTCATTTAAAAATAGCACTAACAATAGCACTCACAATTTATGATAAATAAATGTCATTTAAAAATAGCACTAACAATAGCACTCACAATTTATAATACAAAAATGCTATTTAAAAATAACACTAACAATAGCACTCACAATACAAAAATGCTAAAAAAAAAGGCACTAACAAAGGTGTTAAAAATAATAACCATTATTATTATTACAAGAGTTAAAGAGGTTACCAAACAGTACAAATATGCATAACGTATAAATACGTATGACGTATAAATACGTAGAGCATACATATACATCCGTGAAACCGGGGACTAATTGAAAGAAAAATGTGCAATTAAGCCATTTTGGTAAAAATTGATTAAATTGGAGGGCAAATTGACCTAATTGCACTTTAAGACTTTAGAATCCAATGTCATAGCTTATAAAAAGTGAGAATTGAAAACTAAAAGACTCGAAAATGATTTTTTTTAGGCTCGGTTCGGGTTTATGTTTGTGAAGGAACATAGTGACCCGAGCCGAATTTTTGAGATTTAAAGTGATACACTTGAAGAGAAAATTAAAACAAAATTATCAAATATTTTTGGGTATTTTTCTGACCACGAATGGTATTTTTTTGATTTTTTGGGTATTTTTATAATTAAATAAACTCGAAAAATATTAAAAATACCGAAAAATATTTTTTGTTCAAAATTGGTTCCTAAGGTTAAACCAAAGCTTCCAAAGTTGATTTTGTGATTTTATGACCTTTTTTTATATTTTTAATTAATTTTAAAGAATAAAAATCACAATAATAAATGGTAAAAACTCAGGTGTCAACAGCTGGTCCGGTCCCCGGTCCAAAAAATTTGGGGACTAGGACTACCGATCCGATCCTCGGTTCCACATTAGGATTGGACCAGCCCGGACCATGCACACCTTTAGTCATCATCGCCCTCACCGGATCTCCGTTGCGCTTCGCACCGCAACTACCACCTCAAGGCCTTACCCTCTCTACTCCTTTCCTTAGTTGACCCACACCTCAAAGTCGTCGGAGTCATGCAGCTTCTCCCTCCTCCTCTTGACCCTCCACCATTGCCACCAATAGATCTTCTCTCTGTTCAATGAGAGGGCTATCCCTCCCGCATGTGGCTGCCGCCCCACCGTTGGTGGGGTGTCGGCGATGCTAGGTGAGGGTCCCTCTTTAGATTTTGGCGAGGACACTGGCTAATAAGGTCGTCGACCCACCAAATGGCCGGCGACCTAGCCAACCATCCTCGACCCCCCCCCCCCCCCAGCAATGGCACGGGGGCCACAGGTGGTGGTGGTCTGTGCAAGGTGCCTGTTCAGCGAGGTCGCCAGCCCTCACCGAGGCATCGACGACTTTGCAGGCCATCACCATGGCACGACGGCCATAGTGGTGGTGGTGGTAGTTCATGGTGGTTATGGCGGTTGGCTGTGGGAATGTGAAGAAGACGATGGATTTTTTTAACCTTTTTAATTTTTTTAAAATAAAGAAAAAGGAACAAAATAAAGAAAAAAAAATCAAAAAAGTAAATATAAAAAATGCCCTTGAGGTCAGGCTCTTTTTTTTTGGACTATATGGCTACTTTAACCCTTATTTGAAACTGTTATGCCACTTAAGGCTCTTATTTGAAAGAAGGTCCATTTCAAGTTTTTATTTGAGAAAATGAACGTACTTCATATCCTTATTTGGAATTTTTTATTTTTTTATTACCAAAATACACTAAGAACCATACGCTTATATATATATATATACTAACTATAATATATTTCTCCAGCTCAATAATGACGGTTCTGCTATAAATAATCTAGCCAAGAAGAAAATTGCTTAACGATTATTTGACCATGGAATCATCCATGCATATATCCATTTAAGCATATCGAAGACAACGTGTCTCACCAGAATTCGTGGGTCCACGAGAGTTTAATACATCAATGTTGTACTTTGTATATGTCTTTTTGCACCTTAATGGGTGAGGATAGAAATAAAATGTCGCTTCCAATCTCTCGTTGAACGCATCCCACGAAAAGTTGTGTCTGTATATATGTTAAGACACCGTGGACAAAGTATTTAAAAAAAAATCATAAAACTTTTAATTTGATTAATTTAATCTTAAATATTTTATATTTGTGCCAATTCAATTCATTTAACTAATTTTGATCAGAAATCATTGATATAAACGCTAGGCGTCCTTGGGCAACAATCAATGAGACCAATGTCGTTTCTAGTCTACAGACGTCTCTAGTGACTGAAGTAGGGTATATGCAGATTAGGTCCTTTCATAACTACGAGAATCACTATAAACAGCAACCATAGTTTTGTCGTATTTGCAGCATTTGGACCACATGCAACCGCGTGGATTAATGTCTGCGTAATATGAAATGAGAGTAATTCTCATTTTGTCGTATAGCAAGTGGCAACGCGTTTGATCATTCACTTTCCCCCTTTTTTTCTTTTTGCGAAAATATTTATGGCCACGACCACGACCACAACCACAACCACCCTCTTTTTATTCTAATTTCCTTGTTCTTTGCGATAATTTCCCCCAAACAGTTTTGTCTTATATGCGTGTAGCATCAACTTAAAGTAACTATTTTTTTTTTCCGAAGAAAGGTTGCATTTATATCAATTTAGTCTTAAATTTTTCAATCGTATCAATTTCTGCATAAATATCTTGATGTTTTGTCAATTGAGTACATCCGCCCAATTTAGATCGAAATTGCTAACGTAAATGTCGGACGTCCTACATGGTACGACTGGCGCTGACCTGCACATTTTTTTAAAAATAATTTTGTAACAATTTTTTTTTGTTTTTTTTTCCTTTTTCATTTCTTTTTACAAGTGGCCAGTTTGCGAGGGTGGCCGACAACCACCACTGGCAGAAAGAGAAGGGAAAGAAATAAAAGAAAACAAGGAAAAAATGAAACAAATTCATAAAAATTATTTAAAAAAATATATATATATAATATGTCCACATCAGTGCCAGTTGTGCCATGTAAGACCGCCAAAACCCATGTCAGCAATTTCCTGTTTAAATTAGCCGGATAAACTCAATTAGCTAAATGTGAGAAGGCTTAGCACTAAATTGACACAATTGAAAGGCTTATGATTGAATTGACACGAAAGCAATAGATTTATGACTTTTTTCCAGCACTTTTGCTCTGTTTCCATGATCAATCTCATTGTTATAATCTTACACAACTGCGAAAAAAAAAAAAAAGATTGTAGATGGCACTAATTTCATGTTCCTCACTTTTGAAGATGATTTTTCTTTGTTTGGAAAATATTTTTCTCTGACTAGTTTATTTTCTTGAACCGAGTATCCGAAAAATATGTTTATGAAAGTTATTTTTTGTGAAACGAGCCTAGCCTTAATTTTGTCTTATTAGCAGCATTTCGATCACATGCAACCGCGTCAGGTCCTACAAAGCATTTATATGGGCAGAAGGACAGCAGCGATCACTTTAGTGCCGATATTTTTTTTTGGATCACTTCAGTGCCAATTTTTTTGTCAAAAACGATCATTTTAGTGCCAAATTCAACGTGGCTTACCATAAATCATGACACGTGTCCCAATGTGATCTGACGTGACTTATCGAAAATCATGACACGTGTACTGTTGGCATTGAAATGATTGTTTTTAACAAAAATTGGCACTGAAGTGATCCAAAAAAAATATTGACACTAAAGTAAGTACTGCACATAAATATTGGCACTTCTAGTGTTCTTCTGCCCATTTATATGGCATGCAACCGCGTGGATGAATATCTGCTCAATATGAAACCGAAGTGTTTGGCCAATTTAGTATAGCAAGTGGCACCACGCTCCGTTCGCTTTCACCCCTTTTCCTTTTGCCACAAAAGTTATGGCCACAAGACAACCACCCTCTTCCTTTGTCTAATTTCCTTGCTTTCGAATCCATCTTCTTGTCCTATAACTGAATATAAGAAAATTCGATTGAAAAAAAAGATGATAGAGAGTCGGTTGATGAGTCTATATGTCTTCGAGGTATCTATCCTTTTCTTACTACAATACCTTATTTTGGCTATATCGCACTGCGGAACGTAGTTCCTATCAAGATCGTCTGTCTTTTTTCAGCCTACTCAAGTCCAATCCATTTGGACCCCTTAGAGGTTCTAAGTCGTCAACGGAAACGGAAACGGAAAGAGAGGGAGTTGGTTTAGTTTATGCATGACGAAAAGGAGCATCGAAATGGTCTTAGTTCCTGAATGTTCAAACAATTAAAAAGAAGAAAGAAAAAAGAAAGGCAGATACAAAAGGAATTCAAGGAATTGTAGATAGCACAAAACCCACCTTTATTTTGGCTCCATCCACGCTCATAGATATGAAAATGACAAAAAGTATCCGAGTGACGGTATTCGGTCCCATTTCTTTGTAATCCAGATTCCCTGCCCTGATCAGAGCAGGGGATGCCCTAATCGCATCTAGGCCGTCCATTTTGAAATGGGTGGAAATAAAAGTATTATTGATCTGGACCGTCTATTTTGTCATGGACGGCCCAGATCAACCTGCCCCGAATCCATCAGGGCAGGCGATCCTCTTCCATTTCTTTGTTCTGGTTGCTTTGGGGCTGCTTTCCCAATCACTGTCCTTGCAGCTTCAAGTTCCAAGCTCGCACCGCCCCGGCTTCTGGGATTGAGGCTGTTTGAGGTAGTCGACCGGAGCAAACTCGGCCAGAGGATGGCCAGTGCTCGGCGACAGCTCCCGTCCCCGAGCATGGGGCGGCGCGAGCAGAGAAGGGTTGAGTTAATTTGTCTATGCAGTGTTGACAACGACAGAGTTGATTTGTCCTCTCCATCATTCACATACCAGTATGTACCTTAACGTACGTAAAACGTGGCGAGCAACAAAGCACATTCATTTATAAAGTGTTCTCCCATAAGAGTTGAAATGGGCGGGACTCTTCCACCCGACTTCCCATCATCCTTAACTCATTAAGCCATAACAGTTGAGGCTTCGCATCTAAGCCGCGTACGAACAAGGACATGTGGTAGGGGAACATCTTCCTATGCTTAACGAGAGGAGATGATAAATTAATTTCACTGATGGAATTCAGACGCACAAATTGTTACTTTCGAAAGTTAGTCGAAAGATTTGACCCCTCAAAGCGGGAAAAAAAAGAGGTAGTCGAAAGTGATGGGTTGTATCTTAAGTCGAATAAGAGCAATCACATAAAAAAAATAGAAAAATATGACACACGAGTTTTATCCAGATGAGATTCCACTATGATATTTAGGTTTATAACCTCAACCACTCATTATAATGATCCATCAAACGAGTACAATATATAGGACTTAAAATGGACCCAAAGCCCAAGCCTATCTGAATCTCTTTGATCCCACAACAAACGAGCCATGTCGTGGGTTCATGCTTCAGTTTCCCTAAACTCACATGGACATGTCCGGTATGAAAAATAAGGGTCCCCGAAGTATTTACTAACTCTAACAGAAAGAAGCATGGTCTTCCAACTCGGATATGATATTACAATTAAACTCACGCGTGAAGCGAGACCGCGCGAGTATTATGAGCATATAAAACTTGTGGATAAGCGACGCGGGATATCTTAACATGATCGTCGCCTATTGGCGTCGGTTTTGTTGGAAACTCCGACAGTGAAACGCTTGTAGGGTTTCTCCTTGTGGTGTGAACCCATAAAAGGCTTAGCTGTATTCTTGGGGAGTGTATTGCATCGCGGAGAATAAAAAATGTGATTCTTGATGTGGAATGGAACAACGTGTGGGGCTTCGTCTAGCTCTTTAGGTATTTGTTTTACCCGGTCAAAATGGAAACATAAATAAAAAAAAAAGGGTGTCTTGCAAAATTTCCAATTCCACTCGGTTCAAGCCATGCAATGAATAAAAGGGTAAGATGGGGTCCATTTCTTTCACCATCCTTGACATTTGGAATTGAATTTACAGTTTGATATAAGGGAGACACCGTGTGATTGACCCACCTACAATTCTTTGATTCTTTAACTTGATCATCGTGTCATAATCACAACCATAAAAGAATAGGAAGACCGCACCGCATACATTTTCAGGAGTTACATCTTTTATTTTGGAATATATGCAATACTCTAATGTCGGCGTTTGACCACATAAAGGAAAAGTAGACATCTCCGTTCCCCGACAAGTACGACAGAGAAATTGCATGTATAATATGTCCGTTCAAGCAAGATAACCATCTTGATATAGAAGATGGAAGGTGTCGCTTGATCGAAGTTGAACAAAGAGACAAATTGAATCCCATCAAAGTCTTGAAAAATTCAAGTAACATACCATTTAGGTCGGTTTTCACCACGGAGTCGAGATCAGAAGGGTCGGTTTCCAATTTGTAGAACCGATGGTCTATCTTCTTTTTTGTCTTTTTCCTATTACCTACAAGACTTGAGCGTTGCAAGTTACATAGTCTAAACTTTGATTATTTAGGCTTTTGTATCTTTGATCAACAAGAATCTCGGTGAAAATATGCTCAACGTGCGAAAAAAAAGATGATAATGTATTATTAGCTTGCTAATTAAAAAAAAAAGTATCGATTCAATCCAGGTGTTTTAGTTCCACACCTGAAACAGGGAACCGGACCGCCAATCACCAATTCCAAATCTTAAGAACTGGGAACCGAGTCCCAATGCTCACCCCTATCTCGTACCATCAAGTGCAAATAACATCATATTTTGACCATGTGAGGTTCTTTGGTGATCAAAAGTAAGAAATTTAGGTCGGGTTCCTCGTCATTATTGTAGCTTGGTGGGCTTGGATCTTTTCAAGCCAAGCCAATGATTGACAAGCCTTTTTCGGACCCAAGTAAACATGTTCGAACCGAACCGCCTTCCATTCGATGTACGGCACGATGTCAATTTTCAAACTACGGAGTCGATTGAGATTCAAAGTCAAACTATACCTTTTTCTTTTTTTTTTTAGGGGTCGGAAAATGAATGACCATAAAGTTCGAGTTCTAGCAAACATGATTTTTGTCGGCCAACCCGATTAAATTGAATGCTCTAAGAGGCCAGGACGTTCACTGCCGCGCAAAAGGTCGAAGGAAAAGAACGAACGAGAAATCCTTTCGCATGATGGTAAGCACCGGGACGAAAAATGTCTTGTACATTGAATACACATAGCAGTGGATGCATGTCATTAATCAAAGTCAAGATACTTTTAAAGTACATATAACTAAACTTGACTTAAATCTAATCTAATTGTGGTTCCTACCGTTAATTAGCCACATCAATCGCTTCTATTAATTACTATATTAACCAAGCTTATTGTTAATGAATTTGATTTTGAAGTGTCTATATCTATGGTGCACAAGTTGATTGGTCTCAATAGATTAATCCACAATGATGGTAATCACATATTATAGAAGCGATGTTAAGTTAAATGACGCCTGTACCCATCAAGCGCAAGAACAAATATTTGGTTACATCTCATTGGATTAATAAAAAGACCGATGACTGATATTTCATCTACAGAAGTCAGTTTAGCTCCAAACTTTTCAATTTTATCAATTTATTCCTAAACATTTGTGTTTCAACAGTACTCTCAGTCAATTTTCGCCGAAAATCGCTGACGTGTGGTCTAGTCATTGCCGGTCATCCTACTGCCACGTGCGATTTTTGGCCAAAATACGCCAAAAGGATTATATTGAAATTTTGCGTAAATGATTAAACTAGCAAAATTGAAAAGTTTATGACTGAATTGACATCCGTACAATAGGTTTAGCATTGATTTAATAATGGTATAGGAATTTTCAGTTTTTTCCTATTCGAAAGATAATCAAGCAATGGACGCTCCATTGCCAAGATAATTCTTCCAAATCGGTCAAACTTCTTTACGCTATTGTTTATTGTTTTCCTGTTTGGATCATCGTAAATGTATTATTGCCTTCTTGAACCGCAACAATTAATTTATCTTTCCAGTCGACATTAGTATAAGGTCTTAAAAATTGTACGTGAAGCATTCCCAGAAATCTTACTACTTTCCAACTGTAGCTTTTGACTTAATCTCTATCGAGTTCTCTTAATTACTTTTGATTAGGCCGATAGTTACTTAGTATGAAATTTTAAACCTTAACAAACAACGGGATTAAGTACAGGGCCATCTCCCCAAAAACTTAAAATAGGGTGTGTATTACTATAACAGCTATAACAGCTATCTTTTTCCAATAGGCACGCGGTTATGCTTATTAAGAGATCATAGGTGCCGGGTTCGGACTCCCGCGCTTTGCAAAGAGATAGAGCAGTAGTCAGATAGAGGAGAGTCAGAGATAAGAAAGATAACCAAAAAAAAAAAAATCAAATTTGATTCAGGTATCAATTCAACCGGTTTCGGTTTTTGCTGCCAAAATGCAAATTTGAATGCCTGTGTTTTCTCTTCTTGCTTGGTTCAAAACTTGATACCGAAGCGCGATAGAAATCAATGCTAAACGGAAGAATCGAATTCGATAAACGAGGAACAATCACTGTTCACTCAAAACGATATCAAATCCTAATATTCATAATATTCAATAATCAGCTCTCAAAACCCTAAAGAAGACCTTATAAAGGTGTCAACCCTAATGACAAAAGATAACACAAAAATTACAAAAATACCATTAAATTATAAAATTGCCTAAAAATAGAAAAATGCCCAGAAATCCATCTAAACGACCCTGAATTGCCAAAATGCAATGCCAACAGCACCGAGTATTGATCAGACGACCGTTTCGCTTCAATCGACCGAATTTGAGCCCAATCCGATGTCGTTGACTAATTCTGTCTGCCGGTCCTATGTGCATCATAAAACTTCTCATATTTCGGCAGCAATGAGACGACTACGCCGAAGACAGCCGCAAGTCGCCACGTACAAGTGGAATGACAAGCTGAATCTTTAATGACAACATCAAACCGCGACGTGACGGGGCCCAAAATTTGCTTACCGACCGAGGTTGGGTACTTTTTATGAGACCCAAAAGAAAAATGTTTGGGTCGGAATTGGGACCTGAGTTAAAATTTGCGTTTTTTTTTAATAAGATGATTAAAAGTTTGAGTTAGAATTGAAACTCAAATTGAAAATTTGATGCTTTCTAGGTAAGTGGGGCTCTTTCAAATAGGACATGCTTTAGTGGCTTAAACTCGAGACACATCATCGACACAAAGTGTACAAACTGTTTGCAAAACAAAAGTCAAAATAAAATAAAATTACAGGGAGCACAAAATAAAATAAAATAAAATAATGATAATGTGAATTATTTTCTCCTTTTTTCGCGTCCTCCACATTCTCTATGCGTTGTTAGGCAGCATCGACAGAATTGACTCGTCCTTTTCACAATTCCACGGAACAGGACGAACGTGGGTGTAACTTAAATCATCGTGAGCAACTAAGCATGTTCGTTTATATTTCAAAATGGCGAAGGGGCCGGATTAGCCATAATAAGTATATTTCACATCTAAACCAACGCAAGGGCACAAGGACATGTGGGAGGGGAATTATCTTCTTATCTCGCTCTTGATTCATCGATCTTCGATTCTTTTGTCGATTGAACCGAGTTTCACTTTACCAACAATTCGGGACTCAACACTTAATAATTTTATGTTACAACGCATGCCAGCAACTCCTCATTGCCATTGTCGATCATTTGTAGCTACGGACCAAAAGGACTAAGCAAATTTTGCCTTAGCCACGAGGCATTCTTGCAAAGAAAGAGTCGAGCCCAAGCGGTTCAAGCCTATGCGACCAATGCTAGCATAGGCCTAGGCTAAGGGACAGACTTCGTCTCTTCTATTCTCTTCGCCGACTTAGAGGAGGAATCCCTACATCCAATCAAGGACATGGGCAACTTTGGGTGTCAACAATTTGCCTTCAGCCGCTCAAGTTGTTAGTTTTGAAAGTGGGTCGAAAGAAAATCATCATATAATTTTTTGATTTATAAGAATGTCCAACACAAAAGTTGCAAACTTGCAAAATAAACTGGGATGGAATCGGACTCTGAAGTCATGTTAACATATCCAACTCTAAAACTTAAGTCTAACCCCGTTGATGAGCGATGTGATCTTTTTTAACATGATTATCGTTTAATTAGAAGCAAGAGTCCAAGCCAAGTCCTTCTTGACCATGAAAATCTTCTCGGGGGAGGGCAAAAGCATAGAGTTTCTCTTTGTGGTGCGAACCATATAAAGAGATCACTTTTTATCTGTTCAACATCTAAAGATAATGTTTTTCGTTTATTCAATTTCGTAAGTGACATAAGCGATTATTTTTAAGAAAATATTTTTTAAATCATCCATCTTTCGCGAAATAGACGCCGGACCATTGCTTTCGGGAGTACTGCAACGGTGATAGTAGGAACATCGTACATAAATTCGAAACATCAATAATGTTTGACTTGACATCAATGTAAAGGCCACGGAGACGCATGATCCGTCCAACCATAAATGATTACCAGAGCAACATACGAGATTGTACTTCCTAAAGCTCCTTCAAAGGCTTCAATGAACTCCCTCTGGCCTCCATTGTTGTCCTCGTTTGGACTTTGACCCTCACTTGCCCAAAAAAGAAAGAGTCGCGTATAACAAAGCCAAGCTCCTTACACACAACGTACGTCGCCACGTTCATCAGATGAAGATCACAACTCATTCGAAATCCATAGAAGTTCCAAACGAAATCTAATGAACAAGAGAGAGAGAAGCTAATTTTCAGGAGCAGTAATATGATTTCGGAGAGATGCGAAGACGGTGTTCGGACTCTCCATCTCTTTCCGGGTGTTGGCGAAGAGTTCATGGTGTCTCATCATCCAAAACCTCTCGATCTCCTCGGCTTTCCGACCTGGAATCCGGCCGGCTATCAACCCCCACCTATATCATCACCGAAATATGCCGGGGCCGGCGCAAACATTAGCTGAGGCTTAGATGGATCTCTTGTCAGAACATGTGTCGGGATTCTCTCGTCTGCATGGAGACGGATGGACCGCCATCTCATACATATAAAGAAAAGTTCATCTATCTGCATAATTTGCAGTGGTCCTACACAAAAGAAAAAGGGGGATCCTTGTGCGGCATGCAGTCTCAATCACTCTTGTGCGCGCCGTGGTGCACTCAAGAAAAGTTTCTTTTAAGTTGAGACCTAATCTGACCCAAGAACTGAGGTGCATTATGTGTTGTTCTATCGTGTACAGTTCATGAATTCGTTCCATCCAGTGTCGTGATAGCGTGGATCTATCATATTTCAAGAATCACGTCGGAGATGTGCATTTTATCGAAGCGTATCTCGTTATGGTTTTTCCATCACCCACAATTAACAAAGAAAGAAGGGAAGTCTTTTCGTTTTTTTTTTCTTCTCTGTTATACCTGTCTCCAACGAGCTTGTGCATTCTGTAAATGAGATCTTCTTCCTGTTCCGACATGTTTATGAACTTCCACTCGACGCTGCTCACCTCTGCTGGAAAGAAACACGACGTTGTGCAGACGAACAGTTCAGTTAAACTGAGATGAAGCTCTAGCTAGAAGGCGACAAGACAAAACTTAAAAGCGGAACAAATCATACAACGGAACAAAGGATAAGAGAGACAGGAAACAAAAGGAATGAAGGAAAAAGAAGATGGAGAAGACATCCATGAAAGGTTGAGCCGATAATGGACAAAAGCTACACAGTTGAAAAGGTTACCCAAAAGGAATAAAGGATGAACGAGAAAAGAACAATGAGTACTTTCAGCTCCAGCCATTATTGGCAGAGGGGGAAAAAATGGGTCAAGCAGACGAGGGAGACGCCCACCTTCATGGCTGCAACAGCTGGTCTTCTTGGCTCGCTTCCGCCTGCGCTTGTCCATTACTGATCATTCCACTGTGCAGGAGAACAAGGAATTTTTCTTGGGGGCGATTTGGTTATGCCGCAGCGGCTGGAGCAAAAGAATTTTCTGCACCACCTTTGTTTAATGAGCAAAGGGAATCAAAAGAAGAAGGCGAATAAAGAATTTTAGTGGTGCGTGGGCAACGTCTCTTTCGATGACATGGTTAGGAAGAGTATGGGAACGGCTGGTCCAACCAAACATACAAAAGAACAAGAGTTTGACCTTCTGGTTGACCCATTATGTGCCCCATCGTGTTTCATCACTTCGGGTCGCCCTTTTGACTGGCCAAAATAATAATAATAATAATAATAATAAAGGTTCACCCTTTTTGGCTTACTACAAGCTGGGACCGGCAAAACGATAGTGCGATTTTTCCGTCCGCGAAAGAGTATATGAAAGACTTGTCGCGTCGAAAATGTATTCGATGCCCATCACATGTCGGGTCTGTAGCAATTACAAAATGAGGTAACCGACCATAGTCAGCGCTCAACCTATAACACGGTCAGTTGAAATTTAGTCCGGTGGTTCTTATCGGATGGTCCTTGATGGTGGAGCTATAATGCCCTGCTAACAGCTTCGATTGCTCTGTCTGATTAAGACAACATAAGACTCGACTGTTTGCATTAGAGAAGAGAGAGAGAGCTTGGAGATCTGAACTGTCATTCCTAGGGATGCCTGGGAAAAAAAAAAGAGTTAGGTTTGGGGGCGATCTGAGCTTGGATGAGGTCCGTGAACCTGTAGCATACGACACCTGATGTTTGCCTCTGCGAGCCTCTTCGCACACTTGTAATTTAAGAATCGAAAAGGATGAGACTTTGAGGCATAATCTGCAGACCCATCTTTAATTTAATCTTTGATTGTACGCATGGATTCAAGTGCCACTGCGTCTTCATTCTCTTGGTTTTTTTCTCTTTCCTTTTCCAAAGGATGCAAAACAACAAAGAAGTTCCCCTGGTCAAACATGGTGATGCAGAGAAAGCTAGTGGTTGTCGACATTTCGGAAAGTAAGAGCCATCAACTTCCTCTTGCCGTTCCGCCTGGGGCTAGATATGATGGAATCTGGGTTGACGGGCTGAACTTTGTCAGGACAGACCTACTATTTCGAGATATCTTTTGATGGACAGAGTTAAGGAACCTCAACATGGGCATGTAAGACCTTAACTTTAGGGCCATTGCTGCGAGTAACGAATCTCCATCGATACATCCGACAAGAGGAATCTTTTAGTCAATCATTCTACAGCGCAAATTACTTTCCTGGATGAACAAGATCACTGAGGCTGCCTCTACAGTACAGAAGAAACAGGATCGCTTCGTACACACGAAGTTGCTGGTCTTCGGTGTATGTAATCGCTCACCAAGGCTGCCTCTTACCTCCATGTCGTCGAGCCAATTCAAGATCCTTCCTTACTGGGTGTGCTTTTATCGGTCATTCGACTGATTGTGCTTCTCGATAGGATTCTCATTAGGGTCGACGAAGGTGCAACCACGAGAGTTGTCCTGTGACATGAAAGGAAAACGTCTCAGCACTTCCTGAACCTTACTATAAAATGTGTTCTAGGCACACATGGTCGGAAATATGAAAGGAAACAGTATGCTCTCTCCCCCGGAGAATATGATAAGGATTTGATCCTACTCCAAAGCTTGCTATGAACTTGTCAAAGTTCAGTTACTAACTAATGCATGCTGAGAACGAAAGGACAAGAACCTTGAATTCTTGTCTACAGTTAACCAGTTCAGCAATGTCAACTTCGCTGGTTCAAACTGCAAAAGTCATCCTTTTTTCAACCCCTCAAAGTAGTTTAGGATATAGCCTATGTTCAACACCTTTTTCTGTGTTCCTTTTTATTTTTTCCTTCCTTTTCTAACGTACACCTGAGCATATGAACAAAAGCTAGAAGTACCTTACTTATCCCCCATAGAATACAGATGGAGTTCGCATCTTCACATCTAGCTTTTGCCTTGTGAAACAAGCTCCGACTTCGCTTTTCTAGCCGTTCAGAGCGATAAACGAGTGACATCACTCACCAGAGCAAAATATTCAAAACTAACCTATAATGGTGCTTGCCGACTTTGCCAAACTCGTTATTGCTAAGCCAGATAATAGGATACTAAATCTTCCAGAGTTCTTCAATAATGGCGCTTCAACATGGCAGGACTATAATCAACAAATGCATATCCTCCTCTTAAACACTTTGGAAGGCATGATGAGAAAGAAGACTTGAAAATCGTATCTTCTCTGAATGGTAGACACAAACGCTCCCAAACCGAAGGTATTGTCCAAGTCAATGAGCGGGTTGGCAAGCAAGAGCTTCATCAACAAGAATCAATCCAGGACGGAGGCGGAGAATTCTCAGTGCTTATCTCTGTAAACTCGCACCAAGAATCAGTAGAAGTTGGACGGAGCTCAGAGAACAGACATCGTCAATGGAGTGGAAGAACTCGCCAGATAGCCTCGGAATTCTGCTCGATAGGTCTTTTGATCCACGCTGTGAGTCTTGTGAACGGTAAAATCATTCGATTTATCTTTAAGACACCAGGGAAGTCTCCATACTATAGACAGTGACTCTTCAGGAGATCCCGCATTTCCAAAAGAGTTGGAAACTCGTCATACCAACCGCTCCCTTTCGTTAGGCCTCTGATTCTGCACCTTACCGGAAATGTAGATACAGTACAGCGGTCCGCAGCTATACGGTATCTAAGTCCTTATGCCCTTAATCCACCAAGTTTTCCAGTAAGGTGTAGACTGCAGGCCGCTTAATAGAAGCTGGAAAGGTAAGCTCCCAAATCTTTTTGGAATTGCAGAGAAATCCTGAAGAGCTACTATCCCTTGTCTGGAGACTTCTTCTGCCCTGCTTCTTGAAAGGGAGAATGAAAGAGGATCGGCCAATTTTGCTAGTTATCATCCTCATCACGAAAAGGATACATCAAAAGAACTCAACTGTTCAAAACACTCACACCCGGGAGCCGTGCTTCTGCTCGTCACCCTAATGAAAATAGGATTAATACCATGAAAAACTTAAAATCGGTACACCTGTGATAAATTTACCCCAAATTATTTTTTTGACCACGAAAAACCTCAAACTGGTACATTTGTGACAAATTTACCTACCATCAAAAACCCCAAACTGGTACACCTGTGATAAATTTAACATGAACTAATTTTTTTTATCACGAAAAAACCTCAAACTTGTACACCTATGACAAATTTACCCTTCGTTAAATTCGATTAATACCACGAAAAATTTTAAATTGATACATTTGTGATAAACAGATGATAAAAATCTAAAACGGGTATACACATGAACTATTGCATGTCATCTAACTCAGCAATTTGACGGTTAAATTTAACAAAAATTAGCTGATGATAAATTTGTCACAGGTGTACCAGTTTGGGATAAATTTGTCACAAGTGTACCAGTTTGGAGTTTTTGTGGTCAAAAGATAATTTGGGGTAAATTTGTCACAGATGTACCAGTTTAGGGTTTTTCATGGTATTAACCAATGAAAATAATAAGATTGGGAAAAGGAAATACACATAAAGGAAGCTGCTAATTTGACAGTATTATCAGTTATTTCTGACCAGATGATCCCTAATTAATTATTAGTTTATGCAAAATACGCGATTATGGTGCATGAGTCTATGGTTGAGATTGTATTGTCCCTAAGGAATCATTTCCCTACACATAAATCTAAACTCGCCAAAAATTACAGGCAAATCTGTGATCGAAATGTGCACTTATAATCTTTCATTGTTGGGTTTAATTGCGTCGGATGAGAAAATTATCAAAAAAGTCATAGACTTATAGTAATTGTATCAATTCAGTCCTAAAATTTTTCTTTTGTCAATTTAGCTCTAAACCTATTGTAATTGTGTCAATTCAATCATCTTGCCAAATTTGACCAGCTAGATTAACATGGACGCCAATCGACGCTGGCCATCGAGCGACATGATATTTTAATAATTTTTTAAATTTTTTCTTTTCTTTTTCTTTATTCTTTTCTTTTCTCTTCTTCTTCCTCTACTGACAAGATCGACCTTGCCGGCCTTAGGCGAAGCTCACCCTAGCTGGGCGAGGTCGACCTCGCTATGGCCACGCAAGGCCGAGCCTCGCCAACCCAAATCTGGCGAGGTCTCAGCCGGTCAAGACCTCCCCAAATCTAGTAAGCCTCGGGGGACTCGGCCTTAAGGCCGCCCTCGCCCTCACCATCCACCTTATTAGATTCATGCACGCCGACCCCTCCTCTTCCATATGTTTTGACACCATCTACGATGCCAATGACCTTAGCCGTCCTCGCCCGGCAACGGTGAGGTCTAGATTTAGGCTTACTAGCCGTAGCCAGGCGAGGCCGGCCGAGACCTCGCTAGATTCCGGCCTTGCCAGCCAGAGGAAAAAGAAGAAGAGAGAAGAAAACGAAAAGGGAAAAAAAAGAAAAGGAAAAATAATTAAAATGTTATGTCATCGGATGGCAGGCGTTCACGTCAGCATCGGACAGCCAAATTTAGCCGGATAGACTGAATTGACACAATCGCCAAAGATTTATGATTAAATTAGCAAAAAAAAGAAGAAGAAGAAGATAGAATTGGCACAATTGCAACAATAAGACGTTGAATATATTTCAGTCCACATTACCGTGATCTTTTGCTATTCCGCTTTGTAGTGAAAGATTCAAAAGTACAATGCCTCCCAAGGATATCGTAGTTCGTAGACTCAGCTCAAGATTCGAATTGGCACAATTGCAAAAATAAGACGTTCAACATCTAATTTCAGTCATTAAATTTGAGTATTTGCAATTTACTCCTCTGATTTTTAATTAATCCAATTAATTCCTCAGACTTTCTTGAACTAAATAATTTGGTTCTTTAAGTTTTTATTTTGATCCAATCAAATCCTCTAAAAATTCCAATTTGCTCAATCAAATCCTTCGACATAATCGCTATCGCTAAACCGTCGGATCAACAAATACCGCGACATTATCGTCGTGACAGAAAATGGCATACAATGCTAAGAAAACAAATTGGGAAAAAAAGAGAGGAGGAAATACTAATTTGATAATGTTGGTTAGAATAGATAAAGGATGCGCTTGATTACACAAATGTTTAAAAAAAGAAAAAAAAATGTTGGAAGACTTGAAGTTGAATGAACAAAAATGAGACTTGGAAAATCAAATCTCACAAAATAAAAAGGGACTCGATTGCAGAAAATAAAAATTAAGGAAACAAATCCCCATATATTGAAAATTAGAAGGTCGAAAACTGCAAATAACCAAAAATATCTGGAAAGGGGTTTTTCCATTTTTGTCCAGTTGGGGATAAACCTCTCCTTCCTCCCCCGAGGCCCCAAGCCGAAGAAGCACCAGTCTTGACTCGCACACCGTCTGCGTCCGCCATTATCAACACAAGCAGAGTCGGGGGTGAGTCATCTTGGTCGCTTCTCCGTGTTTTTCAATTGCAGATTCACTTTCGCCCAGAATTTTTCCGTGCATAGATGCTAGATATTCGCATGTTCTTCAGTACCTTCGGCTCGTAAAACTCCCATAAACCATGGATCCCAAGTTGTTGTTTTGCTCGCCTAAATGCTCAGCAACTGCTCCTGCTCCTGCTCCTGCTCCTGCTTCCTTTTTGTATTCCTACGCCTCTCACTTTCTTGATAAGCCCAGAATTACTTTGAGACCCCATTCGCGACTCTCTCCATTGGTCACGCAGAAAACTTCATTCTTTGGGGGGAGTTTGATTTTGCCAGGAAAGGATGGAGCTTTTAGGGGTAATCCAAGAAAGGGTTACGTCCCCTTCTATCCTGTGAGAGCTGCGGTTAAGAGGAGGAAGGAGCTTCCCCTCGACAATGTGATTCAAAGGGACAAGAAACTGAAGTTGGTGTTAAAGATTAGGAAGATTCTAGTGAGCCAGCCCGATCGAACCATGGCGCTTAGGGAGTTGGGCAAGTATAGGCGGGAGCTCGGGTTGACGAAGAAGAGGCGGTTCATTGCTTTGCTGAAGAAATTTCCGGCTGTGTTTGAGATTGTCGAGGAAGGAGTTTACTCGCTGAAATTTAAGCTGACGGCGGAAGCTGAGAGGCTGTACTTGGAGGAGTTGAGGGTAAGGAATGAGATGGAGGATATGCTTGTTTTGAAGCTTAGGAAGCTGTTGATGATGTCGCTTGAGAAGCGTATACTGATTGAGAAGATTGCTCATCTGAAGACTGATTTTGGGCTTCCTCTGGAATTTCGCGATACAATCTGTCACCGGTATCCACAATATTTCAGAGTTGTGGCAACGGCACGAGGTCCTGCCTTGGAACTAACTCACTGGGACCCCGAACTTGCGGTGTCGGCAGCTGAGCTCTCAGAAGAGGAAACTAGGGCCAGAGAGTTAGAGGAGAAAGATCTGATTATCGA
The DNA here is from genome assembly GCA_021437785.1 of Rhodomyrtus psidioides. NCBI lineage: Eukaryota > Viridiplantae > Streptophyta > Magnoliopsida > Myrtales > Myrtaceae > Rhodomyrtus > Rhodomyrtus psidioides. Next base: position 2,636,332 of record JAILYB010000112.1, read on the forward strand.
TCGGCCTGTCAAGTTCAATAGAGTGAAGCTACCCAAGGGTCTCAATCTGGCCAGGGGTGAGATGAGGAGGATTTGCAAGTTCCGGGACATGCCTTATATATCTCCCTATTCTGATTTCTCAGCACTTAGGCCCGGTACACCGGAGAAAGAGAAGCATGCTTGTGGGGTTGTGCACGAGATCCTGAGCCTCACTGTAGAGAAGAGAACTCTGGTTGATCACCTCACTCATTTTAGAGAGGAATTCAGATTCTCTCAGCAATTGAGAGGAATGCTGATCAGGCATCCTGATCTGTTCTATGTGTCTCTGAAGGGGGAAAGGGATTCGGTTATCCTCCGCGAAGCATATCGCAATTCTCAATTGATAGAGAAAGATCGGCTGTTGCTTATCAAAGAAAAGCTCCGTTCACTTGTTGTTGTTCCTAGGTTTCCGAGGAGGAATGCTTCTACAAGAGGTGATGATGGAGCAGAGCGAACTGACGATCAAGAGGGTGAAAGTGGTCTGGAGGATGAGGAAGACTGGTCTGATGTTGAGAATGCTATTGATGAGGATGATGGATCTTATGATGACGATGATGATGGAGATTTTGATGATGATTGGACTGATGAAGAGGATAATGCACCACCAGATTTTACTGATGATGCTGGAAGTGTGAAAATGCGGATAAGCGACCCTATTAAGCAGGCTGATACTGTGAGAAACAAGGATCAGAAAGTGCTAGTTCCTGTGTTTCCTGATGGTCGGCCAAGACAACGTTGGTGAAATTATTGTTGAACTACATATTCTGCAAACAAGCCAAGATATTTACCAAGATCTTAAGACCAGTTGTGAGGGTCTCGGATTGCAATGGAAGAACCATCGTAGGAGCTACCTTGCAGAGCTCTCAACTGTTTTGGTGTTACTTCTTCCTCTAGGTTGCTGTAAGTGAAGTGCTTCATAAAAGAGTAGAGTATGAATGTACGCAGTTTTTAGTTTTGGAATGATTTATCAATCGGATCGGGACGTATTCTAGTCAGGTATATTGAGCACACAACGTGGAAGATGTTAATCATTTCGCTTTTCAAAATTTAGGGGACTCCCATGACGCAGATTGATGAAATACATATACAATGTAATTTCCTTTGCCTAGATAGTGTGGAATGTGCGTGTTTTGTGGTACATATTTCTTTTCTGGTCTATATTGTTTAATGTCTTTTGTTTGTGTTTTCATGGCAATTCAACCCAAGTTCTCTCTTTCTTCTTCCAAAGCAGATTTTCCATCCTTAGCTCAAACACATAAAGAAAATGATATCAACATTTCCACATTCTAGTTGAATCGTCCTCGAGGAATTATTGAAAGAATTGGAAGAACCTGATGAGAAAAATCTCTTATGCAGAACAACAGATGCATATTCCCCTGTTCTCAACTACTGAGTAGAACTCATGATGCGCCCATAAGCTTCTCTGGTGTGAGACAGAGAGAGAGTATTTGCGAGTATGAACTCCTATATAATATTGTGATAAAGGTGCTGGAGGACTGGAAACCTCCTACCTTGTGATCGGCTCAAATATTTCATGGGGACCAATACACCAAATCTGGTACCGAAAGTTTTAAGAGCAAAAGTTCCAAGTTTCGCGTCCAAAGAGAGATTGGTCAAGATCAACAAATTTCATCATCTTAGCCGGCCAAGAAACCAAAGACACCCCAGGACTGTGACACAGAAGTCGTCCAGAGGAAGCTATCAGAGTAGCTGGGAGATTAGGGATGCATAAGGATGTCCGAGTCCAATGTTGGGGATGTTTCTGCAACATTCTAACTTACCACTGATGTTATTTCCCAGACCACCAGAAATCCTTTATGACACTGAACACACCTTCATCGTTTACAGCCATTAGACCGATCTGGTGTGGAATTCATATCATCGACGATGGGAAAGGAGCACTGGTGGTCGGACTTTCCATCTTTTAACTTGACTTTCGATAGTTTCGCAGATTTCTCATTTTGAATTTTCTTTAATACGAAATATTCAAAACCTTTCAAATTATATACATTGACGTGTAGAATCAGAATTAAAAGTGGTACCTTATTACAAATTTACCTAATCTTGGAGGGTAATTTTTACTTTTTCCGGTACTCTCAAGCAGGCTTAAGACATAAACAAACAAGTGTCGTCTTCTGGGATTGCACCAACCTTATCACCTTATCCACAAAGGTGAAGACGAAGAGTCTGGACCCTTTTTTTGGCTCTTTTTGCAGTTTCTACTCCAACTGAATCCTCCTCCCTGGCAGTGGCGCTACTCTCTTAACTGCCATCTTCTTCTTGGTAACGACCCACTTAACCCACCATGGCCGGACTCCCTTCATTTCACAAAAGCAACACACTCTTCCTTAAAAAACCTCAGACCCAGAACCCCAAGCTCAGAAGCCATTCTCTCTCGTGCCCTGCTCTTGGTGACCCTACCCCTTCTACGGCAACTCCAGCATACGCTTTGCAGCTTTCATCTTCGAGTGTCCCTGCGGTGTTGGGTGACTTTAATGGAGTCAATTCTTTGGAGTCCGTGAAGATGATTCACGCCCAGATGGTAAAAATGCCTGGCAAGTGGAACTCTGATGATCATTTGGTGAAGATCCTGATCAGACATTACGTGAACTTTCGTGATTATAGATCAGCCGCGTTAGTTCTCTTGCTGGGCCTAGCCAGAAGCAACGTTGGATGGAACTCTTTCTCGGAGGAATTGAAGGACTTTAGGGAATTGCCTGTCCAAATTCTGGAGGTATTCGATGACATGCATTGTAAAGCAATGGTATTTGATGCTAGGATCTTCACTGTTGCTTTGAGAGTTTGCACTTATGTATTGGACTTGTGGTTGGGTGTAGTGATTCATGCTTGTGTGATCAAGAGGTCCCTTGATTCTGATGCTCATGTTCAGCGTGCCCTGTTGAACTTCTATGAGAGATGTTGGGGCATAGACTGCGCTAATCGAGTGTTCACCGAAATGCCGAAACAAGAAGATGTTGTATGGAACGAAGCAGTTAAGTTGAACATGAAGCACGAGCAGTGGATAAGAGCTTTAGAGCTATTTCGAGATATGCAGTATTCTTGCATGAAGGTTAAAGGCGCAACAACTGTCAGAGTGCTGCAAGCTTGCAGCAAATTGAAAGCCCTCGCACAAGGAAAGCAAATCCATGCCCATGTTTTGAGGTTCGGAATGGAATCGAGCGTGCCACTATGCAACATTCTCATCAGCATGTACGCCAAAAATGGAGAGCTTGAACTTGCTGGAGCAGTTTTTAATTCGATGGAAGATCATAACTTAACTTCATGGAATTCTATTATCTCTGCTTTTGCTTCATTTGGCTCTCTAGATGATGCGTGGAATCACTTCCATAAGCTGGAATCTTCCACTATTGAGCCGGACATTATAACCTGGAACTGCCTTTTGTCAGGGCATACTCTTAATGGCCCATACGAGGACGTCCTGACCATCTTGCGCATGATGCAAACTTCTGGAATTCAACCAAAATCAAGCTCCATAACCTGTGTTATCCAGTCAGTCATCGAGCTGGGATTATTACCTCATGCGAAAGAAATACACGGTTATGTGATGAGGCATGATCTTGATTGCGATGTATATGTGGGAACTTCAATAGTGGACATGTACGCGAAAAGCGACTGCCTGGACATTGCTCAAGCAGTTTTCAATAACTTGAAGAGCAAAAACATATGTGCGTGGAATTCATTGATATCTGGGTATTCATTTAAGGGCCACCTCCAAGATGCTGAAAATTTGGTTGGTCAAATGGAAGAGGCAGGAATTAAACCTGATCTAGTGACATGGAATAGTATGGTCTATGGCTATTCGATGTGGGGCCACACTGAAAAGGCTTTGGACATGATTCATCAGATCAAGCTCTCTGGAATGACTCCTAACGTGATTTCCTGGACTGCCCTCATATCAGGGTGTTCAAAGAATGGAAAACATAAGGAATCCCTTGAATTTTTCATCAGGATGCAAGAAGAAGGTATTGAACCTAATGCTGCCACCATATCCACCGTACTTCGAACCTGTGGAGGCCTCTCTCTACTGCAAAAGGGAAAAGAGATCCACTGCTTCAGTGTAAAAAATGGTATGACCCGAGATGTTTATGTAACAACAGCTATTATTGACATGTACAATAAGTCAGGCTACTTGAGAAGTGCCCACAAAGTTTTCAAAAGAATTCGCAAAAATTCATTGGCATCCTACAATTGCATGATCATGGGGTTTGCCATGTATGGCCTTGGAAAAGAGGCTATTTCTCTCTTTCATGAGATGTGCAGCAATGGTATAACTCCAGATGCTATAACCTTCACAGCGATCCTCTCTGCTTGTAAGAACTCAGGCTTAGTTAACGAAGGTTGGGAATTTTTTGATAAAATGAGCGAAGATTATAATGTGACCCCAAAAATAGAGCACTACTCTTGCATGGTAGATCTTCTTGGGAGAGCTGGCTACCTTGACGAGACTTGGGATTTAATTAAAAAGATGCCCCTAAAGCCAGATGCTACCGTTTGGGGTGCTCTGCTTTGCTCCAGTCGAATTCATGAGAATATTGAGTATGCAGAGACTGCAGCAGAGAATCTTTTTGAACTGGAGCCTGATAATTCTGCTAACTATGTCTTAATGATGAACCTGTATGCCATGTCAAACCGATGGAAGGATGTTGATCATGTCAAAGACTTGATGAATAGCGCAGGGGTGAAAAATGGACAAGCTTGGAGCTGGATACAAATTGATCACACTGTACATCATTTTTCTGCAGAGCAGAGAGCTCACCCTGATTTTGGAGAGATTTATTTTGAGTTGTATCAGCTGATTTCCCAAATTAAGAAACTGGGGTATGTGCCTGATGTCAGTTGTGTATATCAGAAAATGGACAACGTTGAGAAAGAAAAGATGCTGCTAAGTCACACAGAGAAACTGGCAATCACTTACGGACTGATGAAAAGACAAGGCAGTGCGCCTATCAGGGTGATTAAGAACTCTAGGATCTGTTCTGACTGTCACACTGTGGCAAAGTATATCTCCACGCTGCGAGACTGCGAGATCGTTATAAAAGATGGTGTCCGGTTTCATCATTTGAGCAAAGGAAGCTGCTCCTGTAAGGATTGCTGGTAACAGAGGGTGCTTTGATCAACTCTCTTGAAGCTTTGCTGACGTTTTCGTGTGTCAAACTTGCATCATTTCTGGCTATTAGCTACAGCATTAGATTGAAAAAGGGGGGGAGATGAGTAGCTAAGCTGCAGCTGGTAGTCAATATATGAGGACTCAAGCAATTTCCCACCTCTCCATTGGGCTAATTCCAAGCATTCTAGAGGGTTGTTATAAACGAAAAGGCTTGCATATAGAACTTCTGAGACTGAGAAGCACGAAGAATGGACTTCATACCGCCACTTCATTTGTACAGGGTCATGGGTCAAGCTTTGTGTAGATGGTCTAGGTCGTCATCAAGGAATATGGTTAAATGGGAAGATGTGTTGAATGGCATCCAGAAACCCAGATTCTGATGAGTTTCTTTCACTTACAATAGTCTTGTAAGGGAAAGATACTTGAAACCCCACAAGATAGAGCGTGGATTAACAAAACAGGGTACGAGAGGGAAACTACGATCCTACTCTGTTTACTCTTCCATTTGCAAGTCGATTGCTCCCTTCCCGAGATCGTGGTTAATCTACCAAAAGCAGGAAAAAACTTTATGGAGACAGCTTCACACATCCTTCAAGGCCAACACTACTGGAGAAGGCATGTAGGAACCTTTGGAACATTTCCAACTCAAATTGGCAGATTATTGCAGATCGCGCATAAGTCTCCATCCAGATTTCCATTTGACGTCAACCGGAGTACAATCATAGTAGACCCCGTTTGTTATTGTATGCAGAGTCATTCTTAGCCCATTAGTATCAACTTCCGGACGCACAACCATATTTGGTATCGTGATTATCGTGTAGGCTTAGGAAATCCAAAACATCTACTGTGAGTCCTTACTGACGAACCGCAAGCTCCACTATGTACGAAAGGCCGTCAGATTGCGATAGCTGCAGTAGCATTATCTAACATAAACAACTATGTACATATAAGGAAAGCGAGACTGTCACTGAAGGGTTCCTCTTACAGCCTACCTACTAATTTAAAGCTGCATATATGCACACCAGCAAATGCAGATACCTTCCAGGTCAATATTTACAAACACCAAACCAGCATTAACACCATTTCCATGGACAAAACCCCTTTATACCCAGCCATGCTAAAGAGTGCTCTTGATGTCTCCCTTAGAACGTGACCAAGCTGAGGAGACACATTCTCCAAAGGAGTAAAAGAACCAAGCGGAAGCAAATGCTTTCTAGAAGAGCACTTTTGACAGCAGAGCTCCCAATGCATCCACAAGTCGTGAAGACATCAAAGCGCTGCTTGTGACTCTCTATAAAGCTTTTAGAAGCTGTTTACGGCTTCAGTTCGGTCCTGAATAGCCATTCTTTCTGAAATTTCAGCCAAAGATTTGAGATTGTATCTGATATAGGCCTCAACAAAGTAGCATGTGTCATCCTTCGTGTTCCCATCAGGCACATCTACTACAAATGACTCAATCACAAGCGTCCCTGGCCTGCCTTCAATCACATCGGGATGGACAGTCATAACTGAAGAATAGTTCTGCAGATTGCAGAAATAACAAGTCTTAGATCACAACAAGGTAGATATATCCATTAACGTTTGTAAAGTCATACTCTGCCTTGATCCTTGTAGTCCTATTGTGCATTATTACATGCTAGTAGTCTCATAATCCCACCTGCATACTTTACAATGAACCCTTTTCTTTGGTATCTACAAACGGCAGAAAGAAGCTAGAAGTCCCAAAAGTTTGTCAATCTCAACATTTGTTTATTTGCAGGAAGTTTTCTTTTCTAGAAAGTCCACAGAAACTAGATAAAAGCCAAAACGCGAATGTATCTAAGAGTGACGCAATTAGAGGAGTCACCTTGAGTCTGTGATCACCACCAACAATTCGAATACCAAGGATGTGTTCCTCGTCATCAAGAAGTTCCAATCTCTCAGTGCTGGTTGTAGCCGGAAGCCCCGACTTGACATTCACTTCTCTAACGCTCCCTATGCCCAAATCACCTTTCATGATACACCGGCTGACAAAGGGCTTGTACTTCTGAGGCTGATCAAATCTTCTCACCAGAGACCACACCTATCAAAAGAGTGGAGTACTTTGTTCATAAGAAAGAAGAGGAAAAGCACAACAACGAAAATTTCCATTGGGATGTAAAGAAACTATCCTCGAACAAAGTTTCAGACAAAACCCCATGTGGTGTTTGTCCAGCACATACAGAAATCTCTCTTTTTTCACCAAATAAGCAAGAGAACCCGGATAACCAATTCAAAGAAACTCAAATGACTACACATCTTGTATGATTTGAACCCAGATAACTTATGCAGAGGAGCAGTTTGTTAAAGTTTGATCAGTTCACACTTGTGAGTTGTCTGATTTGAGCCTGGAGTGAGTGATTACTTCCCACTTGCATTTGAGGTCTTAGGCAAGTCAATTGTCATAAAGGACAAAAAAAAAATGGATGGCTCATCTTTGAGTTCAGTGAGATGAAAGCAGAGCCAATTCGAATACATGTATCAAGTCCACTAATGACTTGTGGAATGCTCGAAAAAGGAAGATCATCACAACCGTGATCTCGACATACCAACCCAATTCACCAGGAAAATACTTAGCATTCTGGAACGACCCATGCGAAAAAAATTTCTTGGGACTACTGAAGCTCGAAGAAGCCAATTCGGAAAAAAAAAAAAACGGATTCTTTTGAGGAACCAGTAAAGAGATTGAAGGCAGATAAAAACAGAGCAGGAGAGAGAGAGGGAGAGAGAGAGAGAGGGAGGGAGGGAAAGCAGAAGCTGACGATTCACGCAAGGGCCTTCCTAAAGAAGTCAATACTGCTCCCATCAAGAAACAAAGCGAGCTGACGATCCACAACAAGGGTGGGTGTCGAGCATACCAGGTGAACCGGAGCTTTGATGCGTTTGACGACGGCCGAGGTGCACCGCCTCTCTCCGGCTTGATGCCTGTGATGCCTCCCGATGTACTGGGCCTCCATGATCCCCGACGCGTCCCCACCGTCCATCTCCGATGCTTACCGATCGGACTCAGAGAAAGAGGTGCCCACCGTCTACTGTGCAGAGAAGGTAGAGGAAGCGAGCTGCAGACACCGAGAGAGGGATGACGCGGACGAGGAGGAGGAGGAAGAAGAAGAAGAAGAAGACGGCATTAAAGTGGTCTGGTTGGTTAGCTTAGCTTGGGAGGATATCAAGAATCGTCCAATGGGGAGCCTCTAAACCGCCCACTTTGTTTTCTTCTTGTGTTGCCTTTAAAGCGCCCCCATAAAAAAATAAAACCTGGTCTTCCCCCTCGGGCCCACCACCTCATGCACTATCTAATTTTGCCCCCGCGACATGGACGGTGTTAAAGATGCATGTATAAAATTGTGCTAGATCTCGAATCGAATAATTAGTTAGTGTGATATGGAGTAAAGGTAAGTTCAACTAGATATGTTAATTGGCTCGGATTTTATCTTTTTTTTTTGGCAATCTCGATTTTTGGTGCTCACTCTCGGCAAATGGGATCAGAGCCCGATGGAAAATTGGTGTGCTCCCAATGGATGAATATGGTGACCAAAGCGGCCGGAGAAAGTGTTGAAGGATGAAGTTGGGCTTCCTCTTGACGATATGTTAATTGGCTCAGACTTTGGCTCCTTTTTGGCAATCTTGATTTTTGGTGCTCACTCCCGGCAGATGGGACCAGAGGTCGATGGTAAATTGGTGTGCTCCCAAGGAATGAATCTAGTCACCAAAGCGGCCGGAGAAAGTGTCGAAGGATGAAGTTGGGCTTCCTCTTGACGACCCCCCTAAATAAAGGTATCGAGTTTCCGCACCGCGTTGCCAACAGAAGGAACGCGCGACGCTAATGTGGCGCATAAATATCGAGGATCGAAAGACAAGAGGAGATGGGGGAGAAAGAAAGGCGGTTGTTGGTACTGGGGTGTGGTTCATACTCCCCATCGACGGGAAGACTCGTGAGCCCTGCTCAAAGATGAGAGGGCGAGGGTCCAAGGAAGCCGTTTCAACATGGGTTTCAAGGGCGCAACGCTCCCTAGACACCATAGGGCTCTTTATAGTTTAAGTTCACACTTTTTTTTTCATTGGTAATCTGGGCATGCGCTCATGAATAGGTACTGTTATATATAGACACTCTCTCTTTTTCGCTTGTAATTGAGATGTTGTAGCGAGAGGTGCGAGATACTAATGATGATAAAATCCTCTGTTGGACATAATCCTCACTTAAGGGTAAATCATGATAAAATATCGTGTCTTGATTTCTCTTTTTTTTTTTTCTTATGATGATGTGTTGAATCCTAACAGTTGGGATGCCGCTACAATCCCAACCCTCGCTAGGTACGGGTGGAGGTCGGGCAACCCACCGAGGTGCTTGGGCAAGGGTCATCGAACCCACACGCGCGAGCGCATAGAAGGGATGATAAGGTCGGTTCGGCAACCCTCGTCGATGCACGACGGAGGATCCAACCCCCCACCGACTTCACGGTAAGAATATCCATCACGCTACCAAAGTGGTGCGCATATTCTTGGGAAGACCTGGGTTCTTTTCGCTGCTCGCCGGGGAGGGTGATGGAACGCAATTGCCCATGGACAAAATTCTTAGGCGGCACGACTAAGATCCATCACGATCTACAGATCTCCTTCTTCACTCGTCCCACGAATTTGCCTCGCATGGGACGGTTCGAGATCGATGCTCCCAACTCGAATTTGTCCTCCACATTGGTCCTATCCTATCCTATCCATGATCGGTCGTTTTCCCTCTTCGAGCCTTGTCGTGGAGCTCACATGATCGATGGTGAAGATGGACTCAGATCGGCATAATCCAATAGATTATTCCATGTCTTTTCTTTTTGTCTTTGATTCATTGTAATCGAACATGGATTGGGCGCTCCTTTTCAGTTCCTTGGTAACGTTCATTGTTCAACCTGGGCATTCACGAAAAGGGTGTGTCTTTTTTTACCCTCGAGCTGTTCTTTTCACCGGACGAGAAAAATCGAACTAACGTAACTAAATAGCGGCCTTTGAGGTCCAAAGTCCACCTGATTAATTGCTGGCTTGTCGAGAATATATATATAAAATCTTAGTCTAGACAAGCCTAGGAATTGAGAACGTGACTGGGATGTAAAACAATGTTATGTTGGTTGTTTCATCTTTAGCCGCATTTACCCCTTTTTTCTAATGTCGAGCAACGTGGTCTACGTATGAACATTATTCCATTCATGAATTTTAAAAAGCTTTTCAAGTCCGTTGACTTCTAGTCCTCTAAAGCTCTACGGCTTGGCAAAGACACAGGTTATTTTTCGTTTTAAGACCCAAGAACCTCCAATGGCTGCGAATGTTAATCGTGGTTTGCACACTAGCCATGATCATCACATGTATCCTCAGTGTCAAAGAAGTAATTCTACCCGATGACTCTGTAGATTTTGAAGAAAATTTGTCAAAAAAGTCTTAAACCTTATTGCATTTCGTCAATTGACTCATAAACATTTTAATTGTACCAATTGAGTCATAAACAGAGATTTGGAAACTTTTCCGAACAAATTTTCGCCAGATTTTTTGCTCGCCTCGCACCGCCTCATCATCATCATCATCACGACTTCTCATTTGAGGAAAGACACAGAGAACCACTCGAGCACTTTCTTCAACACTGATCTCCAGGCCAACTAAAACCCTAACTCATGCTGAAATGTTATCTATCGCCATGTTAGCTAGACGACAACGGACAGAGAAAAGCAGCAAAAGCCCCCACCAGCTCGGGACGGGCATGGAGTGGAGCCAACGAGGCAGAAAAGGAGCAGAGGTGGGTGAAAGGAAGGATGGCTTCCCGTCGCCATTGGGCCACGTCTCTCCCTCCTGCGCGACTAGCGGCCGACCGATGATAATGCTGGGTTTTGAATCCTCGGCAGCGGGAAAGGACACACAGAGCATCGAAAGGGCGAGCGTAACGTGTCGCCGTCTCGTGCGCTCGCGGTCAGCGAAGATCGAGCAATGATCGGCATCACGAGAGGAACCTCACGAGGTCATTGGCGTGCAGTTGGAGAGAGATGATGAGTTTTTTTTTTTTCTCAATTGATCTTTTGGGGGGTGGGGAAGAAAAGTGGGGTTCGGTTTGAGGGAAAGCGACGAGTAAGTCCTCCCGTGCTCGTCCTTTTGCGTTCTTTCGGTTGGGTCTTTTGGTTGATTCCTTCTCCGCTTGTGGGTGTGATTCCAGAGGACACGATGCTTCTTGTTCACCGCAAGTTTTATAACTTTCGTACGACAGTTCACTTAAATGTTATAATTTTTCTCGATCACTTGAATATCACAACTTCTGAAAAATGCGCACTTGAGTGCTGTAACTTTCAATCGATCGTCTAAATTTCAATTCTTTTTAAAATGTTCACCCCAGTGTCGAAAAACCTGACATGGCATAGCACTCACGAATGACTTTTAAAAAATTTACGGCACTCAAGTGATCAATTGAAATGCTATACGACAACACTCAAGTGATCCTGAAAAAAGAAAAGAAAAGTCATTGCTCTCAAGTAAGCGTCAGGACATAAGTTATGGGACTCAAGTGGTCGGAAATAAAATTATGTCTCTCACATGAGCATCGTACGAAAGAAAGAAAGAAAGAAAGAGAGAGAGATGTACTATAGTGTTTTTGGAGATTTGGTGTGGATGTGGATAAGATTTAGGGATCTTTTCCGGGCAGGGATTGTCGTTGGAACTTTACTCATTTCATCTAGGTGCTCCTTTTTTAGTTGCTAGCATGGTGAAAGGATAGGAGAGATGAGTAGGAATGTTGCCGTTGGTGTTTCGAGAGAGGTTATCTTACCGGATCGATTGTCGACTTCAAGAATCATGATAATGACGTGCAAGTCATTACCGATGAGTTTAGATTGGTAAGAGTCTAAAAAAGGGGTCGTGATATGAGGAACTTTCGAAATCTTAACGATGCAGATGATTGTGAGACACGCAAGCGGGTATTAATAGAAAATATTGTTTCGGAGATCTTTCTCATCTCGACTTCGGTTTTCCCACGCCAATGCTTTCTTTCTAGGGTCTCGGCTTAATGCCTATTTCCTCCCGTGTCGTGCCCATTCTTCTTAAGATTAAGCTCACACTAAAAGTTCGTAGTTCTAATACTGTGTAAAACTAGATTGTTACTTTACGTCGTGTGACTCTTCATAGAGAACTCCACCTCGACCAGATTAGGCCCGAGCATGGCCCAATTGAAGCCCGAAATGATCTCGGGCCATGGCGAGCTTGCCCGGTCCGTCCATGGCTAGGCGGGCGAGACCCTCGCCGATCGTCGGCTGGTAGATGTGGAGCAGCTGCTGGATGTGGAACGAGAGAGGGGACAAGGAAGGTAGAATGGGGAAGGGAAAGATGGAGGGGAAGGGGAAGGGGAAGAGAAAAATGAAAAAAAAATAAAATAAATAAAATCATTAAAAAATTCAATAGATATTAAAATATTAGGTCGTCGGCCGGCGGCGTCCATGTTAGCGTCGGCTCGTCAAAATTTGTCAGATGGACTGAATTATCATGATTCTTGAAGTTGACAATCGATCCGGTAAGATAACCTCTCGAAACACCAACGGCAACATTCCCGATGATTATCATGGCTAGTATGCAAACCACGATTAATATTTGCAGCCATTGGAGGTTCTTGGGTCTTAAAACAAAAAATAACCTGTGTCTTTGGGGAAAATTACCAAAAAAAAAAACCTTTGTCTTTGGGGAAAATAACCTCGATCAGATTAGGCCCAAGTGAGGCCCAATTGGAGCCCGAAATGATCTCTGGGCCAGTTCAGGGCCCATTGTGTGATCAGTCAAATGGAGGGTACAATCTGGCGCTCGAATTCTATGACCTTTAAACCCGAAAGTTTGAGGCCTCGGCATGTTCTAATCTAATGGGAAGTCAAGCCTACTTTGCCGTCTATAATCCCTAATGAGAACTTAAATCAACTCTACTTCCATGTGCATGTTCAAGTGAAATAGGGAGCGAAGCCTTCATAGCGGTCGGTCAGCGGTGTCAAACGAGTGGATTGATCATAAATGGGTTCAACCGAAACTCGCCTGTTTAACTCATATCGACCCATTTTCTTGTTCGATATGGCGAAAGAGACCACGGATGAAGTTGGGCGTTAATGGAGATTCAATTTGAGATGTCTTGATGTAGAATGATTCATGGATTAAATGGGGGGCAGACCTAATACTGAGCTCACACGTGAGAGGGAAATTATTAGGATGCATATATGAGTTGTATTAGCAAAACCTCATATCAGAGAATTAGTGTGGTGTAGAGCGATTAATATATGCTAGTTGACCCATAACTTATTTGTTTAAATTTTTCAATGAAGATTGATTCAACTGGATATATTGACGGTTAAGGGCTTGAGCTTCCTCATGGCGATCTTTCCGGATGAAGGTATTGAGCTTCTATTATGCGCTTCACATACGTTTTTTATTAACCAAATTTAAGAGGCACAATTGATTATTTCAAGGAAAATATCTTTCAAGTTTTTTATTTTTCTGTGAAATAAATGCGCCTGCACATATCTTCGGAGGGTTTCTTTTTTGGTGGAAGTTTATCATCTGACCCGAAATCTAGAGGAAACTGGATCCCCTGCCCTGCCGAAATCGGGCAGGAATGCCCTGATCATTGCCCAAAAAATAAACCCCCCTTTATTTGAAGAGATTTGGGCTGTTCATTGTTGAACGGACGGCCTGATCAAATCAGGGCACGCCTGCCCCCGATTTCGGCGAGGTAGAGCGTACGTGTATGACAGGCAGACGAAGACAGGAGCATTGAAAACCTAGAATCACAGAACCAGCCATTTTCTGTTGTAACTCAAGGCTCAGTTCCGCCGCTGGATTTATCAGTGGAAACAGGCGGCCGAGCAGAAGCGAAATAAAGAGGCGGAGGCTGAGTTGCATCAGCACCTTTCCCACCAGCTGGGTGGCCAAACCTGGCCTCCCTCCACCCTTCCATGCAGCCGCACATTTGGCTTCTCACTCGCCACCTTCCTCTCTCTCTCTCTCGATCGACTCCATGTGACTTCAAAACTTTTTCGTTCTTTTTCTCTCGAGGAAAAGAACAATGGCCATCTTCCCTGGAGCTGCCCACGTTGCCCTTGCTCGTTACGTTTGATTCTGCAACTATGCAGCAACTCAGAAGGGTGAGCCGGTCAAACGAGGCTTGCTTCTCTCTTATTTAGAGAAAATGGCGTCAGAAACTGTTCTTCGAAATGGTTGGCGAGACTCGAAAGGTCCACGTGAATAGATTCTCCACGACACGTCCCGCGATGTCTTTCGATCGTGTCCCTTCCATGCGTACGTGCGCACAACCCTCCGCTAAACTCCATCGCTGGTTACAGAAGTATAGCCCCCCAAGAAAAAGGAAACTAAAAGAAAAGGAAAGAAGATGAACTGATCTCAGTACATAATGACATAACGCATATAAATATAGGAGAAGACAGAGATTCAGATGCATGATAAACAGAATAATGAGCTCCACTATCATGTTTTTTTAATCATTCTTCCCCGTCATTCTGACGCACCAGGCGTGAAGAAAGAAATGTCTGAGTCGCACGTTCAAAGAAGATGACCTGCAATGGAGCTTCAGTACAGGTGCTGCTCTCTTTTTCTGTTCTTCCCCTTCTTTGTGCTTCAAGCAACACGTATGTACGAGGAGGGTTTCTGCCACTTTTGCCTCTTAAGGTAATACCACCAATCAATCTTTCTCGCTTAATGTTCATGGAAATCCTCGTACTGTGTTTTCTCTTCTTGTTATTGCACTGCCCGTCCTAAATTTTGCCCAGAATATTCGATCCCACGTCGTTGTCCTCTTGAAGAATCCGATTCTCACTCGAAGCCAAAAAGGAAGGGTTTCTTCTTTTCCGATGAGAAAAATGTTCTGTTCACCGTCACATTTTGTTTTCCGAACCTTGTTTGCATCAGCTATCGCAAGAATGCTTAACGGGGTTCCGGAGCTGCAACACAATATGATTTTAATATGTGGCGGGTGGTTAGATTAGTTAATCAAAGAGTCGCGATCGCTTCCTGTTTCGAGAGTCGTTACGACACTCATGAGGTCTTGGTTCCCCCATAGACATGATTGGACTGAGTTGATCGGACACGAGAATTAGATGTGATGGAGATGTTTTTTTTCTTAATTAGGGACGTCACTCGCGAATAGGATGCGGAGGTGCCTCGTGATATCAACCCGATTCGACAACATCGGCTCCGAGCATCCCATGACCATCATTGCAAGGAGTGGAGCCACGGAGAGAACCGTATGTTGTCGATCTCTTTCGACTCGCATGGCTTTGGATCGAACATCAGCAGTCTTCGGAACAACCCCTAGATTCCATTGAAGTTTTATTCTATGTTCTGTGTCTTTATTTTTTTCACACATGATCCCACAGGTGAGGCTGTATGTATTCTTTATTGGGGAACAACTGCCATGGACGGATTTCACAAGCCGGAGAGATCCGTAGATTGAAGCAATAAGCCCCAAACCTAAAGCGTCGGGAACAACTAAACCCTCCTTTGGATTACAGGTAGACGACGTCACATATGTTATCTTTCTGCTTTTTTTTTGCCCTTTTCCTCTTAATGTTATTTCGTTTAGTTCTACAGCTTAAAAAAAAAAAACACACACACACACACACATACTTACCGAACCGTATGTGATGGACGGATTTCGTCGGGTGAGTTACCGGAAAAAGTTTATCTGAAGTGACAGTAAAAGATTTGTCTCGGTCGAATAGAGGAACGAACAAGCGGCAGAATTTGAGCAAGGCAACACTTGCAGGAGGTTTTGGTGTTCAATCCTAAGTATCCAGGGCTCAGCATAACATTGTACAAAACAAGATGTGGCTTGAACGCTAACTAGTTCTTATTCTTCTTGTGCACTTTACTGGTGATCTCTGTTTTGCAACAAAAGAAAGGACCTTGACCATGAAAAACAAAAACAAAAAACCGACATGCAGAGCCACCTAGTCTGTTTCGATGGGAATTACAAGTCTCACTGCCGTGACCCGAGGGCAAGGCCAAACCACGAGACATCGCGCCTTGCGAGAGAGACGGATGGTTAATCCCCATGAAGATAAGATATGCACATAATGACTCGTCTGGTAAATCACCATAGGGACATGAAGGAGATGAGATAGCTTAAGGTGTCATTGATCATAAAAGAAAAAATTCCAATCCTATGGTCAGACATTCCCTAGGTTGCTGCTCTATCCTTCAACACAAGGCCTTCGCGTCATTCACAGAAATGACAGAATCAGACTTTGGACTTTCACTCATAGAAGGAACCCCCTCGATACAGACGATGTTTTTTTGCTTAGTGAATAACCCAAAGACAAGAAGTAAAAAACTAAAAGAGTTGAACGGTTCTGGCGATTTTGACAAGAGCCCGTAGTTCCCTCCGTTGTCTTTATAATGTTCGTTGCCACAAGTTAATTTGATTTCAGGAACTCGACCAACCACCCCAGTTCAAGGAGAGAGAGGGGAAATAAAGAGAGTTCCGCGGATATCTGATTTTAGCTCCCGTTAAACGTAATACAGGTCATGACATACTCCATGGCAAGCGGCACCATGACAATGATGCCCGCCCCAGTCGCAGCAGGAAAGAGAGAGATGCACCAAGAGCAAAACGGCCTTCGGCGATCACAATCCAGCAAAGATCTTTCAAAAGGAGCAGCCTTTCGTCGGTCTTATTCCGACAATCACCTATGTTACTCGATAAATAGCATTCGAGCCTCATCGGCACGTTCTAAACTCAAGCACAGTCGTTCCACCGGCATCATTCCTTTCCAACTCTCCAGTTCTATCATACCAAATTCGCTCCGGTCATTCCTCTTCGACTTGGAGACTAGCAAGGACTTGAATGGAGTGGAGCCAGACACGAAATTGGAGGATACTGCGGATGAGGTTGATGGAGGAGAGATGGAGATAAAGAGATCGAATTGGGTGGAGAGGCTCTTGGAGATCAGGAGCCACTGGAGAAATAAACAGCAAATCAATGGTCTGGATGGAGATAATTCTTCCGAAATGGTTGAAAACGGCGATACCAGCTGCACAGATAACGAGGGTGGTTGCGAAGCAGGTTATAGTTCAGAAGAAGAAGATGATGATGACGACGAAGTGAAATATGATCAAGAATCTTTCTCGAAGTTACTGGTTCAAGTACCCACATCGGATATTAAGCTATTTTCTCAGCTAGCATTCTTATGCAACATGGCCTATGTGATACCAACTATAACGGTATGGTAATTTCTTCCTTGCTGCACATGCTTTCTCTTGGAATTCTTTTAGGTCCATTAATAGGTCCAAGTCTTTTGTCTCTACATTGCATTCCTAGAGCAGGTATCAGATTTTGCCATCGTGACACTTAAAACTAGAAAGTCCAATTCAAATGTAATGTATCCTGGAAGCACTGCCGCGCTTAACCACAAGCATTGATCAATTATTAGTTTTCCATCTTCCCTCCAGTTTCTTCCACTTTTCTGCATCCATGGACTTGCACATCTGATCACATCGGGGTTTTTTAACTTGTTGAAACTCAACTACTTCTATACCAGCTGTATTTTTGTAGAAAAAAGGTCAAAGAACACTAGGAGTACGTGGTGAAGACTTTCTCAGGCCGATCCTTTACTGTCCTCTGCAATTATTATGCTTACATTTTATGAACTTTTAAATAAATTGCAGGCTGAGGACTTAAGGAAACAATATAGACTGCATTTGGTAACATCCTCCATTGGAAAGAAAGCTGAGATGTCTGCAATTAAAGCGAAGTTTGATGAGGACTCGATCCGTGTACCTGTAGTTCCAGTCACAACTAATGATAGCTGCCACTCAGAAAAAGACTTTAAGCACCCAATCCGTCCATCAGTTGCTTATGATATTGCTGCTTCAGCTGCATCTTATGTCCAATCTCGAGCTAAGGAACTTCCCCCTGTTGGTTCTGAGACACAAGAGGAGGAAAACGATGTGAATCCATTTGGAAGCAGAGAGGGAACACAAGAACAGGCGGATAATTCCCCCCGATTCTATAAATCAGAAGTTGCAGTATATATGGCAGCATCAGCAATGACCTCAGTAGTTGCAGCAGGAGAGAAAGAAAAACAAGAGGCAGCAAGGGACCTGCAATCACTACACTCATCACCTTGCGAGTGGTTCATTTGTGACGATTTAAGCACGTATACGCGCTGTTTTGTCATTCAGGTAATCTTCTTCCTTCCAGTTGATCCAGTTCTCACAAAATAGGCCCTTGCATCAGCATCTATGCTATCTACAGAGGAAACTGAGTTCAGTTTTTACAGTATACTCAGGCCTCAAATAATTTATGATCAACACTATGCTATTATAAAGTGTTTGGAAATTAACTATCTATATCACGAATTTGGTAATCACCGCCTGAAATCAAAGTAAGGATCAACATATCTTCAACCTCCATCCTCTACCTGACACTCTGCGACTCCCCAATTAAAATGTCATCGCCCTTCAGTCTCAAGTTTATTGCAACATGTGGATTTCTCAAGTATAGATTGGATCACTTTAATGCAATTGTCTGCATGACTGAGCGTTTCATTATTTTGGCATGCAGGGATCAGACTCTCTGGCATCTTGGCAGGCAAACCTTTTCTTTGATCCAACCAAATTCGAGGTAAGCCATTGCTATAGCTTTGGATGGATTCATAATTAGAGTAGCCAGAGCGTAGCAAGTCACCATGTAGTTGTAGGGACACTCTCTTTTTTCTGTGTTTCAAAAGGGATCGGTCTAGCAGGAAGCACTAGCTGTTGAACAACTTATCGTCCTTGTCCAGGAAACTGAGGGGATAGTTCACAGAGGTATCTATGAAGCTGCAAAAGGAATGTACCAACAGTTCATGCCTGAGATAATTGACCACCTCGATAAGTTTGGGGATCGTGCAAAGTTTCAATTTACAGGCCATTCTCTTGGAGGAAGTCTCGCCCTTCTAGTACATTTGATGCTCATTTCTAGGAATATCCTCAAGCCATCCAATCTTCGCCCTGCTGTCACCTTTGGCTCACCATTTGTCTTCTGTGGAGGTAAAAAGATCCTGAATCAGCTGGGTTTGGATGAAAATATCGTGCAGTGTGTAATGATGCACAGAGATATAGTCCCTAGAGCATTCTCCTGTAGCTACCCCAGCCAGATAGCTGTGCTTCTCAAGCGTTTACCTGGATCATTCCGATCTCATCCTTGTCTAATTAAAAATGTAAGTATCTAGTATCCTGTCAACATAATAATTGCAACTTCTTTTCTGCCACAGTTCACCGAGAAAAATTAGACAAAGGTTCAAGAATCTTTGACACACTCATAATTTAACTTGTCCTTTCTATAGTCCCATCAAACTTTGAAGGATTTGATTAATTCACGCACTCCCCTTGCAGAAACTGTTGTACTCTCCACTAGGCAAGATGTTCATCCTCCAACCAGATGAGAAATCATCACCTCCGCATCCACTACTCCCTCCAGAAAGTGCCCTCTATTCTTTGGACAAGGACAGAAGCAGGTACTCTAAAAATGCTGTCAGGGCCTTCCTCAATTGTCCCCATCCTCTAGATACGTTAAGCGATCCTACCGCCTATGGCTCAGGGGGTACTATTCTCAGAGACCATGACTCAAGCAACTACTTGAAGGCAATTAACGGGGTACTAAGACAGCACACAAAGATGACAGATAAGAGAGTAAGAGCACCCACGACAAGAAATCAAATGTGGCCACTGCTTACTTCACCATCCCCACACTTGTGGAGCTATCAAAGCTACTTTGAAAGCAACAGATATCCAAGTAAAGAGGTCCTGACTGGCGTTTAAAAAAAAGCCTAAACCTCAGGACATTCTGAAGGAACTAGGAAAATGTTTGTTAAATTGCAGACCTAGGATTTCAAATTTTTATGTATAAATTCGAGCATGCCAGCTTCTTGTAATCAAACAGGTATGTCTGTGCATTATCCACCGTGATGCACTACGTGGCCCAACATTGTTAATGAAAATGGCGCGCTTTCTGTACATGCCCAAGCTTCAGCTCAAAACATGCTTTCATTCTCCTGAGAGCTTTGTCCCTGTACTCTGCTATTCTAGTTCAAGATTTTGTGCACGTTCGGTTCTTGAAAACCAACAAAAGTGAGTCCCAGAAGCCACAAATTGGAGCAATTACTAAGGATACAACCCCTATAGCTGTTAAGAAGTTCAGTTCCCCAGTATACGTGAATACATATGCTACACTCACTGCCCAAATGGAGGAATACATACTACGACATCCACGATCTTTCAGTTTCTCTCTATTCTCTCCTAGCAAATACGAAGAAGGTAATGACATAGGGCCCGACAAGAACCAAGGAACATTAGAAGTTCAAAAAGTTGAGAGCTTGTGCAACAATACACGATCTAAGAGCATAAAGAAATCTCTAGTAAGTACTTGCATGCACAAATCGACAATTTACATGCGGTGAAAGGGAGCAAAAAGACTTCTACATTCATTACTTTCCGACATGCTGATACTTGTAAAGACACACTGAACAACTTCATCGCCTCACAATAAGCTCATTCAACCCCCCTGAATCGTACTCAGATGAAGGACCAAGAGGCTTCGTTCCTCCCATGGGAATTTTAACGAACACATGTGCTGCATTGTAATGCCTCATCCAATGTCAAATGAACAATCTATTCAAAGATCGCGACACGGGCAAGTACAATTCGATACCTACGTCGTGACCCCAAACAAAAACAAAGCAAAACGAACGCAGATTACTAACTGAATTTCGCGAGCTTTGCCAGGATGTCCGGAACGCAGCGCCCCGGCGCAGGATCGGCACGTGCAAAGAGAGAGAGAGAGAGAGAAGAGGGGAGAATCTTCAATGGGCTGAAGGTTCAGTCGAGATCTTTGGTCTCCAGGACTAATGGGCTTGATTGAGGCCCACGAAGAGAATCGGATCCTTTTGGGCCCAATCATCAGACGAATTGCTTTCTCTGATTTTTCCACCATTTTCCTTTCCCCTTCATCTCTCTCTCTCTCTCTATATCCGCCTCTCTACTCTCCTCTTCTCCAGATTCTATCGTCTCTCTCTCTCCCTGCGAAAGTTTTTCAATTTCAAAAGAAGGGTTAAACAAAGAAGGTTAAAAAGGGAAAGGAGAAAACCTCAAATTTGAGCAAACAACGCCAGGGCCTACTCTGTGGATTTCCTCCATCGCCCTCGTCAAGAATCGAATTTCGCGTTACGTAGGATTTGATTGATCCACCACGCAGTGTGCCTCCCTCCTGATTTTCTTCTTTTTTTCGTCTTTTTGCCATTGAACGCCTCGATCTCTTGCTCTCTGCACATTTGCCATCTTGCCCCGCTCGTCATCTTCTTCATCATCATCCTCCTCTTACTCTCGTCTAATTCGGCGACCTCTCTGGCGTTCCCTTTTCGGTTCTTTTCGGTTCTTTGGTTGGGATAAGATTCGAGGCATTTGCGAAGTTTTATCCCCCCCCATTTCGCGGTTCTCACTTAGGGTTTCGTTCGTCGGGCCTCCAATCCGACATCCACGATTCCTTCCACATGTTTCGTTGTCTCTTAGGTTTGACACTCGTTTTGCTCCTCTAGGGTTTCCTTGTTGGGTTATTGCGCGTATTGGGAAGAAGAAGGGATTGTGTAGCCCCTTTGTATGCTTTTTTTCTTTTGATTTTCGGTCCCTTCTCGCCGATTCGTTTGGGTGGTTGTCTGTTGGCGATCTTTCTTTGGGAGTGGGTGCTGTTAAATTTGCGACAGTTTGTTGTTGATTGCCATTTGGATTCAGATGTTACGGAGATTTTTCACATGGGATAACAGAATTTCCTGCTGCTGATACTTCTGGGGAAAAATTGCTTCTCTTCGGTTCTCTATTAAACACGTTGGGAATAGTGCTTGTTTCTGCTTCTTTTCCCGTTTTCTGGGTAATTGCTTCTCTGTGAGGAGGCATTGCGACAGTTTAGTTTGGCGTAAGAGGGAAGTCTTTGGGCGTGTATGGGCAAGGATGAGGAGTGGGCACAGCCACCAAATGGGCTATTGCCCAATGGATTGTTGCCTGGTGAAGCGGCATCTGTGATACAGGTGTTCGACTCGGAGCGGTGGTTGAAGGCTGAAGACCGAACTGCAGAGCTCATCGAGTGCATTCAGCCCAACCCACCCTCCGAGGAGCGCAGAAATGAGGTAGCCACATACGTGACAGGTCTCATCAGAAAGTGCTTTCATTGTAAGGTGGGATCCCAATGCATCAATATTCCACATAATCCTCATGATTACTTATTTTGTCAGTTTGATTTTTGTCATCGATTTAGTAAGTTATGAGTATTTGAAAGAGATGTTATTGAACAGTACGGATAATGATGCTTCTTGGCAATCCTCATTATAGTGGTGCTAGTGCTTTTGGAGTTATTAGTCAGAAGTCAGAAGGTGACTTCAATATAGATTATGGAAGTTCCATGCTTCACAGATGCTTGATGGTTTTCGACATAAACTTGAGAGGGCACTTCGCCTGTGTGTGCTATTTAACAAGTATATAGTCAATGTGCCATTCTTATTGAACCATTGGTTTTTATCATTTTGAGACCAACTTTCACCAAAATTCATAGATTTTGGCTGGTTAACTTGGTGCTTGGCATTTCCTCAGCAGTAAAAAACCTTTTACCACTACTCGTGTTCCAATTGGACAGTTGAGCTTTTTGACACTCAGTCATGCAGTGGTTTTAGCTGATATTCATTATTTCGACCTCACCAGTTTTCCCTCAGAATTTCTCGTGACGTTAACAATTAGGGATTTATGTGTGTCAGCTACTTATTGGTGTCACTTGTGTGTGCCATCTTATTACAGGTTTTCACTTTTGGCTCTGTACCACTGAAGACTTATTTGCCTGATGGAGACATTGATTTATCCGCATTTAGCAGTAGTCAGGACTTAAAGGATACATGGGCTCATCAGGTTCGCGACATGTTGGAGAGTGAGGAAAAAAATGAAAAGGCCAAGTTTCGTGTTAAGGAGGTTCAGTACATCCAGGCAGAAGTATGTACTTTACTATTTATCTAATAATTTTGTGGTGATTGATTTGTCTTTTATGCATTGTCTAGATATTTTTTTTTCCTGTTGTAACAAATCTATTGACTATAACACACTGATTGGAAAAGGTAGTGGACATGCAGATGTACTAAACTGAAGTTATAATACTTATTTCTATTTGATTATCTGTATTGTGTGTGACTTATTAATCCCTGGAAGTGACAAATGTTACTCAAGTAGGTTCCTCTAAGCCTTTTGGTATTGTATTGCATATGAGATGTTAGGTAACCTGCTTGGTGCTTGGGTTATTTCTGTTAAAATCCCTCTTTGATAAGAAGTTGCATTGTCTTCCTTTAACATCTG
The DNA here is from genome assembly GCA_021437785.1 of Rhodomyrtus psidioides. Classification (NCBI taxonomy): domain Eukaryota; kingdom Viridiplantae; phylum Streptophyta; class Magnoliopsida; order Myrtales; family Myrtaceae; genus Rhodomyrtus; species Rhodomyrtus psidioides. Next base: position 2,659,871 of record JAILYB010000112.1, read on the forward strand.
TGCAGGTGAAGATAATAAAGTGTCTTGTGGAGAATATTGTGGTAGACATATCATTTAACCAGCTTGGTGGGCTATGTACCCTCTGTTTTCTTGAAGAGGTAATTTCCATGCGCTTTGAGCAAAAGAAATTAAACATAGACACGACCTTATTTACTAAATATATTTTGATTCTGCAGGTTGATAATTTGATAAACCAAAGTCACTTGTTCAAACGTAGCATTATCTTGATAAAGGCTTGGTGCTACTATGAGAGCCGAATACTTGGTGCTCACCACGGACTTATTTCGACTTATGCTCTGGAAACCTTGGTTCTTTACATATTTCATGTTTTCAACAATAACTTCGCTGGACCTCTTGAGGTGATGTTCGGTTTAATGTAGGCTTTGTGTGCCTTACTGTATCTCTTTGCACATTGATCAAATAGTTTTTGTCTGGCAGGTGCTTTATCGTTTTCTTGAGTTCTTTAGCAAGTTTGACTGGGACAATTTTTGTGTAAGCTTGTGGGGTCCTGTACATATTAGTTCTCTTCCAGATGCAACAGGTATTCCTTTTCCTTGAAGTTATGTTATTTTCAATTATTGAAAGATCTGTTTAATTGGAAAAGAAAATGAGTTTGATTCAGACGTGTCTTCCCGCTTCCATGTCCTGATTTTGCTTTCTTTAAACTATCTTTTTTTCAGCTGAACCGCCAAGGAAGGATGGTGGAGATTTATTACTGAGCAAAGGGTTTCTTGACGCTTGTAATCATGTCTATAGTGTTTACCCCATTGGTCAAGAAACTCAGGGTCAACCTTTCATTTCTAAACATTTTAATGTTATTGATCCCTTGCGGGTGAACAACAACCTTGGGCGCAGTGTTAGCAGAGGTAATTCATTTTTCAGCAATTGAGATGTGAGATATATGTCATATCTGTATTAGAAGGCAGTCACAATCTATGCTAGATTTTGCTGGTTTTTTGGCTGTGATGTCCATAACTTTCGTTTATTCTTTAGCGGAAGGGAAGTTCTCTTCATCTTAAGTAATATTATCAATATGATAGAGTAATTGATGTCAAAATTGAGTTCGGTTGATTTTAACCTCATTTTGAGAATATTTAATCTCATTCAAATAAATCTGAAGCTAGATGGGATATTGTATGATTTCTTCCTATGCATTTTGCATAATAGTGTTCTTGATCTGCTTGCATGGCAATGACCTATGACATTTAGTTCCCGCTGGATGTAGGACGGCCGAATTTTGTATGTGCTCTACTTATCTTCTCCTCAAACATTGTTATTTTTTTCCTCAGAGAGAGAGAGATAGAGGGGAGAAATGTTTCAAGTATATATATATATGTATGTATTTTTTGCTGTTTTCTCCAGCAATAGGAGTAAAAAAGTTCAAAGCAAAGTGAGCTGAGCATTCAGAACCAGGACAATCGAAGGATTGATGAGCAAATATATACATACTTATATACGTACACCAGGATTGAATGGTTGTAGTATGGTCACATAGCATGTGCAGTAGTTACAGTATATAGGCCCCCCCTTTCATTCTTCCTAGTGTATCTAATCAGCCTTTGGTTCGTCCCAGTCCTCGGTCGATATTCAAAGTAGTTCTGTAGAAAGGCTAAGTGGATTTAGGAGCAAAATAAGCCAGCTATCCCCTTCTTATTAGATGCTGGCCCTGGCCCCTGCTCAGGCTAAATCAAAGTTGCAGCAATCATGAGACCAGGCTCCACATTAGATAGAAGATAGGCTATTAGTTATATCGAGTCCCAGAGTCTGTTATCCTAATGAAAGACTAGCGTATTCTTTACTAGGCCAGCAATAATTCCTTATTCTGATTAAACTTTTACTGCCGGTAGAGTTTATTCGCATTGCGTTCCAAGCGAGTTTCGGCCATCACAAGATTTGCGAAAGATTCTCCTATGTAGTTATACACTACTTGCTTTTGAGAGTAGATATGTTTTTCGTATGAGATTTTTTTTTTCTTTTTGTGCTTTATTCATGAATCTTATTTTAGTAGACCAGGTTCGTCAAATTTATTATGTTTAATTTTTTTCAGGTAATTTCTTTAGAATACGTAGTGCATTTGCATTTGGAGCTAAGAAGCTTGCGAGACTGCTTGATTGCCCTAAAGAAGACATACTCTTTGAAATAAACGAGTTTTTCATGAACACTTGGGAGAGACATGGTAGTGGCCATCGTCCTGATGCCCCAAGGAATGACTTGCGGCGGTTAAGGTTGTCAAATGCTGAAAGCTTACACCAAAATCTGCAAAGCAATTTAACTGGCAAAAACACTGAGAGTATCTCAGTTCATGAAAGCCATTTTGAGAGTACTCAGGGTCCTCGCGGCGTTTCTTCTCAACATTTAAATCATATCTCGGAGAGTGCATCTAGAAGAAGTGACGTGTCAACCATATCTCGTACGCAAAGTCAGAAGAATTATGTGAACATGGACAGCTTAAGGGTAGCAGATAATAACAGACGGGAAACAGATTCAAAGAAAGCTACAAACATTGATAAGGATCAGAGGAGTTCTGGAGCAGATGGCTTTGTGAATGATATTCAAGGAAGATACCTTTTTGCGCGAACACATTCTAGTCCTGAGCTGACTGACTCATACAGTGAAGGCTCTTCCCAAGGAAGGTTTAATAGAGGACCTGATGGAGGAAAAAACCAGACTACGTCTGCAAGATTGGATAATAGCAGGAGGAAGCTTTTGGAAACCGACGGTACAAGCCTAGACGTTTCGTCTTCAGCTGATGATTCAGCATTCGTTGGGCAATCCTCAGTTGACGTGAATACTGACTCAGACAGTTTAAATAGTTACCATGATGACGGTATTCAGTTAGGTGTCAGGGGTGAAAGTTTTGCTTCTGTCTCGGGATCACAAGGATTGCATCAAGAAGAACAAGATCTTGTTAACATGATGTCATCCTCTCAAGCACATGCTTATAATGGACAGGTTCACATGTCTTTAAATTTATCTTCAGGTCACTTGCCTCTGAATTTAATTCCAATGGGGCATGCGCAGAGAAATATCCCTGGGATGATTCCTTCAAATATTCCATTTGAGAGTCCCTGGTTAACAAATATGCCATTTCCTCATGAATTGGTCCATCCTTCGTTAGCTCACTATTTCCCTGATATGAGCTTGTGCATAAGTCCGGAAGATTCCATTGAACCTAGTGAACATAATCTCGGTCCCCAAGATGCAAATCTTGGTGAAGTTAATGGTGAATTCTGGCACGAGCAAGAGAGGGAGCCAACTGGAGGTTTTGATATAGGTAATGGAGATGTTCAGACTCTTCATTCGGATGATCAGCAACAGTCAACTTCAACGTCATACGGCTTTGCTTCATCTAGGGAAGGCAACTCTGGCACTTACCCTAGAGTACATCAGAAGTCTGCTCGGGAAAACCAAGGGTCGTCTAGGGAAGATACACTAAGTGCATTTCAACATCAAGGTGGTAGAGAAAATGAGGTTTACAGGGATGACAGATCTGGAAGTTTGAGGTCCTTGCAAGCTACCCTGGGTAGTTCTAGAAGTAAGACTTCCTCAGAGAGCTCTTGGGACGGAATTTCAACGAAGTCGGCGAAGTCAACAAGAGATAAAAGAGGTAGGAAAACTGGTCCTAGTGCCTTTCCACCTAGTACATATGGGAAAGGGAAAAGCTTATCAGATCATTCCTCTGCTCAGGCGGATGATGATTCTATGGACTTGAACCGTCCTCTGAGTATTGGACATGAATTAACAGAAAGAAGTGCAGGCCCTCGACCTGTCGGTTCAGGGCATGTTCCGACACATCAATTGCCTGGGTTTGAGTCGGCTCAAACTGGCGGAACAGATTCCATGATACCAATTCTCTTGGGCGGCCCGGGTTCTCGCGAAAGACCCGTGGACAATTCTCGTGTTTATGCATTTTATGCTACGGGGCCCCCAGTTCCTATTCTTCTTTTTCCTCGTATGCCAAGCGATGGTGGCAGTTCAGATGCATCAACGAGCCATTTTAGTGTGGAAGAAGTGCTAGATAATAGCGATGCTGGCCACAATTTTGATTCATCTGAGGGACTGGATCATCCGGAAGCATTGGATACTTCTGTTGCTGTTGGACCATCAGTCCCTGTTGAGCCATCTGAGCACAAGTCTGACATACTTAACAGTGACTTTGCTAGCCATTGGCAAAATCTGCAGTATGGACGATTTTGTCAGAACTCTCGCCACCCTACTCCCATGCTCTATCCATCACCCAATGTCTTATCCCCCATCTATTTGCCAGGCCATTTTCCATGGGATGGAGCTGGAAGACCGCTCTCAGCAAATTCTAATGCCTTTAGTTATAGGCCTCGTCTCGTTCCAGTTTCCCCAGTTCAACCTATTTCTAATGGACATGCCAGCATTTACCATGTTGATGAAATGCCAAGATATCGTAGTGGGACAGGGACTTACCTGCCAAATCCTGTAAGATTACTTTAAGCATAAACATTATTCACTCTTCTTTCTAAAAGATATTTGCACTCCATTCCCGTTTGATTGTCATGTATCCTTCTTCATTTTCTTTGTTTTTCACCTTCCTTTGCTGTGTTTTGGTGTTTTCCGATGTTCACCAAGTCCTCCATCTTTTAGCCATCTGCTTCACTGTTTTCTTGGTTAGTGGATTTGTTTTCTATCAATGCTTTTCTACTTGTCTTCTCTCTGTCACCTCTTTCAATTAGATAGATATATATAATTGGAGGGGAAGGATGATTATAAGAGTATAAGTAATCATGTCCTGTTTCCTGTTAGTGCACTGTTGAGGAAATAGGATGCTGTTTTCTTTTATCAACATCAACATCAAGCTGTTTTCTTTTATCGAATGAGTTTAATGCTGATCTGGTTCTCTTCATGCTCTCTTACTCATTAAGATTAGCGATGAGTTTACTCTCTGTTATATTCTAGATGACTGATATGTAGTTTTATTCTTTCTTCAGAAGGTTACATCGAGGGAGCGGCACTCGTCCAACCCAAGAAGGGGGAATTACAGCTATGACAGAGGGGATCACCATGCTGATAGAGAAGGGAACTGGAATGTTGCTCCTAAATCCAGACCTTCACGCAACCATAATCGCAATCAGTCTGAGAAATCTGCCTCGAGGCCAGATAGAGTGGCAGCAGGTGACGGCCAGTCTGAAAGACCATGGGGCTCATATAGACATGGATCATTTCCTTCATACCATTCTCAGAATAGTCCCATCCGCACAACTGCAACGCAAGGTGGTCCCGCCAATGTAGCATATGGCATGTATCCTCTTCCAGCCATGAATCCAAGCATCGTATCATCAAATGGACCTACACTTCCACCTGTCGTAATGTTTTACCCTTATGATCATAATGCTGCATACGCCTCTTCATCAGAGCAGCTTGAGTTTGGGTCTATTGGAACAGTGGGTTTCTCAGGCATGAACGATGCTTCTCAACTGAATGAAGGGAGCAGTATAATGGAGGAACAAAGATTTCATGGAGGTCCTGCTTCACGATCTTCACCAGATCAGCCGTCTTCACCCCACCTCCGGAGGTGATCAATTGGAACAGGCACTGGGCTTCAAAATATTGAAATTGAGGAACTGCAGCTGGGATTTTACTCGACAGTCCAGCTCGTCGGTATCCTTGCTTGCATAGAGACCATTCATCTTGCTTGTTTGACTACTAAAGCAATGGTGGCGACAAATCTCCCTTTTTGCAGAGGTTGGACCACCACTCTTCAACAACTCTTTTAACTGTTCCATGATGCCATCATCTGTATCATCTGCACGGCAAGCCCTGGTTAATTTGCTCCATCCAAAGTTGACCAAAAATGGTCTCTTAATCGCTGCATTTTTCATACGAAGGTAGGTCTGAACGGAGAAAATGCAGTGAGAAATTTTACCTAATGAAGTTTCATCCTCCCCCTTTGTCGTGACCTCTTTGGCCTCTTTGGCAATGACCATCCAAAAGAGAACCAAGGAGGTGGGGGAAGAAACCGGATTCCACACCGCATCTGTTTCAAGGGCAGTGCAGAGGGGTGGTAGGGGAGAGACTGCTGTCAGGGAGTAGATTTCCAGTTTAGGTTTACACATTTTACAGCTTAGTCGAGTAGCATCATAAAATTTGTTTGGAAAGAGTACTTTTGCTATTACAGGGATGTACAAGTTTCTTGATCAGTAGGCAATGAACTTAGGCTTCTCTCGCAGATGTCTTGTTTGACATGCTTGACACGGTGTCATTTAAACCAATCCTGAAGGTGAAGTTACACAAGATTTCTCCCATGATATGGTTAGTCTTGCTTGCTTCTATGCTCCCTTTTTCCGCTTAATCCGATATGAGATCTTCGGATTCATTGACCCAATAAGATAGATCTTTCTAATCGAAGGAAGAATCTCCTTTTGTCGTTCTAACAGGGATCTGTCTGTCGTGCTATTGAAATAAGAATTATGTTCTAGTAAGGAATCTTATTAGTCGGATGATTTCGAGCGCCAATGGATTACGAAGTTATTCTCTATATAAACTGGCAAAATGCTATCAGGTTAATAGTCGCTTCCACTGATGGATTTTTGCACCATTGACCCAATTTTTCATTGTAGAAGGTTGCTGGCGGTATATTATTTAGTTACTTCAAAATATGAAACGTCACTAAATGGGTGAAGAAGCTCGTAATTACTCCTAGTAATCTGAGGTCCCAAGTTACTTAAAAACTCCGAGGCTCTTGGTAGTGATACTGATGAATACAATCATGAACACGTGAACAGCAAAGGAGAGCTCGTGTTGCTGTGCATGGCAGGTTCGATGGCGGCTGGTGGCAAAGCAAACCACCACCGGTGTGAAACCAGGGAGCCACGGGCCCTGCCGGCTTTCATGCTTGTTGTCGGTTAGCTCTCTTTTATGAGACGAACGAGAATAGCTTTTGGAGTAGAAGAGTTATGGCAGTTGAAATAAGTCTAGTCTGGAGCACAGCTCGGTCCTTTCCTGAGAGGCCGATCCGGAGGAAGGGAAGGCAATTGCTCAAGCCTAGAATCGGAACCATCCAATTTCGAGGGAAGTGTTAAATAGTGTGAGCGATGGCGCGGTTAGTTTCAGCCCCGATGATGTTGCGGGCCAATGAGAAGGGTTTTTTTTTTTTTTTTTAATGAGGAATCAAAGGTGGTCTGGTCAAGAATGGGAGCAGCTGAGATTAGCGACAGTGGAGCCCGACTCGGAAGAAGAGCAGTTGAGGTCCGATGATCAGCAGCAGGAAGATGCGGTGATTGCCAATCCAACTTCACCACAATTACATGGCTCGGGTTCTGCTGCTTTTCTATCGCTTGTTTCATTATTTTGAGCTGTATATTTATTCTACGAGTATGGAACAATGAACGTCTATACACCAGCTGCCTCTGTAATCTTCATTAAAAAAAAAAAAAAAAAACCTTCAATTTGAACTGGTAAAGAGGTTCTGGAAGCCGAGGCCGAGCAGTCATCTGGGGCATCACGAAACTGCTTCTGAGGATAGCAGGATTTATCCGGCCAAAGCACCCGCCTTTCGATGTAGTTTGGAAACCAGGGACAATGTAGTCTTTGATTTCATTCAGAAGTGGAACCCCTTTTGCCCATGTCCGCAAACTCTGTTAGGACCGATCTCACCGGGGCTGGAACACCATACTTTTTGCTGCCTCCAAGCCCGGACCTTTCGCTCAATATCCTTGCAGGGATCGGCAAGTCCTCCCGCCATAGGCCGAGCCTCCATGAATGATTCCACTCAGTTGCGTGACCCGCCCATGACACAAGGGAAGATCTCCCCGTTACGGCCTCTAGGACTGCATAGACTCGACTGAGCACCGGCTACAAATTATTCCTTCAGATCTTTCATTCACTTTTGTAAGTGTACTTTTCCAGCACCAGCAATGATGAGCTCGCCGGATCCAAATTCGCCAGATGATGGGGAAGGAAGGCAGAATGAAATGATCTGCAAGATTGCACTACCTGCAGGAAGCCAAGTCTGCATCGTGGCTTCCTCCACCAGAGCCTTCCCCACTGGATCTTTTTCCGCTCACCCTTCATATCAGCTCTAAGTCTTCCCCCCCCCCCCCCCCCCCCACATTCCCCACACTTCATCTTTCTTGTCAATCCATACAAGCTCCGATTATCTGTTCGACAGCCTCATAAACGCGCCTGCAGGAAGAGGAGCCAGTGTACATGCTGGTCGATTGCTTGGCAGCAGGGTCAAAGAAGTTCTCACTCCCACAGCCTTTCCATCATCCTTTCCTCATTCACACCGAACTTCGAATCATAAAGCACAGCAATCACCAAAGGTTGTAATCGCAAAGACGGTTTCGCAGCCTAAGGCCATATTGCGTCTACAAGTGAAATGAAATATTTCCGTAGCTTCTTATAACACATGTATTTTTGCAAGGGCTAGATGAATTTGCTACATAGACGATAGCATGGCGAATACCAAGCGTAGGGAAGGCGGTACATGTCTTAGACCAGTTGAAGCACAAAAGAGAAGGCTAAGCACATCTTCCCAAAGAGGGCAGTATGTGTCGCCTTCAGGTCTAAAAGGACTACAGAGTTCTGTCGATTCCCAAACTCTGCTGCTATTACAAGATACAGTCACATTGCCATGGAAATCGGATGCCACCAGTTATACAGCAGAATCTTCTGAATTGGTGAGCAGTATGGCAGGTCTTTTTTGTCCCACTAAGTTACATTTTTGGTGGGGTGGATAGCTATCGAGCATACGTTACAAAACCCAGAACATGCTTCGCCGAAGGCAAATTTGCCAAACAAAATCATTGACAAATTCACGGTGCTTCTGTATGGATCAGGAGCCAACTTGGCGGTTTGCAGACTCGTAGCGGCCTTCGGTATCAAGCCGGTTAACTCGAAGAAGCGCTTCTTTTCCACTTGGCGAGGTGTGTCAAGAAAGAATGGACCTCGTTGGGGTCTCGCAAAGAGTACAAGGCCGTGGTCTCCCTCGGGACAGAAGAAACTATAATGGAGAAACCGTGTTTAGTTCTTTTAATAACCTGCAACCATTCATGTCCAAGTTATTACAGTTAGCAAAGAGTGTTCTACTCATATAGCTTTCCTTAACCCTCCAATCGTACTTTGTCTAGATTGGGTTTTTAGTTTATTGCTAGACTTTGGAAAAGAAGCATTAGGCAAAACTCAAATGTAACGTTATCCTGACAGAAGAGAAATGACAGAACTACACAAGATCTTTGATGAATGTCCAGTATCAGATATGCGATCCAACACCTTGAAAGCATCTTCGTCGGTATCATCGTCCCCTATATACAAGGGAAGGACGTTACAATGGCCATTTGAGTCGAGAGTTTCCAGTAGATATTCGATGGCTCGGCCTTTGTCCCATTCAACCGGAGGACGTATCTCCATAACCTGCTCAAGCAAATTAAAAGCGCATCATCCAGAATGAGCTCGATGCGCTTCTGTAGCAAAACCAAGAAAGAAAGAGGTTCCTTGCTCTAAGCAATATGATTTTAGTGAACAAGCTTGCCTTATGCTTGTACCTTTTTACCACGGGTAATTCTATATGCTGGGTATGCTTCCATTGTAGACTCCACTATCTTCTTAAGTTTCCCGACATCCTGCAGAGATGTAACGATATCCGGTTATTGCTAATCATAAGAAACAGAGTCCGAGATTCTGAGACTCCGTTGAAACATATATATTAAAGATATGAGGGCATAAATACTTAGCATAGAGAAACTGTGGAATGATTATTCCTCTAATGGCGGTACGAGGAGTGTATAAGGATCACCTTCTCATTCACACGACGGTAGTGCACCGATATGCAAAACTTATTGTCTTCAACCACGGCACTGTCTATTCTCGTAGTTCTTTCTTTCAACAGCCTCATTATCTGCGACCACCAACAACCGAAAAAAGAATACACAAACACTGTGATAGGGGGAATCAAATTCTCAATGCTGCAAGACATTTAACTTGATTGGCATCCAAATGTCAGCGGCGCACAGAAAGTCCTTACCTCCTGAACTGTATCTAGGAAATCTTGAGCCGGTCGGAACCAAACGATTTCACCCCCCTAAAACAACAAGCGGTAATTTATCTCTCGATTCGAGAGCCAATTTGTTCTCACTTGTTCAGCAAAATAGGAATGTCTTGCAGATTAAGTGCCAAAGCATAGGATCGTGTGATTTTGAGACGAACCTTTTCATCCAAAGCTCTGGTTTGATGCCCGCCGTCCTGGCTCTTCGAGGAGGCTAATGGGATGGAGATGTCCATTCCATGACTTCCAGCATAACAGACATTTTTCAGTTGCACAAATTCATATACCTATACGAAGTGTCAAATTTTTACTCATTTAGATGAGAAAAGCAAGGTGAATCTACAGATATTCCTCACCTCATCTGTGCTTCCTAAGCAATACTCGCTTGGAATAAAGCAGCAGAATGAAATGAGCATACCTTGTCGCGACACCTTCCACTAACAATTGATGTGGAAAAACAGTCTGCAACCTCGCGTACGGCGCAACGCATCTGCATTTTTTCAAGTCAGTCACAGACCCTCAATATTTGTCATGTTTGTCTATCAGCAGTTTGCACTGAAACAGAAATTGTTTAACTACATAAGCCCTGTGGCAACCTAGTGATCTTTGTGATTTGATATGAGAAAACCAACACTCAATAGTCAATTGCTTTCGCTTGGTTCCTTGGTGATTCTCCATCCTAAGGACTAGAATTCAGAAGTTCGATCCAAGCTATGAGAGCAGATGCACCTTTTCTGTCATGAAAGCCTGGTCAGGATTATCTACAATCTGAGAGAGAGTTCCATCATAGTCCAAGAACACCGCAATCTCTTTGCCTTCGGCTTTCTTCACGATACCTTCAAACGTGCACAAGGCGGACGGGTGCTTTCCCTGCATAATGTATCAAAAATCTCACCCCCCTTGATAAACATGAACATACGCTCAACAAAAATGAAGTAACTATGAATGAACACAAGCATCAAAAGAATGTTTACAGATCAAAAAGACAAGATGATAATGCAGTTCAACGCGGTAGGTAGTTTCTGTCATCGCAGTGTGCTTACTAGCCATGAAGAGTAAGAGCCCAAGACAGAATCTCCATTGTTTTCCATCCTCGCTCTTGAGAAGGATTCCATGTCCTGATGCTGCGTGGGTGAATGTGGGAATCCCATCTTAGATTCAATTATAGTACTTCTCAGGCTCTACTTTACCTGCGAGATTTAAGGAGTTTCTTCTTTACAGAACATATTTAAGGCATTATAAGAAAAAGGGATGTGCACATCGAAACTCTAATTCCTATTGCATGTCATCTTCCTGGAACGTCACTGCACCAACATCAAAGCCATGGATGACTCCATAAAGCAACCGCGAGTTCCAGGGCTTTGACCTAGTTGCTTTTTTTTTTTTTTGTGAAAGCTTTTAAACAAATGATGCTCCATTCAAGTAAAGCCGGTTCGTCAGTGGCGAGAATCAAGACACTATTCTCACTCGAATCCACAACGACATTGATATCGACATACCCACGATCTTAATCCTCAAGATCCGTGCAGGTTTGCACAAAGTTTACAAACCTTGATCAGCAACATATGAGGATCATATGATGGACATTAAGATCTAGGTTCAATAAACAATCTCGCGGAATCTTTCTATTCCTATCCCTGTCCAGGAGAAACAAGTTGAGCTTTCAGTTGATGCCCGCGATAAGACTATGAATCACAATAACGTAAGACTCCTCACCAACATGTGATTCATGAATCCTTAAAGAGAAAAAGGGTACGCGTGATTCACATGGCACTTTCTTCTTTTGTGAGTTGGAAATTGCAAGAAACTTTCATAGGTAGGTACGAGGTGCTCGTTCGTCTTGCACCGCAACTCGTTCACGTTTCTTTTCGGCAAGTTCGATTTCATTTTTTTTTTTTTTGTGTGTGTGCTGAGTATGGCACTCGTGTAGCCCTTCGATATGGCCTAGAGACCTCTCGATTTGAATAGGCGAATTAGCGCGATTCGCCCATCCACGATCACGGCATCACAAAGTACTCAAAACTGTCGAAATTGGTTTCTTGCTACTTGCGTAATCTCAACCCGGAGAAGACTAGAGCAATGCGTTACAGATCCAAGTGAATTGAGTCCGTTCACCTAACTCTCTCCTGTGTTCATTCGCCAATTCTACAGATACTCGACATCTCTATGCTTAGTCTAGTAAACACCGAGTAGCTTTTCACGTCGACTCCACGTACTTCATAACTCACCAAACCATTTGTTGACAGTAACTGCATCATAAATTAGATGGTCAGATAGGTAAGTCCACATACGGATCTCCACATAATATTAGCACGTGATCGATCTTGCTTTGAGGCATAGGAAATATGTTAAACGGGGAGACAGAGACAGACGGACGGACGGACGGACGGACGGATAGAGAGAGCCCGATGGAGGATAGTGAAAGATCGACTCTTCGAGTCTCGAGTCGTCGTCCGTACCTCGGGATCGACTCTGATCGTTTTGTCAAGTTCCACGACGACAGTGCATGCGGTCTCCCGCGTGTGGAACGAACCCCACCGGTACGAACATATTTGGCTGTACTTTGTGTGCGCGCGTGAATGCTCTGAATGGTACACATCAGAGTATGCAGAAAAGTAGAGAAGGTGATGCGAGGAAGTATATACATAGCGAGAAATCTTGATTTCTGGACAAAAGAACCGACTTTTGCATGAAAATGGGCATGCTGCATATAGACACCAGAGGCAACAGCCATGCGGCCCTGCTGGTAAAAGAGATTGAGGGTGGGGGTGGGGCTGGGGCTGGGGCTGGGGCTGGGGCCGGAGAGCATCAGGTCGGGGTTCGATCCCCGTGACCAGAGAGCAAAATAAAAATAAAAAGACACCAGAGAGAGACTAACCTTGGGCCAGATTGAGTTGAATGGAAAAGGGCAGGAGGGAGGGGAAGAACGGGAGCAGGCGAGGAAGCTTTATTTATAGACCGAAACCCAAAAGGGTTTGGCCATTGTCGTCACGGGAAGCTCGCTCCAACCTACACACCCTTTCTCCTTGCTTCTCCCCTAAATCCCATTTCTCATTGGACCGACCTCATTCCAAATTTCCAACACCAACTTTGTCAATTGACCTTACTTACTTTGCCCTAATCAACCACCCTAACATGCTCTTCTTTTGTCCTGTAGCCAGAGGCGGGCCCTCGATTAATCGGCATCCCCGCGCCGGCATAAGTCGGACCTAATGAAACACGGGGTCGTCTAGCGCGGGCAATACTATGTTATGAGTCCTAACCCGAGAAAGGTCGTGCTCGGTTCCACCCGATCGAGGCATCCATTGCTCTTTTACAACATACGGTGATGCCCCAAATCATCTTAATGACTCGATCGACCCCCTTTGAGCTTCCTTTAAACGCGCTCCTAGTCCGAGACCGCACGCCCTCGCAACGATTTTTACTTAGTTTTGTATTCTCTACGTGGGACTCCTACATGTGACGTCTGAATATTGTGACTAATTAATTTTTGTCCAAGATGTTTATAAAGATTCCTATTTATGTCGTCATAATGATACATATATAGTACGTAGTTACAACCTTGCATGAGAATTTGGCGCATTTATGTAAGATTCACGTTACTCTGTCCGGTTCATGTTGTGTTCTCTGATGCCATCTCAGAGGTTTCTGCGAAAGGCTGCTTTGTGCGAAACACTCCAAAAACATAGGCAGTTGCCAACCCCAACTTCGGAAGAGACTCAGATTACTTGACAAATTCAATAAAAAGAAACTATGCTGGCCGCTTTCTCTCACATTTTTCTTTGCTAGTGAAAAAACAAAAGTGCAGAAATCGTGTTCTTACATTTATAAATATATATATGGGGATAACTACCAAAAAAATCGTAAATTTATTGTACGAATGTTAATTCAGTTTTAACATTTTCAATTTGATCAATTTAGTCTAAAGATTTTGACAATTTGTTAATATAATCCTTCCAGCCAATTTTGGTTAAGATTGCTTAAAGTGACGCTGGCCGTCTTACGTGGTGCGGCTAGCGCTGACATGAACAATTTATTTCAATAATTTAATATTTTTATGATATTTGTTTTTGTTTTGTCTTTTCTTTCGTTCTTCTTTTTGTTGGAATGAGGGTCATGACTCCCTTGCTAAATCTAGGAATGGTCACGCTACCTAGATCTAATGAGGGCCACGGAGCCCTCGCATGGGGCAAACGAGGGAGTCTTGGCCTTCGTTTGTGGCTGATAGGGGAAATATTTAAAAAAAAAAAAGACGAAATACAACAATTGTTCACGTCAGCATCGGCTATGCCACATAAAACGATTGGCGTTTTGCTTCAGCAATTCTAGTCAAAATTGGCCGAAAAGACTATTTGCAAATAGTCAAAAGGTTTAGGACTAAATTAACCAAATTAAAAGGTTTAGTGGTGAATTGACATCCGTACAATAAGTGTGGAACTTTTTTTATTGTTCCTCCCAAAAAATTCACGCATGGAAAAATATGAAGAATGGACAAGAAGTTATACAACAAGCCATATGTCAATCAAATGTTTGAGAATCAATAAAGATATGTTGGATATCATATCGTACATCATCTTATCTATCGAGTGATGAGTGTGCACCATATTCGTTCCACATATTATCATTGAGAGCGATTGATTTACGTCCATTAATTTCATGGGATTGCCTACAAAATCTTCTTCCTTTCCTTTCCTTTCCCATTTATCTAGTGGAAGTCATGTGCATGGGTCTCCAAAGAGAAATGTGATTAATTAGTTTCCAATTATATATATATATATATATATATATATATATATATATGTGTGTGTGTGGGGGGGGGGGGGGAGCCTCTTGCTGGTGGTTTATCTCCCACACTTATTGCACTATTCATCGACGGACTCTGACGTCGTAAAAGTCACCGGATCTCTTCTCCCTTATATGTTATAACTAATCTTGTTTCCATGATATACATCATATTAATTAGTGTTTACATTTTATATTCCATATTAGAAACTTTATATCATTTGTTAATTGTTTATCTTTATCTTCCCTCTTCTTATCGCAATTATTGGTATAATCGCCATAATAAGAGACGATGTTTTTAGAACTGTGATCTGCGATCCTATGTGCTTATGGTATATATATAGCTAACAGTGTAATAGCTAGTATAACATTGCAATCTCAACCTATGTATTGGTGCAATAGACAATTTTTCGAATCTATGTCTCAAAAGTTTAAGGATAAACCCTTTGCATCTATCCTAACATTGTTTTTTGCTAACCCTTTGGTTTATGCATGATTGGAGATTAAAGAAAGAGCTGATTGGACAGCCGACCTAATGAGAGGTTCGAGACTTATGTGGGTAACTGAAAAGCTTAATGTGTGTGTGTATATATTAGTCAGCAATCATTATTGGAAGTTCCTAAATTCATTGCTCGAACGCACACCCTGACCCATCACAATCCGAGTAAATTTAAAGTAGGAAGACGACCAACACTTACGAAGCGCAAATCTCGTCTTATTGTTGATTATTCGACAGTAGAGGCGTCAAATCAAATGAGTGGGTTGGGTCGGGTTTGGGTCAGGTTAAATATGGTCTGACCCATATTGACTTATCTAACCCATTTTGACTCATATTCAATAAGTCGTACCCGACCTGCAACTAACTCATCCCCGACCCGATCTATTTTGACACATATTACCAAATTACAATAATATTCTAAGAAAATAATATTACTAAAATACTTGTATACAATAAAAAAATTTAGTACAATTTTTTAAGCGACTAGAATCGGCGGCGACAATCGGGACCGGGACTGGCGATCGGGACCGGCGACCATGACCGGCGACCATGGCCGGCAACCGGGGCCGAGCCTCGGCCCAGGCCTAGGTACCATCGCCGCCCGAGCCCCGGCCCTGGCCCCGACCCCGATACCGTTACCGCCTGCCGAGGCCGAGACTGGCCCCGACCCCAGTCCCGAACCCGGCCTCGGTCCCCAGCCCCGATCTCCGATCCGATCGTCGACCCCGGTCACGGACCCGGCCCCGATCCCCAGCCCTGGTCCCGGTCCCGGTCCCGGACCCGACCCCAGCAGCGATCCCCGACCCCGGTCGCCAGCCCCGGTCCCAGCCTCGGTCTCGACCCCCGTCCCCAATCTCGTGGCCCCGGCCCCAGTCGTCAAACCCGGCCCCGGGCCCGATCCCGGCCTCTGTCTCGGCCCCCTACCCCGATCTCGAAACCCGGCCTCGATCGCCAGCCTCGGTCCCAACCCTGGCCCCAGTCGCCAGCGATCGAGGCAGGCGAAGGGAGCCGAGGCCGGCGACCAGGACCGGGGCCTGTAATAGGGACCTATGCCTACAATAGGAACAAGGGCCGGCGACCAAGACCGGGGCCTGCAATAGGGACCTATGCCTACGACAGGAATCGGGGCCGGCGCATGCGATCGCGACCGGGACCAAAGCCCGGGTTCGCGATCAGGATCGGGATCGGGATCGGCAACTGAGACCATTTGCAACTTGTGGAAGGAAGCTATACTTATGGGTCGAAAATGGGTTTAGTGTATAACTTATTATTGATCCGTTTAATTTTACTTCAACCTTTTATACCTATTTTTATTGAGTCTTTTATAAGTTAATAACCCATATATGACCTAGTTTATACAAAAAAATGGGTCTATGACCCATATTTGACAGCTCTATTCGACTGTGGACGCGTCGTGAAGTTAAGATCAGAAGGAAGTTCCGCTTCATGAATGTCCTCATCCGAACACAAATTGCAATTGCCCTTAAAGATGCGAACTTCTTCTCGACGTTCCTTATAAGTTGGACCAGTCGTCCTAGATGTTGTTTGATCACAACCTACAAGGTATATACGACTCGCGAGGCCTTTGTAACTTACACGACAACGATCATTGATTGAACGGCGACACTCAATGAGAATGTAAAAGCATTTACATCCGATTGGAAACTACTATATATATCGAGCTGAAGGTTCTTTTCTCTTTGTTACTTCCTTCGTATCTAATATAAAGAAAATTATCCAAAAAACCCTAAACCTATTGTAATTTTGTCAATTCAACTCTAAACCTTTTAATTTTGCCAGTTGAGTCATAAACATATTCATATTTTTCCAATTGAGTCCATCCGGTCAATTTTGACTGAAAATCGCTGACGTGGACGTCAT
The DNA here is from genome assembly GCA_021437785.1 of Rhodomyrtus psidioides. Taxonomy (NCBI): domain Eukaryota; kingdom Viridiplantae; phylum Streptophyta; class Magnoliopsida; order Myrtales; family Myrtaceae; genus Rhodomyrtus; species Rhodomyrtus psidioides. The sequence continues at coordinate 2,677,045 of JAILYB010000112.1, forward strand.
CTATCTTACGTGACACGACCGACGCTGACATAGATAATTTTTAATATTATTTTATTACTTTTCTGAAATTTTTTCTCTCTCTTTTCTTTTCTTTTTATTTTCTTCATTCTCTATTCAAAGGGCTGGTGACCTCCGCCACTCTCGCTATGGTCCCACCAGCCCTTTGATCCGGAAAAAAATAAAAATATATATAGTATTATTAAAAATTGATCATGTCGGCACGGCCGTGCCACTTAGGACGGTAACGTTCACGTCAGTAATTTTCGACCAAAATTAATCGAATTGACTCAATTGGCTAGAGATGAGCATGTTTAGGACTTAATTGACGTAATTAAAATGTGTATAACTGAATTGACAAAAGTGCAATAGATTTAGGGCTTTTTTGCAAATTCCCCTCATTATTACGTTGCTTTGAATCTTCCCTTTTCATTCCTAATTTTAAGGGCTTAAACTCTTGTCCTTTGTTGCTTTAGTCATCCTATGCTCGTGAGCATGGAGGTGGTGGGCCAAGGCAATCGAGGCCCATACCATGTACCATCGCAACTCCACTAACCCTAAAAGTAAAATAATTGATCGAGTGGAATAAGTACAAAAGTAATGGAAAAAAGCAAGCGTGTTAGTCAGTTTCACCAAAAGCTACCCCTCAATTTGAATTGTTAAGTCAATCATCACGAGCTAGAAGAGACATCTCCAAAGCATTTGCAATCGAGTTTTATAATAAATAAAAAAAACTTGGGAACGATCTTTTTGGGCCGTGGGAAGATCTTCAAAAGCCAATCAACCTAACTTTCCCGGACATCGCCTACTTAGAAGACGTCAATTGAAGAATCGTGGGATCCACTTATGAACCATTGAAGAACCTACAAACATATACCTAGCGCACGCTCACTCGTCCGCTATAATATGGCTATAATGTATGGGTCGCGACCGTTGAATTCGTCATGGATATCGCAAAGGCTTGAGCATCCTAGCGCACGCTCACCTCGTCCGCTATAATATGGCGACACCCCGCATAAAACTTAAAACGAAACTGATTGGAGAGAATTGTGCATAAAGTCTTAAACTTTTCACTCTTACCAATTGAGTCCTAATTATTTTGACACTTTGCCAATTGGATCCACCCGAACAATTTTAACCTGAAATCGCTGACTTGGAAGTCAGTGGTGTCGCGTATAATGGTCGATGCTGACGTAGCCTCATTAGGTACACTTTCCTAATAACCCACGACGCTTTAACGTCAATTGAAGAATCGAATGTCGTGGGATCCACTTATGAACCATTGAAGAACCTACAGACATATACTTAGCGCATGCTCACTCGTCCGCTATAATATGGCTATAATGTATGGGTCGCGACCGTTGGATTCGTCATGGATATCGCAAAGGCTTGAGCATCCTAGCGCACGCTCACTCATCCGCTATAATATGGCGACACCCGCATAAAACTTAAAACGAAACTGATTGGAGAGAATTGTGCATAAAGTCTTAAACTTTTCACTCTTACCAATTGAGTCCTAATTATGTTGACACTTTGCCAATTGTGTAATGGCCGGGGTCCCACTTGCGCGATATTGTCCGCTTTGAGCTTTGCAACCCGCACGGTTTTACTTTTCCCGGCACTCAGCCGGGGAAAAGGCCTCATGCAAGTCATGGGCACCCCAAGGCTTATAAAGCCACCCAAGACCTCCCCCCTAGGCAATGTGGGACTAGGGAGGGGATGTCACAAATTGGATCCATCCGAACAATTTTAACCTGAAATCGCTGACTTGGAAGTCAGTGGTGTCACGTATAATGGTCGATGCTGACGTAGCCTCATTAGGTACACTTTCCTAATAACCCACGACGCTTTGACGTCAATTGAAGAATCGAATGTCGTGGGATCCACTTATGAACCATTGAAGAACCTACAAACATATACCTTGATTCTCGCCATTGTTAGGATGCACATGTGAGTAAGTTATGTTAAAGAGTTAAAGAAATCTCACATCGGAGAATCGAAGTGGTGTAGAGCAGTTAATATATTCATGTTGGCCAAGAACACATCAGTTGGGTTCTCTCTTGACAATCTCTTCGGCTTAAACTATCAGACTTCTGCTGCGTACTCCTTTCAAATTGTATCAAAGCCGATGGTTGATGTCCCATGTGGTTACTGAGCGAGCCCAAAGGTAGACTTCATGGTTATGAAATTGGGCTATTCAACTTGAGAGATAAGTTAATGCATAAGGATACCTGAATTAAAGAGGAGCAGCTATGTTAAAGAATTAAAGAAATCCCACATCGAGGGGAGCGGATCAGACCTGACACTGAGCTCACGCGTGAGGGACAGATTGTTAGGGTGCATGTGTGAGTGAATGAGTTATGTTAAAGAGTTAATGAAATCCAACATCGGGGGGAGCGGACCGGACCTAACATTGAGTTCACTTGTGAGGGGGAGATTGTTAGGATGCATGTGTGAGTGAGTTGTGTTAAAGAGTTAAAGAAATCTCACATCAGAGAATCGAAGTGGTGTAGAGCAATTATTATGTACATGTTGGCCCATAACTCATTAACTTAAACTTTTGAGTAAAGGTGGGTTTGGCTGAATATCATTAACGGGCTCGGACATGGGCTCCCTCTTGGAGATCTTCCCGGATTAAGGTATCGGACTTTTGTTGCGTATTCCTATCTGCTATAATGTATAGGTCGCGACCGTTGGATTCGTCATGGTCCACTGTAATATGGCGACATCCACATAAAACTTAAAATGAAACTTATTGAAGAGAATTGTACAGAAAGTCTTAAACCTTTCGCTCTTACCAATTGAGTCCTAAACATTTCGACATTTTGCTAATTGGGTCCATCCGGATAATTTTAACCGAAAATACTGACTTGGACATCGGTTGTGTCGCGTACAATGGTCGACGCTGGCGTAGCCTCATTAGATACATTTCCCTCACTAACCACGGCCCTTCGACGATCGCTGTCTTAACGCATGTAACATTCCTCGAACGGGACATGATTTCTCTCATTTTTTGCCTTAGCTAGGTTTAGACCGCAATAGCCACTACTTTTCTTAATATGTCTCGAGGTTGTGAAAGGTGGCCAATAGGATCCATACCACAACCGAGATTTTTCCCAATAAAAGTGTAGATATGAATCGGATACGATAAGCAATTGTCTAAGACAATCAATGGATGCCATAAAATCTCATAGTGCTCCAAATGCACTTTATTCTTAAATTGCTTCATTCATGTAAGAGACTAGGGTTTCATGGAAAACGTGTTATGCTGCAACATCCACCATCAAATCTCCAAAACCCTCCTCCTCCTCCTCCTCCTCCTCCTCTTGCCGTACACGTCCCAAACCCTAATTTCTTGTGGCCTATGGTAGGTGGCTTTTTCTTCTTCTTTTTATAAATTTTGTTGGGTGTCGTTTGGGGTTGGGTGGGACATATATATGATGGGTGGTATGTGGACAGAGACCTCCACCCATAGGCTTCAATAATCATTTATTTTAACTTATTTATTCATTTACCTAACTTTATTTATGAATGGAGTTGAATTATATAATGCATGGCAAAAGCGAAAAGGCAGACCCGAAAGGGTTGTCTTGATTCGAGCATGCCTAGATCCTAATTTATTAAATCGAACTTCTGTGTCTCCGGAGTGGAATTAGTTAGGTTGATGTATTTGATCATGTACAGAGACATTCTTGAAGACGAGAATCACCTTGTCTGAGGAAGTGATACATGCAACTATATATATGCTTCCGATGAGGTGGAATCCATCTTAGAAGAAATAAATTCCGGCCTTCGCTAACCTCGTGTGCCGGAAAAGACGCGAGCTGAAATGGGGGTGAATGGTGTAGTTATGAGATTATTTGCACTTGATCATCCGAGGAATCGAATCTGCGTTTCGTTATCATCTGATTCGCGCACACCGCTTACCACTAAAGTAGGCCAATAGGATACAAGAAAGTATCTTGTTCATAAGGACACAGCCAAATCTATATAAGGTCACAATTGATTTCCTTCTGTGATTCTCATTTGCTTTATTAAGATACAATTGTCATACTCATAGGCTGCGTTTGGTAGTCAGGATAAAAATCAGGATAGGATATGTTATATCCTATTCGGTGTTTGGGGGCCGTGTAGGATAGGATAGAGTCGGATATAGAGGGGATATAGTCCGTATAAAAAAATCCTAGGGAGGGAGGTGGGATAAAGCCGAATAGGATATCTAATATAAAAAAAGATTGAGGAAAAAATTAAAATAGGGCAAAAATCTGTGGATTTGTTTCCCGTTTACTGTTGTCGTCGTCCCTCCCAGGTTTGCATCTCTTTTCTCGACCTCTACTCCCATCGCCTTACACGGCCGCGTGGGAGGCTTCATCGACAACGTCGAAGACGACTGCGGTGGTTTTCGTTCGCGGCCATACTTGGCGAACAAAGACAAGAAAAGGGAGAAAATCCAAACGCTGGTTCAGACATCACCCAATCGAACCTCTCTTCATGGAATCGATCCTCTTCTTTGGTGTTGATTCCTCGAAATAGGGTTTCTTTTTGGCTGCTTGCAGAGGAAATCCACTCAGGTTCGCTGGTGCTTGGACCAAAGTCTTGATCTTTACGGTTGTTGGGGTTGGGTTTTTGCTCCTTGGATCTGCAGGAGGAGGTGGGTTCAGGGTTCGATCTTCTTCAAGACTGGTCAGGGAGAGAGAGACTATGGCCGAACCTTATCCTATCCGGACATCACCAAACGATGTATAGGATATTTCAAATCCTATCCTATCCTTATCCTATCCGACCTTATCCTATCCTGTAAAAAAATCCGGACGACCAAACGCAGCCTGGGTAAGTACACCGCAAGTACCATAACTTTTGTACGTAACTTTTTTTCGATCACTTGAGTGCCATAACTTTCAAAAATCGATCACTTATGTATCATCGCTTATGTGGACGCCGAAAAGCTGACGTGGCAGCCGGAAAAGCTAACGTGATACCGACAAAATGATTTTTTTGAATATTTTAATGTACACCTGGATTATGAACGTCGCGGCCTTGGCGGTCGCGGGCGAGGGTGCAAGCGAAAAACTTGAACAACGTATTAGCAATACGACGCTTTCATCCACTCAGCTATCTCTCTCAATTGAAAAAAGGATAATTGCTATCTTACATTACACAAAAAGTAAGGCTTGAAAAATAAATCATTTCTTTATCTCTCTTTATTATTTTTTTACTATATTGATATACACAACTTTTATATATATACTACTTTTATAAGCAATCTCATTTAGATAAAGAAAAGGTTCTAAAGAGATATTTCGAATAAAAAAAAGCTAAAAATGCAAGAATACATCTTCTTTCGAAAGAGCTTTTTTCTCCGGACCAACAAGGGGTAGTACAACAATATTCACCTGTTGTCCATCGACTACGCCTTACTATGTTCAACTCTATGTATTCCTCTATTCGTAGATTACATTGCTCTATATTTTGGAGGCGTCTATGATACCTAGGCTCCGAGAGGGGGAGAGTCGCTAGTTTATGTCTTACATTATAGAGAACATGTATATATTAATTATTTGTATCAATGACCCATTGTTTCAAAGAGAGGGGGACGGGTTATTATCGGTTAAGCAATGACCCTTCCACTCAGCACCTTCAGATCACTAAGGTCGACTTTCTTTTTATGCTATTAAAAGTAACTTCCGAATAACTAAATATGGGGTTTTTTCACCCTTCCCTCACAATACTACTTCAATATGGGTCACACAGGAGTATTTAGCCACTATGGCCGTCGCGAGGTCAGACGAGGGCCGCCTCGCCCATGGCTGACGTGGCCGCGGGGGCCCTCTCCCAAATCTGGCGAAGGGTTTCGCGCCATCACCCGCTACGGCCGAAGCAGCGACGACCGTCCGCCCATGGTTGTCGTGGCCTCGCCGACCCAGGGCAAGCCGACCCTGCCCCCTAGGCCGCCCGGGGGTGGCCAGCGAGGACCTCCGGTGACCCTCACCATCCTATGGGAAAAGGGGCTCAAAAATAAAAATAAAAACGAAAATATGATAACATTCAAGTAAGAGAAAAAAAAATTAAAAAATTTCACGTGTCATTAAAAAATAAATAAAATAATAATAAAAAGTCCACGCAGGACAATTCGCCAGAAGTGACACGCAAGTGATCGATTTTTGAAAGTTATGACATTCAAGTGAGCACCGCACAAAAGTTATGACACTTGTAGTGTACTTGCCCCATACTCACCCTTATAGTATTTGTATCATAAGCATAGGATCATTGGATATATTCTCCTTGATGTTGAGCAAACTTTTTTTCATTTTTATTCCTAGCCGAAAAAAAAAAGAAAGGTGATCATTCATAATCGTGATATATACACCTGGCTCACTTTTACTGGGGGAAAAATCTCGTGGTTAATTAATTGGAATTTAGCTAAATATAGCGTCCATGGTCATCTTATATTGGGATTATGTTAATTGCCGTAATATAGAGTCCGCTTAATTATGTGGGATATGTGGGCTTAAATTGAGGTTAAAATAGCATAATTAATTGGAGTAATTGCTCCCTAATAAGCTGCTTGAGCTTTATCTTCTTATTTGAGGGTAACTCAACTCTCTCTCTATTAGACCAAAAAACGAACTCTCTGAGTCTCTCTACACGACAACGCATTGAGCAGAAACTCTAGAAATACCAAAGGGAGAATTACCAAAAGTGTTCTACACCTATTGCAGTTATATCGATTCACTCCTAAATATTATTTGTGTCAATTCAGTCCATTCGATCAATTTTGGCCAACTGGCATTGATGTGAATTTTTTTTAATAATATACTAATAATATGATGATTTTTTTTTATTTTTTTTTATTTTATACTTTTTTTCCTTTTATTTTCTTTAGTTTTTCTTTTCCCCTCCACTGAGGCTCGGCTGACACTGGACCAAGGCGCCATTTCCCTCGCCGGCCCTAAGTCTAGGGAAAAAAATGAAAAACTAAAAAAAAATTCAAAAAATGCAAAAATTATTGAAATGATATTTAAAAAAAAGTCTACATCAGCGATACTTGGGTTCGAATACCCATGGATTCGTTGTTTGCTAACTGGCATCGGTCAATCATAATTAGACGGATGGACTGACTTGACACAAATGCAGAAAGTTTAGAATTGAGTTGAAAAAAAAAAATTAGTACTGAATTGACATAATTACAATAAATTAATGATTTTTTTTGGGTTAATTTTCCACTCCCAAATTCCAAGAAAGAAGAAGTGGGCAGACGGTACGATTTGCTGGGAAGATCACATCAAGCCTACACGCGAACTTGGATTTAGCGATGGCAAGAACAAGTGTGCTGGGCTTGCCGTCCATTCTCCGGACACAGCCAACTAGGGCTTTCAAGTGGCTCTCCGATCTCCCTCGACGGCGGGTCGAACGTCCAATGGAAACCAAAAGCGATGGATTGGCGGTCCTCTTCTTCTCCATCAAACAATTCGCTTCCCCGATCCGATTAACGGAGCAATCTCCGGCCCCTTTTAAGCTCATGTTCGATTGGCTGCTACTCAATTCTAACGTGATATCGGAAGATTCAGATTATAACGAACTCAAGCTAAATTCAAAAATAATATCCTGAATAAACATGCAAAATGATAATAAATTGTAGATTATCGTTCCTCCGCGACAAATAGTCGGTTCTTCGAAAAGTCCCGAGCACTTTCTTTTTCTTTTTCTTTTTCTTTTTCTTTTTTTCCAGTTTTTTTTTTTTTTTTGGTCGGATCTTTTTTGCCAGATTGAATAATTCATTTATTCCACAAGTGAAAAAGAAAAAAAAATTGACCCAAAAAAGAAATGATGATGAGTCGTTGATATATTACTGATTACTCCCCTCACCGGGCCCAAGCCCACGAAGGGTTTTTGTCTGGTTTGAGACATTTTTTCATGCGACGATATAAAGATTCAATCATTCATCTCTACGGCCACATTCAATCGAGGAACGGTTTCTCGAGAAATGCAATTGCCAATTGTTTCCTAGCTTAACAATCCATGGGTCTCCACATATGATGGTGCGAGAAGATTCGTTGGGCGGCCGGCCATGACCACGAGCCGATGTCAGCCCTTTCCTCTTGCAACGCTTCGTGGTCGCGACATGTCTCTCTCGTCGCCGCGGGTCCGGTCGCAATCGCGTCACCGTCGTCGGGGCTTTGGCGCGTATAGGGGTATAGCCTGGACTCTTTTGGGAGCAACCCAAAGGCCCCCGTCTTAAGAATTTCGGTTCCTGTGGACGTACGATGAGTCGTGAGTTTAGGGCGGATCTCGACGTAGATAGCAAAGGTTGCGACTTGCGACGTGCCGGTGGGGCGCTGTGTCGTTTCGAATCGTTGACGGGCTATGCCTTTGTTACTCAGCTTTGAAACGAGCGTAAGAAAGGCAGTTCCCGACCATTTGTTTCCCCTTTGAAAAAATTCGTCTTTATTGAAGAATGTTAGCTTGCGGAAATCTTTTGTTAGTCTCCCATCCATTGGCCCCCATTTGCATGGTCCACCCACATGCACAATCATGCTAAAATATATCCTAAATAACATACATATATGATACAGGTGTGTGTATATATATATATATATATCTCTTAAATTGAACGTTTGTTGTCTTATTTAGCTCAGAAAATTTGACCAATACATTTGTAAAAAATGCAAACTTTACCTCGAATTCAGTTTTGGGCCCTTTTTTTTTGTCTCATAAAAAAAAGTCGACGTTAGGTTGAGTCCCAATTCTGACTCAAGTTTTTTTTTTTAAAAAACTTCGTAAAAAAAGTACCAATTTAGGTTGGGCCTCAATTACAGCCCTAATTCTGTTTCACAAAAAGAAATCAACTTTCGACAGCCCCTAAATCTAGCTCTTTGTCAATTTTCCGACGAATTCACATCGATCAACATATCGAATTTTTAATGGTATCATTGGATAGAAAGTTGACGGGGCCCAGATTTCGATACCAACTCAAAGTTGGTATTTTTTTGTGAGAGGAAGAAATTTTGGGCTAGAATTGACATCCACCTAAAGCTTGTGCTTTCTAAGGAAATTGGGTCCCCATAAATATTGATATTGATCGGATGGATTCGTAATTTCGGGTATTTCAAGGGGTTGGAGAGAAAGAAAACAAAAAAACAAAAACACAAAAATCGTGGTCAAAGCCCACCCAACCATCACCAGGTCCAAGACAAAGCTGGAATTATTGGGACAAGCCAGTATTCAACGAGGCCCAGTGGTCTTAAAGGCCATCGCACCGCCACGCTTCGCCGCTTCCCTCGCGACACGTGTACTTGCGGATTCACCGGTCGCGGTCCCCGACACGGCGACATCGGTGTCAGGATATACGAGAACCCCTCTCATTGGTGGGCGTGCTTAAGGGAATAGAATGGGCCTCCCACGTGTCGGTTCCTGATTGGGGGAATATCCCCGCAATTATTTAGTTCGTCATTTTCAGGGCCTAATCATTTCGTTACCCGGAATAATCCACGATTTGCCTGCAAAAATTCCCACTAATTGTTTAATTAATCCCACTGTCAAGCGCGTGATCTCATAATAGTTTTCACGTGCTTAACCACGCTTGGCTCGTGAGCGGTCACGGCTCGGTGCTAGTAGTTGATTGTCTATTCAACTTTGACAACTTCACCTTCTTTCTTTTGGAAATTTATCCTATTTCACGTCGGCCTAATTTAATATTTAAATATTTCGATTCTCCTTTTGGTGATGTCTTACTTTAGTTTTACGTGAATTTTTCATAAAATCACTATTAAATCCTTTAAAATTTTTAAATTATTAAATATTGTTGAAACTCATTTAACATTCGAAATACGATGTAATTTTCATAACAAATTGGAGCATATGAATTACTTGGAGCACGCAGCAAAAGTCGTGGAATCGGAGAAATGGAGCCCTCTCATTTTCGTTCACCAAAAAAAAAAAAAAAGGCAGGAAGCCGGCATTTTTTATAAAGGCCACCACCCGTCCCCGTCCCCGCCCACCAAACCTTTAGAAAAAACCATATGGGTGGTACGTAACAATCCTACCTACAAATATAAGGCATGCTTTCGCTTCAACTTGCCCAAATTTCAAAATCGATTTTTTTAAATCATATTTGTAACTCTCATTTTTTTGACTTTTTGTTCTCCCTCTCTCGAACCGCGCTTCTACGATACTAGAGTCCCCCAACTTGTCCAAATTTCAAAAACAAGTTGTCGACTCCTGTATACGTGTATATATCTATATTGTTTCATCTGTATTTATGTATGTATGTACGTATGAACATACCCATATCAAAATCGAAGGATCCCCTTGATGGGGTTGAGAGATTTTGGGCTCTGGACCACCGCGACCAAAGAGAGAGTGGGGGTCCCCACACATCATATGATCAGACAAAGATATAACCAGTATGATTAAGATGTGTGTAGGTCAGGAGACTACTGGATAAAACAACAATCAACAACTTGGACTGGTGCCCATGGCGGGCCATATCTCCCCCCTTTTTTGTCCGTCATCTTCTTGCTGTACACCTCATTTGGTCTACCCCTTAATTATTGTTACCTTTTGTTATTCTCATATGTCAAATCTATAATGCCATAGTTACATAAAATATTGCTAGTTAATCACCGTTTTTTTTTCGTGAAAAATAATTAAATTAAAAAGTATTTTTTTAAAAAAAAATAAACATATGTATCGCTTGAAATAATTACGTTAATAAAAGATATCTTCATTGTCGAAGTTAAGAATAATGCGAAAAAGTAAAGATGAGGAATTTATGTATATTTCGATATATCTAGAAAAGGGCACATGAATTCTATTTATAGGCTTTATCAGAAGAATGACTAAGATAACAAAATAAATATAGCATCTAATATAATCAATTAAAGGAAATATATGCATAATCCCGAAAGATATGTTGAATCGACTAAATATCCTAATACTGCTAACAATCAACAATAATTTATGTCTAAACTTTTTTGTGAATGAAAAAAACATTTTTTTGTTTATTCACTTTTGCAATTGATAAAAGTGACCATTTTTTCGGAAAGGTTAATATCACAAAAAAAAATCAAATTGATAGTTGTCACAAATTTACTCATAATTATTTTTTTAACCATAAAAAATATCAAACTGGTACATCTGTGACATATCTATCCCAAACTATTTTTTTGACCACCCAAAATTTCAAACCGATACACATGTGATAAATTTGCACTAAACTATTTTTTTGATCACCCAAAATTTTAAACATTCGTTAATTTTCATTAAATGGAGTTAATACCACGAAAAATCTCAAAGTGATACATTGTGACAAATAAAGAATAAAAATCCCAAACTAGTACATCTGTCAATTGTCACTTGTCATTTTACTCAAAATTTGTTGGTAAAATTTATCAAAAAACTAATAGCAGATATATTTATCTCAAGATAAATTTGTCACAAATGTATCAGTTTGGAATAAATTTATTAAAAGTGTACCGATTTGGGATTTTTGGAGGTCATAAAGTTAATTTAGAATAAATTTGTCACATGTGTATAGGTTTGGAATTTTTTGTGGTAAAAAAAAACTTTTGGTAAATTCATCACAAGTGTAACAGTTTGAAAATTTTCGTCATGTAAACTCCTTTGGAAAAGAATAAGATGCTAAAGAATGCCTCCCCAGCACTTGTTAAGTTTTAGTAAATGGGTTTCGTGAATTTTAGAATTTACTGTTTGAAATAATCGAAACAAGCGACGCCGGTGGTTTCCTTTCCTCGTAACATGGTAGTTGATTATATGGCTAGTAATTTTTCTATCATTTGCAGTTCCTTCCTTTTATACTTCGTAACTAGTCAACCTACGATTATACAATTTTCCTCAATAGGTCTTGAAAATACAGTTTTTGCTCTTAGTAATTATACATCCGACAACGAAATTTGTCGAATGGTGTCGTAATCTCGACTGCGCCTACAGTTAGCACTTTCCTTTTCCACCTAGTAATTTAACTATAGAGTTCGTAGCATGAGATTTGCGATTAACCAATAGCGCAACAACGCACCCTAAATAAAATTATAATCGTCAATTGACCTCAATAATCATCGTATAATTCCATATAAAGGATGGTTATACACCCTTAGAGATAGTAAATTACCTCAAGTTCTTGCAAGCTCGAAGGTCCAAATCATCGCAACTTCTATCGGTAAATGGTAAGCAAACCAAATTTATTTGGAACTCTCTCTCTCGCATCCTGAGTAAATTTACCTAATGATCGTGACGTTGGTTTCAAGTTCATAAGTCTATCGAGCTTATCTTTGAGTTACGATCCTCATTTTGTTGTAAATCTTCTTAATTAACGGTGAAATTTACAATCCTGCTTTAGTAAATTGCCTTAAAATTCTACGAGTATTGCTTAACTACTGATTATCTGTTGCATTTTTTTAACCCGTTAATCAGTGTCCCAAAAGTACTCGGCACCTCAGTGAAAGAGTTTGTCACTTTTAATGTGCTGCACTAGTTCAACAAAATACTCGTTAACTAGACACTCGTCAACAAAATGATTTTTAAAATTGATCGGATGAACGAAGTATTTTGCCTTTGGATTCAATGGCCTATATCTGCTGTGTTTGATTTGGCCCCTTTTTTTTTTAGTCTTTGGAAAAATGCAATGATTTTAGATTAAAGAGGTTTTTCGAAATGCAAATAGTCTTTAGTAAATTGTAATTTAAAAATACATTTGGAAATCATTTTGGTTTGGTATTTCGAAAAATCACAATTTGTAAAGCATTTTTTTCTAAAAAAAAAAAAAGAAACTCAAAACTAGCGAAGGACTCAAGTGGCCGGCGAGACTCTGGTGAGACCCAATAATGTGGTTACCGGCAAGCCAAATCTGGCTCGAGCAACGTCGCTTGAGGTCCAAAGAGTTTGGAGCTCAAAGTTCCTTGGGAAAATAGTTACCAAACAGAGCCATTATCCCTAGGGTGTGCAAATGAATCGGGAACCGCCTAGACCACCCAGAACCAGACCGGATCGGCTTAGAATTGGTGGGTCTCAAGGGAATTGGTCCGTTCCCAATTGCAGGTGTGGAACCGTCCATCCTCCCACTCGGACCGGACCTATTTCGCTCATCAGTTGTCTCGTTTCATCTCTGCCTCTCAAGCAATTCTCCCGACCTCTCCGTTTCTCGACTCTTAATTCCCATCGACTCACGGTTGCCTCTGGCCGTTCCTCACAGACACGATTCACGGTCTCGCTTCCTTTTCTCACTCTCGATCGCCTCCATTTGCTTTAAGTTAGAAACTCTAATTGCTGTCATTTGCTCCTTTCTAGTTTCTTCAATCGAGTGGATTACTCTTTGCACGGGTTTGAAGTTTTTTTACAAACAACAGGGCAATTAAAGAACATGGCACCCTTTTTTGCTTCTTAAAAAAAGAAGAAGAAGCTTGGTGGGACCGGTTCATGACTTGCTGGAAAACAAGCTACTGATGATGCGTGAAGCTTGGTGGGACCAGTTCCACAGACTCACCTTGGAAAACAAGCCACTGAACGCATGAAACCAATCGACTGTTCCCGCTTCTAATTTTTCTGAGTCGGTCATTAATGGGGGGTTCTTAGTGCCATGGTGGGACTCGATCACCTCTAATTACCCCCTACCGGACTCTCTCTATACTAAGGATGATCGATTTCGAGTGGAACATAGAACCTACCCACTATGACAGATTCCTTACTTTTGGAACCTAAAATCTATTAGGATCGGCACACAATCGCAATAAAGTAAAAAATCGAGAGAAAGAGAAATCGAGACACGAGATTTATCCTGGTTCACCCTTAAACTAGGGCTACGTCCAGCAGAGAATTCCACTATGTCAGCACCTCACACATCTCGTTACATCACTCAATTACAAGCGAACAAGAGTATATATATATCAGTAGTTATTCATCAGCCTAAGCCTAAGCCCAAACTCCTAATGAAAATTTATGGGTTTAAATCATAAAAATCATATGATGTCCAGGGGGGCGCTGCCCTCTTGAAACCCCCGCCGGGGCAGCTCCCCCGGACCCCCGCCCGCTCAGCGTGGAGCGGGACCCACGTGCTTTCTTGTCGCGGGGGAATATAAACCACACCCCAACAGAACCTACCATGCATACCTTGGAACCTAAAACCTGCCATATCAATGGTTTTAGGGTCCGATTTCAGGATACTCGGAAACCTGTCAATTTCAATCTATTTCTTTATTTTATTTTTTTCATATTTAGTTAAGCAAAATGAGAGCAACAAAAATTTAACGATATCATCTTTCAATATCACACATTCGTTTTTCTAAAGAAAAGAATCGAAACAGGAGACCGAGGAAAAAAAGAACACTTAACTACTCGAGCCTCCCACAGGAAATCGCGAAAAAGGCTTTGACAGGACAATAAATTAGCCTAAAGACTTGGGATCTCCATAAATCATCGCAAATCATGTAAATGCCAAAACTTATGATGATTTTTCACACCGATGGAGCCCTCTTAATAGTCATAAAACTTTTTTAATTCTCTACAAATGCTTTAAAAGTGTCAATACATTTGACACAAAATGGGTGCGGTTCGCACCCTCCGTTCAGTTTTGAACTATAAGTACAATTGACACGTAGTTCGTGAAGCTGACAGTTCTCCCAAAATAAAACGCCATAGATAGAAAATTCGTTGTTTATACCCAAGCCCTCGATTATCATGGCAGCTTTCAGCCATCTAACTCAATGCCTAAGCCCTATTTCCAAGCACTATGATCGCTCTTTTCCACAATCATGTAAACAGAATTTAAGAAAGTCGCAACAATATGGTTGTACATATCAAACAAATAGTGTGAACTTTATTGTTGAACTATGACCCAACAAAAACGAAAGTCTCAAGTTTCAAGATCAGTAAATCACAATGGTAGCCAAAGTCCCCACAGTCTCAAGCGAATCTAAATATGTTATGTTAGGATTTTTCTAGTTTCGAAGCCGGTTCCGACTATTCCGGTTCGGTTCCATGGGAAACTAACCGGCTGTTTCTAGAAAATTGGAACAAAGAACCAGCCCCTAGCTCGTTGGAACTTGAAATCGGATCGAGAACCGGTTCTCGATTCAACCCTAAAATTATTTTCATCCCTATTTTATATATATACTCGGAGGGGGGGAAAAAGTAAAATAAAACTGAGGACGACAACAAAACATTAACGAAGAGATTGGTCTCCTCGTCTGCCCAGTCACAGCCTCCTCGTGACTTGCGGCCCATTTAATTTACCATGTGTTTCGACCAAAAAAAAAAAAACATTTACCATTTGTCCAATGCTGCGCCGTCATGGGCATGCGGCTCAAGCCGGTAATACCCCCATTTCAAAAATTCAATTTACGAAAGATAGTTGAAAGGGGAAGAAAAAGCTAAGGGGGTGCATGGTAACACTTCTGGAAGACAATTTCTCTTTCAGAAGTCATTCTGGAGCAGAAATGCGTTTGGTAAAGACACTTCAAAAGTGCTTCTGAAGCTGAAAGTCGTTTGGTAAAAATATTATGAATTTTTACTTCTGGTTGGATTTTTTGCCAATTTTAAGAAGCTAAAAATTGTAGCTTCTAAAAAAGAAACCACTTTTTCAACTATAACGGTCTTCATCGACCAACGCCCGTTGCCGTCGCCGTCGTCGGCTGCCGCCGCCCGCCGATCGCCACTGGCTGCCGCAGCCCGCCGACGCCGTCCTCCGCCGGCCGCCGCCGCCCACCACCCACCCCCGGTCGCCGGCCTCCCTCGCCGCCCATCGCCGGCGGCCGCCGGCCACCGCAGCCTCCGGTCACCGGCCACCATGGCTGCCGCCGGTCGCCGCCCGCTGCCGGTCACGGGTCGCCCCCGCCGCCCACAACCCACCACCGGTCTCCGGCCGCCGTTACCCGCCGCCACCCACCGTCGGCCGCCGTTGCCCGCCACCACCCACCACCGGTCGTCGGCCACCGCCGCCGGTCGTCAACAGCCGCCTCTGGCCACCGCCGCCGTCGCCTGTCACCGGCCACCGCCGCCCACCGCCGGCCGGCGGCGGCGGCCAGCTTCGTCGGAAATTTTGTTAATAATATTTCAGAAGTAGAAATCAACTTCTGATGGAAAAGTTGAAAAATCAACTTCTACTTCTGATTGAGAAGTTGAAAAATCAACTTCAGCTTCAGAAATGATTTCTGAAGCAAAAGTGTTGCCATGCGCGCCCTAACTCTCCTTTCAAAATGAAAAAAAGAAGAAGAGAAACTCATTGAAGATGAATTTTTTCAAAAAGTGAATTTTCAATTTTTCGACCATAAAGTGAAGATGAATTACATCGAAAGTTTCCATTGTGGATAAGAATCTAAAATTGCGTATGGTAACGTTTCTGTTCTTTGGAGCATTTTTTGAACAAAAATATTTTTTTTGTATTTATGTTCTCCGCTACGATTTTTGGAAAAAAAAAACGCGTTTGGTAAGTAAAAAAAAGATACTTTTTTCCACCGGCAGCCAGTGGCGGCGGCCGGCGGGCGATGGTTCCAAAAGTATTCCAAAACTCAGAAGTAATTTTTTTTTTGTTTCTTCCAAAGTATGCCCTGGCAAAACTTTTGGAACAGAAACAGTTTTCCTAGAGAGTTACCATACACGCAGCCTAATTTGCTGCAAAAGTAACTAAAGTTTAAAATAATCAAATAAATTTCTTAAAGCTCATTAAAATTTAATTTCTTGAATCAAATGCATCTTTTCTTAAAAAAAAAAAAAGAAGAAGAAGCTAGTTAACGTGTAGTTGAAGACATATTTCAAGATATAATTGGGCTCGTTCCTTTATTAAAAATTTCTCAATTTTATAATTACAATAAATCCAGATAATAAATCGAATCATCACGAAAACCTCATATAAATTCATATTTTGTCAAATTTACTCGATGTATTACAAAATAAAAGATGCGATATCGACGAGTTCTTCCTTGTAATCTTATTATCGCATCGCTCTAATATAAATATAGTTAGTGGTAGTGAAGAAAGTTAAAAAGATAGGACGGATTAAAAAAAAATATTCGCCGTCGTGTCGAAAATCAGAGTGTCTATGTACGAGGTAGAATTTGTGAAGGTAATTCCAGCATTTATTTAATTTTTAGGAAGGAAATAATCTGGAAGTATAAAAACGGGAAGCGATGGCCCAATGCAAATTTGAAGAGTAGATTTTTTTTTCAACATCACGCGCAGTTCATCTTCCTCTTGCATCGTCTCTTTCCTTGCTTGCGTCTCCGACGAATGCCATTGCCAAAAACCCTCTCAAAGTCTTCACCTTTCTCGCCTGAACACTCTCCGATTGCTCAAGCCGACGCCGATACGCTGTCGCCAGAGTCTCCGAATCTGCTTCGCTCCTTCTCCGCAGTTTTTTTATTTTGTGGGTTTGTGTAAATACATTGGAAGCTTCGAGTGAAGTGTTATATATTGCCTGCGTGGGTATCTGACTGCGTAGTTGCAGCGTGTTTTTTGAGCTGGGTTTATGGAGGTTTTCCAGCTTTTTTCCTTCTGATTTGCTTTAAAGTTTGCTCTTTTGCTCGAGTTCTTGGAAACTCTGGCTCTGGAGGGAAGCTTGGCCTCTCAATTTTTTGATGCTAAGTTTGCTTGCGAGCATTTTGGGAAGTTAAATCGCTCCGCGTTAGGTGAGTTTTTGCCGGATCTTGCAGTTTTCTTCTTGTCTGCCCTTGTAGTGCGGATTTTATCTATCATATGATGTCTTATTCTGTTCTCAGTCCTCTTTAACTTGAGGGTGAGCTGATACCGATGTAAAAGGACTAAAGGTTACATCTGGGAGGGACGATATCCTGGTTTGTTGCTCTGTTATTAAGATAGTGGTTAGTTAGTCGAGCGAGTACGTCATAATAGCCTCAGCACTTTTTTGTAGATTGCGCTATGACTGAGGCACGCGGAAGCTGGTAGAGTTTGAAACTGTTAAAGGGGAAATTGTGGGAACGCATTCTACTTTGCATTTTGTTTGCACGTTTTTTTTTTTTTTTTGGGTCGGGCGTTTGCACGTTGTTTATTTTGTTAGGTATCAACAAGGGTAGTTTTAGCTCATCGAATTTACTAAGCAGATTGTGTTCTTCAGTTGTCTGCAGAAATTGCGAAGTAGTTCAATTGAAAAAAACTTAATGTGTTATGGCTGGATTCCATGTGCTTTGATAACTTTAAGTTCATTTAAAGTTGCTAGTTAAGGTAAAATTATCAGCTGTAAGAAGTGAAGGTGGGTGTGTCACAACGTTGAGATTCAACAACTCAATCAGAACATGGTGTTGTTTGTTATCATGTTCTCCAGTTAACTTTCTAATATTCACCCTTTCCTGTTCCTATATTTTAGGCCAATTCTTGGGTTATGCAGGGCTTAATTTTCTGCATATATTTGTTCCTCCATTACTGAAAATATGTGGTGTTGTTCTTCGATCTTGAATACCTTATTTTGGTTACCTTAAAGTACTTTACTAATGATGCACTTCATCCTTTTTTGCCTGGTGAACCCTCTACTCTGCAAGTGAAACAGATTTAGATAACTACTGAGTTCCACTTTATTATCACCAGGGATTCTTGGCTTGAAAAGAAATGTGGCCAGCCTGCATTTTGCTGTAATGAAGAACTCACAGGTTAATACTCGACTTTACATCTCTCACAACTCTCTTCAATATCTGTCTGTGCTACTCTTCATGAGCTCCTCTGGTCATTATATCTTGCTTTTTTGCTTTGTACAGTGGAAGAACCGCCCAGTGAATTTCTATTTCATTTACTTTTCTGTACCCCAACCTCACTGTCAATGCTGCTACTTCAAGGAAAAGAAGATAGATTCTGTGAAACTTCTCGCACTTTGCTCAATGCCTCTGAACTTAGAATAATGACGTGGTCCTGCAGAAAGCAATTGTGGCACCCCTAGATTCATTTGCGCATGGCGTGGTTGGCTCATTTTGACATAATAATTTTCTTGTGAAAAAATGAGAGTGGAAGTGGATTAACATCACTAACATGTGATTGGTCTTGCTGACGACCATCCAAACTTATACGATGATGTTTGGACTTTAGCTAACTACACAATGTTACGATTTTTAGGTTCTGTTCAATTTCTAAACAGTCTGATGTAGGTCAGAGACTGTTGAACAGCACTGCTGCTAATTCCTTAATTACTATCACTTTAATAGTTCTTTTTTTCCACCTGATCACTAAGATTGTTTCATGTTGAAACTACAGGGCGCACAAGAAATACAATCTTCAAACCATGCTTCTCATGATTCTCAAAGTGATCAACAGAACAACCACGGAGCAGAGGCTCCCTTGCCGGACTCCAGCTCAATTTCTACGTCAAGCAATGAAACCAAAAGGGTTTCACGCAAGGATATAGAACTTGTAAGCTTACTCATCCTGCTTAAACTTTAAGTTGGTAGACATAGCTTTTGTTTTCTTTTCGATATATCTTTCCTATTTAAATCATCAGCCCTTGAAAAAGAACTAATTCTTGTTCATACTTTCTGTAATGTGGCATTTTGTAGGTCCAGAATTTGATAGAGCGTTGTCTACAACTTTATATGAATAGAGATGAAGTTGTCAAGACACTGTTGACTAGAGCGAGGATAGACCCTGCATTCACGACACTAGGTGCGCATTGTGGGGCACTGTTGCAATTCCTTGGGGCCATAGCTCATCTTCTCTTTAGATACTTAATTGGAGTCTATGGTTTTGGGTTTTGTTCTTTTGAAGGTTCTTGATGAAAAATCCTTGTTTTTCCCATTTGGTCACCTTTATATGCATCAATTACCATTTATTAGGAAAATTCCTCGTAACTCATTATATGTTTTTTTGCCACATTTCATGCTGAGAAATGATAGGAAAAATATGCTGCCTGCTGCCACTTGTGTTATACCAACCTTTTGACTATCAGTTTCATATGCTTCGAATTATTCATCCATTTTTCTTTATTTCAGTTTGGCAGAAGTTGGAAGAAGAAAATGCCGATTTCTTCAGGGCGTACTATATCAGGTTAAAACTGAAAAAGCAAATTCTGCTGTTTAATCAGCTACTAGAGTACCAGTATCATCTGATGAAGTATCCTGTGCCTCCAAAGGTTCCTCTTGCTCCTATACAAAATGGGATTCACCCAATGCCTGGTAAGTTAACTTTCTAATGATTTGTTTGGAAAGACATGCAACTGAGATAGAAATTTGTAAGTACGAGGATATCTCAAAACATACATACTCGTTGATCATGACGGAAAGTAAATGTGCATTCCACATGTAGCATTAGTGCTGTGAAAATTATACATATTTCATGTGTATGTCACTGAGAATCTATTGTAGTTTTGCTATCTTACCCTTTTCTGGGAAGAAGAAACAATTGTGAAAATAAGTAATGACGGAAAAAAGGCAATTGGATTTAAATGCTAAAAACAAGAGAATGGAGAAAGTGAATAGGGGGAGGAGTGCTTCCGTCTAGGATCCACCAATCTGATGCCCCTAATGGTTATGAAGTTGGGGCTTGAGCTTCACAACTTACCTAATGAAAAAGAGACGATCAAATCGAACCTCAGTATGACTATGTGTTGTTACAGTAGATAACGATTTCTTCTGCCAAGGTAAGAAAAAATTGTACTAATCCCTCCCCTGCCGATTTTGACTCCACTTTCATTCCACTCATTTTCCGCCCTTTTCCATCCTTCCAAACAATAATAGGCTATATGAGCTAATCTTCATCATAAGCTGCCAGGGAGAGGAAAGAGGATGTTGGCCTTGTTTTTATGCTCAAACATGGAGTTAAGGCTCACATAATATGCCACCATGTAGTTAAGGTTGCATGAGCTAATTTTCATCATAAGCTGCCAAGGTGAGGAAAGAGGAAGCTGGGGGCTTATTTTTTTGCTCAAACATGAAGTAAATTTCCATTGCACATGAAGTTTTGTACATGCAAAGCGTACTTTTTCCTTATCCCAATACCAAATGCTAATCTCCGTTGTTGTGCTTTGCCCGCATACTATACAGTGGTTAAGTTCATTCATAGGGGATATGGCTTGATGTATTAGGGCCAAGCATTATTGTTGTCAACTACTATTCAACTCAACTCGTATTCAGTGCAGTTAACAATTTACCTATGGGATACCCGGTGCTGCAGCAGCCTGCAATTCCAGCACCAGGTCAACCTCATATTAACCCCTTGGGCTGTGGAATTTCTAGCTGTCATGTAGTGAATGGAGTTCCTGCACCAAGTAACTATCATGCTATGCGTGTAAATTCTGGGAATGAGTAAGTGCCAATGCATTGTTGTTATATTCTACTTCATCATACTTGGCTACGACATTGATTTAACTTTCATTCTGGACCCATGTCCTGCGTAGACCAATTGGAATTGGGGATTAATTGTGTACCATGTGCCAATTTGCTCAGTAATTTGCATAGTGCGATACTGTCCTTTTAGCTGATCTGCTGTGTTAATATGGTACTTATAGCAAAATGTAAGAGCAATTGCTGAGCATATGAATGTTTGCAAGCATAAGTTATTTGATGTTTATACAATAATTGGGATTTATGGGTTGTCATTGAGTCCTTGGTATTTAGTACTGAGCTCTGTTCACTCATACGTAATCCTTCAATTCTCTCTTTTCTTTCATGAGGCTAAAACATGATGTTTGACCATATTTTTCATGATTCGTGGGCTGTCATTTAGTCCATGGAATTTGAATGATCTTTTCTCTTGCCTTGTTTAAGCCAAGTATTTTCCTGTGTGACATTGCGCCTGTGCATAGTTGAAATTTACCTCTCTCTCTTGACTGGTATTAACAACTATTGTTTTCCTTGATTTAATATGGCAATGGATAGCAGTGCAGCTGATGCATCTCCCATCATTCCTCCCGGCAGTGCCATGTCGTCAATGTCAGAGATGCCTGTGAGTCCTACATCAGCGGCATCTAGTGGTCATTTCCCATTCTCCGCGTCCGAAATATCTGGATTGGGTGTAGATACGTCGGCACTCGATACGGCATTTACATCTGATGTAGCAAGTTCAGTAGGATTGCAGCTCCCACCTGATGGGGGACCTGGGAATTCAAGAGACTCTCTTAGGTCATTGGATCAGATACAGTGGAATTTCAGTCTCTCAGATCTGACTGCCGATTTTTCAAACTTGGGAGGTATGTGGTTAATTATTCTTCCTACAGCCATACTTATTTTGTGTTCTAATGGGTAAGTGTCCATGAACTCCATTCATTTGACTATGGCCTCTATTATATCCTTACTCATACAAATCTTTGGGATATCTTTGATTGGAATTGCAGATTTAGGGGCCCTTGGAAACTACCCCGGTTCACCATTTCTTCCCTCAGATTCAGATATTTTGCTTGATTCTCCTGACCAGGAGGATATAGGTACGAATGCCTCCTCTTTTTTCATGATGATTAACTCCATGCATCTGGCAACCCATTAATGGAAAGTATTCACATTGAGACTGCTTTGAGTTGACAAATATCTAGCGCGATGGAGAGGCCAGAGAGATTCTCTTACAGTCCTTTCCAACAACAACCCCACCCCCACCCCCCCACAAAAAAAAAAAAAACAAACCCCACCCCCACCAAAAAAAAACACGTCACTCCTTGCCTATTTCCTAGCTGTCCACACTTGAGTTGCCCTAATGGAGTTCTATTGTGGAAGACTTCAGAACCTTATGCTTGTATTACTTACCTGACAAACATGATGCACAAGGTTTGTCCTCTTTTGTAGGAAGGGATTTAAATCTCTAGGTTTTTTTTCCCCTTTTCGTTAGTAAAGTGGAGATAAGAGAGGACGATGAGTGAGATGGCTTACTTGTGGAAACCCACTCGAGCAACGCAAGATGTGGGAAGAGCTTATTGAGCCCATTTAAATCTCTAGTTATAACTGCTTTTTTTATTTGAACGAGTCACCTTTTTTTGGTTCATTTTGCACTACACTGTATTTACTCATAGTATTGCATTTCCTTCCAGTTGGAACGTGTGCTCTACTTATGATTATTTACCACGTCCTTCTGCATGCACTAATTGTCCATACTAATGCTTTTACTCTTTTCTTTTTACTACAGTGGAGGAGTTTTTTGTAGATGTCCCTGGGCCAGCAGGTTCTCAGTCAGATGAAGAAAGGTCCTAGATGCAAGTGAGACTTGATTTGTTAGGGTAGTTTAAGGTTTAGGTTAGAAAAATAAGTCCCGACATACTGGCCTTGTAGGTTTTTGTCAGTGACCAATGGGGAATTCTTCACTTTCACTTATAGCTTGTCACCGACAAATGTGGGCTTCTATAATTCCTGTTACTTTGATAATCACTAGCCTCAGATGGAAACTATTCTGCTGTGACTTTAATTTTCTCAGATTCGGCCAGCTTATGGACCTATTTATCTGTCTTGTTGAATATTGTCTTGGGAGAATTGTTGCGTTCACAATCCTTTCCTTCTCGACAGTTTGCTGTGTTAATTGTGGTGGTACGGTATATGTCTATTCTGTTTGGAGTGCAGATACTTTCCACCAATGCCATGGTTGATAAACACTAAAATGGATCAGCTTGATGAAAATGCAGCAAGAGCAAATATCTGCTGCTTTTCCTGATCTGATTCTCTGTTGGGGTACCAAGTTATATTTTTCTGAGGAGATCAACTTGCCAGATCAAGGTGATTTATGTGGCATGCTAAATTTGTTAAATTTGTTACTATCAATGCCGCAGTAGAAGGCATTTGAATTAACGCTTACGAGGTGTGAGCAAGAACCATGATTGGAACGCGTAATGACTTAAGAGGGGATGGTCGACTCTTTGCGAAAAATCTTTTGGCTGAGTAATACTTCTCGCTTCCAAGCTGTCATAATGTTCAGTGTCGTTATTCCATGTTATTGGACCTTTTAAAGTGCGCGCTATCCTTGAAGGTCATTATTTCCTTTGATACTGACTGGAACAATGCCAATAAGAAATTATTGCCAAAGCTGTCCCACTAGGGATCCTGACCCCTCACCTTACCATGTACAATTTGCCTTCTCTCAACGTTGCCTTGTTCTTGGATGTTGGTTGATTTGGACGACTGTCTTGTTCTTGGTGGTTGATTTGGCGACCCTGTGATGTTTGGCGCATAAGGCTGCGCATGGTAACCATTCTGGTTCTGATTTCTGATTCTGATTAAAATGGCTTTTCTGATTCTGTTCCTGAATGAGTTTTAGAAAATGAAAATGCGTTTGATAACTGCTTAACATTTCTGTTCCTGGATGAGAAACGCGTTTGATAACTGCATAAAGTTTCTGTTTCTAAAAACTGTTTCTCTTCCGTCGACAACACGTCTGACCACCACAGCGGCCTCCTCGTGCTGTTGCGAAGCCTGCAGGTGACGAAGCTCGTGGTAGGCACTTGGTGGAGACGCGGCAGGAGCGAAGGAGTTGCGACGAAGAGAGAACGAACGAGGAGTCTGTTGTGTTTTTCTTTATGCGAAGAGAATGACTTTGTTAAAAGTGGGATGAGTTTCAAGAAGCTACTTTTTTCTGCTTTTTTTTGTTAGCTTTAAAAGTGATTCTCATCCAGAATGAGAATCACTTTTATTTGCGTTACCAAACGCCATTCTCATTCTTTTTGGTTACAGAACCAGAATTACAGAATGAGAATGGTTACCATGCAGGCCCTAAGCGTCCAGGATCAGAAACCAGCCGCAGCCGGGAGCATCTCATATTTGATGAGAATTGTAAAATGCAAATCAACATAACCCTACGCGGGCAAGCGTCGACCGTAGATATCTAACTGATTGAGCAATGGAAAGATATCAATCATTTAGTAAATGCTACCCATGTGAGGAGTTGCCAGTTGGTTTTATGTCATTGATCCTTGCCTCAGGCTTGAGACTGCGGCAACATATTGTCACAACCCCGACAATGCAAGTGATATAGACTTCTCCCCACATATGATTCTGCTCTTTTTTTTGCTAGCGCATATGATTCTGTTGGATGGCGCGAAAGTCAACAAAATTTTACGACCTGAATAGTTTTGCATACTTCTATTCTACTTTAAATATGTACATGTCTCATGCTTGAATTGCATGTCACTTTTTACAAATTTTGGGATCCAAACTTGGCATCAGTTCCTCGCCTTGTGTATAAGGTGCCTGCAGCTCGAACATCAGCATGCTGAGATATTGTTGCAGAAAGCGATTGAAAGTTGGTATTCGCAATAAACCAGTGAAGAGCCCATTTGAGATTGCACAGGGTATACTTCCGAGCTTTTGTCCAATTCTCCTGCTTGTTCAAACTTTGCGTGACAGAGTAGTTCTCGACTTTATCATTCTCAATCCTGCAAGAACATCT